>JACAZI010000025.1:1227089-2454179 GCA_014462655.1 Mycena venus
CGTGATTCGCGAAACTACTGAATAGCAGTGCTGGCAATGAACGGATTTTCGAGATCGTTGCAGATAGATAGGTGGAACTGGGATGGATCAATAGCCGGGGATAGACGGTCACAAAGCGACGTACAAGTCAATCGTATGTCAGACAAAGCGGCCGTCGTTGCGCCCGCGATGGGCAAAGGAGAGGTGCCGTCCATCATGAATCGATAGATCGTTGAGCGCTGTAGAAGTAGCTCCGTTCCTAAGCCCCACAAAACTTGTCCGTGAGATACTGCAGCGGAACATGGGAGAAACATCTCGCAGCAAACTTCTTCCGAATCGCTCCAGGAATGAGACTCATAGGAAGCGTTGGCAGCCACCAAACCCAATTCGCGTCTCGGGCTCATGCGACAGTCGACCAGAAACGGTAGAAAGGAATGCAGGCTTATAAGCGTGATCGCGTTCGCAGGATCCGGGAGAGAGGAGATATCGATTTCAGTCTTCCTCGAACCGTATATTACAAGCAACTAAATGGAAGTTTCGAAGTTTTGATGAAGAGTGTAGGTTTCAATATCCTATTCAGTAATTAACAATATGACTCTTGGAGACAAGTCGTGTGAAGAAAGCCGACGTTCGAGCGACATATCCAATCAAGCCGCGAATAGAACTCCAGTTTTGATACCACACTTTGAATGGGTATCGATACCCGATTGGAATTATGATAGGAATCTAGATGGATTTAAACATCCGGAATTGAGATTCTGACGGTTTCGATACCAGAAGTGGTAGAGTTTCGATACTCCTAACATGTTTATATTCAGGAAGTCGGAATGCAGGTCGACGAGATAGGGAACTCGATGCCCGAAAGAAGTGCACCATAAAGGAGAGTACATATTTGAACGATGTATGAAATCGAAATGAACATAAGAGTGGAGAGGTAGAGGGCTCACCTGGGCAATAGATCATCTGGAAAGCCCTGTCCAGTGTTGCAGATTCCAGGCTCAAATCGTGGTCGGTAAGCAGGCTGGCGGGCGCTATGTGCGCTGGGGGAGGGGCGGGGATAGAGGCTCGTCGTCAGAGTCCTTTGGATCCGGGGTACGCTGTTGGCTATGATATCGGCCTTGTTGGTCGTCATATAAGCCTTGAGTGCGCTGGAGAACGAGAAAAGCAGTGGGCGAGGTCGAATGAGAGTGGATTGCTAGTGAGCTTGGTGTCGGCTGTCGGTGGTCGTGGCATGTGTCAGAAAAGGGAGAAGTCGGCAACCCGAATCCAATTTGGCGAGACCCCAGTCCCTCGCGGATGGTGGCGACAGCAGGGTGACAGAGGGCGACGGAGGGGTGGGACGTGGCCCAAAGACGCCTGTTGCAGAGACGCAGGCGTAAATGCGGTGACGGTCCTCGAGGCTACATATCTAGGGTGGGGTATGCGGGGCATTAGCGAGGGAAGAGCGAGAAGGGAGGGCGAGCGAGAGCAAGAGAGGGAGATGAAGAAGGGGGAAGGGAGAGCGATACGGAAATGAAATGAAATGAGGCAGCAGTATGGGAGCGGGAGCGCTAGTACGGCGTGATGGACGAGGGGTGGGAGCGGGGCGGAAATGAAGAGAGTGCGCAGGAGGGACAGCTGCTCATGGAGAATGGAGAGTAGGGTGTAAAGACTAGCGTAACAAGAGGACCAGAACAGTGAGAAAAAAGAACGCACTCATAACCCCCTCCCACGTCTCAAGAGTACTCGTCGTATTCGGGCTCCATGAGCAGTGTCAGTTACCGGCGGCGGCGTGGTCAGGATTCAACGACGACGGTCCTGGTGCTAGGAGACGTGGCACACGATACTTGCTTGGCCTGGGGGAGAGGTTGCGGTCCTTGAAGGAATGCGGGTCAGTAGGGGAGAAAATACGGTGGGAGAGGGAGGAAGGGGATAGATGCATACCAGAAATGCCAGCAGCCGGCCACGAGGTTGGTTATGCACCAGAACAGAAGAGCGGGAGAGGTGTACAGAGCAGCGTCTGCGGAGTGGCAGAAATGCGCAGGGATGGAAACAGAAGGCGAACGTGACAGAGAGAAGGAGACGAGATGCGAGGGTAGTAGGTGGTGTCCAGATAAACAACGGAGCCAGATCACTCCAGAGTGCAGCCAGCCAGGGTTCTGTCTGTAAGTCGAAGAAGCTCGGCGTGATATATTTCAGGAGGGGCTCTCATCCATTCCTGCGACATTTAGTGCGTTAGGCGCCAGTAACTCGCGGGAGATCGCGACATCTGTTTCCAGCGGGCGCAATCTGTTTGACTGAGAACAGACGATGAAAGCAAGAGGCAAGAGAGGCCGTTAGTGATCCGAACACAGCCACGCGGCTAAGGCTCCAACCGTTTAGTTTTCGTTTACGGTTGGAGGTAAACTAAACGAAAACCCTAAGTAAATGGTTTAAAAATGTTTTAAACTGTTTATAAACAGTTATTTTTTTTAAGTAGAATGTAAAATACCATCTAATATTGCAAATACCCTGCCTTAATCCAAATTTTTGTCAGCCTTGCTGGGTTATTGTTTCAACTTAATCAATGAGCGCGCGTTATGACAAAGATGCCGTGAACATGAGAAGAGCCTCTCGACAGAAACACTGGTTGCCGGAATCGCAAGGAAGTCGCGCATGATCCTTGAGACCACAGGAAAGTGCATGCCGAACTTCTGGACATCTGAGTGTTGGACAGAGGAACTATCATTGAGCAACTCACCTTCCACCATGCCAACAGCATTTCGCGAGTTCCTGGGTCGTACGTAAGAGGAGCAGCGTAGAACAGTTCTAGCTCACTGACCTACACAGCAGGAGGAAGGCCGGCAGCAACGTTGCATCGTGAGTGTCAAGCTTTTCGGGAACAGCTGTAAACGAGAAAACTGTCAAGACCATGATTGACGGCTGGCAGAATTAGTAGTCGGACTGCATCAGGATTTTACCCCAAAAGGAGAAAGTGTTTACGGTTTAGTTTTCATCTGTTTACTGTTTACGACCCTCGGTAAACTAAACGGAAATATAAACGGTTTCAATGGTTTAAAATGGAAACTAAATGAAAACAATTGGAGCCTTACACGCGGCATTTTGCTTCTCCACGACCACGCATTGTAGCGCTGACCTTTTTCTGCGCTAGCTATAGGAGCGCTCAGTCGTTCAATCACGTCTTTCGGCCGTCGTCTTCCGGCCGTACGCGCCACTCTCCGGAGCTTAGTCCAAAGCCAGTCAAGGAATCCTTTGCTCGAAGAATTTCAGTCCTACTGCCCCGCGTTCCGCCGATCCACGCATGCTCGCCTTCCGCGCTACACTTCTTCTTTCGTCTTCATGAACCACACATTTGGCCCCCTCTCCGGAATGCTAGATGAAGCGGATTGGGCAATAAACGATGCGACGACACGAGGAGCGACTCGCGGGGAAAGGTGCATCCATGCTATCTCTTCTTTTTTCTTCGCTGCCGTTTCCTCCCCTTCCTCACTCGTCCGCCTCCACGTTCTATCTTGGCCTTTTTCCTCCCTTTATTCCCCCTCCCCAATATCCTTTTACAAAGTCTGGATTTCCTCTGTCTACTTCTCAATCACCCCGTGGCATCCTTGCGGTATGGCAAAATATGGCGTCGTATCGTAGCCCGCGATCCAGACTTTTGGGATTCGTTTGCCGTCCTTGGAGCCTGGGGAACTCTTCCCTCTTCGCCCACGTTTCCCGATCCCCGCTTCTGCGTCGTCCGGAATTTTAAATTCGGCACAATAAAGTCAGTCGAAATGTTGATGCATTTGTTCCCGCACACTTTATACGCTCTTTGTGCGACAACTGAGCTTGCCCGCTCTGTGCCACGTTTCCACCCCCTCCACCCGAGGTCCCGAGAATATCTCCCCGTGCAAACTCCTTTCTTTCCTCCCCTTCTTTGGAGTGCCTACTCGCCGTGGTTGTCTGGGGGCGGCCGTCCTTTTCGCAATTGTGTTTTCCCGTACACCACGGGTATATCATTTCTATCATCTAATCCCTAGCCGCGCTTCTTACTCACCTCCTACTAATAATGCTCCTCTGGTGCTCCGTCTCTCCGCATGCCCCCTGATATCAAATTGCGGTCCTGTGGGCTTTCCTGCACCGACAGATTACACGTGCAGGGATTCATTGTATTCTCGTGGCCTCGCTTTTTTCTTGGCCTAGGCTAGCTCCCCGTTTCCCCGTTGCCATATTCTAATCTACGATTTCCCCGTTCAAGCGTTAATACGCCGCCGACCACGTCTCCCCGCAATGTGTATGTTGTGATCGCCACTCTTCCTCTTCTTCCGGTTTGTCCAATGACCGGAATACCCCGGTCTACTGCATGTCGACAAGACAAGAGTGTTCTAACTGGGAATAATTTTAGTGCAGCGGAACATGAAGAGGCATTTTGAAGTGTGAATGGAGCACAAATAAGTACTAGCGCGTACTTGAGGGCCCAACCGCCGATGCAGCATCAAGCTCCCAGTGAAAACGCCGGGCAGCCAGATCGAGGGTTGAGGCAGATGGCGTGGTTCCAGCTGTTGACGAGCGTGTATTCGGGATTGCGCTTTCTCCGCGCCGGCGTTGTGCCAATCCAGAGCATCGCTAAGCGCATTGCACATTTCCATTTCTACTTTCTTCCATTTACACGTAGACTTTTAACCATATGGCCCACGTGAGTCGCCCAGTCCGTATCCCGGACTCCCTCTGAACAAGATTTCATCGAACTGGACTTCTTTTGTGACGGCAATTCAGGAAGCCTGCACTGTTGCCTTATCGGACGCGAACAACGACCTGATTCCGGCTGTGGCCAGAATCATGTATTTCTCTTCGTGGCCTGGTGCCCTCCTCGCCACGAATTAGGGCCTCTGCGTTCATTCACAGGACCCCTACTTAAGGCATCGCTATTCAAAAATTATTGCTGGGAAAAGATATGTGTCAGTAACACGGATACCAAGGTCCCACCAACGGATGCTTCAGGTGGAACCTAGAGACTGAAGCAGCTAAGAACTTGACTTGAAAGCCTTCATGGAGCATCTGTGTTTTATGTGCGTACCGGATAAAAAATTTCGACTCTCGAGATTTTATCGCGAAATAGAATGCAGGAATTAGAGGAAGATTCGGACGGTTTTCAGTACTCAACACGGAAGTATTGCCATCTCCTGTGACTCTAAGGCTCCAACCATTTAGTTTTCGTTTACGAAGGTGAGTAAATGAAACGAAAACTGTTTCTAAACTGTTTAAAACTGTTTACAATTTTTTCTAGGGCCTTACGGCGAGATCTCCTTCTACACGATCTCCCTCTCCGCAGGCAAGTGGTGACGAAGTGTAGGTTGGTCCTCACTGGGACCGAGGTGTGTCCACGTCGTGCCGGAAATAGTGCCGAGTCGTGCAACAAAAAGTGAGAGCCAGCTGGGAAATAATCAAGGTAGCCGTAGAGTGAAAAGAAAAGAGAATGGAAAAGGAAACTCAGCTCAGAGTGGTTGAATGAAGGTGGATTCGCACGGAATTGCTCAGAGTCTTGTGGATTGTGGTGGTGGTAAAAGAGAGAGAGGGAAGGTACATGAGGGGATGGCCGCCCCCGTGCTCTCACGGCGCCAGAGCCCGGAAATTGATACCCAAAATACATGAAACGAAACTTGGTACTAGAGAGTCCATGGTAATCCCGTAAGCTAACACATGCCTTCAACTGACCAAACCCCGGGGGACGCGCAAAGACGAATAGGGAGACAACGCTGCCCCCCCAACAGCGCCGAGCACGGGTGACCCTGAGTCCGGCTCGAAGTCCATCCCCAGTGCGATCCGAGGGTTCAGAGGCGTTGGACATGAGTGTCGCGTCTGGAAGTCTACGGAGTATGTACGAAAGAGGAAGAATGCTGTAAGGAAGAATGTAATTAAATATTCACCGATGCCCTAAACGAGACCCAAGTCCGTCCTCGAGGCTTGAAGCAATTACGTGTTTCGTGATCGCCGTCGGACCGGTTCCAACTCAGAGGCGCGAAGATGTTGAGTCTGGATCGATGAAGGAGAAAATAGCATCTAAGTATGAACAAAGTGAGTATGAGCTTGGAAAGGAATCGGGAGACTTGATGTAGTGGTGAAAGTGAAAGAAGCGCGACGGCGTTTCCATTTATGGTTGACAGCTCGGAACGGAATGGGATGGGAAGGCGACGAGCGGGGCAAGTCGCACTTCCACAGTGGGAGCGGCGCAGGGTCGTGACGGGTTATATGGAGACATTTGTCGTCCCGGCTCTGCGCACACTCGAAATCCCGGGGTGGTTCCTCGAACCTAATTCCATCGACACCCCATTCATCTCAAAATCCGGCTGTACGCAGCTACAAGACCTGCACATAACAGGCGAGAGAAGGGTACCCGCGGACTCGTATCGCGAAGGATTTCCATCCGTTCGGTTCTCCTTCGGCAAAGAAGATGATGAGCCCTTAGCTGCTCACGATGACCTTCTATGAGCGGTAGGCGTTCAAGAGGTGATTGATCGGGCGATTGTTCAATTTGATGTGGAATAAGCGAGATCACGGATCGCCTCGGAATCACAGCCACATCCGTGTGGCTACGACAAGCTGCCGGACGAATCGCTCACCACTGGGGTTCTTTTGCTCAGATCTACCTCACAATCTCTCTTGTGCGCTGATAATGAACTAATGTGTTTTATTAATCACCTGCTAGTACCTTACTCAGTGAACACATCTGAATCCTCACATGGTACTGTAGCATTTAATTCAATTCGTATGTCACGGATCACAGGCCCAAGAATTTACGAATTTTTTTCGTACTGGTCACAGGTCACTGAGGGCATATACGAATCCTCCAAACAGGTCACGAAATCGCCAGAAAATGGCTCAAAAAACTGAATTTTCGCCTCCACGCCGCCTGCTTGTCAAGCTGCGCCGCGGCGTTCGCAAAAGGTGCCAGTTTTGACAGATGTGGAAGGAAATCGCTGATTTTGTCAACTTCCTTTCGACTCCCTTCTCCCCGTCGTCGCCAACTCGCAATGGTGATGTGAGCACATGATGCCAGTGCCCGTTTTGGAATCCCAAGTGAAATCTAATTATTTTGAACCATTCTACAACTACCTGGTCATTGCTGGGAAGGCAAATATGAATATCTGAGGCCTCCTGCCAATGTTCGGCCGATTTATGAAAAATAATTAGGTGTCACGCTCGACCCGACCCAAGTACGAAAAGTGAATTTCGTACGGCACGGTCACAGGTCACAGGGGGGTACGAATTGAATTAAATGCTACAGTACTTCCGGCCTGTCAGCTACTTGTGGTGACTGGCAAATGAAAGGGAAGTGATGGCGCTTATGTAATGGCTCCCATCACCAAAATTCTGGCAAAATCAGTCGGTCCATTGTGCTGCATGAACAAGTCATATTTTGGCTTAACTTTGAGTGAGAAATCATCTCAATTTTATCTTTTACAGGGAATGTCCCGGCCAGAATTTTGAATTAGGCCTTTGATATTTTCCTGTGTTTTCGTGATCATTTATAACACAAGTTCAGGAGAAAAATCAAAAATTCTGTTTGGGACATTCCCTGTAGATTGATCTCACAAGTTCATTGCAATTTATTTCAGAGCAAACGGCCCAATATTGAGAGTGCAATGATGGACCAAAGAAATCACGCTAACAACCGTGAAGTGACCCCATCAAAACATGGTAATCTACGGTTTCCGGTGCTGTTTGGTGGTTTAGAAAATCATATTTACTGTGAGTACTTCCCTACTTGTATACTGGATGATTTGGCTGAATCTGATTGGAGCTGTATGGTCTCTGGTGAACCTGGTGACATCAACATGAACAAACAGACATTTGATCCCTGCCAGTTGCCAGTCACCACTACTCGTGTCGCGACGGTCGGGCTGTTTTGACAACTCGGGCACAACTTGGAGTCTCTGTGAAGGTGTGCCGGTGTCCGATTGGAGAGCGTAGGAGAGAGCGATGAGTGGAATTGTTTAACGAGCGCGTCCAGTGGCGCGTTGATGGTTTGATGATCATTGCCTTTCCTGGGAGGGGGTGGGTCGTGGGAAGTATTGGCTGATTGACAGATCGAGCACCTCTTGTGGGCATTCATGAATTTCCTTCCAATGCTTTCAGCTCACCTATTTGTGGTTATACCTAGACATCAATACCGTTCTCCCGTCATTCACGCACCACGTTCACCGTCTTTATACATAAGCTGGCATCATTTGTTTCCAAGTCCCAGTGCAATTTGGAAGAGCTGCGTATCACAAGCGGAATGTTGTCGTCCAAGGCTCATACCACACTGCATTCTCATCCATTTATGTCATCACGTTCAATAAACTGCTCGTGTGACCACAGTTTGGCCGTGGAGAAGTATAGATGGCTTCAAACATGAATTATGCTAGCCTTCAATTCTACGGAAAATTTTAATCGGCAGCCCGGCTTCTTTGGCAGCCCCCTTTTCGGGACGGGTTGCCATACAGAACCTGGGGGGTGTGGCCGTCACGGCGCACGGCATGTGCTCGCCATTCTGAATGTAATTCACTAGCACTATTGTTGTCCCTGGATTTGGGTTGAAAATTTAGCACATTTGTCGCAGGTCTGTTTACCAGACCTGGACCAGGAGCTGAATTCCTGGTCTGGTTTCATTTGACAGCTCCCATTATAACAACTCAAAATATTATCAAGAGAGCAAATAGGTCGAGAAAATTGGGAAAACTTCTGGTGCCCACTCTCATCAGCAAAATGAATAGACTGAACCTATTATCAAGGGAAGACTGCCCCTATCAAAACAATTATTATACTGAGATCTCGGACACATTTACAAAGAGATGGATACTGGGGTTTTTCATTCAAATCGACAGGGGGTGTGACGCGTGACCCGATTTACCAGTTCGACATTTCGACAGCACCCGAATTTTCGCGTGACACCCCCAAAAATTTCGACAGCTCCACGGAAAATTTACCTTTTTTCGCCACTGGGGGGGGGAGGGTGACACGCCTCAGAGGGTTTGACAAACCCCTTCGTGATGCGTGACCGCGACCAAAATTCGTCCTCGACAGGGGGGTGCGTGACGCGTGACTGTCGATTTGAATGAAAAACCCCAGTACTGTATTTACCTACCCAGTCTTGCTAGGACCTACACTGGAGACAAAGTTACAGCGTAGAACACGGGATATGTTTTTCTTGAACAGCTTTGAATGCCTGGGCTGACTCAGAAAAAATATTGTGCTGAAATTTCAGACGGAACTTGTGATGGGGGGTCCCAAACAGTTGCACACAGTATTTTGCCGCCGATTCTTGGAATCCTGCTCGCCGCGGTAGAACTATTTGAACACAAAAGAGCAAAACAAAGATTAGCACAACAAACCGAAATGCCATTCAAGCATCCAACCGAAATACAGGGACTGAATAAAATACCTCAAGGACTTCGAACATGAACTTAGCCACCAGTGTGATTATTGATCTAGGGTAAATGATAGCCTTGAGGAACTCGACATTAGAGAGTTCGGCCATCCGTCCTTGCATATCTGGCAAAGCACTGAACAGTTCCCCCAGAAAGATTGCCCTCAGATTAACCACATCATCCGAAGACATACAGGTTATCAAAGCATGTTCTGGTGTTTCAACTTCAGCTTTGCAGAACCGACAAAGATGATCCCATCTGGGCACAGGCTGATGTTTGAAATGCAAGTTGGTTTCCTTGCCGCTTTTTCGGGTAAACAAATTAGCAGCTGTTGCTAAATCTTGTGCCATACTGGTGTCCCATGTGCAGTGATGTTTGTACCATGATTTATACATGCTATCATTGTGTGCATGCTGGATATTTGGGCAATTGGCCCCAATTCACCACAGCTGGGTGGCAGATAGGAACAGGTAATCTCACATAGACAGGGGCAAGAGAGGGGCAAGGCCGCAGAGTCGGATCTAACTCACTGCCTCGGATCAAATCTATGCTGTCGATCAAGCCTCGCAGTCGAGAAAAATACCGAGGTTAAATAAGAGTTGAAGCCTGTTAATGATCTGATCAGGTGAGAATTCTGACAAGACTTGTGAAGGATTATAGGTTTCCCTTGCTCGCAGTTTTGTGGGAGTACTCTGGAAAAGCAGGGTGGCACACTATTTCACATGCGATCGACAGTCTTGGCTTCATTGATTGCCTTGGAAAGAACTTCCGAAACAACGCAACATCCCTAAACTTACCAATCCCCTGATGATTGAGTGAAGAATCCTGTTTAGCCACAACTGACTCCCATAGAGTAACACCAATGGTTACAAACCATTGTTTCACTTGAGTGATCTGCCATTTGATCGAAATTTGTACTCTCCCACAGATTTGTTTCTGATGGCCATGGAGGTTAGACTCCCTGGGTTCAGAAATCCAAGAAATCCATTGGTTGGGTTTCAAGGACTGCTACCTAAACTGTGCACCATCTGGCTAGTCCCCGTCAATTCTATTGGATTCATTAATTTAAAACATCATTATTACTCTGACAACTGAAGTTGGTTGCTTGCCCGATCGATCGGCAACCCGAGAATAAATTGAATTTGAAACGGTGCATATTTGAAAACAGCATTGGGACCGGCCACCTCCAATAGTAGCCGAAGTGTATCACAAAAAAAATCTAATGGCTGTCAAATTTTCTAATTAAATTACGGCATAAAAGCATGACACGAATGAACTCGGACCTAATAAAAAACCGAGCACTTTTTCTGCGCTTTGAATGATTAAGAATGAGTATTATGTAAACATAATTACTCATAATCTTGCAGTCCCACCATGAAAATGTCAATTTTATGTGCATGTTTATCTTTCGATTCGCTTCTTCGGTTGAGTGGCAGCGTTCGACGAACTGGGTGATGATTCCGTCGCCTTTCCGGACAGAGACGACGTTTTCGTAATTTTTCCTTACACGATCCTGCCAGAAAGACCACAACCATCAAGTCATATTTTTGCTGAATACCTCTCTAGCTTCGCACTACTTTTAATGGTATCGACGAAACACAGATTGGAGAAGATTTCGATTTTTTCATGGCCGTCGAATCTCTCGCACGGTGACCTCGTCCCGGAAAAAATACTCGTGTTGAATGTTTCTGGATAACTGACTGGGATTGTGCGACATGGTATTCATAGTTTTGGAAATAATAGAATCGGGAGTTGGCGGAACAATATACCCGAGTTTCGCGACGGGAAGTGGGGGGTTATGTTGGATGGGATGATGGCCCAATTTCCGGGCGATTTTCAGGTGTTCGACGAGTGGTATGGGGACGCCAATAGATAATTATGATCACATGCCGCGGAGAATCGACCGGGGACCTCCATGAAATACGCGCCAGACGACGACTTTATTCGTTAAGCCCAAGGCTGGACTACGACGTTCAAGCTGAATATTGTTCAAACTCCTCTCGGCGTCCTTGTGTGCGAAAGTCCATTGTGGGAATGAAACGTCATGTTTTGAAGTGATTGTAGTATTCTGAAGCTGGCGCTGTGTCGATTTTTGTTATGGGCCTTGAAGGCGACATGCTGCATCATCGGGCCTTGCAAGAAGCAACTGTGGTACACTTAGGGCTGGCAACCGTGACCACGTGGCACGGCACACGGGGTCCGTAATACGGATACGGTGCCGTACCGTCGGCACCTATCGACCAAGACGCAGGACACGGACACGGCCGTACCGTGTGCCGTGTAGACATCAATCAAGGCGACATTTCGCCACTTTGACCGCGCTAAATATGTCCAAGTCCGAATACTCCATGATTGGAGCTGATTGTACGGCAGATGTAGCCCCCTCAGCATTCTGGAGCGGGTAGAATCAACTAACAGCGGACCGGCATAAATCGGCATGTTCCGCCGCAGATGATGACATTGCCTTATTTGGGTTGAAGCTGACCGAAATGCTCACTGGTATGCCTACAACCGCGCTGTGCGATAACCTCATCGTCTCACGCTGCAATTTCGGGCAGTTTCAATGGGTGAAAACATAATATCTATACCATTAAACCGTATGCCGTGCTCACGGTCGTAACGGCTTACACGGACTATGACCGTGCCGTGGGGCTCTCGAGACACTTCAATCCGGGCCTGACACGGCCGTGTGCTCGCACGGCCGTAACTCGCACGGCCGTGACCGTACACGGCACGGTTGCCAGCCCTAGGTACACTGATTAATACAGTCCGCCGATTGTCCCATCGATGGTCTCGGTGAATGAATGGAATCAGTCATACACGAACAACGGCCCGGGGTACATATTTCAGTTTATACTGAGGAGGCTCTGCACTCCCGTCATTGAGCGACGAGACAAATGGAGATACCAAGGGGTCCGGAGCAGTGGATTGATTATCTCAAACATGTCGACTATGAGCGCAGAAGCGTTTTTGGAAGGAAATGAACTCACTGAGACAATCTTTCACCCAGCGTTTCCGCAATAATATAGAGACCAGCACTAATGAGAGGATCAGGAAAGCCCCCACTATTGCGCCGACTATAGCAGCAACAGGTGGGGGTTTCGAAGTCTTAGCACCTGCTAGCTGGGAACTCGTTGATCCAGGGAGGCGCTGGTTCGGGAAGTCGGTGAGCTCGACACAGAAATGCCAGCATCTTCTAACGTTGGCGCAATGGTGAAAGTATCGATGGCGAACACATTCCCGCCGAGAGTAGTGATATTGATGGTGTGGCTTTGGGTATTCTGAAGCCGTGCCACGGGCAAACTAAAAAGTTGTGGGCTATTGTCAGTTGGTATCACCTGAATGGTTCCATCGACGAGAACAGACGGCTCGTTATCATTGGCGGAACCATTCAAGGATATGTGGCTCCCTGCACAAGACTTGAATTTATATGATACTAAACATGGTGCATTGCGAACCTTCAAAGTTGAAGGCGACCCAGGCGCCGGCGGAGGCGCTGACATGTTGTGTACGTTCAATGCAGGTGTCGCAGTCGTCCTGACGTTGCCAATCCGGAGAATATATTAGGCTAGGGTCGCTGTCGTCGACCAAGATGGTTTTATCAGCAGCCGAGGCGGTCTTGTACACGAAGTAGTCGAGAAAGAGGGTCTCAGGCGTGATATCAGTTGCGTTGAAAGTCACGGTGATGGTGAGTGTGTGTAGCGCCTCCACAAGAGCCGAGGACGTCCAGAAAAGTATGTTGTGGGAAGGCTCTTTCACTGGAGAGGCCTCGAGTGGGGTGGGCTCCGCGCCGTCGATGGAGAAATTCATTGTCGGCCGGCCGGGCAAAAGAGTCCCATACACACTATTATCTGCGACTGCCTTTCCGGCCAAACTAGGTACCCGGCCACTTGCATCATATAGGCAAGCGTTGTGTGAATCCTTGATATCTGGCGGTTATACACTGTTAGACGACGTATGAGGACACCGTATGTCAAATTTGGAGGCAGTGTGAACCGGCGATCAAAAACTGTGGGAAGTTTCCGGTTAAGATGATGGCGTGAGAACACCATTTCTTATTTCCGACGGGGCATGGCACTCATTCTCTCGCTTCTTTCTCCACCAATTCCCAACCGATTCGCAAGGTTAGGGGCTCATTTCCTTCCGTTGTCTCTAGCGAACGTATAGATCTCTTTCAATACCTGGAAAGCGGTTTCATTCTGTGTCCAGACCCCCAAAGGTGACGTCAAGTAGACTCCGAATGATGGCACAATTCGGCCAGTTCAAAACAAATGCCCCCTAGATTGTCATGACCTCAAAGTCGTTTATGCATTCAGAACCATCATCCACAGACTCTCCGCATTTGATAGGCCTTTAACTGCGCCAGTTCCTGGTCACGAGGGGATACAATCCAGAACCCTTAAATTTGGGTGGCGCATAAAGGTGAATTTTGTTGGGGGCTTATGGGTGGGGGGGCATCATCTGTGGCAGTCTTCTACACTCTAAAGTATTCTATCTGTCCAATTGTCCCTTGATTTTGGACTTCGATAGGCTCTGCGCGCTGTGGAGCCAGCTGTTCGTCCCACGCCGCTATTTCACCCACATTCTGGGCTGAAAAGAGAAGTAGCGATAGCCCTTGTATTGGCTCTATGAACAGCCTTTCTGCATTCCATGATGAATTTATTTCCCCTAGATAGTATGGGATGTATTTGAAAGAATATTACGACTGCCTACGGACAATTTACTCGGGTGGCCGGATAGCCCGTTTTTGCCATTTTGGGACATCCGGAAAGAAAAAATTCAGCAAGCCGCAGAATCATCATGTAAATTCTGTGAAAAATAACCAATGTGTTCTTAGGATGTATGAACGTGTTCTAGTACCCACCAACCGGTGGATACTTGATTCTATGGGCTGGCCCAGAGCAAAAGATGCTTAGGTGGCCGGGTACCCAGTCTCAGATAATAATTGACGTCCCTTATCTATGAAATTAGAGACGGAGGAAGCCATTGACATCCCGACGCACCTTCAAATTTGAGCGTCGCCGTATCTCCCGGCGTCCCAGACGAATGGGTGGTTGCCCCGAACTCAACAGATTGTTCTCCAGGGTGACCGACCCAGCCGCGTCCTGAATAGTCAACCAGAGGATCGCTATCATCGAGGATGACGTTCATCGTGGTAGGTGTTGTGGGTAGCCCATATAAGAGTGACGGCGGATTATATATCACAACAGAACTATTTTGGGGGACCTACGGTGTTCATGGTGTGGGTCTGACAGCCCCTATAATAGCACAGACGGACGGGAGATGTGGAAGGAAGTTTAGACCATTCTAGGTTGGTTTTTGGCGCAACTAAGGGACCTTCGAGCAATACCTTAGGCCTGAGTTCCAGCTGAACGTTCCATCTACGAAAGAGAATAAGAGGGCACATTGGATTTAAACCAGACTGAAGGATCGTGGTAGACACATTGGTCATGACGTTGAGAGTACCGTATGCGGGCTGCTCCGAGAATGCCATGAGAGCTATCTGTTCCAACAGACGACCTTAAAATGTACCGCATCTTCGTAAACACCCGGAAAGATCATTGCCGATGGGCATGCAGAGTGACTCAGACGATAGTGTTCCCACCGCTCCAAAATTGAACGAAGGAAGTTCATCAAGTGATGTCGGATGGCCGCCAGTTGCCCTCCAATATTAGACCGGGTGGCAGGGGAGAAACCACCTCGAGACCAGAGTGAGTGAGATGCCACAGTCGGTGGAGGTCAGTATGACGGCCATTATTGGACAAAATTCCAATGGCCATGCGTAGCCACGCATGATCACGCCCGCCCATCCGTGATCATCGATGGTGAGGAGCAGTGCTTCATTGATGGGCATGGATGTTCAAAGTGGTGGATGTTAATCATGAGCAAACCGCAGCATGCATGTTGGAAACTTGACATTCTTGCTTGTCAATGTTCATTCATGGCAGGTTTGACAGGGTGTTTGTTGATCCAGCGAGCGCTTATGGGCACAATTTGGGCTTACATCCGTTTTAGAAATAGTATACGGGTTTTTGGTGGAGTGGTGCTCCTTCATTTGTATGCGAGGTACGAGTTTATAGTTGTCGCGTCTGTCTAAGAGAGACTACTTCATTTGCGCTTACCGCCGTTTACGACGGCGTCGTCGGCTAAGCTCGGTTAGGCGCGGCTAATCCCCAGCTCCACTGCTGTAAAATCGTATTGTGCCTCCCTCGTTGGCGTTTAGCCTGCATTTACTTGTCATTTTGGGTAACTCAAGGGAAAGAGACTCAAGGAAGTGCAAGCCAAAATTTCGGGAGCACATTGGTGGTTTATGAGGGATGGACTGCAGACGCGGCCGCAAACAAATGTCAGCAAAAACGAGCACCCCAGCATCAAAAACCGTATACTATTTCTGAAACGGCTGTAGCGTGCTAGCGCACATAACAACGGGCTCTCCATGGGTCGAGTTCACATCTCAAGTCATGGCAGATTGGCATTTCATTTTCGGTGACTGTTCTGATATTTGTTGACAGATTTATTTCACGCTGACTGTCTTCATATTGAATGATAGATTTGCGCTGATGGCTCGTGTACTAACCTGTCAAGTGGGAGCCAATAATCTATCCTGTAACTATGGTCCTCAACGATGGCTAGGGGCAAGCTGAACAGTTGCCAATCTAATGTGGTGACACGCCTGCCGTCCGTCCAAGCGCGAGCTCCGTGTTGAATACTGTGATTGACTCATGCCTTCAGCATTCATTAGCAAGAGTTGAGTCGATTGTTCATGTAAAAATAAAATACCGTGACCATCCGCCCTTCATGGATTGGTCAATCGCCGTAGCTTTCCAGCCAGAAAATACGTCTGAATCGATCAATGCTGCAATTTCCACTGAGCCTTGGATGGGGAGACCCACGGACGGTATATGACCGTCATTATATTCACCTCCGCTTCCAGTGGAATTTGAACGACTCGGGGGTTTCGCAGATGCCAGGAGCAGAGTTGGTGATATTGATCCAACTCTAGAGACGATATCACTATGGCCTCATGATTAGGCCCACTCCACATTTCTAAACTGCCAGGTCACGATATGCTCTGCGGACCGTAGAAAAACGTGCCAGTGATATAAGTTGGTGCCAAGTCTATGCATAGCTGGTGAGTGGAGCGACGGATCTAAAATGTACAATTGGTCTCAGACTAACACTGCATCAACACGATAATCATGCAGCTTTGGGAAGCACACGACTTAGTAACTATGGCTTACCGGTGAGAAACAAGGCTAGAAACGCGTCGTGGATCGCAAAAAAAACAGATTTTTGCAAGGCATGAGGACTCAACTCCTGAGTTACATGACGCGGTAAACACTATTGAGTAGCAGCAGCGCTAATACTTGAACTTGCGCCCGTCCCACTTCGCCCTAGTGGGGGCCAACATCTTCAGGTCCGCAACCTGCTCACGCGAGATCGCACTCGGCGCCTGTTTGTGCATCGGCTCAGGGACCTCTCCCGCGAGGGCGCTGTTGATGAGTGTCTTGACCTCGAGGGCAGAGCCAAACGAGAGCGACCATCCCGAGCCAGCGTGCCCATAGCAGTGCACGATGCGGCTATAACCTTTCCTGCCACCTGGCAGTGGATAGGTCAGCTCGCGCTGGCAGAGAACGTCGCCGTGGCGGGCGGGGCGCAGGCCCTGCGCGACCGGATAAGCGGGGTCCCGGTGACTCGTGTCCAGACCGGGCAAGAATCGCTCGTCATCCTTTGCCATCTCCTCTATCTTTGGGTCATCCTCGACCAGCCTGTCGGTTTTGTCCGGCTCGGAAAAGCCGCCGGTGTAGAGAATCCCATCGCCACGGGGGACAATGAAGATGAATCTGTGACATGATCAGTATCTGCTGCTCTCGGAAATTGGGGGCGCACTTGGTCTCGATGTTTCCTTCGGCTTCTGCACTCACGGCGAGCGCCGTGGTGACCTTTTTGAAGTGTTGGTTGTTGTTGACGACACGTATCATGGCGCCACGCAGTGGGTAAACGTTCTCGTCGCCTGCGAGCTCCCACGAGCCAAGACCGGTGGCATTGACGATCGCGTCCGCGGAGTATTTCTGGAGAAGATCGGCCTCCTGATCAACCAGTTTGCCCGTGAGGGTCAGAGTAATAAATTGCGCGCCCTTGCTCTTGACAAGTTTTGTAATTTTAGTCAGCGCAACATCCGTGTCGATCATGGGCGAGCGTAACTTGTAAGCATCGACATATTTCGAATTGTCGATACCGAAAGGGTGAGTAAGATTCTTGTCGTGGAGGAAGCCGGAGACGCCGCTGCGCTCAATCTCGCGCATCTTACGAAGGTGCTTGGCGTCTTCATTGACCGGTTTTTCGAAGAAGAAAATTGCATCGCGCATCACAACCGCGTATTCGTCGGACAAGTACGGGGTGGCGGCCATGTACTTGAAGACGTGGTAGGAGACCATCGCCCAGCGCTTCGCAATCTCAAGCGCCTCCACGTCCGAGGTGTGGCCGCAGACGGCGGGCGGGTACTCCCAGCTATGGCAAACCATATAGTTAGCAGAGAAAGGGGGGCAAGAGGAAGGGCACTTACAGTGCGCCTGCGATCTGCGACGTGAGACGGTCACCGTTGACACGATCGGCAAAGTGGCTCGCCAGGACGGTGACCTTGTAGCCGCTGTCGAGTAGGGTCCAAGCAGCAGACATGCCGACGATGCCAGCGCCTATGATGAGAATGTGAGGCGAGTCATGCGTCGGGGCGATGAGGGGGTCCCGGTTGAAGTCGATATGAAGCTCTGGGCTCTCGGACACTATCTAGTGTTAGTGCAATACTGAGTCACAAAGGTGAGGACACCGACTGATTATTGTTTGAGCTACGGTTGAGAGAATGAGACGACGCAGTGGATAGAAAGCTGAAAGAGCGATGGGGAAATTGGCGTGAAGTTCGTCGCTTGAAATACTGTAGAGATGTCGTTACCAGTTCGTCATAGATGCATATTGGTGTCATCTCACTTCTGTTTCCGATTCGTGCCACCCAAGAACCCACTCCAAACGAGGGAGGGAGAGATTCTGGAATCATGAGCGACCCCAGATACCCATAATTAGAGGCTGTTCGCTGCATAGATAGCGCGAGACAAGACAGGCAGCAGGCAAGCAGGTGGATACCGCCCCTGCTCCATGGGAGATTGGTAGAGCTCGGTATCGTACATACTGTATACGGTACGGGCTAAACGTACGGAAATACGGGTACGGTTCCCATGCGTACGAACACATACGGCTTGCCCACGGCTCCATACGGTACGGTATGATGCTAAATACGGCCGTATAGGGAATACGGTACCATCCTCGTGCAAAATATTTGATTTTGGTTGATCAAGGCCATGACACGTCTTTAAATCGTTGAAAGCCGTATGTAGATTATGTTAGATTCATCTGCAGCTCTCCCATGTGTACATGATGAGCCATGGAGGCTATCGAAGCCGACAGTTAAGCCTCGGCGGAGATGCCAACTGCATCATGGGGGCATGCAAGCGTGCTCGAGGGCCCACACACACTTCACAGTCATCTGCGCACACCTGTGGCAGCTCGCTGGCATGAGACTCATGAGTGCCGAGTTCGGCCATTACAGCATAAAGTTCTGTCGAGAGAAATCCCAGAGGACTGGGAATTTCCGCAGTTTGCATCTGGCAGCTGTATTGCGGCGTCGATGAAGAGTCATAGTTCATTTCTCGATGGTGTGGATGCCTTGTCCATTGATCTCGGAAATTTTATCAATTATCTCCCGGACAGACTATTGAGACTGAATTATTCTGGAATCAGCGATCGCAGAAATATTTCAGATTCCCTCGTACACGCGATTAACGGTTCCCCGGGGCTAATGATTTCCGGAATGCGAATGAACTCAAACATATTGGTTAACAATTCTCTTTGATAATCTCGTTGGTGTCTATCGTAAATCCCACGAATGATCCTGCAGTTACGCTAGACACCGAACCTGAAGCTGAATTGTCTTGAAACCATTCACTGCACACCTTGTGTCCAGCGGAGACGGAATTAGGCAATTTCGACCATGCATTTAGAGGTTCAGATTAAATTGTCTATTCTTTTTAGACTCGTTATTGCTGTCCGCCTGCGAATGACAAACCAGTAATTTTGGTCACCACATTTCGGAAAAACAGGACTCCTAGGCCAGTTATGTTTGGGGAAAGACAAAATAGAGAAAGAACGCGATGTTCAAGATCGCTGTACCGGCTCAGTATTACTTAATCTACGTCTGGAAGACACCAATGTACTGCTGCAATGCGGCTGATGTTACCCAATGTTCTGTACTGGCTCAGAACTGTTGGATTTATGTCTGGAAGACACTGATAAACCGCTGGAACACAGTTTATGTTGCCCAACGTTCAAGATGACTACACCGGCTCAAGTCCGTTGGGTCTACGTCTGGAAGACACCGATGTAGTGCTGGAATGTGCTAAAATGGCCATACCAGCGCAAGGCCGTTGGATCTAAGTCAGGAAGACATCGATATCCTCTGTCCGATGGACACAAAGCATGCAGTCAATAGTTTGAAGACAATTCAGGTTCAATAGCTTGTGTCACCGCAGGGTCACTCATGGGATTTACTTTGGACACCAATGAGGCTAGCAAGTAGCATTGTGAATCAATATGTTTCGGTTCATTCTCACCCCGGAGATCATTAACCCCGGAGAATCATTCACCGTGTTTACGAGGCAACCTGCAATATCTCCGCCATCACTGAGTCCCGGAATAATTCAGCTCCGGAAGGTTATTAACGGGATTTCCAAGATCGACAGGCAGAAGGCTTGCACATCATCGAAAATTAGTGATCAATAACCTGGAGAATCATTAATCGTGCTTAGGATTACCAAAATGTGTGTTTTTCCGATTGAGACTGGCCGGATTGATCAACAACTATCTGACTTGCCACTGAAGCCCTCGCCCAATTTGATGAGTCCAAAAGAGAATTCTCGCGGATCTCACCTGCATAGCCCACCAAACCCCCCAAGTTAGCGGTGGATATACATATGGTATCCACCACTGACTAGCGGGGTTTGAGTGGGTGCAATAATTACACCCTAATGATAGCTTGCTTACATAGCTTACAGGGAAGAACACCGCTAATGACAGTTGCGGCGTCTGCCCTCATCATTCCGTTGTCGCTGCCATCAGGGATGGGTGACGCCACTGCTTCGCGCCCCCCGCCATCAACCCCATCAAAACTCCCGCCCCGCCCAACCCAACTTGTGTGTTTCGGCCGCAAAATTCAAGGTAAGTTCACGAGAAAATTGGGGTAGATGTAGGGATACAAGGACTATACATTTGTCTGAATTTTCCAGCTTCATTAGATGTCCTGATGTCCCTGAAGCCAATTCAGACCGAAAGTTGAAGTTGATACATGAGCAGGGAGAATAAACATATGTTCTTGATTATGGAATAAATCAGGACCCCACTGGTAAAGCTGTGCAACAAATTCAAAAGTCGGAGCGTGCAAATCATGGCCGTGCGATGCTTGTGCTGCTTGCATCAATACCCCCGAGTCCACTTTCTTGGTACTAGTCGGGGGCTTGCACAGTTGAGAATGCAGACCGGAGCATCAAAGACCCGGGAGCACTGGAGCAGTGAAGCAAATTGCGATCTAGTGCAACTGCAGAGTTGGGAGGGCTCTTCAGTGATGGCAAGGAAGCTTACCCGCATCTCGCTGCTCATGTGCGTAAGCAGTGCACCAGTGTTGAAGTCGGCATGCAGCCATTGAGGTTCTCTGTTAAGCAGGTCACTGAGTTTGAAACCGGCTTTGGAGGCGGACACACACTGCTGTCAAAGTGAGGGGGGTTTCAACTTGTTTTGCAGGTCCTCCTCCCTCATAGACATTCGTAGAAAATGTATTGCACACCTTTTTAGGGAATTAGCAGTGCACCAGTCTGCTTAGATTTTGTTGTGCTTCCTGGAATCAATATTTATCATGAGAGTCAGAAGCTTTCAAATCCAGACAATATGCCTATGATGGTACCTGTACCTCCGAGGTCACGAACTTATCGGTAAACCGTAGTTGGGTAGGGTTCTGCCAGGCTGAAATGATGGTGTGATCGCTAACTTTCAGCTGTGCTGAGGCATGGAGGAGTGTGTTAAGAAGGCAGCAACCGCATGGTTTAAACCATGTTGGTTTAAAGCCACTGTAGTGTTACCATGAGAGTGCCCTGTATTAGTCTAGAGTGGTTCAAACAGGTTCAAACCATGGTGGCTTAAACCAGTTTAAGCCATGGTTTAAACCACAGTTTAAACTGGTTCAAACCAGATGGCTCAAACTAGTTCAAACCTGATGGTTTAAACCGGTTTGAACCAAAGTTGTTTGGACATGTTTTTTTTTTCTTGACTCTCTCGTTTTTTCCTCTTCTCTTAATATTAGTGACCACCCGCCTCCCGACCTCCGACTCCCTCCAAAAAAGGAAAATCATACCATTTGGACTCAAAAAATCACCGAAAAATTGTGAATAATTGCCAAAAAATTGTTTAAGACACGAATAGGTTGGTAGATGGCACCTACCAAAAATGGAAGTTGTAGCCCTCATTGAGCACTACAAGGTTGACCAATTGACTATGGTGATCAGCTTACTGGTTGGGCCAAAAAAAGGCAAAAAACTTTTGAAAACACAGTTTGCTTTAGGGAATGATTGAGCCATATCTCAGTAATTGCTGGACAGATTCCCATGATTTTAGTACTGTTGGAAAGTGGCTGAATACAGGCATTCTACACCACTATGTTTTTAGAATGACTTAGTGTGTATCTCGGGAACTGATGAGATAAGGCTTCAATTGTGACAACACTTGTTACTAGCTATATAAAAATATGACTGCTGAGATATCAGGGATTCTCTGTTTGAGGGGATCATGTAAAGGCAACCCTGTGGCCCAAGAATAGCTCAAGTCCTGGCAAGGGAGAATCCAAAGGTTAGTTGACAGGACTGGCTATATATATACACTCTAGTGCACCTGGTGAGAGAGAATCCAAAGAGAAGCTTAAGGATTCCCACACCAGGTGCTGGTATCTACTAACTAGTCAAGCACATGTCCATAGTGATTGGCAGAGGTCTCGGGCTTGGTCGCAAACCATGTGTCACCAGAGGTTGCTGGGCCGGTCATTTGGTCAACTGGCTGGGTGCCAGGAGGAGCCAGAAACTGGGGTCCCCCTGGCAGTTCCTGAGATACACATTAAGTCATTCTAAAAACATAGTGGTGTAGAATGCCTGTATTCAGCCACTTTCCAACAGTACTAAAATCATGGGAATCTGTCCAGCAATTACTGAGATATGGCTCAATCATTCCCTAAAGCAAACTGTGTTTTCAAAAGTTTTTTGCCTTTTTTGGCCCAACCAGTAAGCTGATCACCATAGTCAATTGGTCAACCTTGTAGTGCTCAATGAGGGCTACAACTTCCATTTTTGGTAGGTGCCATCTACCAACCTATTGGTGTCTTAAACAATTTTTTGGCAATTATTCACAATTTTTCGGTGATTTTTTGAGTCCAAATGGTATGATTTTCCTTTTTTGGAAGGAGTCAGGGGTCGGGAGGCGGGTGGTCACTAATATTAAGAGAGGAGGACAAAACAAGAGAGTCAAGACAAAAAAAAAAAAAACATGTCCAAACAACTTTGGTTCAAACTGGTTTAAACCATCATTGGTTTGAACCATCTGGTTTGAACTGGTTTGAGCCATCTGGTTTGAATCAGTTTAAACTGTGGTTTAAACCATGGCTTAAACTGGTTTAAGCCACCATGGTCCAAACCAAAGCCTGCTCACTATATGATTATAGGAGGGTGGTTTAAACTGGTTTGAACCAAATGGTTTAAACCCTGTCTATTGTTGGAGATGATGTGGTTTAAACCCGAACCATCCTACAGTACAAGAAGGACGCACGCTACACACAAAGGTGCACAGCTTCACGACATATCTCTGTATTTCAAGCCTGCAACATTTCGTCAATTGACTTGCACAAATGGCGTAAATACAGGCATTCTTTTCCTCGTACAGTTTGTGGGGCCATGCATGTCTGTGTGTTTGATCCTGGTTCCAATATTAGATGTGGAACAAGGGGTGGAGGAAATGGTGATAGAAAGAAAGAGAGTGTTGATGACTGATCAAAGATCAAGAATAGATTCCGTCTGTGATATCAGTTTGTGATCATATTTCCAACAAAACAATAAACCTACCGTTCCTTGGAGCTTTCAACTGCCCTGATAATTTTTCCATGGAGACCTTACACTTCAAGGAACCTGAATACCTCATATACTAAGCAGATACCTCATATCAGTATGCAACTCACTGCGTTCAGACCCCTGCAGACAGAGGGTAGACCAACCTGTCTGGCTACCCAAGTCTATGTTGCATACACAAACCCAGTTCACCTGAATCTACTGTCTGTCCACCCTGTAGATGGAGGTACACAGACCCGGGCCGAGGTAGACCAAGGTAGACATAGTCTGGCTGAAATCAAGGCCGCGTTTCACCAGTAAACTTTCAACCCAGGTGGACGAGAAGTTGATAGTGAACTGTAACCAAGTTCCCACGAATGTTCAAGAGGCAAAATCAAATGATTGTTTGATCCGATGGCCACCACTGGGAATGTGCGCACACATTTGGCGATGCTGTGATCCCATGTCTGCTGGTGCATCCAGAACTAGTGCAAAGCAAAGGTGAAGCACCCAGATGCAGGAAAGGCCCAGGTGAGCCCAAATTAGCGGTCTAAGTGATGCTAGTGCAGTGCGCTGAGCGCTGTCTTGTCCATATTTGGACAAGACTTCTTGCCTTTACACGGAAATTTTGTCCCACGCTCTCCCTTCTCCTCGGCGACCCCAGCTTGCTTCCACCTCGCTTCCTCGTCCTTCGATGACGTGAAACTGTTCCATTCTGGTGCTTGCTCTTCATTCACTACATCTTACTGGTGCAATGCAGCTGACAAACACCTTGCTCACCAACAAACGGCTTCGTCGAGGGTTCACCGACAGCCATCGATGTACTGCCTTCAATACTGACGACGCTGTTGGACTTTCAATGCCAAGCAACTCATCGAGCGCAAGTTCGACGACAATGAGGTGCAGGCTGACATGAAATACTTTCCTTCACCGTCTTAAGCAAGGGTGATAAGCTGTAAATCCGTGTGGATTACTGTGGCGAGCAAAAAGAATTTGTATGTGTCTTCCATCTATGTTGACCTTTTTTTGTAGTTGCCTGAACAGACCTCGTCTATGGTCCTCTTGAAGATGACAGAGATCGCCGAGTCATACCTCAGCACGATGATCAATAACATCGTCGTCGTCCCTGCCTACTTGAACAATGTACAGCATCAGATGCACCATCTCCAGCCTAAACATCCTCCAACTCATAAATGAACCACTGCTGCCATCGCCTACGGCCTCAACAAGCTCATGTCTTTGAGGTCAAGGCCACCGCTGGTGACACCCACTTGTGCAGTCGGAACTTTACCTTGCATAGGATTCGAAGTGCAAGAACAAGAAAGTCCTTTTTTTCTTTCTTTCTTCTTTGTTGGACCCGTTGTTGATCTATTGTCGTTCTAGATCTGTCCTCCAAATTCTATGCCCTCCGTCATCTTCACACTGCTTGCAAGCATGCAAAATGTACGCTCTTCTCCTCAGTGCGGACCTCCATCGAGATTGACCCTTTCCAAGGGCATCAACTTCTACCATCCCTCACCCATGCGCGTTTTGAGGAGCTCTACCATGACCTCTTCTGTTCCACCCTCGAGGCTGTTGAGAAGGTCCTCCAGAATTCGAAGATCAACGAAGCAAACGTCCACGAGATCATCCTGGTTGGTGGCATTCTGTATCTCCCTTAACGTCAAGCTCACATCGGACATCTTCAACCGCAAGGAGCTTAACAAGCCTACAATGCTGCCGTCCCGGTATCGAGACCACAGGTGGTGTCATGACTGTGCTTTAATACTACCATCCCAACAGAGAAGTCCGAGACCTTTTCCACATACCCCAACAAGTAGCTCTGTCATTTGTTCGAGGGTGAGTGTGTGTGCACAAAGGACTACAACCTCCACGAATCGTTCGAGCCCTAGATAAGGGTCACCTTCGACATTGACGCCAACGTTGAGGAGGCCAAGAAGTACAAGGGTGTGTTCTTTCTCTTTTCCTTCGTTTTTTTGGTATGCTGACTCTTTGTCTTTTTTACAGTCAAGGACGTGGCCGCCGCTGCTCGCATAACATCCAAGAACACCCTCCATTCGTACGCCTACAACCTTTACAACTCGCCAACGACAAGAAGCTTGCTGACAACTTTGATGCTGACTAAACAGCTCACCTTTTGATCTTCTGTCTTATTTGCGGTGGACATGCTCACTATGATAATAACATAGATTTTCTACTCAGCAACCATGACAGCCGGCGTTCACTGATGCCTTGACAAGTGGAACATCAAGTTCCAGCTCCAGCTCCAGCACCATCAGTGGTGTTCACTGGCGCCGCACAGGCCAGCCCATCTGCACCCAGAAGGACCCCAAAGCGGAAGGAGTGTAAAGTTTGTCAGAGCGTGAATGAAAATGGGTATGAGTGTCCGGGTAGAGGGAAGCAGGAGTGGTGTCGTTGGTTTGGCATTGCCGGGGCAATTGGACCACAACAGCGCTCCATGTTGTAGAATTTGCATTGAATCTTGATGTAATTAACAGCAAATCCATGAGAAACATCGATGAAAAGTGTACAAAGTAACCGAAACAGTAAGTGATGACAAGGAGGAAGTTGGGGGCGAGAAAAAGAAATTAACCGTTCTTTAAGATTTTGCTCATTCGGCGGTGCTCATCAATTTGTACCTGTTGGTTCCTTTCTCCATATAGCTTGACTACTTTTGGCTGTCTCGGTTGCGCGAGCTCTTTTATCTGTGTTTCTCCCCAACTTCTTCCTGCTTCAAGGGAATTCATTTACGCCTTCTCCTTTTGTGTTTCCTCTGCTCTTGCTCTTGCCGATTGGAGTCAGCCTGACTTTCTTGGTTGTTCTTCACGACCTTTCCATTTGCAAACGACCGCCTGACCTGTCCGCAGCCTTTCTTGGCAGGACGTGGCAGTTGCTGCTGGCTACGGCACAGCTAGATCCGATCCTTATCATTGGGCCGGCGAGCCACGTAGCCCTGCCGGTCGTGGATATATAATGTGCGTGCTTACTTTTGTTCGACCGCAAATCCTTCTCCCGCTATCTGCGTCTTCAATCTCCTACCCTTTATAATTCTTCTCTGGGGTCTGTTATGGCCCAATCTGGGACACCACTGTGTACTTCTGGTTATCTTTTGGACTCGCATTCTATGGTCAAACCAAAACCTCGATGCTAAAGTGCCGCTCAAACCGAGTCTCTGCTGATGCTATTTCAATTTTGATGGTTTTCTCGATCAAGGTTTTTTCAGGTCCGTGGATCAGTCCAGGTTGTAACAAATCGTGTCTTAGCTATATTCATGTCTTTTGATGCGGTCGAATCTACCAGATTTCCTCGCAAGGACCGCACCGGGTACCAACTTATTTTTATACTTCAAGCCATTTGTCTCATATCTTCCGTCTTTCATTCGCTCCCCCGCGTTCATGGTTGCCTCTCCTTCTGGCACCCTTCAAACTGACGGAAGATATTTCCGTCTATTAATTCTGTCACCCTCCAATTCAATGACACTAGGGCTGTCTTCATGCTATCTGTTGTTCCCATTCTCATTTCTTCGAGCTCGTCTGGCCACCTTCAAAATCTTTCTGTAGGAGCAAGGTCGCACGTTGAACTGTATATGATGGCAAACCGTGTCTCTTGACAGTCGGCAGGCCATTTTGCATTATATCTCGATAGTATGCACGCAGATTCAATTCATCTTTGTTTTCCCTCTATGGTGCGACTTACCGGAGCGAAGCGATGGTACATCTTGTCCTATTGAAGGATTTGAACCAGAGATTATCCAAAAGAATAAACAGCTGATCCAGAGTAGTTACCAAGTACACAACACAACACTTTAAGAAAGGTGCGGTTCTTTCTCCCTTTCTTCTCCCTTTTCTATTTGAAAAAAAAAAAAAAATTATTCAAATAAAGCTCAGGACATAGCACTGGTGCCGTTTAAGTTTTGACAAGGTGTGTGTACCAACAGAGACTGAGGTAGACAGAGGTAGCCAAAGGCTGTCCACCTTAGGTAGACGGAGGTAGACATAGGTACACCGAGGTGGACCAACCTGTGTCTACATGTTGTGGTTCATTTGGCAAGGTATATCGGAAATTCTGATGTACCTTGCCAAATGCAGCTATGCCTTCTCACTGACTTCTTCTCTGCTGCAATTCCATCATCTCCTAAACTCTGGATGCTTCCACTGCTAACCATTCCAGGCTGCTTGAGCTTTGGACTGGCCATCTTTCACTCTCTGAGCTGTTAACCATGTAAATAAATAACTTCTTTAGAATCTGGCTTCACAAGTGCTTGTTTGTTCAATCCCACTCGCCTCTATCCCATGCATTTCCTCCTGGCCTGGATGTGTTCCTCAACATCAGCTTTGGTGGTCTTCGGCGGGCTGTGCACCATGACACACTGTCTATTTTGCGTAGATCACAAGCCCGTGAATGGAGCAATTGAAGCCCACTCAAATGGGAGACCTGTCCAATATTGCTACATTTCTCATGATGTCTTCCCCTCCCACTCTGCTTTTGCCTTGGCTGATACTTGACCGGGAGGTGAGCCCACTGCATAGAATCTATCACTGAGCCTGACAGCCTCATACCTTATGCATTAAGCAGATGCCTTGAATCAGTATGCACATGTTTGCAATCACCTTGATTGGTTCTTTCTCATCCCATTGGGCATTCGCACCAAGCCCACCCAACTTGGTCTTCTCTTCCCATGCTCACAACAGCAATCATTGTTTGGCTCTGGGAACTCTACATGCCATTCATTCTGAGCAGACATGATGCCAGCTTTCGCATGCTCAAGGGCCACTCAAAAGACCAGTCCGTCTATCCTTGTTGTACTTTCCTTCCCTCATCATCATTTCACTTTACTGAACCTGCCCTCTTCCCCTCACGGTGCTAAACAGTCATGCTTATCTAAATCAAGCCCGTCTCAAGGTATGACAAACATAACACCCTCCCAACATCCTCTCTTCTGCAATTACATGCTCAGTTGCCACGAATGGATGAATTAATTTGAGATCCCACAAGTCCTGACAAGAGCAAAATTTAGCCGAGGTCAAAGCCGGAATCCTGATAGGATTTTGGGCCAGCCACAGGCCAAAAGTCCCCACAAATCTTTTCAGACCCTGAATTTTGGGATCCAACCTCAGAACCAACTATCATCAGTCCTCATGAGGTGCTCCCTCCTTTCAGTCAGTTGGGCTATAATGATATTTTCTTTGATATCAGTTGTCTTTCCAGCTATGATAGTCAATTGGCTTCCCATTGTCAATCTGGTGTTTGCAGCTAGGTTATAGACAGGCTTATGTGTATCTAACCTTACAAATAAATAAGATTCCTTCAGCGCCTTTAACCCCTCAGCTGGAGCAAGCGAAGGCATGGCTTGTATAAATTATCAGTCCTGTACATAAAGGTCCTAAATTTTGAATAAAAATTTTTGGGGTCAAAAAACTAAAAGTTCACAAAACATGGTCAACTTACTGCTCTCAAAATTTGAGCCTGAATGTGTAACCCAAAGTGCATGAATGGCAGTAGGAGATCACTTCCCCATCATAATCACTGATTCAGTTCACAACTAAAATTCACTAAGTGGCATCAACATGAACACAATTCAACTCAGTTGGGGTTTAAAGCAAGTTTGAAAGAATACAAAAGGAGTTGTTGTCATTGGGGACAATTACCATGCTAGAAACTCTCCCACCATGAGTTGCTCTGCTTTTCCAGCATGCAGACTCTTCTTGGTCCTCCTTTATTACCAACTCAGTAGGTATTTGTCAACATTGTTGTCTAGTGGGAGAGTTTAGGGTCCCATTATCTTTGTTAAAAATAAATGGCAGCACTTTATTGAGATGAGCTATAGGCCGGGCTTTATAAATCAGCTATGTAATATGGACCACTGATTTGAATTCACTTTATGTAGGTGAGCATGTGACATGGAAATCTTTGGTGTGTGGCAATGGCTCATTCATTCAACAGCACTCGGGCATTTCAGGGATGTTCAGATCACCACACCTATGGCCAGAGCTATTTCACAAAAAATACATCACAGGTGAATCAAAGAGGCTAATAGATTTAATCATTACTGTGTCTGCCAAAGGTCTTGGAACCTCCTGTGAATATCACTAACTTTAGTTGAGAAATTTGGTCTCTGTGACAACAAAGAACCTGTGAAACATACTCCACTTTTTTCCCCAAATTTACTTTGAATTTTCTGGCTGAAACACACAAGCTGGGCAGATGTGGCAGGAGTTTTGATGGGATTGATGGCAGTTGTTGGGAGGGTGCAAAGCACCCATTTCTGATGGCAGTGACAATGAAATGATGGGAGGGCAGATACTGCAACTGTCATTAGCAGTGTTCTTCCCTGTAGGTGAGCTATCATTAGGGTGTAATCATTGCACACACACTCTATGGCTCAAACCCCATTAGTTAGTGGTGGATACCATATGGATAACTGGGGGCTTTGGTGGGCTAAACAGGTGGTGGATCTGTGATCTCCAGGAACAGCAGGGTTCTGTTTTAAACCACATTGTGTCCAACAATACTGCTAGGTTTAAACTGGTTTAAACCATGACAGCTTCTCCTATAGAACTTGCCTATAGCTGTACAGTTTGAACTGTGGTTCCAACTAATGTGGTTTAACCCATATGGGAACCTCCTATAACGATACCCTGTCTGCTTTCTTCAGTGCGCTCTTCCCCATAGAACCAGTGCAGGATGTGTGATGTGTTGCACCAACAAGGACTCTGATGTCGTTCGAATGAGGGGTGAGACAATCTGTCTCCTCAACTATGAATCTGTCTCCTCAACTATGAATCAGCGGTTTGGAACTGGTGGCTTCTCCCCAGGTCTGTCTTCAACAGAGCTGAGACTGATCGTCTCTAGTGGAATGTGATGTGTGGTGAGGCCAAACAACCTTGGAACTGGTTCAGGGCTTCAGGCACGGCCATTTGGTCATATTCTGGAGTGTCTAGCAGGTGCTGGTCTGGTGGAGACAAGTGGTCTACCTTAGTTAGCGGGTGTGCCATGTGAAGTGCAAGCATGGTCATGGCTTGAATAGCCCACCTCTCATCTGTCTGCTTGGCCTTGTGTCTGCAGGTAAGGTCCAGGGGCTAGAGGACTTGTCTTCTTGTTGTGTGGAAGGGGAGCAGAAGGCCTGGGGCTAGAGGGCGAGGAGATCCTGGAGTGACGAGAGATATCTGTGTGTGTGCATCGTCTTGGTGCAGGACAGCTTAGGAAATGAATTGTCTGGTGCTGCTGAGGAAGGTGTAAGAGGTCTGGAAGGTGGGGAGACCATCGTTCTTGTTGTGAGACTAGTTCTGGTAACATGGTTTCCTGATTTGGAAGGTGCTTGTCTCGAACTCGCCATATTTGAGAGCGGCTTGGAGGGGCCATGAGATGACAAGCAGTGCATAGCATACTTGGAGACCTCACAGTGGACAAACCGACAAAGGTCCAGTGGAACACCTTGCTGTGGAGCAAGAGCAGTGGGAAATGGTACCCTCTGCCAGCTGGTTATGAGCTGCAGATTCCAGAGGATCTCGCAGTATTTTGTGAGGTTTATCGTATGAACATTGGGCTATATGATGAGCAATAAATTTTCAGTCACTGTAGCATATATGTATTCCTCTAATGTTTTAGAAAAAGTAAATACTATGGGTGTTCCAAGCTTTTCAGTCTGAATTCCATAAGAATCCACATATCACACCGTAACATGCTAGCCAAATTTATTGGACATGGGGTACATGAACTTTCTCCTTTTGCTTCTTTTTGGCCTTGCCTTCTGGATGCATGGACTTTGCCGCTGCTGGGCAAGCTGAATTATCAGTGTAGATTAAAAGCCCCCAGGTCACTATGGACTTGTAATTTGAGTAAAAGCAGGGTGCTGGGAAGAGCTGCAGTAAACATGCGACAACAACCGCTATGGTCCCAAAAAGGCAGGTTTCTCAAATTAAATCGGAAAAATGGTTGTAAGATGAGGGTTGGACTGAATGTAATAATATATATATGCTGCCATGTCAAAAAGGGTTCTAAGTCAAAAACAAAAACAAAAAAAAGTACAAGGTGAGAAATGGAATAGAGCACAAGTGCAGTCAGTTCTTAGAAAGAAAAATAGAGTCCATGGTTGCATCACACCTCAGGTGGATGGATCCAAGAATTTTATTTGGTCTATGCATGGAGACATCCAAGAGCACAAGGACATGTCAGTGTGTTTGTTTGGTTCTCGGTGGGTGCATCCATAATTTAACTGAAATAAAGGTGGATGCATCCATTGAGGGTGGGTGCAACCATGCCATTGATATGGTACATTGACCAAGGCAGGGTGGATGCAACCAGCCTTCATGGATGTATCCATGTATGGAAATGAGTCCATGGATGCACCTCCCCCATGGTTACATGGATACATCCAACTCATGTGTGGTTGCATCCACAGTTGAAAAAAAATAACTCCATAGATCCATCCAAGTCAGGCATGGTTGTATCCACACCTGAAGAAAAATAAGCCCATGGATACATCCAACTTGTCTGTGGTTGCATCCAACGGTCTCCAAAAATCATCCCTTGATTGCATCCACATAGTCTGGTTCCATCCACAAAGGGCCAACTGGATACATCCAGGACTGTGTAACATGCATATACACAGAGTCCCTGACTGTATGGTGGCCCATACAATTGTGGAACAAAAATACAGCAAGGTATACTGTCCTGTATGGTGGTGGTTGCTGCAGTGGCCCATACAATTGCAGAACAGAATAAGGCAAGCTGTACTGTCCTGTATGGTGGTGGTCACTGCTGTGGCTCGTACGATTGCAGAACAGAATAAAGCAAGATGTACTGTCCCATATGGCAGTGGTCGCTGTGGTGGCCTGTATGATTGCAGAATGGAATAAGGCAAGCTGTACCATCCCGTATGGCAGTAGTTGCTGCAGTGGCCCATATGATTGCAGAACAGAATAAGGCAAGCTGTACCATCCCGTATGGCAGCGGTTGCTGCAGTAGCCCGTACAATTGCAGAACGGAATAAGACAAGCTGTACCATCCTGTATGGCAGTGGTTGCTGCAGTGGCCTGTACAATTTCAGAATAGAATGAGGCAAGGTGTACCATCCCGTATGGCAGTGATCGCTGTGGTAGCCTGTACAATTGCAGAACGGAATAAGGCAAGGTGTACTGTCCTGTATGGCAGTGGTCGCTGCGGTGGCCCATACAATTGTGGAATGGAATAAGGCAAGGTGTACCATTGCATATGGCTGTGGTTGCTGCAAAAAAACCCTGATTTTTCAGGCCATGTCATGCACAGCACTAAACTCCAGACAGTGTCCAATACTTCAAAAGAAACAGAAAGAATAGGACTTAGCTGCTGCACCCCACAGAGCTGCAAAATAGGCAGTATGAGGCCCTGAAAAACCGAAAAATGAGCTGTGCATAGATGTGTCCATGGTGGTCACATCACACATTCCTGGATGCATCCAAGGCATAACACCATGGTTGCATCCAACATGAGTGGATGCACCCATGTGGGTGGTATCATACCACATTTCAGACCTCTATACACCCCACACCCCCATGGTTAGAACAATCCTAGTTAGGTCTGGTTTGAGGTAGCCTGAAGTGACTAGAATATAGATTTACATGTGAAAAACAGAGAGTGAAAACAAAAGAAAACAAAAGATGTCCATGTGTATCTGATGTGTCATCACAGGCCAAGAGAAACCCTTCACATGGTTCTCACATCCTGATTTGAGTATATGAGGCCTAGAATCTCTGAGCACAGAGTTGAATCCGCCCTCTAGGATAATACTGCTCTTGTCAAAGGGAGCCTGCAGGTCTGTTCCTTGTCAGCTTGTACCCACAATCCCACTCTGAACTCCGGTCCAATGACTCTATGTGTCTCTGTCTGCCACTAGGGACACAACATGCCTCTCCAGATGTTTGTTTTGCACTATCTGGCCTCTATAGTGCCCTATTGATGAAATGAGCAAACTATGTCATTTAATATTTTGAAGGTTCTTTGTGATATATTAGCCTATCTTTTGGGTCAAGACTGTTAATACAGCTCAGGAAATACAGTGGGACCCCTCAGAGCATTGTTTTTGACCTTTTGGCATGCTGAATATGGTCAACAAGAATGTCAAACAAGATCACCTCAAATCATGGGATATCACCTGTTCTGAGTATCTATTGACCACATTTCCGACACTATACACAAGTCAAGTCTAAATGGTGTGTTTTGCAAGGTCTCACATCATTGAGAAGTGCATAATAGGGTGAAAGTCAATTTTCCTTGTATGGCCAAAATGCGATGTTTTTCATCAGCAGAATATTATATATCACCTGTAGGGTGTCTTTGTAGCTTAAAGGAACAAGTTAATCCATCTAGGAGCACTTCCAATTGCTATGGCCCCAAGATATTGTGGCCAGGGATATAATTCATCAATTTCGCTGTTTTCCTCTTATTATTGCACTGTAATAGGCTCCACTGTGTCCCAGTTGGCTTCAAGGAATGTAGAACAATATGCCCACAAGGGTAGATCATCGAAAACGGTTGAATTATGAGCCAAGGAAGGGCTGATGTGGAAATTTTCCTTTTTGGGAAGGCATTGTGTCTCAAATTGTAGAGCTTATCAAGGGCTACAAGAGCCATCTATAGCATTTTGCAATTGGAGGTCTTGTTGGCCTGTAAAATGCAAAGTACTTTCTGAGAGCCAACACTTTTGAACAAATATTGGCATTTTAAAGCAACCAGGCAGCAATTGCAGCCCCAGTATGGACAGCCATTAAATGTAGGGCAGCTATGACACCAATACCAACAGCCATCTATTTTCAGGCAATGTTCAGACAGTCATCAAATTCACAGCAATAGCCATGCTTATCAATTCCACAGCCAGTCAGTAAATTCAAGCATTTTGATTGAAATATGGGTTAATCACTATTTAATTGCAGCTGTAGAAGCCTGTAAAGGTGCTTTCAGTCCAATAGAAAGGCAGCAGCATAGGTTTGTGGCTATGTGGTAACTCCCCAGAAATAACACATCAGACTTATGGGCAACAGCTAGCATTGTACTTATTATCCTGATCATATAAGCTTCTCTTTCCTACTGACCCCACATAGTGGAGACAAAGGAATTTAGTGAGTCACAAAATTACTGACCCAACATGGTGGAGACAATGGAATCTTAAGCCATCACAAAAATTACTGACCCCACTTGCTTGGTGGAGATGATCGAAATTTGAGCAGTCACAAAAATTACTCATCCCAGTTGTGATGGAGACAATGGAATTTTAATGGGTTGCAAAAAATTACTAACCCCAGTTGGTGGAGATGATGGAATTTTAGTGGGTCACAAAAATTACTGACCCCAGTTGGTGGAGATGATGGAATTTTAGTGGGTCATAAAAATTACTGACCCCAGTTGGTGGAGGCAATGGAATTTTAAGGGGTAACAAAAACTACTGACCCTAGTTAGTGGAGACAATGGAATTTTAAGGGGTCACAAAAATTACTGATCCTAGTTGGTGGAGATGATGGAATTTTAGCGGGTCACAAAAATTACTGACCCTAGTTGGTAGAGACAATAAAATTTTAGCAGGTCACAAAATTACTGACCCTTTTAAGCTACCTGACTAGGGTCACAGAGCGACAGCTTGTGGTAGCAGCAATCGTGACTGTCGAGCAGGAAGCACCGGTAGCAACCTTGAGCCCACTGAAACCAGATACAGCAGCGGCCGTCTGTACGGCAGTGAATGCAATCCTGTTCAGGCTGAGGAGATGGTCAGCACAGCACGCGTACGGTGTGATAAGGACTGTGGTGTCGCTATCAAAAGGTAATGTGTTTCGAAGGCAACTGCGTTTGTCCTCTAGGGGGAAGTGGAGTCGAATGATAGAGAGGAAGATCGGTGCTTGGATCCGCTTTGGAATTGGTAGGGAAAGGTGAAGAATAGATCGGGGAGACAGGTTGTTTCCTTGGTAGTTTGGGTGTGTGACGGCCTGTTGTCAGTCAAAGAAGGATGGAGAATAAAAGAATACTTGTTCAGGCTCCCTGTACTGTGTACGGGAACCTCTTATAACGATGCCCTGTCTGCTTTCCTTGGTGTGCTCTTCCCCTTAGAACCAGCGCAGGATGTGCGATGTGTATCGCGCCAACAAGGAGACCAATGTTGTTCAAACGAGGTGCGAGACGATCTGTCTCCTTGACTGTGAATCAGTGGTTTGGAACTGGTGGCTTCTCCCTGGGCCTGTCGTCAACAGAGCTGAGCTCGCAAAAACGGTGATCCTAATTGAGGAAGCCTAGAATGGTGACACCGGGTCGGGTGTGGAAGGACCCTGTAAAGGAGGTATGGGAGATAAGATGCCTAAGATGCGGGTGAATATGAGAGAGGTGGCCTGTCTCCGGCTATGAGAGCGAGGGAGAAGGGTGCACGAGGATGAGGTACAAGTATGCGGGAAGGATGGGGAGTACCCTTAGATTGAGTGAGACTTGGTACAGTGAGTGGGGAAAGTACCCCGGAAGCTACTGACTATTCTACCTAAGTGCGCTCCCTTTTATACTCTTTTGACAACTTCACATGTTTCCAGGGGCGCCATGCAGCTGCAAAGCGTTTCCAGGGCACAGAAGTCGTCACAGTGAGTTCTAGGGTGCATACTTGGCAGGAGACGAGACGTCTCCGATGGGAGACCAATTGTCTCTGGTGGGATGTGAGGTGCAGTGAAGCCAAACGACCTCAGGAGTGGTTCAGGGCTTGAAGGTCCATGTGCCGCACTATGTCTCAAACGCGGCGGCAGAGCTCTTCTCTCTGGGGCGTCGTGACTGACTTCACAGTGTCAGAAACGTATGCATCGGTAAAAACTTGCAGGACAAGAAGGAACACTTTCAGACGGACGTTGTTGAGCAGGAATGGTGCCAGGCCCCCATCAGGGATGAAGAACCGACTAGCAGGCCATACAACATTGGTAGCGACAAAATGGCGAGTGGCGGCATAGTCCATGGCGATGAAGATCTGTTTTGTGGGTCGCGCCTGCAGCGCTTTTATAACATCGACCCCGTCAGTCAATATTAAAACTATGGGGGAGGTGTGAGGTCTGCAAGCGTGCTACGCACTGCTCATCGTCTCATGGCCCCTCCAAGCGGCTCTCGAATATGGTAATCATGACTGGAGTCCGAGATGAGCACCTTCCAAATCGGGAAACCACATTACCGGAACTAGTCTCACAACAAGAATGATGGTCTCCTCACTAAATGGACCCTCTGCACCTTCCTCAGTGGCACCAGAAGCTTCGTTCCTAGCTGTTCTGCACCAAGATGACCCACACACATGGATATCTCTCCTCTTGCTGCAGGATCTCCTTGCCCTTCAACCCCATGCCTTCTGCTCCTCCTCCACATGACGAGAAAACAAGTCCTCCAGCCCCGGATCTTACCCACGCACACGAGGCTGAAGCAGACAGACGAGAGGCAGGCTATCTGAGCCATGACCATGCTTGCGCTCCACATGGCACACCCACTAACCAAGGGAGACCACTTGTCTCCGCTGAACCAGTATCTGCCAGACGCTCCAGAATACGACCAAATGGCCGTGCCTGAAGCCCTTAGTGTTAGGCACGGGGTTTTTCATGGGTTTTATATAATCCCAAGTTTGAGCTTGCCTCTACAATTTTTTTGAGCCCAGGAGCAAGTGATTTGGTAAAGAACTGACAGAAGTATGGTCTGATCAAGTTTGGTGCCAAAAATGGCAATGCCATAAGCTTAATCAGCCAATTTGGATCCAAAAACCCACGGGTAAAACCCATGGGTTTGAAAACCAGTGTCACAGGGCCTGTGACATGGGATTGTGACTGCTGGACCCAAACTTGTTTAACTCAAACATCAGTCAGTCCTTAACCATTCTGCAAGTTTCTGGGCCCAAAAAAATGTGACATGGTACGTGACGGCCCAGTGGCGGGGGTGGTGGCGCTGATGATATGGTAGATGTTCACTGCCAAAATTCGCCAGAATGAGCTCTGCATGTCGTACACCATCCCGGAAATCCCGAGCAAAGCTGCGTGGATGTTCCACGTTATACAGGTCCTTCTCGTTGTCGTGAGATTTGAGGGTGAGATGAACGTAATACAAGGTGTGGATGGTTCTCTGCTAGCAGCAGACACGATGGGTGGAGTCACACAATCGCAGGCAACATTCTTTCTGGACGAGGCACTGGCAATGTGCTGTGACCCGATGAAGGCCAGGGAGAAGGCGTATCTCGACTACCCCAAATTCAATCCGAGCCACTGGGTGTCCAATAACTTTGCATACCGCAGTCGTCTGACGAGTTTCCTCCCTATCCGCATGGACGACAGCTTCACAGACGCATTTAAATACAACGAGATTATCGCACAGTGGCAGGAGCGTGGTATGGAGGGGAGTGTGGCGCCGAGGGCCTGCGCATTCTGCGAGGATGCAGGGCACAGTGCTCACTCTTGTGACATGGCGCAAGGCGCTTTGGTATGAGGTCTCGCAGACGAGGCGGATGCAGCAGCGAAAGCGGCAGGTATTGCAGCTACTGTAAACGTCGTTCATCATCTCCTAAAGCGGGGTCCCACCCGGCGTAGCGTCCGGGTGCTCGTGTCGCAGATACACGGCGGATTCCGGCCAGGAGGGGCGGATCTGAGTTCCTGTGTTCCTCGTTTGCAGACATTCCTGTTGCGGGCCCAGCTTACACACAGCGAGAACCTTCGTTGCCCTGAATTCGCCCGTTATGTCGCACCCACCGCAATCACAGCTGCGATGAAGAAATATCGGGTAACTGGCGAATGCGCCGACCTATTTATTTTCCTGCTGATGGCGTTTGCGAGAGGCTTCGACTGTCGCGGTGCTGATAGCGGCGCCTTCAGCATCGGATCCTCGATCCTCATCGACTTTTACCAGGCGGCTAGGGACCAGGCTCTGGAAGACGGTGGGCCCACCGATTTCCCCGGGTACCGTCGTGGTGATGATTTACGGCTCGACATTCCGCTGGAGGAAATAATTCCGAGCGTGTTCCTTCCGTCCGAGTAAGTCGTCCCTCGTTTCCTACAGGAGTTCCGGCCCCTTATGTGGCATGGCTATTGTCTGTAATGTGAGCGGACCACTTGTACGGATTCAAGGCGGATGAGGTCCGGATTCAGCGAGCGATCCTGAGAGGAGAGATGGCCTCCCTCTATCAATATTCGGAAAGGCTCCGGGCGGGCGCAGCGGATCACGCAGGTGACGAGGACAACGCCTTCTCACAAGGGAGGGCCCAAATGGCGGGCACAATGGATGGGGGACGAGAATCCGGTCAATAATCGCAAGGCGAGGCGAAACGGCGAAGAAGGGAATGGGCCGAGTATAAATTGATTCTTCTGCAGACGCAATTATACTCAGAATTTCTCCCCCTCGCCTCCCGGTCAAATATTTCCTCCTCTTGTGATCGATAGACATGTCCAACGGCGGATTCTTTATTACTCGAACGGTGGCCCAAGCCGTCGTTGTGCCGCCGTTGCTGCAGGTTATCCTCGAACGGTTTTGTTCTGTGGAAGTAAATTGCGATGATTATTGCGACATCACGCTCGGCAAAGTGGTGTATGCGCGAGATTTCCTGCGCCCGTTTGGCCACGCCATCCAGTCGTGTATTCCGAGCACAGTATGCAGTCCAGCAATCTTCCTCACGGATGTGGAGCAGAGTTGCAGAAATACGTGTTGGCGTATATTGAACGGGCAGTGGGTTGCATCTTTGAGCCAATGTTCTGTGAATTTGCTAAAGGGTCCGCATGGCAGGCTCTTCTGTATGCGATTTCGTTCGAAGTGTCGTGCCACACGCAACAACCCATGAAGCTCGATCCGTCTGTGTACTGGTGCCTTTCCCTGGTTGCTACTTTCGACCATTTCCTGGGGAAACCTTCGTACGGGTTTATACCGGATCCGTGCGAATCTTTCCTATCTCGAGTTAACTTGGCGGCGAATCTAGCCAACCAAGCGAGAACTCCATCGTCTGCGCTAAATGTTCCGCTGACAGCTGAATTCGCCAGTCTTCCACAGGTCCCATCATGGAATCACGCACGCCTTGCTGAGCTTGAGTCACTCGAACTACTGAACAGTTGGACGTGCGAGAACGCCCTGCTCGAGGACAGGATTGCCCTTTCCCAGAATTCTGGCAGAGCGTTGGAAAAATCCGCCGAGTACATTGATATGGGGTATGCTCCCAGCCCGAGCGGCCAGTATTTCGTGTAGGGCGGGACGGAGATGAGTTGTCTCATAAGCGAAAAATGGGTAGAAGCAGGTTTCCTGGAATTGTATTATTCAATCTTGCATGTGCATACAGTCTTTCGGTTTCTTCTGCACCGTTTTCTTGGTCTTGAGTCCTTAATTTGGTGCATAATTACCATTTGTGTCCCGGAGACGCCTCATCTCGTGGCCTGATTTTCCTGAATGGGGCTCTGTGTGAGCCCGGCAGTATCTGCGGTAGCCATCGTTCCTGTGCATATAAAGTCTGGGTCGCTGTCGCAGACCCACATAATCCTGTTTTTGTCGCGCATAGTGACCCCTATGTTGGCGTCGTCGAAGTCCCCACGGGCAAAATCGTCAAAACGGTTGACCCATCCTGAACTCGTGGTCCTCTGGATTCACCGTGCTCGTCACATGGCCCAGGATCTTCACCATATCACCCGCATCGCATTGGAGGAGGATACACCAGTGGAGACAATTGGTCTCATTTGCGATGCGACTGGCGTGCTGCTTAAAAACATGGTTGCGCTTGGGAAGGCGAGCCTGCAGTACGGCGATTTTTGTGAGGGAGAGAAGGCAGGCTATTTCGTTCCATCGGAGGGCACATCTCTGTTCAGAATGGCGGAGCGATTTGTCGACCTCTATGGATACCATGGGGATGTGTCCCCCTTCAACCGAGCTCTCCTCTTCGACAACATCCACATGCTGTACCAGGCGATGGTACTGGATGAAGAGTACCTGCAAGCAGGAGTTGATTTCCCAAATTTCGAGCTATCCAGGTCGGACCTCGAACGGTACGGGATTTACGAGTTCATGAAACCTCGCCAAATCGCTCACCTGTGCGCAGAAGATCCATGGGTTATGGATCACCAATTCGGTGATCAGCTGCTGCGGTATAATCTGAAGTTGGGGGAGGCAGTGCGCTACAACTTTCCCAACCTGTCGCAGGAGTACGCTCCCACGTGCCCGAATACACCCGTCCTTTCGGTGGTTCCCGGGGTTCAGGAAGAAATGGTGACAGAGGAAGAGGACTCGGATAAGGAGAACACGAGCCCGTGAGTTGAATGGGAATGGAGATGGATTGTCCGGTAGTCGGTCGAACCCATTTTGTGCATGTCGTAGATGCAGTTCACGGATTCGGGGTGGGAGATCAGCCATCTTGTTGATTTCTCCTGCGGCTGTCCACACATGGCCATTTACGCGGTGGGGGTATATATATAGGTCGCAATGAAAGTCCTGGTTCTCCCTCTTACCTGTATGCGCCAACTCCTTATTCGCACTCTGGATTCCTACATGCCTTCGATTTCTCAATTCCTCCCTCTTCTCCATGCCTTGACACTGGGTGATGAGACGCTCCAGCTCATTCGCTGGTATCCTCCAGAAGGGTGGAGCGACTTCCTCGAATTTTGCCTCTGACCAATGGTTTATTGTGTTCACGCCGCCATGACCCATAACTTTACTCTTGTTGGAGTGAAAGGGGTGTACACACTCGTGGAGCTCCAGCAAATAAAGCGTTGGGTTGCGTGAATACTCCTGCACTGTGTAGGTGTGGCGCGTGCCTTGATTGGTTTGGCTGATTCATCCTCATCATAGAGGCTTGTCCTGTCATCATGCTATGTTAGCTGCGCTGAGTATATGGACGATGTCAACATTCGTTACCCTCCAGTGGTCGGGATGCCAGGGGAGGCGACCGCGATGTTTGAAATCATGCATCACGTGTGCTGTTCGATTGGGTACCCGTTCGACCAGGATTCATGGCCCCTCAACCATAATCTCCTGATTCCTTTGGTCGATAGTGCTCGCGAGACGTGCGCTCTCCTCAAGACACGACTCAACTATTCCAATTTCAACAAGTATGGCCAATTGGTTGATCTGGATTATGATTCTCTGAAGCCCAAGTTACTTGGTGGGTACGAACTTGGGGAGGTCCCTTGTGTGGATGTTGTGGGTCCTTCGGGTTTCATTCGGGGGTGGTCAGCAAGGGTGGGGGGTTGCGTAACCACGCGTTGTGTTACTTTGTCCGTGTTTGTTGGCATGTGAGGTCGCACCTTTGTATATCGCAATTTTTCTTAAATCTTCAGAGACATGTCATGTCCCTCTTCTGTTCACATGTCCTCCCTGAGTATCGGGTCTCGATTTTGCATAATTTGGGCAGGGTTGCCACAGGGAGACGATCAGTCTCCTCTGTCCTGGGTGAAAACCAGTTTTGCCCATCTGAGGTAAGCGCTATCCGTGTTCCATTCGAATTTCTTGTTCCATCCGTATTTCTCGTTCCATGTTCCTTAGCTGGGTCTGGGCTTCCTATATCCTATGTGCCTGTATGGCAGAAACAACCTGTATCAATAGTGCATTTTCCGTGATTCCTTGTTCTATCCGAGATTATTACATAAGTTATGCGAATTTGCGGTATTTCCTTTTCCATCCAAGTATTGGTGACACCAGGATGTCGAAAAGAAGGTCCGAAGTGTAGGTCTGAGTAGACGAGAAGGATCGTCTCTGCCAATTGCCTGAATAGAAAGGTCACGTGACCAATTCCCATCAATCCTCGCAGTTGCAAGACCAATTTGAACAGTGAGTTCGAAGGATGCGTCGTACCGCTTTTCCCTTCATCTCCCTCCAGCTAGATGTGTTGAAAACACGTCGTTTTCCTGTGGTGACTCGACCCTGGCATTTCGCATTAAGGTTTGCCTATTTTCGTCTTGTAGAAGCTGTCAATGACTTCCATTGTTAGGTGCATCAATTGAATTGCTGCGCTTCCTCTCGCACTTTCTTTGCTTTTCCAGTGCTGCCGAATGTTTGCTGACTGTGGCCACCTTTTCTTTCTGACTCACTCTTCCTTCCCTCTTCTCTGCCCATCTCTTTTCGCCTTTCGCCCTCCCTCGTTCTTATCTGGGTCTCAGTACAACACTTGCGCCGCCACTTGATTGTCCGCTAGCACTTCCCGTTCGCGCCCTCATCCAAGGCCAGTGTCAAGGAGCCGCCACGTGCTGTACGTGCGCGATGGGCGCGATTTAGGGGTTTCCTGACCCGTACTGACAACCTGCAGGAATTCCAATGAGGATGATACTGCCAATGCCCCCAGATCTTGAGTGAAGGCTCGGACCGACAACGACGACGTCGAGTCCAAGGACAAATTTCCCTCTGGCGTTCCCCTGCCACCCACATATTCGGCTATGGAGGTCGACCCCCCAACGCCTAGCTCGTCTGCTCGCACACAGGCTGGTCCCTTGTCCCGTACCAAATCCTTGAAGCCCAAAACTGTGCCTCGTCCGCCAACACCTCCTCATGCCAGGCCGTCACTGCCCAAGAATCATGAGAAGATTGACCTTGCAAGCGTCAAGCTCCCCGAGTGGGCCGTCCCCGTGCATATTCCTAAGTTCCCGGTCGTCCGTGATACCTCCGTCCCTTGTCCCATGCACGAAACTATTTTCATGCCGATGATGGACATCGAGATCATGGAGACGTTCAAGGACCCCTCACAGGTAAAGTCCTGCCTTGAGGATTCCCAGCCCGAGCTCTTCAACAACCCCGCATACAAAATCTTGGTGACGGGGAAGTGGCTGGTGCAACTTGGGGGTGACAAACCATCGGTCGGTCGCTACTGTTTTGTTTTCAACCGCATGCGACTCTGACTCCTCGTTTTCTTGTACAAGTATCCTCCTGTTTGCAACCTGCCACCCGTGCCAACCAATCTGACCAACCCCTTGTTCGATCCTCCCGAGCCCAAGCCTGAGCACAAGCGTTTCGCACCACGGGTGCTGATGCTTCCTGAGCCCGGCGAGAATTCCTCAACCTTCGAGGACTACGAGGCCGTCGCCCAGGAGAACGAGCTTGCATGTGTGGCGCATGCTGCTGACAAGCGCGAGCACTTCCGCCAGCTCAAGGCCAAAAACAATGCTGCTGCCAAGGAGTGGGAGCGTATGGCCGTGGAGTACCAGCACAAGTTCCCCATCGAGCACACCCAGCAAGTGGAGAGCGTTGCCCACTATCGCATGTGCTGCCAAGAAATCATCGACAAGCTCGAGGCACAGGCGAACACTGTCGGGGAGTACGCATATTTTATTGTGAGGCGGGCTCTCTCCCATTCAAGCGCCTCTCGTGTCAACTGCACCCCTCCCATACCTGGGGCATCGTCCCCGCCGGCCGCTGTTCCTTCGAAACAGCTTCATGAGGAGGTGGATGAACTCCTGACCCCACCAATCGCGGTGTTTCCGGAGGCTGGTTCCGATTCCGACAGCAGCGACACCCCCGCCTGCCATCACGCACGTCGGTCAACCAGGCAAGGGGAAGGCAAAAGCAGCAGTGCCTCCCTCGAACTTGAAATCCAGCCGTAAACCTCATGAAGCTGTCCCTGTCATGGGTTCCTCGCGTGCCATTCCCAGCACGTCTCTTTCATCCACAGGCAGTGCCCCGGATGTGGTACCTGCCTCGGCGAGGGAGTCGTCCCTGTCGGTGCTGCCGGGCGGCCCATACAACGCGGAAGAGTGGCACCGCACCCACAACCCATTCCTCGGGTTCCCCTTCCAGCAGGAGCCCATCCTGAATACAAGCGGTATGAAGACTGTCGTTTCCCACGGCTGGAAACTCAACGAGGCCCATCCTTGTTCGCTGCTCAGCTCACCAATTATGGGGTCCTGGCATTTCAGATTCTGCCCATCGCCGTCTTTACTTGAGGCATGGTACATCATTTTTCTTTTGATTTCATCGGAACTGAGTTGCTGATACGATATTTCTCCAGGGGTGCAGGAGGTGCAAGGGCACCGAGTGTGCCTGCATGTGGATCCAGAGGGCCAGCGAAGACCTTGTGTCGTCGTGCCAGCACTGCTGCATCAAGAACGAGTCGTGCGAGGCTGTGGCGGGTACGTTCTACTTCCATTTGACCGGTGAGTCTTGTACAGGTCCCCCGTAGTTTTAATGCTAACATTGTTCGCCGTTTTCCGTCCATGCAGACCACGTCATTTCCGTCCTCAACGTGGAGCTCCTCTACATGCTCATGGACGGGATAATGGCCGCCGTTGCTTTGGTCAGCAGCATCGACATCGTGTCGCGGGTGATCGCCCATGCTTGCCTGTTCCATCAGGAGAATCTTCTCAAAGAAGGCCGCGCCCCTCGCCCCGACAGCATTTTGGCAGATGAGCCCATCGAGCGGCGTGTCGGGATCCCGCCTCCCGATGGCACTGCATACGAATCTGCTGCAATTCTGTTCCACAGCGCACAGTTCGGGGACCACAACTTCCGCATGCCCTTGGCGGTCGGGCAGTAGCCCGGTGATGCCGTCACGCTCCTCACCCAGGTCCTGGAGGACGTCGTCAACAGGATCTCGGTAGGGACTCGTGGTATCGGTGACTGCGTCCATCAGTGTGTGGTGCAGGCTTTCCATCCCGACTGTTGTCTCCACGTTCCCGACGTTGGCGACTGACCCGTGAACTTCGATGCGTTCCTGAGACCCGGGGAAGTCATCACGCCTCCCGCTGCACCCCCCGTTCTCCTGTCTTCCGAGGACCTGGGGCGCTTCCCCGCCTCATACCACTTCGGGGATGACGCGCGTGCGCAGCTCGTGGAGCAGTATCCTGGAGGGGTCACAGTTCGACATCCCGACAGAAGAATCACCGGCCCCGTTGCAGCAGGAGGTTACGAGGTGAACGAGAACAACAGGTTCAACGAGGACGACGGGCTCGATGAGAACGATTCCCCATCTGGAGGTTCGTGGATTTCCGGCCACCTGCACCTTCAACTTTCTGACCTCGCTTCAGAGTTTGCTCGGACTCAGAGCACCAGAGGCAGTGTGACGGAGAGCACGAAGCTAGTCCGGCACACGGGAGTTTGAAAGGTGGTCGATCAAAGTTTACTAGCGTAAGTGTAAGATTAACCGGGGCAAATCTACGCTACTACAAGCCTTATATACGGAATCAATGTTTGTAAGTATTTAGTATGATTGTAGACATGGTGAGATGAAACAGAGTTAAAGAATGCGGGCGTCTGCAACGCAGAGTGGACTAGATGGAGTTTAGGGAGCGTGAGGCCGAAACGTCGGTGTGGTAAAAGAGACTGGACAAAAGGATAGGTAAATGTGGTGGTAACGGGATAGGGGGTTCAAGAAAGAATATTTCGTTACATACGCCCTCCGGGTCGCCGCATGGGGTGACCTTATCCCTCATTCACAATGATCATGGCGTCCTCGGTATTGCCTTCCAGGGTATTGCAGGATCCTCGTTCAATGTACTCGATCCATTTCTCATGAGTGAGGTGGACTGTCGAATCGGGGTCATGCGGGCTGGAAGCGAGGTGTGCGGGGTCGATCACGGTGATGGGGGGAACGGTATGCGCTGCGGAGTCGGCACTTCCAGTTGTCATACTTTGGCTGGAAGCAGTCGGCGTGTGGTGAACGAGTGCCAAGGGAGCCTGGGCCAGAGGCTGCACAGAGGTGGTTGGTGCAGGCTGATTCTGGACAGGTGCATGAACTCAGTCGGTGCCGGCGCATACTGCACGGGAGGAGCGAGGGAAGACGGCGCAGGCACCACCTGAGCCATCGCAGGGGCCAAGTTGTTACTGCTGCCGGCGTGGGCTCGATTCCGGCGACTCCCAGACTGCTGTTGCTGTTCCGCAGCGTTCAGATCGCGCACAGTGTCCTGGGACTCCTTGCTACGGGTGAGGATAACCGCGAGTGCACTGTCCTTTCGCTTGGGATACGGATCACGATCACGGTTCTGTTATTTAAGCTCGCGCTGACAAAGGCCCTGCTCCTGCCGGACAAGGTTGCACTCGAATTGCCGATTGAGTAGCTCCTTGCGCTCGTGGGTGACAAGAACCATACCGCTGGGAACGCGGTATTCGCCGATGTGCTGCGGCCAGACGAGGAAACTGCTCCAGGTGGCGAGGTCAGCGTCGAGTTCGCTGTGGGCCGCGGGGTAGACGTAGCACGAGTCCGTCGTGTCCCAGTATGCCCAGAGGAATGGGGGAGTGTCGTAGCTAGCGAGGTGCATGGCGAAAGGGGGGTATCCAACAGGTTCGGGCTCGTACCGGTCCCTCTTGTTGTACCAGAGGCTCTCATTGTATTTAATAAACATAGCGACCTGCTTGGCCGAAACTGGACGGTGTTCCCCAGCCTGCTGCCCCTGGCAAACAAGCACGAACACCTCGTCGCAGATGCGTTTGATCGCGGTGCGCTTGGAGTTCCAGGAATTATACTTTGGAACCCAGTGCTGGGGGTCTGGCACGGGTTCACCGAAGAACGAACGGTCGGTGGTCGCAGTAAAGCCCGGGGAATCCAAGTGGTAGTCATCAGACATGGGAGGAGGAGGACTCACATTTCCTTGCAGCACACTTATATGTTGCGCAGATCCCACAAAATCCATGCAGGTGGCTCCCATGAATATTTGGGGATCGTCAGCGGGTGGCCTACCCGAACCATATGATAAATCTTTGATTTCTGATGCGCCCACATCGTCCAGATAATCACGAAAGCAAGGCAGACGAGCTGCCTGCTCATACGGCATCGAAGTATGGTCTCCCGTGGACCACAGTACTTCGAAAATGGCTGAACTGCGCCTGCCGTGGTGGCTAGTTATTTTCTGAGCCGGCCACTCATTATCTTCGTAGTCAGAGGTGATACCCAGCTGACTGTCGAGCCGGCTGGGGAAACGCCGGTCGTCATTCGGGATATGGATTTGGAGAGACGCATGAAATACATCATGCACTCCTCGTTGCTTCAGATGGGAAGGCAACTCTATTTGAAATGAGCCATTGTCAAAATCACGCGTAACAGAATACGGCCCAATGTATTTCGGAATGAGCTTACGAGCAAGCCCTTTGGCAAACTTGATGTTCTTGGTAGAGAGATATACCAGATCGCCTTCCTTGAAAGGGGCGGGCTGGTGCTTTCGATTAGCCGAGCGAGTCTGCTTTAGTCGGGCAGCGATCATGCTGTCATGTGCAGACATGATCGCAAGGCATCGTTGTAAGGCAAAATTAGTCACACCCAGGTATTAGCGGCCCCTATCTGGGTTCCAAATCAGCGATCTTGGCATCCGGCCTGTATTCAGGAAGAAAGGAGCAAACCCTGTCGTTTCAGACTGGGCCGAGTTCAAGGCGAACTCAATGGCAAGGAGTTTAGAGACCCAGTCTTTTTGATTGGGGCTGATGCACTGTCTGAGCATCTGAGTGACCATGCGGTTCACATGTTCCATCCCGCCATCCGACTCCGGGTGGTAAGCGCTAGATAGGTTCAACTTGGTCCCAATCAATTCATGCAAACGTTTCCAGAATGTACTGGTAAAGAGAACGTCACGATCGCTGACGATGGTTTTAGGGAGGCCGTGTAACTTGTAGATACTCTCAAACATTAGTTCGGCAAGTTGCCTTGCTGTATAATTAATCTGACTCGGAATTAAATGAACCATACCGGTTAGCAGGTCAATAACGACGGTTATTGAGTTAAAAATCCTGTCTCGATTCTTCGATTCTGGGAGAGGACCGACGAAATCCATACCGATTGTGTCCCATGGTGGGGAGGGGGGATTGAGAGAGTGCAAGAGACCATGGTTTCTGAGTGCTCGATTTGCTGCACCTGCAAGTGGTACACGTCTTGCACACCTGATAATCCCACATAACCCAGGCTAATAGCCATGTCATACCTAGTGGTATGGCATGGCTATTAGGGGTGCATTAATGTCGTATAGGGCTCCATGCAATAAACCATGCAAAACCTCACAAAAAACCATGCAAGATTTTGCAATAAATAACAGTAGGGGACTTGGTAAATTATTGAGGGGGTATATGGCGGTGCTTTGGCACGTTCTAGGCCGAGTGCTGATGTCTGACACGTCAGGCATCGTCCTGCCCATCAGCGCCACTATGATGGGAAAAAAAATGATATTCGACTTGGAAAAAATCAGGAAAAATATAATAAATACATGGAACTATGGTGTGCATTGCGTGCCTATTGTGCCAATGTGTGCACTCATTGTGCACCCAATCCCGCTGCCCCACCTGATCTTGGACTAAAAATCAGGGGAAAAAAATAAGAGAGGGGGGCTCACCCAAAGCGCTGATCAATGACTTCATCCTCCTCCCCCTTGTCCCCATCCTCAACCTTCCCATCTATAGTCACCCTCACTATGTCATATAGGAGCTCGGACAGCTCCTTTTCCTCCTCCACTTCACCCTCATCATCCTCATCCATCTCCTCGCCTTCATCCCCCACATTCGCATCTACCATATCATTAGTCAATCTGGCTGGGGGTTCCCATCCTGCTGTCATATCAACTGTGACCACTAGCTCCTCTTCCTCCTCATCAACATCCATTGGATCTTCACTGACCCCCTTTTCTTCTCTCTCCTGCCTCTGCTGTGCCTTCTGAGCATCCTGGACTTCCTTTGACAAGCCTGGTAAAATGGAGCCTGTGAAGCCAGGAGTCTTGGCCAGCCTCCACAAGCGCTTCATATGCCCCATATCTGAGCACCCATGCTCCAGCCGGTATCTGCGGACCAACACTGTCAAATCCGTGTCTCCTGCATTTGCCAACTCTGACTCCCGTTTCCACAAAAAGTGGTCTTCATCGTTGATCCAGGTCACCAACCAGCGGATCTCATTGTTGAGCCAAACAATTTCCTCCCAGGCACGCTCAATCTTGAAGTATGAGTCCATAGCAAGCCGATATGCAGGACGGCTCCAGGGTTTCTTGAGGACATCCTCATCTGTCACTCATAGGAAATCAAAGTCGGCAAGGAATGCATATTCAACAACTTGATCCCAGGTGAGTTCAGGAGCTGGTGGCTCAAGTGCATGGGCTGCAATGTTGTAGCGCTGGATGGCATTCTGTACAGCTCCACACCGTGCTTTCAGAGATTTTGCAATATATGTCCGCATTTTATACGCTGTATTATATTAGTTTCTAGATTGAATTTCTTGAAGAAAATATTCACACCGGTCCCTGAACGATTCACCTTTGTCAACTTGAATATCTGCTCCACAATCAACAACTCCAGTGAATTCAATGCATCCATGAACTTCTTTTCCTTCAACTGCTTCACTACAGCCACCCATCCTGGAGATGTTGTCGTCCACCGCTCAGTAATCTGGAGCCACTCCTCCATGTCAATCACTGCTTCCTGATCTCCATTATGAATCTCTTCAGCATGCTTTTGGGCTCATTTCAATGCTTCCCCTTTGGCAGGATCATAGTCTGAGTCTGGATTGTTTGACTGTTGCCGAATGGTTGAGAATCTGACCCTAAGAGCAAATCAGCAAATACAAAATTGAATTGGAAAAATCATTTACTGGCTGACACTGAGATTCACCAATTTTTGCACATACTCCATCTCAAGAGTCTCCTTCTGGGAAGCTGCAGAATTCTTCTTTGACATTAACCACTCCTTCTCCTCCACCAGCCACTGCTCAAACTCATTGACTGAACGTATCCCTTCATGATTCATCCATTGCTTCAGTGCGGGCTCTGTCGCTAAGATTCCAAGGGCTTGCTGATAGTTGTTGCAGAGGAACTTGCCTAAAATCCATGTTAGTTCTGATTCCAATCAATACACCAGTTGATTTTCTTACTGAGATTGGTATACGTCTCAAAACTGTCAAAGTGTTTAATGTATGTCGTAATTTCTTGCTGCCAGTGGAAGCGACTCGCATATCGGACTGGCTTTGCCAGGGCATTTGACTGGGAGAAAAACCGTTCACAGACTTCAAGATCCTCCAGGCCCAAACCCTTGACATAGGTTGCCAGGAACTTGAGCTGGCACAGTCAATTGTGAGCATGGCCATGGAAAGCTCCCACAAGCATGGTGAGCAGCTTCTCCTTTGGTTGCTCGCTTAGCAGACTCTTTTTGATCGTAGCTTCAAAGTGACAGCCAATGTCATAGCCAATGCCAAGCTTCTTCCCAAACATATCCAGAAGCTCATCAACAATAGCCAGAGGATATTTTGTCCTGTATTCTGGTAAATTATCAGATGACAAAGAAAAAAAAACCACTTACAATTCACCACTCCGAATCATATCAGCCAGAAGCAGAACAAAGCCATGGCAGCAGAGTGCGAGGAAAATACCCGTCTCATCAAAAATCCCCCACATCTTAGCGGTGAGGTCGTTGATCATATTCTTCCAGTGGTCAGAACATGGTGTCTCCTCCCCCTAAAAAGTGTTGTGAGAACAAATTGATATGCTGGATGAAGACTTACCGGTACTTCATCTCTTGGAAGAAGATTCGCCACCCTTTCCTTTGCCCACTTATCTACTTTATCCCTGAGTACCCAATAATTTTCACCTGCTTCCCTGTCATCCATCCTTTCCTTTGACTTTCCAGGGAGCAGTTTCCCCGTCTCCTCATCAATGTCCACACTACCATCCAGAGTTGAGGCCTTTCGAAACACTCACCTTAGTGACTCATTTCCATCCATAGCAAACAACATCATCTCCTCCTCCTCCACAAGCTCATACATGCAGCAAGGACATGCATGCTTTAGACACCAGCTTGAATCACAGCCCAGGACAGAAAGCACTCTTGCTTCAGTCTTCCATCTGACTTCCAAATATATGTCATACGAGATCGTAAACTGTTGGCAAAGGTACGGCCTGTATGCCACCTTTTTTATAATATTTAGAGTTCAAATTTCATTCCGATAAAACCAAAACTCACTCCATGACTATCACAAGTGACTTGACAAATGACTCGATAGCAAGATGAGGGCACTGGCAGTGTGTGATGCGAGAGAACTCTAGGGTTCGTGTGGTGATCACAACCGTGGGCTCCCATGGGGCACAAGGGAAAAGCCCTTGCTTGATTAGTGCTGCTGCAACACCCCGCCCTCCTGAGTCAAGGACAGCATCTAACGTGTAGCTCTCTGAACAGCCATTAATGTCAAGAGAAATTGTATTTTGATCAAACTCACCGAAAAGGTCAACCACACATACGACACATTCACCACGTCCTTGTTCTCCCTTTCTATCTGGTGCTGGCTCTCCTGCCCCTACCCAATGCACAGCACATACATGTCAACCAGATCCTTCATTTGTGCATCAAATCCCTGGACACGCCTCTCAATTCTATTGCGCCGAGTTCTCCAGTCTGGGCACTTAGGGCTAAGAATATATTAAATTATTTTCTCTCCCAAGTTTGTCGCACTTACTGTTTTCTCTGAGCCTCTTGCTCTCTTTCCTCTCGAACAGCATCCAGCAAGTCTTCCCCATCATGGCTAATCCCAACCCCTGCTGTCCCATTGAGCATGTCCTCAATATGAATTTCTTTGCCATCATCATTGTCAAAATTGTCAAAATTGTCACCATAGTCATAATTTCGAAGCCCTTCCAGAGCTTGCAGCTGTGCAGAATCCAACACTGAAATACACGTAAGATGTGCCCAATTTTCCACCAAATAAAAATTTACCTGACTGTCGAGCCTGGTACTCTTCAGTCCGACTTGATCGATATTCATCCTGTGCCTTTCGGCTCTTTAGCTCCAACTTTTGGAGGGTTCCAGGTCTACGAGTATTAGGCGGCTGAAATCCACTTCTGAGTACAACACTTTTTTTTGAAGCACCGCCGCCACGACAAAGTCCTCCAGAAATATCAAAGAGTGCGCTGTGAGTGTGGAAGGCAACGTGTAAACGGCCCTGTGGTGCTCGGGTCGGAGCAAGATGTGCCGGCACGAGAAGTACTGAGTTACCAATCGGTACGAGTTCCGATGAAGTTCAGAAATTCCCGATCGGGCCGGAAACTCCGCATTTTCCAATCGGGCGACAAGCGCGGCATTTTCCGATCGGGCGGCAAATTCGGCACTTCCCGATCGGATCACAAACTCGGTAATTACCAATCGGCCCTCAAACGCGGCGCTTCCCGAGAAGCGCCACTTCCTGAGAAGCGCTGCGTTACTCGAGAAGCGCCAGTACACATTCCTGAGAAGCGCCCATTCCCGAGAACCGCCGCGTTACCCGACAAGCGCCTGTGTTCCCGAGAACCGCCCATTCCTGAGAACCGCCGCGTTACCTGAGAAGCGCCACATTACCTGAGAGGCGCCACGTTACCCGAGGCGCCACATTACTCGAGAAGCGCCACTTCCTAAGAAGCACCACGCTACCGCAAGTTCTCAACGTCATGGCGCATGGAGTGTCACGTCATGTGACCAGTGACCGTCTCGTCTGTTCTTTTGCCACTCGCCAACGCGACTGTTTCGGGCGGCTCCTCCAGGGTGCTCACAGACATTTGACCTAGAGAGCCGTCCTCTCTCCTCTCTCCTCCCTCCTCCCTCCTTTTCTATTCTTTTCAACGCCCAACATTCTGTGCCACTCGTGCTCAACACGTCTCATTTTTGGCCATGGGTGAGTATAGCACTAAGTTTTTTTATTTTTTATTTTCTTTCTTGGCCTATCCTCTGTAAACCACCCGAGAGTCTGAGATCCGACCCTGGAACTACAGCAGATTCGGTGTATGAGTGGCTTTTTTTTTCTTCTCCTCCCCATGATGCTGTAAACCGCCAGAGAGACTGAGATCCGACCCTGGAACTGCGGCAGACTCTGCGTATGCCTTTTCTTCAATTTTTTTTTTTGTCCCCCTTTTATTGCTGAACCTTTAGGTTTGGCTACCCAGGAGCGGATGGATTGATTGCACTTTCACAACAAGGCCAAACACATGTTTTACTCATATACAATTAGTCAAGGAAGAAATTCGTTGAATATTGACCAAAAAGAAAATATTGGTCGGGGTATTTAACGGGAATTGATACATAGATTTTCCCATTGCTCCCTGACTATTAGTGACACCTTAAAATCTCAATTTATACCATTGCTCATTTCTGTTCATAGTCTTAATTTGTCAATCTTGATTATGCTCGGGCCCGCAATCTGTCAACATCACGGAGTATTTCAAGGACCGAGATCAAGCCATCATCGTACGACGAAAAACGTCGCTTCCGCCCGAGCCTCCGCCCTCCGTATTCTCCCTTCTGCCCTCCATGTCCTCCGCAGCTACATTCTGTGATATGCCCATCTCTGCTATTTTTGACGGCAACGCTACGAGTTCTTCTATTTCTCTGGACTGGGTGATGAACTCGGGGCTTCGGACTGCAAACTCTCGAGCGTCTGGCCGTCTGACACTGCCCTCTGATACTGGCAACATTTGTATGTCCATGGACAACCTTCCGGTGGATGCTTTCCCACTCTCTGATCTTGTCCTTGGCATGGACTGGTTCTGTTTTGCACGAAACTCTGCTCCTGGACTGGTTGTGCGCCTCGCTTCTGGGCCTCTTGCTCTGTTAGACTCTCCCACGCTTGGCTCAGATTCTGAGCCGTCTGCATGTGAGTCTTCTTTCTTCTTTTACCAATATCACCAGTAACTTGTTTCATCTCTAGTAATATCGACCCTCCCATCATTGGTACCTCGTACGCGAGGGACTAATGATGTGGCTGCCTGTACGCTCGCGGCCCGGACTCCCTGTACGCAGGGCATCCAAACACCCCGGCACGCGAGGTGCTTCAAATGTGAACACTGTTATTCCTACAAATGATTTCCGTGAATCTTTGAGTACCAATGAACCTTTGTCAACGAGTTCTGGTGAAGATCCTTTTGTTAGGCTCGATGTGCAGGAGAAAAGTTCTGTCCTGCATTCCCTTGTAGTAGATCACCGAGTCGCGCTTTCGGTTTTGCGAAAGATGGCCCCCTTTCATCAGAATATACTTGCTGGAACGAAGAATGTCAGTGTGCTTCGTGCAGATTTTATTGCCCATCGGTGTACAAATGCGTGTCTTATTCTCAAGTCTGAAGCCATGACAGCAGGGTTAAATCCACGGATATTTCTCGCCCCTATTGAGCTACAGCAATGCCTATTGGTTCTTGGTATTCAGGCCAAGTCCAAGAAAAGAAAGGCCGTCAATCTGTTGGCCTACGCCCCCAATAAGCGGCCACGTATTGAGATATCTATGGAAAATACTGCATTCCCCGTCCTGCTACCTCAGTGTGAGAAGGATCAGATTGTGAGTGAATTTTGCGAAGCCACAAGCAATAGTGCGCTTAGGCGATATGAATGTTCTTTCTGCGGTAAATTCGAGCTCGCTGCAGATCTGAAAATGATATCTGTCACAGATCTTGATATTTCACTTCTCGATAGTGCAGTCGCCCACCTCCGTGATGTGTGTCGCCAACCTCAACTGAAAACGTTCAACCCCGCATCTCTCATAGAAACATCCTACGTGCTGTGCCATCTTTGCAATTTAGCTGTGACAAAAAATAAGTTTTGTTCAATTCCTTTGCGCAGTTACGCAAATGGTCTTTGGATTGGCAAAATTCCACAAGAGCTTCTGGACTTGACATTTCTGGAGGAGCAATGCATTGCACGAGCTCGAGCAACAAAATGCATGTACAAAATTTCCCTCGGACCCTCCGGGCAGTTTGCGGCTCGTGGCAATGTTTGCGTTTTACCTCAGGATTCAACCTCATTTCTCGATGCCATGCCTGCCCCTCTATCCCAACTCAGAGATGAGATTTGTGTTATTCTTGTTGGTTCACCTGATGCAGAAGTTACCCCTGATATGCTCAGGAAGTCGCCATTACTTGTGCGCCGTGACAAGGTTAGAAGGGCCTTGTTCTGGTTGATTGAACATAACCCGCTGTACAATGATCTTAGTAAGGACGCAGTGATTGAAAATCTGGAGGAATACCCGGAATTTGATTGTCCAATTGCTACACAGGATTTTTTACGGACTAATTCAGCAAACAATCAGGGCTCATCTTATACCTCGTATTCTGATCAAGCCAATACCGAATTGTTTGAAGGGTCGGATTCTTTTGAGCTCACCTCAACAACACTGGTGGATGTTGACAATGTTGAGACAACATACAGGCATAGAAAATTAGCGGCTCTCCGAAAGCTGAAGAAGCAGGAAATAGGGTTTGTCAAGTTTCCCTCTGGGAGCAATCCTTTATCGACTTCTAAGAACCCCCGAGTCTTTGGATGGTTATGGCCAACGCTTTTTCCCTACGGTGTCGCAATGATGGATAATAATATAATCAGAATTTTACCGGACTTTGGATTCCGAGAAGTTGATACTTTAACACATGTACAGCACTTCCTCAATATAGCAGATCGTCGGTTTCAGGTCCACAAATCATTCATTTTTGTGATGAATAATATCATACAGCGGCGCCAGTCTTCCTTTAAATGTCGTCTTGCTACCAATAGGTCGTGGTTTCCACTTGTGAAGGAGCTGCTTGAGAAAATTGACTCGAAATCCATGGACAGTTACCAATCCAAGCTTGAGAAAAATTCATTCGCAAAGCCAGAAAGTGAAGGGGAGAAATCTGCTGCGAAGCTGATGAAGTACCTGAGTTACGTGTCTGACCATATCCCTGGTTCTGTTGGTGATGTGAACAGCATGAAACAGCAGCTCCACAGTAAAATAATATGCGACGGTTTACCTCATTTCTTCGCAACTGTAAATCCAGCTGACTCTCACAACCCTATTGCGCAGCTTCTCGCAGGAAGAGAAATCGATCTCGATCAGATTTTCGATTCAGTCGGTCCTTCGAACAAAGAATCCAGTACTCGAGCAAAGATTGTGGCCGATAATCCAGTGGCCGGAGCTCAATTTTTTCATCTGATGATAACCACGTTCTTCGACATAATTCTGGGAGCAAACCGAGCATCGAAAATTGGAATTCTTGGTAAAGTGAAGAGGTGGTATGCTGTTGTTGAAGCGCAGGTACGAGGTTCACCGCATCTTCATATTCTAATTTGGATTGAAGGAGCCCCTGCCTCTCCTTTGGATATGAAGGAAAGAATGAATTCAGATCCTGAATTCAAGCAGAAACTTGCAGCCTGGTATGACGACATAATTTGCCAGAGTTTTCCGAGGAACACCGTCCCGTATACTCCTGCTGAGGGGTGTGCTAAACAACTTCCGGTTTAAGCCGTCCCGTGGATCCTAATTCGGAAGGTTATGAACATAGAAGAGGTCAACTTCATCGAGATTTGTGTGAGAATACAGGTTTAGTTCATGAGCATAATGCGACCTGCTTCAAACATATTCCCCGCCGCATTCACTCTCTGATTGACCCGGATAATGACTGTAGATTTGAACTGCCTCGACCACTTGTATCTGAAACCCATTTTGACGAAGACGGAGATCTTGTAATTAGGTGTGAAAACGGACATCTAAACGGGCATAATCCGACGTTGACACTCTGCCTAGGATGCAGCACGGACTTGAAACAAACCGCCTCCGGTCCCGTCGCGATGGCCATGGTTGAATATATGTGCAATTATACTACCAAGTTACAAGTAGATACCTCCATGGTTTTTTCTGCCCTTTGTGCCTCCATCAAAGCGTTGCAGGACAGTCCTCCCAAAGATATTGACGGAGCAATCGATAAGTCTGAAATGAGTCGGTTGATGATGGTTAAGGCAACAAATAAACTCGTCGGCAAACGTGAACTCACTGGCCAGCAGACGGCCAGTCAATTACTGGGTCGAAAGAATCGATATACATCTGACTCATACCAAGAGTACTGGTGGTCTTCGCTGTTAAGAGATATCGCCCGAGATGTTTTTGTCGAAGCACCAAGCCAACGCGGAGAAACTGATCCTGATGAAGAGGAAAATGACGCGGCGAATCAGTTGACTATTCCAGAGGACGAAGATGACACATTGATTGTGCTCTCTCCCGCAACGCTTGACACGGATCCCGATCTCGAAAGCAGTGAAACAGGTCCAAGTAAGAAGAAATACTCAAAGCTGTTTGATGATATGTTCTACCGGCCAGCCGAGCTTGAGAGCATGTGCCTCTGGGATATTTTCAGGAACTACGTGAAGGAGAAAAGACCAAAGTCCAAAACTCACCGAAACACGTATCTGAATTTCAAACCCGGACATCCGCAACACGCTACCCACTGCTTGAAAAAATTGGAAAAGCCGGTCATACCTGTGCTCATGGGTTATCGCGTTCCTCGAGGTGATTCAGAGGGGGAGCAATTCAAATATGCAGTGGTTATCCTTGCATTATTTCGACCCTGGTCAACTATCAAATTGTCACCACTGAAATCTCCAGATACCGCTTGGCCCGATGCACTTCAAGAGTTGCAAAGTTCAATGTCGCCAGAGCATGTGAGGGTAACTCTAAATATGCAGCTTCTATACCAAACCCGTGATGCAAAGTTTGATTTTGCAGCAAAGCGTGGTAAAAGACTTGCTGAACTGATGAGAAGAGCAAAGAATTCTGGCATGGATGTTGATGAAGAAAGTGACGAGCTCTTTGACCCTGCGTGGGAGAACGCGATGCAAGCGGTTGTTGATCCTGAAGAATTGGATGGTGCTGTCGCGATCCTTGTCAAAAATACCAGGGCTACTCGGGATGCAGATAATATTGTGAGTGCGGCAAATAACAGTGGGTTTTATTGTGTGAAACCTCGTACTGACGGTGATGAGTTGCATGCAGATTTTGAGGGAAAAACAAGACTCGGAAATGAGGAAGATCTACTCAGTGCAAATATTGCGGGCAAAAATCTATTGAAGGAGAAAGATTTACTCATCAAACGTAGACTAAAGGCGGCAGAAAACAGTGCAGAACACGTCACTCACCTTCGTCAACCGTCACAAAGGATTCCACACGCTCTCTGCACAACGTTGAAAGACGAAGCAGAACGGGCACGTACACGGCATGAAAGATTGTGCAATGCTTCCCGTTCGGTCAAGTCCTGGGCATCTTTGGACCCATATCAACAATTGTGCTTTGCTCTGGTCATCAAACATACCTTGAACGATGAACAAACACGAGCTTTTCTTCTGTTGGCGGACAAAATTGGTCGAGAGTGGGAAGGGGGACAGAAAGAATTACCAATGACTTTGCTCTGTACGGGACTCGGAGGGACTGGTAAATCAGTTATCTTCAAAGCTTGGAAAGAATTTTACGATATCACTGGTCATCCGGAGCGTTTACGGTTGACTGCACCCACCGGTGTTGTAGCAAGCGACATTGGTGGCTGTACAATTCACGCAGAGGCGAGCTTACGGGTCTTGCCTGCAAAGATGAAGTCGACTCCAAGTCTAAGAACTGCTCTAGAGGAACGTATCTCACCGCTAGAAACATTGATACTGGACGAGGTTTATTTCCTGGGTGCGAAAGACTTGGCTCGAGTCTCAGAGTATCTGTCAAATTGGGCAACTTGCGGTGATCCATGCCAGCTACCCCCCGCCCCAGGGTAGCTCCCTGTTCAGTCACGAGTTGGTCCAATGCCACGCTAACAACAATCTGAATGATTTACATGAAGGTATTCGACAAGACGTGAAAGGCATTCAGATTTGGCACCAAGTTGAACATGTCGTCGTGTTAGAAGAGATCATGCGCCAAAAGGACGACCCACTATTGACTAGCGTACTGAAAAGGTTGCGGAAAGGGGTATGCACAGCCGAAGACAAAGAACTTTTAGACAAGTACGTGTTGTCAAGTGCAGAATGCAGTTCAGCAACCAAAAGTCTGACCGATATCCAGAGATGGATCAGCGAACCCGACACGGCGTGCCCCCTCATAGTCTACACGAATGCTGCACGAGATCGTCATAATGAGAAAATGGCGGAGACCTTCGCAACTGCGACAGGTCAAGGATGCCATATTTACTATGCAAAGGACACCAGAGGGCGGGGGCGGAAACGCCACCAGCTCACAGGTTTGGCAGCAGAGGCAGCTTGGGCTGTCCCGGTCAAAGAGGCAAACGACCTGGGTGGGAAGGTAAAGGTCTCATATGGCAGGAACATCATTGTTTCGCTTACCAAATTTCCTCAGGTGCCTTATCTACCCGGAATGCCGGTATTTTGTACCGAAAACATTGCAACGGAGTTGGGGATATCCAACGGCAGTCCCGGAACGCTGGTCTCCATTGTATATGAGGAGACGGAGGGTCGCCGTTACGCTATTTCCGCGGAGGTCGACTTCAAGGCATACAAGAACAGCCAAGCTGACGCACCTCATCCACATCGAGTCACACTCAAACCAATCACCAAAACGATTCACTTCTCCCTCCCCAACTCCGACAAAGCCTACAGCGCGACCCGTTCCCAGCTCCCTCTCATCCCTGCATTCGCGTTCACTTCACATAATGCCCAGGGTCGCTCAATGGACGTCTGCTGCGTCGACCTCGCCAGTTGCCCGACAATCCAAAGTGCATATGTCATGCTCTCTCGGGTACGGTCACTCAACGGCTTAAGCCCAAAGTGGACAATGTACCTTGTAGTAACACTGTGAAATCAATTTTCGAATCAGACGGGAGGGGAACGAGTTGAATGCAGAGGAGAACATGATAGAGCGTGGTGGCGCACGCGCCTTCCCTTTTCAAGTTGGGTGATTGCGATTATCATGATTTTTATCCTTAGTAAGTGCCCCTGGCGTCTATTGGGTCGAAGAAAATGACAAGTAAAGCTGATGATATAGTCCTAAAGGTTCAGCTACCGCCTCAGAGAGGCCTAATCCAAGTCATATTATTTAATACGTTTAACTGATCATTTAACATAGCACTCTGGCAAAGAACCTTGTGCTCGGGCAAGGAATTCGGCGCCTTTGACCTTGCAGTCTATCAGTCATATCAGCCTATCAAACCACCCAAATTCTTTGACATTGTGGACTGCCTCTCCCAACGTCTCCGGGAGCAAGAGACCTCGGGCAACGTCAATGAGCCTGACGAGACCATTGATGACCCCGACTCCGACCCTGGCAATGCCCCCCCTGACTTCTGGATCAACCCAACCCCCGGCCCCTCCATTCCCTCGGCGTTCTCATCCTCCGGCCCCTCCATTCCCTCAACGTCTTCATCTCCCATGCCTCCACGTCGCTTCTCTGCCCCACCCACCCACATGGACTACAAGAAGGCTTCGTCTAAAGCTCGGCGGCGCCGTCATCGAGCTCAGGTGCAGGAGGAAAATGGCACCCCGGGCTTGAAGCAGGTTGTCATCAAGCGGCAAAGAGAGGCCATGGGCAACGCTATCTAGGTCGACATCAACATTGAAGGCATTGAGCATTCCGGACCTGCATGGATTGGCAGCCGGACTGCCAAAACCGTCCATGAGGATGGAATGGCAGGGCGTAAATATACGGCAGATGAGATATTTCAGCTCACCAGTGAGCACGATCTGATATATATTAATTGGGGTGGAATGTGCGATTTCTATTCTTTTTAATTCCATATGCTAACCTTATCCTCCACAGGCTTTTGATCCCCATTATCGACTCCCATGGTCGTATCATCGCCATCTTGGGTGGAACGCCTCGGGACATCGAAAACTGGAAGACTGTCACCAATGGCGCCGCCAAACTCATGGAAGACAACACACACCGCCTTAGTGTATCAGAAGAGCAGCTCAACCATCGCCGTGCCCACGGATCCTACCCATCCATTGCTAGGGGGGTCTCTCATGGAGGCGGGCAGACGGTGAGCATCTACACTTATTTCTTGCCGTCACCCTCACTCAGTGTACTTCAGGAACCCGGAAACCTGCAGACCAACAAGAAAAACAAGCGGGTCACAGATGAGCTGCTCGCCCATGAGCATTTTAATCGGCTTTCCAAGTGGGCTAATCGTAGGTTCTACCGCTTCCATATTTTTTCTTGTAGGGTGACATACCATCAGTTCTTTTCTGGACGTTTGCGCCCCTCCTCGCTACGTTCTTTCAGGTACAGATGGGCCTGCTTGCTGCGTCAAAGCCCTCGTTGGTCTGGAATTTCGCAGGTAGCGTCTTCGCTGCCTGCACTTTCAATTTTGGGCCCCATGCGATCACTGTCCCTCATCTTGATTTTGCTAATCTTGCTTGGGGGTGGTGCGCCATCACGGCCCTCGGGCGCTTCAACCCCGACCACGGCGGTCATCTCATCTTATGGGATCTCAAGCTCGTCATTTGGTTCCCACCGGGATCTACAGTCCTCATCCCCTCCGCTCTTATTCGTCATTCCAATGTTCCTATTGCTGTTGATGAGTTCCGGGCGTCTTTTACCCAGTACACTGCCGGCAGCCTCTTCTGTTGGATCCGAAATGGCTTCAAGACTGATGAGCAATTCGAGCTCACTACATCGGTCCAAGAGAAGGAGGCTCGAGCGGAGGAGGCAAAGACTCGATGGGAAGACGGTGTTTCCATGTACTCTACCATAGACTCCCTGCTTTTAGATAGACTGTCTGCTAGTCACATTGCTTCCTAATTGCCTTCTATAAATTTTTGAAACCCATGAATTTTTTGAATTGTGAGTCGAAGCGCTAGAGGAAGCTCAAACTCTGATCGGCCAAATGTCCGAGACATTTCAGACATGTGCTGATCCACCTGAAAAAAATTCACAGAAGGGGTATATGCGTACCTATGATGTCCTGAATTTTTCAAGGAGTCCAGCTATACCATAGAAATAATATATTAAAAATCTAGAGCTACTGAGAAAAAAGAGAAACTGAAATAAAAGAATCGGTCTAAAAGTCGCGAACCCGTCCTTCTTTGGACTATTTACGTGTAAATAGTGGCTACCTTTTACTTTCAACCACCATGTCTCCCAACAATGTCTCTCATAGCTCTTTGGTCAACTCAAAAACCACACAAGGCAATTGTTGAGTGACTCTGGACAAGTATTATCAAAAGTATGTCGATAGATAAGCTTCTTTTTCACCTGAAATACTGAGGCACGTAAACTAGAAATGCACCAGCACTTTGCGAGAAAGCACGCCTTCGGATGCAAAAGTAAGTAAATTTCTCGACTCTCTGTCATGCTTTGTCTTCATCTTTGGCTTCAGGCGCCGTGCTGAACTCAAAAAATCGGAGGAGTCAATGAAACTTGTAAAAGGGCGTCGCCGAAAGGCTGATGCTGAATATAGAGAATTGTACGTCCTGTCTCCTTGCTATATCTGTAAAAAGGATTGGCACTGACCTTAGCTGACAGTATTCGTCGTCAGTGGGTAAATTTCAGCTCCAGGTGCTTCAAATGATGCTGACTACACATAGGAAATACGTCAAGAAACACGGTACAGAAAAGTATTTCAAATACTACATACCACTGCTTCAACAGTTCAATGGTGATTTGGCAGGGGTTAAAGTACCCACCAGGGAGGAGGATGATGACACAAGTGGCTTTGATGTCGACGAGGACTCGGTTTGCAAAGCCTAGCACATTACATGATCTGACTGAAATGTTTTTTTCTTTCTTTTCTTCTTGAGCTTTGAGCACATATATATCACAAATATTCATATTTTGCATCAACATCCCATAAGGATTTCATGAAGCCAAAACATAGACAGAATCAATAGAAGTCAAGAACGCCTAAATCCCTATCAGTGCGCATCCGGATCGGTTTTCCGGCCCGAGATCACGTAATTGATCTCATTGCGTGTATGTTTCTGCCTCCTCTCTCTACCACCACTCCTTCTACTAGGTTTGAACTATGCCGGTACCGAATTCGCCACGTCCCTATAGCAGCTATAGCCCCCAAACACCCGTTCCTCAAAATTATGTGTGCTGCCAGCCGACTGAACACCACGCCCCTAATTTCCACAGACACGAAAGTCACAGGAGCCACAAAAACAAGTACTATTGGCTAGTTTATCTGGAAAACAACTCTGGGGGAATGTATTTCAACAGGTATGTCGTTCTTTTCTGTGCTTTTCTTCTTGTTTTTGTTCTTCTTTTGTTCTCCCTGGGTGGCACGGTTGAGTGGCACGAGTCAAGTGGCACGAGTCGGCCACAAGCGAGCGTAGTTGACGACTCGCGATTCGGACGCGGGCGAATCTTTCGCGTCCGAGTCATATGTGTCCCCGACTTGCAGATAAACTGCGAGTCGTCTCCAATTTATCTGTGAGTGGCAACCCACGTCATCTGAGTCCCCGAGACATCTGCGTCCCCGAGGCGTCTGTGTCCCCGACTCACGGATGATCTGGGAGTCGTCTGAGTCGCCTGTGTCCCCGACTCGCAGTCAATCTGCGAGTCTGCCAAATTTTTGGGAGTGGCGTCCCCAACCGATCTGTGTCCCTGAGGCGTCTGTGTCCCCGAGGCGTCTGTGTCCCCGAGGCGTCTCCGTCCCCAAGGCGTCTCTGTCCCCGACGCGTCTGTGTCCCCGACTCGCAGTCAATCTGCGAGTCGTCCCCGATTTTTTCGGGAGTGGCGTCCCGACCAATCCGTACCCCTGATACGCCTGCGTCCCCGAGGCGTCTCTGTCCCCAAGGCGTCTCCGTCCCCGACGCGTCTGTGTCCCCGACTCGCAGTCAATCTGCGAGTCATCCCCGATTTTTTTCGGGAGTGGCGTCCCGACCAATCTGTACCCCTGATACGCCTGCATCCCCGGGGCGTCTGTGTCCCCGACTCGCGGATCATCCGCAAGTTGTCTGAGGTGTCTGCATCCCTGCCTCGCAGTTTAACTGCGAGTCGTCGCTGATTTTTTTGGGAGTGGCGTCCTGACTGATCTGTGCCCCCAATACGCCTGCGTGCCCAGGCGTCTGTGTCCCCAACTCGCGGATCATCTGCGAGTCATCCAAGGTGTTTGCATCCCTGACTCGCAGTTTAACTGCGAGTCATCACCAATTTTTTTGGGAGTGGCGTCCCGACTGATCTGTGACCCCAATACACCTGCATCCCCGGGGCATCTGCGTCCCCAACTCGCGGATCATCCGCGAGTTGTCTGAGGCGTCTGCGTCCCCGACTCGCAGTTTAACTGCGAGTTGTTGCCGATTTTTTTGAGAGCGGCGTTCCCGACTGATCTGTGTCCCTGATACGCCTGCGTCCCCGCAGATGCACTGTGAGTTGTCCGAGGCGTCTGTGTCCCCAACTCGCAGTTTAACTGCGAGTCGTTGCCGATTTTTTTGGGAGCGGCGTTCCCGACTGATCTGTGTCCCTGATACGCCTGCATCCCCGCAGATGCACTGCGAGTTGTCCGAGGTGTCTGTATCCCCAACTCGCAGTTTACCTGCGAGTTGTCGCCGATTTTTTTGGGAGTGGCGTCCCGACCGATCCAGGTCGCCGACTTGAAATTCATCTACGAGTCGTCCGCATTGCCGAGTCATCTGCATCCTCAACTCGCGATTTCCTGGCTGAGACATTCACTTTTTATCTTTTTCATGTTTTCACTTTTTTTTTTTTTGCTCCGAGGCTGATAAAATGCAGGACCGATGCTCAGAAAAACCTCCACCACCATGTTTACGAGGATTGTGTTGAGGCCTTCGACACATACAGAGCCGCGATGGTGATGTGGCGCAAAGTGTGCTTCTGGACGCATACTACCTGCAATGGCCACCTGAAGGCGAACGATGTGCAGCAGGGCGCTGAGAAGGCCGCCACCGCTGCAAATCGGGCTGCTGCCGCTGCTCAACAGGCTGCTAGTGCTGCGAACGAGGTGCTGAGTGCTGTGCGTGGATCAAGCATACAAGCTCAGTCCGTTGTGCCTCATGTATCCCCAGCTGCATCACAGCCCGATCATGCAATGGCTAGCACTATCCAGTCCTCCAACACCAAGGCCCGCCACGGGGCATGGTGATCACGGTACCCCCCGACGGGTCGGATGACGCCCCTGCCACCTCCAGACCCCAATCGTGCCCACAACCCATCTCCCCCGTCTCCCCCAAGGGCCAACAGTCGCACTCCCACCGCTGGACCTTCCAGTACATGTCCCATTCGACATGACTCCAACTTGCTACTGCTGCCACCTAGGGAGAAGCTAGCGCCCCTATATGACGACGACAGTGATGGGGCTGATGACGCAACTCATATGCTAGTGGACACCCCTTCACCTAGCCCGCCTCCACCTAGCATTGCCACATCATCGACATTCACGTCAATCAGCAGTGCCTCCTCTCTTTCCACTTCAAAATCACCAGCGCCTACCTTTCGACCCAAACCCGACCTCAACGCCACCATTCTTCACCTCAAACCTGATCCTGATCGAATTCCGGGATCCGTCTCCCTGTCGTCCACGTCCCACATGCCAGATTCATCGGCTGTATACTTCATCAGTGCGAGAACGAAGACCATCTTCACCAGCTACCAGTTGGCAGAGAAGAATTCGGGTCTGCTTGGGGGTGTCGACTTGCGTGGGAGCCTCGAGGCTGCCTGCGAGTTCGCTATGCAGACTGGGGCTACAGCTAACGACGAGGTGGAGATGACGAAGTATATTAGCCTCAATGAGGGATGGGTGTTTGGTACTCCATGGGCTGCACTTGCCCATGCTGGTGATTATGGGATTTGTGTGTATACTGGCGAAGATGGACTCTGGGCTTTCGTATCGAAATCTGAAATCTATGTCAATGGTAAATTGATTCCAAAGTTCAATGTATAATAATCTTGAAAATTAGTTTATGATATGATTGCTCACGACTACCTTCAATGTCTTTTTTTGTGGTCCTGGATTTTTTTCAATAAATATCGAGGCGTTTATTTACATCAGTCAAGAACGTCAAGCAACCACGTGAGACGCATGGGGTCGCGTATGAGACATAACAATTTTCTTCTCTGCCTTGTCATTCTAGCCAATCCAACACCGTCTTATCATGGCTGGTAGGAAGAAATCTCAAAAGGGTGCCTCCAAGTCCAAGAATAAATCGTCCAAGGCCCCTAAACCTCAGGTTTTGCCACCAACGACCACGCCACTGACTGTTGCGCCACCTCCTGCGGGAAGATCTGAGAACGGTGGGCAGATCCAAGTGGCTATTTTCCTGGCCCAAACCTTATTGCAATTTTTTTCAGGCCCCTCAGATGCACCAGAAAGTCCCGTTGATCCAGCAGCCATTGCTACCGATCCCACTTCGGTCAGTCGTGTCTTTTGCTAAAAACTCTTCTGACAATTTAGTTCTACCTGTGCAGGACAATGCTCTACCTCCCTCCTCCACGTCTGATGGCGCGACTTCGGATCAAGATGAAAATGAGGGTGACAAAAACGACTGGCAGGATGAAGACGAAGTCAATGATGGGATTCCTGCTGGCAAGCCTGGCATCAGCACCTGGCGTGAGCGCAACCCTGAGCAGCGTGTTATCCCGCTCCGTACTCAGAGGAGGAAGAAGACACAGACAGCAGAGACACGGGCTACAGCCAAGATGAAGCGTTCCATTTCGAAACAAAAGTCCTTGGACTTGCAGGCGGACATTGATGGTATCAACGTCGCTCAAAACAATATGGCAGAGGAGATAGCAGAGAAGCACAACGTCAAGGTCGACTTTGTTCTCCGCCGGCTTATGGCGCAGAGCAGCCTCCAGGGAAGCCGGAAGGTGAATCTTTTTAACGCTAAGATTCACCACCTAGTGAAGAAGGCTCACTCGAGTAAGTAGATCGTTTTGAACGGGTTGCGTATAAATACTGACATTTCTCAATATAGTGGGAAAGAAATTGGGGTTCAAAGAGGCGAGCCGGGTTGCCCTCGAGGACCCTGAGTTCCAGAATCTAACGAAGAAGGAAGAAGATGCACTGAAGGCCGAGCTCTGTGCCCACCGTGAGAAGTTGACGAAGGGGACGAGAGCTACCAACAACGTGGCAGCGGCGGATGCGCATTTTACTATTGCAATGATTGCGGAGGAGGTATGTGCCACACGCTTTAAGAATCAACAAGCGCTTAAACTGTTACTATAGATTGAAGCCCTCGCGCATCGGACCGGTATGGTGGGCTTCGCCATGTTTAGTTGTGGACACATCCATGACAAGACTGTCCCTACCGAGTGCCAGTCTGTGGGTGCATTAGAGTTCTTTGAGGAGGTCATGGGAGAGTCAGCTTGTAGTGTCGCCGAGCGATATGAGCTATGGGCTGTTGCTCGAGAGCGAGGTAAGCGTCTTCATCTTTCAGTGGGGGTTCTAAGCTGACTGTTGTTAGGCCTCACCGGTGTGGACACTCTTCAGTCGATGTGGAAGCAGGTCAATAAATTGCTGAATCAAGGCCTCTGTGAGTACTTGATCCTTCGAATTTGCTCAACCTCGTTGCTGATGGATTCAAAAAAAAATCAGGCTCAGTCACGTCATCCAAGAAAGTCACCATGAACTGGGTGCAATATTGGAAGGCGATCGTCCTCAAGAAAGGTGTTATTCGGAAGGGCTGGCCACTGAAAGACAACCCAAAGAATCCGGCTTTGATTCATGACGTCGACAGTATGACTAAGCTCCGCAATGCTCTCCAGAGTGGCGAGTGCTTCTGGCACAAGATGAGTGGGAATGAATGTGAGGCAGTGCAGGTGAAGTATGACAAAATGGTGGAGTCAGGGGAGGTGGAGGTGAAGGTTCGGAAGACGCGCAAGGACAAGGACGAACCGCGAAAGGCTAAGGATGTGAAGGGCCTGTCGACTCACAGCAAGAATCAAAATGCGCCTGAGCGCCGTCGCTGGGTTGAAGAGTCTGAGTCGGAGGATGAAGAGGAGAGGAAGAAGCGAGAGCAGAAGGAGCGCAAGGAACGGGAGAAGAAGGGTGAGAAGGAGAAGAAGAAGAGGGGTGGGAAGGAGAACGGGGGTGAGACGAGGAAACGAAAGGCCACCGACAACATCGAGGACATTCGACCATCCAAGCGCAAGTCCTCTTCTGGAAAGGACGACCCCAAGTATGGGAAGTCTTCATCGAAGGACGACACTGCCAGCAAGAAACGTAAGACGACTTCATCCAATGACAGCGAGCGCCCACAGAAGCGAAAGAAGTTGATTGACAACGACAACGGGACCACCAAGTCCAGCTACTGCGGGTTGTCAATGAAAGGACCAAAGGCCGCCCCAGCTTCAAAGTTCGAGGCGATGCAAGCGAAGCTCCGTGCGCTAGCTTACAGGAAGGACAAGCAGGCGAAAGGGTCGGTCACCAGCAAGCTGCCTCCATCCATGCAAGGGCGTTGCAGCCCTCCTGGAATTCGTGCCACTGCCTCGGAGTTAAAGGCGCTTAACGTGAGGGAGTCAGATTTGAGTGACGGTAGTGATATCTAGATACTACGGACTTTCTTTCTTGAACAATTGTCATCTCAAAGGCTTGCTGAATGACTATATTCCGTTTTCTTGGCAATTTTGTGTGAATTTCAGTTAAAGGACAGACAGGTCCTCTCTTATTTTTTTCGGATTTTTAGTCCAAGATCAGGTGGGGCAGTGGGATCGGGGTGCACAATGAGCGCACACGTTGGCACAATAGGTGCACAATGCACATCATAGTTCCATATATTTTATCATATTTTTCCTGATTTTTTACAAGTCAAATATCATTTTTTTCCCATCATAGTGGCACTGACAGGCGGAATGACGCCCGACGTGTCGGGCATCAGCGCTCGGCCTAGAACGTGCTGAAAGCACCGCCACATACCCCCTCAATAATTTACAAGTCCCCTACTGTTATTTATTGCAAAATCTTGCATGGTTTTTTGCGAGGTTTTGCATGGTTTATTGCATGGAGCCCTATACGACATTAACACACCCCTAATAGCCATGCCATACCGCTAGGTATGACATGGCTATTAGCCTGGGTTATGTGGGATTATCAGGTGGTCTTGCAAAAACTGCGAGTATCCTCGACCATTTCCTTCCACCACACATGGTCATGGAGGTAATCGAGGGTCTTGCGAACGCCCAAGTGCGCCAGAACAGAGTGGGCTTCAGAGATTATAATCTCCCGAAGGTTGCGGCCTTTGTATGTTACCGCAGGGATGCATAATACCCGGACGTCTTCCTGCTTCAGGTAGAGCAGACCGTCTTCTATCTCAAAGTTGCGGAATGCCTTCGGGTTCTCAAGTATTTGCTTGAAGAACAGGTCCTGGGTATATTGGTGAGCGACCAGAGCAGCGATGTCGAGGCCCTTCCAGCCACTGTTGACGTCCTCGAGCAGAGAACCATCCATGCTTGCGAAGTCGTCTTCGTGATGGGAAGGGGCGTCAGCTAATAGTTGTGGATCTGCGCGGCGATCAGAACTGATCTGATCGGCGTTGACCGCGTAGATCCTGCTGTCGCTTTCTCACCGGCGTCACCTTCTGGATCCACTGGCTTTGCACCGGTGGTGGTGGACTTTGCGTCCCCCATGGTATCATTGGGCTCTGTGCTCATGCTGGGCACCGTTCTCTCTCCCTTCTTGGAGGATTTGGGTGGAATTTGGCGTAGAGGTGCTGAGGATTTGGGAACTTTTGGTGAGTTTTTTTCCGCTTGTATCCCCGCCCTCCTGTGCCTTGCTTCGGGGTCGTAAGGCATAACACCTGCCGTTGTCGGGAGTCTCGATCGTGCCCGTGACAGGTTGCGGATATGAAACGTCTGCAACCGTCTTATTGCGCGTCATTGAGCACGTAACGCGGTCGTTCGCAATGGCGATAGCCTCGCCTGCTGCAAATACAGGCGTTGTAATGCCATTTAATTCCAGAATGTCATTGTCAACGACGTCGTGGTACGTGTACTCAGATCGAGCGCGCACCGTACCGGGCGCCTCATTCGAGTAGATGCGAGACAATGCATCTGCGAGCACATTCTCCGTGCCTGGCATGTACCAGATTTCGAAATTGAAACTGGAAATTTTTTCCACCCATCGGGCTTGTCGTCCCGATAAATTCTTCTGATTCACCAGGTGAATCAACCCCTTGTGATCTGTTATCCAGACAAAGTGGCATCCCTGGAGGATGTCCCTGTGGCGCAGCATAGATTCCACACCTGCGAGCATCTCGATCTCATAGACAGGATAATTTTGCTGTGCAGGATTCAGCTTCGCCGAGAAGAATGCTGCGACCTTTGCATTCTTCCAATCTTCCCCTTGGCTAATGACGCCGGCAATGCCTGAACTACAGCCGTCCGTGACGAGCCAGACTTGCGGGGCATTCTTCCCATATTTCAAGGGTTTGCAGCGATGGTCTCGCCCTTGGTGCGTAATATTTTTGCAATCCTCGAAGGCTCGTTGATGGGTGTAACTCCATTGAAAGGGAACGGAATCCCCTGTGAGTCCGTGAAGGACTCCCATTGGAATCCTCACACGGGCGAGGTCATCAGCCAGATACCCGACAGATCCAAGGAAACCTTGTAACAAGTCGCGATTTGTGGGCGTCTTCCAATTAAGCACCGAGTCGACCTTGTCGGGATCCATTCGGATCCCGTCGTCATCGACAATCCGTCCCAGAACTTTGAGTTCAGGTTGGAGAAGCTGCATCTTGTTGGCGCTCAAATACAATGTCTCTCTCTTAAGGACGTCAATTATTTTCTTAACATGCTCAAGGTGTTCTTCCAGTGTATTGGAATAAATGATTATGTCGTCCAAATACACGTCCATGAATTGGCCGATGAAGTCTGAGAATAGATAATTCATCAAGGACTGGTAGGTAGCAGGGGCGTTACAATCTCCCTGTTGCAAGACCAAACTAACCATGTTACCGTCGGGCGTGCTTACTGCAGTGCGCTCGACATGTTCAGGTTTAATTCGGATCTGTTTGTAAGCGTCTTGGCCATCGATCAGCGAACGGTAACGGCAACGCGAGACCCTCCGCAAGATTCCCTCCATGTCGGGAAGGGGGGAAGTCATTTTCCGGGTATTCGCGTTATGAGCCTCGCGAATCGACTACAACCCGCAACTTCGGCGGGTTAGACCTAGCCTTTGGAATAAGAAGCATTAGGGCGGTTTTCCCCGAGTTCGTTATCTTCCAGCGGCCAGTACTCAGGTACACCTTTCTTTTTTCATTCCACAGAGCACGCAGAGCTTCGGGGAAACAGCACGGCCTCCATGGTAAGACTTTTTTCTCGTCAATCAACAGTATTTCGTGATTAATAGCACGCAAAGGCGGCAACGGTGTTTCAGAGGCAACTTTACAGATGGGTTTAGCGTAACCTAAGAGCTCGTTGCGAGCGCCCTCAAGGAGGTCAGCCTCGATACTTATAGCGTTCGTGAATATTTTTGCAGTTGCAACCCCTTCTAAAGGCATCGCGTTAGCGCTTCCAACACAGATGCGTGCAGGGTTTAGGCCAAACATCACCTTATGCTGGAACAGCCAATCTGTTCCCAGTATCATGTCGTAGCCGCTGAGGTTGGCCACAAAGAAGGTACGCTGGGTCCGAACTTCCTGATACTGAAAATCCACAGTCACCAAATGGTTAATGCGGGAGCGCAATCCCTGCACAGCGAGTTGAAGAGTAATAGGCTCCTCTAGCTCAGTGCGTCGCAACCGCAGCTGGTCCGCTACTGTCGTCGATACTAGGTCCCCTAGGGACCCAGAGTCAATAAGCGCTCGTACCGGTTGTTTATTCACCAATGCAACAACCACGACAGGCTTAGCAACTATTCAGTCCGGTGTCTTGGGCGTTGAGGCGGTACGCCTCAGTCCTTGGTATCCGTCTGCGGGGATCTGAGCTTTGCCACAAAACAGTTCGATTTCCTCTTCCTCAAGGGGTTCGTTGCCGAATAGCGTTCCCAGGTATGAGAATCCAAATGAGTCAGAGAATCCCTCACATAAATCATTCGCAGCCAGGTGAGCCCTGCTCGGGTGGGTAAGAACCCATCCAATAAGGTCGAAGCATGGGTTTGTTAAATCTTGCTCAGATAAAAACTCCACGAAATCATCGCTCTCGCCCGGGGCGCGAACAAGGAACATGTTGGGGTCCCCAATGTCATCTGGTTCCCGAACAGTGCGGAAGATTGTTGTTGAAGAGAGAACCGGATAAGCATGGCTATTCTCCGCAAGGTAACGCCTTATTTCATCAGCGAGTAGTTCTCATACTGTGACTCGATGGATCCTAAGGAAATTGAACTCCTCAATCCCCAGGCACTCAGCCCTGGTGGTGGCGTACCAGCTCGCCAAACTAAATGCGGGAATCATCAAGTATTCCAGAGGGAGCATGGTGAGTTCTTCAAAATACGAGTCCTCCACCAGGTAGTCCGTGTTAGATACGCGCATAACATCAAAACGCGGCCGCTGCGGCTGTTCATCATCGGGGGGCGAGTTCATCTCCGGGATAAGGCTGCGAAACCTCAAGCATGAGTCGAGCCCCCCTCCCCCAGGAGACCTCCAAGTTGGCGGCGGGTTTTCCTGGTGGGCAGGGCTCGGAGGCGTTCACCAGCCCCGGATTTCTCACCCTCGGAGTCTGTGCTGGATACCTCCTGCAGCGGCGGCATGTCAGAGTTGATAGAGGGTTCATAAATGATCAATTCTGCGTCCGCGTCCGCAACTGATGCAAGGTCATAGTCTTCATCAGGTTTCTTGCATCGTTCGCATTCATCACGGTACCAGGCTATCAAATCGAAGCTCTGGTCCAGTAATCAAGTACGCCGGAGTAGGGATTGTAATTCTTCCGTGAGATCCATAATGGTGATCGTCTCGTTTGGCCCATCCTGGACGTGGAAACGGTTGAAATTCGACGTGTTTTCTTCGCCATTCCAGTAGGCATTCTCAAGCTTGATGCGTGGGCCAATGACCAGTGCGTCACCAAGATCCGCAAGGTATCGGTCCTCCATGGGCACCTTTTGTGGGTCCAAACCAACGCTTTTCTGTCGTTCTTGAGCATACCACAGGCCTAACATGAACCCAGTGTTTTGAAGATGCTGGTCATCTATCAAATACTCGGGATTGACAGAATTGTCCGTCACCACATACTGTGTGTTTGATACGCGATACACAGTGAATCGGCGTTCGTTTTTCTGGACTCTCTTGTCCCCTGGGTAAGGCTGACCCATTTCCAATGCGAGTTCGGCGTTAAACGCGTACAAATCACCAATTGGGTTCGGTAGGGGTACATACTCAACCTCCTGGTCGGAGAACTGGTCTAAATCTTCAATAAAATTTTCAGTTGGTTCCCCGCCCTCCTCGGCCATGGATACAGAGCCGAAACAGAGTCCAATGGCCCCAATGGGCAGGGTGTCCAGTACCTCCGTGGTTTGGTAGAGTGCAGATTCCTCTGGGTTTGTCCTTGCTCTAAAACGAACAGCATGAATGCCGAATCCAGGTGGTTTTCCCTTCTGCTTCAACACAATGTTTGTGGTCGTCGGGCAGTTGCGGGCCAAGTGCCCAACTTCCTCGCAGGTGAAACATCAACCTTCTGCCAGCATCTCATTTCTTTTCTTGGCTGACATGGGTCTTTCCTCTGAAGCTTTACCACGCTTCGAGGGCCTCAAAGTGCTTGCAGCAGAACTTCCTGCAGAATTTTCGGTGGGCTGTGCTCTGAAGCCGACAGACAAGGTGCGTAACAGCTGGCTCCCACCTCGGCCGCGCCCATCCCTGCAATTGAATCTGTGGGGGATTTTCTTTCCCCCCGATACGCCATTATTCGGGCGATGATTCGGACTGGGGGCGGCCGGAGTCGAAGGTTTGGATTTAACATCCAGCTTCAGCCAAATTTCTGCACGTTCTGCAGCAATAGTCACCTCGTCCCAAGGAGATAATTCCGGATCGAGGTCCTTGCGGTAAAGCTCTTGCTGGATATCTGTGCGGAGGCTTCGCCAAAATTTAACAACCTTTTCCTGGTCGTTGGCAAGTCCCACCACATGCCACAGTTGTTCGAACGAGGCGATGTGTTCCAAGACCGGCTTAGAGTTTTGATAACAACGATTCAGCTGGTCACGCATTTTATTGCGAAAATCTGCTGGGAAGCAGAAGTCGAAAAGGTTGAGAAAATAATTCTCAAGACTATAATTTGCAGGCTTTTAGATTACAACCTGCTCGTAAAAGTCCAACGCCTTCCCCGTCATGTAGTACGAGAGGAAAAATAGTTGCTCTGATTCCGGCACTCGGCCCACTCGTACGAATGAAGTCGCCTCCCTACACCAGCGGTAAAACAGTGGCGTCAGGAGACCCGTCGTACTTTGTAGGTGGGATAGGTTTGAGCAACATTTTATGAGGTATGTTTTTCCTTTTTGAGCTCTCCTTCGGCAGCGGCGTTTCTCGTCTTTGCCGGTCAAGCTGGACTCGGAGTCTGAGTTTGACGAGCTGCTAGACAAATCAGACGGCGGTGTCCCACCAGTCCGAGCCGTGTCACGGATTGCCCGTTCTAAAAAATTCCCCGGGCCTTGTCCTGGCCGGAGTCGCAGAGTTAGTGGGTGCGCCCGTGTCCGCTGATGGTTCACGACGAGCGGCGTTCAAAATATTCTCTTGCACCATGCGCTTCGCCTTACTGGGAAGCGGTTTTTCAATACGCCGTGGAGGTCCTTCTTGCCGAAGCTCGCTGAGCCTCTTCTCGAGCTCAGCTATCTTCTGCTCTTTCGTCTGGCCAGACTGTTAACCATTTTTTATTTTAGGTGGTCGCGTGGGCCCTTTGCATTTGGGGCATCAACCCATTCAATTAATACAGCACTGGGGACCATTTCCCCAGCCGGGACGGGCGCTTCGGGCGTTTCACTAACGTCTAACGGCGATACGTCAGCAAAGAAATCAGGAGGGGTCGACAACCTCTCCTGCTTGATCACACAGTTTATTTCCTCAAAATTGGCAAATGCATTTCTTTGCGGGTCGACAACCTCTCCTGCTTGATCACACGGTTTATTTCCTCAAAATTGGTGAACGCATTTCTTTGCGCATTGAGGTCATCTTCTGTGAAATCAATGAGGGAGGGCACGTCGCCGAAATTGCGCGGGTGGATGCCCTTTCCCTTTTCTTTTCGATGGACCCAGGCCTGACGGCACGGCTGGACTGGCAGGAGGCTCCACGATCACTGTTTTAATTTTCTCAGTGCGCAGCGTTGCTGATTCAGCTGTTTTCTGTCGTGCTGCAGAGAAGGCGCGTTCCGCATAGTAGCGGTGACGCTCACCCAGCCTCATGAGCTCCTCACTGCTCATGTTATCTTCGGCCTGGTTAATGGTAGTTCTCGAGGTAGGGGTATCACGATTGGTATCAATCATGACATTGATTTTATTAGCAGGTGATACCGGTCTCGGGGAGTGTGTCTCCGCGTTCCTACTGGTTACGGGGGTCCATCCGCCCTCCAAGTCTTCGTCAAGACTGGGGGGCTCGAAGTCCACGTCCTCTGTGAGGGACGGTAACTCCGGAGACAAGTGGGGCTCGTTTTCAGCGAGCCCCCGGGCTGGCCGCGCCAAGCCCATCTCCCTTTCCGCCCTGAGGCGGAGAAGGGGGTCTCCCCGACACCGCCGAGCTGAATGACAGCTCGGGGGTGACCGGGCGAGATAGTTTCGGGGGGTGAGTGAGGGAGGAGTCGCTCCAGCCAGGGAGCGAGCAGAGGGGGTAGGAGAGTCAGACGTACCTCGAATGGGGGGCGGCGCAGGGGCGATCCCCTTGCACACCACTTGACGAGTGACAATACGTCCGCTATCCATCGTTAGCGTAGATTTGAGTCGGTTGTTTTGGAGATGTCAAAGCAAGGTGGCAGTGGCGGTTGATCAGACCGAGTTAGCCCAGCGGAGCAATGACAAAGAAGTGAGCAGTAAAAAATATGTGACTGAGAGCACGAAGCTAGTCTGGCACACGGGAGTTTGAGAGGTGGTCGATCAAAGTTTACTGGCGTAAGTGTAAGATTAACCGGGGCAAATCTACGCTACTACAAGCCTTATATATGGAATCAATGTTTGTAAGTATTTAGTATGATTGTAGACATGGTGAGATGAAACAGAGTTAAAGAACGTGGGCGTCTGCAACGCAGAGTGGACTAGACGGAGTTTAGGGAGCGTGAGGCCGAAACGTCGGCGTGGTAAAAGAGACTGGACAAAAGGATAGGTAAATGTGGTGGTAATGGGATAGGGGGTTCAAGAAAGAATATTCCGTTACAGGCAGCCAGCCCAGCGTCTTTTTGGACGATACGTGTGCGCCCTCGCCTCTGACCTCGGGGGCTATCCAATCCATCCCGAGCACTCCTTCCACCTCCACCAATATGTCGTTCGCCTCCGTCGGGAGTTCCACGTCTCTGGCGACCCCGTGTCTCGCCCCCGTTGACACGCCGATGTCGACTCCTACGCCCGTGAAGTGTGATTCCGGTCCAGCACCGAGCACATTGTCAAACAGCCTCGCAGAGGCCTTGGGAGCATCGAGTCGTACGTCTCCGTTGGTGCGCACCTTCTGCGCTCACGGGAGTTCGCTCCCGCCCCACGTGTCCACATCTTTCGGTGCCCTGGGGACCATGCTTGGTGGTTGCGCGACTTTGGTGGGTATGGAGGAGGATCCGCTGGACGAGTTGGCAATGGAGATCGCGGATGATGCGAATGGTGCGCCGTCTGGCGTGGTTGTCATCGGCGACATGGTGGCAGGAACATCGGTCGGGTTGCCGGGAGGAGACATCGAGATGTTGTAGGGGTGAAGGGCGCCCCTATAACATGTAGTTTCATGTCCGGGGGAGCTGTCCCCCATAGTTTTTCTTCACACATCGGTTCCGAACTCCCCAGTGGCAGCTGGGTTGTGTAGGACTTCGCAAACCCGCCCTTTCCTTCTTCATCAGCCGCGCTGAGGCCCATTCTTCGCCCATCTCTCCCTTCTTTCTTCACTGCGTGTTCGGTGCTTCTCCCCCCTGTTCATCTTTGTTTTTTTGCCATTCCCTGGACTCTCACGCACCGCTGTCTCTATTTCTTTTTATTGTTTCTTTTTGCTTTTGATATGCTGTCCACCCCACCAGGGTTTCGATAATACACTGTACTCGCCCCTTCAGGGCAAAAATGAATCAATTTGCTGCGTCTTTCTGTTGGATCATAAGTTTTGTGGTGAGATTTCACCTAAGTCCAAAATTTTCCGAATCGGGAAGGCGCTCAATTGGGGAGCCATCGCGATTTTTCTGGGCCGGAACATTCCAGCTGTGTTCGGTTTTTCATGAAGTCCATTCTTCCGCCAGTCGGTGACATCTTGTCCTTGTAAAACTCTTTTGTTGTTTGTGCAATTCCTGAAGTCCAGTGGTTTTCCTTAGTTGTTTCCTGTTTTTAAGGCAGGAGACCGATGGTCTCCGGTCGCCATTCTGTTCGTACGGCTTTTCTTGGTCGGGAATAAATATCATTGGATGACATTGAGTCTTGTAAGAGAAGGGAAGTCTGTGCTTCTTTTCTGTCCTGCTTCTAGTTCCCTAGGGTTAGGGTTAGGGTTATTTTGAACCAATATTGGCATTTATAGCACCCAGGTGTCAATTACAACCCAATACAGGCAGCTATAGCACCCTAATATGGACAGCCATCAATTCCATGGCAAATGCCAGGACCATCAATCCCTACCCAATATGGACAGCCATCAATTCCATGACAAATGCCGGGACCATCAATCCCTACTCATATGGACAGCCATCAATTTCAAGGCAAATGCCAAGACCATCAATCCTACCCAGATACAGACAGCCATCAAATTTCACGGCAATGGCCGCTTTTTTGCGGCTGTGGCAAGCCAGTTTGATGCTGAGGTGCCACTGGATGTACAACCGGCAAAAGTAAGGTGCACATTATAATGCATCCCACCCATGGTAGAGCGGGAGATGCATTGTAACGCATACCCCTGCTTAAATCAGTGCACATTATAATGCGCCTACAGGGAGAGCTCGCAGTAGGCGCTCGATGTCCCTACGGCCACGTCAAGTTATTTGAGCGTGGTGGGTGCAAAGTTGGGTGGCACTCAATCGGAGTTGGAGTCAAAGTGGCAATCCTGAAAAGTTCAGAATGACCCGTTGAACTCAATAAAACTGTTCTCAGAAGAAAGCTCACAGTGGGCCATTTCAAAACATAGTGTATCACTGGCAAAAGATGCTGTGACAATGGTGGTGGAGGAAAGAGAGGGACATGGTACAGCCACCTTGATCGCCGCGGCTCAACTGATGCCGACAGGACCCCTGAGAATCGGTTTCTGAGTTTCATACATGAATCCGGACAAGATTTCCAAAAATTTGACTTACCTTTGAGCAGAATCCGGACAAAATTGGGCCTCCTGGCCACTGACTTTGATGTGCTGGTCCGGACAGGGTTGCCAGGATTTGAGAGGGTTCAATACTGAGTCCGGACAAGGCTCGCGTGAGAGAGGTGGGCCAAACCCATTGTCTGCACTTTGTTTTCTAGATCAAAGTCGACTTACCCTTACCAGATTTGTTCACATCACGCGCAACTCGTCAAAGCACAGAGCAGCAGCAGGAGCAAAAAGCATACAAGCAATAGAATATTAGTCATATCATGCAATCTCCTTCATACACACCACTATGGACAAATATATCTTCAATGATGACGACCTTCAGCCAACCATACACAGTGCCTGAAATCCAAATGGATTTAGCTGCAACCACGCCTTTCGCAATATGGCTGAAGTGATGCCAGCGAGAGTTTTGAGCCTTTGATATACAAGGAGCTGCAGTCGGAGCAGAGGGAATTGGTGCGGATAGTGACCGTTCTGAACGAGGAGGAAGAGGATGTAGATTTGTAGTAATTTAGAATCTCGGGGGTTCTTTTTTTTTTTTGCGAATTTCTTTTTGGATTTTTTGAGGTTTGAGCCCGAATCCGGACGAGATTTGGCCAAAAGTCGAGGGTGTGAGACAAGATCCGGACAAGAAATTGACGGTCGTTGCGCAGGAGAGTCCGGACAAGAAGTTGGGGGATGCCGATTTTGGTATCAAACCCCCAAACCGATTCTCAGGGGTCCTATGCCGACTCACTCCTTGTCACCTGTCACATATCTTTGTCTTTTGTTTTTCTCCTCCTTCACGAATCGCACTCGCTCCTCACTCAGAAGACCCTGCGGCTGCCCCTCCTGCTCTGTATTCTCTCGTCCGAGACGTCGACTTCCCCCCTCTTTTGGTACAACGCTCAGAGGCGATCCCCACCTAATCTCAAACTCGGTCTCATTGTGCCACTGACTTCAGATGTGCCAGTGGGTCGTGTGCCACCAACCTCCCTTCGGACTTTATTTTTCGAGGCTCACACTGTCTCATCCACAGTCATCAGTTGTGTCTCCCTCTCCCCCCCTCTTTCTTTCAAAAACTACTCAGTATTAATCCATGTACAGTGAACCTCCTCGCCATATTGCCCTGGTTCGCCTCGCCACCGCCATAGTCAGCTTCCTGGCATCGTCTCATGCACGCAAGGATGGGTTCAAATCTAAGGTAGCACCCACATCTAATGCTGAATCGAAACCTTTACTGGCGGAGCCTCCTCTCTCTCCTTGTAAGTGACAACTTTGTGTCGCTATCCCCCTCCACACCTCCTGTGTTCCACATCTCTCTCCCTCTCCCTCTCCATTTCATCTTGCCTCTCAGCCCATGACCTCGAAGCCTGCGGCGCCCTCGCCAAGCTCTTCGAAAAGCTCGTCAGCATGGGCGAGCAGAGCATCCGTAATAACACCATCCTCAGCAGTGTTGCAAGCGATGCCGCGGTCGATGGTGTCAACGCCGTTGCAGGTGACCGCCACACCAGCATCCTCGCTTCTGTTGTCGGTGGCATCCTTGGACCAGCGTCACCACTGCGCACGCTATTGGCACAATATTGCATGGGCTGTTAGGGTATGGGACTTAAGTCATAAGAACGGGTTATACAAGATACATGTACACATGTAAATAGAACTTAAGTTTTATAACAGGACCCCAGTTGTTGGCAAAACTTAAGTGGTGAGCGAAAGCTCAAGTTCCAGCATGGGGGGTAGGTTGCCCCTGCACGGTGTCTGTGCACCTGGGGCACCCATGGCCCGGAACTTAAGTTCTGAACAATCTGAACAAACTTGAGTTCCAAAAGCGGTCCCACCGCCCAGAACTTAAGATGTGCTAATTTTATTTCATATCTTGACCTGATTTGCCGGTATCGTCTCGAGAAGGGATTTCCAGGGGCTCCTCCGCCAGTTTATTACGTGAATGGCGAATCCGCATGCCCGGTCTATCCATTCCTCGACGTCCTTGTTGTTGTCTGGGTCTTCCAGTGCCGGTTTCCGCTGAGACAATCCGTCCGGTACTGCATACCGCTTCCCCAGGGTGTGCTCGAGCTTGAAATCAAATAATAGAATGGCCGCTATCCAGCAATTGATGGTCGCGTTTGGTTGAATGTCAGGATTATTCAACACTCCCTTTATGTACTTGGCGTCGACTCGGACCAGCAGGTCCTTGACTCCGACCAGATACATCCGGTACGCCTTTAACGCCCTGAATAGGCTGTACAGTTCCAGTTTCGCCTGGGAATATCGCGATTCCCTGTCGTTCCAGGTGGTAGACCCAAACCTCAAGGGATATTCTTTCCTGTCTTCCCCGAGCTGGAGGAGGACGTAACCAGCTCCCCTAAAGGAAGAATCGACATCCAAGATGCATCGTCTCCCCGACGCATAGTTGATCTGTCATAACGCTGGCGAGTTGATGAGTAGTTCCTTCAGCGCGTTCTGCGCTGCCAGTTCTTCTTTGAGGAACTGGAACGGCGCATCCTTCCGCAGCAGCCTTGTCAGGGGGATCGAGATGTCGGTAAAGTCCTTCATGAATATCCGCATGAGACCGAGTGTCCCTAGGAAGGCTCTGACATCGGTCAGGTCTTCGCAGGGCGGCCAATCGCGGATCTTCTGGACTTTGCTTTCGTCTGGAGTCCTGCCCTCATAACTGCACACATGCCCCATGACTTTAATCTTCGGGACTGCAAAGAATGATTTCTTTGCATTGAAGGTACCACCGGCGTGCCGTATGCACTGGAGGATTTGGTTTATCGTCTCCATGTGTTCCCAGATAAATCGGTGTATCCAGCTGTTTTCGGGGATGGTTTTGTATGTTCCATCCAGGAGGAGATAATACGTCTCCGGCCCTTTTAGCGGCGTGTCGTCCACAAACGGCTGAGTGTACATGGGGATCTCGTCCTGGAGGATGAAATTAACGTCCCCTTGCTGAATCTGGACCGAATTTGTATATTCCTGGGGTAGCCAGGTGAGGCGGAGCATCCCAAATAGTCCTTGAAAAGCGGTGTAGTCCCGAGACGCGATGTCCAGCAGTTGATGGTCAAACCCAACAAAGAGGTCGAACATCCCGTAGACTGCTCTTCCTCCGAATGATTCAGCATATACCTCCACAATGGGTGGGCAACCGGCATCCTTTATGACCACTGCGTTTAATGGTTGGAGGTTATGGACTAGGCGCAGCAACCCATTTAATTTTGGTACCATGAACCAGTTGGTTCGGTATGATGAGCTCGAAGGCTCATAAACACCCATCTTGATCTTTCCACGAATGATCTCGACCACCTCATTTCGGATCCCCGGCGGTATGGGAATATTCCGCTCCTGCCACAGGGTGTGGGTGAGTACTGGGATCTTTACTGGTTCGAAATAGTCTTCCCTGAAGTGGCCTCTCTCAGTTTCGTCCCATGCAAATGCCATCTCATGGTTCTGAATGACTTCGTGAACCAATTTTTCTTCTTCCGGTAAGAGGAACCCATCCTTGTTGATTTCCATTTCCTCGGCGCGTTGAAGAGAATACCATTCTCACAGCTGGAACTCGCTTGGTTTGGGGTTCAGTTTTGGCATGTCTTCCAGAGGGTCGGAGGGAAAGTGGCGAACTATCTGGAATTCATCTGGTAGAGTCGCTGGCACCAAATGGACCCGGTTTGCTACCGGTTTGTACTTCTTCTTCGGCTTTTTCTTCTTCTTTTCCCCTGATCCTTCAACCTCAGAATTGATCCAGACGTGGATTGTCTCGTCGTAGTCATACATTTGATTAAGGCAATATGCCAGATACTGCAGGGAAATTTCCCATTGAATCGTTTGGTCGTTAATGTAGATTGGTTTGCAATCCACTGTGTTCGTGCCTTTTGGTGCATATAACACCATCGGGGATGTGAGTTGTGATAGGGAGAAACCCAGTATCTCCCTCCTTTTTGTTCCCTTCGTAGGGGATTGTTTGCGCTTTGAGTCCGTGTCTGTTATTTTCCAGAAGTTTACCGATGCTGTTTCTGCTGGCGGAGAGCATGGCAAATTTTCGCCCTTCCTCAGGCAAAATCCGCTCCATCTATCTCCATGACTGTGAACAGGTTTACTTCGATAAATGCAGCAGGCTGCCGCAGAGGCTTCATTCTCGTGGGGACCGAGATAACCTTCCCCGTGTTGGGGCAGTTAAGCATAAGCTCTTGTGCGCCATCGGCACGGTCCCTGGTATGACATTTGAGGAACCGGAAGAATGGTCTCCCCATCAGTACATCAAATGGAGCTCCCTTGACAACATGTACCTGGAGGAGAGCGTCTATCTCCCCAATGGTGAACTTGAGATTCTCAAACAAACCGGCCATGATCGACTGTCCAGAGTCTGCCGACTCCATGGTAAGAGTTTTGTCCAGGGAGAGGGTGACTCCCAGCTGCTGCCATATCTCCCAGTTCATGGCTACGATTTCCGACCCTTGGTTGAGGGTACAGACCACATTGAGGGCGTCATTCACGAGAACGTCCAGGACTCAGAGAGAGTCTATTGGCGAGGCCGTGAGCAGCGTGGTCCTTGGTTCACCAGGTCCGCTGTAGTTCATCACTAGAGCCTCTCACTCTGCAAAAGTCCCAGCTTCAACCGTGGGAATGCGCTTAGTGACGGTGTTGTCACGGTACCACTTCCAGATATCTGGGGCGAGAGCACATAACTCCTTGTTGGTTATGGTGACTTCCGCCACCAGTACCCTCTCGAGTACTTTCTTGACGAGCGCCAGATTCTCTACCGGTGCTTGGTATTTGAACGTGGGCAGCTGAGGGGGGAGGAGGCCGATTGTCTTTGGTTCACGAAGTCATTCAGAACCATGAGATGGCATTTGCATGGGACGAAACTGAGAGAGGCCACTTCAGGGAAGACTATTTCGAACCAGTAAAGCTCCCAGTACTCACCCACACCCCGTGGCAGGAGCGGAATATTCCCATACCGCCGGGGATCCGAAACGAGGTGGTCGAGACCATTCGTGGAAAGATCAAGATGGGTGTTTATGAGCCTTCGAGCTCATCATACCGAACCAACTGGTTCATGGTACCAAAATTGAATGGGTTGCTTGCTGGGGGTGGCGGTTTTGCTGCCTTTTTGGGTTCCTCGGTCGGTTCCTCCGAGATCTTCTGGGCTCCGCAGGGTGGTCCTTTCTTCTGTATTACCACCTCTGGCTTCCCCTTTCTCAATTTCTCCTGAACCCAGACCCTTCCATACTCATCTTGATATGCATCCACACCCGGATTTGGTGTTTGTCTGAACCCCATCATCTGAACTGGTGTGCAACTGGTGTAAGACATAGCTGCGACTGTGTGAAGCGGTTGGTCTCGTTTGAATATCTGGGCCTGGGCCTGCGGTGCCAGCGCAGAGGCCGTTTGTGGTGCAACCAAGTTTTCTTGGAACCATCCGTCAAACTTCTCGGCCAAGTTTCAGCTGGGCATATTTCGCAGCAGGAATCGCCCATTTGGGAGTACGAGTTTATTGTCTGCATTTCAGAAACATTTTCCGGCCGGATGAAATCTGCTGCAAGGTGACATTCGCGAACAAAATGGCCGGTCTCGGAGCAGAATCCACATTCGCCTTGTCGGAACATCGTTCCTCCTCCAGGTCCGTCTCCTGCAGGCCACGGTTGGCGAAGCGGGTATCCTCCCCTCTGCTGAGGGTACCTGTTGTCCCTTCCTCCATACGGTCCTTGGTACTGTCCTTGGTCCCGCGGCTGATATTGGTTCTGCGGAGGGACATTTTCAAGTGCCAACGCCTGGAAGACCGGGTAGGCCTGTCGCAGGGCTATCTGCAATCCCCTATTCACCGTCTGCATGAGTGACTGCATGTCGACATGGTACCTTTGGTTCATTTTGACGATGGTGTCCCTGAGCTCAACCATCTCCTTCTTGATGAACATGGTGTCAGGCGACTTGCCGATCTCAGATTCAAGGGTGTCGAGGATGTATCGCCCTGCCTCGATCATATTGTTTATCTCACGTGGCACTCCTGACGGATGGGCCGGTTTGAGAATCTCCATTCAGCGGGCAATGCTCGTCTGGAAATCCTCATGCAGTCCTTTGGGAAATAATTTCCTCGCCTCGAGCTCTGACATCCTGCCTTCCTTGGTCAGATGGTCCGTGATCGTTTGGAATTTCCAGCAGTATTCAGCGAAATCATCCTTCGAGGTTATACGCTTGGTGACTCCAGCGGCTATGAACGCGTCCATATCATTTGTAGAGAAGATTGCGCTTTCATCCGAGCCCGGGTAGAGCTTCTCGACTTCCTTCTTGAAACTGGCCCAGGTCAGAGCCGTCTGTGGGCAGGACTCCACTCCATAGGAGCTCGTCGTTGCGGTCGATATAGCAAAATGCTATCTTTATTTTCTCCACATCTGACTGCCTGTCGCAGGTCTCTGCGACCTCTTTGATATCCTCCCAATATCGCTTCAGGCTGAGGGCCTTTCCATCGAAATCTGGTGCCCCACGGGCCGTTCTTCCTGGAAGCGATCTCGACATTCTTTTTCGGGTGACAGGTTGGGGATTGGGTACTGGTTCTTCCATCGAGTCTGATAAGGTTGACTCAGTGGATAATGTGTTGGACTGGTCTGTGCTAGACAGGACCGAGCCAAGGGATGATTCTGGTGAGAGAGTGTTTGGTGGCGTCTCAGGGGACGAATTAAGGGATGTGAGAGGCGATTCCTCTATGAGCAGCTGCTCGATGAAGGGCAATGTAGCGCGCACTGCGGTAGAGGCTGACGCTTCCGGATTGGTTTTGGCGAATTGAACTTCTTGGAGTAAGTTCCTTGAAGCTCGCGTTACTCTGACCGGTGTTCATAGTGGTTTTGGCATGATGCGCTCTGTCTGGCGATTCCGAGGCTTCGTTTCCTTCTAAAATCCACTATAAAACCCCCTCACGGTGGGCTCCAGTTGTGACAAGGACTGCGGTGTCGCTATCAAAAGGTAATGTGTTTCGAAGGCAACTGTGTTCATCCTCTAGGGGGAAGTGGGAAGTAGAGTCGAATGATAGAGAGGAAGATCAATGCTTGGATCCGCTTTGGAATGGGTAGGGGAAAGGTGAAGAATAGATTGGGGAGACAGGTCGTCTCCTTGGTAGTTTTGTGTGTGTGACGGCCTGTTGTCAGTCAAAGAAGGATGGAGAATAAAAGAATACTTGTTCAGGCTCCCTGTACTATGTACAGGAACCTCTTATAACAATGCCCTGTCTGCTTTCCTTGGTGCACTCTTCCCCTTAGAACCAGCGCAGGACGTGCAATGTATATCGCGCTGACAAGGGCACCGACATCATTCGAACAAGGTGCGAGACGATCTGTCTCCTCAACTGCGAATCGGCAGTTTGGAACTGGTGGCTTCTCCCTGGGCCTCTTGTCAACAGAGCTGAGCTCGTGAAAATGGTGATCCTAATCAAGGAAGCCTGGAATGGTGACACCGGGTTGGGTGTGGAAGGACCCTGTAAAGGAGGTGTGGGAGATAATATGCCTAAGATGTGGGCGAATATGAGAGAGGTGGCCTGTCTCTGGCTATGAGAGCAAGGGAGAAGGGTGCACGAGGATGAGGTACAAGTACAGGGGAAGGATGGGGAGTATCCTTAGATTGAGTGAGACTTAGTACAGTGAGTGGGGAAAGTACCCCGGAAGCTACTGACTATTCTACCTAAGTGCGCTCCCTTTTATGCTCTTTTGACAACTTCACACGTTTCCAGGCGCGCTATGCAGCCGCAAAGCGTTTCCAGGACACAGAAGTCGTCACAGCAAGTTCTAGGGTGCATACTTGGCAGGAGACGAGACGTCTCCAATGGGAGACCGATTGTCTCTGGTGGGATGTGAGGTACAGTGAGGCCAAACGACCTTGGGAGTGGTTCAGGGCTTCAGGCACAGCAATTTGGTCGTATTCTGGAGTGTCTGGCAGATACTGGTTCGGCGGAGACGAGTGGTCTCCCTTGGTTAGTGGGTGCGCTGTGTGGAGCGCAAGCATGGTCATGGCTCAGATAGCCTGCCTCTTGTCCGTCCGCTTTGGCCTCATGTGCGCAGGTAAGATCTGGGGCTGGAGGACTCGTTTTCTCGTTGTGTGGAGGAGGAGCAGAAGGCGCGGGGTTGAAAGGTGAGGAGATCCTGCAGTGAGAGGAGAGATATCCGTGTGTGTGGGTTGTCTTGGTGCAGAACAGCTAGGAACGAAGCTTCTGGTGCTGCTGAGGAAGGTGCAGAGGGTCCGTTCAGTGGGGAGACCATCATTCTCGTTGCGAGACTAGTTCCAGTAACGTGGTTTCCCAATTTGGAAGATGCTCGTCTTGGACTCCGGTCGTGATTGCCATATTTGAGAGCCGCTTGGAGGGGCCATGAGACAACGAGCAGTGCGTAGCATGCTCGGAGACCTCACAACAGGAAGACAGTGTGGCATGTACAAAGTGGCCTTGAACAAGCAAGAAAGGACTGTCAGCCCCTCGGTACAAGCGCCACGTACAAAGTGGCCTTGAATAAGCAAGAAAGGACTGTCAGCCCCTCGGTACAAGCGGTATGCTTGGGATGCTGAACGGGACATTGAAGAAGGAAAATCGTGTTGATGCCCTCCAACCGCAGGAGTGGCACGCGGATCCTATGGTATGAATAACCAGTAAAAAGACAGATCACGATTGATCTAGTGCGAAGTGCGCCGGGATATTGAAGGTTCTGATCTGATTCGCATCTTTGAAATTGATGAATACTAGATACACTATCGCTCGAATCTATGACGAAGCCTAGCTAAGGAGGATAAGCGACGTATAACACTACCAGTCACCAGAGCTTCCTCCGGTGTGGGAGCATAGTCGGTCCTGAGCGGTTGGATATCAGGAGTAGATGCAAAGGCTCTCAGCGCCGGGCTATCCATGAAACCCCATTCTTCTGCAGCATAACCATGGTGAAGCATACAAAGGAGTTCCCAGCTGAGGATCAGTTCAATGTACTCCCACCATGCAGCAAGTAGTCCTGCGGGACCACCGTTGGTGGTGCCTTTGAACACCCAAGGCTGAAGGTCGTGTGCCTGGAGGTAGTGTCAGAGTTCGTCAAACTCCAGCGCTACAGAAGAAAGGGTTTAGAAGAATAGTCTGGTGGGATAGCAGACACGCATGGTGATGGAGTGGGTACGTTGATAGGGCGTGCGGCAGAGCACGCATAAAAACACCAAGTTTTTATTTGTTTTCGAACTATCTACGGGAGAACAAGTGAGGTATTAGATTGAGAGCGTACACTCTCCTCGGAGTGGTAGGCTACACTGTTAATGGCCGAAAGCCAACGGGCCACTATTAGAGCTACAACTCAACTATGCTTCCTACGGGAGCAGAATTCGGTTGGAACTCCTTACCGTTGGGCTCTGGGATGTTGCGGTAAGCACCGTCTCAGTGTGCTGGAGGTGACCAAGAGGAACTACTATATCGAAAGGCTAGCTGCGGTACAAGCAGCGCTCCAGAACCCTATAGACGAGATAAGAAAGTCGTACCGTATGGAGGTTTCTTCCTGCGGGAAGACCAGAATTGATTGACAGAAAGTGTCAAATTACTTACGGTAGCACCATGAGTGCATACTGTGCTGACTCTGTCGTGCCGTAACATAGGAATACCCAGACTTATACCGCACGGTATCACCGGGTCGCTCCTGCCGCACGAAGAAGTCAAGTAATTAATTGAACTGGCTTGTGCCGCACACCAGAGACTTAGAAGAGATGAACGAGTGGCCATCCTGTGGGAACACCCAGGGGACGGACCGTAGGAGGTCCTGCCGTGGAACACTTGGGGCTACCGGAGAAGCTTGTGGGGCCTCCCGTAAGGAGTTTCACCACCGATCAAACGGGATGACCATGCAGCAGGAGCAGTCGCATCTACTGCAGGGACGCCCCCGAGGTCTACCGTAGGACTTAGGGACCGCACCACACGAGTCCACAACTCAGGAGTGGGGAATATATCGTTGAGGTCGTACCGCAGGAACACTCGGGCTTGTGCCGTAGGAGGTCAAGGTCCAGTGTGCTTGCCGTGCGATCACGGAGAAGTGTCGAAGATCAGATTGTAGTTAAGCTGTTTGCACCGCCAGCTTGACAACCAGCACGTCATACTGGCGCCATACTGGAAGGACGCATGGGCTTGCCCCGCAGGAGTGCCATTATACCCACAGGAGCTAATATGTCCCTTATTATTGGCCGTTCGTCCTGCCGTGGGCTTGTTCCTTAAAGATCCGATATTTTCCTTAACTCCTTATGTGATTCTCAGTTTGTATAAAAAGGACAGTATTAGTTTGTGTAAACCAGTAGACTACCTACCCACGAATACAGGGCATTGTAGTGGACTCTAGAACCAAATTGACGAGACTTTGAATTTGAACGGAAGTGCGCAAGCCTTTGGGAGAGAATAAGAACGTTGAGCCACCTCGCCGCATAGTGTAAGAGCCTCGCCCCGTAAGGAGAGCTTGAGCCAGCTATTCCGCCATTGGAGTTCCTTGTTCCGATTCTAAGCGGAGACCAAAGCGTCCGTCAGAACGGAGACCCGAGAGTCCGACGTATACTGTGACCAAGCGCGTTCGGCAAGAGCGAGAGACCATAGAGTCCGACTGAATAGAATAAGAAGTTTGAAGTCCCTCCTACGGCACGAGCGCCCACTAAGCCGCTGCTACCCACTGTACGGTTAGCGTCCTGCCGCACGGTGTCCCTTCACTTCAGTCTTTGAAGTTGGTCTCTAGTTTTCCATTGCCTCTACCCTTCGTGCGGTACAAGAGTCGAACCCGCGAGAAGTGCTCATACTGCAGGAGTATATCTTGCTCGTCCCGCACAAGCGAAACAGTTTGAATACAACATCTTGAAGGGTGATACGTACCCTACCTCCCCGAACACACACACACACAAGAGAGTATTGGATTGGAGTTGTGATTTGATTTAGAGGTTTTAGGATTGGATTGAGTTAGTGATCAGTTCGCTGCACTCACTGATTTTATTATCCTTTATATTGGATATTTCACGGCTGCACCCCAGTGCACCGTTTCAACGTGTTCCCGCTCCAGTCCGAGAAGTTGAAGAAGAACCACGATTTCATCTCGAACATGCAGGAGCTGTGGGAAGCGTCTCTGCAATTTTGGCACCGTGCTCCCCACCGGCAGAATAAGCAGTCTGTCCCTGCAGCGTGACAATGGTGGCAGACAAGGTCAGGCTGCGTACGGCAAGAAGCTGTGAGCATCGGTCTCGGAGGCAGAATGACCATCATACCACAGTATAGATTCTGTGCACCAAGTCGTGACTCTCAAGAGGAAAAGATTTGAAGTCAATTCGGACGAAGCTGCACTGATGAGACAGGGGATCCATGGCCCAAGCAAAAGATGTTGCCTTGTTTTTGAAGCCCCTGAAACAGACATGCGGTTTACGTGAATCTATCTTGATGAAGTATAAGCGACCTTGCTTGCTTGCGGCACAAACACCGGGTAGACCCAAATGGGACATGTTACGGCAGGAGAACTTCATGCCAAAAAAAGGGGCTCCACTGTGCGAGCGCCTAGTGTTCCCACCGCAGAAAGACACGATAGAGTGTATTGTTTCGTTCGTACAGAATATACAAAATATACAAGGCTACTAGACTATAAGAAACTACTGTAGTCTAAGCTGAATGTAGCCTGCAAATTATAGAACGGAGCACTATGGATGGCATGAGAGTCTACAGACGAGTAGACTAAGACAGGGAGTATTTTTGATTGCGTGGTAGAGATAGAAGAAAAAGAAGGATATTGTTTGCGTACGACGGAAAGGAAGCGGCAGTGCGGGCTGTTGAAGCCACGGTAGGAGGGCTAGTTCTCTTCTCCGGTGGAAGAGCCGTTGTCAGGCGCCCCCTTATTACCAGACGTCCCGGGCACGGGCGGTTCCGCATTCTCGTTGTCCTCCTCGAGGTACCCGATAGACGGAGGGGGAGTAGTTGCCGACACCATCCTATTCGGGCTCGTCATTGAAGAGGAGGTGTGGGTCTGACACGGCAGGAGGTGGACTGGGATCAACCTCCATCGGACTGTCCACAGCAGGGATTTCGGTGCCCTCGTCACCCTTGTCCTCATTGCTCAGCTCCGTGCCCTCCTCTACACCACTCTCTGCATCGTCGACCGTGAAGTAGGAACGCTCCGCTGCCGCTAGGCCAAGGGGACGCCACGGGAATGTTGAGGCGGTACTCTTCCGGATGTGCAAGGACATGGTGGAACCCAGGTTCAAGCCGATGGTAGAACGCGTGCTTGGGGTCCAGCCCCAAGTCGGCCGGGTCGACCTCTGCGCCATCCGTGACCGCCTGCCGCACAAGCCGCTGGCACACCTCATCCGGTAGGATACCCAGGGGGACTTTGATGTCGTCCTCTGTGGTGACGATGAACTCGGTGTCCTGCAGGACAACGTGGGCTTAGAATGAAGAAGGCAGAACAACATAGGACTGTACCAGTAAGGGCTGCCAACCCGCAGGAAGCCCGGCGCTGTTGTCGGTAGGCAGGAGGAAGAAGCCCTTTGGCTCGTTAAGCTTGCGCAGCGATAGGGCTGTGTAGAACAAGTATGCTGAGCCATGGCCAGGGACGGGCCAGTCGAGGACGTCTGGGTTGTACTAGTTCCAGACCCGTCCTCGGGCAATCTTCTCCCCCGGGGCGATCTGCTGGGCCATGGCGATCTGCAGCACAGTCTCGACCAACACGAAGTGCTCTTCCTCGGTCGTCCCGGCGAAGCGTTCGGAAAAGGCCGTTGTGTCGAGTTCGGCCTGCGTGTTCACTACCTGCTGAAGAAAGCACAAAATCAGGTAGTAGTGCTCCTCCAGCATTGATGAATACATATCAGTCATCTGATTGAGGAGGAATTCAGACTGAGCGATGCGCTCGGCCTGGGCCTTGAAGCCTGCGGAAAAGATTAGCCCATGGCAACAAAGAGGATTGAGGAATAGAAAAAGTAGTTCACCGGGAGCCGACATCTCGAAGAACCGGTTCATCTCCGACGAGGTGTCGCTGCAGAACGTGTCCGGTTGCGCAAAGTTGCAGGTCCCAGAGAGGTGGCGATCTTTGCATGTGGTGCAGGCCATGGGGTGCCCATAGGACTTGCACTCCACACCTGTGCCGAGGCAGTTGTTGCACCGGGGGCCCTTCTACGGCGCAAGGAGTCAGAAATGAAGTTGAGCGCCCATATACGGGAAAAGAGACCTACTGCAGGCAATGAGAGGCTCAAGAGTCTCCGGACCATGTCGTGCGAAATGACAAAATACTGGCTCTCCTTGTCCATGGGCAGGTCGTCCCGTACGACAGGCGGTAGCAGCTTGACGAGGCGCTGCAAGTCAGCGTTGTAGATCCCGATGACACCGCTTTTGGAGGCTTTGCCCTGAAAATACTGGGGCATCTTGCGGACCTTGAGGTATTCCTTGTCCTGCTGGGAAGAGTGCTGGGGAACTATCAATACGGCTAGGTACCGCAAGAATGAGGCTACTCATCTGTGAACGGAGAGGGATGTTCTCGGTCCGACCAAAGGAGCGGCCCCCACTGATGGCAGCGTTGTGCGGCACCTCGCCGGCCCGACCGCGCTTGCCTGTACCGGGCGTCTTACCGCCAGCCTTCTTGCTGGGTGGCTCGGTTTTGGCTAGGAAAGTCAGTAATCGACCGTCTCGTATGGGAGAAGAATGGACATGCCGTTGCCCAGGGCCGACTCGGAGACCCCCTGCCGCAGCCAAGTTAACAAAGAACCAGTAGAATTAGAGTGTACGGTTAATTACATCAAGATTCAATGCAAATTCTACAACATGGAGCGCTGTTGCGGTCCAATTGCCCCGGCAATGCCAAACCAACGACACCACTCCCGCTTCCCTCTACCCGGACAATCATACCCATTTTCATTCACACTCTGACAAACTTTACACTCCTTCCGCTTTGGGGGTGCAGATGGGCCGGCCTGTGCGGCGCCAGTGAACACCACTGATGGTGCTGGAGCTGGAGCTGGAACTTGATGTTCCACTTGTCGAGGCATCAGTGAACGCCGGCTGTTGTGGTTGCTGAGTAGAAAATCTATGTTATTATCATAGTGAGCATGTCCACCGCAAAGAAGACAGAAGATCAAAAGGTGAGCTGTTAAGTCAGCATCAAAGTTGTCAGCAAGCTTCTTGTCGTTGGCGAGTTGTAGAGGTTGTAGGCGTACGAATGGAGGGTGTTCTTGGATGTTATGCGAGCAGCGGCGGCCACGTCCTTGACTGTAAAAAAGAAAAAGAGTTAGCATACCAAAAAAAGGAAGGAAAAGAGAAAGAACACACCCTTGTACTTCTTGGCCTCCTCAACGTTGGCGTCAATGTCGAAGGTGACCCTTATCTAGGGCTCGAACGATTCGTGGAGGTTGTAGTCCTTTGTGCACACACACTCACCCTCGAACAAATGACAGAGCTACTTGTTGGGGTATGTGGAAAAGGTCTCGGACTTCTCTGTTGGGATGGTAGTATTAAAGCACAGTCATGACACCACCTGTGGTCTCAATACCGGGACAGCAGCATTGTAGACTTGTTAAGCTCCTTGCAGTTGAAGATGTCCGATGTGAGCTTGATGTTAAGGGAGATACAGATAGCCACCAACCAGGATGATCTCGTGGACGTTTGCTTCGTTGATCTTCGAATTCTGGAGGACCTTCTCAACAGCCTCGAGGGTGGAACAGAGGAGGTCATGGTAGAGCTCCTCAAAATGCGCACGGGTGAGGGATGGTAGAAGTTGATGCCCTTGGAAAGGGGGTCAATCTCGATGGAGGTCCGCACTGCGGAGAAGAGCGTACGTTTTGCATGCTTGCAAGCAGTGTGAAGACGATGGAGGGCATAGAATTTGGAGGACAGATCTAGAACGACAATAGATCAACAACGGGTCCAACAAAAAAAGAAAGAAAGAAAAAAAGGACTTTCTTGTTCTTGCACTTCGAATCCTATGCAAGGTAAAGTTCCGACCGCACAAGTGGGTGTCACCAGCGGTGGCCTTGACCTCGAAGACATGAGCTATTCGAGGCCGTAGGCGATGGCAGCAGTGGTTCATTTATGAGTCGGAGGATGTTTAGGCTGGAGATGGTGCATCTGATGCTGTGCATTGTTCAAGTAGGCAGGGACAACGACGATGTTATTGATCATCGTGCCGAGGTATGACTCGGCGATCTCTGTCATCTTCAAGAGGACCATAGACGAGGTTTGTTCAGGCAACTACAAAAAAGGTCAACATAGATGGAAGACACATACAAATTCTTTTTGCTCGCCACAGTAATCCACACGGATTTACAGCTTATCACCCTTGCTTAAGACGGTGAAGGAAAGTATTTCATGTCAGCCTGCACCTCATTGTCGTCGAACTTGCGCCCGATGAGTTGCTTGGCATTGAAAGTCCAACAGCGTCATCAGTATTGAAGGCAGTACATCGATGGCTGTCGGTGAACCCTCGACGAAGCCGTTTGTTGGTGAGCAAGGTGTTTGTCAGCTGCATTGCACCAGTAAGATGTAGTGAATGAAGAGCAAGCACCAGAATGGAACAGTTTCACGTCGTCGAAGGACGAGGAAGCGAGGTGGAAGCAAGCTGGGGTCGCCGAGGAGAAGGGAGAGCATGGGACAAAATTTCCGTGTAAAGGCAAGAAGTCTTGTCCAAATATGGACAAGACAGCGCTCAGCGCACTGCACTGGCATCACTTAGACCGCTAATTTGGGCTCACCTGGGCCTTTCCTGCATCTGGGTGCTTCACCTTTGCTTTGCACTAGTTCTGGATGCGCCAGCAGACATGGGATCACAGCATCGCCAAATGTGTGCGCACATTCACAGTGGTGGCCATCGGATCAAACAATCATTCCTGGTACCGTTTTAGGTTCCAGGTCTCCTCTCCGTAAATACGAATCCTGAGAATCACTACTCGATCATGGATTACGGGATGTCTTACTGCATATGGACGGTCATATGAGGGTCTGGCCTGGTCTAGACCTACTCGGCAACTGCCGCGCTCCCGGTGGTCTGCTGATCGTTTTATAGCTCCCGAGCGAATGTGTGGCTGAAAAAACGTTAAAACGAAATCCTGAAAATCACTACCAGATCATGGATTACCCAAGCATTTTGATCGCTGTCTGACTCATGATCGGGCTGTCTCGGTCCCTTCAGCCGGGTCTCTCCGATTGACCTGAACATCGAGTAAGTTCCGCGAATGTTCCTGTGACTGAAGAACGAAGCAACAGACCCCTGTTTTACTCAGCACAATCTCCGTTGAGTGGCGCACATACTTTCGGTACTGACTTTTCAAACGGCTGCGTTGGGCGTGTAGTGGCCCGCCTCCCCGACATCCCGACACCATGTGATCATCCCGATGGCGTGGCATGTGACATCTATTTGAAATATCCGGAATACCGTTTTAGGGGCCATCATTGTTAATATAATCTGTCTCTCTTCTCATCTTGGGTTACCGTTGAGACGTTGGATGAGCCCCTATAGGGCTGGGGCCGGGTTTTATTCACCCGTTCGCCGGAGTTTCCCCACTCGCCCGTAAAACGGGTTGAAACCTGGTGAGTGACTTTCGGGTTAAATTCAACTGTTTGAACGGGTGATTCGGTTTCACCCGTTTATCCTGCACTTTCGACCCATCGCCACTTGATCAGGTATGTCACCCGTCCATCGGGTTGCTATAACCCATAAAACCGGGTGAAAGTACCCCAGTTTCTGGTTGAATTTTCTTCGGCACTGGTAATCCCACTACTCATGTTTGAAGGCATTCCTTGGCTCTAAGTAGTCTAAAACCAATGTTTACTTCAGTATTTGACCGAATTCCAAGCTCAAGAATTGCTCAAGAAGAGATTTGTCGAGAAATGAGCAACAAGTCCCGATGCACGTGTTTCACTTGATGAACCAATCGGCTGCGAATGATGGTAACGTAAGTTCATCGTCTCTACTACCTCTCTGCGCATCGTCCTCAGTCCGCCCGCTCTTGCCTATCAACCCTCAATCCTAGTGTCTATGGGATTTAACTCAGTTCTTCTAGTCTACTGGCCCTGCTCTATTTCTCAGGCTGGCTCTGTTCCTCTCACTACTGGATGCTCGTTCTTGCTGAGCTGCTTGACACTGTGTTAAACTCGGATTTGCCTTGGCACAATACTAACCTTTCCACTCCTTTCTCTAGATTTCCGAGGGACATACCTGGGATGCATGTGAAGCGACACAAGGTACGTGGCATTCCATTTGGAACCATCCATCCTAATCCAGTTATCAGACATTATCACCGCGGTCGATCGCGCTGACTGACGATGCCCAGTCGATGCTAATCCTCATCTTCATTGTCGTGAGTTTATGTTTATTTCCCTTTGAAGTTACCTTTTCTGACCGAGCTCTTGTTGCTTTGCTTAGATGTGTTTCCTTGCCTTGTGTATGACTCACCCTCCCAGTTCCTTTCACTTGTTATCTACTGGATTCTACTGTATTAAGCACCTGGCAAATAGATATATTATTCATTCATTTTATTCTGTGTTCAGGGAGTAAAAGTAATTATTGAAATAGGGTGAAATCACCCGAAGATAACCAGATATTAGGGTTACGCGAATCATCCGACAAACGGGTTGAAGAAACCACCAAAAATGCAACCCATACACCGGGTGAAAAGCAAAACTTATTTGATCAAGGTCACCCGTTTGTAACCCATTTCAACGGGTTCCTCTCACCCGCCAACTGACTGGACCCAGGTGACTTCCACCCATCAATCAGTGTATACAGTCTTAAACTAGGAAGCGCAACGATTAGTGCGTTTGGGCCAATTATGGATTGAAAACACGCCGTTTTCATGGCTTCTTTTGTGAGAGGACAACAGATTTGTATCCATCCTGTCGGACGAGCAAAAAAACTGCAAAGAAATCGGTTATTTTGAGCGAGTTTGAGGGGCCAAAATTGATCCGGGCCGTTTTGCCGTAATAAGCGCGTGGCGCAACACTTCCGCATGATTGATTGTAGCTCTGTGGGCAGGTATTTTTGTGCTTTAACCAACCATAATCAGAGACTCTGAAAACCCCCCAATGCAACGGAATTTGTATGTCACACAGCCATAAACACGAAAAACGGGAAGCTCCGGTTGCGGGGATCAACGGCTGTGACACATGGTCACAAACATCGTCAGTTTCAGGGCCTCAAAAGATCTTTTGGGCCAAATCCTTTTGTGTACATTATAATACGATCCCCTAATATATTCCTACAAATTTTGGACCCTATCAAGAATCCCTAAAGTACGGTATTCCTAGTGTTGCGCTTCCTAGTTTGGGACTGTATTGACCCATTTACTGGGTTAATTAACTAGCAAAAGTAGCCCAGTTTGGGTCCTATAGTGCCCCACCTCTGCTGTTCTCCCCCCATGTATTTGTTGCCGCAGACGAGCCTGACAAGCCCACCGGTACAGGAGGTTTGGCACTTGAGCCGGCACTCATTGAGCCTGGCTCCGAATTACTCTGTAGGCAGACTCTTCAAGCTGTCGTCGTGTTTTGGTTCAACGTTGGCCCAGCAGCAAATACTTCTGCAGTTAAAACTCAGTCCTCTTCTTTCTGTCACCCGAACAATTCATCCGGCTCTGTCTCCTACATCATCCTCATGCGTTCCTCGGCCGCGTAGTTGGGTTTTCAATTTCCCTGCTCATGAACGACCGTCCTTGTAGGTGTTGGGGAAGAGACGTGCCAGAGGACATGCCTTTGGTTAGCCGTAACATTTTCTTTGGGAAAAATCTCTAATGATTTTTTTCTCTTGTATTTGCTTAGACAATGATCAGGGGCAGCTGAACGTTAGGCGGAATCTGTTTCAGGGTGACGCCCAAATAAAAGGTTCGTTTTAGGTTCAGCGTTATATTTTTCTTGTTTGCAGTTTAGGGGCAGAAACCTGTGCGGTTCAGGCTGCTGCACAGACTATTCTCCCTTTCCATAGTCCATCGTTCAACGTGTCAGTTCATTGTACCTCGAGCCGGAGTTGTTCAAGAAGTCAGAGGCAAGAAACAGACAAGTTGAAGAGGCCGTGATGCTGGTGCTAAACAGGTCAGCATTGTGGAAAGACCGCCATCAGCAAGTTGACTGGACCCCAAGCAAAGTGGATAAATATCTGACTACCGAGCTTGCTGCCGCAACAATTTCCCGTGAATCCAATAAAATGAACGAATTGGCCAAGGATAAGCGGCCTCTTATAAAGCCACCAAAAGGCCAGCCTTCTGCCAAGTGCCGGCATTTGGATCAGGCAGAGGAGAAAGAGCCCGAGACTTTGCTTCAGAACCTTCGATTCGAGGAGCATACAATATATGCCAACAATAATGGGATAGATACTGCTACACCTGAACAGCACCTTGAAGAAGACATTATCAAGACTTGCAGCATGAGAGACAACCAATAACAGGTCAGAGCTCTTCGAATAATTGCTGAGCATTTCATGTTTGGCATAGAGGAACAGTTGCTGATGTATATCGCTGGAGTGGGGGGTGCAGGAACAAGTTTCATCATCAGAGCTGTTGTGGAATTCTTCCGTAGGTGCAGGGTTTCACAACAGATGATGTTGAGTGCACCCATCGGATGTGCTGCAGTGCTAATTGATGGCTTTACCATACATGCATTGACCTTTCTGCCAAAAAAAAGACAGAGAAGGCCGGTTCTAAAACTTCAGAAATCAGCTCTATCTGAAAAAATATCAGATACCTTGTACTGGACGAAATTTCCATGATGTTGGCGAGTCTACTGGCCAAAATTTCAGCCTGTTTGAACAAGGCACGAGTGGAGCAGACTTCATGTACGGACACCATGTTCAGCAAAATAAATGACATTCCACTCGGTGATATGGGCCAACTCACGCCCGTCCAGGCACAGGAGCTGGTCATTCATGTCACTCCAAACATAAGGGAAACTTCTAATGGCATCAATGCTCTTTATGGTGCATGGATATGGCGGTAAGTTCAAAAGGTCATCATTTTGAGAAAGAATTTCCGTACCGCGTGAGATCTGGAGTATACCAATGTACTTGCTCGGATAAGGCTAGGTCTATCCTGGGACAGGAGACAGAGACTTACTGCTACACAATGAGGGGATGGAAAGAACTACCTCGATGACCCTCAGAAGCCGACAGCTGCAGGGCCTGTCGCCAGCAGAACAGCGGGAGTTTGAAGAGGCTCCAATTGTCTGTGCAATGCAGGTAGTAAGGAATTTGATCAATCGACGGCTCACCCTGAGTCATGCGGGGGAACATTGTCAGGCAATGTTTGCTAAACAACCAGGAGTTAGCATGGGTGCGAAGTCAAGTGGAGAGATTGGATCTATTCCCAAAATGGCGGGAACGCTGGAACGATAGTAACATCTGATTTGTCAAATTGAGAAGAACAGGGACGAGGGAAAGGGGAGATTTTTTTCGGGGGAAAGATTTGAAGGGTCTGATTTGTATTGTCATTCTGGGTGGAAATATCTCATCTCAGATTCTTATAGTTCCAAACATTGGCATCTGGTTAGGAACAGGATAGTAGACGGCAAGGGAGTGAGAGGAAAGATTAAAAATCAGTGGACCGTAAACCTACCCAGGATCCGGATCCACGGTACCAGGGGTGCCCGGAGGGCCATGTGAATTTGATTTTGCCTCTTGAACATTCGTGGGAACTTGGTTACAGTCCACTATCAACTTCTCGTCCACCTGGGTTGAAAGTTTACTGGTGAAACCCGGCCTTGATCTCAGCCAGACTATGTCTACCTTGGTCTACCTCGGCCCGGGTCTGCGTACCTCCATCTACAGGGTGAACAGACAGTAGATTCAGGTGAACTGTGTTTGTGTATGCAACATAGACTTGGGTAGCCAGACAGGTTGGTCTACCCTCTGTCTGCAGGGGTCTGAACGCAGTGAGTTGCATACTGATATGAGGTATCTGCTTAGTATACAAGGTATTCAGGTTCCTTGAAGTGTAAGGTCTCCATGGAAAAATTATCAGGGCAGTTGAAAGCTTCAAGGAACGGTAGGTTTATTGTTTTGTTGGAAATATGATCACAAACTGATATCACAGACGGAATCTATTCTTGATCTTTGATCAGTCATCAACACTCTCTTTCTTTCTCTCACCATTTCCTCCACCCCTTGTTCCACATCTAATATTGGAACCAGGATCAAACACACAGACATGCATGGCCCCGCAAACTGTACGAGGAAAAGAATGCCTGTATTTACGCCATTTGTGCAAGTCAATTGATGAAATGTTGCAGGCTTGAAATACAGAGATATGTCGTGAAGCTGTGCACCTTTGTGTGTAGCGTGCGTCTTTCTTAACACACTCCTCCAGGCCTCAGCACAGCTGAAAGTTAGCGATCACACCATCATTTCAGCCTAGTGTTGCCGCGGCTCGGCTACGGCTGGCTCAGCTCGGCTCGTGACGGCTCCGTGACATAAATGGCTGGCTCCAAACGGCTTCGGCTCGAGCCACGGCTGAGCCGTGGCTTTGGACAGTAATTTAGGAAATGGACATCCTATACATCTTATGACAGTGTATGACCACAGAACCACCCTAGAGCTTAAAAGCTTTAAGTATTTTCAAAATTCACTGGAGGTTGACCCGTTTCTGCCTTTGACAGCGTGTGGGACCTGTACCCACGCTATCACTCAATGCCGGTTTCCATGGTTTTTTCAAGAATTTATGCAATTTGGCACTAAGAGGGGACTGAGGGTTCGGTTATGAAGCAAATAGGCCAACGAACTCGCTGAACAGGGGCACAAAAATTTTTGATTGGGAGCCGTTTGAAGCCATGGCTCGAGCTGTGTCGAGCCGAGCCAAAACGGCTGGCTTTGGCTGGCTTATTTTTGGCTCGGCTCCAACGGCTAGCCGTAGCCGAGCCGAGCCGCGGCAACACTATTTCAGCCTGGCAGAACCCTACCCAACTACGGTTTACCGATAAGTTCGTGACCTCGGAGGTACAGGTACCATCATAGGCATATTGTCTGGATGTGAAAGCTTCTGACTCTCATGATAAATATTAATTCCAGGAAGCACAACAAAATCTGAGCAGACTGTTGCACTGCTGATTCCCTGAAAAGGTGTGCAATACATTTTCTACGAATGTCTATGAGGGAGGAGGACCTGCAAAACAAGTTGAAACCCCCCTCACTTTGACAGCACTGTGTGTCCGCCTCCAAAGCCGGTTTCAAACTCAGTGACCTGCTTAACAGAGAACCTCAATGGCTGCATGCCGATCTCAACACTGGTGCACTGCTTACGCACATGAGCAGCGAGATGCAGGTAAACTTCCTTGCCATCACTGAAGAGCCCTCCCAACTCTGCAGTTGCACTATATCGCAATTTGCTTCACTGCTCCAGTGCTCCCGGGTCTTTGATACTCCGGTCTGCATTCTCAACTGTGCAAGCCCCCGACTAGTACCAAGAAAGTGGACTCGGGGTATTGATGCAAGCAGCACAAGCATTGCACGGCCATGATTTGCACGCTCCGACTTTTGAATTTGTTGCACAGCTTTACCAGTGGGGTCCTGATTTATTCCATAATCAAGAACATATGTTTATGCTCCCTGCTCATGTATCAACTTCAACTTTCGGTCTGAATTGGCTTCAGGGACATCAGGACATCTAATGAAGCTGGAAAATTCAGCCAAATGTATAGTCCTTGTATCCCTACATCTACCCCAATTTTCTCGTGAACTTACCTTGAATTTTGCGGCCGAAACACACAAGTTGGGCGGGCGGGGCGGGAGTTTTGATGGGGTTGATGGCGGGGGGCGCGAAGCAATGGCGACACCCATCCCTGATGGCAGCGACAACGGAATGATGAGGGCAGACGCCGCAACTGTCATTAGCGGTGTTCTTCCCTGTAAGCTATGTAAGCAAGCTTTCATTAGGGTGTAATTATTGCACCCACTCAAACCCCGCTAGTCAGTGGTGGATACCATATGTATATCCACCGCTAACTTGGGGGGTTTGGTGGGCTATACAGGTGAGATCCACGAGAATTCTCTTTTGGACTCATCGAATTGGGCGAGGGCTTCAGTGGTAAGTCAGATAGTTGTTGATCAATCCGGCCAGTCTCAATCGGAAAAACACACATTTTGGTAATCCTAAGCACGATTAATGATTCTCCAGGTTATTGATCACTAATTTTCGATGATGTGGAAGCCTTCTGCCTGTCGATCTTGGAAATCCCGTTAATAACCTTCCGGAGCTGAATTATTCCGGACTCAGTGATGGCGGAAATATTGCAGGTTGCCTCGTAAACACGGTGAATGATTCTCCGGGGTTAATGATCTCCGGGGTGAGAATGAACCGAAACATATTGATTCACAATGCTACTTGCTAGCCTCATCGGTGTCCAAAGTAAATCCCATGAGTGACCCTGCGGTGACACAAGCTATTGAACCTGAATTGTCTTCAAACTATTGACTGCATGCTTTGTGTCCATCGGACAGAGGATATCGATGTCTTCCTGACTTAGATCCAACGGCCTTGCGCTGGTATGGCCATTTTAGCACATTCCAGCACTACATCGGTGTCTTCCAGATGTAGACCCAACGGACTTGAGCCGGTGTAGTCATCTTGAACGTTGGGCAACATAAACTGTGTTCCAGCGGTTTATCAGTGTCTTCCAGACGTAAATCCAACAGTTCTGAGCCAGTACAGAACATTGGGTAACATCAGCCGCATTGCAGCAGTACATTGGTGTCTTCCAGACGTAGATTAAATAATACTGAGCCGGTACAGCGATCTTGAACATCGCGTTCTTTCTCTATTTTGTCTTTCCCCAAACATAACTGGCCTAGGAGTCCTGTTTTTCCGAAATGTGGTGACCAAAATTATTGGTTTGTCATTCGCAGGCGGACAGCAATAACGAGTCTAAAAAGAATAGACAATTTAATCTGAACCTCTAAATGCATGGTCGAAATTGCCTAATTCCGTCTCCGCTGGACACAAGGTGTGCAGTGAATGGTTTCAAGACAATTCAGCTTCAGGTTCGGTGTCTAGCGTAACTGCAGGATCATTCGTGGGATTTACGATAGACACCAACGAGATTATCAAAGAGAATTGTTAACCAATATGTTTGAGTTCATTCGCATTCCGGAAATCATTAGCCCCGGGGAACCGTTAACCGCGTGTACGAGGGAATCTGAAATATTTCTGCGATCGCTGATTCCAGAACAATTCAGTCTCAATAGTCTGTCCGGGAGATAATTGATGAAATTTCCGAGATCAATGGACAAGGCATCCACACCATCGAGAAATGAACTATGACTCTTCATCGACGCCGCAATACAGCTGCCAGATGCAAACTGCGGAAATTCCCAGTCCTCTGGGATTTCTCTCGACAGAACTTTATGCTGTAATGGCCGAACTCGGCACTCATGAGTCTCATGCCAGCGAGCTGCCACAGGTGTGCGCAGATGACTGTGAAGTGTGTGTGGGCCCTCGAGCACGCCTGCATGCCCCCATGATGCAGTTGGCATCTCCGCCGAGGCTTAACTGTCGGCTTCGATAGCCTCCATGGCTCATCATGTACACATGGGAGAGCTGCAGATGAATCTAACATGTTCTACATACGGCTTTCAACGATTTAAAGACGTGTCATGGCCTTGATCAACCAAAATCAAATATTTTATAGGAGGATGGTACCGTCCGTATTTAGCATCATACCGTACCGTATGGAGCCGTGGGCAAGCCGTATGTGTTCGTACGCATGGGAACCGTACCCGTATTTCCGTACGTTTAGCCCGTACCGTATACAGTATGTACGATACCGAGCTCTACCAATCTCCCATGTAGCAGGGGCGGTATCCACCTGCCTGCGTGCTGCCTGTCTTGTCTCGCGCTATCTATGCAGCGAACAGCCTCTAATTATGGGTATCTGGGGTCGCTCATGATTCCAGAATCTCTCCCTCCCTCGTTTGGAGTGGGTTCTTGGGTGGCACGAATCGGAAACAGAAGTGAGATGACACCAATATGCATCTATGACGAACTGGTAACGACATCTCTACAGTATTTCAAGCGACGAACTTCACGCCAATTTCCCCATCGCTCTTTCAGCTTTCTATCCACTGCGTCGTCTCATTCTCTCAACCGTAGCTCAAACAATAATCAGTCGGTGTCCTCACCTTTGTGACTCAGTATTGCACTAACACTAGATAGTGTCCGAGAGCCCAGAGCTTCATATCGACTTCAACCGGGACCCCCTCATCGCCCCGACGCATGACTCGCCTCACATTCTCATCATAGGCGCTGGCATCGTCGGCATGTCTGCTGCTTGGACCCTACTCGACAGCGGCTACAAGGTCACCGTCCTGGCGAGCCACTTTGCCGATCGTGTCAACGGTGACCGTCTCACGTCGCAGATCGCAGGCGCACTGTAAGTGCCCTTCCTCTTGCCCCCCTTTCTCTGCTAACTATATGGTTGACCATAGCTGGGAGTACCCGCCCGCCGTCTGCGGCCACACCTCGGACGTGGAGGCGCTTGAGATTGCGAAGCGCTGGGCGATGGTCTCCTACCACGTCTTCAAGTACATGGCCGCCACCCCGTACTTGTCCGACGAATACGCGGTTGTGATGCGCGATGCAATTTTCTTCTTCGAAAAACCGGTCAATGAAGACGCCAAGCACCTTCGTAAGATGCGCGAGATTGAGCGCAGCGGCGTCTCCGGCTTCCTCCACGACAAGAACCTTACTCACCCTTTCGGTATCGACAATTCGAAATATGTCGATGCTTACAAGTTACGCTCGCCCATGATCGACACGGATGTTGCGCTGACTAAAATTACAAAACTTGTCAAGAGCAAGGGTGCGCAATTTATTACTCTGACCCTCACGGGCAAACTGGTTGATCAGGAGGCCGATCTTCTCCAGAAATACTCCACGGACGCGATCGTCAATGCCACCGGTCTTGGCTCGTGGGAGCTCGCAGGCGACGAGAACGTTTACCCACTGCGTGGCGCCATGATACGTGTCGTCAACAACAACCAACACTTCAAAAAGGTCACCACGGCGCTCGCCGTGAGTGCGGAAGCCGAAGGAAACATCGAGACCAAGTGCGCCCCCAATTTCCGAGAGCAGCAGATACTGATCATGTCACAGATTCATCTTCATTGTCCCCCGTGGCGACGGGATTCTCTACACCGGCGGCTTTTCCGAGCCGGACAAGACCGACAAGCTGGTCGAGGATGACCCAAAGATAGAGGAGATGGCAAAGGATGACGAGCGATTCTTGCCCGGTCTGGACACGAGTCACCGGGACCCCGCTTATCCGGTCGCGCAGGGCCTGCGCCCTGCCCGCCACGGCGACGTTCTCTGCCAGCGCGAGCTGACCTATCCACTGCCAGGTGGCAGGAAAGGTTATAGCCGCATCGTGCACTGCTATGGGCACGCTGGCTCGGGATGGTCGCTCTCGTTTGGCTCTGCCCTCGAGGTCAAGACACTCATCAACAGCGCCCTCGCGGGAGAGGTCCCTGAGCCGATGCACAAACAGGCGCCGAGTGCGATCTCGCGTGAGCAGGTTGCGGACCTGAAGATGTTGGCCCCCACTAGGGGCGAAGTGGGACGGGCGCAAGTTCAAGTATTAGCGCTGCTGCTACTCAATAGTGTTTACCGTGTCATGTAACTCAGGAGTTGAGTCCTCACGCCTTGCAAAAATCTGTTTTTTTGCGATCCACGACGCGTTTCTAGCCTTGTTTCTCGCCGGTAAGCCATAGTTACTAAGTCGTGTGCTTCCCAAAGCTGCATGATTATCGTGTTGATGCAGTGTTAGTCTGAGACCAATTGTACATTTTAGATCCGTCGCTCCACTCACCAGCTATGCATAGACTTGGCACCAACTTATATCACTGGCACGTTTTTCTACGGTCCACAGAGCATATCGTGACCTGGCAGTTTAGAAATGTGGAGTGGGCCTAATCATGAGGCCATAGTGATATCGTCTCTAGAGTTGGATCAATATCACCAACTCTGCTCCTGGCATCTGCGAAACCCCCGAGTCGTTCAAATTCCACTGGAAGCGGAGGTGAATATAATGACGGTCATATACCGTCCGTGGGTCTCCCCATCCAAGGCTCAGTGGAAATTGCAGCATTGATCGATTCAGACGTATTTTCTGGCTGGAAAGCTACGGCGATTGGCCAATCCATGAAGGGCGGATGGTCACGGTATTTTATTTTTACATGAACAATCAACTCAACTCTAGCTAATGACAAAAAAAGTGTTTGTCATTATTTTCAGGAGTTGCTGTAATCGAGTCGAGTCGGGTCAAAACTCGAGTTCGACTCGACTCGACGGACACTACCTAGTAGAGCGGCATTGGTTGCACGGGACAGAACTAGGCGGCGCTTCGGTGCTTTTGGCTTTGCTCCGTCGGAGTCAAAAGGCGGAGTACGGCGGCATCGGGATTTGCTGGCCTTGTGCCGGTTCCGTCGGGAAGGTGGAGCGAGACGGAGCAGAAGCGAAGCGGGAGTCAGACTGTAGTTGATATGAGACAAGGTTTTTGATGCAATCAAATCAATACCGCCACAAAACCTCACGACACGCACATTTTGACGCGTTTCGACGCTTCGGGGGATACCTGCCATACAGAACATGCTACTAAAATTGAGAAGACGGGGAGAGCCGTTAAAAAAGGGCGGTCAATGATAGAAAGAAAGGAAAAGAAGAGATATTCACATTGGGCTTTTTGAACCTTCAAGCAACTTGCAAGATGAAAGTCACCCAGAGACCCTGAGTTCAGCCTGCATGCTCCACATCAATGCGTTTAGCCGAAGTCATGTCGAAAATGCGAGGGTGTCTGTCGTATCTCACTTAATTGTCCCCCCATTGACGCGATTTTGTTTCTTACTCTAATCCGAGGATGAGTTGGCGGAAAACGCTGTACGGAAATCCGGACCGCCAGCATTTGATATCAATTCAGTTTGAAAGTTTCATTGGATGCCTACATAGACGACATATATTTCACCCCGACTATTACAGTTTAGTGAATCAGCAGAACATACAAACGGCTAAAGTTGGTCGTTAACGTCACTGGAGCCAGATTCACATGCACCACTCACATTTTGTAGAAGTCTTTTATGTGGAAGCACAGGTGAAAGAGTTGGCCTTATTATTAAATCCAACAGTGCCTAGGTTATTGATAGTCCCTGTTATGAACTGTTTGCTTCCAGTGCAGGTCTTAGAACTATAGGATCGAGAAAATGAACACAGAGCAAACTGCAGCAGATCAGCAGACGTACGTGAAGAGGGTGCAACCAACACCAGCAGCAGTTTGAACGCTGCTGACAGAGCTGGCCTGGCCGTTGGCGGCAAGGTTCGTGCAACCGACGGGCAGGGAGGCGACGGTCCAGTCCAAGCAGTTCTTCAATTTTACGTCGACGCAGGTTTTCATGACCGTGATACCAGCGTCTGCGACAGGACCCTCTCCGGGAACGGAGGCGGTCGCGGGTGCAGCAGGGGCCCGGGCAACGGAAGCGGAGGCGAGGACGGCGCTGAGAAGAGCAAAGAGAGCGAGAGACTTGAACATGGTGAAAAATCCAAGAGAAGAGAATAGAAAATGAAATCTTCTGAGGAATGATTGGGAATCGCTCGAGCTTTTATAGAGGTGGCTGCCCCATTCGGGTTTGAGTCCTTTCAACCCAAACGTGTCTGAAAGTTTGACAGCTTGTAGAGATGTTACTCGCTTGCGTTGTTGCGAAGTCACTTGAATTCATTCAACTTTGCGAAGTTTAGACTGGTTCAGAGTGCTGCTGTGCGTTCGGAAACATTTTTAGCAGGAATCATCAATTGCCGTGACGGCCACATGCAAAGGCGGACGCAACCGCCGGCGGCGCGGAGTTGATGGTCATTCTTGTAACAACCAACTGTTGATTAATGATGTGCGGCAGCCCAGTGTTGTACACGTCACTGATGTCTGATCATTCACGTCCAATTGCGAGGTGCAAAAGATAGGGGAATTGGGATTCAGGGTCAGGCCCGCAACGGACGATATAAAATCTTCTCGATCCAGCCACGAGCCTGTTGATGCACCAAATAGCAAACATAGGACAAGGATCAAACGAGTAGTGTTGCCGCGGTCAGGTTCTGAACCACTGGTGAACCTGAACCGGACCTGAACCGGACCAAAAGTCCGGTTCAGTGGCTGTGAGGTTCATTGAACCGAACCTCGAGTCCAGTTCGAGGTTCAAAAATTTTCAGAATTGTCCGAACCTGCCTGAACGCGTTCGGACCGGTCCGAACCCGTCGCTTAACCGGAGTGTAATTCTCAAGGAAATTATGATTAAACCTCAACAAGGTCAGACAGCTCATCAGAGTCCTAATTATCATGCTCTTCCCCCGTCCATCTGTGCCACCCATCACAAAAGAATCCAATGTGCCCTTGTCTGCTGTAGCCGAAGTCTTGCGCGCCGTGCTGATTCGTCGGCAGCTTTTTAGCCAAACAATATCTCATAGTATGTACAAAGACCCGTATCCCACATCAGTATGTTTCAAGTGAAGGCAGTAAGGGTGGATTTGCCTCAAGGGGAAGTGGAAATCCGAGCCTTTGATGGTAAGGAACATGTTTTGGCTCGATGTAAATTCGAGTATATACTGCTCCTGGTCTTGTGTGTACTGCGCAATAATATATTATTTTGATTTTTATTCCACTTAGTATGCCAATCAGTAATTGCTGCATTCATATGCACTGTCATTACGGGTTTTTCATGTTCGGCTAGCTCGGTTAAATCGTGTAGTTCGCTTAGAGTCTATTTAGCCGATAATATGTGGTTCTACGCAATTGTATATCGAATAGCCATTTCTAACTCTTGTTCCATAGAGGCCAACCTCCTAAGTGGAATATAGGCCTACGCAGCCTACATAGGCCTACACAGAATGTCCGGCCTTCCCAGATGAGCAACCCCGCTATTGGCCTAAAATAGGGGTTAGTTCACACATCTGGCACGATGCATTATTCCTTGACCGCCGATGCCACACGCGTCTTCGCCTTGTTGCCCGCATTTCTGATAGGATAATATTCAAATGACCTTTCTAATGGTCTTGGAAACTCTTTTTCCAGTCAATCCCCTGGATGAGAAAAAAAATGGTTCGAACCTGTTCGAACTCCGCTTGAACCTGAACTGAACCTGAGTGAACCCTGAACCTGGGTTCAGTCCAAGGTTCGGAGCTTTGGCTGAACCGAACCTCGGGTTCGGTTCGAGGTCCGGAAAATTTAGGTGCTGAATTGGACCGAACCGGACCGCGGCAACACTACAAACGAGACAAAACTTGAATAGGTTCCCCCCTCAGTGCTAAATTGAGGACTCGGATCTCGGGCAGGTCCAAGTTCATCCTCCGATCCTAGGGTGGAAGACTCCAGCTGAAAATTCTGGCTACATAGCTTTCGCCTACTAAATTACAGGTTTGCTTGAGACGAAACAATTTGGAAACAATACTGGACCATATCGCCGAAAATTCTCTGTTTCTTGGCGGCTTGTGCGCCGCGGCCGGATCAGCGGAATCGCTTTCTCATGATTCGGCCAAGAATATTTGCCCCTGCACAGCATAGTGCCTCTAGTCAGCAACAGCTAGAAGTCTCAGTCCAATCTTTATTAATTTCTGCGACTGTGTTCCGGCAGCGGAACAATATCAATTTTAACCGTGCCTGGAGGATGGCAGCTAAAGTACACGAGGTAGCGGACGGTTCAAAGTTCGAGGAGGACAAGACCGAGCTGTTGCACATGTTGTTGGGTCGCACGGACTGTTCAAAAGTCTCTGTGCGGTTCTGTGATAAAGTGATCCAGCCATCGGAAACGGTGAAATGGGTGGGCCTCTGGCTGGACCGCACGCTATCGGGGCGGAAGGACATCGAATCGAGAGTGGCATCAGCGACGCGAGCATTCAACGCGATGATTGCGATCGTTCACTCTTCGTGGGGTCTCCGTCCCCAGCTCATTCGGGACCTGGTGCGCTCCGTCATACTCCTTCGTGCTGACTCGGTCAGGGCTATCTGGGGCAACGATCCATCGCAAGGCTCTAAGCAGAGAAGAACGGCGATCCATCGTGAGTTCTAATGAGAGGGATTTGCGATGCATCACCTAGAAGCCTTCCTTTTTCTGTTGGCTGTTTCATGCGGGCACATGCGATCAGGCGGCGGCGTTGCCCCGTCATTTTGTGGGCGGGTACTGGCGGGGCGCCGTCGGGTGGCGGTGTCCCTGCCTTTTTGGGTACTTGCTGCCCGCGGCTCCGGCGTGGCAGTTGAGGTCCATACATGCAAAAGAGACAGAGATTTGGTGGTGTCCACTTCCACAGACCCGCCAGCCACGATGCCAAAACGAACGTTCGAAGGTACTCGAATTTGGCTTGGATTTGGCAAGCTGATTTGGATGTACATGTTTACATCACACATTGATGAGCCCCTATCGGCGTATTTCGCTGTTCGCTTTCCCATTCTCCTGCTTCAACCGACCTCGGAATCGAGCCCCAGTGTGAAATATACCTTCTGAAGTGTCTCTAATGCATTTCTCTTACGTTCTGACCATTTATTTCTTGAGCTTTGGCATGGCTCGGCTGTTTCCGGGTCCTGTATTGCGCGCTTTACTGCTCCTAGTGGCCCCCAGAAAACTTATTGAAGCATAATAATCTTCACGCATCATGACCGCCTGTGGTACGATGGCTACGGAACATTCAAAAAAGATCCCGCGGGTACGGGCTGCAAAACGTACCAGCACGCATTCTGCAGGATCCAGGAATATATTCTCTGGCGTGGGTGACTTTAATATCACTCTTGGTTCTATTTTTTCGCTGTCTCGAAGCAGGAGACTCGCCTAATTCAATGCTCCGAGAAATTCGACCGATCAGACCTTGCACTTATTTAACGTTCTGGACCGTTTTTAATTTGATCTGAGAGCGCAGAAGCCTTAAGAAAGGCTAAACCAATGCGCCGTAGTGCCGGTTGAACCCAAATTTGTTTTTATCTTTGGTTTTTAGAGACAGTGAAGAGCAGTTGTGCGAGCCGGTTCCGAAAATATATGTGTCTAGAGGCTCAACTTATTAACATGCATCGTAATGGATCAAAATGCGGAATTTACTCATCAATGAATCATGGGTGTCCCCCATGCGAAACAGATGCCCGGTCAATGTATAACGAATTAGAAGAAGTGTTATTTGCTATATTCCCAACATCGAAGTAATCCCAGAGGTCGCGAATTGAAAACGAGTTGAACTTGCACTTTGATTGTTTGTGCCGTGATCTCACTTTATACCACCGTTCTAATATTCCAGGAGTGAGATAAAGGCCGAGGAACTACCTCAATACACTCCATGGGATATCGTATACCAGGTTTGATCAAAATTCTTTGGTGGAAGAAGGTTTGTGGGTTTGAACATTGGATGAGCTGGAATCGCAATGAATCCCAGTATGGAATTCAGTATGGATTCAGCTTCAAAATGAATGTCATTTGCAAAGTTTTTTTATCACAGCACTTGGAAACCTCAACCTATATATTTTCGAAAACGGTTCAACTCCCTAACCTCTCCAGCAATGGGAAATGAACCATAACACAACTCCTTGGGCTCGATCGGCGTCATTTTGCCATAGGCTGATTTTTTTGCATATGTCAATCTGGGTCCTCTTTGGTGTCAATGGACTCTTGGAGTAATTCTATGACCTGTTGCAGTGTTGGATGTCATTTCAAACACCCCACGACATTGAATTTCGATGTTTATTACTAAAATGGACATCGATTTGAAAATCCGTATGCCACAAGACGTCGGAAACTCGACCTATATATTCTCGAAACCGGTTCGACTCCCTGACCTCCCCAGCAATGGGAAATGAACCATCGCACAATTCCTTGGGCTCGATCGGCGTCATTTTGTCGTAGGCTGATTTTTTGCATATGTCATTTTGAGTCCTTTTTGCTGTCAGTGGATTCTTGGAATAATTCTACGACCTGCTGCAGTGTTAGATGCCATTTCAAGCGCCTCGCGGCCTTGAACTTTTGACTTTCATCACCAAAATGGACATCGGGTTGAAAACCCGTTTACCACAAAATGTCGGTACCTCAACCTACTCGTCATCACAAAAAGTGACTGGACACTCGCATTTTGAGGCCGAAATTTCGATGGCGGGAATACGGTCAATAAATGGATTAATATCATCGCACGTGATGTTGGCCCAAATGTCCAAAATTGCGTTGCGCAACTGCGATTCCGTGGACGGACGGGGCTGGAAATCACGGAGGCGAGTCTTGAGGATGTGCCAGATAGTTTCAATGGCAGAAACGTCTGGAGAAGTCGGTGGATGCGGAAAAATGGGGATATCATGCTCGGCGAGCCAAAGCTTTGTGATCTTCGCACGATGAGCGGCTGCACCGTCCTGTTGAAACTGGAAGCCGGGCCGCGAGCGCTTAATTTTCGCATGGAAGTCGACGAGGGCACCCTCGAGTACCTGATCAATGTATCTCTGAGCCGTCATTCCTCCTCCCTTCCCACCAGGATACTCGGGGACCACCAGGGGCCCTTTCGTGTTCTTCATGATTATTCCCCACACCATAATTCGTATGGGACTTTGTGGCACCATAGGCACACAGCATTCGTCCAAAAGTTCCTCCTCCGGTCGTCGAGTTACCCATATTCGGCCTTTTTTGTCATCCAAACAGACATAAGCCTCGTCAGACCAGGCCACATCGTCCCAATCTGCTTCAGTCATCATTCTCTTTCGTTCCTTCGCCCACCTAAACCGTTTCTGCTTGGTTTCGGCTGATCGATAGGGTACTTTCTTGGCGACACGTCGATGATACCCTTGCTCGGCAAGGGTGTTCCCGAATTGTGCCTTCGCTGACACGCGGTGTGATTTCATTGCCAATGTCGCGGAACGGTTTGCGGCGGTGGTCCTTCGCGTAATCAACGATCTGGGCCTTCTCAACATCGTAGAAGATGCTCGGGCGTCCACTCCGAGGGCGGTTAGCTGTCGATCCGGTCTCCAGGTATTTATTCCAGAGGTTGTTTCCGGTGGAATATGCAATGCCGTGATCTTGACAGGCACGTCTGATATTTCGATGGCTCTGGACAGCACCAATGAACCGATTCTTCCGAGGTGAGTCGAGTTGTCGACGGGTAGTATCCTTAGGCATATGGTGGTGGTGGTTCATGGTTGAACTAGGTGCATGTGGTCTGATGCAATAAACCCGTGTCCAGTTACTTTTTGTGATGACAAGTATATATTTTTGGAAACGGTTCAACCTCCTGCCCTTCCCTACAAAGGACCACGACACTCGAAACAATTTTCTGCACTCGATCGGCGCCATTTTGTTGTAGGCTGATTTTCCATGCTGGGTTATTTTGGGTCTTTTTTTGGTGTCATAAGACTCTTTGAGAACTCCTTAGACCTCCTGCAATGTCAAATTTTATTTAGAGTGTCCCTGCTTGCTGCACGACGTCGAAAGGACCCCTGAGAATAGGTTTCTAGTTTCATACACCAATCTGGACAAGATTTCCAAATTTTTGACTCATCTTTGAGCAGAATCCAGACAAAATTGGGCCCCATGGCTACTGACTTTGATGTGCTGCTCTGGACAGAGTTGCCAAGATTTGAGAGGGCTCGATACTGAGTCCAGACAAGGCTCGTGTGAGAGAGGCGGTCCGAACCCATTGTCTGCACTTTGTTTCGTAGATCAAAGTACTTACCAGATTTGTTCACATCACGCGTAACTCATCAAAGCACAGAGTGGCGGCAGGAGCAAAAGCATACAAGCAATAGAATATTATTCATATCGTACAATCTCCTCCATACACACCACTATGGACAAATATATTTTCAATGATGATGACCTTCAGCCAACCATACACAGTGCATGAAATCCAAATGGATTTAGCTGCAACCATGCCTTTCACAATATGGCTGAAGTGATGCCAGCACAAGCTTTGATATACAAGGAGCTGCAATCGGAGCAGAGGGAATTGGTGCGAATGGTGCCTGTTCTGAATGAGGAGGAAGAGATGTAGATTCGTAGTAATTTAGAATTTTTCAGGATTTTTTTGCAATTTCTTTTTGATTTTTTGAGGTTCGAGCCCGAATCCGGACAAGATTTGGCCAAAGTCGAAGGTGTGATACGAGATTCGGACAAGAAATTGACAGTCGTTCCGTGGGAGAGTCCGGACAAGAAGTTGGGGGAGGCTGATTTTGGTATCAAACCCCCAAACCGATTCTCAGGGGTCCTACGTCGAACTTTCGACGTTGATCGCTGTTTGTCACTGTGTCACGGCTGTGACTTTTCTGCTTCGCTCCACCACGTCAGACGACTCAACTTCAAAAGAGCTGCAATACTTGCTCCTACTGGTTTCTCCTTGCTCAGTAACAAACTACCACACCTTATTCTTTGCCTGGCCTCGGAAATACCTCCTCGGGCGGTCCATACGTGGTTTTATCTTAGATGTCTTCCCAGGTCCGTATTGCATGCGCAGTCTACTCTCTCAGCCTCTGAAAGCTCTGACACTTTCTGGATGAGCTCCATCGTCATTCTCATCACTATTCTCATGCTTTGCTATGTTTCCCACTGGCCAATCCCACCCACCACACGCATATCCGAACGCGTCTCGAGTAGGCGAATATTCACGTCCGTGGGGAACCGTGGAGCAGAGAAAAGGAAGTGGAGATGGCGGGTCGGGTCTGAGGCATCTCTCGTGCGCAATTCTTTTGGTTTCTCGATTATTTGGTGGTATATCGCTGAAATTGGTCAATTTTTTATTCTCGTATCCGAGGAGGGGCCCGCGCCGCTGGAGATGACTCGCCAGTTCCCCATGGAGCATATTTGCTCACCCGCGGAGCCGCTTTGGCCGTGCATGGTGGGCTAGGCTGCATCCGAGCCAGGATGCAGGTGGTAGCCGCGCAACTACACACCTGCGCGTTCCTGCCCGGAGACACGCTATCCGTGTTGCACTCGCACGCGCGTGCACTGCGTTTGGCCCGCAGAAGCCCGCGTCCGAACCCACGCTGTCCGGGATGGCACCGAGCGCTCGGAGGATGCACCCATACGTCTCGCGCGCAGCACGAGGTGCCAGCGTCGGCGGTGCGTCGCTGGGTCGACTCGGGATGTCAAATCCACGGCTAGTGATACTGGTGCAGAAGCAGCAATAATGCGCTGACGGCCCAGTATCGATCAAGCCCGCTTCACCGGCTATGAAACCAGGATTGTTTGGGTTTGGCTGCGACGAGCGCGGGAGGGGAACGCTTGTGGAGCCCGCTGCGGGTTCCGTCATTCCCAGCGACAGCGGCCGTGCACGAGTGCTGACGAGCATCGTCCGCGAACTTTTTGTTTTGGTAAAGTAGGATAGAAATTCAATTTTATGATGTCTCATTGGCTCATTTTCCTTAGATATTTTACAAATGTATCGTAGTTATTTTCCTCGCAACTGAGATTTTTTTCGTGATTTTATTCAAGGTTTTTGAGCTCATCGTCGAGGACGACGTCCAGAGTAATTGATGGCTGCGTGCCAAATGCAGATATTGGGATCACAGCGCCGGCGAGAGCGAGCTCATCGTGTGTAATAGGACTGCCCGCTGACGGACTGCAAAAGGTCAGTGTTCTAACGCAATGGATCACCTTCTTTCTAATGAGAGCTAATGATGGATCGCCGTAACTCTCTGATGAGAAGGGGCGATCCATCGTCAGCCCAGGTTCTGGTGACTCGGTGTAGCCTGCTTCCTTCCCCTCGCCGTCACCGCCTTCAATCCGCTCGATCGTTTTAACAGATCGGTGGCCCGATGCATTACAGGAAGTTTCCGCACGGCATCCCTGGCGGCACTGGAAAAGGAAGAGGCGATCCTGCCTGCCCAGCTGCGAACTGAGCGCGACGCGCTCTTTGCAGTTGCGCAGTTCCTCTCACTCCCCGGTACTCACTGCATGCGGTCCCTCTTCCCTGAAGGCTGAAGCCCTCGCCACCGCCCCTCGAAACCCCTAAACTCGCCTCCATGCTCCACTTCGGCGAACGCATCCCCGCAACCGTCCCGGCTCGTGGCCGACGCCTTCGCGCGCGCGGAGTTGCGCGGATCGTCAAACCAGAGGAGTACGAGTGGGCGCACTTTGATTCGTCCCTCGGGATGGAGCCAATAGCCCCCATCTATACGGCACCTTGGGCCACCCCTCTACCGGTCACCACCATCATTCTCTCCAAGGAGAATCGCACTCAACGACGAGCGGCGGCGGCAAGCGACGTGGTTCACGGATGGTTAGCTCCTGGAAGGGAAAGCAGGCCGAGCGGCGGTGCGGGTGGAGGGGACGGTGGAGAAGGAGAGGATAGTGGTGCCATGAGGGGATGGCCAAGTATGCGAAGGCGAGATGGAGGGTCTTTTGCGGGCGACGGGGAGTGCTTGCTGATGAGCAGGACAATATCCTCTGCGTGGCAGACTCGCAGGCCGCCCTGCGTGGGATCCTTCTCACTACCCCCCGCTCAGGTCAATACCGCGCGATCCGTTACGATGCCTTCATTCGCCGGACACTCCCCTCTCACCCACATCTGGCCATCCTCAACCTCTGGAGTAACGAGCTGGCGGACGCCGCCGTGAAGGAAGCGACCACCATGACCCCCGACCCATCCGTCTTCATCTCACTCACCACCACTCGACGCCTCATCCACCTCCAAACCCTCAGCGAGTGGGAGGCCGCCTGGAAACGGGTAAAGGCGGGTGGCACGCTGCGGCAAATCGATAAATCGGCTCCTTTGTACAATCCCAATCCTCTCTACTCCTTCCTTACCATCGCCCGTAAAACATATTCAGTTATATCCCAGCTACGCACTGGCCCATCCCACCTTAACACCTCTCGCTTCAAGTCGGGCAGTGCTGCGTTCGAGACGCACGCCCACTTCCTGCTAGAATGTCCCGTGTGGGAACCCTTCGGCAAACCTCTCCACACGGCGGCGAAGGAAGCTGGCCTCTTCAGCCCTTGCACGTCTCGCCTCTCCTCTGTGAGCCCAAACTGCTTAGGGCGACGGCGTGTTTCATCGAAGCGATGGGTTGTTTTGCATGAGCGCCACCCCCTCCTCCTCCCTTTCTTTCCGATCCTCCGTCTCTCTCTCCTCTCTTTCCATTTACATATACTCTTACATTATGCCCTACTAATACTTATAAAACACCATTATATATCCCCGCGCGTACCCTACTTACCACCTCTGTGCCTCATCGCCCCGCTTACCACCTCTGAAAATACATCAACGTGCACCAGTGTATGGCAGTGTGGGACTCAACTCCTCCCCAGCAGCAAGCTACTGGTTCTGTTCCAGGGGACGAAGAGGAGCAATACCCACTAATAACCAAGTCCAGAGATATTCAGGAACATGGATCAGTCTTGTAGCACTGAGTGAACGACCTTATGAAGGGCGATGGAGTCCGAACAGTCAACGGGATTCGCCGGGAGGTTGGCCCGGGAGTAATTTCCATTTATCATTTGGACCTTGTGATTAACATCTACTGCAAATTGTTCGTTGGGGTCCGGGGATACAGGTCATCGCCAAATTGATAAATAGAGAGTTTGCTGCAGCCACCGGGAGCCACCTGGTGGCTTGATCAGGCATGCGGTAACAGGTGGCTGTGGCTGATCTGGTGGCTGTAATGCTGCTGTTGCGTTTACCTTCTTGCACCTGATGCATCATGGAGAAGGCCATTCTGGAGGCCAGGATGCACTCAGACTCAGAAAATGTTTCACTCTTGGGATATTTTGTGCTAGGGGGATCTGCAGGGGCAGCATTGGCTTCTTTTGCCTTTGTAGCACATGTTAGAATGACTATGGTACAAAGGAATTAGTATTGTGACAGTAAAGAAACAATATGGAGCAGAAAAACGAGCCACCAGATCAGCCACAGCCATCTGTGACCGCATGCCCGATCAAGCCACCAGGTGGCTCCTGGTGGCTGCTGCAAACTCTCTAATAAGTGTTGTTCAGTGACGCGGCATCGACGCGGTGTGACGCGACACTGACGCGGTGTGCCGCGCCATTCAGCAACAGCAGGGTTTCAGTTTAAACCGCATCGTGTCCAATGATACCCCTGGGTTTAAACTGGTTTAAACCATGACTGTGTCACCTATAGAACTTGCCTATAGCTATGCGGTTTAAACCACAGTTCCAACCAAACCGGTTTAAACCGCGGTTCCAACCAAAACCGGTTTAAACCGCGGTTCCAACCAAAACCGGTTTAAACCATGGTTCCAACCAATGTGGATCCAACTGATGCAGTTTAAACCGCAGTTCAACCCCGAAGCAAGAGGAGTTTCCAAACGACTCAACCTACCAAGAGTATGTCAAAAATTCAGGAGACTTGTAAGGGCAACCCCGCGGCCCGAAAATAGCTCAAGTCCTGGCGAGGGAGAATCCGAAGGTTAATTGACAGGACTAGCTAAATATACACTCTGGCGCACCTGGCGAGGGAGAATCCGAAGAGAAGAAAGCTTAAGGATTCCCACGCCAGGTGCCGGTATCTACTAACTAGTCAAGCACGTGTCCGTAGTGATCGGCAGAGATCCCGGGCTTGGTCGCAGACCACGTGCCAGCGGGAGTTGCTGGGCCGGTCATCCGGTCGTCCGGTCGACCGGTTACCGGGCGGGTGCCGGAGGAAGCCGGAGACGCGCCAGGAGGGACCGGAAACAGGGGTTCCCCTGACATCACCCCCCCCTTGGAATGTGGCGCCCCGACGCATAGACCGGACATGGAGGGCAGGGTCACGGAAGGGCAAGGAGTCAAAGGCGGCAGCGGCAATGGAGCGGGGTTTTGCAGGGTACTTCCGGTAGAATTCCGCAACGGCGTCTGGGGAGAAGACGTTGGAGTGTTTAACCCACTGGTCATGTGAGGCATCATACCCCTTCCACCGGACGAAGTACCAGAGCGACCGGTAGCGGATTTTGGCGTCCAGGATCTCCTCAACCTCCCAGCGCTCGTCGCTGGGGGGGCCGCCGAGGACCGGTGGCGGTTCGTTGTAGCCGGGCCGGTTCTCGAAAGGGTCGTCCTCAGAGAGCTGCAGCTTCACTACCGGAAAGACCGGGTGAAGCCGGGAGAGGCGGGGTGGCAGTTCCAGTTTGTAGGCACCTCGCCCGACGACCTTGATAACCTTGAAGGGGCCAAGGCGCCGATGCGAGAGGCCAACAGATGGCCGGGTGGTCTGGATGTCTGAGGCATCAAGCCAGACCCGGTCACCAACCTTGATCTCCGGCGCCGGGGTGCGCCGGCGGTCGTAGTACCGCTTGTACTCTTCCTTGGCCTTCACGAGAGCGGCCTTGGCCTCTGAGACACCAGAGGCGATCCGGTCACGGAACTCGTTCGCGGACTCCACCCTTGAACGTGTTCCATTCAGTTCGACCCCCATCCGGGGGAGCCGGCCGGTATCGGTCATGAACGGGACCTGCTGCGTGGAGGAGTGAACATGGTTGTTGTATGCGAACTCCGCAGCGGGTAGGAGCTCGTCCCAGTCATCCTGCTTGTAGTTAGTGAAAAGCCGGATGAACTGCTCGAGTTCCTGGTTGACGCATTCGGTCTGACCATCGGTCTGTGGATGGTACGCTGTGGAGGTTGCCGGTTCCACACCAATGAGATGCCAGAGCTCAGTAGTGAACTCCGCAACAAACTGCGGACCCCGGTCAGAAATGTACTTCCGGGGGGTCCCATGGTGCTTCCAGACGTTCCGGTAGTAGAGCCGGGCGGCACCCACCGCGTCAAGCCAGGTGCTGCACTCATTGAAGTGCGCCCGCTTACCGAGAACATCTACAACCACCATGATCGCGTCGTAGCCGTGCGCCTCTGGAAGCTCAACGATGAAGTCCACGGAGACCGTGTCCCAGCGTTCCTCTGGAACTTCCGTGGGATGTAACTCACCAACCGGAAGCTTCCGGAGGGCCTTGGTCCGACAGCATAGGTCACAGGTGGCGACGTACCGGCCGACGTGACGGGACATTTGGGGCCACCAGTAGTTCCGGGAGACGAGCTCCAACGTCTTGAAGCGACCGGGCGTGTCCGGCGACCCGGGTGTCGTGGTGCTGCTCGAGGATCCGGCGGCGGAGATCCTTGTCCTGGGGGACAACTACCTTACCGCGGAAGTGGAGCAGGCCTCCTTCGACATGCCACTCGGCAGACCGGGATGACCGGGCGCCCCGGACCTTAAGGAGGTCCCGAGCCGCTATGGCAACGGGCTCCTCGAGGTCTGGTTCACCAGCCAGAGCCTCCCGGATGTCCCGGAGGAGAGGGGCCTCCGGGCCGGCAATGACAAGGCCCTCCAGCGCACGGATGTGGAAGAGCTCGGGGCGCAGGAGGGTGACATCCTCATTGTCCGATGCAGCTCTGTGGTCCGGACGCCGGGAAAGGGCGTCCGGACGACCCATAAGGCTTCCAGGCTTGTGGTGCAGCGAGAAGTCGAACCGGGACAGGTACAAAGACCATCGCGCCTGTCTCCGGTTGAGGTTCTGCGACTTCCGGAAGTACTCCAAGTTCTTGTGGTCGGTCCAGATCTCAACCGGGTGCTGTGTGCCTTCGAGGAAGTGATGCCACTCCTCTAGGGCCCGGACGATCGCGAGCATCTCCTTGTCGTGGATCTCATAGTTGCGCTGGACTTCACTCAAGCTCTTGGAGTAGAATGCGACCGGGTGCCACTTTCCGTCCGCGTCAGGCTGTGACAGGACGGCTCCGGTTGCGAAGTCGGAGCTATCCGCCTCTAGCCGGTACGGCTGGGACTCATCCGGAAGGACCAGGACCGGCTCTGAGGTTACGGCATCCTTGAGTGCCCGGAACGCGGCTGCCTCCGCGTCACCCCAAACCCATGGCACACCCTTCTTTGTGAGGTCGAAGAGGGCACGGGCCGAGTGCGAGAACGCCTGGATGAACCGCCGGTAGAAGTTTGTGAAGCCGAGGAACTGCTGCACATCCTTCTTATTGCGCGGTTCCGGCCAGGCAGCAACTCCGGCAACCTTGACCGGGTCCATCTCCACATGATCGTGGGAGATGATCACCCCGAGGTATTCGATCGACGATTTCTCGAACTCGCACTTCTCCGGGCGCAAGTAGAGCTTGTGCTCCCGGAGGCGACGAAGGACTTCCCAGACGATCTCTCGGTGCTGGGCGAGGTCCGAGTGGGCGATGAGGATGTCGTCGAGGTATACCATGACGTCTCCCGACAAGATGAGGTCTTGGAAGATGTCATTCATCATGGTCTGGAAGGTCGCCGGGGAGTTGGTCAGGCCGAAATACATTACAAGGGGCTCGAAGAGCCCCCGGTTAGTCCGGAAGGCCGCCTTCCACTCATCGCCCTCGCGGATCCGGACGTTGTTAAAACCCCACCGGACGTCGAGCTTCGTGAAGAACCGGGCTCCCTTCAACCGGTTGACAAGGTCATTGATCAGAGGGAGTGGGTACCGGTTCTTTATGGTCATCGCATTGAGCGCCCGATAGTCCTGGATGAACCGGAGCGCTCCGTCCTTCTTAACAAAGAAGACCGGGGAGGCCATCGGCGATTTGGACGGCCGGATCCGGCCGGTGGTCAGCCCTTCCTCGATGAAGGCATCAAGCTCCTTCTGTTCGAGGGGTGAGATTGGGTAGACCTTACAGTTGGCCGGTTTGGCGTCCGGGACAAGTTCGATGGCATGGTCCCACGACCGGCGCTCCGGGAGAGAGTCAAACGACTCCCAGTTGAAGACGTCCTCGAACTCATGGACCCAGTCGGGAAGACCCTCCCGGTTGGGTGCGGAGTTCTTGGCGAAGGCTTCCGCCAGCCGTTGGGAGACGGTGCTGGCGGCTCGGATATCTTCAGAGGGGATGAACCGGGTATAGAAGATCCGGTCACCCTCCTCAAGCAGGGCGTCGTCATCGTCGTCATCGTCTTCGGAGTCCGTGGTGAGTTCCGGAACGTCATCATCGCCGTCTTCGTCCATCCGGTCGTCTGTGTCAATGACACAAACGGCTGGGAAGGGGCCGGACCGAAGTTGCCGGACAATCCGGGCAACGGCCTTGGCTTGCCGGCGCTCAGATCGTCCCTCGTCATGGCAGGTGGCGCAGCCGGAGGGGCAGCGGCTCATCTTGACCTCCCGGGTCTCCCAGTCTATCTCCGGGTTGTGTTTGCGGAGCCAGGAGTACCCGAGGATGAGCTGCTCTTTTTCCCAGCCTGGTGACGGCGAGCACGACCCGCTCACTGTGGCCCTTATAGCGCAGGACCACTTCCGCAACATCCCGGATGTAGCCGGCCTCGTTGGGAGAGCCGTCCACGTTGAAGACTGGGATGGGCTGCGAAAGCCGGCAGACCGGTAACCGGTTCGCCGCAGCATACTCCGAATCGACAAAGTCGGAGGTTGCGCCACAGTCAACCAGCCCATTCAGCGAGAGCTTCACAGCGTCGTCAGTGGACTTGATCTCAAGAGGTAGATGGAGCGAGTTTCCACCCGGCGAGGCCGCAACCGTGTACCGTTTGGGGAGCTTGCGCTCCCAACCTGGCTTCCGGACACGGGGTGCTGCCGGGAAGGCCGGGGCCACCAGTTCCGAGGGGACTGGGGCGGCCGGGGTCTCTACCGGGCGACCATGCAAGCCATCAAGGCGGTCTTGATGGGTTATGTAATCGCCCGGGTCGAGAGGTGCGTCTTCCGTTTCAACCGTTGCATAAGATGTATTGTCAGACTCATTATACAAACAGGTGAAACGATTAGGGGACGCGAACGAGGGCGCACCGCTCACTCGTCGCGTGCCGGAAAATCCTCCGGAACCGGAGTTTCCGGACGTCCCGTCACGGCCCCGGTTGTCGCCAAGCGTGCGACCAGTTCCTCCAACAGGTCACCACCAAGCTGCCGGATCACCTCGTCCAACACGTCGACCGACCGGACATCGGCCGGTGCCGGGCAGTCTCGGGCGAGGTGCCCGGGTTCTCCACAGCGGTAGCAGCCACGGCGGGGCAAGCCGCGGGTGCGGGCCCGGTCAACGTCCATCGGGACCGGAGGGGGCAGCAATGGGGCAGCAGGCCTCGGTTGGGCCGCCACGATGGGAGCCGGGTCCGGGCAACCGGAACCGGTGCGCGTAGGGCGTTTCTGGCGGCACGTGCACGGAGCTGTGACTCATACTGCCGGTAGGCCCGGGAACGCCATGTTGGGTAGTCGCGGAGGTCCGGGGGATCGCTCGACGCGGTAATGGCGTGATTGATCGCCGGGTTGAGGCCGGTCCGGTACTTTGCGACCTTCATGAGAGGGTCCTCAAAGCCGGCAAGCTCCACGAGGTCTTCAAAGTCGTCTGTATACTTGAAGACATCCCGAGAGCCCATGTGGTAGGACCGGGATTCGAGCTTGTGCAGGGCGTGGTCCTGCTCGTTCTCCTCGACGAACCGGAGCCGGAACTCCCGGATGAAGGCGTCCCAGGTCGCAAGGGGAAAAGGGACCTTTGCGGCCTGACGTTCGGCCCAGCGTTGGGCCGCATCCTTCGCCATAAAGGACATAGCGAACCGGACGGCTTTCTCCTCGGATGGGTTACCATCCTCAAGGAACGCTTCTGGAAGAAGCCGGATGTACGTCCGAACGGCGTGCAGGAACGCCCGGCCTTGTGACCGGTCACCGTCGAAGATGAACAGGGGGTTCAGTCGGAGGACCGATTTTGAGCCGGGGTGGATGTTGGCAAAAAGCCCTGGACCCGCGGCCGGAGCCGGATCAGCAAGGGCCAGGGCAGGGGAAGCAGCGTGGGAGCGATGTGTTAATAATTCCGTGAGAGTGGCTAATCTCTCTTCGATCCGGTCCATACGCGCAGCAGCGGCAGCGTCCATGGCGCGGTCTAGGAGAGGGGAGGAGGGGGCAAGATTGGAGGTTGGGGAGGCCGGGGCACTGGATGAGTGGTCCGAGCCGTCTACTCCGAACTTCCCAATCTTGACCAGTTAATCCCTTAGAAGCTTTCTTCTACTGTAAGGGCAACCCCGCGGCCCGAAAATAGCTCAAGTCCTGGCGAGGGAGAATCCGAAGGTTAATTGACAGGACTAGCTAAATATACACTCTGGCGCACCTGGCGAGGGAGAATCCGAAGAGAAGAAAGCTTAAGGATTCCCACGCCAGGTGCCGGTATCTACTAACTAGTCAAGCACGTGTCCGTAGTGATCGGCAGAGATCCCAGGCTTGGTCGCAGACCACGTGCCAGCGGGAGTTGCCGGGCCGGTCATCCGGTCGTCCGGTCGACCGGTTACCGGGCGGGTGCTGGAGGAAGCCGGAGACACGCCAGGAGGGACCGGAAACAGGGGTTCCCCTGACAAGACTCCACAGAGGTCTGTTAATCAACAATTTCTGATCACCAGCACTAATGTCAATCAGAAATCAACCTGTGCTCGATTGAATGCTGCCAACTTCCAGAACAAACTCAAATTCAGTCGCTGTGTGGTCTCTGGTGTTGTTGGTGTTACCTGTGCTTGCCATTCAACTTTGAAGCGAGATGGAATTGTTGATCTTACATGTGGCGAGCAGTCTGTGTTCATTTGTACTTGTCTTACATTTCTCACCTTTGATTAGCTATGCAAATACAGACTATGCACTTCATGGTGCTTTATGCAATTTTCCTCTGGTTAAACACATTGTTCTGACATATGACATTGCATGTCAGTACAGCATCAAGCTTGTTGAGCGGTTCCAAAATGCTACAAAGAAAGGAATATTCCCATCCTTCATTACTGCAGCAGTCGAGCGATTACAACTTCTGGTGCCAAAAATGCATTTGCAGGGACACAAAGATGATTGCCGTTATTGCTGGTCACTGATCTGAACCAGGTGGATGGGTTGCACAGATGGTGAGCACATTGAAGGCACATAGGGAGAAGCAAAGCAGGCAGGTGGAATGACAAAGGAAATGAATGCTTGACACTGCCATGATACTCTCAATGACTTCTTCAATGACTGGAATTGGGTCAAAGCTCAAAATCTAGGTTTGTGCAGTTTCTTTTTGTTTATTCCAAGTGCATGCTTACATCACTAGCTTTCTCTCTCTCTCCTATATGCAAAGGCAAAAAAAATGGCTGAAGAGCGACTAGAGCATTTTCATGGATTATGCATCATCCGTGGCCGTGTATAGCTTGACAAGTGGCAGAAAGAGCCCACTCAGGCATATCAAAAGGGAAGTGAATGGCACCGTGTATATCGCCTCAAGGAGGGAAAAGGTTAGTCATAAAAAATTCTCCACACTGTTTTGCTAAAAATATTGAAGCCCCTAGCCAAGCAAACATCTTGAAAGAGATGGTGGCTAATGAACAGAGAGCTGAGGAGGCATCTCAAGCACAAATCAGAACTCCTGTTGCTCATTTCATTCATGTTGGATTGAAAATGTAAGCTAGACAGTGCATGATCCTTAGCCATTCATTTCATTGACCAAGACTAAGTTTCATATATATAAGACTTATTTTAAAGAAAGCATTAAAATCTAGCAGTCAAGATGACGAACAACTAGACACCATGCTTGATCAGCAGCATCTAAGAGCAGATATCAAAAAGTGGCATCAGCAACAACAACAGATATGTCCTCAGGTTGTCCCATGCATTATTGCAGAGCCCTACTGCCCACCTCAGGAAGTGAAATTATTCTTGCCTTCAGACTTCAATAGTCATGATCGCACCAAGCTTGGGTTAGACATTCTAGGGGTAGAAGAACTCAAACTGCGAAAGGGTGAAGCAAATGATGCTCTTCATAGCTTGCATGAGCACATCTGACATAGCCAGGCACTTAGACAGCACAAAAACTCACAAAAAAATGCTGTCCATGGCCAAGAGAAGAACACATGTGCAGTGTGCAAGATCAAAGATGTTCAGACCAAAATTCAAGATTATGTCAACAAGTATCGCCAGGCTCATACTGCCATAATTGCATTAGGTGGCAACCCAGAAGACCTTAGGTTTGACTATCCAGAGTTGAAGGATGCAGATCTATACACTAAAAATGTTGATCAACCCCATAATCTGGGTGATGGAGGGAAGGTTGAGGGTTGGATTTGGTGGAAAGGCAAGCATGGAAACTTGTCAGAAACAGAGGATGCTGAGTATACATTGGATTGTAAGTTCAATTGTCCCTTGAATGTCTGATAACTAAATGGTCTACAGCAGCTCATGTGCAGTGGCACCGTGCCCGTGCAGATATGGAGTACTGGCAAGAAGAGGTTGAAATTCTTGCACAACAGTTCCAACAAGCAATTCAAGGTTTCACAAAAATGGAGGCTGTTTGGACTGCACTTGCTCAAGATCACAGCAATGATCCAGGCAGGCAGGCTTATGCCTTGAAGACTGCAAATATGTATGGGCAGATGTGCAAAGATGCAGAAAAGAGGTTTGCAGATGTTGGAGGTACTTGGCTCAGTGCAGGTGTTAGCCTTGCTGAGCATATCAGATCTGAGCGCCTAGATGCGAGGATTGACTGGGATGCCATAGTAGCAGAAAATAACTGAGCATCCTTATGTATGTTTGTTTTCACATGTTAACAATAAAAAGAGAAAAAAAATCTACAGTTTGAACATCTTGAGTTCAAACCATGAATTAGTTTAAACCACTAATGGTTCAAACCGGTTTTGGTTGGAACTGCGGTTTAAACCGGTTTTGGTTGGAACTGCGGTTTAAACCGGTTTTGGTTGGAACCACGGTTTAAACTGGTTTTGGTTGGAACCACGGTTTAAACCGGTTTTGGTTGGAACCGTGGTTTAAACCGGTTTTGGTTGGAACCACGGTTTAAACCAGTTTGGTTGGAACTGTGGTTTAAACTGCATAGCTATAGGCAAGTTCTATAGGTGACACAGTCATGGTTTAAACCGGTTTAAACCCAGGGGTATCATTGGACATGATGCGGTTTAAACCGGAACCCTGCTAGGGTACCGCCATTGACGTGCACTGCCGCGGTATTGATGCGGCACTGCTGCGCATTTGCCGCAAATTGCTGCAACATACTCAAACCGAAAACAGTGCTCTGAATGCCTCCAAAGCATCTGTTGAATACAAGAAACACTCCTCCAGTCACCTGAAATGTGGTGGTCCAAGTCTGGACCACTATGAAGAGAACTTAGTAAGTAAACAACATGTAAAATATTATGATATTGACTAGAAACACTCCAGTGGGCCATGTGAAGATGCCGCGGCAGTTCCGAAGTCATTCGTGAGCACTTCCATAGTTCACGAGCTGCATTCGACGTGAAGGAACAGCTATTTTGATGTTTAGTCATTATGTGGGATTGGCGCGGCAATGCTGCAGCAATCACAGCATTTTCTCCTGGCCTTATTAAAAGATGCAAGATATGTGCTAAACCAAGCCTAAATTGCCAAGATTTGTTTGGACATGTTTTGAAACCAGTGCACAGCACAGGGCCTGTGCATTGCCACACGGTCAAAGTCATCCAAGGCTTTCATTCTACCACCAACTAGGGCCTCTCTGTATCAGGTCTATTCACTCTCAGCAGTATTGTTTGTTATCTTTTGATATCTGCAAAGCAGAGAATACTTTATCTTCAATTAAGCAAATTAATTAATTAGTGGGAAAGTTTGTTCAAAACCTGAATCAAAATATATTCAGTCTTTCTCTGCAAAAAAAGTATGTGTTTTGTCTCAGACAGCTTTGCAAACTAGAAGGCTGTCAAAAAGATATTGATGCACAGGATTGCAGAATGAATTCAAGCTCCCCAACAAGCTCAAGATTGTTCAAGCTGGAACAACAACCATTGTTCAAATTGAACACTGAGTTCGAGTGCACCAGAGCAAACCTTCTCTGCACTTATAATTAATTACTCAATAGACATAATTATGAGTACTGCTGTGCAAATATGCAACGGCCTATCCCGCAAGTTGTGGGACATGTGATCGTTTCTCTTCTCTCTTGACTCATAACCACACTGCCTCCGAGTTTGCCCGGCGGCTAGCCCATTCATTCTTGATCCATCACACAGTTGTTGACTGCAAAACAATGTCCTTTATCATGCTCAATGCCTACCCTGGCGTAGTCTCTTATAAACAGATGCTACAACAATTTAACTCATACCTCGTTATGTAACTTATGTTGTAGTCTGTCAGCTCCCATTGATCCGTGCTTGGAGGGCGGGGTTGTTACATAATCCCAAATTTCCCAAGTCTCGAATTGCATTTCACGACGTGTTTTTCACGAATTCAGAAGCATGCTGATGTTCAGTAACCCAACTTCATTATCTCTTCTAGCTAGGTCTCGGCGAGAACACCAACCACTCATGATGCCGAATTTTGATGGGCCGGCTGCTCCCAGAGCCGACTTGCCACTCTAGCTGCGAAATAGGTCAGATAAAACGATCTGACCACGCACATACCACCCAAATGACATTTGGAACGATTTTGCTTCTAAGGTTTGGGCGATGGAGGCCACTGGAGGTGGTAAAAAAGGCAGGGCAAGTTTCAAACTCCGAAGATTATGTAACTACCCGACCCTCCATACATCAGTGGTGCGGTAAACTACAGACTAACCCTGGCGTTGGTAAGATGACGGTTGCACACCAGCTTGTATGAATGTTTTCAGTTCCAACTTCTGACTCGTGGTGCAATCCTGCTGATTCTAGCCCCTCCAAGATCCTGCATTCCCTCGTGGAAGGTATTCAACAATCATCTCATTGATGTTGCGGCGCTCTACCAAAGAAGCGATCTGGAATATCAGACCCTGTGTCGCATCCTCGTTAGTCTCCCTTCGCCGCTCCTGTTGTGGTTTTGAGTTCACTTTACCGATAGCGTCAAGCCGTCTTCGACTCCCTAATCCATCAAAGAAGAAGCGGTACTGAGATATTTCATTCAAATCGACGGTCACGGGTCACGGACCCCTCTGTCGATGTCGAAATTTGGTCGAGGTCACGCGTCACGGAGCCGTTTGTCGAACCTATAAGCTGTCACAAATGCCTCCCCTCCCCCCCTTCCAGTGGTGAAAAAGTCAAAATTTCCATCGGGCTGTCGAAAATTTGGATAGTGTCACGCAAAATTTCGGCCACTGTTGAAATGTCGAATAGGTAAATCGGGTCACGTGTCACACCCCCTGTCGATTTGAATGAAATACCTCAGTACGTAAATCACGTACATCATTTTCACCGAAGCACATTCCACTGCTTCATCTGGACCCGCTGTCATGAACGAATACCTCACCACTGCTCACACACTAGGCATCCCCATATTCTCCATCATTCTCGATTGCGCTGCTGACAAGAATGCTCATCGGTTGGTCAGCGGAAAGGGTGGAGAGAATAATACCAAGTTGACGGATATTGAGATCCGGGAGGCGATCCGGGCCACCGAAGAAATATTCGAATATGGGGAGCAGGCGACCTGGGAGACGCGTGTTGACACCACCAGCATGACAGTAGACGAGGTCGCAGAAGAGGTTGCAGGTCCCATACGAGCACATTTGTCTACCATTCTTTCGGTGGCATGACGGGCTTTTGTGTGGCTTTTTGGATTTGCTGCGCTGTTTCTCTCGCCGCTGTAAGCCGAATACTTGAACGAGACTAAATAAAATTCAGTAGTGCCTTACTATCTATCACCCTTGGTTTTCCGTTTAAGTCCCGAGTGTTTCACTGAAATGTTAGTGTTTTTTCTTCATTCAATCTGTAATACCATCACTACTGCTCTTGGATAGAAGTTCATTGATCCGGCATTGGATTATATAAATAGTGGCTAGGTCTCCTTTGCGCCTCAAATTCCACGAACTGTACGCGGCACTTACCACGCAGACGCTGATGGCTTGATTCAATCTGCCCTTTTAAATTCCTTCTTTCATGTTACATCCCTTTAGTGCGGTGGGCAGAATAGATTTTGGTCAATTGAGCCAGGCACAATGGCAGAACGGCAGGGCAGACTGCCGGCAAAATTCGGCAGAATTGGCACATCAATCCTTGTATTTTTGACCATGTTCTATATCTCTGAGACTTCCTCACCTCGGATTGCTTCAGATTAATCTTCCACAGCATTAAAACAATGGTGTGAACCATTCCAGACCCCTACAGACGAGTCTTTCCAAGAATCAATTTGCTGAAATCACAAGTCTCTATTCTTGCACGCCACAAATCGCTAGTCTGTAGGCCTGCAGACTGAAACTGGCTGTGAATGTGAGAAAATTTTGCTTCCAATCTCACCATTACAATTCAAAACCCATAAAGCAGCCACAAAACAGTTGAAAAAAATGCCATTTCTCCCATAGTTCCCACGAGTTTTGCCACATTCTGCCAGAGCAATCTCAATTGAACCATTCTGCCTGCCATTCTGCCAGGCCAAATGGCAGAATGGCAGGATTCTGCCAACAGCACTACATCCCTTACACTTGCATGTCCCAAGCTCGCACCCACCCAATAGCCAAATCAGGAAATGTAATTGCCGAGTCGGGACTCAAAGGAAAGCAACAAATCAGAGTAAGTAAAATGAATGTTGTAGGATGTACGTATGTACGGAGAATAGGTGAAACGGTACATACAGTCCCAAACCGGGAAGCGCAACAATTAGACTATTTCATGGATATTTGAGCCACGTCTTACCCAAATCACTTGGTCCAAGCTATGTTTTGGACTGCATTGATATCTAGTCCATGTCGCAATTTATCTCTGGGAACAAAGTTGAGTGGTGGTTGAGAATGAGGTTAATCTTTTCGGCACCCCCAATATGCCCAAATAATGGAGAAGCGCAACACTTCGACATGATCGATTGTAGCTCCGGGAGCAGGTATTTTTGAGATTTAACCCGCATATGCATAATCAGGGACGTTAAAAACTACCGTTGCAACAGAATTTGAATATGCTAGCACTCTCAAGACCCACAGATAGGAAGACGCGGTTGTTGGGATCAATGTCTGATGTGGCCGAAAGCATTGGAATATTTTGGGTTCCACAAGGTCGTTTTAGACAAATCCTGTTGTGGACAGTAAGATAAAATACCCTACTGTACTCTCATTAACTTTTGGCCCAAATGAAAATTCAGAAGGGGTCAAACAGCTAGTGTTGCGTTTCTACGTGTGTTGCGCTTCCCGGTTTGGGACTGTATCAACAACTCAGAGGTATAGGCAGGAAGCTAGGCAACAATAACCCGAGTGAGGGCCGGGAGGCATCTTGCCCATGTTGCGAAGTGACGCGCATGACTATCATCTCCCTAGTCTCCCGTAGCCAGACTCAGAAGAATAAAAATAAGATAGTCGAGATTTTATGTTATATAGATATCACCTTGACTTGGCATGATATACCTGCTTCAACATGACTGCGAGCCAAACCCATTGCATTCCCTCATTCTGTGCTCCTGCATTCTCTTCCGTCACTTCCTTCCCCACTATATTATGAAATTGTCAAATAAGGAAGCATCCCACGGTTTCCTGATTGGGTATTGTATGAGGGAGGTCATGACATATCAAGGAGTCCACACCAAAATTTCAGGTGATACAGAGCAATACTGGGACAGTAAATAGCAATTTCAGACCCCTCCCCCCCAGTTTTTTATAGGAGCCTGTTAGGCTAGGTCCTGTATGACATAGTCACAACCCTCCCCTCACGATCAGCGTGCGGAACTCGTGGGGGTACGTGTCAGCGCCTGGCATCAGAAGGAATAGACAGTGGCGTTGTTATGAATGGGGATGTAGCAAGGCGGATGAAAGGACTCGGACGGCTGGCCTGAAATCTTGAAAAACTTTGATCGTTTTCTAAACGACCGTAAATATCTGTCGTCATTTGGTTAGTAGGGCAACATGGCAGTTCAATAGGAAAGGCATCAAAGTTATATATTAGAAAGACAATTATTCTAATCGCTCGGCTGATGTTGTAATATCATCATAAGGTTGTCGAGATTGGCAAGTCCAGTCGCCAGTCGCGACTCCACCCCTTCGAGGCGCGCGTCGACGTGGCTTTTGGCCGCTCGCAGTTGATCTGTAAGGGCTTCTATACGCGTTTCCAGTTCCTCCATCCGCACCGATATATCTGCAGGTTTGAATTCCGCGTTATCACATCCGTCAGCATTGGCGCCTTCCGAAACTGTTGCACGTGTCACCCGAACCAGAACATGGTAAACGGTGTGTTCCCTGGAAGCAATTTCGACGCGGTATCGCTTCTGCAGATCCCAGGGTTCCATTTCATCGATAATCTTCTCACAATCATCGCATATCCACGTAGCTGGAGCAGATTTGTGGAATTAGTCCGGTATCCGCAGAATTCAGGAGTTTTCACTTACCATGACAGTGCAGACAATACCAGCAAGGTGATACTACCTGTTTCTTGCACGATGCACATTTCAAAGCATCTGTAGACTTCTGGGAGGTGGGAACAGAGAAAGAAATCTGAGCTGGTTCACTTGGGCTGAGATCCCTCATCTGGGCCTGGTACATATCACGAGCATATTTCAAGCAGTACGCCGCCCGCTGCTTTGTCGGAAAATAATGGTGAAGATGGAAAGAGTCTCTGGTTTTGATCATGAGATGCGTTGGTAGGTGGGATACGTCTGTTCGTTGAGGAAGGCTTTCCGACGCAATGCATTCGAGCTTGCTGCAGAAGTCGACAGAACCGTTCGACCGATCTGTGCCCGCGCATTCCATGCAGATTACTCTGGATCGAGAGATCTTGGCTTGGCAACCGTCACACCGACATCCAAGCCTGAAAGAAAAGAATCAGCAGCGATCAGGTTCCACTGGGCAAGACTTACGGTTGCAGATTGCCGGCCCGCATATACCAAAAGAGTAATTTGTACAGCTCCGTAATCTCCTCGAAGGAGAAAGTCTTTACTAGCCGAGTACGTTCGACCCGTTCCTCTTCCTTTACCAGATCCAGTGCGTCTTTGTGGATGGACTCTATCATCCGGCGCATACGCATCATCCGCTCGTACACATGTGACAGGCCCATTTTCTTGCGTCTGACCTGGTCCAGCACGGCGCGGCAAGCGAAGGACCATAGTTCTTTGGTGTTGAGTTTTGTAGTGAATAGGGGTTGTGAGCACAGGATATTGGACGCTGAGACTTTCTTGAATAAGAATGACCCGCTGTTGATGCTCAAGCGAGTGGACATGCTAGGGCAGGTGAACGTGCCGCTAATAATCTCACGATCATAGAAGAACGTGCCAGTGCACCTGACCCAGGGGCTGTCGCTGATATACCGCTCATATTTGATTGCCAGGCTGCCTCGCGGCTGGCCGGTAGAGTTCATCGCCCCTATGAGTGTCCATGGGCTACTGTTGGCCGCGACCCCGTGTCCCGTGATGGAAACCTCGGTCTCCTTGTTCTCTGATCGCTTTCCGCAATCGAGAGTCATGCATACCATAGGTGAGACTGGCTTTAGCGTGTCGGTCCAATGCCAACCATACCAGATGCCGGCGCTGAGTTGAAGCATCAGTCAATATCCGCAGTTGAAAAAGAACAACCTCACATCGACCTTTCGGTAGCACTTGGCGCGGATGAGACGCGACTAAATCAGCGGTATCATGGATTGTTCTCACAAGTGCAGAGTCGACGCTAACCTCGGAGCCGCGAGCGAAACTTTATCCGTAGCATAAGTTTCGACTTCTAGAACCAGACTGTCGATACCGACATTAGTTCAGGCCAAAGCGACCTAGAAGAATAGTAGATACTTGGATGACGCCGGGGCATTCGAATTTTGCCCAGGGGCAGAGTTAGCGGCGGAATGAGGACTGCAAAATATATCAGAGATTCCTTCTTTGAAGTTTATGCCATAAGAACCTTGACAGCGCCTGTGACATTGCATCTGAGGCTGAGGACTCCCCACCATTGTTAATGGGTCTGTCGCTCGTGTACACCAAAATTCCTTCCAAATCAGACAGTTTCAATGGTACCAAAGCATTCTCCTCGCTCCAATTCGTCACGTCCTTGTTTATGAAGTATCTTGGCGACGTCGGAGATCCCCAGTTAAAATAATTTGTAAACTGCAAAGGATCTGATTGTTACATTCAAGTCGTACAACATAGTTGATTGTAGCGTACCAGTCCACAGGACAGCCATTCAAATGTTTGCTTCAGGTCAGAGACTTGTTGATGTTGAAATTGTTCTGCAAAACAATAAGCTGAGTTACGGGCATTGGAAATCACACACTCCACACCTTTGAGGTAGGTATACCGCTGCCATACTGCAGTCACGACCCATCTGATCGTGTCTGCATCGTCGTCGAGCTCTCTCTCATCGATCTCTTGCTTCAAGCAGAGGTGCATCTTGGCGACGTGGCGCCTCATAAGCAAAGCCAAAAGTGTGAAAACAGCCTAGGAACAAGAATGAGTGTCGATTGTATGCTGTCTAATTAGGGGCATACCTCTTCAATGCGGGCACCGCGCAAGATCAATGCTACCGTCTCGAGGGCATCAATGTCGTACTGGATCTTCTCCAATCGCTCCTTGAAAAGGATTTCTTGCTCCTTTACATAATCCGAGAACTTTCCTTCCAGCCACAATGGCGTCTGAGCCGGGCGGATGCCGGAAGTTAAGGCGGTGACATACTGCCAGGTACCCTCGATATAGTCGACTACGTAGCGTTTGTTTCCGGGCATCACGATACCGATCCTCTGTTCCAAAAGAAACATCTGGGCGAACAGATGCTGGATTTCGACACAGTATTTGATTGCGAAAATTTGCCAGCCTATGGCCCAGTAAGCGACCCAGCGGGGAAAGCTGGGGCGCGTTGGTTAGCCTCGACAACGGGCAGAACGGGTGAAGTCACCTCCAGCCCGCAGGCCGCCCATCCGTGAAGGCGTTGATTTCGGAAATTGTGGTGAAAGCGGAGGCGTCTGGGTCGAAGGCCTCTTGAAGAAAAGTCAGCAAGGAAAAACTGCAACGGTGCAGTGACTGACGCTGGACGTAGCGCAGGCGCATGGCCTGCAAAAATGTGATAGCCCACTCATCTGGGAGGGGGACGTTGGTATCGGTCTCCGGATCACCGTCGTCGTCATGGTCTTTTTCCTCAATTGGGATTGTCAACATTGGCGGCATTATGACAACGTCCTTTAGAGGTGGATGCAGCTTGCTGTGCTCAACTCGCTCCACGAAGTAATCGCGTACCGCGAGCGCCAGTTGGCGCGTTTTCGCACTACCTTTCCAGCCCTACGCAAATAAGAAACTATGGAGGCAAACTGAGTAGCGGACCTGATCCTTCCAAACGTGATAAACCATCTAACAGAGAACTAAATGAGGAGCGGGATATCATAATGTGCTTTCTGAATGCTTACGTTGTCCTTGATTCGACTATGAGGTCCGCCTTTAAGATACTTGATGAGACGATCGCCTTCGTGCTGTATCTTTTGCCCGAGATCCTTGCCCAGGTCATCCAAGCCCATCTCGAAGCGCTTCGAATAGTTTTCCAGGTTACTTTTGATGACGTTCTGGATGTCCTCGCTGTACTCCTTGCGCAGAGTCGCGATCCCAGTCGCCTTGACCTCTTTCTTCGTGACATCCCCATAGGACATGGGATTAGGCGCGAATGGCGCGGCACCGCTGGATGCAACTAGCGTGGCCTCGTACTTTATCATGTCAGCACACATCTCGTCGGATTCTAGAACCTTCGCCTCGCCACCGTTCTGCTGGATCCAGCGTCCCATATCGCGTTCCTGCGTCGTCATCATCGCCGTGAACATTTCCATCATCCTGCGATGCAGTCAGCTATGCGCCGCAACAAACAGGCCACCCGCACTTGTTCATGCTGTGAACAGTCAATATATGGCGTGTACATTTGATGGAGGAAACGCGCACTTGTTGTTTATCTCCTCTGTCGTGATGACGGTGCGCATGCTGAGCGTAAACAAGAGTTCGTCGCGCCTCTTCGTAAAACGATTAGCCTGTGAGGCGAGTTCCTTGCTCCAACTCGATGCCTTGAGGAACTTGATCGCAATGGAAGTTTTTTCTTGTGCGTTGAGGACTACAGGACAAATTCAATTCGACTAGCTATCTAGGCATCCAGCCGAGCGCACCGTTGTAACATTCTTTCATGTCCTCCCTCATATCCATGCATATCTGAGCAAGACGGCCGAGGATAGGTTTACCGTCAGGGGTGAGACGAGTTTCATCCCTCTTAATGCCCTTCAGCCTAAGTTCAGGTCAGGTTTGGATAGGTGTCAATGCTGATTGAACATACTCTAACAAAACGATCATGACATCCTTGATAGCATCAAAAAGCATGTTTCGCCTTTGGTCGTTGGCTCGGCGCTCTGTCTCCCTGTGAAATGCGATGAAAGATACAATCCATCTTTCCAGCGTGTTACGCACTGGCGATAAATAAGCTTGAAAGGGAGATAAGCGGCTGGGGACCCATCAGACAAACATTTTTCACGGGCGAAATGCATGATACCTTTCAGATACGGATGAATGTCAGTCAACGTTTCTAGTGTACCCATGATGGCCGGAACCCCTTCCAGGACCGCTTTTTCAATCGCTTGTACTTCGGCTCTCACGACTGCAGTCGTCATGGAGCTAATAACACCATCCGAAGAAGACCCTTCGTTGAACATACCAGATGGACGCCGTAAGCGAGGATCAACGCATAAGGACAGTGCAACGCACCAGGATCATCGCCGACTTTGCTCACCATCCTCTCTCGCTTGGTTGTCTTCTCACCGCGATTCCCGATCTCGTGCCACATGTCTTCTATCCCGTCAGCGACACCGTCGGCTGCCGACGGCGTCGGTATCGGCGAAGTTATTGCAGGGTGTGGCGGTAGGGCCAAGGGCGGAGAAGAGACATTATTCGGCTCCCGCGTGTTGTCCGGTGATGATACCACCTGATGCAGCTTTGGCTGATGGAGGGGATTGGCACTAGATGACCGAGCTGGTGCGGACTGGTGGACGCTACCCGTACGGCGGCGGCTGAACTTGAAGAGCTTCGCTAAGTTGAACATAGGTTCCAGCGGATTCGGGACCGATGCGTTCTCCTTATAAGCACATCTGCTTCAAGCATTCCACTCCATATATTTAGAAACTGCCTCGAGCCTTCATGTTGACTTTGACTTCGATCTGACATAAATTCTCGAGCGCTTTCCCAGCGCTACTCCACTTGATTCACGCATTGCACTTCGTACTCTATATTTAGTCAATGCCTCGAGTCTTCATGTTGGCATTCGCATTGATCCGGTATTGTTTCCCAAGCAAGCTCCTCAAATCATTTCATTTCATGAATCGACGACGGCATATAACGAAACTTCAGTCACAAACGTGTATATGAGGGTCATAGTGAGCATGCAATCCATGAGGATGACGGCGACGACATGCACAATTGAACGTTGGAAGCGAGGTCGTTAGCTGCTGAACCGCCTTCGAGCTTCTGCGCATGCAGAGATTACGCACCAATTGCCTGTACTTATTGCGTTGAAGCGCATGTACCCTGGAAACTGCCGCTGTATCTTCCTGCCAGGATATTTAGAGAAACTTGATCTGGGGCGTCAGAGTTTCAACGCGGAGAATTTCAACAGTACCTTTATAGGTCCGGTGCGCCCGCGTGACGGCGTCGTTGTACTCCTGCCCCTACTGCGCCAGTGTGGAGGGGTCGGATGGCCGGTGTGTGAAAATCTATCTACACGCTGGTTTCGGCTCTGCCATGTTTCTATTTTTATTTGTAGTTACATAATTATTTGTGCGGTAAATACGCGCCGACAGTGCCAGCACAATACCATCCTACGTCCTACGCTCATTCGTGCGAGCCAGTGCGGGCTAGCGCCCAAATATCGTATCTTTTACGTCCCCGCCGTCAAACTACAAAACCACATGGAATGCACTTCGACGTTCCAATCGTCGCAATACGTCACATTCACACCTTCACATTCTCGTCCATTTCCACGGCCTATTGTTACCTTCTTCTCCCACGGATTATTCAACCTACCCATACATCGTTTTTCCTCAGCATACTCACTATCACCAAAAGTAACCGGAATAGGTGTACTTCGGGACCATCCGGCAGCTCTGAACAGATTCCTCGTCTATAAATCATGAGGGGGCATACCTCTACATATACAACGAAAAAAGACCATCTACTGCACTTTCTTTCATGTGAAAACTAGCAGTTGGCCCGTGCTACGCTACGGCCTCGGGAAAATTTACAGAGTAGTCAATTTGACTTCCTGAACCTCCTCAATATCTGATGGCTGAACATGTCGCTCGTCGTGAACCCTCGGTTCACTCCTCATGGCCAATAACAGTTCCGATTCCATTCGAGATCCTTGTCTTCTCTGGTGGGGTAACTTTCCAGACCAAGTGATATTTTTTCTGCGTATAGTTTCGGGTGCAATGAATTGAAGGCTTCGATGCCGATCTCGTGTTTGGCAATGCTGGCAAGAGATGTTACCTATCCACCGGGTAAGCCACAATGCCTGGCTCATGAGGATATTGAATTCAAACTACTCTTCATCTTCCTCTGCTCCATGTTGATAACCTTTTCAAATTCTCAGATTCATCTGTTCTCTTCCCATCGGGCATCTCAGACATGTGATTAAACTTGTTCAAAAGGCATCGGTTCAATTTTCCAGCTCTTGGATCAAAATCTTTTGTCAAGGCTTCACTTGATCCCAACTCGATCTACGCTTGCTCGGTTCTCACTGGTGTCTCACTGACATTTTGATCTTAAGTATGTAGATATGTTTCGCTGTCCCATACTTCGGCTAGGCTCAGTCGCCCCACGGCCAGTTCCATTAGTTTTCAATTTACCTGTCTCCCTGTCCCTGTTCTGTGACAACCAAAGCGCAAAAGCAACATCTCGACATCATTGGGGAGTGGGACACAAGAATCAAGCAAGAATTCAATATCCGGACGAACTCGGATCCACTTACAGAACCCGGTTAACCGTTCCATTTTCTCCACTTTGACGTTTGTCGAGACATCCACGTCTTTTATATAGACACCTCCATCCACAAAATTGGTGTCATCTCATTATTGCTGCATTGTTGTGGGTACAACATGGTGCGGGGACTCATGGACTTTACCCGTCTTCCGCAAGTATAGCAAGAAAACCGTGAGAATGAAGTTCAACAAACATCTCGACATTGTTACAGAGCTGTAGGAAAGAACTCGATAATGCAGTGGAGACAGATTCAACATCTCGGCTAGTCTCTCTAGACAGTTACTGTGATGTTACCAGCTCGTTCCTCGCTCATCACAGTCTGTTAGTTACCGCGTCGAATAAGCGGCGTCCAGCCTTATCACAGATTGATGGCTGATGCACGACCAAACAAGCCATTTATTTCACGTGTCGTCGAGCTCATTGACGCGACTTTCGATAATAGAGGTAAAGAAAAATAGTTCTGAAGTTGTTAGAATGTATTTAGGAGAATATCTGGGCCTCTCTACAGACCGTTCTCACATTGTAGTGTTGTTTCGGCCGAATTCGGCCATACAAGGTCGTGATTCAGTGGTTGAGCTGGTTTGACTTGGAAATCAGTCAAAAAAAATTCAAGTAGTCAGAGTAATACATTCAGTGCATTCTGAAAACTTTACACACGATTTTCGTTCTCACGTGGGCCTCAACGCGTGAAGTCACGTCTCGGTAGGTGACACATGACTTCCCAAAAAGGATGCTTACATAATAACCCTGGTCGCCTGTTGCGATGGCGTGGTAACCAAAGGACTACATCTCGGCAGATTGTGGAGCAGATTCCCACAGGCGCCACTTTTAGCTAGCCAAACCACGTCTTTTCTTATATAGATCTGGGTCAAAATCATTTTTAGAGTTAGGCGGTGATTTGTGTCCTCTTTCATTCTGTTCATGGAGGCATTTAGGAAGTCCCTTTACCCCCTAGAGTTTGTATTTACATTTCAACAGGTCTAAAGCTAATTATCAGATACTAATATATCCAGAAATACCTTCAGGACAATCACTAAGAGGGAAATATCATGAATTTCCAATCAATTCTGGAATTTAATAATGTATTATCTGCGACTGCCTAGTCGGCCAGACTAGGTACTCGGCCACTTGCATGATAAGAGGTACCACTGTAATTATTTCTGTTTTCAGGCACTTGTATGATGGAATACATTTTGCGAGGATATTGTATGTCGAGTTTGGGACCAAATTGCCGCGGCTATCAAAAACTGTGGGACGTTTTATGTCAAGGTGGCGGCGTGTGAACACCACTTCTTATCTCCGAACGGCCCTCGCCCTCGGCTTTTGCCCTTTTCTCTACCAATTCTTTACTGATTCGCGGGTTTGAGGGCTCATTTTCATCCTTGGATTCCGGGCAATGGATTCTTCCCATAACACACACGAGGAAACCTTCCCTTCGCCTCATGGACCCGTCAAGGAGATCTCGACCTGTTTCTGGGTGCCAAAATCCGGCCACCCCTCTAGCAATCTATCCGTGCTTGATACGGATTAAGGATTTGGGATATCCATTCAACACAACTATCTCAGCATTCTCCCATATTTATTTGGCTTGTAGCTGTCCGATTCCCCCTTCACAGCCGGCCGCTACTTGCAAACCACAGAATTTTACTTGCATGGAAAGATGGATTTTCTCGGAGGGGTTATGGGTATACAGGAGACATCCTGTGATCATGGGTGTGTCGAAATACATCCTATTGAGCTTTTTTTACCCTCGCTGAAGTGCTCAATAGGTTCTGTCCCTTGCAGGGTACAACATTCCCTCTGCACCATCCTCTCACCCATTCAGGTCGGCTTGGAAGGGAAATTATTGTCGTCTTCCTATAGCTCATATATACACTCTGGATGTATAGAACCGTGCCGTGGTATCCTTTGAGTCATTTGGCTCACAGTGGGGCGAAGGCAACCGGTGCAAACGAGCAAAAGAGCCGGGTGGCCGACTAGCCCGTTTATTGCCCCATTGGGACTTTGCCGAAAGAAAAATTCGATGAGGCATGGAATCGCCATGTAAATTCGCGGAAAATGTCTGAACTCACTCTCAGGATGCATAACTTTGGTTCAGGGCCCATCGATTCATACCTACTAGCCTCCATGGGCACAATCAAGATAAATCAAGCTAAGGTGGCCGAGTACCCGGTCTCTGATAATACTCAGTATGAGATGTTGCACCTCAGGTTCAAGTGTCATAGTTTATGCAAAACTCATCATAGATGCAGAATCTGACAGCGAGAATGGGAAAAACTCGGGCTAGATGGCCTTAAAACTGAAATTCCGGTCACTTTCGGTGATAGTGAGTAATCCTCTCACGTTACTCTCAAATCGACCGGCCACCGACCCACTTTCAGAATCCGCATCCCGGGCAGCCAGCCCTTCCACACCAGGCTCGCATCTATATTTTCAAACGCACTGCAGCGCCGGCGTCACCAGCTGCGGCTGCTCGTACGCATTTTGCTGCTGCTACTGATACAAGGCATCAGACTTTTGACATTTGATTTGCACCTTGTTGTGGCTTGTGGGCTTGGCAACGCTAAGCGACAAGTTGACAAGTTGGACAACGGTTGAAAATTGGTCGAAAATGGAGAATTTAACCCCCCTCTCAAACTAGAGGATTGACATACATACATTACTGTACTATTTCAACCAAACTACCAGTTACTAGCCCGTGCTACGCTACCGCCATGACAGAGAATTACAGATTAGTCACGGTAGGCATGAATGCAACTCTTCCACCCTCTGATGGATACATATGCCACTCGTCGTGAACCTTTGGTTCACTCCTCGCAGCCTCATGGCCGGCAACAGCTTGATTCTTCCTTGTTTCCCTAGCTATTTAATCCCAGAAAGTGGTGCCACTTTCCAAAGTATAGGTGTTTTTGGGCCTACATACTTTCGAGAAATAATTGTCTCGTATCACAAAAAAGTGGCTGTGGCGGGGGGCCTGCAGCCATCAATTTCGTGGTACGAGACGACTGGGCAACATACTAGGCTGGACAATGCTCATTCACTGCAAGTTTGATGCTTTTGAAAGCTGGTGTATGTACCCGCAGCTTCATCCTTATCAACTTAATTATCTTGGTTTTTGGAAACATTATGCAACCGCTTCCTGTCTCATGCTTGAGTCAACCCGTCTTGGGATTAAACTGGAAGAGAGGTTTATGTTGGGGATGCCTTCAGAACGGCCATCCTAAACATGCTTTCACCCCACCGCACTGCTAAAGCACGGACGGCTCGATATTGCAGTCATCAAATCATGGTGGTTGGGGATATTACTCTAGTTGATTAACGTGAAAGAAACAAAAGAGTTGCACATGGAGAACATGGAGAGACCAGACCGCCATCTCAAGGTCTCCCCGAACAGTGAAGACATCTATGTCAAAACAACTCAGCAGGCATCAAATTGAATTTATCCCACAAATGTTCAACCTCCACTCAATCTCCACAATCGAGCTGTCAATGCCCCCTTATCGTCCTAAAATGGCTTGTTTAACTCCTTTGGATAGATAAAAATCATTATGTTCGTGTTGTACTGGAGTCACTGGACAGCTCAATAGAATTGTGTACCACGGGTAATAAATCATGCGCCAAGAATCTAATTACAGCTGCCTCAAGACTGCTATTCCAAGATCTGCAAGACTTCACAAACCAATTCCCTATGCCCATCCATTGCACACCCGAACAACTGCCTGCCACCTACGAACCTCCGGCTCATCGCCTTGATCTCTCTGATTTAGGTGCTTTCTTTGTCGTACTGCATTCGAGCAATTATGTCACGCCATACACAACCACAAGGCCGACCTTAGTGTGGTAATCCGACCAAGTGCTCACTGGGTGCCACCTGTCTCCAACAGGTTGCCAATAGTGAATTATGTCACTTTCTACCAAGCTGAAAGTAATGCATTCTGTTACACTTTCGGCACATGCCGAAACAATAAGACTCAGCTACGTATTCAGCCACATCTGAATGGTAGCCAAATCTATTGTTTTCAGCTGCACTTTTGGCTGACCAAATGTAATGCTTTCTACCGGGCTGAAAGCAGAGCTGAATCCCTTGATTTCAGTTACATTTTCTACGGTAGCTGAATCTGTTATTTTCAGCTAAGCTGAAACCACGGCTGAATTGTTTACTTTCTGTAACATTTTATCTCAGATCAAAAGCATTGCATTCAACAACATATTCTGCTAAGTTTTATTTGTAGCTGAAACTAATACTTTCTGAAACATTTTCTGCTAGATAGAATAATCCTTTTTTGCCGTGTGCCGATCATAAGCCTTTTCTTGGTCAAGAGCTATCAAAACACTGTCCTCTTCTGCAACTTCAGCATAATTCAAGAGGAATTTTGCAAGCTTGACTTGATCTTCAATCTTCCTACCTTTCATGAATCCAGCTTGATCTGGATGAACCAAGGATGGCGCAACCTTCATCAGCCTGAGAGAATACACCTTTGTCATCAACTTGTAATCAGTATTCAATAGCGCGATCGGTTGATAGTTACTTATCAATGCTTTATCTCCTTTCTTATAGAACGGGCACATCCAGCCTTCATTGAAGTTTGTGCCCTCTGTAATGCCGTGCATCTCGATGTGTGTGTATAATTTGGCGAGTAGAGTCATGAAATCAAAGGCCTCTCATGTGGTTCCTTTACTTTTCTGAAGGCTGATGTCGAGCATTTTAAAGAACTCATGGGGTATTCCATTCAGCCCAGGTGACTTACCATTTTTGGAGAGTTTCAGCGCTTCTCGAATGCCATTTTCGGTGAGTTCCCTGTCCATCTCATGGTATTCATCTTTTGAGAGGTGTACATTGCATTTTTCTAGGACAACTTCTGTAGCCATCATTCTGGCATATTCGTCTGGTAAGTCCTTTTCCTGAATGGCATCATGGTAGTCCCGCACCATCCGCGCCATATGATTCGGCCTGATTTCGAAAAGCGGTGTCGGCGAATTCAGTTCTGGCTCAATCTTAAACTCGTGAATTGTCTCTCGTGGATGATACCCATTTGCAGAAAGGGTCCAAAAATTTGTCTGCAGAGTCTCGCCTTCAACATCGTATTGAGCTTTGGACAATTCCTTTTTTCTCTCCGCTTGTTGTTGTTGGCAGGCCTTAATTTTCTCTTCTAACATAATATTCACTGCATTCAAGGGCTCCTAGACTTAGTGAGTCAAGATGTGTGTAGGTCTGTACAGCTAAGTGTAGGTGGATACAAAGGCCCTGTCTAGGAAGACTACACTGACCTAGACACAAATTTGGCAAGATGTGTGTAGTCCCCGACCAGGTGTGTGTAGGCCACCTAAGCAGACTCTGTGTAGATGAGTGAAGGTCTGTGTAGCTGAGTGTAGGTACCTACACTCACCTCTACTGAGCTACACTTTTCAAGACATTTGAATGGTCATTTTAAAATGGGCACCCTCCTTAAAAAAGTTACGACTGTCTGTCTGTCTGAAGTCTTTTGAACTCCGACCCCTTCGTTTAATGGTGGCTCAATGATGCCCCGATCCCAGCAGGTTTTCTTACCAAAACTATGCTTTTCAGGCTTGGTTGTTGCTAACCCATGCCACGGCCCTCACGGCCGGTGTTTTGACGGGCCGTCAGGAAAAGAACCCATAGCACGACCACTGTCAAGCCGTGGCCACAGGCACAGGTGGCAGCCCTATGTTCAGATATCAATTTAACTGAGCTCCATTTTTATCTGCTAGGTGAACATTTTGAAACAAACCCTCGACATCTAACGGGAACTGCTTGTATTGGGATTTAAATTATGTCTGCCTAGGCGGCTAATCAGACTTAGAGCCACCTACACACACCTTGACTGACCTATGCACACATACACAGATCTACATAGACCTACACAGACCTACACAGAGACTGTGTAGGCCTCTACACAGAGGTGGTCTGCATAGCTCTGCCTAGGGACCTAGACTGAGGTCAGTCTAGGGAGGGCCTTGAATGCAGTGAATAATCGCCTCCCAGCAATCTTCAAGCAGCATATCGCTATCGTGGATTACGATTAATAGTTGGGTTTTCCATGTTCGGATCTTCTGAGTACATTCGTCGTTAACAAAACGGGTACAGTGCCAGCCATATTCAACAACTTTGGCCTTGATTTTGGCCCAACGGGACTGTATATCATCGTGTCCAATGTCTTCAAGTAAGTCCTTCGCCAATTTCTGAACCCAGATCATAAACTTCGGCGTCCTTAAAAGATAAAGAGGCATGTTCCATCGCCCGTGGCCAGGTTGAACCTCTGGCCTGCAGGTTATTTGGGTACGACCCAATCGGTGGTCAGTTTTAACCGGGCAGTGTTTGATATTCCAGTCTCTGAACAAATCAAATTTTTGACTATCAATGCAGGTACAGTCAATTCTTGAGTATGAACTGACAATAAGTCCAGTATTATCATCTTTGCGGTGGTGCCAACATGTATAGTCCCTGGTATCAGGGAACATTGTGCGCCAGCCATCCTGCCAGCGAAAGAGGGCCTTCAGCCTTTTAAATGAGGGTGGAACATCGTCCTCGACATTAGAAGATCTGTCAATAGGATCCTCGACGAAATTCCAATCTGCTTGAGTTATAAGCGGCAATGGTAAATTTGGGTCAGATACCCAGAGCTCCCAGATATTGTCCCACAGTTTACGCCGTTCGCTCGGGCATAGATGTTTAGCATTGTCAAAACCTCATCTTGGTGCCAAGGAATGCAGATAAGCAGGGTGCGGCCTGGAATTAGAACATATTCACGATAATTGTCAGTGTCAAGGAATTTTTTGTTTATTATCTGAGACTGGGTACTGGGTCACCTTAGCTATTTTGTCCCCGGCCCGGCGTATAGAGTGAGCCACGTACCCCGTTGTGGGCTCTGAGCCAAAGACATACATCCTAAGAGCAATCTGAGATATTTTACAGGAATTTAACACACGATCCGATTGCTTGCCGAATATTTATTTCTGCCATGTCCCAAGGGGGCAAAAAACGGCCTAGTGGGCCACCCCGCTAAATCGTTCCTTCCAACCCGGCCTATGGGCCCAAATGGTTCGCAAATCACTTATACAACGTGACTGCACTATCCCATGCACTCAGCAGAGACTCTGAAGTGTATAGGCCCCACAGTTGTGGCCCTTTGCCGCCACATAGGATGCCTAAAATCGGGGCCTGGACTGAAAGACTTTCCCTGTTCTGCAAAATGAGCAATTAACCCCTCAATTAGAGTACGGACGGCAAGATAGGAAGTATTATGACATACCTGACCTCAGTAGGGACCGCTCTGATGTTCACTATCCCTCAAACAAAATTCATCTTTCCGTGCGACTGAAATTTGATGATTCGGGGTGATCGCCAATGGTAAGTGGGAAGTAGTAGACTTGAACCTCATAGGAATAGGGTGGAGCATTACAGTATATGCCCCGAATTTAAGTTCCAGATTCTAAGACCTTAGCCCCCACGGTGGGATCGCTGTAGTGGTGACAGCATTAGGGGACTTGGGACCGCATCGAGATGGTTCTGGACCCTCCAACAGACGAAAGCGAGGGATTTCGCCATATTTCATGCATTGGAAAAATTGACGTGGATCCAGGGAAGAAAATGAGCCCCCAAAATTGTGGATTGGTGAAGAACTCCTGGAGAAAAGAGCAAAAGAGGAACCGGAAGGCCGTCCGGAAATAAGAAAACGACGTTCACACGCCGGATCCCGACAATCAAACCTGCCGAAACTTTTGATCGCCCGGTCGCTCCCGCTCAAATTTGACATACGGCATCCCCATAGACTCTGTTCCATCGTACAAGTACGAGTTTGGACAATTCTGCATCATACCCACCTATATTATGCAAATGGCCCATTACCTAGTGTGGCCCACTAGGTAGTCTCTGATAATAGTAAAAATGCAACCCCAGCTGTAGAGTTGGGTTTAGTAGGATGACCTGAATTAATTAGTTTGAACCAACACTGAAATAGATTATTAAATTGTACAGTGCCATCCACGTCGAGGTGCGTTTCTTGAATTGTTAGAATCCCTATCTTGTTCTCATCAATGGTTTGTTTTAAATATCTGAATTTGTAATCACTATGAAGCATGGACTTGTTACGGTCCCTACCGTTGATATTCAGAGAGGCGACCGTAAGGTTTGATTTTGTTGATTCGTTAGGAGGTTTATTTCTCTTCTGTATACTTGCTATCATTTCTGGCCAGTCATCTTCATCAGAGATGCTTGTATCATGGTGCGAATGCTGCAGGTTTAAATCTGGCAGTGCTGTATTGTGCATATCCATATTCAGGTATGCATTCGCCGATGTGTCTGCGTTAATATTCTCTAAGCGGGAGCTTTGATGTCCCTCTCCATCTCCCATTACTCTGTTCGACGATAAGATGGTCAGTTGACCGGGAACCTAGTTCATGACTCACCACGGATGTTGGATGCAGCCATGGTAAGCCAGTATCCAGGGTACCTGTTGCTAGTGGAGAGGGACATGTTGCATGCTCTTCATTGGGTAGCCGAGGCTAGGCCCCAGATCACCCCGACTCCTGCTGATTTCACTCTCTGAACACGTAGCCTGCAGGCACTGACGAGAGGGAGGTACCACGTCCCCGAAACCCTCTTGTGATCCAAGAGGGCCCAAGGTACTAAGTCGAATATTGTTGTGGGTTCGTTGCATGGTTGAGGTGCGTTTAAAGACCGCCGTCGAAGGGTTTGGATGCATTTTATTCAAGCAAACGAGTTCAGTTACAAACATGAATCTGAATGTTACAGATTGAAGTGGGTGCCCATTATGTTTCCATGGCTGACAGGTCAGTGAAGTGGGATAGGGATCGTGAGGGCGCGATTAACACGATGGTGCACGGTGCAAGCGCTGGATTTGGCGATGCTGAAGAGGATCTTAAGAAGGAAGTCTGGCGCGTGGTTGCCGGTCATATTGGAATGATTGTTCTGGATCATGTCGAGAATCAATTGGTCAGTAGGAAGCTTGGCGAGAAGCGTGTTATGGATTTCGGCCTCGGGAGTGAGACTCGCAATGCCGGTGAAGACGAGGACAATGAACAGAGGTTCCGGGTCGATGGGGATGCAATAGAAGGACATAGGGAGGTCAAGATACCTGCGATACGAGCTGATGCTACGCAGAAAAATAGCATGCGTGATAGTGTACCTCCCGTGAAAAACACCGTGGGCCTTGAAGGCAGTGGTGCAGCCTGTGATGATGTGGGTCCACGGCGTGCCGAGCGGGAGCTTGCCGGGAGTGTCGGTATCGATTTTCGGAGTAGCACAAAGGGGGTCAATCGATTCTGAGTCCACAATGCCAGAGGCCTGAAGGATCGACTTGATAGTAACAGGGCTGCTGTCTCGGTTTAGAAAATCAGAGGCGAGTATGACGGCTGCAATGCACGAGTCTTGGAAGGTGTGATTAGATTTGCATTCAGGGACGAGATAAGAGACGCACGAGGATGAGTCCTCATATATTCGACCGTGTCGTCCCTGTGATTCGTGCGAACCAGCGGCCCGGACCACCCAGTAGCCGGGGTGATATAGACTTTTGAGCCGATCAGGCTGAGATAACATAAGCATGAGCTAGTATTAAAGGGCGCGCACGCACACTCTGGGGCATATTGACGTCTACCATTCTGGGAAGCTTAGCGTGTGGAACGGAGGTGGGAGTGGAGTTGGAGCGACGCTTGCGGACGTTTAGAAGTGGAAGCGGGGACGATGGTGCAGAGTTAAGAGGAGGGAGACACGATAGTTTGACGGAGACGGCGTTGAGAATAACGTCAGTCCGGGGCGAAGCAGCGGTGCATATTTCGGGAGGGGTGGGGTCTAGGGCAGAGTGGGACTCCATGGGGCAGTAACGCACTGTGAGCTCATTTCTAGGTATTTAGTCCAATATAAGAGTGAGACATAGGCACCAGAAACAAAGCTCCAGCGAACGCCAATGTCTCAGTTGACCTGAATGAGTCCTCTGGTGTTGCGGAAGCTTGCCATAAGTTTGAGGGATCATGAGAGGGACGGGTCAGTGAAGTTAGAAGCCAGCACGATGTTCGAGATGCGCGCGACGGCGGAAAAGGCGGTGTGTAAGGCGGAAGATAGAGGGGAAGTGTTTGCTGGCAAAACCAATTCCGTGCCAAAATCGAATTTCCAGCTTCATAAACCAGCAGATTCAGCATCAGTCCAAATTGGAGTGAAGGCATGTCTTGTACTATGTACGTCAACGTAACGTCATAACAACGGAGGCTTTCGCTCACCATTTACGAACTTTACTTCCAGTACGGATGCGGTAGTCGGAAAGCTGAGCGATTTCAACTTCCCACGCATTCGGGGATGATCCGCAGTTTCTCAATGGTCGGGGCTGTCGATACTGCGGCTGGGACTCCACTGCCGAGTCGTCGAGGCTGATTTACTGGTCTCATCTCGGTTCTATTTCCCCTCCGTGCCATCCGAGCTAGTTGGGAAATGGGATCTTGCTGGTATAATTTATCTGAGTCTTATCCTTGGCTTAAAACTGATGGTTGAAACATAACTTGTAGGCACATCAGACTCTAATGCGGGGCGTCTGAGGGCTCACAACAACCAAGCTGGTCCTCAGACAAGTATCAGGGCAAGATGGCGTAATAAATAATTTCCTGGTCCATTTCAATTTTTCACCTATTCAATATGGCAGCCACCGAAATTTTGCGTGGCAACCGGAAGAAATTTTTGTCTTCTTTGCAGTCTTTGGACAATTTGGGGACCTGTATGACCCTTCTTCCTCGTTTGGCATCAACTCAGAGGGGCGTAAAGGCTTCCGGACATAATGCTGCGCCGCAGTTTTTGGCAGGCACTTCCTCCATTCATCAGTCGACTTCACATTTCACATAATTCCTGATGTTGATCAATGCAGTGCATTTACCTTGGCAAGCTCTCCATTCAACAGTCGACTTCATATCTCACTCAATTTCAACGAAGTAAGGGAGAATCGGTGTAGGCGCACACCGGCCGGGTCGATTATTCATTTGTACTCTTAAAAGATAACGCAACTGATTCGTTCGATTGTGTTTTCCCATTTCCTCTCAGGTCTCTCACGCCAGAGCCTGTGAACGAACAGCTCTTCCTCGCATCAATTGCTTTTTCAACCCCGCTCCCGTGTTGCACCGCTTCAGAAGCTTCTTCGGCTGCAGTTTCACTTGGCACTGCAAGTCTCATGCTTCTGAGCCGCTGCGCGAAGTTGATTTGAATCATCAAAGTGAGAGCACAAAGTGAGAGCACACCTCGGGCACTCTTTTAGCTCAGTCTGGAATTGGTGAGTTGTCAACAACAGTAGCAAAACCAAATCTCCAGCTGCACAACTCAGCTTCAACATCAGGACCAAATTGGAGCGAAAGCATATCTTATATGTATGTCATAACAACGAAGACCTTCGCTCTCTGTGTACAAACTTTACGTTGACTATGTATACGCTACTCGAAAGCTGATCTTGACTTCGGTTTCCAATTTCCCACGCATTCGGACATGATCCGTAGTTTCTCGATTGCCGGCTGGTGGAGCATGTCGGAGCAGTATCTCCAGCGCACTGCAGCTGGGGCTCCACTGCCAACACTGATTTATCGCTCCAGCCGAGATGAGTGCCATCTCGGGTCTATCTCCTCCCCGACATTTCACGATCATCGTAAACCTGGGGCCCGCGTGTTGAGTGGAACATTGACTGAACTGCATAGAAGCTGTTCTTTCTCCATCGGAAATCTCAATGCACCAAAATTTATATAAACCGCAACCACTTGGCTGCAGAACCCATCCCGATGACCTTCAACAAACTCGCAAATTTCTTCACGCTTATATCCGCCGTTTCAGGCGGCCTGGTTCTGCATGAAAGTCGGAGTGTTGCGCCTGCCGGATTCATCAGACAGGGCGTGGCTCCAGCGACAGACTTGCTGACTCTGAGATTCGGCTTAAGTCCCAACAATGTCAATGGACTGCAAGAGAAGCTTGTAGCCATCTCTACACCTGGCAGCTCGGAATTCAGACAATGGCTTTCAAAAGATGAGGTTTGTCATACAGACCTTTATCAATTCCGCCAAATATTGATTCATCCTAATCTATATGTGTAGGTCAAGTCCTTCGTACAGCCGTCCAATGAAACGGTCGCTGCTTTCAACTCTTTTGCGACTGCGAACGGATTGAAGCCTACCGTTATCTCACCGAACGGGGATTGGGTATCTCTGACCCTTCCAGTGTCCCAGGCAAACGAGCTGTTCGGCGCGCAGTTCGAAAAGTTCACTCATCCATCGCTGGCAGCGCCTGTAACCCGCGCTCTCTCCATATTCTTGCCATCCGAGCTAGTTGGCCATGTTGACGTAGTCCACCCGCCCACGTCGTTTGCCATCCCCAGCTCCGGCCCTCCCCAAGTCCCTTTCCATTCTCGCAATCTCGCGAAACGCACCGTGCCAGTCGCATCCTGCAACTCAAGCAATCCAGACGGCATTGTAACTCCCACCTGCTTGCAAGAATTGTACGGAATCCCGTCAACACCGGCCACGGAAAAGAACAACAAGATCCTCGTTACCGGATATGTCAGCGCAGCACCTAATCGAACAGATCTCTCGGTTGGTTTCTCTGCATAATTGTCTACTTTGGCCTGATATTCGTGGCGCAGACTTTTCTTGAGAAATATAGGCCGGATATCTCTTCAAATACGACATACAATCTGATCACTATCGACAACGCAACAGAACAAATTCCAAAGAATCTGAGCATTATTGTTTTTGAAGCGGATCTCGACGTTCAATATACGGTTGGTACGTCTTTCCACTCCAGTATTGGTCAGACCCTACAGCAACTGATACAGAGGTTGTGTTGTAGGTCTGGCGACAGGAGTGCCTGTCGAGTTCCTCTCTGTTGGCGGACGTCCAGACAGTGATTTTTCAGATTTTGCGACCGCCTTGTTAGACACAAACACTTTTCTTGACGGACTCGACAACCCCCCGTCTGTGGTGACAACCTCCTACGGGCCCATGGAGAACCAGTTTGAAAGCTCCATTGCCAGGTCAGCGTTTCATATGCTCATATATGCCCAGGAAACTCGTTTACTGAATATTTTGCAGGAAGATCTGTGACAGTTACATGGCCCTAGGGGGCGCGAGGAATTTCTGTTCTATTTGCTTCAGGAGATGTGAGTTAGCTTTCTCCTCATACTTTTACTTCGACTTGACTTAGAGTATTGGTATTATAGGGCGGTGTGCGCGGCAGCCACGACAATAGCAGCATGCCTGGTGTTTGCGAGAGCAACATCTTTCTTCCCGTCTTCCCTGCGTCCTGTCCCTACGTCACTGCTGTCGGCGCGAGTCAGGGATTCAACCCCGAGGTGGCCACCAATCTGACAGGCGGCGGGTTCTCAGATCTATTTCCAAGACCCTGGTACCAGACCAAGGCGGTGGACAGTTTCCTGAAAACGATTCCCCCGGATTTCCCATTGAAGTTCAATAAATCAGGGCGTGGGTATCCTGACGTTGCGGTTCAAGGGTCGGGCTTGGACTTCGTGTTTGAGGGCACAGAGTTTGTATCGGCAGGAACGAGTTTCTCGTCCCCGATCTTTGCGTCAATAGTTGCTCTGATCAACGATCGGCTCATGGCCGCTGGAAAACAACCGTTGGGATTCATGAATCCATGGCTTTATGCGAACGAAAAGGCATTTACGGATATTACTGAAGGCCACAACTCTGGCCTTGAGTGCCCCACTTCATCGGTGAGCTCGTCCATCATTTCTTATTGTTTTCTGGCAGTCTATCTGATCTACTTCGAAAAATCATCGTAGGTTGCGTTTGATGCGACAAAAGGATGGGATGCACTTAGTAAGTTTGCATAGTTTTGAAGCGCTCAGCCACTCTGATACCTCTCGCAGCTGGCGTCGGATCACCTGTTTTTGACAAATTGCTTGCCGCTGCTTTTGAATATTAGTCACACGAAATTTCGCATATTTTTTTGATACAGTAATCGGTTCTTCGCGTGCGCCATGATGCCGACTCTCCCGTCTTTTTTCTTTCTCCCCTGAGTTCGTACCACGCCTTCATAGCTCAAATCAAGGTAGTACTTCCGGCGACTCTCAGGACCCTCCACGACGGAGGAGGACAAATTATTGTTTTTGCACTTATGCACCGGATCGCGTGACGGTGGCGGCATCTCGGAATATCTCTGAGAGGGGGAAGGGCCATACGTTCAATGGCCATATGTTTTGATCTAAGAGGAAACGGACCTATCATGATTGCGGGTGAATCACTGTTTGGCTGAGACACTTAATTATTTTTTTCATCTAAAGTTTTGTTTAAACTTTCAAACTGCCCGTGAAAACTGAGCACTAAAGCTAAGAAATTCGAAGCATTTCCACAGATACAATGGATATGCCGTGGGCACAAGTAGATGTTCGCATCCAGGAAGACCGTGCCAATGAACCATAGGGCTGCATAGTTGATTAAAAACCGACTCAGCTGCAAAGGGAGAGCAACAGATCCCTTCCAAATGAATGGGCATCAAACACCTCAGTATGGGGGAGTGATATATCACCTCCCTCTGATCCTTGGAGAGCCGTGCTATATCAAAACTGCTAACTCAGAGGCGGTTTTGATATATCATGGCAGGGTTTTTCTGGTTTTTCCTTGGAAGCCATCAAGCCACTGCTTTCAGCCTTCCTCATTATACTGCACGACGAGCACGGACATCCGCATTGGGCACATCACGATCAAATTTTGATTCACAGCGATCAGTCGTTGTCGGCGTCGTTCGCGACGACAACAACAAATTATGCTTGCAAAATCACGAAAGAATTACAGAATATGGATAGGCTACATACGGCACATATTATAGAAGAACAAGTGCAAACAGGGTATTGTAAAGGCTTAAAAGCACATTTTAATAAATACCGTGCTGGCCGTATTTCTTTGTGCCCCGCTGTTATTTTCGATCCCATAGCTCGCGCCGGAAGGAATGGGCTCACAGGAGGCAGTGACTGCGCCCGAATACTGAACCGAGCGCTCTTCGGCGCACTGCAGGACAGGCGCATTTACGCAGCGCACACGGCTCCGGCGATGGCGATCCGTCACCATCACGGCGCATCCGCAGCAGTGGGGCATGCTCGGAGGTCGCATTGTACACAGGCGGCAGTACGGAGATCAGTGTGCTAGCGGGCACGCAGTGCACGGGCGCGGCAGTAGCAGCCGTAATTCGTCAGGGACGGTGGGCCAGCGTGCGAGCCATGCGGCAACGCGCAGTGCAACCATGATGAAAGAAGATCGGGAAATCGGCAGGGGGAACCGGGAGGGAGTGCAGGGACAGATAGGCGCGACCTCGGGTAGGCACGGTAGTAGCACGCGCAGGCCGCGGTGCTTTAGGCGATTGTGCTGCAAAATGTGATATACACTGACCCTGGGAGCAGCTCCACAGGAAGCGAGCGTGCGCACACGCGGTGGCAGAGTTGGCAAAGAGACACATGCCTTGCGCCGCCTGGCTGCGCAGCTGGCAACGGGCGTCGTAGCGACCGCGCGCTGCCGCGACGCACGCGACAGATGGATCACAGACATCCGGCTAGTGGGCATCCTCTCCAAAGCAGAGTATGCCGCTGTTGGACCGGGACGGCGCGGAAATTGAGTCTCGGCGTAAATGGCGAGGCATAACCCGGTCGGCGGGCCAGGAAGATGTGCTCGTGGATGGGCAGGGCCAGAGAAAACATATCAGCATCTGGTATCATAAGATCATGTATAACACGCACCGAATTGAAACGACGATTCCACTTCTGAGGCTTTCGCACCTTTCCCGCCCAATTCCGCGGCGTGCCCGACAGCATGTGACCGAAACAGTGTATCAAAATGTCCTTCAGATAATGCACAAAGTGTACTGGGTACAGGACTTGCGAAGGTTTCGTCAAAGAGATACCAAGTGGCCAGTAACGTGGCGGTCGAGATATAGCGATATCACGACATCAGACGGGTGAGACGAATTGGCGAGCAGAGCCAAGATCACAAGATAGCCAGAAATGGGTTAGTGGGCTCGGATGATGCGGAGACTGAGCTGGGAGGAACATCTGTGAGTCGGTCATTTGGGAAAAATCTCGGGGCAAATGAAAATTTGAAGTAGAGGGGTTTCTTCCTAGGAATGAGCCAGACCTGCGATTGTTGATTGATAAGGTTTTTAACCAAACTATGAACCCAGAGCATCCAAATTGCCTCGAAGGGCGCTTGATGGGCGCTTATGGTCCAAACCGGCCTCGATACCTACCATTCAACTGCTACTGTAGCGTTCCGACCAAAGGTTCAGGTGACGGTGACACCCAGATTTTTTTGATGCGTTTAAAAATTGCTATAATTCAAAAGAAAAATTTTCGGTCATCTCGGTGAGTGAAAATCCTAAAAATAGTGAACCTTTGGTCGAAACGCTACAGTATATCCACGGTATGAGGCCAGCTGTGAGCTCTAGTAGTTTACGAAAGATGTTCTGGTCCAGAAACTCAAGCTTAAATAGAATTTTCAGAATTTCGACAGCGGACGTGGCTGAATGTGGCGTGGCCTACAGTGCTTAATGGTTTTAGGCTATCGGACGAACACTTCTGCTTGACTTTTTCTGCATGGGTACAATTCCTAGACTGAACACATTAAGAATCTATATGAAGTTTGATTAATCAATCCAGGTCTCAATGGATAATCTAGTTTGATGTTGGATTTGTTTAAACAGAACCATGTACAGGGGCAGGCTGGGGCCCTTTAGGGTGATGAGGTGTGTGCGTGTAGGTGCACTGCGTAGTTGGTTTGGGAACTTGTGATCAATCAGTGGGATGTGTTTGAACCCTGTTATTAAACAAAACAGATTGAACCGCGTTCATTGTGGGGACAAAAAGTTCCAAGAGGCAGATTCGAACCCAAGACCTTCATGCACTTTGAATTTTTATCTCGGCAGCCTTACAACCACTACACCAAACCACCCATTAAAGCCATGCAATTCAATCAATTGATTTACTAACAAAACTGTCATGTGCATGGAACTCGTGGGGACTAAATTTGGGCTCAGAGAGCCCAGATTCCATCTGTGGGGAGATGGGAGAGGTTTCTAGTAATTTTTTTCTACCATACAGTTCCATGGAAACTCTTTGATTTTCCTAGATCTGCACAAAGGTTGAATATAAGATATTGCCAGCCCATCTGAAAAATCCTGCATCTGTTTCAAGGGAGTTTTCCGACTGTTCAAGCTTTGTTCAGATAATCCTATAAGGAATGTTGATCTGATCCATTCAATCCGGGATTTTCAATAGCTGTCCCTCAGCCAGTTAGTATACATACACTTCTTAAGGAGTGAATCAAGAACTTGAATGTGATGCTGACAACCACCAAATATAATCCTGCCAACCACCCGAAGCTTATTTAGAGCCAATGGGTACTCAGAGTGCACCCTTCTATCACCATCAAAGGGACTTAGGGGCTTTCGGACTTTGCAGTTTTTTGACCAAAAAAATAATCACGGTATGGTTGTATTGCGATCTTTTTGATGTCTACAATATGCAACTTAGCTCAGTTGGTTGTCGCGCCTCTTGCTTGGTTCTTCATGTGAGTTCGAACCCCGTGGGGAACCTTTTTTTGGTGCTCTGCGGTTTAAACTGCTGTTTGAACAAATCTACTATCAAACTGGATCATCCATTGAGACGCTGGTTGATTAATCAAACTTCATTTGGTTACTGACACATTTTATGAATGTTTTATCATGCTAGATATCTTATATAACATTAGAAAGCAGTTATATACCCTGTACTCTGCTGTGGAGACAGTTTTCTGCATTACGATCGCTTTAAGTGCCCATCAAGCGCCCATCAACCAACCTTCTTTGCTACGACGCTACAAGCTTATTGTTCTCCCTAACCAGGCATACTCGTGATTTTGGTGAGGCATTCTCAAGAGATCCCTGTGTTCAAAATTGTCACAGAGTTAGCTAGCATACTTTTCGAAGACAAACTTTGCATTATGTCCCTTTTCGGCCTAAGTCCGAGTCCTTCAGAGTGCATACCCGACGGCATTTTTTGTTCACTAATTTGGGCCATTCTTCCCTTCTAGGACAATTCAATAACATGTGCAGCGCACTCTGTGGCAGAGCCCACTAACTCCGAATTTACACATTGAAATAGATCCAAACACTTGAACTTGCTTGCAAAATTAATTTAATCATGCTATTGCAATTGCTAGGCAATTACACTTTACCTTGCACTCAGGGACCAACGAAACACGGCTCATGTGCCCGATTGGGAAGAGCGGCACTCAAAAATCAAAGGCAGCACATGTACAGTAATGGTACCCTAGCAGGGTTCCGGTTTAAACTGCATCGTGTCCAATGATACCCCTGGGTTTAAACCATGACTGTGTCACCTATAGAACTTGCCTATAGCTATGCGGTTTAAACCACAGTTCCAACCAAACCAATTAAACTGCGGTTCCAACCAAAACCGGTTTAAACTGTGGTTCCAACCAAAACCGGTTTGAACCATCAGTGGTTTAAATCAATTCATGGTTTGAACTCAAGATGTTCAAACTGTAGATCTTTTTTCTCTTTATTGTTAACACATGAAAACAAATATACATAAGGATGGTCAGTTATTTTCTGCTACTACGGCTTCCCAGTCAATCCTCACATCTGGGCACTCAGATCTGATATGCTCAGCAAGGCTAACCCCCTGCACTGGGCCAAGTACCTCCAACATCTGCAAACTTCTTTTCTGCATCTTTGCACATCTGCCCATACATATTTGCAGTCTTCAACGTATAAGCCTGCTTGCCTGGATCATTGCTGTGATCTTGAGCAAGGGCAGTCCAAACAGCCTCCATTTTTGTGAAACCTTGAATTGCTTGTCAGAACTCTTGTGCAAGAATTTCAACCTCTTCTTGCCCACGCTCCATATCTGCATGGGCACAGTGCCACTGCACATGAGCTGCTGTAGACTATTTAGTTATCAGACATTCAAGGGACAATTGAACTTACAATCCAATGTATACTCAGCATCCTCTGTTTCTGACAAGTTTCCATGCTTGCCTTTCCACCAAATCCAACCCTCAACCTTCCCTCCATCACCCAGATTATGGGGTTGATCAACATTTTTAGTGTATAGATCTGCATCCTTCAACTCTGGATAGTCAAATCTAGGGTCTTCTGGGTTGCCACCTAATGCAATTATGGCAGTATGAGCCTGGTGATACTTGTTGACATAATCTTGAGTTTTGGTCTGAACATCTTTGATCTTGCACACTGCATGTGTGTTCTTCTCTTGGCCATGGACAGCATTTTTTTGTGAGTTTTTGTGCTGTCTAAGTGCCTGGCTATGTTGGATGTGCTCACGCAAGCTATGAAGAGCATCATTTGCTTCACCCTTTTGCAGTTTGAGTTCTCTACCCCTAGAATGTCTAACCCAAGCTTGGTGCAATTATGACTATTGAAGTCTGAGGGCAAGAATAATTTTTCTTCCTGAGGTGGGCAGTAAGGTTCTGCAATAATGTATGGGACAACCTGAGGACATATCTGTTGTTGTTGCTGATGCCACTTTTTGATATCTGCTCTTAAATGCTGCTGATCAAGCATGGTGTCTAGTTGTTCATCATCTTGACTGCTAGATTTTAATGCTTTCTTTAAAATACATCTTATATATATGAAACTTAGTCTTGGTCAATGAAATGAATGGCTAAGGATCACGCACTGTCTGGCTTGAAGTCTCAATCCAACATGAAGGAAATGAGCAACAGGAGTTCTGACTTGTGCTTGAGATGCCTCCTCAGCTCTCTGTTCATTAGCCACCATCTCTTTCAAGATGTTTGCTTGGCTAGGGGCTTCAATATTTTTAGCAATACAGTGTGGTGACTAACCTTTTCCCTCCTTGAGGTGATATACACTGTGCCATTCACTTCCCTTTTGATATGCCTGAGTGGGCTCTTTCTGCCACTTGTCAACCAATGCATGCCCACAGATGATGCACAATCCATGAAAATGCTCTGGTTGCTCTTCAGCCATCTTTTTGCCTTTGCATATAGGAGAGAGAGAGAAAGCTAGTGATGTAAGCATGCACTTGGAATAAACAAAAAGAAACTGCACAAACCTAGATTTTAAGCCTTGACCCAATTCCAGTCATTGAAGAAATCATTGAGAGTATCATGGCTGTGTCAAGCATTCATTTCCTTTGTCATTCCACCTGCCTGCTTTGCTTCTCCCCATGTGCCTTCAATGCACTCACCATCTGTGCAACCCATCCACCTGGTCCAGTTCAGTGACCAGCGATAGCGGCAGTCATCTTTGTGTCCCTGCAAATGCATTTTTGGCACCAGAAGTTGTAATCACTTGACAGCTGCAGTAATGAAGGATGGGAATATTCCTTTCTTTGTAGCATTTTGGAACCGCTCAACAAGCTTGATGCTGTACTGACATGCAATGTCATATGTCAGAACAATGTGCTTAACCAGAGGAAAATTGCATAAAGCACCACAAAGTGCATAGTCTGTATTTGCATAGCTGATCAAAGGTGAAAAATGTAAGACAAGTACAAATGAACACAGACTGCTTGCCACGTGTAAGATCAACAATTCCATCTCGCTTAAAAGAATGGCAAGCACAGATAACACCAACAACACCAGAGACCACACAGCAACTGAATTTGAGTTTGTTCTGGAAGTTGGCAGCATTCAATCAAGCACAGGTTGATTTCTGATTGACATTAGTGCTGGTGATCAGAAATTGTTAATTAACAGACCTCTGTGGAGCCTCCTGAATTTTTGACATACTCTTGGTAGGTTGAGTTGTTTGGAAACTCCTCTTGCTTCGGAGTTGAACTGCGGTTTAAACTGCATCAGTTGGAACCACATTGGTTGGAACCGCGGTTTAAACCAATTTTGGTTGGAACCGCAGTTTAAACTGGTTTGGTTGGAACTGTGGTTTAAACCGCATAGCTATAGGCAAGTTCTATAGGTGACACAGTCATGGTTTAAACCATTACGGTTTAAACCCAGGGGTATCATTGGACACGATGCGGTTTAAACTGAAACCCTGCTGTTGCTGAGTAATGGTGGCACTTGGCCTGCCATCAGCAACTCAAGTGCCGCCCCTGAGATAAAGAGTGGCTCTTCAATTACGGCAAGTGAACGTCTGAACAACAGAACCACTATAGGTGCCATAAGTTCAGCATGTGACCCAGTGGGAAATCTATCTCACATAGCATGATATTCAAAAACAAAACATGTTCATTGATGTATCTAACTCGAATATTATCGCTTGGACCACCAGTGATTAGCATTTATATGCTATAAAGGAAGAAAAAGTCTTATTTCGAGCGAGGCTTTTTGGCAGGCGGCAGGGCGGCACGGGAAAACCGAGCGTCTTCACATTGACCTCGCAAAGGATGCTTATTGTGCTACAAACTCCAAAGATGAATTTCCGCAGATGACTCTGTGGCTTGACCACAAGGAGAAGATCCTTCGACATGACCAGTACATTCAGTGGCAGCTGAAAGGTTGTCCTAGCCCTCCCGTTATCCAAATCTCCACCCCAGCTTGTTTAAGAGCAGAAACTTATCCTTCCGAAACATCCCACCCAAAAGTCTGTCAAGTTCAAGATGATTGACAAGAATTACAGCGCTAAATTCTTTGCTGAGGCTCTCAGTCATTACGTTGCACAACTTTTGGACCCTACATTGACGTGAGCCCAGATCGAAGTTCGGGCAAACGGTGTTGATCTACTGTTTAATTCGGTGTCGGTTTTCCACCGGATCAAATTCAGTGTGACGGATTCTTACTGGCGGAATGGCCTCGAGGATAAAATTATCATGTTCAACCCGGATGTAAATTGTCAAATGGAGTCCAGCTCACTTTGACACCGCACTAGTCAATACGGGAGACGGCAGGATAGCTTAGGTACAAGGTGAGTGCCCGTTAAAATATCAACCCATCACACATCGTTAAAACCCTCTTTCCCCGGGGCATTGATCCGCCGAAGCATTTGGGGTATGTGGAATGGTTCTCGCATTTCCCCAAAGAACTCGAGCGCAATCATCTCATGTACAAGGTGCTGCGCACCGAAATAGATGGTGAAAGGATGGCAAGCATAATTACAGTTGAAAACATAAGGCGCAGTATTCACCTCCTCCCGAAATTCGGTCCTGTTGCCCCACCGGAGTGGAAGTCAAGCAATGTTTTGGAAAAATGCAAAACATTCTTTGCCTACCCGTCGACAGATCCGCATATCTATACTACACTGTCTTAGTGCCAGTATCTAACTGATAAAGCAAATTTTGATAAACTTTATGGAATTTGGCAAAATTATCCCCGTATCATGAAAAGTCAGCAACTTTCGTTGAAGTTAGCGAAATTTCATCGAATTTCATGAAATTCCCTATTAGTAACATAATGGGGCGAAATTTTCGGAAAATTAGCCAGGGAGGTTTTTCCTGATGTGGTCTAGATTCAGGCTTCCGCGCTGGGGGCGTGGCCATGCAGACAAGTAATAAACTTTCCTTGTTGTCGCTGTGCGATCCAAATCGGTAAGCGTTCATCCCCTCTTGGACAAATATGCTGTTGAACGCCGATTATCTCAAGTTTGGGAATAAGACGATCAGCAGCGATTAGGGTTTCAACCCGCCCGTCAGAAGGGGACGGCCGTCTTTTAGACGGCCGTTTTTTTGACGGGACGGGTCCAACCCGTCCGTCGAGGGTAGTCCAAGGGCTTCAAGACGGGACGGGTCCCGTCCCGTTGTCGGAAAATCCCAATTTGGCTGATCAGGCCTGGCCGTTGTATCAGGCCCTATCAGCTTGTACTCCTACAATTATCAGGCCCAGTCAGGTCATATCTGGGCGGATCCAGCTAAGTCAAGAATTAGTAATTTTTTTTACATTAAACTGTACAGGATTTAAAGTTTTGCGTGTTGAACATGCATCCGGTGTTAAGTTTTGATTTATCCACTTACACCGCTGGATTTCTCTCGAGCTTTGTAGGCTGTGGAGCACCTGTGGAGCAGGCTCCAGGTGACCCACCCAAGGTACATTACTCAGGTAACGACATCGCAACATTTTCTACACGTGTATGCACACCTATGTAAGAGATAAGCATCAGACTTTGAAACTTTTAACTTGTCTTCAACGTATTGAGTTGCTTACTTCATACTACCTAACTGAAATGAAAGACCTTATCGAATAAAAAAAGAATTGATAATTTTTGACTATGTAGTTGAGTGGAAAGAGATCAGTCTTTTTGTGCCGTTCTTGTACTTTCCTGATCAGGCCGAGTCAGCGTTCATCAGACTGATCAGAGTCCATCAGGCTGATAGGGCCTGGCATACCTTTATAGCCAATTTCTGAACCTTATCAACCCCCTCAAAGCCTGATGAGGCTATCAGGCCGTGTCAGCCAAGATACTTCCTGGTCACCTGAATTGGGATTTTCCGACAGTCCCGTCCGTAACGGCCGTCTGACGGGTAGTTTACCGTCCCGTCCGTAACGGCCGTTTGACGGGTGGGTTAAGCAGAAAAACGAGCTGGATTCAAGTCAACAGAGGCCAGGAGAAGCAAATGGACGAAGATTCTATAGCTTGACAAGGCTTTGCCCCATCATGAAGTAGCAAATTATGAAGATCAGAATGTCAGCCTTAAATACTTCCACGGAATTGTTTCATTATTTTGCTTAGGTGTATCAAATTTTGTTACAAAGACTGTTAATTTCTGTCTTCCCTGCAGGCACTGGGACACTGCCGTGTGGCAACGCAAGGTCCCTGCCTGTCCACCAATGAACCCCTGTATATCACACTGAGACCCGTCCAACCCGTCAGACGGGCGGGAACGGGCGGCCCGTCAACAGGTAAACCCGTCCCGTACCCGTCCCGTCACAGCGCGAGCCTAGGCCTAGGCCGGACGGGTAAAAACCCGTCCGTCCCGTCCGTCAACCTGTCAAAAGACGGGACGGGTTGAAACCCTAGCAGCGATATGTACTTCGGGAGGCGCGCACGCATATGATGCGGCGGCACAGAAGGAGGCGCAGGGGTGGCTCAAGTAGTTTTTGGGGCGGCGTGGATTTACAGCGACGAATCCTTTGGCAGGGAGAAAGGTGAGTATCTACCTCTTTGCTTTTCCATTCATCACTTCTTCCCTTCCCCATTCTTTTTACTATACTCACTCCCTTTTCCGTGCGACGCTAATAGCTTCCCACCCCGCAGCCCTGACATTGCGGCCTACAACGGCGACGGGGCAATCTCACCGACTAGTCACTGCTCACTGGGCTCTAGCCCGTGCTTGGCCCGTGCCTAAATTAACAATTCACGTGCTGATTGTGAGCTGTCAATCAGGATGATTGAACGTCCTTCCCACAGTGCCATGACACGACGCTCCGCTGCCGAACGACCGTGTATGCAACTGCGCCGCCGGGAAGCCACGCGTATGCAAACGACTGCGTAAGCTACTGCGGAAGCCAACAGAAGCTACCCATATAAATACTCTCTCTACCTTGAAGTTCCTCCCTTCAATGACCTCTGTTCTGAGCCTCCGGCGCCAGCCTCTCAAGGGCATCTACATTACCCTGCGTCTCCTGGCTCTGATCCCGCTCATCCCTGCGTGGACTATTAGTTCCGTGTTCTTGCGGCCCCGCGCTTCTTGGACAATCGCGGAATGCATCGTAATCCGACTCATTCGCTGGATTATGCCCCTCAATGCTCAATGCGGTCTTAGCCCCCAGTCCACCGACAAGACGCGCGAGGTTCCACAGAAGGAGCTAAAGGAGACCTCGTTTGTGTGGCTGGAACCTATCCCGGACTCACTCGTCGTTGGAATCGCTGCCGATGACAGGGTCAAACCTGTCAGGATCCCCGGCTACATCTGGCCCAAGAATGCTGATTTGAAGACGGACGGCCTTGTAGGCTTGTTTATTCATGGCGGTGGATATATGATGGGGAACGGATCAGAATCATTCGAGGAGACAAGTGAGTCGGTTCGCGCTAGTTTGCTCCTCTAAATGGGTCGACAGATGTCGCCCGTGCCATCTATCAGGTACTTTAGCCTGGTTTAGCTCTGACTGTTTATTTACGGTTATCCTCCAGAAAACGAAAATCAAGCGTATCCTGTGTATTTATCTTCATTTTCTTCGATTCTTCATGCACTGATACTTGCCAGCTCTGGATTATCGTCTATCCGGAGAGACATGTCATCCTGCCCAACTTCTCGATGCTCTGGCCGCCTACTCTCATCTCGTCAATACTGTCCGTATCCACCCCACGAAGATAGTCGTCTTTGGAGCGTGTGCAGGAGGTATGTGAAACTAGATGACCACTCCGGGTACCGATAAACCATCCAACAGGTCACCTTATCCTTCTTTTACTCAGGTATCTATACGAGGAGAAGGTGCTCCCGATGCCGACTGCTGCTATCCTCTTTTCTGTAAGTTTCTTCCCGTCCCAAGTCGTATTATGGATCCTGACGCGCGTTGAAGCCGTGGGTAGACATGGGTAATATCAAGCGTCGGCTTGTGATCCTCTCACTAATTCTATCGCAGTCATCGACCAAGAGATCGAATTCGAACCAACGGCAGAACGCCCAAACACGTCTGTTGACTTGCTGGTGAAGCACGGGCGCTTCGCTTACCAATGAAAACATCAAAATTTTGCGAATTTTTGAACATTAAGTGAACTTGCGGTGACGACATCGGGATTTAGGGTCCACCAGGCATTAGTTCACAGGAGGAGGATAATAATAGCATAATACCGAAGGGAGAATGACGCACCGACGAACAGTGGGCCAAATGAGAGGACAAAGAGAGGACAATGAAAGAAATCATTGTCGAGGAGAACAATGGTCAACGATCACGTGATCACGTGATGAAACTTCCGACAGGACTGAAACACGTCGAAGACACGACGGATACGTGTCAAGACTACGCATCTACGTGTCGACACGTCCTTCACAACAGTAGCAAAGGTTTCCGGAAGGAACAATGAGGATGCATTGTTCCAGGCGCAGTCAGAAGGGATCAAACAGGTTTCACCTGAAGGATTACTAGGAAACAAACACCGCAAGGAAAAGTTGGCTAGGGAACCACACTGGTAACATAGGGACGGAGGCAGTGGACTTATAAGTTGGAACGGTTTGGTATTATTTAGAAGGGACAAATAGTTAAGGTATAAAAAGAGTAGCGGTTTGTAGTAGAAAGGAACAGAATACTACGCCCAGGTGCTTACCTGTGATCTCTGGAACTCTTTGGAACTCTCTCTCGTGACTTGCGGACGGATACTACGGAAATTAACGGAACGGGAAGGACTTACGGGATATTTGTTGGTTAAAATTGGGATTTTGGTTGGATTTCGAACTTTGACTTCACACGCACAAACACTCTCACCATTTATTCTATCTGAATTCGCATTTGCCGTATACTTCGGCACGAACCCTCGAACAACACACAAACAGAGACTTTGGTTTTAGTAAGGCTTTTGGATTAAAGTTTTACACGAATCAACACACCGTCAACGTTTCACTGGCTACATCCTTTGCCGCAAATCTGCAATTTCTAGGCCACTCTCCACTGAGTCTCCTCTCGACTCCGTACTTCTCAGCTAGTATGCACCTTCTCTGTGCCTTGCGGTGGACGGATTAATGACAGCTTTGTAGACCGCGCTCCGCACAATGCCTACAAAGGATATCCGCCAGTGTTTGTATCGGTAGGAGATGCTGAGATGTTCCGCAGAGAGTGCGAGCAATTAGTTGCATTGATGAGAACAGATGGCGTCGACGTTGAATTGGACGTGCAAAAGGACGCTGTGCATGACTTTTTGGGCTTTACCATCGTTCCTTCGAAGAAGGCCAGGGAAAATGTGATGGCTCGCGTTCAGTCTTGGGTGGATGCTTTGTAGAAAACTCGTCATGGAATCTTCACGTTTCCTCATTGAACCATTGCATGTCCTGGCGCTCCTTTACCTGCGAAAAACTGAGTCCGAGCTCGAAACAGCTGCTCCTAGCACTATGTGTGCTTCCGAGGGGGGACTCGCGAATCAAAATTTGTGGCTTTTTTGACTCTTCGCGCATCACGCGGAGATTCTCCCGCACCCGCAAACTCTCGTCCACGCCCACGCACTTGAGAGCGGCTTGTCAGATGCTGGCGAGGGGGCGACGAGACCCCGCCGTTAGCCATGGAATCAAACGTTGAGCGATGTTTTGCCCCAAAGGATTTGTCTTTGCAGCGGGCTGGCTGCACGTCAAAACAAAAAGAAAAAAGAAAAAAAAAATAGCAGCAGCTATCAGTCAGCTGCGCCATTTGCTGTCCAAATTAGGAATACACTCTGGGCCCAACCCGACACCGCTGAGGTCAAACCCCGCGCCGTTAGCCTACTGCCTGCAACCCGCTTGTCACTTCTGTCACTCCTCCTTCCTGTCTAAGCGATCGGCGTTGAATAGCTGTTCCGATCGCGGAACAGCAGCCACGTGTCCCTAGGCTCGAAGCCCCACCTTCGCCCAACATCTACCGCTACCTCTCCTCCAACGTGTATTGTAACGTCAACACAGGTGCCATGCCGCCGTCGCTACCACGTCATTACCACTCGTCCCGCCGCTCCCATTTGCCCGTTATCGTCCGCTTTACTGTTTGGCCCGGCGCGTCCCTCATGCAAGTCGTCTTCAACCCCTCCGCCCACCGCCCGGCCTCCGCCTCCCGTACTTCCAGCCCTCGTTGCCGCGCCTGCAGCTCGCTCCGCCTCGTCCCACGCTTCGACTCTACCTCCGGAGTTACTCTGCGTCGACCCTATCGTGTGTGGCTACGTAGCGGTCTGTCTGGTGGTTCATCCGGCAAGGGAGACCCCCGTTCTTCCCTTTATCTTCCCTCCTCTCTTTGTTTCCATCTCTCCTGTTCTTTTCTACCCTCATTCCCTTTACTCTCCGATGCCAGTGCTGACGAGAAAAATTTCACCCTCACCAGAACCGACATCCACTAAAATGTTCCCATCGTTATACACATTACCGCCGTCGAGTCTGACAGATTAGTAAGGTTCGAGCTACGTTTTTTATTTTTGACTCGTGCTGTTCTCAAGGACGTCGGTAAACACCTGTAGGTTACGTGCGACGTAAGCCAAGAGGAACCGTCGGATCTGCTGGTCATTTTCGAGGGCAGTAACGTCGTCCCAGTCTTGCCACTATAGCAGGCTGTCCGTGAAATCACTCAATATCCTTTCCTCCTTATGAGATACAAATACCGAGCCTTTAGTAAACATACAAGTTGTCATTTTTGCATAAGGTTAGGTGTGTAAGGATGTAGACGACGGGGCGCTGCAGTCGCTTGAGTATATTCCATCCGTTCGATGCCGTGCTCCGTACCTGGTATATCAACCCACCAGCTAATATCTGTCGGTCAATTTCCCGTCCGCTGAGCAAGATAGCCGAGGACACGATGTGGTCTATAACGGAGTTCAGATGGTTTGTGTCCGCTTCAAGCCACTCTGCAGGACTGTGCCAGGGAGATATCTCCGTGTCGATATTAGCCAATGCGTCGTCGATTGAGCCTCCTAATATGAGCATATGGCTGATGGCGCAGTCGTAGCTGCCCACTGGAAGGAAGATGATCTTGAGTTAGACACAGCGGCGGATGATAGACGAGTGACCTGCACTTCGAAATAACCTGATTCTATTTGAGCCATGGTCATCCATGTCGAGCCAGGTTCCGTATATCTCGTCGCCATCGGCGCCGAATTCTCCGTTGAATCTGTAAAGTCGCCAATTTTTCGGGTAGTATTGCTTCCAGGAAAGCCGATTCGGAACAATCGATGAACCTTCGGTGACCTTGAAATCACCGAATTCATCTTCGCCATCGCCCGAAAAGTGGCCGGATTCAAGATTGGTCGACACTGTCGTCCGCTTGATAGAGGCATTGAATGTGGTACTATGAGATCCCTGCATATATTCGCCTGTCCATATACCATCGAGTGTGGTGTAGTCGCATCAGGTTCCTCAGAAAATTCGATGCGATTCACTCACCTCGATTGAGCATCTTCTGAATGGAGAGACTTGGCCATGAACGGCGAGATAGCCTGATTTTATTCGAGCCATGGTCATCCATGTCGAGCCAGGTTCTGTATCTTTCGTTGCCATCGGCGTCGAATTCTCCGTCGAATCTGTAAATTCGCTGACTTTTCGGATAGTACTGCTTCCAGGAAAGCCGGTTCGGAACAGTCGGTGAACCTTCGGTAACCTTGAAATCCCCCGCAAAGTGGCCGCGCAAAGTGGCCGGATTCGAAATCGCTCGAGACTGTCATCCACTTACAGCAATTGGCAGTACCGAAGGCGTGGATCGAAAATTTTCTGTTTTGCGATGTTCTTGAAGAATTCCCGATATCTCAACAAGTTCTGCATCAATTCACATGAAACCTAGATGGAAATACTCAGCTAATTCATGCCGAATTAGTGATAGAAAAAAAGTTGCATATTCAGTGACATTGGTTCAATGGGCCATTTTGTGGATGAATGCAGTTTACAGGCATCTAGACATATCCAAATGATCTTGAATTTTGTCAGGTAAAGCTCTGATACATTCTGCAAGTTGTCATAGAGTCTGATTTGCTAAGATCTCAGCAGTGGATTGAAATTTCACAATATTCTTGATTGGAGTTCATTGCTCATTGTCCTGATGTGTTTACAAGCATGATAGATTGAACTTCTGAGGAGTATGACTCTATGACAAGTTTCAGGATGTATCAAAGCTTTACCGGACAAAAATCCACATTATTTGGATGTGACTAGATGCCTGTAAACTGCATCCATCCACAAAATGGCCCATTAAACCAATGTCACTGAATATACATCATTTTTAGAATTTTCTTTCTATCACTAATTCAGCATGAATTAGCTGAGTATTTCTATCTAGGTTTCATGTGAATCGGCGCAGAACTTGTTGAGATATCGGGAATTCTTCATAAACATCGCAAAACAGCAAATTTTTGATCCGCGCCTTCGGTACTGCCAATTGCTGTAATAAAGGCTTTGAATGTGATACGGTAAGATCCCTGCATATATTCGCCTGTCCATATCCCGTCAACTGTGAGGGGGTTTAGTTTCTCGTGAAACATCTATGCGATTCACTTACTTCGATTAAGCGTCATTCGAAGGAAAAGACTCCGCTAGGTGGCGTGGATGGTGATAAAACAAGGCCAAATCCTTTTGAGAGCGGTCCGGTCCTACCGTCTTTCTCACCGCAGGACATGATGGGAGGTGGTCGCCAGAAGAAGAGATGCGACAGGAATTAAATATGTCGATCGTGTGGAGGAATGTGGCAACACTACGCGCCTTTTGAGCGGGAATATCAGGATATAATTTGCACCATGGGAATTCAAAGGGGCGGCACGGGAGAGCATAACGAGAGTGGCGTGCCGAAAAAAAAACGTAGTTAGGCGAGTCTGTGGATTGAGACGAATAAGCAATGTGCTCCGCAGGACAGATGCATGCATAGTTTACCCCCGATCGCGAGCGCTACCATGTTTGGTGCACAGTCTCTCTTTCCTCATGGGAATATTTTTGCAAGGTTCTCTATGTTTGCGGAAACGTTAACAGACCCTTTTGGCAGGGCACGTTGGAGTCCGTAGTGGATAAGTAGAACTGCGATCATTTCGTAAAGCTTGATCAACAGGTGGCGCTGTTACCTTCGGAGACAGCAACTGAGCAAGCTGAGCAAGATCGGGCACAACCTGGAATACGAACAGAATAACAGAATACGAACAAGCCCAAGACATAGGTCTGGATCTGGAATACTCTACCGTATCATTTCGACTAAATGTTCACAGGTTGTCACCTGTCACCACAAATGTTCACTGGACTTGTGTTCATTTCTTGGTAATCAAAAGAAAATTGCCATAAATGGAAGTTCGGCATTTGCAGGACCCAAATTTTCGCGTTTTTTCTGAGCCTAAAATCGCCAAATTCACCGTCACCGGGGTCGAGTTTGTTTGGTCCACGACCATTTGTCACCCGTCACCTGAACATTTGGTCGAAAATTGAAATGATACAGTACACTAGATATTTTACCCGCCCTTCGACTTCTGTGTTGAACTCCATGTGCAGCCAAGTCCAGAGTACCTTCTACTGTCCTACACTAATGGTTATCTGCTTTATCTTCTTCTCTGGATAAACTAATATCTACACCATTCCCCGGTTTCCAAAGCGTGTGCATATTCCGGAGAGTTTCCGAGGCACACCGAATAAAGAAAAATTTTGACCTAGGTCGAAATGTTAGAGGAAATTGGATCAACCCATAGCTATATCAAGTTCAGGAAAAAATGTTCTATAGTTAGTCAGAAATTACAATGGAAAAGGCTGCCATCAGCAGCTCTTTCAAACTTGACATATTTATTGAATATCAATGAGATATGAAAGGGAAGCTGAATGTTCATCTTTCATCAGCCCTTTCAAAGCACTGGAAAGACCAACTTTCTAAGGAGTCAAAAGGTGCATTGAGATGCTTTCTTTCGTCATCTTATGAAAGATTTGCCCATATATGGAAATATTTCCTAAAAATAAGAAAGAAAGGCTTTTGGCAGTGCTTTCAGCTATATTGAAAAGAACCTCTTTTCTCTCGCTGGGAATAGCTGTTGAAAGATAAACTTTCAGCAGTCCTTTCATACCTCACTGAGAGTGAATAAATACATGAGTTGTGAAGTAGCCACTGATTGTAGCTACTTCTGTGGCACTTTTGTACCAAATGATTTTATTAACTTTCTACAAATTTTGATATGGCTACTGATTTATACACTTTCAGCTAACATCTTGACCTAGGTTGATATTTTTCTTTATCTGGTGTGAGGGTGGGCCATGGGTTCTGAACCTCTGACTTTTCGTATTCTAGGGTTTTACCTCCAGATACCTGAATGTTTTTTCAATGAACCCCTTTCAATTCAAGCCATGTCTGACACTTCCTTTTACCTCCCAGGTCTGCGAATGGCCTTGGCGGATGATATATTTGACATGAAAAACATGTTTCCTTATTTTTTAATGCTTTGCAGCATTGCGAAATCCCACCCGGCTACCTTTTGGGAAGCGATATTTCTGAGTCTGAAGGCCCTAAACCAGACCGGGCCATTGAAAGTGGGCGGGAACAGGTGGGAACCGAACGGTGGAGATGATTCCAGATGGAGAAAGACCTGATCCGAGTTCTACCCATCCACTCAACACTGGGCACGTTGCCATCAACATCGTTTCGTCTTGAAGCCGCCGATCTCGCGAGACACCCATAGAGAGAAGGGATGTCAATCACATCAGGGGCTATCGGGCAAAAGCCCTGCCAGCGTCAGAAATTGTAAAGGAGGCAATGTTGGTCGAAAAAAGATCTATAAAAGGGAAAATCATGACACGAAGGAAATGGGACTCCCACACAAGACGAAACGTCATCGACCAAAAGTTCAAAACTCCGGTGGAATGGGACCATATTAAACGAGTCTAAAAATAAAATTTCAGGACTTGTAATGCATTTGAATTTCTTTACGAAAAGAACAGTCTACCATACAAGTACTCACCAGAAGAGAGTGTGATACAGGTTCATCTGGGCCCTTAAAAAAGAAGCCGGTCAGCTTGTAGGTGGTAGTGAAAGAGCATGAAGTGGACATACTGGTGTACGGTCCGGGTCTTGGACTGGATGACGGGTCTGAAGAGTACGGTGAGAAAAGAACACGATGGATAAAATTGCGGCACTCACTGTTCGAGGAAGGGGCACTGGCCGTTGAGGACCTCCGAGACATTGGTAGCAGTTCCGCCATTTATTTCCTCGAAGCGGCAGATTTTCCGCACGACAACGGACTTGTCTAGGGAACGCGTTAGTTACAACTCTAAAACGAGTGTCGACAAAATTCACCAGACGAAGTCTCGTACAGAGTGATATTACGGGCCTCGTCCCACGTATAGGTCCCCTCCAAATGCACGACAACGTCCAAGAACGAGAGACCAGGAATGATTTTGATAGTCTCTACGTACGAGAAGTGCTGCCTCGGGAAACCCTGCCCTGTGGGCGCAGCCGCGGCCGTGCGCACGAACGCGTCCTCGAGATTCCCGCTCAAATTGACGGAGTCAGCGGCGCCCTCCTGGAAATATGACGCGATAGATTCGAGGAGGATGTGCGTGCCCAATCCCTGATTGGTGCCTAAGATGGGGAAGACCGTGGAGAGCGGCTTTTGGATCACCACGCTGAAGACGGAGTCGAAGTTTGGCTTAAAGTTTGCGGGATACGAATCATCTGTGTGACATCAGCCTATGTGCGGGGTCCAATTGTTGGGGGTGCGCACCTTGTCTCATAGGAAATTTCATAGCGAAAAGGTATCATAAAGAGGCTTCAGGAAACCGAACATATGAGATGAGACAGGAGACAGCGACGATATTGAAGATTCTTTGATGGGCACTCTAAGTGAGGACTGATTTTGGGGGAGCACTGGATGAGGCTTAATAGTTAGCGGGACAGTCGAGCCGATGCCGTACTTCTTCCTGCTTCCTGTCAATCACTGCTGCACTTCCCGCTTCCTGTCAATCGTACTCCTCCCTGCCTTCTGTCGATCTTTCTCGTCATCACTGGTCTTTCATGCGCAGATGATCGAGAATGTGTTGGGGGGACGGCGGTTTGAGCGCCATTGAGTTTGCTGCGTGGAGGAAAATCTATGTAAATCAACTGGAATATTAATCTTAGAAATGGACTATAGGTGTAGCTGGTGCGGTAACATCCTTTTTAGAATTGAACCAAATGCTCTTCGTGTGCTCCTGGATAACATAGACCGCGGGATACAACCTAATATAGCACGAGAGAGCTGAGAAGTGTGGGAGACTCGAAGATAAGGAGGCACTCAAACTTCAAATGCCAAGATTACCGGATACTTCGGGCCTCTTGGCTCCCCTATTTTTGGTATATACATCTATTCCCTCTAAAATTATCAAAGGGACAGGGGTTGGGCTGCGCTCCGAGATCGGACTGTGTTCCCGGACAACCTCGGCGGAAATGTAAATGAACCTTGGGCACGTCTTGCGTGGCGCACACCGCGGAGACCACTCGCAACATCCACACTATCGCCACCGCCGTTCCATCATGAATTAGTTCCTGTCATGCCTCGATGGGGGACGAAGAACGTCAATGAACCAAGCGCTGCAAATGTCGGAACTCAACTTTCCAGACCTCACCCACTGTTCACATTAGCTGATCCAGCGCAGATACTAACAGAAGAACCCCAAGCAGTGTGCTTCCAGCCAGAGCGCATCCACTTCGCTACGACGTATGAACCGTACCAAATCTCGACCGTGAAGTAAATGCCGGCAAGATATCGAATCAACGTGGGTTACAAGGCGGCTGAAGGAGGCGAAAGGGATACGGGGGTGTTAGAGGTCGGGGCGGTGGAATGAATGGCTTTTGGGGGCATGGCCGTTCGGATTGGTTCGTCGGTTTGGAGGGCCATCAACGCCGCCACGGCTGTATCGATGTTGTCCTCCTCCGCAGTACGAATCAATGGACGAACCTTGGACGAACTACCATTTTGCATTCCGAGACAGGATCGGTGTTTCCTTCTTCCACAACCTGCATCGAAATGACCATTCTGCCTCGCCATAGTCCACCGTTGTCCGGAATTCGGATACGTGGGTGAGGTGTCATGCGCGCCATCGACAAGCGAAGTTGAAACACGCCGAGATCGCCATCCCCTCTCAAAAGATCAAAAGAACAACCGTCTATGCCCTGCTCCTCTTTTTCTTATTGTGGTCTTTCTCTGTTTACGAATGCTTATGTAATAAGTAGTCGTCCATTTAAGAAATCCAGATGAGGATTTTGCGACCTCTTGAAAAGTCAGTCACCATCTATCGCTCTAACCTTTTGATCGGAATCATCGGAAGTTTTGAAGCCTTTTTAGCTTTTCATAAGATTCGAAAGCTAATGAAAACTGTGACTAAGCATTTGCTTTGGTCATTGATTTCCCCTGGCGTGGGTTCGATCCTTGCTGTAAACTTCAACTTGCTCTCGTTATGTTTGTTTATGTGGTGACAGGTGGCTGTCCAGGTAACCTTCACAAAGTTCCCACGATATCGGACTTAGTAAGTCCCAAATTGGTTTCCCCTGCCCATGCTACAGTATTTTATTTCAATCAATGGACAGGACATATAAAAGTTCTTTTTGTTCAAGGGAGATCAGTTTGTGTTGACTGAACGCTGATTGTACTGTGTAGTAAATGATTAGGGCTGCCGCCCGTGACCGTGGCCACGGTTCGACGGCACCCGTGGCACAGGTGCCGTGGCCATTCCGTCGGCCATTATCTCTCCTTGACGACGGCACGGCTACGGCATGGGTTTCCAACCCCACGGCCCGTTGAAACAAGGCCGTCACGGCCATGCAACAGGCTTGTATTTTCGGCCGCTAATTTCGCCAGAAGCGGGCCAGAGATATTCGATCACTTCCTTAACAAGCTTGTCTCCCAAGTTAGACCATTTTCTGCCCTTAGGAGCTGCAAGTTGTTGTCGGGTTGCGGGCATGCCGGCAATTGCCGCCTGTGATGGCGGAGTTTGATCTCGGTTTGAATCACAACTTTCTTACAGCGCTGATTGGTTCTTAGTATATTAACCTGTTTCACAGCATCCAGAAGAATCAATGAAGCTCTCGCCATCATTATTGGGCATTTGGCAAGATTCTTCTGCCTTATGAGTCTCAGGATTTTAATTAAAGCCTCACCATATTCGAACATCAAGCCCTGAAATTTGACTATACTTACTAGACTTTCTATAGAGGCTTACAAGTAACATTTACATCAAGAAGAGCCCATGAAAATATCTGAAGACAGCCATGTACTCATTACGGCCATGCCGTGAACCGTACCATCCCGTCGGAGGGCGAGAAAGCTCTTCAACAGCCGTATAGAGCACGGGCCGTGCCGTGACTTGCCCGTGGATTCCACGGCCGTGACCGTCACGGCACGGGCGGCAGCTTTATAGATGATCGATTCTCTTGTGCTCTTTATCATAATCCATTTTCAATGCACTGGAACATATCTTCTTCTGTGCTTATGGTGTGGATTGCCACTGGGTCATGAATTTATTTAGAGGTGCCAAACTACAAGGAAGTTTTGTGCACTCACTTTGGATGGCTCCACAGGTGCAGAGTGCCATCTGTAATTGCCACTTCAGCCAATATGTTCCCATAAAAGAAATTCAACTTTGTGGTGAAACTAATGCTGGTTTTTCGATGTAAAAAGTCGGATTTTGAATCACAAAAGTGTTTTTGTCCCCGCTGTGCAACCCAACGCAGCTTTTGGATATTGATCCGGGAGAATGAATCGCTAACAGGGTGGTCTGTAAACAAAAACTTTAGCACATCACTGGCTTCCATGAGTAAAATTCAGTCCGCTAAGAGCTTTACATTGTCAATTTACCAATGGTATGCTCCTTGTCCAAGAGACCCAGGCTTTGATAATGGTCATATAGACTGCGCTCTACACGAGCCTCAAGTTTCCGAAATACATGCAGGTGTGAAGCCGACATGTACGTGACTGAAGTGTCGTGAGATTCAGTGGCTTAGGGAATTTTACGGAAGCACCGCGACACTTCTTGAAGTTATCCAATACCCATTGCGCCATAGAGTGAGGGAGAAAGTCGTGTAGTGGCATCAAGCCTTTGTTGCTAAGTTAGTGTTGCCGGTGTCGGGTTCAGAACCAATTGCGAACCTTAACCAAACCCGAACCAGACCTGAATTGAGGTTCAAAAACTTTAGGGGGACCGGACCGAACTGCGGGTCATGCTTGAGGTTCAAGATTTTTGGAATTTTATCAAACCTATGTGAACCTGTCTGGACATGTTCAAACCCAAGATGCTTCTATAAAAATATTAGAGAAAAATGGTAACCCGAAGTGCATTTGTAAACTCCACAGCTGACAATATAGTTCTGCAGTGTACCCTTTGGCCGAGCCTTCCACTTCTCGAGGCTCATTGAGGCATTGATCGACGATGGTGATGACAAAAGATATTTCCAAGGTCAGCAAGGTTCATTCAATACTGATGTGGATTAACGGTGTTTGAAACCAAATGATATGTAAGATGGCTGGGAAACTTTTCAACCCAGCACTGGGCTGCAATGGGGTATTTTTGGATGCAGCTGGAAGTTCACGCAAGTGATTTCACAGCCGTTGGTTCACGCAATGAGCTCACCGAGTATATAAATCTACTTTGCAGTGGTTTGGTATGCTGTGGAGGGCAGAAATCTAACAGAAATTGGGTTTAAAAGATTTTGCAGTTCATTCAGGTCTGAATGTGTTCAGAACCCGGACCGAACCCTTTCTGAACTGGACCGATGTTCGGTTCGGGATTTGGATGATTTGAGCAAACCGGACTCCAGGTCAGGTTCGGGTTCGGATTTTTTGGCAAACCGGACCTCGGCAACACTACGCTAAGTGGAAGTAACATGAGAACGGAAGTATCAGGATAAAAAGGTGAGTACGGTTGAATCAACGCATGTTAAAAAACAATGGCAAGACCTGAGCTTCAGGCATAGTTCAGAGGCACAGTGATGGTGGTCAGAACGGTAAAATCAAGCAGGCGTGACTTGGCACATGACCGTGAGGCTTAACAGAGTGGCTGTACACGTAACCTTGATTTTTTTCTCATGCCCATCTATCTTGCGTGGCCCGCAGAAATCCGCTTTCGGGCTGCTATTCACTGTTGTGTAGAGCGGTCCCTTCATTTCGACAGAGGGGAATACCAAATTCTTTTTTTTTTGAGAAGCCTGTGTCGGAATATTCCAAAGCTAACGTTAACCTCTCTCCGTCAACTCAGCCCCCTGTTAGTGAGTCTTGTAAGTGATCCCACCGCTGGTTTGTGCTATCATATTTCGATAGGCCCGTGTTTTTTTTTAGGACAGCATGGCTGAAATTGATGGACTTGAAACTCAGTCAACTCGACCGTTGTTATGTCAACCACTTATTTTCAAATTCACAACTCTACTTTTACCACCATGAACCTTTCAAAACTGTGGCTCTATAGCTTGCTATTATTCTGGATGCTGTGGTTTAGCTGCAGCCCTTCTATTCACATTGCGGACCACACACTCCAAGTGGGATTCACTAAGGGGACCTCCCTTTCAGGATGCTGTCCTGCAATAGCCCTTGGGCCAAAGTGAAGTCTGGCTGCATGCAGCCCAATTGATTATGGAAAGGAGTACAGAGAACGCTCTGCACCATTTGGGTCTTGCTCATATGCTCTTTGGATCAACCTTCAGTCGCTTTTGATTGTGGTTTATTGTTAAGACCTCACTTCCCTGTCAAAATATCAACTGAGATGGTTGATCCATATTTTTCAAAGATATCTCACTAGCCGGCATGAATGGTTTGCAGGTACATGCCAGCTGATGTCCCGCATTTGGCGTGGGCATGGAAATTGACGGCGCTTATACAGATTGTACTGTGATGTCCTGTTCTGCTTTAGTGTAGTGGTTGTCAAGGCCCCACATGCTCCTCACGCTTCTCTCGCTGCATTGCTCAACCCTATTCATAAAGCAACCACATAAGCATGAGTTTTTGCCGGGCAATGCCACGGCCCTCTACCCCAAGTTCTGTTATAATAATCTTCGCCATGTCATCGCGCCTCTCCCTGAATGCTGACAAAGAGAAGGTTGATCCTCACGGGGACCGAAGAGTGTCAAGGTCGTGCGGGTGATGGCGCCGAGTCGTGCAGCAGAATGATGGTGACAGCTGGGAAAGAAAGGAGGTACGAGTAGTTTGATAAGAACAGTCAATAAATATGAAGCTTAGCTCAGATGTGATCAAAGCACTGTGGATTCACGCGAAGATTCTCAGAATGAGTCCATTGACGTGGTGGTACGAGGGGGAGAGAGAGAGGATGCCATGATTTACAAACAAACGGATATCAAAATGAGGCAAGTGAGAGTCCATGGATGAAAGCCGTCGCTAAAGCCAACCCAACCCCAGCAATCCGGGAACTACGCAAAGACGGTATAGGGAGACTCGCTGCCCCGCAACAGTGTTGAGGATGGGTGCCCAATCCACCTTGAGGTCAATCCCCGGCATGGTCCGAGATGTCCGAAGTGGTTTAGCCATCGCGTTGGCCCTACGTAGTGCAAGAAAGAAAAATGACTGTGTGAAATATGAGATAAGTAAATGTGACAATATGAATTAAAGTTCGAGAACACAGTGATAAACCATTCCAACTGTATATGCATAATTGTCCTGTATAAGTTGGATGATTTGATTTGATTGTAAAATGCGTAAGGTATTCACCAGGTATCCGTAGATGATATTGAATGAACTAATGTGAAGAAAGCGTTGTTTATGAGTAAACCTGACGCGAGAGAGGTGTAGGAAGTGGGGAATAAATATAATAGACTCAATGAAAATATATGTAGTTGGTTGGTTGAAATGGCTCGGGGATCGAAGATGGCGAGTCGTGCTTCCACAACGCCTTCTTCTTTCTCGCAGCATCGGCGATTTCTTGTTTTGCGCTATCCGACACCCCTGGCTCCTGTGGGAGCCACGTCTTATTGAAAGACCAGCATGCAATTCGCGCGCAGTATGCCCTCGACCGGCGCACAGGCGTATATGGGGTTTTGATGTATCACAGGTCCTATGATCATCGGAGGACCATGATATATCAAAACAGGCATATGCTGGGTGAGGCCTAATGTGGTGCTGCTCCGATGCGTAGTGCGCGGGGTGGCTAACCCAGAACACAGCCACCACAGCCACCGATGCGTACTACGCATCAGAACAGCACCGCATTAGGACGGCACCGCCACGCGCTAGTGTGTGGCGCGCAACGACGAGCGGGCGGAATACCGGAAATGGTACGTATTCGGGGTGATGTATATGAAGTTACAGTACGGTCGAAATAGTACAGTATGCGCCACCCCTGAACTCTTTCCAGCGAGCAAGCTGTGCTAAGATGGAAGATCATCTTCAAAGGCGTAAGACGGGACTGGCAAGATAAAGATCCTCAAAGACGTGGTTTCAAAGACCAAAGACACCGCTCTAAAACAAAGACGTGTCTCAAAAACAAAAGATCCCAAAGAGACACATGTAGATTCATCCTTCCTCCCGCAAGGTGGTTTCGTCGCGTATGGACTGACACACCAATACCGGATACCGGCACCCGCCCCTGCCCTATACAATCGATCACGTCCCGTAGGGTGTCGCCGCATAGCTGGATGGCACCTGTGCTGCGCCTGTTCAAGGGCACCGACGCCCGTGTGGGCACTGTCTCGGAGCGCGCCGGGTTTGTCTGCCACTTCAAGGCTGTGAGGTACGGAAGAGAACTTTTGCGACGCGAATTCGCCCGACTTGATCACCGACGATGCGCTGGATCTGGGGCATGTGAACGAAGATGGCAAGAGACAGTCAGCGCAGGATGAGATGGTGCGGTTGGGTGACGTTCTTGTCCAGCTCGAAGACGATATCGATCGCAGGTGGCGGGATCGCGTAGCGTTAAGCCGTACTGTGTCACCGATATCACGCGCAACAACCATGTTCGTTCGTCGTACATCGCGTATGGCAATGAGGCGAGAATGGGGCACGTTTACGGGGACGTGGCACTGTTCGTGGAAGTTCCGGCGTTTGGGCATGGGGTTCGCGCGTAGTCCAGTTTGATTTGAATTTGTGAACAAACATTTTATCTCTTGTACGCTATCGAAGTAAGCCTCGATCCCAATTATTTCGGAGTCCGCCAGAGGACGGTTGCTGTAGTCACTGAGGGCAGTAGCTAGAGAAGAGTCGTTAATTCCAAAAGACATTCATATGTGAACGCGGAGACTTACACTACAGTAAAGCCGGAGCCAGCAGACTCCCCTTGTGGCCTGATCTACGGGACCGGTTCCACCGCAGGTGCCCGAGGTGTCGCCTGGACGGTATGCCTGAAGCGTACTCTGTCAGCGCCAGGTGCTGAACGGCAGGCGAGTATCAATGATATAATGCCCACCTGCTTGCACGGACACTTTGCTTTTTCGCATGTGAGGGTCTCCCCCCTTGTCAGGGATGATTCGCTGAGCCTACAACAATAGTCTTATTAAATTTGGGAGCCTAGTCAAACATAGAAAGACGTACGATGGAGAAACCCTGGATATTGCTGATGTCGTAGTCATGTCGGCCCCCAATTTTCGCAGAATCAAAAGTCCACTGTATGTGCATAATGTTTATCGTGAGCAGCCGCAAAAATCAAGGTGCAGCGAGCACATCCCAGATCTAGAAGGGCGGAGCGCGGATGCACGTACCTCGGTCATGGAGCACGGTGCCTTTCCGAATGCAACTGAAATACTGTTTACCTGTGAGTAGGGAGGCTGACTTTGATTCACGCACTGCCGCCGAAACAATCGTTTTGACACCCTGGGGTTGGCGGCATAAAATAAGCAATAAAAAAAGACATAGCATAAATGCGCACCAGACTTCGGTGGGCTATGGCAGATGCGCCCATTCCACCCTTTAGGAACCGAAATCTTATGGCTCGACTTTTCTGGGATTTCAGGGATTGCAGGACCGGTATAGCTCGCCCCATTGTGCGGGAAGTTGCTGAGAGTCGTGCGAACTGCAAAGTTGCAGTTGTTCTGCAAGGGAAGGTGTGTGAATACAGCATTCTCAGCGGGACTGTAGCTAGCTGTCTACGAGATGGAGACTTACGCGGAGAGTAATAGGGTGGTTGGCAGTAGCGACAGTCGCAAAAACGGCGGCAAGGAGGAGAGAAACGAGCATGTTGCAGAGAGGGAAGAATGTGAGAGTCTGGGATTGACTGGATTTCGCATTTCAGATTCATACCTTTTAAGGGCGTCGGCGCGGAATTGGTGGAAGTAGCTACTCGAATGGAGAGGAAGTGAGGGAAGTCCCTGAAACAATCCAGAGTCATCCGATACCCGATACCCACGGGGACCATCCCTTCCACAGATCCTCTTGTGGGTAAATCAATCCAGTTAATCACGTCCAAGTCTCCCTCGCAGATCATTCAATTCCCGAGGCATTTGGCTGTGATAATGTTTCATCTATACTTACGTGTATCTCCCGCCTCCAGTTTACGCCATCTCGGGAAACCAAATATGCGAAATCGCGCTCCATGGTCCAATTATGAATACTTGACCGCAATCTGATACACACTTAGTCCGCATGCACAGTGCTATCCCTCTTCACGACAAACGGCCGAAGTTCGGCGGCGCGAAACGGTCCATTTTTACTCCAAGGGAGAGCTTAGAAGATTTTTCACTTCCCCGAGTCCTTTTGGTGTTTGATTGAACGATCCGCACCACGGCAGATGCATGTGGCCCACGACGATGGAACGTAGTCGGCGTAGTTCGGGAGTGCATTTCGCTCCGTGGTTCCTGAGAAGAATCTACAGTGAAGGATTTCGTACCCGTAAGAAAAATAATAAAAATGAGCTAGCTAGCCGAAACTTTGATTGATTGGGTTTTCAAACTCATATTGTAGAAATTTCGGTTCATATTCACGGCAGTTGCACGGGGTTCCCGCTGCCGGACTGATACGGATGGTTGGACACCTACAACATCGCGGAAACGTACCCACGGGACGTACGAGTCTGGAATTTTCGGCCCGCGTCTCATTCGGTGTACCTGACCCGCAGACCCCGCGGGTTGCCCACGGGTCAAGAGATTGACGCCTGCTTTGATACCTGGGTTGTGTACAAAAGCGGCTTTCCGTACGACGAATGCGCAGATCCGAAGCTGTCCAGATGTTCCCATACGGGGATACTTTGTTCGAATTCTGGAAATGTGTCCAATCTGTGTCCCGACCATGAAATATCTTCGGTGTTGCGGGGTTGGAAGGAAAAAGAAACGGTTTTTGCTTTCGTGTTGATAACACAAAGGAATCAAACGAACGGTTGCTGCTCCGACTAGTAACTGCAGCCTGAGCTCCTGAGCGGTACATCGGAACCGGTGTCCTGTGCTTCAATGGAACTTGACAGATCGAGTTGAAACGCGTCGGTGAACTCGCTTCGCCTCCGACAATGCAATTCGTGGAACAGTCCGGGGGTTACTAGTGACTTACTTCCTCGGCAGTTACTGCCAATTGTTTTGAGCTCATATTTCCTTGGCCCATTTGTGTTCTTACGTAGCCGTATTGCAGTCGTAAATGATCTACACCGTGCCGTTTACGTAAAGTGAAAAACATGATTCCGCCGATCCAGTATTACAAGATCCGCAATATCAGTTGCTGGCACAGTACACAGTATAAAGCGGGAATCTGCGCGGCTCCTGCTGTCTCCACCCCTCCTACCGCTTAATTAGTCCTGCTTCTCTCCCTATTTCATCTTCCATGGTTCGCCTCCTCCACATTTTCCCCCTCGTTGCCCTCGCTGCTTTTGCGAGCGCAGACCATCACATCACGTTCCATAACCGGTGTGCCTCCAAGACCATTACCCCCACATTCCATGCCGCAGATGGAACGACGCGCTCCATGCACGCCATCGCGAAAGGCCAGACTACTTCAACAACAGTTGCAGAGGCGGTAGGTACAGTTCCTTTGTTTCTCATGCTATGTAATACCTTTTTCCCGCACAGAAAGCCGCGTGGCGTATCTTTGGTCAGACGGGATCGTGCAGCCATCCTGACGGTAAGTACATGGACGCACCAATTCAACAAGATGGCATGCCTCTTACATTTTTCTTTTAGGTGGCGGATGCCTTCTGCTGGAGTGCAGGTATGTGGTGGTGTTCCTTTTTATGCTCTGTCTGACGGAATGACTGTAGCTTTGAGTTCGTGACCTTGCCGAACGTGCTATCTGAAACTAACTTCTCCCTAAAGCAATCCGTCATTTAGACAATGCATGCTGTTTCTATTTCGATGCACGTAGATACTGTTACTGACACCCTCTTCCAGGTAATCTCTCGCGGGTGGACGGTTTCAACGTCGGTCTCTTCTTAAAAAGCCTGAACCACCTTGGTGACTAACCTTCACTTCAGGTCGGCATGGAATTTTCCTGGTCTGACCACAACTGCAAGGGCAACTTTTGTCTCCATGTAAGCAGGTCCCACACCCAGCAGAAATTCCTCTCATACCGGCTTACAGCCCACTTGTGACGGCGACCGTGCGTTTTCCACTGCAAACAATGGCGGAGGTACGTTCATAGCCAGATCCCGTGCATGAGCCAAACAAACTCTCGTACAGCTTCCATCCGCCAATGCAACACGCCGAACGTTGGAATGACGTTCGTGCTAATTTATTTTTTCTTCTTCATATGCTGAAGCTCTAGATGCAGAGTTACCTTCTCTTGCGATCATTGAAATGGCTAGGTTCAAGTTCTCAATGCTTGAAACCAAAATAAGTTTCAAACAGAACTCAGAAATCAGTAATTTCCACTCGTACTTTCGATACCGTGCTTTTGTTTTCGATAGTGGGTATTTGTTATGAGAGGCGACTTCATAATTATACAATGGGAATGATAGAATTAGTGGAAAGGCCACATCGGAATTCTCCGTGATCACGGATGCATCGGTTACTATCCTTCTCCACCATCAGCCTCCTCGAGAATTTTCCCAGATGAGCCCTCTTCTCATTTTGGGGTGCCCTTGGTTGTAAATTCGGAGCCTGAGACGCAGATGTGGGGAGCTTCGACGTCTCGCCCTGCCTTTGGATTCCTAAAGATCAAGAGATACGAATTGAGATTTTGATCTAAATCGTAGACCGCAATAGTGGTGCCAATACAAAAAATCTGTGCCGGTTACTAGGGAGAGAGGTCAGGACGCTCACTTTGAAGTGCATAAGAAAAGTTCCCTGCGCCTCCTCGGAAGGGACTACTACCATGATATCGGGTGACGCTACGATTGTCTATTAATCTTGGGGCTCAGTTCTGCGGGCAGACTGGTGGCTGTACAATTTTGGGTTAGATTTTTTTTCATACTCAAAAGTGTACAACGACCAGTCTGCCCCGTGGGCCGGGAGCATATCATTATCGAAGTCCATGTCATAACTGTTGACGTCGGACATGGCGCTTGATGAACGGCAAGGTATTTCGGACCCACGGTTGGAAATTGGGGAACCAGTTCGGGAAGAAGGTGGAAACGAACGCAGTTTGGATAAAGATGTGGGGGAATGAGCTCGGGAAGAGGGAACGAATGATACTCGGCTGCTGGACCGTAGTCTCTAATAAACAGACGCTACAACATTATCTGTGTGTTGTACGTGAACGTAGGTGTGGCAACGATGAGGGCCAACACTGACGAGGGACTAATGCGAAGGGGAAACAAATTGTCTTCAAGTAGTACCAGGGATACAAGCTATATAGTCAGTGAATAGGAGTAAGAATGAATGATAGCCTGTGTGAGGAACAAGGCTGTACGATTGAATGAAATTGAAACGGCGTAGAGTGAAGGCGAAGGTGATGAATGGTAGCGACGGCATCGGAGGACGGGTCTGAAGGACACTGAGCGAGCAGCAGCGCGAGGTGATGGTGAAAGAAAGCAGGAACGGTGTGAACGTTCTCGGGGATCTCGGATATACCGAACCCGGCACATGGACCGTGTCATAGAGCAGGATCCTACTCACACCCTTCTGGTCATTCCTCGGTTGTAGTAGCACACGAATCGTACCAAACCCTGGCCCCAGATACATAGAGGTCAGCAAGGAGAGGGAAATGTACATGAGTATTTACGTATTTACGTGGAAGTAACTATAATAATTTTGCATTGTCCATTGCAAGATTCCGAACTATAGCACTGAACCCGAGTTAGCTTAGCAAATTGGAAACTGCTAGTGTTCGTCGATAGGGCTTTTGAGGCGGCCAAAACTTGATTTGCAGCAGTGCTGTTCACATATCGGATAGGCGCACAGGCCTCCGAAAAACTTTACTACCCTCGGAATCCAGTTTTACTCCAATCACACAAGCAAGCACTCAAGAGATCTAACCACCCATCAGCTTCAAAGGGTAGCTAGGTTACCAGACCTAGCCACGGCAGACGAAGAAAATTGAACGCTCTTCTATAATATGAGTTCGGTGTCCGCGCAGTAGTATGTTGAGACTTTCAATATCTTGCAACGCTTTCCAGTCTCAAGGTTGATTTCTTGTCCCTGAAACCGCTAATTTTAAACAAAAACAGCAAAAATGGCAAAAAATGCTAAAAGTAAGGAACTTGCATCGGCCATTACGAGCTCAAATCCCTATCAATTCCATAAAATGTGGTGATGGTCTATTTTCTGAGTGCTTTCATCCTACTATGACCGTTCTTTGATATCTTGGATATCTGCAAAGTCGATTTTTCAGAAAACAGCAATTTATTTTATTGCAGAACATTGGGACAGCCGTGGTATCATTTAAACGATGCCCAAATTCTTGAAATGGCTCATGTTTCATTCGAATATATTATTTGAAGTGATTTGGACCCGAAACAAGCTCAAACGAGTGCGCCAATTACTTTTTGCCACCACTGTACTACTTCTATCCGGGAGGGGGATCCCGGTCACCTTGAACATTTTGGCCGGTTTGCAGCTATGTAGAATGCTCCAACTATCACGAGCTCTATAGGATGGGTGCATATCCCGCGAACAGTTTGGGCCCATTAGCATGATTTTTGAGAATTTATCTGGCAAAGTTCCCAAACACTGCAGAGATGTGTTTGTCTTACCGTGGGTAAAACAGGCTAGTAAAAAGTATTTGAGGTTCAAGCTGTTTGATAGGGTGTTTTATCTAAAAGTAAAAATAGAGTATAATGAATCATTTTCATGCCTTTTTCATTGAGACAAAGGAAAGCTTTTACCAGGGAAAAATTATGCTGTTTTTCAAGCACCGTCCATGGTAAAACAAACGCATCTCTGCAGTGAAAAGGGAAAATGAAGGAGCAATTTTGCAGTCTATAGTCGAAGCAATAGGCCAGTAGTGTCTCTCTCTATTCCCCAAGATTTTCAACGGTCGGAGACCACATAATTAATCATATCACCGAGATTGTAGAAATAACCTATACCAGTGGCGGATGGTCGGGGTCCGCACATGGATGGACCTTAGGGAAGAAACGAGGCCCAGATGCTGGCCAGAGGACTCGGTTGACCATAATATGTGGCAGAAATACTAATAGGAAGCAAATAAACACACTTAAAATCTACGTACACAGCCAAATTCTCGATTGGTGAGTTATTACTTCTCGACTCTGAAGCCAACTGCACTTGTTGAACGGATGGCTGTTAGTATCGTCGGTCGACGAAGTTCCATTGTTACATGACATGCCGGGCCTACTTGGTCATTCCCTCCGAGTCTATATACGTCGTTCGGAGAATTAGTCTCTGTTTGCTGCTGCTACTTTTACTCCAGCGCATACGAAGAGCCCACCCCGACTCAGTTGCCATTGATGCAACCATCTCCGGCTGCAGTATCATGATCGCGCAAGTCAGCGAACGAGTAAATCTGAGCCGAAAAAACGACGTACCGCCGGGAATGACGGTGAACGGCGCACTTGAAACGGTGTGGAGGCTCCCGTTCTCCTCGTCCGTGACTAAGAGGACGAGAGATTGCCCTAGGGGGTGGAGACGTCACTCGAGCATCTACGGACAGGATACTACAGTTCCGCACCAAGTGTGGCATTGACTATCCAGGTGAAGCTGGTGTCAGTAGTGACATCAGTGCCAGAGATGGGCAGCGGCTGAATAGGATTGGTTTGAACGCTGATGAACAGTCGTCGTTAACGTGAGGAATCTCGGGTAACACACGTGCTTACGCCTGAGAACAAAGCAAAAAGTCAATCAGGATCCTTGGGACAATCCAGGAAGTGACTTACCATAACGTAGGGGGCTGCAAATCCAAATATCAAATACGTAAGGAATCCGCGCAACGAGGGAACAAGGAGACGCACGGATTCCACCAGACCAAGTGATAAGCAGGGGCTCGCACTGAGCTGCGGACGGATTTAGTGGTGCCAAAGCGAGACGAAATATGAACGTACCTGCACTGACTCTGCGCAGAAAGCGTTAAGTACTTGACAAGGGAATGAGAGGGGGACGGCGTACGGGGTGTTGATTACCAGCGGCGCATGGGGCGCGACGGCGGCGCTGGCACCGAGAGCTGCTGCAAGAAGGAAGAAAGAATGCATGTCTGAGGGGCAGATGAGGAGGGATGCTTTCCCGCATGATGGTATTTATACAAACCATTGGTGACTTGAAATGGAAGGCGGTAGCGGTGTTGCGTTGGCACCCGCTTATGAAATGTTCGCTGAATTTTGCTGCATTCAAATGCCATAAGTGCTGCTTACACTCGCGGCGGACGGGAGAAGCAGTGATGTTGTAGAGCGATCCGCGGAGCGCACGTTCAGATCACTCGAGGACTTGCTGTATTGAACGATGAGTCAACCGGGTGAATCAACTCGACTATCATCACATTCCAAATTTGATGCCGACACCGGGACCCGGGCGACATTCGCGGAATAAAAATGCGTTCAGCCAGGAATCTCGACCATACATGCCTGCGAGAGAAGCATAAGTATTCGGCACCGCTGTAGCCGACGCCGGGAATATCAGCGATTTGGGAGCACTGCCCAGCATTGCATACAAAAGAGCGGCGTGTTCAGACCGAAGCGAAGAACATTTCAATTGGCGCATGTTTCTCAAAATCACCGTCGTTTTCCCGTCGCCTAAACCCACACTTAAATTCCCACCACACAACACGTGCTGCGAGTTCAACGTTAAAGACTCCTCAATAAGAGGGTCTGGAGTTGTCGCAGGATTCCTGGATATCTACCCCGCTTTACTTTACGCGCGATTCCTAGAGCCCTTAGCACCGTGAACGCGGATGAAGGTGGAGTCGCGGCGCAAGTAAGTCGTGAATGTTGGACTGAGGTGCGGGTTCTGCTCGGTGCAGGCTCGGCTCCGAGTCACAGCAAGCGCGACGTGAGTTTGTCAAATTTTTGCTGGGACCTGAATAGTCAATTGAACTTGCTGCGGTTGATCCCAAGCACTGCGTCCAGGCCGTAAATAGACCCACGTGGCTGTCGGGTCTATTTATTTGAACGCAAATATTTCCGAACAACTGATTCAGAGTGCCAACGTCCGTCCAAAGATTGAGCCTAGAGCAACAAACAATCTATTTATGACCTGAACGCAATAGGGGACTTCACGGTAGGGCTGATTTTCCCGTTTGTGAATAAATATATTCATTATTATGGGATGAATAAAATTGTTGTTTGGGGAATAAATGCGTGATCACCCCATTTGAATATTATATTTCTATAGCATCAATTCCACCTACACCTCACAAAACACCTTAGGTGCGCCATCTATTATAATCATCTGACAGACCCCTATATCAGCTAAACAATTTGGATCGGGGGGAGTGTTTTTTTCTATTTTCTTTTTGACAGGAGGGCAGGACTGTCGCAGGCAATGAGCGGGAGAGGCGGGATGACAGGCAGGAGAGTGGTGGGATGATGGGCAGAATGAGGCGGGATGAAGGGCGGGCAAGGCGGGACAATGGGCAGGGAAGGCGGAACAACGGGTAGGGAAGGTGGAACAACGGGGTGGGGAAGGCGGGATGATGGGCAGGATGAGGTCGGATGGGGGCAGAGCGGTCACGGGCACCTTGCTTACTCAAGCAGGTATATATATTCCACAAAAAAATGTTTATTCCACAAACAAGATTAAATCTCGTTTGTGGAATATTTTTATTTTGTAAAAATAATGGTCCCATCACTCCATTATTTTTATTCACAAACGGAAAAATAATGCCTACCGTGAAGTCCCCTAATGAAGTAAATATTCACTATTCCGAACAATTGACCCAGTGAGCCGAAGGCTGTCCAAAGATTGAACCAGAGCAGCAAAGAACTCGATTCTCGGGAATGTGAAAAGCCCTGGAGCGCAAAATTGTACCGTACCGTACCGCAAGACCCTCTCATCCCTGTTTTACGGTTACGGCTACGGGTGGCCTACCATAAACGCCCGTAAAGCTTACGGTGAGGATCCCTACGCTGGGCAAAGTAATCGCCTTCTGCGCTCGTGTGTAATTACAAGATCCTGGCAGCAGATGAAATGAATCAGCACACCTTCAACTTCCCCGCACTGCTTCCACAATAAAAATTCCTCCGCACGGATCCAAATGTCATCTCCACCCCTGACGCCAATCTCCCAATCGCTGTAATAGTGCGCGTGCGTCGCCACGACCAAACGAGGATCAGCGATGCCAGTAATCTCCTCTATAAAGCCGACTGCGGCGTCTTCCTCTTTGGCGCTGAACGCTACCATGAGAACCCGCAACCGGTGATTGTTTGTAGGAATCTTCTCTAGGAATAAGGGGTTTGGCTGGGTGTTGAATGAAAGGTGCGTCAAGGCAGGCAGCGCGGACGCGCTCAGCAGCCACGCCAGCCTCGCGGGCTCCTCGTTCTCGACGTCGACCTCATCATGGGTAACACAGGTGAACAGCGGGTGCTCGAGGTCGATCTCGGGTTCCGTCAGGTCCTCCTGTGACTGGGATGTTGATTTCGTTTCGAATACTCGGATACGATCAAAGGTCTATACCTCATCGTGTTCATCGTTGTCTAGGCCGAAAAGCTGTCCAATCTCTACACTTAGGCGCTGGACGCTAAGCGCGGGAAGGAAGCGCGGGTGCGCGATATTCCCGATGAGCGCGAGCGTGGTGATCCCCGGCAGGATTCCAAAAAACTCGCCAGCGGGTCGGGACGTAACAGGTCAGGCCTGGAATCCATGAGAACATGTCGCACAGTCGATGTGAGAAATACCGCTGGTTTAGCCTTGATAGAATTTAGAACGGCCGCGATGTTCTCTCAGTCGTCGTCAAGGAGGATCAGGCTGTATAGAATGGGTTCCAGCGTGAGATGTGTCAGAAGACTTTATCGTCGCGATATATATAAGGAAGAAGAGGCCGAGACTTGCCAGACACGGGTGCGATGAGCAACGAGAAGCTTGGGTATTTTGGAGCGGTCTATGTAGAGCGGTCAATTCAAAGGCGAGCCGCTGGAGTTCTACGGGAGGCTTTGACTTCGCCACAGCGCTCATGGATGAGGCTCGGAAGGATGTGGAGAAAGGAGGGACTGTCGCCGTCGTCCTCGTCCTCGGAGACGGTAGAAGTCAATAGCCGTGGGATGGATTCATCATCCTCGTCGTATGTGGTGGCGCTATGGGATGGGTCGACAAGATATGATATAAATAAGACTTTCACTGACGAAAAGACGTCAGATGCAGTGTCCGTGACAAAGTCCAACTCGAACTCGGATGGAGCGGGTGCGTCGTCTTCGGGTCGCCATGCCCCACCCAGAATACGAGCTACCAGCGCTGCCATCTAAGTACCTGTGGATGGCGGACATCCGTGATTGAAACTCCGGCTTCGCATTGCTCTAGATTCCTGACTGTTCGACGAGGATGAACAGAAAGGTGGCAAGTTGTGAGATCGTGGATCGAAAGCAAGAGGGTTAGGGTTAGGGGTCCACACGATTGTGCTGATGCGTCGTTGCATCGCCACAAACGTTCCTCTCACCAACCACTACAACCCTTCTTGCATTCGAGGATAGATACGCGGCTTCTCACGGCGCTGAAAAGTATACTCCATTGCATGTGCTGGAAGTGCTATGAAGAACTCTCAGCCTCCACCGGCACATGTGCATTCCTGACAGTCTTTGTGCTGGCACGACATAATACTTATCCGGGAGAGAAGAACGACGCCCACGATGGTGCATCTGCGATCTAAGATGGCCTTCCTCATCCCAGGATGGTGGTCTCGTTGATTGCGCGCGCCCACCTGCGTCGGCGCCGGTGATGGTTTCCACTGTCTCCGGGGAACTTTTCTCGCAGCCTTCCCTTTTCATTCTGGGCACCCGGCACTTTGCACTACGTCTTTTCTCCCTTCAATTTTGTTCCCGCTCGTTCCGAGTTCGTTGCTTTTACTTTCTCAATCCGGTCTCGGCGCCGCATGAGTATCTCCCGCTTGTCTACTTCCCGCCCCGTTTTCTGTATTTATCTCGTTCCTTTAGGTATCTGCGTGGACATGTCGGTGCGTATCCTGGGGCAATCAGCACCACTGCTGGACGATGTTATTTTTCAATTCCTTCTCGAGAATCAGACCTTTTGTTCACGCCTCAAATGAAGTAACGAAGAGCGCCTAAACTTAGCTCCCACACAAAACCACAACAATTCCACCGCTCTATTTACGTGTTTCCAAAAAGATCTTCGCAGAACGTCTCCTTCTCCCATTACTACCCCAGCCATTTCGTCCCGCGTCCGTTCAATGGCTTCGAGTCTCGCAATTATCCCTTGGAATCCGGATGCAGAACGTGAGTTCATTGTTTACTGCAACCTGTTTCCAGAATCGACTACTGGGGATCACGGGCAGCTGTGAGGAAACCAGACCTGAAATACGACGCCGACAGAGCACTGGGCCGGAGGAAGCCTGGGATGCGCAAAGATGATGTCGCTGAGAGGAGGTTGTGGATGGGAATCCAATATTGTAAGATTGTGTCGGTGGGCCAAATGAGGATGAGATTCTCCCAGATCCGTCCCAGATCCGAGTCCTAGGAAGAGGCGGGGGAAGATATTGCATACCGGCCCCTAGCAGACGGGAAAATTCGGAGCTCTGACCTACAGTGAGCGTCGGGTACGTATCTGCGCCGCCGACGCCACTAACGGCGAATATTGCGTAAAGCGTACAACGCACACGGATGCCCGAGGAATTCAAATTCCAATGAACTTTTGTAGATAGACATCCAATTTAGAGCTTCTAAGTACATATCTTGGGATCGATTTTATTCCTGCACAAACAATTGCAAACTGCTTCAAGCTCTTCCTAACCATCTGAACCAAATGTAGCACCGCTCAGAGGCCTTTACCAGGTGCACCAGAACGACCTAACTTTTCCGACCCATTTGGGAGGCAGATTAATCCCCCCACCAGGCCCAAAGGCGAAAAAATCTCCAGCACAGTTGTTACTCCTACACCCCAAATGATACAAATCAGAATCCCGCTCACGGGCTACAACAGAATAGAACTGGCGTACTTATATATCTTGCAGTAGTTGTGGATTGCCTCTGCGCGGTTAATCTGGTCGGTCCACTTTCCGTACACGCTACCGGGAATGCTCCCAAACTCGTTGCACCTGTTTCTCCTCCACGGCTCTTTTTCTAGCTCCCATGATTCGCATAGGCCGTACGGGCCGGAGACGGGGGTGCAAAATGTGATATCGTGCAAATCGTCAAAGGCTTGGTGGGAATCCTGCGCTTGTCAGTGCCTACATAACAAAGATAGATAGGCACACAAACGGTGGGAGAGCGGAGGGGCTCAGTCGAGGCCAGACCATGACCATGCCAGGGTATCTGATTATTCTCGCTATCAGCAGGTGCCGCACTGACGGAAGCCAGAGAGGCAGTCGCGAGGAGGAGCCTGATGTCGAAGCGCATGACTGTCGAAGGGGTTCTGAGTTTAGGTTCGAGGGGTCAAAGTCGGGTGGGATGAGATCGATTACCGGGCTGCCTCAGGCATTTATATTTATTCTCTGCGCTGCGGGCATAAACAGGAGACGAGAGAGCGAGAGGACTTGGGTTCTAGCTTTCCCTTCCAAAGGATGCATGCATGAATCAGAGCGTGAAAGAGCTTCGAATCCACTCAAACGCACTTCGAAAGGGGCCAAGGATGTGTACCGCAGGGTCGAACAAGAACGCGTTCATTGTATCGCATAGCCGTTCATCGCTTCCGCATTAGGCCCGTCTCCTACAGGCAGCGTGCTGAATTAAATGGCCGTTCATTGACGTGGTCTCTTCCGCATTCATGATTCATCTTGCGCGTCGGCATCTCGATGAGTCGTTTGCGGGGCAGGCCTTAGTAAACGCTGTAAACTACATCAAAAAAAAACTCCTTTGGTAAAGTCTTCCGCCTGACAATTATCAAACCTCTGATGCCATGCTCATCCTTTCTTTCCTAATGTCGCCTGACCATTCCTTCTAGGCGTAGGTCTCCCCTCTCCGCCGTATCTGAAGATGTACCTGCATCACAAACTCCCAGCGGCGCCTAACACGCACGAAGGAGCTGAGCTTCATCCGAGTACTGAGGTATTTCATTCAAATCGACAGGGGGTGTGATGCGTGACCCGATTTACCTATCGATTTGATTGAAATACCTCAGTACTTATCAAATTACTTTCATACCACTTACATTCGTTCTTAACACTGCATTCTGAATCATTAATCAAATCGGACGAATGTTCGGTAGCCAGCTGCTGTCCTTGCTTGAAAATCAGGTCAACCCCCGCCGGGCGATCATCCCCCAATGTTTCGTCACGGTGTTCCAACCGTGTTCTGCAGTTCGATGTCCGACCGTGACGTAGTCTCTGTGACAGATACTCTATATTGATGACGAACAAGTAAGTATCAATAGGGGGTTTCAGAATCAAAAAATGAGGTCCAACTTTTGCTCCAACTTGCATCCCAACTTTACAAAAGTTGAAGCAAAAGTTGGACCAAGAAATCGGAGTTGGACTGCAAATCGGGCACAAGAGCCCGACTTGACATCCAACTTTTGCCCCAACTTCGTGCTCCAACTTTTCGTTCAACTTCGGCTAATCTGGTTCTTGGGCCTGTATCACATCTTTTGTGATACGCGACACCCAATTTCCGAACTTGGGGCAAAAAACATGGGGCTGGGTGTTTCACAAACAAGGACCTAACTTTTGCCTCAATTTTTGTAAAGTTGAGGGAAAGTTGAAGTCGAAGTTGGGACGAAAGTTGGACCAAAATTTTTAATTCTGAAACCCCCTAATATAGATAACCATGACGGCGTGGTGAACTCAGTGCGGCCGAGTACCATCTTTGACTCATTAGATTTGTCCAGTCTCTAGAAAACATTTTAGGCCCAATGGCGGGGCATTCAACTTTGGTTCAGTCCAAGTTCAGTCCAATTTCGAACAGATGAGTCTAAGGATCTGCGATGCAGGTCAGTTGCGGATCAATGCCAAGCGGGCACCAAGTGATCTCCGTGCAATCCCGTAACACGCTTCATTCTCTGGCGTCGAATTTCGCAGGCTTCCCCACCGGACATCGACTTACATCGATACGACCGTATATGGCACCAGCCGCGTGTTTTCACAGCCGCATTGGGCTGGTTGATCGTCCAGGGCGGGGACCCAAGTTCTAGCTTGAAGTGTTGTTTTGGTGCGATTTTGATTTGTAATTTCTGATTTAGGCGCATAGTATTGAGTATCATTATCGGCGGACGCGTCTTAGCCCCAAATTTCAAGGCCAAGATTCAAATCTAAATTCTACAATCGCGATACGGTCAATTGTACATAAAAATCTTCATCGGCTTATACGGCTCTTCCATGTAGGCGATATCCTCTGGAGTGAGTTTCACGTCAAATGCACCTGAGAAAATAAATATTGAATCTTTTTTCAAAACCCATGCTGGAGTAATAACACACCCAGGAGATCCTCCAGCTTCTTGAGCGATGTCGTACCTACGATAGGCGCCGTTACGCCTGCCGAAAGAATTCAGTAAGGATGATGCATACATATGAACCAATGCCGACGCACCCTCTTTTGCCATCAGCCATGCGAGCGACACTTGTGCCATCGTCGCACCATGTTTCTGAGCGACTTCTTCGACGCTACGCAAAATTTGAGTGTGACTTCACAGTCAAACGGGATGATCGGACAAACCGATTCACAATGTCCTTACTTCCAGCACCGAGAGTGAAATACGCATCGGGGGGGAAGTCGTCGGTTTCCTGGCGGAGTGTTTTCTCGGCTGGTGCGACTGTGGCCGTACTAACGGGACGTGTGAGCGCGCCACGCGCCAGGGGCGACCATGGAATCGAGCCGACGCCGAAATGCTATGCAGATTAGATTTCAACAAGATAAAAAAACGAACGGAGGACAACGCCGCACCTTGAGCGAAGGCAACATCTCGCGCTCCTCCTCACGGTGGACGAGGTTGTAGTGGTTCTGCATTGAAATGAACGGAGTGAGGTTGTGTGTGATTGCATAGTCTGGACATTGTCAAAATTGAGGTCGAAGGCACAGATAGGAGGGTCATACTTTGCATAACATGGACTGCAAACTGCGTTGAGAAAGCGACACGAAAAGAATGTCAAATAAAGCTTACATTGCCAGGCGTGGCACGAGCTCATCCCGATATACCGAACGTACCCGGCTTTGACCACTTCGTGCAGCGCTTCCATCTATGATCCACGAAGAAAAGTAAGTGAGTCATAGCCGATGTAGAATTCAGTTACACGCCCACCGTCTCAGCAATCGGCGTATCATAGTCAAATCGATGACCTTGAGACAGGTTAGTTTAAAATTGATAGTCGGAGATATTTTAAGACTGACACTGTAAAAGGTCGATATACTCCAACTGAAGGCGCCTCAGACTATCCTGCACCGAGGCCAAAATATGTTTGCGCGACAAGCCAAACTGGTTGACGTAACCTCGGTTGTCTGGGCCGGCGAGAAACAATTCAAGATTGTTTACGTCGAGTGTTTTTCCGACAGGGTGGCGGACCTACATACGTATACGCTCATTAAAGACGACCATAGTTCAGCTGAATGAAGACGGGGCACCTTGGTCATTACGACGATCTCTTCGCGCGGAAGTTGAAGTTTCTTGGTTGCGTTGCCGAGAACTATTTCGCTCATTCCGTTTGAGTATATCTGTATCGGGCAGGCCAGCGATCATGATTGAATCAATGCCAAGTTCTTCACGGGAAATTTGACATACATTGGCCGTGTCAAACGTCTGGATGCCTGCTTCATATCTGGAGCCGCAAAGAATGAACTCAGCGAAATTCAAATCGAGATTCACCGGCAGAAGCACGACTCAGATGAGTCGACTCTCGCGGTCACATACGCATATTTAATATGCTCAATGGACTCCTCCTCGTCGAGCGTCCAGGACCGCCACTTGGACGATCCGTATGACATACATCCGAGGATAATCTCGGAAACCTTGAGGCCAGAGTTTCCGAGGCGAACTGGAGGGGTAAAATCAACACACGACGGTATGTAGAGTTCATAGACAACTCACCGTATTTAACACAGCGAGCTGGAGCTGGGAGCGTCGCGGAGGAAGCCATTTATTTTCTGAGAATCTAATGCAGTTCGAGCCAGGCTTAATATATATAGGGCGGCCTGGCCGGTACGCGTCATGCCGGTAAAGGTCCATCTCTGGCCTTCTCAAGGCGATTTCGACTCTCCGGATGCTCACTTGACGAAGTGAGCTTGACAATCTTGATCCCTCGATCCGCTTGATCCCTTGATCCGCAGGAGTAAGCAAGAATGAGTCAATTGCACAAGAATCCTGCGGAGACTAGGGAAAAAAAGGAATTGCTGAGATAAGGTAAGGCGCATTCCGACGAGATCTCATCCCAGCTCGTTATTTCAGTCCAGCTTCTTTTTTACAAGGAAAAAAAGTCTATAGGAGATTTATAGCATAATCCGAATTGTACCAGCCTGCCTACGGCAATATGTTTGCTATAATTGCTGCTTATCGTAGGCAGGCTACTCGTCTCCATGTCAGAATCAACTTCAAGACGAATTGCACTGGGTTGGGTAGATTTTGCTCCTAAAATAAAATAAATTTTGCAGTGAACTCGTTCTACTTGGGTCTCCAAACAACCCCAACACACATCAGAGAAGTATCAAGGCTGTTGCTCGAGTTGTTTGATATCCCTATGTCTTGTTCTCTGCCATCCAGAGGCTGAACTCCTCGGAGCGCTGAACAGCCTAGACCTCTATGACCCATAACGACTTCTGCCCTGGGTTGAGTCCGAGCGCAGCTTTTTGCTGGTCAAAATATACTGCCAGTACGTCATAGACAAACTCCCGCATCGTCTTCTGATTAGGCCAGCTTTTCCGGAAGGAACGAAACGAAAGCCTGCTGCATTGCAGTCAGACCAGTGCGGTGCTCCGGGATCAGGTGTGCTTCTTGAAGTTTTACCCTCGTAAATGCACTGAATTCCCAGGAGATCTCCACGGGCGCTGATCGACAAATATGCGGTGAAGGCCCGTTTCTCCTCATTGCTAATGAGCGCTACCTGTTTAGCCCCGCGGTCGGCCCACGTGAGTCGGGATCCGGGCAGGTAGACGACACCCGTCTGGTCCGAGTTGACAATGAGGGCATCCGGTATCCGATGATCCTTGATCAGGTTGGCGCCCCGGAGGAATGCTGTTTCGCAGGCATTCTCCCAATTGGCTGGTAGCTTCTGAGCAGCCTTCGTTCTCTTCCGCACTGACCAACCAAGCTTGTTACGTAGGAATGCACGGCAAAATGAGTCTGAGGCTTGGAACGCCGACCCATCCTTGAATTTCTGCTCAAATATCTCGGGTTTTTTGTCATGGATAGTCGCAATCATGATGCAACGCGCTGATGATGCAGAAAGCGGTGAACCTGCTTGACGAAGCTCCCGGAGCTGGTGAACTATTTCCTCTGTAACCTCCGGGTACGGCGCCTAAATAGGGCCAGGAGAAAATGCCGCGACTGCCGCGGCATTGCCGCGGCACTGCCGTGCCCCAGTTTAGCCTAGTTAGTCAAACATTTGTGTTGTTGAAAATGACACAAGAAGGTCCACTGACCTCTTTGGATGCTTTATCTCTTGAAGCTGGGTCTTCTCTTTGTGAATTAGGTTGAACTGAACCTCTTTGGATGGAAAATTCGACGAATACTGCATCAAATTGTGGCAAACTGTCATGTGTCTTCCTCTGTAGAATTCAAACATGAAACAAACTTGAATGGGATCACATCCCCACATTGTAAATGGACAACCAGGCGCGTTTAACTGGTTCCTAATGTTTCTGTCTGCGCCTCAATTCCGCGGCATGTGCGCGGCAATGGCGCGTCAGTGCCTCGTCAGTGCGCGGCAGTACCGCGTCAGTGCGCGGCAGTACCGCGGCAATGCACGGCAGTGCCGCGTCAACGCCACGGCAGATGCGCAGCAGCGCCGCGTCACTGCGTGTTTAGTCGTGTACCGGGATACACATTCGGAGCATACGCAGGTTTTAAATTGGTGCGAGGCCAACTAGTGTGGTGATCTGAATTGGTACATCAATAGTCGATGAATGGAAAGCGACATCTCGACTTCAAGTTGCTTAACCTTCATTTACTCCGTGGTTTCAATGTTGGTGCAGATTCCCAATTCGCAGTTTGGACCACATATGAAATTCTATTCTCAATGGCGACCCTGGGCACTCTGTGGTTCAGTTTAAATTAATGTAGGGTGTGGAGGCTCTAGGCTCTGCTTTGGCAGAGTGCTGGCGGGACTTCAGCCGCTCTGCCCAACTGGCTAGATATCAAATCCAGGTTGAAGTTGGAATATGTCGCGGGGCTGTACTTGAGTTGGTTCTGAGGCAGTTCTGAAGCGGAATTGTCCATCTCGTGCACAGAAATTGAGCGCCAGAAAAATGACAGAGGACAAGATCAGTACAGTACACAAATTGCGGCACTATTTCCAATGGCATTGACCTAGATTCTGATCCCTGTTCCACCTAACTTATCCCTTGTATACAGTGGTGCAGCAGCGCGGTCATTGTAAACAATATGGACCACATCTACTCACTTTAACCTGTTTGGCGGCACGTAAGTCAACTTCCCACAGTTCGAATCCCCTTGAGATTTTCTCGTGAATGCAGGATATACTTCCGGCGCTTCGGGTGCAAGGGGTTCTTCCTCATAAGAAATTATTTGTTACTTTGAGTGTGCGTGAGGCACCAAGCAGCCACACCGCAGCAGTCCCGCGTCACATAGCTTGGTCTTTGAATCCAAATGAAGGTTGTCGTATTATCTTGGCCGGGTGAATTGCCCCGGTCAGTGTGCTGCCTTGAATTTGAACGGCCCGGCCTTGTGCAAACAATCATTAATCCTATGCATATACTTCTACAGTCCTATTCTATGACCAAGCGATTTCAAATGCTGCGTTAGTGCGTTATCACCGCTGATTTTATGAGGCATTGGGTTGTCTATTTTTCAATTCAGTTCATCTTGCCTTGAATATGATTTCCATGGCTACTCTTCCCCCTTTTTGGTTCTTGATATTATCTAGACATACTGACATGACTATGAACCTCGAATATCAAAGGTCAGGTTTCACTGTTCAACTTCTGTATTGTAACTTTTGAGATGAGATCATACCAACGGTAACTTTTGCGCAAGCTAATGAACTGGTTGTTTGGATGTAAGTCCTCCGGGAGGCCATCATACGATGTGTAACACAGACAGGGGTATGCATATTTGGGCGCCTTCCTCAGAAGCGCCAACTGGTTTCAATGTGCGGTATCTTTTTTTCTGCTAATCGCGGGTGGTCCTTCGAGCTCAAACAGCGCGGCACATCTCTGTCCCTCCTGACGCGGACATTGGCGCGACGGCACTATGAAATGCCTTGCTTACGTCCGTTGGATGTTATGTCACACTTAATGTGAGAGAGAGATGTGTTCCGAACAAGTGCGCCGCAGTGCCGCGGCAATACATTCCGATCGCCACGGAACAGCTGCATAGGTGAGGCTCCTGCTGTCTTTTCAATTTTGAGTTTGGCTTGAATTTATTGATCATAAGCTAGCCCGGGCATGTCGGCAATGACCGCTTGCTTATATCGGCGTGGTTACGGATGCGGATATCTGGCCTGATCCCTTTGTTGCCCCAGTGTGGAACTTTAAAATGTTCTCAGAGAGATCAAGGGCCTTCGGTTGGATGCAGAAACCGTGAGTGCTGATGGCACCCACTATACGGGCACAAGCTGCCTCCCTAGAGGTATATTGCTTCAGATCAAATTCAACACAGGAAAATGATTGCGATTGATTGAACCAATCCGACGGTGATTGAGCCCAAGGGTTGCACACGTAACTGCCGATCCACATTGGTTCACTGGGCAACCCCAAAATTGAACCACGCCTCGGGCATCTCAGCCGCACGGCAGATTCGGAGGTACAACTCGCGGGGCACCCAAGGCCTTTCATAGATGAGAGGATTTCATGAGACGTGATTGTTGACGAGTTTGAACGCAATAAAGTTCCTGCTTGAGTTGAAACTTGAGGATATTTGAAGTGAGGAGATTTGAGGATGTACACTAAGTGGCTGCTAGGTTTCTGGCGAGAAAAACATCGAAATTGTGCGGTGAATCAGTGGTATCGGCGTATATTGACGCGGCAATGGTGGTGGAACGCCGCAGCAGCTGAAATTTAGTGCAGCGTCTCATAAATACTTTCAGAACTTACGTTGGGAAGATTTAGGGTGTGCTTTCCGTAAACAAAACAACAGAAGTACGGTGGATTGTGATCTTGGTCGATGTAACAGCTGGTTACCGTCCATGCAATTGGCCGATGTATGCGGCGCCAGCGCCACTTTACCGTTGTGTCGATGCTACTGTGGTCTGCATGCGGTGTGAGCGATTTTTAGATAATTGAAACAACGATCTGGGAGCCTTGCAACAGGTTAGAAGTCGGTCAACCTGATATCTATTGTAGGTGAGGTGTGGTGCGCGGCAATCTAGACGCACCTCTGGAACCCAAGATGCAAGGTTACTGCGGGGCCAACAGTTGCAGGAGGAGGAGTGTGTTCCGCAAGATCTCAAAGCCAGAAGTCTGAAGAGCTACTACCAGCACTGCAGAAACCCCACTGGTGCGATATGATCCGTGAGAATTGCATTGACTCACAGAATATTGCCCCCAGATTTATCCTGCATGTATCTCCCCGAAAACCAATCTGGATGTAGCAGTGACTACATGCAGAATCTCAACTAGCAGAATGAACTCAATTCATCGTCAAAAACAGAGGAAGAAACTCCGAATTGAACGCACAAGTTGAATTCAATTCACCAGAATCAGTTCCACAACCGAGTACGTATACGCAGGAATTGATTGAGGAACCATCCACATATGTTTTTTTTTCGAGGAAAGATGTGCAAGGTCCACTCCACTGTGCTCTTCGGGCTGGAATTGAGCAGATAACACGACTTTAGTTAAACATGGGGAGACATTTGAGGCAGACCTATTTAAAGGTGTTTAAATGGGTTTTCAGGATTCAGACGATGCATTTAGGTTGGCACATTTCGCAAAAGGTCAATTTGAGATGCAGGAGTGTGTGTGGAAAGAGATAGAGGCTGCGCGGCACTTCTCCCCCCGCGCCGCGGCAATGACACAGCCACCGCCGCGTCAGGGCCGCGTCAATGCGCGTCAGTGCGCGTCAGTGCTGCGACAGGCGCGGCACTTTCACCCAGCCCGCCTAAATAATATCAGTTCGTGCTTCCGGAATATCTGATGTTCTTACCAGAATTCCACGACAGCCTCCATTCGATTGCCCGGGGATGTTCCCGTTCTCGCTGCGCTTCTGGAGAATGTGCGGCTTCCACTGATGAAAGCCCTGAACTACCTCGATCCAACCAGCAACAGTACTCCGGTTTAGATGCTGAAAGATGCCATGGTTGACACGACATGTGGCGGGGCCACTATTCAACCAACATTCGTTTACCTTCTATTTCATTTATCCTATCATTTCCCGCCTTCCCTCGTACTTACGCATGACTTACCGCGTCTTACGCGCTTATACCTTACACCCGGGACGGCGGACAATCCCTTTCCCCTTTCGTTTATTACACCTTACTTACATAACCCTTGATCCTAGTATATAAACCTGTGATGTATGTAGATAGTGCTTTGGTCAATACTACTGCTACACCAGTTATCTCGTTCGACCACCCCCCGACTTACTGTGTGCCAAGACTAGCCTAGCTCCTCGTCACATATTACCCGTGTGGCGACTCGAGCAGGCCGCTTCGAACCCCCCGCCGCCCGTCTATGGTCCCGAACCCACCTCGTCTCCGTCTACTGCTAGCAATGGTGTGGAGGGCACGAGTCATGGTAATACCAGCCCCATAGCCACGCTGTACAGCACCGTGGTGACTGGGGGACCCGCTCCTGGAGAGCGTTGTCTGTCTGCCAGCATCTCTGATGCTGGGCGACTCTTGTCCGAGTCCACTCCTCTCAGAGGCAATGCGGATTTCAGAACTCCTGGGACTGCAGGCCCAGACGGCGGAGATTGGATCTCTGTCACACATGGAAATGCTTGCACGCACTGCGTGCGATCGTCGTCGGGTAGCCGTAACAAAAATAATGATGGTTCTGGGAGAGGTAGTTCTCCTTCTACTTTAATGCGTGCTACCAATGACATGAGCCGTGAAGATTATCTTGCTCTGGCTCATAGATACCAAGCTATGGCTGAGGCTGCAAAGCCTGCAGCAGAGCTCTCTCAGGAGAATCAGGTTGAGCCAATGGCTGTAAAGATCAGCTTGGAAAGGGCTCGGAACAGTGTCCCTGTCAACCACTCTTCCAACCCGAATGGAGCTGCTGAAAAGATCGGACATGAATCCGCTGACACCCGTGTATAGCGCTGTGTAAGGAACTTTGCGTTAAATAACCAGATGTTTCTCACAGTGTTATTAACATGTAAATAACATTTCTCACGTTTGGGCTCCTGGAAGGCATGTAATTTATGTGTGAGGAAGGGGGGCCTCGGCTAGGCCCAGGTCACTATTTTTTGGCTTGTAAAGGTCATTAAAGAGCTTGGAAAATAGTCTCGGTTCATGATCTGGGGACAGTGGGGCACCTTAGTGATTTTTAGGCCAGTCTTCCACCAAAGATTGAGGAAAATCAACGAAAAACTGTTTTTAAAAAAATGCTTTGAGCGCGATTAAGTCATGTTAAAAACCCTGTTATTAACACGGCTATGTTATTTAACAAGAGGGGGGGTTTGAATTTCACAGTTCTCACAAGGTGAAACTTGATTCTTAAACAGTGGGACCCGTGTACCTATGGAACAGCTGATTCCAATCAGCCCTATTTCTGAGGTCGTTGCAGGCCCTTCAGAAAATAAAGGCAAAGGTGCAGACCCCAGGAATTGGGGTAATCTGAGCTTTCTGGGATCGTTCTCTGAGAAAGATTTCCAGGCCCAGCGTGATGCGCTGGAAAATTATGCGGAGATCAACCGCGTAATCAAGGAAGAGAGTTTCAAAACTCCCCCTGGTTTCTTTGATAACCCCGAGATACCAGAAACATCCATGGAACCGGATGTTGAGGTGATTGCACAGAAGTCGCCTTCTGTTGTATTCACAGAACCGCAGAAAGATGCAGTTGAGTTTATGTCTGAACAGACTAAAGACAAAAGGATTGAGGAGCTCGAGGAGAGACTCTGTCAATATAAACTGCAGGCTAAGAGAAATTCAGCTATGGTTGAAACCGCGAGAAACCAGGCCAAAGATGCCGTGAATGAACATATCGCCGGCCTAGTTCGTTCCAACAAGCGTGCCAAGAACATGGGTGCATTGCCTGCTAGATTAACCCCTGGCTGTATAGCCGCTGGGAGCACGTTGGACAAGGCCATATGTGGATCTGTGCACGCAGCGACTGCCCCCCCTCCTGTTCCGTCAGACGGACCTTCGAGTGATGGCTCCGATGAGCCCCAGTCGAGTAGCGATGGCGAGATGAGTGAAACAGGGAGGCGTACCTCTGCTGCAGCACAGCACCATCATATGTCTTCGCATCGAAGTAGCGGCAAGAGGCCGCGCATGCTATTGAAACCGATTCCCCCAACAAAATATGACAGGGAAATGAATGCTACAGTGTTCCAAAAACTTTTGTGCGTGAGAGCTCAGCATACGTGAAAATGGGCTGAGTTCCAGCCGAAGACCAGGTCTTCTATGTGTCCTATTATTTGAAGGACAAGGCAGCGGATTACTATAACCAAATAGTGGTTCCAGACGAAGAGAAATTTGACCTTGAAAAATTCTTCGTTGGTCTATTTAACTTTGTGTTCCCGCCGGATTTTAGGAACATGCAATGCAGACGATTGAATCGCTGCTTCCAGAACGACAAATCGGTTGCAGCTCATGTTGCCGAGTTCGCCCAAATCCATAGCACGATAGGATTGGCACATGACCAAGAAAGGGTCGTCAAGCTATTTAATATTTTGTGTGGTGACATTCAGCAGGAAATGTACCGCCAGAAACTCGACCCAGAGGTTTCCACCTGGGAGGCAGTCGTGAGCGGCGCTGAATATGCTGAAGTATTGTTGAAACTTGACAAAAACAAGTGTTCAACCAGTAGCAACAAGGGAGCGAGTTCATCTACTCAATCCCGCAGTTTTTTAGACCGCCCGACTTCTACATGCGGCGGTTTCCATGGCAGAGGTCGTGGACGTGGCCGTGGTTGTGGAGGGCGATCTAACAACTCAGACCGTGGAAATGTGGTACACTCCGCATCTGTTGAGGTTAAGACAACGGCCAGGAAGTCTGGTAGAGACTCTGGCAAGAGTTCAAAGCCTGGGGGTGAACGGAATCTATCCCCCCAGAAGCGAAATGAACTCCTCGCAAAAGGCGCTTGCTTCAACTGCGAAGAGCCGGGCGATCTTGCGCGAGACTGCCCTAAAAATAATATTGTCATATTGAAGAAAAAGGGGAAACCCCCCTGGAATCCCTGCGAATGCAGCAACAATTACAGTCGCATCGACTTCGGGTTTGAACCAGGCATTATATGAGACCACTGAGGTGCTCGAGTCCTTCGTCGGATCCATCTCCATTGCGGGTGAGCAAGTCGAGGAGGGCGGGGAGTACACAGGATTTTTAAAATCTGTCAATTTCTCACCTTTTGAACCTCAGAACTTGGAGGACGATTGGAGTTCAATGCCAGATCTGGAGAGCATAAGCGATCCAGAGGAAGAAGAGGTAGCACCCAGCAGGTGGGACTTACTTCAGCCCATATATGGACACCCAGAAGAGACGTTCAAGAGTTGTCTCCACGTCTGGGAACAGGCAATGGCCTATCAAGATAAACGGTTGAGTAACCGGTTACCCCGAGCTCGCAGAATTGGTGATATACTCGGTCACGCAGCGGCCTCACTGCTTGAGTTTTTGCAGCCGTACCCTGGAGATGAGCGAATTTCCTGGGCCGATGAAAGGTGAGATTCACGCCGTTTCAGGCTAGACCAAGCAGAACCCGAATTCTATATAATCCATGATAATCTCGCGGATGTAGTCAGTATTCTGCCACTGGAATATCTGCTGTGCCTCACTTTCAATTGGGAAAGTGGTACGCTTGTCATCTAGCATTACAGCTCGACATTCCTGACTTTGAGCCCTCGAAACTGCTTGACATTGAGATCAGCAGGCTCTTGGAGGCTGGAGGTGAGCAGTATTTCGAAGAAATTCGCTGGGACTTACCATCAATCGGGCATATAGCTGTTGAGAAGGTGATGCGCGTGTTAGAGGACGAAAGACCCAACACCTACCTGGTCAATATTCCATTCGGAGAAGAGGACTTGATGGTGCCAATCCTCGAGACAGCGCTAATGAATCCTCAATTTGACTTGGTTAATTGGATCTTGAAGCAGAAGGCAAAGTGTGTGCTGGCACGGAGTTCTCGGGAACAAGGATGGCATGATGATACGGAAGCGAATGATTTTGCTGTCATCTTTGACAGTGCCGTCAGCGACGGAATCGTGCTAGATTGCTCAGGAGTACAGATACCTCCGGATAGCATGCGAATGCGAGGCATCGCACCTCCTCAGTACCTCGCACCCCTCAACGAATGGTTGCAAAGCCGCTAATTATCGTTGTCTTGGTCAACGGACATCCGGTTCGGGCTCTTGTAGACTCCGGATCACTTGGTGATTTAATTTCGACGACAGTCGCCGATCAATTGAAACTGCCAAGAAGCGAATTGACAGTGCCGATCACTTTGCAGTTAGCCGTGCAAGGATCGTGTTCAAAAATTAACCATTCCGTTACGGTCAATTGCCGCTACCAAGATGTCAATGCGAACCGCACCTTCTTCATTGCCAGTATAAGTGGATATGATATGATTTTAGGAATGTCTTGGCTGTACCAACATAAGGTGAGCATCGGATTTAACCCCACGCGTGTCTTGGTTGGAAGTGCTGATTCCTTACCATTAGAAGGTGTTGCCACCTCCCGAATTCTTGCTGGGGCTTCCTGCTTGAATGAGGATGTTATCCAAGCCGCACGAGATGAGTTATTAGACTATGCTCAACCTATATGCCATACTGCCTCAGATACTCCATTGATGCCATTGCGGGCAATCAATCATACCATTCCATTCATTGATGAGAATAAGATCTTACCTTGGCGTCTGTCACGATGCCCTGAAGCCTTAAGACCTCAGTGGGATGAGGAAAGGAAAGCTTACCTGAAATCTGGCCGTTGGAAAGTTTCCAGCTTGGGGAATACTGCCCCTATGCTGATAATACCTAAACCGAAGTCAAACCCGCCACAAATGCGAGTTGTAGTGGACTTACGTGCTAGAAATGCCAACACCCGTAAGATGACGTCCCCATTACCGGACATGGATGGCATCTTGCGGCGTGTAGCTCGCGGAAAGTTCAGGTCCTTGATTGATGGCCAAGACGCTTATGAGCAGATACGGGTCGTGCCGGAGCATGTCGACCGAACAGCAATGAGTACCCCAGACGGTAATATGGTTAGTCTGGTGCTCCAGCAGGGCGATTGTAACGCCCCGGCGACTTACCAATCACTAATGAATTATCTATTCTCTAATTACCTCGGAGTCTTCATGGATGTATATCTTGATGACATAGCTATCTATTCGAACACTCTTGAGGAACATATCTGCCATGTAAAGAGGGTCGTGGATGTGCTATGGGAGCAGAAATTCTACCTGAACTCGAAGAAGTTGCAGTTACTTCTCCCTGAACTCAAGGTTTTAGGCTGAGTTGTAGATGATCATGGAATTCGAATGGATCCAGATAAGGTCGAGTCAGTGTTAGCTTGGAAAGTGCCCACTAACCTGGAGCTCCTCCAAGGGTTCCTTGGTTCAGTTGGATACTTGGCTGACGACCTGGCATTGGTCAGAATCCCCATGGGGATTTTACACGGCCTTGCCGCTGATGCTGTCCTGTTCAGATGAGCGTACACTCATCAGCGAGCATTTGAGGATGTAAAAGGAACGGTGCATGATGGTAGAAACCATCATAGAAAACCTTTGGATTATAGCAAGGACGCACCTCGCATTTGGCTGGTGACTGATGGCTGTAACTCTGGAATCACTGGTGTTATATGCCAAGGTTCAGACTGGAAGAAGGCCAAAGTTGCGGCCTTTTTCTCGGCCAAATTGAATTCTGCGCAACAGAACTATCCCATGCATGAGATAGAGATGTTGGCAGGTGTAGAATCGATGCTACGGCACCGTGATATCCTACAAGGATGCCAGTTTACCTAGGTAACTGACCATAAAGGGCTTACTCACTTGGTAAATCAAAAGAACCTATCGGGAAGTCAAGCCCGATGGGTGGATACCTAGGTAACTGACCATAAGGGCTTACTCACTTGGTAAATCAAAAGAACCTATCGGGAAGTCAAGCCCGATGGGTGGAGAAAATCTCTGGGTTTGATTTTGATATCAAGTATGTTCTGGGTACCGAGAACATGCTAGCTGATGCTCTCTCGCGGACTTATTCCAATGAGGTGCTGGGAACGGTACGCGCTCGTTCGGAATCCACCTACCATGATGTTGTTGATAATGACACCATTGAGATTAACTCAATAACAATGCCTGTGTTTGCGGGCCAGGAGGCTGCTGTGCTCACAAGTGATTGAATTACTCGATCGATGGCACGCAAAGCACAAGAAGCTGCTAAAGTGCCTGAGATAGCCAGAGAATCCAGGAAAGTCACGTTTGAGTTACCAGGCAACCCAAAGGAGGGCGGGAGTACACAGAAAAGTTCAACTTCTATCCAAACCACGCAACAGGTTTCAGAACCCACCACAGAAAGAATCCAGAGGAACTTGAACCAGAAACAGTTGAAGAATTAGAACAAATGGACGAATCACTCCTCCAGGTCGTGAACAGCGGCTGGAAGGGTGTGGCGGGGCCACTATTCAACCAACGTTCATTTACCTTCTATTTTATCTATCCTATCATTTCCCGCCTTCCCTCGTACTTACGCATGACTTACCGGGTCTTATGCGCTATACCTTACGCCCAGGACAGTGGACAATCCCTTTCCCCTTTCATTTATCACACCTTACTTACATAACCCTTGATCCTAGTATATACACCTGTGATGTACATAGATAGTGCTTTGGTTAATACTACTGTTACACCAGTTATCTCGTTCGAACACCCCCTGACTTACCGTGTGCCGAGACTAGCCTAGCTCCTCATCACAAAGGGGCTAGATATCAGCAAGTTCCTAGTCAATCAGTACAACGAAGACAAGTTCTTTAAAGCTATACTCGAGAATCCCAAGTCTTTCCGCAGCTTTGAGGTTGAAGATGGACTGATATTCCTGAAGGAAACCGACCACCGTGTACTCTGCATACCACAAGTCATGTACCATGGTCAAAGTATGCGAGGAATTATTATTTCCGAGGGCACACTCGATACTTGCACACCTGGGTCCCAAGAAAACCTTGGACTATCTCTGTGACCACGTCTGGTGGAAGGACATGGTCTCTGACACCTATGATTATTGTGGAGCATGTGTTACCTGCAAGAGAAGCAAACTGAGCAATCAAAAACCTTACGGCTTGCTTCATTCATTGAACCCACCGCTCCAACCGTGGGATTCAATTGGCGTGGACTTTGTGGGCCGGTTACCCGACCGCGACACCACATTCAATTCTATCACCGTGGTTATAGACTTACTCACAGGGATGGTACACTTGATTCCCAGCCGCATCAATTATACAGCACGTCAAATGGCTGAGCTTTTATTTGAACAGATATATAAACTACATGGCCTACCTAGGTCTATTGTAAGTGACTGGGATGTCCTCTTTACGAGCACATTCTGGCGGCGTCTTCACGAACTCATTGGAGTCAAATTGAACATGTCTAGTGCCTACCATCCGGAATCAGATGGAGGCACAGAACACGCAAATTGCACTGTAACACAGATGTTACGGCAGTGCATAGAACCTAAGCAACGAGATTGGGTTGCTAGATTGCCGATGGTGGAATTTGCCATGAACTCGGCTCGGTCCAAAAGTACCGGACTTACCCCATTCTTCTTGAATACAGGGCGCATGCCATGATCCTTGATCTGGAACGAAAATAGAAGCAAGGATTACCCAGGGATAGCAACATTTGCACTGCAGCGCCGGTTAGCCATCATGGCAGCCCATGATAGCATGCTGGCAGCACGAGTGAAGCAAACTTGGGACGCAAACAGGAAGCGCCAGCCTGCTCCATTTGCGAAAGATGACCTAGTATACTTGTCTACTAAGAATGTCAAATTCAAAAAGGGATTGGCACAGAAGTTAATCCCAAAATACATCGGACCTTACATGATCGTCTGTGATTTTGGTAACTCATCATACCAGATTGATTTGCCCCCAAACATGAAGCAAAGAGGTGTGCATGATGTATTTCATGCTTCGCTTTTACGGGTTCATGTGCCGAACGATGATCGGCGCTTCCCAGGATGATTGGACAACCAGCTTGGCATTACAAAGGAATTTGAGACAAATGAGTGGGCAGTGGACCATATAGTGAATCACTACGGCCGTCGTTCTGAGGCCCTGTTCAAGGTCCTTTTGGAAGTCAGGCGACTGCACCTGGATGTCTTATGACCAGGTGCAACGGCTAAATGCCCTGGCCGCTTATTTGGAGACCCAGGGCGTTTCTGATATCAGAGAATTAGGCTACGGATCCGGCCAAAACACGAGGAAGTTTTACTGGCTGGAAGTATCCGCATTGGGATGCCAATAAATGCTGAGGAGACTCAGACGTCCCTCAATTTTATCACCCACTTTCTTTTGCGTCCCGTGCCCTCGTTTCTAATGTCTCTCACCGGTGAATACAACCTCGACGAGGTTGATCGTGCCTACCACGATTACAATCGTTAACATCCCTGCCTACTTCGTCTCAACGAGACCTCCTTCCCTTGTTCGCTTTCCTAGCACCTGGCCCGAGGGAGTCATAGCCGCACAGCAGATTCAGCTCTATGCGGCGCATAACATGCATCTGTTCGATCCATCGCTGGACATTCGCTACAACCCTTTCCATTACTGTGACTTCGCCATGCTCATGAATCGTTACAACAAATCTGGCTTCGGTTGGGCGTTCTACAGCAAGATCGAACGCCGCGTCAAATACCCCGAGAACTTGGAGCCAGCCACCATGGCTGAATTCCTCATTCACGACAACGACATCGACGGGCGCGAGGTCGTGTGCTGTGGCAATGTCCAAGTCTCTGCCGCTTGGTATCAGCATGTCATTGAGGTGGACCAGCACTGCCTCGTGAATCGGGAGAAGAACATTCGCAGCTCTCAGGCAGCCAAACGGAACCTCGTCGGTATCCCTGACATCTCTTCTCCTGTGAAGAAAGCTGCGCTTGTATGCAAGATCGCTGAGAAGGAGGACGAGTTCCAGGCAGCGTTGCGCAGTCATGCCCTTAACTCTCGTGCGAAGGAGCGTGCCGCAAACAGTTCCACTCCCCCTTCCGAGTCCAGCGTCCCCGCTGCGACCGGTTCCACCTCGAACGAATCGACCTCAAGCACCCCTTTGGTCGTTGACCAACAGCCAGCCCTACCCTCCATTGTTCCATGTTCCACATCCGTTGTATCCACTGTGACCTCGTCCTTGCTCAGTTCACCTTATCTCTTGATTCCCCTTCATTGCCAGCCGTGTCCATCGTCAGCATGTCCCTTGACCAGGACAATCTTACCGCAGCAGACGACGCGATGTTTGCCGATAATGAGCACCACTTTGTAACTTTTGGCAGGCCAAGTTAATTTTTCCACGTAATTTAGTAACCATCTTTTGTAATGGATTTTTGGTCTGAGCATCTCAACAGGTGCATTTGGGTCCCTTGCATCCATTTCCACTGTAATTGGTCTTGCATCACCCAATGGTCTGACACTGGGGAAAAATGGGAATCACTTCATTCATTGCTGGTTTGAGAGGTAATTGCCCCTCAGTGAGCTTGTTTCTGGATGTATTTTTGCTCTGAGCATCACCCATTGTGTGGCACCAGATTAGTTAGAGTGAAAATGGATGCATGAGAGTCAAATGCACCTGCTGTGATGCTCGGACCAAAAATCCGTCCATAAACCGCCTCACTGCAGGGCAAATATGTCTTAAATCAGCGGTTTTTGCCCATTTCAGAGGTGGATTTTCTCCAGTGCAAGGCCATTGGGTGGCACCAGATCAATTACAGTGAAAATGCATGCCTGGGACTCATATGCACCTGTTGTGATGCTCAGACCAAAAATCTGTCTAGAAACAGGCTCACTTTGGGGCAAATACCTGTCAAATGAGCAATAAATGAAGTGATTCGAATTTTTTCCCAGCATCAGACCATTGGGTGGCACCAGATCAATTAGCCTGAAAATGAATGCATGGAACTTAAATGCAAGGGAAAATAGGTTTGGATGACTGAGATCTACCTAAAACAGTGCTCAGATGCCAAATCCACCTTGAAATGATGTTAAATCCCGAGTCAATGGCAAGACCTAGGTGACCAACCGGACCAGACCAGATGAATGATGACCGGACGAGTCGGCTGTGGACGCAATCACCACCGGATGAAATAGGGTGAGCGTACTACCTTGACCGGATATGGCCGGATGAAGAATAAGGCATCCGGATAATCGTCTGGACGAGGAGACTCAAGAAGCCAAGTAGAGCACTAAGCACGTTAATAATCAAACTGAAGTACAAGAAGTAATTACAAGGCTTATATAGTAAAGTCCGTTATTGTAGTCCTAAATGTGGTAATAGAAGTATGGCTTATGTATGAACAATAAGTCGTACCCAGATGCGGTTGAGGAATAGAAGAGAAGTTCCTTTAACAAAAGGAACGAAGTTAGGAAGCTGGATAAATGGGAAACGCTCAGTAATCCTTCATAGCGTAAAAACCCGTTCAGAGCGGAGTTCCGGTCAGGTACCGGTAGATCCGGTAACCGGATGACCGGACGCGACCAGACAATACCGGTCATGAGGAGGATTGATCCGGAAGGTGCACTGAGTGTGTGCACATGGATATAACAAATGAGCTCAATCCAAGTCAATTACCAATGAAAATGGTATTTTTCTCTGATTTTTGGGGTGGATTTGAAATCTGTGGGTTTGCAGCTGGTGGCAGAGATCAAACTGCAGTGAATATAGATGGAGATGACTGACATATATTTAAAATAGTGCTCAGATGCACAATCCACCTTGAACTGAGCTCAATTCAAGTCAATTACCACTTAAAACAGTGTTTTTCTCTGATTTTAGCAGTGGATTTGAAATCCACAGGTTTGTGCCTGGTGGCAGAGATCAAACTGCAGTGAAAATAAATGAAGGCAACTGAGATCTACCTAACACAGTTCTTAGATGGCAAATCCACTTTGAAATGAGCTCAATCCACCTCTATTACTAATTAAAATGAAGTTTTTATTTGATTTCAGGAGTGGATTTGAAATCCATATGTTTCTGGCTGGTGGCAGGAATCCCACTGCAGTAAAAATGGATGTAGGTGACTAATATGTACCTAAAACAGATTTCAGATGTCAAACCCACCATCCAATGGGTTCAATCCAGGGCAATTATCAGTCAAAACAGTATTAAATGAATATTTGTAGATTCGAAATCCATGAGTGTTCAACTGGTGGCAAAGATCACACTTTTAGTGAAAATAAATGCTGGTGACTGAGATCTACCTAAAACAGTGCTCAGATGCCAAGTCCACCTTGAAATGAGCTCAATCCAAGTCAATTACCAATTAAAACCGTGTTTTTCCCTGATTTTGGGGTGGATTTGAAATCCATAGGTTTACAGCTAATGGCAGAGATCAAACTGCAGTGTCAATGAATGCAGGTGACTGAGATCTATTTAAAACAGTGCTCAGATGCCAAATCCACCTCGAAATGAGCTCAATCCAAGTCAATTACCAATTAAAATCATCTTTTTCCCTGATTTTTAGAGTGGATTTGGAATCCAAAAGTTTCCGGCTTGTGGCAGAGATCAAAATGTAGTGAAAATAGATGCAGATGACTGATATCTACCTAAAACAATGCTCAGATGCCAAATCCACCTTGAACTGAGCTCAATCCAAGTCAATTACCACTTAAAACAGTGTTTTTCTCTGATTTTAGCAGTGGATTTGAAATCTGTAGGTTTCCAGCTGGTGGCAGAGATTGCACTGCAATCAAAATAAATACAAGTGACTGAGATCTGCCTCATACAGTGCTCAGATGTCAAATCCACCTTGCATTGAACTCAATCCAGGTCATTTACCAGTCAAAATAGCATTAAAATGAATATTTGTGGATTTGAAATCCATGGGTGTTTGGCCAGTGGCAAAGATCGCACTACTGTGGAAATGGATGCAGGTCACTGAGATCCAACCACAACAGCCCCCACATACCAAATCCACCTTGCAATGAGCTCAACCCAGGTCAATTCGCAATAAAAATGGTGTTTTTCTGTAAGGTCCACATCGATTGAAGTCGAGCTGACCCCCAAGAACCTTCAAGAATCGATAATGTTCAGTCTGAGGTGAGTGGATGAAGTATATGATTCAAGAAAGATAAAGAAACTCGTAACTACTCTGTATCTAAATACTAAAGTAAGTAAGATTCGTATCAACTGCCCTTGTGTCTAAATAGTGAAGTCGTTTGTAAACTAAGAATAGAATTCAAAGAAATGAACCAGAACAGAACAACGTCTACAGTGTCCGCAGTGCAGGAATTGAATGTTTGATGTGCCACAGTTCAGGTGCAGATGGAAGCTCCATCCGTTACATTTTCTCTGATTTTAGGGGCAGATTTGAAATCCGTAGGTGTCTGGCCAGTGGCAGAGATCATGCTGCAGTAAAAATAGATGCAGATAACTGAGACCTACCTGAAACAGTACTCAGATGCTAAATCCATCTTGCAATGAGCTTAATCTGGGTCAATTACTAGTTAAAATAGCATTAAAATGACTATTTGTGGACTTGAAATTCATAAGTCTTTGGCTGGTGGCAAAGATCATACTTCAGTTGAAATACATGCAGATGACTGAAATCCACTTAACACTGAGCTCAGATGACAAATCCACCTTGCAAGCAGCTCAATCCAGGCCAATTGCCAATTAAATTGCCCTTTTTCTTTGTTTTTGGGGCCAGATTTGAAATCTATAGGTGCTCAACCAGTGGCATAGATCCAGAGTGAAACCAGCTGTAGTTGACTGAGATCTACCCACCCCAACACTCAATAGAGACTTTGTGGTGAGCCACCAGTAGCCACCTGTTGCCCTTGAGGTATATGATCCTGGTGGCATCCTAAATGACATGCACCGCACTCAAAATGAACCACCGGCTGCCACCAGACAAGTTAGGGCCAGCCACCAGATGATCTCATCCCCCTATAGCACCAGTGGACCAACTTGGTACCACATGCCTCAGATGCCACCTGGTGGCTATCAGTGGCTCATTGCAAAGTCTCTAATTGCCAAATCCATCATAGAATACACCTAATCCTGGCCAAGTACTAAACAAAATTATTATTCTCTGCTTCTGGAGGTGTATTCCAAATCCACAGGTGTTGGCTCAGTGGAAGAGATCAGGTGTTTGGCTGGCCTGTTACGTCCATGCACATCTCTTTCTGGAATCTCCGGATCTCTGGATCTCTGATACTTCCGTCCTCCGGATGTGTACATCTTAACCTATGGGCCCATGTCTGATTACTCCCTGTGCATTATGCTACGGTTTGATGCACAATCCTCCAGGGTTTTTATGCAGTGAAGTCTTCTGAGTGTTTCCCCAGAATTACTTATGATCATATGCCCTATGCTCTACATGCTACTCCCTATTGTTCTTATTGTTGTTCGACGACCTTATTGTCTTTCACCTACTTCTCCGTCCACATCCAGAAACCTCTGGATTTCATATAAATAGTCATTCATGGATGTACTCAGTTTGTTAATTAATGTGCTTTGCCTCTGCATAGCTCCGATCTGACCTCTGTTTCTTACTCCATCTGGCAGCCAAGTAGAGGGCGCTCACCTTAAACCCCTGTGGTGATTTGCGTTAGCTCCGCCTTACCTCCAGCTATAATTCTCCAATTCTCTGGACTCTGGCCTTCCGCCCCTCCGGTCTGACACGGATATAACAGTATTAACAAACTCACCTTTCTTGGCTGTCCTACATGGCTTTTTCTCACCTACTGTCTATGCCAGATGCTCAAGGCAGACAACAGCACAAATTGTCCATCATCCGGGCAATGATTCCTTTGCACCCACTGGCTCTTGCTACCAGTAATTTTACCCCTGCTGTGAGGTCTCCGAGCGTGCTATGCACTGCTCGTCGTCTCATGGCCCCTCCAAGCGGCTCTCGAATATGGCAATCACACCCGGGGTCCAAGACAAACACCTTGCAAATCGGGAAACCACGTTACTGGAACTAGTCTCGCGACGAGAACAATGGTCTCCCCACTGAATGGACCCCCTGCACCTTCTTCAGTGGCACTGGAAGCTTCGTTCCTAGCTGTTCTGCACCAAGATGACGCACATGCATGGATATCTCTCATCTCGCTGCAGGATCTCCTCTCCCTTCAGCCCCATGCCTTCTGCTCCTCCACACAACGAGAAGACGAGTCCTCTAGCCCCTGGACCTTACCCACGTGCATGAGGCTGAACGGATGGAAGAGAGGCGGGCTATCTGAGACACGACCATGCTTGCGCTTGACATGGCACACCTGCTAACCGAGGGAGACCACTCGTCTCTGCCAAACCAGTATCTGCTGGATGCTCCAGAATACGACCAAATGGCCATGCCTGAAGCCCTGAACCACTCCCGAGGTTGTTTGGCCTCACCACACCTCATATCTCACCAGAGACAATTGGTCTCCTGTTGGAGACGTTTCGTCTCCTGCCAAGTATGCACCCTAGAACTCGCCGTGACGACTTCTGTGCCCTGGAAACGCCTTGTGGCCACATGGTGCACCTGGAAACATGTGAAGTTGTCAAAAGAGTATAAAAGGGAGCACACTTAGGTAGAATAGTCAGTAGCTTCTGGGGTGTTTTCCCCACTCACTGTAACAAGTCTCACTCAACCCAAGGGGTACTTCCCGTCCTTCCCCTGTACTTGTACCTCATTGTGCACCCTTCTCCCTCGCTCTCAAGGCCGAAGACAGGCCACCGCTCCCATATTCGCCCACACCTTAGGTGTCTTATCTCTCACACCTCCTTTACAGGGTCCTTCCACACCAGGCCCGGTGTCACCATTCCAGGCTTCCTTGATTAGGATCACTGTTTTCACGAGCTCAGCTCTGTTGAAGACAGGCCTGGGGAGAAGCCACCAGTTCCAAACCGCCGATTCGCAGTTGAGGAGACAGATTGCCTTGCCCCTCGTTCGAACGACATCGGTGTCCTTGTTGGCGCGATACACATCGCACGTCCTGCGCTGGTTCTAAGGGGAAGAGCGCACCAAGGAAAGCAGACAGGGCATCATTATAAGAGGTTCCCGTACACAGTACAGGGAGCCTGAACAAGTATTCTTTCATTCTCCATTCTTGTTTGACTGACAACAGGCCGCCACACACACAAACTACCAAGGAGACGATCTGTCTCCCCAATCCATTCTTCACTTTTCCCACCAATTCCAAAGTGGATCCAAGCACCGACCTTCCTCTCTATCATTCAACTCTATTCCCCCCTAGAGGACGAACAATTTATTCAAAAATTCTGCTGATTGGGCCACCCGACACCCACCTTATTCTAAGAGTGGGCATTTGAAAGATTTTGTTTCAAATTTTTCACCTCAAAAGTTTCAAATTTTTCACCCAAGTTTTCAGTGAAAAAGATTGAAATTTTCATTTTCACAGATATTTGCACTGAAAATTTTCATGAAAAATGTTTTGAATTTTACAGCAATTTTTCACTAAAAAAGTAGGTGAAAAACTTGAAACATTTCTGTGACCTTTTTGAATCTTGTGAAAAATTTCTGAAAAAGTACTGAAATTGTTTTGAAGTTCAAAAAAGTCATGAAGAAGTTTCAAGTTTTTCACTGAAAAATTGATGTAAAATTCAAAACATTTTTCACTAATTTTTTCACTGAAAAACTTGAAATGTTCAACCAGTGTCAATACTGGAAACTTGGTAAGAAACAGTATAAATTTTCACCATGTTTGTCAGTGAAAAATGTAAAATAAAGATTTTGAAAAATGTTTAGAAACTTGCAATTTGCTTTTCCAATTTTACATCATCTTCATCAAATATTTTTCACGCATTTGAAATTGTGGTGAAAAAAGTTTTCAACTTTTCACCACAAGTTTCACCTGCAAATGTGTATGAATTATTGGTGAAACTTTTTCAAAAGAAACTATCAATTTTATTTCACATTTTTCACTTTGATTTTCAGTCAAAAAAGTGATGAAAATGTTTTAAGTCTTTCACCTACTTTTTCAGTGAAAAAATTCTGTAAAATTCAAAATATTTTTCACCAATTTTTTCACTGAAAAATTCAAAATCTTCAACCAATGAAAGTGTACTGAAATCATTTTGAATTTTTCACCACTTTTTTCGCTAAATTTTTTTTGGGAAATTCAAAACAGTTTTCACCACTTTTCTCATTGAAAAACATGAAATCTTCAACCAGTTGTAGATGACTCAAGACATATCAAATGACAGTCCAATGCCTCACAATTGTTATCACGGTCAAAATGTTGGAAACAATGAGATCCAACATCAGAATCCAAGTCCATGCAACTTTCAATTTGCTTCCACATGTCCCAGGGTCACCTAGGAAGTTACCTCACTTGTATTCACTTGTATAAGTGGTTGTGGAAGTTATAGCAAATGTTGATTCATGCCTAAATTGATGATTTTGACTGGCATTGATGGTACAAGTTAACTTAGCAGGCCAAGTTACTTCCAAGGTAACTTAGGGTGACTTTGTTGGGAGTGAGTCAAGAACAGTAAATGGACCAGAGTTAGTTCATCTTTGTATTCTGAAATCAATAGGCCTCAAATTGTCCACCTGCAGAGCCTACTTAATGTTGAGGTGATGAGGTACCAGAATTCAAAAGAACTTCAAAGCCTGGGCTGAAAGGTGGATATTGAACAACGAAAATATTTGCACCGATTTTTTGGGATTCAGTGCATTTGACATCAAATGTGCACACAAAATTGATATCACACCTGCAAATGTTTCTTCTCCACATGAATGAATTGGAATATGGCATCATGGTATCTGGAAATGCCATTGCAGTGGGAGCATGTTGTGCTGTATGCTAAGGCTTTAGGTTCGGTCACTGTTGAAATCAATTGCATCAGGTCCTTGCTTTTATGCAGCAAAGTTTGTACGGCTAGACAGTTAGGATAGAGAGGATATTAGCGCAAGATAGAGCTGATATGGTCCTGGTTCAAGAGCTTCAACCTTGAGGTTAATAACTGAAGTAATTGTTGCAATTTCCTTACAGCTTGTAGAGTGACATCTATGACCATAGACAGAAGTTCTAACTAAATGCGGGTGAGCTGGTGAGGAAGGTAGCAATGAATGAGGGAGATCATACTTTAATTAAGTGGTCAAACCCAAATTGATGCAATAGAGACCCTCTAATGCGATCCTGTTGTCTTGTTTTCTGAACCATACAACTTATGTGTCAACAAGTTACTTTTGCCAAGTGTGGGAAAAGTAAAGTAAAGTTAAGTAAAGTTCGCCCCACCAAGCTGAAGGTGCCATCAAAGTTAAAGTTAGCTCCCACAAGTTACTTTTTTCACTCTTGCCACAAAACGGTGAAACAGTGCACATAACTATAAGCTAGAAATGTGACTATTGTTGGATGCTAACAAACACCACAACTAACAATCACACAACCAACTACTATCACTCCCAAAGAACAAGCGCACTCCCTTGGTGAGTTCGGGTCCAAGTCATAGTATGTGACTACTGGTTTTGAAACCCAATGTGATAACAAATCTTCACTAATCTGACTGACAACAATGCCTGCGGCACTTCAACTATGCAGGATTTGTATGGAACAATGCCCCGCGGCCTCGATGAATGAGTAATATATATGGTTTTGGGTTGGATACAAGACAAGAGGAAGACTAATAGATAGTTTTGTCCACATCAGGGCAGAGTTTGTAAGGTTTCAACAGTGAATCCTCTAATTGAGGTCACAGATCTGGCTTTCAATCACTCTCACAACAAGCAATCTTCGTTGCAGACCTTCGCTTAACCTGCCACAGGTACCTTTCGCTCTACTTCAAGGCTTAAGCACCTTGCTGGTGACCAAACTGTTCTTCCTGTTGGTTACCAAGGGCAATCTCAACCATGGATGCAACTAGCAAAGCAGATGCAAAGCAACAAGCCCACTCAGGTAGGTAAACCTCTCTTTTATACATGAAGACTGCCCACAGGGTCAACAATGTGAAGCTTAACTTCTTAACTCAAACTGAACTAGAGCCAACAACCAAACTTGGATTTATAGACACACTACAAACAGAGGTAGATGCTACTCTCTGTGAGTTGGCCTGAGAACAACCACAACAATGTCCGCTGTGGTGTACTGGCCTTCCGTGGGGTCCTCGAGCCCTATTTATACTATTAGAATATAGATTTACATGTGAAAAACAGAGAGTGAAAACAAAAGAAAACAAAAGATGTCCATGCGTATCTGATGCATCATCACAGGCCAAGAGAAACCCTTCACATGGTTCTCATGTCCTAATTTGGGTATATGGTAGGTGCCACAGGCTGCTGTCTGCAACTGCGGGCCTAGAACCTCTTGGGCGCAGAGTTGAATCCGCCCTCTAGGATAATACTGCTATTGTCAAAGGGAGCCCACGGGTCCATTCCTTGTCGGTCTGTACCCACAATCCCACTCTGAACTCCAGTCCAATGGAATAAATCCCATTGCTCCACTCTATGTGTCTCTGTTTGTCACTAGGGACACGACGCATCTCCCCACGTGTACTCTCTCTCCATAGTTCTCCTCTGTAACTGCTTTCTGCTTGCTTCAGCATAGCCCACGGGCCTTCTATCAACCCTGCGACCTAATGCCCATTTGGGAGGATGGCCTCCAGCCGACTCCCTTAGCCTTCAACACACTCGCTAGTACTCTGTAAGTCTCCAAAGACTTCCTCTGTGCAGTCGTTGGTCCTCTATTGTAGGAAACAACTTCTGAATGATGACTTCTGGGGCTTTGGGGTATTTATCTCCTCTCTGTGTATGACCAGCAGCCCGCAGAATATGCTAGACTTGATGTATACACTACAATCAGCAGCTTGGAGCTCACTCTGATCCTCCTTTGTATCACCAAACAGAAGTCCAGAGTACTAGTGATAGTACTACCAGAAACTACAGTGTCAAAACCCGGATCTGAAAAATGCCCAGATCCGAAAAAATTACATTTTGAGCAGGAACCCCAAGAGGATTCAGGTTGATTCTTTTTTGTGAAATAAACACAAGGCTTATGAGTAATGCAATGCACAAAAAATCAGTGTTGGGCCTGTTTGGTGCGAGCAAAAAATCAAAGAATTGCCAAAAATGGCCAAATCTCACTGATGGCGGCTGAGAATTGTAAATTCTGAGGATGGTAGTAGCTTATTCACAACTATGATGCTTTATAGAGTGAGTATTGTATGTTGGGGTATATTCAGGCATTTTTTACCATTCTCAGTAGGGGTAGGTGGCAGGAATGAGCACGCTTCTTCTCTGACCTGGGGATTGTAGATAGATCTGAGTTGTCTAGTCCATCTGTCCCTCTGGGGATCTTTCCCATAAGAACAGCCCAAAGGATTGCCTGTGGGAGGTATCTGGGAGCATGTGAGGGTGTATGGGGGCAAGAGAATGCAGAGAGAGTGAGTGACAGGACAATTCTGATCCAAATTTTCAGATCCAGGTCAAACCCCAAAACTAGGCAAATATGTGATGGTGCTGTGTGACACAACAAGGGTGCCAAAATTTTTGAAAATATTTATGCATGAATTTCAAAGTCTGTAATTTACCCTGATTCAATCTTATAATGAAATTCACTCTCATGCTGGTATAATACTGGGTCAACTTTTTTTTTTCACATCCAGGTTTTGACACTGTACCTTGCAACTCTTATAATATGTGTTTGTGAGCGCAAAATCAGCAACAGCATGGTTTGAGTTTAAACTGCATTGTCTCCAACGATAGCCATGGTTTAAACCACGGTTTAAACCATCTTGGTTCAAATAACCCCTTTCAAAGCCATAAAGAGAGGAGGGTTTAAGCCATGGTAGTTTAAACCATTGCAGTTCAAACCATGGCAGTTTAAACCAGTTCAAACCAGGGTGGTTTAAACCCTTGGTTTGAACTATGGTGGTTTAACCACAATGGTTCAAACCAGTTTAAACCAGTTTGAACCATCTAGTTTGAACCAAAATTGTTCGGACTTTTTTTTTGTGACAAGAAAGCACTTAAAAGTCGGCCCATACCTAGCACCTGCCTGGGAAATTTCCATATAAGGGATAGTACTTGCCAAATATGGAAATTCATCAAAAAATGAAAGTTGTAGCCCTCATCTAGCTCTACAAGATTGACCAGTTGACTATAGTGATTAGATCACTTGTTGGGCCAAAAAAGGCAAAATACTTTCGAATACACGGCTCTTTTTGATAATGATTTTGCCATGTTTTGTGAACGGGCTGGGTGAAAGTGCTGCGACTGCCGCGGCACTGACGCGCACTGACGCGCATTGACGCGGTTTGATGCAGCACTGACACGGCGGTGGCTGTGTCATTGCCGCGGCATGAGGGGTAAGTGCCGGCGCGGCCTCTATTTCCTTCCACACACACTGTTTGGTTTTCAATTGACCTCTCTGACGGTTTACCAGTCTAAATGCATTGTTTGAGCCTAAGAACCCCTTGAAAACACACTGGGATCGCTGTGCTCAGAAGCTATCCCAATGTTTGACTAGACCCCGATTATCAGCCACTTTCGTCTCCAAAGATAGCAAGGAATGGTCCATGGACATTAAATTATGAGTAGAAACATCCGGAGAGGACTTCCAACCCGGTCGTAGTCCATTCATTTCTAAGTTTGGGTGCCAACCGTGCTGAAGTGAATCCGAATTCATTTTGGCTCCACTTTAACGTTTTTCATCCTATTTTTCAGGGACTAACAATGAATCGAAAGCTATTCACTCTGGGGAAGGCGGGGTTCGGCAATAGCAGACCACTGCCGTGCGGAATCTCAGACATTCCAGTCTTACACGGCTCAATATATGTTTCACCTCGTACTATTGGATTAGGTGACAATTGAGTGAAAATGTGAAATGTTGATGCAATTACTTCCCCGAAATATCCGAGCTCAATTCCGCGAAATTCAAGCTCTACTTGACCACTTGAAAGGTACTTTACAACAGTCGTTCTATGCTGGGAGCTCACCCCTTGAATTATATTCTCAATGATATTTTGGTCACACCCGTCTTCTGTCTTTGCGGATAGTTCCACTGGTGGTTGAACACAGGGTCCTGAATTCCTGAGGGCCGCATTGTCATGGCAAAATGGACTCGAGCGGTCTTGAATATTAAACATATTGTTGTTGTGACCGCCAGCTGTATTGGTTCGTCGAAATGAGCGCCATGCAATCTTGCAGTTCTGAGAGAGGGGCAACTCCCCCAAGCTCTTCAATACTCTCAGCCATTTTTGCTACCCTTACCACTGCAGGAAATAGCTGCAACTAGATGGACAATACGAGCAACACATTGGTGGGAGTATAATAACATGCGTGAATGTGTCTCAATTGCCGACTCTATATACGGTTGCTTCACAGTGAGAGAATATATATCTTGCATTTGACAGCCTTGAACCAGGATTCCAAATCTACTGGCTGAAGGATGGGAGTCCAGCGTGCCCCAACAATTGCTGAACTGCGAGTCTATTTCTGTGGCACTGCCGCTCTCCAGCATGGACGGAAACTAAATTCTTCATTTCAGGTAGGATAAGTACCCATCCATTGTAATAACAATAATAATCATAGCTCGCAGGGATGTGAATAATACAGGCATTTTCAGCATGTCTCTCCAGCGACACTTCACAGATCCATGTGATGCATTTGCATACTACACCAAAATGCAAAAATTAAAAGAGTGCCGCGGCAAAGTGACGTGGATGTGCTGCACTGTCGCAACTTGAAGGGCTGTTGCACTCAAGGGGAACAGGAACCCCCTTGATTCTCCAGTTTGATCACTCCCTCCAGAACGGCATTTTGTGGCTGGACTATGAGGACGAGACACGGCACCGCGACTGAAACGACTGCCACTGACCTGAAGGTTGAATCCTGAGCAAGAGATATGCGCCAGTCGTGATAACCAGAAGTGATCGGTGAGTTTTCAATGAAGGTTAAAATTACGGCGCGGCGAGTCTCCTAGAGGTATGCGGCAAAATTCACCTTAGAAGAGCATCAAGTGTCTGTTTAAACACAAACACCGTCCGAAGAGCGAGCAGCCCGAGCTTATTCTGGGTTACACAATCTTCAAATCGAATGGTAAATTCCACATTAACACCCTGTACTCATGGGGCACTGGGGCACTCCTGTCTCAATGTGCTGCACTCTTTACAGCGCACATTGAAGCGTGTCACCCCAGCTCTTGTCTTCGAAAAAATCTCGCCCAAAAGCGCCGCCAACGCCAACCTATTGGAATATTCCCTGAAAACCACAATCTCGCAATTCCTTCCATCCCACCTTCAATGTAGTCTATTGAAGTCTAAATTCAGTTGATTCAAACAATCCAAATCACCAGTTTATTACCGAATTGCATACCCTATGAATGCCCAAACAGTGCAGTGCTGCGTCAGTGCCGCGCATTGACGCGCACCTGCGCAGGTTCTTTCACTCACAGTGAGTGCTGAATCTGTCACTTCGACCCCGGTCACAAACTTGTTCAATACTCAGCTTTTCAAATTGGACGAGTTTCAGGTTCTCAATCCTAGCGTAACTGATTTTTTTTTTGCTGGTTATTTCCCTAGTTTCGGCTTACTTAAATCAATGCTCGCGGAAGTTTGGGTTGATCAGCATTATTGCATCGCCGGGTCTTGATGCATCCTGGCCGCCTACTACAGGTCGGACCAGGTATGAATTTGCACCATTCAGTGTCATCTTGTTGCGAAATGATAACCTGGGGCACCACGGTGTCAGAAACCTTGTAGAATCCAACACCCGTGCCTTCAATGTTTCCAAGGGACCCTTTCAGACAGATTATGGATTCAAAAACGAAGAAATGTCGTACTGGTGCGGCATCGCAGTGAAGATTACGTTGAAATAAAGGCAGAGACAAAATTTTGAATAAGAACTCCCCTCATGCGACTTCACCATGCCAGAGAAGCCCGAACTATGATTCAATTCGGAGAAATGAATCGTAAGCTGAAATTGAAGGGAGTCATGGTATTGGCTATAACTTGGCCGGGGGTTGTGGGAACAACAAACACAGCGCCGAAAATTGTGCGACACTACCGTGCCTTTGTTCAATATCTTATGCTCGTGTCCAGTCTAGGGAATTCTCGTTCTTTGTTCCCTCAAGATCATTTGAAAGTGAATTAAGTGTCGCCCTAGTGCTATCTGACACCCAATGGGCTAGGACTTTGGTGAAATCTATGACAAAAATGATACCTGCGACGCCATACAATGTTGAGCACAATAAATGAATTGGATTGATAATAAAGCCATGGTTGAAACGTTGTCTAAGCCGTAAATAGAAAAAAATCTTTACTTCAACATTGAGCAACGCAGACCTCACAGGTCTCCCGGTAGTTTGTGAAGTTAGAACCAAGTGCAGTTGTGCGCCAGCACTCAAATGCTGTTCAATCTTGGTCTAGCTGTAGTTGCTCCTCGAAAACGAAGTTTCCTCACAGAAACTTAGACTTGATAAATGCCCAGGTATCCAAATACATTGTTCAGTGCTGCCACATTGCCGCGCAGTTGCAGGGATTTGCCGCAGTAAACCTCAGCTTAAGAAGAGCTTCTAAACCTTAAAAACCTTTATTAAATGTAAAAATACTCATTCCACTCACCAGAAATTGTAATGGTTGCAGTTTGAGGCATTTCAAAGGCGACTCGGTGCAAAAAACACTTGAAAAATATTATGATATCAACCAGCAGTACTCCATCGAGAGATCTCAAGTTATTAGTGATTATTTTTACGCTTCAGGAACCCGATTCAGCGTGAAGGACTATCGATTTTGACGTTTAGTCATAATTTGGGATAGGCGTGGCAGTGCTGCGGCAATGCCGCGGCAGTTGCGGCATTTTCTCCTGGCCCTTTGTGAACCATTGGACCAATTAACATGATTCTGGTACTGTTTTAAAGCACTTGAAAGCGGCTTTCAAATGGGCATATTCATCAGTGAATTCCACATGGCTTCTATATTTAGTTTAGTACCAAGTTGGTCAATATGTGGGGAACCACTGGGTATGTGTGCTGTTTTAAGCACCTGAACAGGACTTTCCAAACTAGTGTATATTCAACAAATACAGAGTCAAATCCCAGATGCACAAGAGACCGATGCAAAAATTCTGCGGTTGTGAGCTTTTGACTTTTTTGCCCCAGTCACATGCACCCAATAAGGAGATTTGCATGTCATGTTTGCTCCTTGCCTGCAAATGAAACCGGGCTCAGAGCGTGACAGGTCACTCATCCTGTCCTTTCCTCCACCACCATTTTCTTGTCATTAGTGACCCTCCTCTAGTCCCTTGTCTGCTGTTGATGCAAATTCCCAGTTCTTCAAGTCGCTGACATAGACCCCATCAATCCCCTGTTTCACTGTGCTGGAGCCTGGCTTGTATGTGATGGCAGCACCACATTGCACCCCTTTGGCAGACCCTTTGCAACCACTGTGCTTCCCATCCTCATCTCTGCCCCTCCCTGCCACGCTGCTGCCATTCTTCCCTTCCCACACTGTCACATTTTAGATATTAATCTGCCTGAGCGCTGACACGAGCGCCATCTGCACATGTCTTCTGTAGGTACCAGGGTGTGTGGTACCTGCAATGACCATGTACAGGTTGTATGTCACCTCAACACATGCACTGTCACACGTGCCATGCTGGAATAAAAAGTTACCCACTGTGCCCGAGTTGCAGTCCTAGTACAGAAGCCAGTCAAATATTTTCATTGCTTCCAAATGCCCGCCATTTCAATTTATATCATTCTTGTAATATTTTACTGTGGTTTTACTTTCATGCTGTGTGCACTCAGTGGCACTGAAAAGATAATTGTCACAACCCCGCCATAACCTCCAGCCAATGAGTTACTGAATTGAGTGAAAGATGCAAACAAGACATGTGAATTTCCCTATTGGTCACACGTGACTGGGTGAAAGGTAGCAATCTGCAATCATGAGCCCAGCTTTCGTTGTGTTGACCCAGTTTTTTTCTGTAGGATCAAATGCCCACTCAAATTGCTGGCTAACAGAAAGAATTGAATCCATGCTGAAAACAGAAACTTGTGGTGGTGCTAGAAGTAGTGAACAGAGAAGTCTTTCTATGAGCATGTAAAACATTTAGCAGAGCCAATATCATATATTGGGGAACTTTAATAATGGTTCTGTCTCCTACGACCAGCGTCTAGTGGGGAGGATGCAGTCAGCATGATCAGTGTCCTGATTTTTCACAACAGGGTCCCATGCTACAATGGCCTGGAAAAGCAGTGGGCTCCTACATCACAACAACAGCCCAGGAAAATCCCAAAATATTTGGATGTACACTTCATGATGGTAATGTTGTATACACCAACTTTTGAGGGACAGAATCTGGTATGCCATCAGGACAAATGGACAAGGTTAAATGTTTTGCATCTGGGTTTCAATTCTGTATAGCTGATTCAAAAGCAGAGCATTGACCAAATTGGTGCTAAACTAAATATAGAAGCCATGTGGAATTCGCTGATGAATATGCCCATTTGAAAGCCGCTTTCAAGTGCTTTAAAACAGTACCAGAATCATGTTAATTAGTCCAATGGTTCACAAAATATGATGGCTACAACTTTCATTTTTTTGATGAATTTCCATATTTGGCAAGTACTATCCCTTATATGGAAATTTCCCAGGCAGGTGCTAGGTATGGACCGACTTTAAAGTGCTTTCTTGTCACAAAAAAAAGGTCCGAACAAATTTGGTTCAAATTCGATGGTTCAAACCAGTTTAAACTGGTTTGAACCATTGTGGTTTAAACCACCATATTTCAAACCAAGGGTTTAAACTGGTTTAAACCACCATGGTTTGAACTGGTTTAAACCACCATGGTTTGAACTGGTTTAAACTGCCATGGTTTGAACTGGTTTAAACTGCCATGGTTTGAACTGGTTTAAACTGCCATGGTTTGAACTGGTTTAAACTGCCATGGTTTGAACTTGCAATGGTTTAAACTGCCATGGTTTGAACTGCAATGGTTTAAACTACCATGGCTTAGACCCTCCTCTCTTTATGGCTTTGAAAGGGGTGGTTTGAGCCAAGATGGTTTAAACTATGGCTGTCATTGGAGACGATGCGGTTTAAACCCAAACCATCCTACAGTACCAAAAATAGCTAGATGACGCATACTTGGCGGTGTGCTGTCTCAACGGGCTCACTGTGGGGCAAATACCTCTCAAACTAGCAATAAATGAAGTGATTTGGATTTTTCCCCAATGTCAGACCATTGGGTGGTGCCAGATCAACTACAGTGAAAAACCCAACTCCACCTGTGGTAATGCTCAGACCAAAAATCTGTCCAGAAACAGGCTCCCTGTGGGGTAAATACCTGTTAAATCAGCAATAAATGAAGTGATTCGGATTTTTCCCCAGTGTTAGAGCACTGGGTTACACTAGATCAATTACAGAGAAAATGGATGCCTGGGACTTAAATGCCCACTATCTTGATAGTGGGTCCTAAAGCGCCATAATGTCATAGAGGCCCAGCCAAATTTTGAATCTTCGCTTTCAAACAAGACCAAACTTCAATTGTGGAGGTCAGGAGTTCGAATCCTGCTCTTTGCAGTCTTTTTTTTTCCATTCAGCGAAAGATTTGCCCAAAAATGCCTGAGATCATGATGCCGGTCAAGCAATGTCAAAAAAATTGGCAGTTGATCGCTTCACGTCTCCCATTTCCCATCTCGCCGTCCACCCACTCAGCTTTTGTTGTTCATGTTTACCTCTATCCAGCCGGTGTTCATATGTACCTTGCTTGTTCACTTATCTGGCCTAACTGTGGCAGCTGTCCCTGCGTCTTTGATGATTGCTCGCAGTTGCCGTAATTGTCAAGCCGTAACAATATATTTGCGCTCACCATCAAAACCAATGCTGGTCCCCGTGGCTCTTTTACAACTGCTCTCTGTAACAAAATATCACTGTAGACATCTCCCTGGGACTAAGCTGGACTTTGAGAATGGCTCATCAGCCTCCATGTACCATGCAGCCATGACATAATCCAAAGTCTCGTATGCGAACATTTGGTCCAATGGTAAGTTGAATGTAAGGTTTCGCATTGGCTCTCGGCGCCAAGTCCCAATATTCCAGAGTGCTGCGCAGCTGCAGGCTTGCAGTGCGGTTGCACAGCAGGCTGCAGCAGTGGCACAGTGATGCCACAGCCATTCCGTAGTTATCCACAGTCCATAGTTATTCCTCTGTACAGTATAAATAGTCCATAGTTTAGCAGTAGTTAGGTATTCTCGTCAAACACGGAGGTTTACTGACTCAACTGCTCAAGTCTAAGTAAAACTCTCCTGACTTGGATTATTGTGTGCTACGACTTTCTCAATAGGAACTCCATAGCCTCACATTGAACAGGCATTTTATAATGCAGTCCAATTGTTGAATAATTTACCACCATTTTGTAAACATTTCCATATCATTGCTGCCTATGTCAGCAGCATGAGCCATTTGTCCAGATGGTATGTAGTGATCTCTAACCTATACATACCTTCTCATAACCATCCTTGCTTTAGTGTTGCCGCTCACTCCAGGTTTGCCTTTGGCCACCCCTGCCCCAATGGGTCAGATGCCTGCTTGTTCACCCGTTTTGTCAGGTCTGTCTCAGTACTCACTCTTGAGGTGTTTTCCTTCCCTAGATCCCCCTGTAAATTTTGAAATCATTTTGTATAGTGAATATAACCAGTACAATTTTCTTGATTTACTGTCATGAAGTCAAAGTGTGAAGCAATGTAGTCAGACTCTGATTTATCATGCAACCTCTTCCATGACCTTTGCATGTTTCAGAACCCTTCGCAATTTCAATCTCCAATTGGCAGTTTTGGTACACGGCACATTTGGAATCCTGTAAAATTATGGGGGTCCCTGATTAAACAGCTTAAAACTGGGATAGAATTTATGAGTGAGGTCCATCCAACATTACCCAATTTCTGTCCAGAGCTCCCATCCTTAATCTGAAGCTGGATAGAATACATTTCCATAAGATAGCTGGTAGGGGGGGTTCTGATTAGGCACAAAACACTGATTAGAATTGCAAAAGACGCTGCTTCAACAGTCTGAATGTTTCTTTCAGAGCTCTTGCAACCTAGGCAGGTCAATAGTAGATGTGGAAAATAATATTTCACCAGGAAATAGCTGCCCAGACAGACTTTCCTAGTGGGTTAGAAATTGAGGAGAGAGAGATAGTGGGCTTTGCCGCGAAGTGCACTACCTCGAGTTATGCACCTGATGTGATGCTCAGACCAAAAATCCATCCATAAATGGCCTTCCTATGGGGAAAATACCTATCAAATCAGCAAGAAATGAAGTGATTCGAACTTTGCTCCTGTCTCAGACCATTAGGTGGCACTTGATCAATTACAGTGAAAATGGATGCTTGGGACTCAAATGCACATGTTATGATGCTCAAACCAAAAATCCGTCCTGAAACAGGCTCACTGCAGGGCAAATACTGGTCAAATCAGCAATAAATGAAGTGATTCAGATTTCTCCCCAGTGTCAGATCATTGGTTGGCAGTAGATCAATTACAGAGAAAATGGATGCCTGGGACTTAAATGCACCTGTTGTGATGCTCAGCCCACAAATCCTTCCAGAAACAGGCCCACTGTGGGGCAAATAGGTGTCAAATCAGCAATAAATGAAGTGATTCGAATTTTTCACTAGTGTCAGACCATTGGCTGGCACTAGATCAATTACAGTGAAAATGAATGTCTGGGACTGAAATGCATGTGGTCCGATGCTCAGACCAAAAATCCGTCCAGAAATGGGCTCACTGTAGGGCAAATAGGTGTCAAATCAGCAATAAATGAAGTGATTCATATTTTTCCCTCGTGTCAGACCATTGGGTGTCACTAGATCAATTACAATGAAAATGGATGCCTGGGACTGAAATGCCCATGTTCCGATGCTCAGACCAAAAATCTGTCCTGAAACACCCTCACAGTGGGGCAAATACTTGTGAATTCAGCAATGAATGAAGCGATTTGGATTTCTCCTCAGTGTCAGACCATTGGTTGGCACTAGATCAATTACAGTGAAAATGGATGCATGGGACTCAAATGCACCTGCTGTGATACTCAGACCAAAAATCCATCAAGAAACAGGCTCAATGCAGGGCAAATACCTATCAAATAAGCTGTTTTTGCCCATTTCAGAGGTGAATTTTTCTCCAGTGGAAGGCCATTGGGTGGCACCAGATCTATTAGAGTGAAATGGGATGCATGGGACCCAAATGCACCTGCTGTGATGCTCACACCAAAAATCTGTCCAGATGCGGGCTCACTGTGCAGCAAATACCTATCAAATTAGCTGTTTTTGCCCATTTCAGATGTGGATTTTTCTCCAGTGGAAGGCCATTGGGTGACACCAGATCCATTATAGTGAAAAGAGATGCATGGGACCCAAATGCACATGTTTTGATGCTCAGAACGAAAATCTGTCTATTAACGGCCTTACTGTGGGACAAATATCTGTGAAAGCAGCCGTTTTTGCCCACTTTGGGGGGGGGATTTTTTTTAGTGAAAGGCCATTGAGTGGCACCAGATCACTCACAGTGACAATGGATATGTGGGACTCACATGCATGTACTGTGATGCTCGAAAATCTGTCTAGAAACAGCCTTCCTGTGAGGGTGGCACTAGATCAATTGCAGTGAAACTGGATGCATGGGACTCAAATGATGCTCAGGCCCAAAATCTGTCCAGAAACAGCTCCAATGTGAGGCAAATATCTATCATCTAGTCATCATACATCCAATCTGATCCAACCAGTCACCTAGATTGGCTTGTGATTTAACACTGCAATTGTTCTGGTGCTGCTCCATGGCCTTCCACTGGGGAAAATTCCACTTCTGAAATGGACACAAACACACCATTTGACCAGTATTTGCCCCACAGTGTGCTCATTTCTGGGCCATTCTTCAGTCTTATTGTCTATTCAAATCACATGAAAAACATTTCGAGTTTTTCACACCTATCTGCACTGAAATCATGAAAATAAACAATATGTCCACTTTTCAGCAAAAACAGTAATGAAAACTTTCTGAAAAACTATGGCGGTCAGAATGCACTTTTATTATTCCGCTACATATTTTCATATTTTTGCACTTTCCGCTATATAAATTATCAGAAAGTTGCTTTTCCGCTACTTTTGGGTCCTAGAGTCAGAAAAGAATGGGTAGCGGGAAAAGTGAGATTTCCGCTACCTAAACTGTTGTCTAAGCGACTTCCGCTACTTTCGTTCCCAAGCTGTCATCCCGCTACTTTCGCTTGATTGATATTTAAGTATACTTACTTTTACGGCAGCATCTTCAATCCCGCTACTTTTTTTTTTTTCAAACTCATTTTATTTTCTCCCTGCAATGCCTGCGATATCAAAGGCTGATGGCATACGTCTAGGGTCATCGTACCGTCCGTGATGACTGCCAGGCTACAGGGCCATCATATCAGCCTCGTTTCCGGCGCCGCACACTCAACTGTACTAAGGCATGCCCGTCAAGGAAGCTTACATGGGAAGCCTACAGGTCTAAACAGCCTCAACCTCTCCCAACGTGGTTCCCTTAGACCGAGGCAGCCCATAGTCACAAATGACAGGCCGAGAGAAATATTTACCTCAAATCATCACACCCTTCGCATTGGAAAGCACACATGTACGCCTCCAAAGACTCCGAGCTCGTGCACCTGCAGAGACTACAACGGAGCACAGAAACGAGCACCCACAGGCACCATCGAAGATCGGGCTGTTGCCAGTGATTGAAACTCGGGCCGGCGCCAGTGACTGAAGGTTCAGTACAATGCCGCTCGGTTTGGATCCAGTCACGCAAAAAAGGCCAGTAAGCGATGCAGTTCTGCTAAAGTAGACAAGACAAGAATGGACCGGTTTTGCAAACACATGAGCAAAGGTTGGCGCGGTAAGGTGGGGTGGAAGAGGAACAGGATATACGGGGCCCCGACCGAAATGATGGCAGAAAGAACTAAGCAAATACTCACCTGCAACGGTACCCTTCTTTAACCATCAGCTCGCGGCCTTCTCACCTCGTCCCGCTGCCCCCAGGATTGGTTTACTTGCACTTCACACGCAGCCGCCATCCCCTTAGACTGTAGCTGTAAAGCCGACTCGAATACTGTAGGAAAGAGGTCAAATTTAAGCCAAAGCGGAAGAAAAGAGGCAATTAGCAGAGTGGAATGCAAAGAAGTGGCCGTGGGCTTCTCGCACCAAGAGCATATTTGGACAACATTTGGATAAACATACGCTTGCATTGTTTGATTCATTCCAAAGATGGTCTTCAGGTGCAAGCAAAGACTTGGATTAAAGACAGTTAATCAGGAATAGTTTCGGGTCCGCAGACTGGAAGATTATCACCGCAGATTTACTCAACCGGGAAGACGGATGAAGACGCAACGAATGCCAACAAAGTAATGCCGCGGTCACGTGGAGCGAAATCCCAGAAGAGAAATAACTCGCGCGGCTGCAAAGGTCGCGACAACTGCAAATAAACTGGATGTAATCTACGGAAAATGAGTGTGGGTAGGTATATAGAATAAATTACGGATAAGATATGTGAGATGAGGAATTAAGGAGTAATAAGACCAGCCACACTCTCGCGGAGAGCAGCACGAAGCGGCGCCTCAACTTGCAACTCCATCAGTGCAGCGACCGCCTCGTCGATAAGATCCTCCTCCTGCGTGAGTAAACACTTCCCCCAGATCCATGTTACCGTCAAATCTTGGCAGCCGTCGCAAAGCCCGGTGATGTGGACATTCCGCAACTGGTGAAGCAAGGCTACACAACGAATCGGCTGCTCGGGGTGGTGAATAAGCTGGCGGACACGTTCCTCCCACTCGCGGGTCCAAGACTGAAGGCACGACTCGTGTGTATCGCAGTCGGGGCTGTTCACGATGGGCGGTACGTGAAAGGCTATCTTCGCCCGAAGAGCCTGGATTTTTGCCTTCGTCTGAGTGAGCCAGAAGTAGCCGCAGTGCCCGATTTGGGCAACCTGAGCAGAGTCGAGCGATGTGAGACTCATATCCATGAGTCGTCGGAAGGCGTGCTCGATCCAGGTGTCGATGCCGAAGCAGCGCGCGAGCTCGAATTGGAGTGCCGGGTGCAGTTTGTTACCGTGGCGAGTAAATTCACGCTTGGTGTAGTCGATGCCGTCATCAATCTCGAACAATGAAGAGAGCTTCATGACAGACACCAGGAAATTTTGCGAAAGCAGGAAATCGTCATCTGTCGGATACATGCTAGCGGAGGAGTTGCAGTATGAATTATTTGCGGGTCATACCCTCAACAAAGTGTACGTACCTCGGACCCATGTAGAGATATGTGAGCAGGAAATCGAAATCGACCCTGCTGATGCACGATGGCACCTCAATGGGGTTCGCGTCAAGTGCACCCTCCGTCAAGATGTGCAATGGAACGTCCACAGTGCGCGGAATTGAAAAGAGTGTATCGAAGAATCGGGACCGGTGGCGAAGAAGGCCGGGATGGAGCTTATAGAGGACACTGCGATCCTTCTCAGTCAGCTGGAAGCAGGTTGCTGTGAGTCGAAGGAGATATGTTAGGCAAGGGCACACACAACCTACCTGGAAAATGGCAGTGCCATCGGGGAAATAGAACTGCGGGTGATGAATGAATTTTAGCCCGTTTTCTTCTTCATTTTCTAGACCAGGGGTTGACATTGTCGTTAGGCGGTGAAAGAAAAAAATAAGCGATGTCAAATTTGAAGACACCTGACCCCAAGTCCATCACGTCGAAGCCCAATCTAAACCAAACATCGCGCTCTAATCTGATCCATCCGCTTTCCATCGACGCTTGCCCAACGCTTGCTTGTCATGGCCTATCCCACACACTTTCCGGATCTGCCTCTGGTCCCAGATGATTTCAACTGGTCCCCTGATGTCTTGCGAGCTCACAACATTATTACTACTGGATATGAACGCGCGGCCCTGATGCTTCGACAAGACGATGGAGATCCATTGCGGCTTCGAATTTATTCAGAGGAGGTTGTCAACAAACTGGTCCCAATACTCGAAGCTCTCGTCCCTGAAGTTGGAGATCAGCCGTGGCTAGAAGCCGGTGCTCATGCTTTGGCAAAGCTTACTGTCCAGCTCGAGCGTAGGGCGATTATTGCTGATGGGAGGTGAGCACCAAGAAACTCGGCAGTAATTTTCTTGAACTGTCAATATAGAGAACAAGCGAAACTTAACCAGGTTGACCCTGTCAGCCTGCAGAAATCAGGGCGTAGAGGCAGGCCGAGAAAGATTGTTGAGCCGGTGTGGCTTGCAGATGCGGTCTCATCCAAACGTCAAGTGACTCTTCAGGCCTTGGCTGATGGTATGGGTATGCATCGGAATACGCTTCGCAATTACCTGAAGCTTAATGGCGTTTACAATCGCTACTCGAGCATTAGCGACCACGATCTCGATATACTAACCAGGCAATTCAAACGAATTAAACCCTCGTCAGGTCTCCGGTACCTCATTGGGTTTCTTCGCACCCATGGCATCAAAGTTCAAAAGGAACGGGTTCGGCTGTCTCTCCGTCGGATCGACAGACTTGGCCAAGTCCTTCGCCGACGCACTATCACTCGACGTGACTACTATTCGCCAAGGCCAAACTCTGTGTGGCATATAGATGGGCATCACAAACTGATAAAGTGGGGTATTGTGATCCATGGCATTGCAGATGGATACGATCGGATGGTTCGATTCAATTCCGGGATGAAATTCATGTACTCACAATTTATTTCAGGTTGTAGGCCTTCATGCGAATACCAACAACCGTGCCACAACTGTTCTTCAACTATTTCTGAGTGCTGTTGACCAGTATGGTACCCCATCACGCGTGCGTGGCGATCGAGGGGGTGAGAATATAGAGGTTTCAGTCTGGATGATAAAACATCGGGGGCCAAATCGCGGCTCATTCCTTTGGGGGACGTAAGTCTTGATCTTACTTTGATTCATCCCCCGCTAATACTGTCTCAAGATCTACACGTAACACTCGGATCGAGCGTCTCTGGGTTGAGGTTGGTTCGCAATTTGCTCGGCGATGGCGGGCCTTTTTTCTTCGACTCGAGAGACTCCATAAATTTGACCCCGATAATCCGAATCACCTGTGGCTGCTGCACTATCTATTCCTCGCTGAGATTAACACGGACTGCGAGGAATTTCAAGAACAATGGAACCATCATCCAATCTCCGGGAAGGGAAATAACCAGACTCCCACGGTATTTCAATTTAATGCATTGCTAGCCCACACTGAAATAGTTCTTAGGACATGCGTCTCATTGGCGAGTTGAAGTATGGAAAGTACGCAGACAATTTCGACCGAGTTCAAGCTGAATTAGCTCAGCAATATGGAGACGAAGGTAGGTTCTGTTTTGTGAACAGATAATGCTTGCTAAATAATGCAGATGACCTGGACTCGGTGATTGCTGGTGATCAGGATCGTCATATCAGGCATGAAGCTATCGACGTTGTCGAAAACAAATGCCCTTTTGACAATGAAGATGCCTTGCACATTTTCACTGCAGCTCTAGAGGACGTGAAAGTAGAAGGGATTGTTCCACCGGGAATTGGAGTAGCAGAATCCGAGTGGGAGGATCGATTTTACAGCGAAAGGGAATCGGTGAAGGTGGGCAGGAAGGATGTGGAGATTGTACTGCCATTCGAGATCTGGTGGCCACGCGCTGTGGCTTGGGCACAGGGATTGGAGATCATGGTCAGAATTCAGGCTGCACAGTAGCAGAATTTTCATTATTTTTATGGCCGAATTGGTAAATTACTTGATCCAAAGACAACTTCATCAGAGAACGTTCTCGAAATAATATATATTGGGGCAAGCTTTACCGCACAAAATCGTCCTGGTGTTTCGGTGATGTCATCATGTCATGAAGGTACACCCTCAAGCGTAACATTCCAGGAGTCGTATGTCATCGCTATGAATAGCCATTTACCCACTTGGATTTTCACCGAGCCTCAGAACGCGTTCTGCATGGCCTCTCATCCTTCCCACTTTGGTTCCCCAAAAGGAAATAACTAGGTGCATTGACGAGTTGGTCGAATCGCTGACTAATTCGACCAACTCGCCAATGCACCTAGTTATTTCCTTTTTGGGAACCACTTTGAATAACCTTGACTGCATGCATTGGGCGTCTGTATGGCTGAATTCTGCGCGACTTCGTCCTGAACCAGCGTCAAATCACGTGACCGCATTTGACCGGCTCGCACAAAAAAAAACATGTTATTGGAGGGTTCGGTGCTCGAGCAAATCACATATACTTCTCCCTCATACCTAGTAAGCATTCTATTCCTCCTATTATTTTCTTCTTCCCTCACCTGTAATTTGAATAGGCTGAGACCGCTATCTACTTGACAGGGCATCGGGACTGATACAATTTCTTGGCACGCGCTTGCACGAGAGCATACGTGCGTGCGCATGAAGATCGCGCGCATGTCTGAATATCTCACGCAAGCTGTCAAAAATTCCTAATCTTGGTACAAGCTTATTGTCTCTGGCGGGCGATTGACCTTGCCAGGTCCTTTGAAGCTAAAGTACTTTGTCATACTCTTGGATATAAATTAGCGTATAATTGAGAATATAACAGACTCGGCGTGCCAAAAATGCACCGAAAAGGGCGGAAGGATCTGCCGCTCGTGTTGCGAGCTCCATGCGAGCCAAAGATCGCACATGATTTGCAATCTTGCTGATGGGCTGCGCCGTTGTGCTCGTTGTACCACTGCCATAGAGCTACTGAGCACCTTAGAAGCAAGTCGGACTCAAAGTAATATATGCTGCACTCACACCAAAATAGTATGACCTTGACAAGAAGCGGTTCTGGAGACGAATTTGCTTGGAATCGTGTTGAGTGCGTGATCTGCAGATTGCCGACATAGAAGTCAAAGCTGCGAATCAGAAGAATTTTTACTCAATCCATCTCTTGCTCGTCTCCGTCTGCCCACGGCATCCTACATGCCCTGCAATGGCAAATCTGGGAAGGGTTGCTCCAAATCCTGTTCCGGGTTCAAGCCCAGAAAGCAGGCAGAAACGGACGACAATGCCAAATGCAAGAATTGCTCACACCGCAAAAGAGCGCACACCAATTCGGTCCAGGACATATTAGCCAAGTATAAAATCGACAAACTGAAGAAATCACCTACGGATTCAGAGGCTCGGGCAGAGTCCTATTCCGGGTTTCGTCCAAAAGATGCTCGCGGTAGCGCTGGAGGGTCAGGCAAGGTGGCGTGCAATTACTTTTAACTCGTCCTGAACCTACACTCAGTATTTTAAAGGGCAAGGGAGGGGGGGAAGAAAAGTACCTCCACCCGAAAAATGGTTAAAGTCAGTTCTTTGGAAGTAATCACCTGTGGACTTGATGTACGTTTATCGTTCTCTCCTTCCTCTTTTTTCTTTGAGCGATAAACCAATGACAGGCGGAGGGGGAGCTTCGTATCGCAAAATGCCTTGCCGCTTCTTTAGTCGAGAAGCTTGTGAAGCGTGGGCTCGCCGCTTTCAAGACACGCGATGACGACGACCTTGAGTTTTGTGTTGAGTGGTCTCAGAAGCAAATTGACGACTGGCTTCGCCGGGTATTACCTCTGTTATTCGAGTTTCTGGACCACCGCTACCCAGAAAATGCCGCTCCCAATTTCCATTGGGAGTTAGTGCGCAAACAACGACAGGAGCTGTATATCATGCACCGCTCGAAGATTACAGGCGCGGAGTTGGACGAAGCCAAAGGTCCAGCGGCCCGCAAGTGGAGAGAGCACTCTGTCCGTATTGGTGAGCCCAACTTTTTGATGAGCGGTCGAGCCTCCGTTTAACTGCCCATATAGCCACCAAGCACAAGATCCCGGCTGCAGTGTCCAAGTCCTTCGATGACGCCATCGAACAGCTCATGCAGGGGGAAATTGTCGCCTCCGAATCTGAGGCCGAGTCTTCGCCGGAACCGCCACGGGCTAGACGCAGGTCGCAGGCCAAGAAAGTTGCTACCAAGACTTCTTCGGTTTCGGCAGAGTCCTCCTCCGAAGAATCCGAGTCAGACCAACTGGGGGATGAGGATGAGCTTACTGATGCATACCGTCACGAAAAGTCGAAGACGCTGAAAAAAGAAGATACCGATCATGATGGCAAGTACACTCTCTTTTTACCCACCGACATCCACTGATTCGCTGGCAGCCCTTTTTCTTCGGGACATCGACGCAGACTCAGACATTGAAGAACTCTTTCCGGCACAAGTTCTGTTGCCAAGCAATGAAGGTGCGTCTCTTTGAGCGTCCCTACCAAATGCAATTTATCGTCTACATGTCAGGCGTGTCTCGCAAACGTACTGCTTCCCCTTCCTTCAAATCCGACATTGGTGGGAGGAAAAGAGCCCGCTCCGGCTCTGCTAGTTCTCAGCACAGTAAGTCGTATCCTCGTACTCAATTGCCTCCAGGTTTATGGCCCTTTCAGGCACGATAAGCATCGACGACGACGACGATGACGGCGCGAGTCCCTCCCTTCACCTGCGGCCCGCGACATCATCATTTACCTACGATCCTGCACCGAATCCACTCGTATCTAGCAGCACCCAGTACTCGACCTGGACTCCAAGCTGGAGCTCAAACGCTCACGCCGGAGGTACCCCATCAGCCTCGGCTTCGGCACCCCCAGCAATTACAAGTGGTACCGCCAACTCCACCTTGGGTGCCTCTGCCGTCGGTGCCTCTGCTGCTGCCACCTCGGCCAGCGCTTTGACTGCCACGTCTACGTCTCGGACATCTCGCGCGACAGCCGGTCCTACAGTCAGGAAATATGTGCCCCCTCCGCCAAGGGAGGGGCTAACGGTCCCTCCCTCTGATAACCCTTGGTCGTTCTAGTAAGAGACGGGTTTTGTGTCGTCAAAGCCTTACACCCCGGACGATCCGAGTATACCATTTTCTTGTTATATAATCTTTGCATAATTGCTATACAATCCTTTGCTATTCATATACATCCTCTAGCTACACTCACCCTCCTTCACTATCTTAGCTACCCAGAATTTAATGTTTGCCTGCCGACAGCGAATCGCCTTGAAAATTTGAGTGTGTGACCTTGTGTGACACTTCCTTTCTTGGCTACCACCTCATCGACGCTTTCCTTCAAGATAGCGTCTAGTCATTCTTAGGACATCCTATGGTCAATGCTGTCTGATACTATTAGTACCCTCACATCTATGGCCCCTGGTCCATAAGCTGCGAGAGACGTCCTGGATTCGGAACCTGCACTGAGTATGCACATCTAAAATTCGCACCTGCCAGCATCTCACGTCCACACTGCAGCCGATGGCCAGCGTCCCGCTTTCGGCGATGACCATCAGTAGCAACATTCACTAACTCGAGGTGTGTTTATCTTACGAATTTCATTAGCTTTCATTCCGACTCTGCTGTGTACAGGTCACGACGAAATTGAGGGACATGCCGCTGTACAGCCTCTCCCACGCATTGGCCGCTCGCGCGCATCACCGTGCACCCAGGACAAGCCACAGCTCCTATAGAGGTTGGATGGTCAAGAAGATTTTCAGAGATCGAGATTGATGATTTTGAGATTGGTGTGCTCCCTGAATCCTTCTGTGCTCTCTACTTCCCGAGTAACTATTGCACTTGCTCTAGCTCATGCTATGAGGTCCCGCCGCCCTCCCCACATTGGTCGTCGTCAGTGGCAAACTGATCTATGAGCACTTGATGAAGTCGGTAGTGCTATCAGCCGACGGCTTCGAATGCGAGGCGGGTCCTCAGGCATGGTGCAAGTACGATCACGGGAAGGGTACGTTAGCACTCCTGTCTCTTTGCATTTTCACATTGCTGATTTTTATTTACTGCTGCAGTGCGTATTTGGTAGGGCTGTGCGTCGTGCCCGTCACGCTGGTTCTACGGGTTCTGTGTGACGGGTAGTCGACCCGTTCCGTCGGGCTCTTCGACTGCGTTTTTGACGGCCGTGCTCGTCGAAAACGGCCGTCGACGGGTTGACGGGTCCGGAAAACACGCCATACTCGGTCATATGCGATGTATAAACCTTTTGCAAGGCATATTTCGTGCACAGGTGAGCCCAATACACAGTTTAGGGCACACCTTATGAACTTACTCAATCGTTTGAGTTGTCGAAATGACGGCTGTCGCGTGACGGACCGTTCCCGTCCAGGTCCCGTCGAAACGGCCGTGCCCGTCGACGGGACGGCGCACAGCCCTAGTACTTGGAAGGATGCGCGGGAGCCATGCGAGGAGCTATATCCGTGCCGCCTCGGGGCTCGCTTCAGCTAGGCCGTACTCGCGGCGTCCCCTTACTCACGACATCCCCGTGCTCGTCCCCGTTACTGTTCGTTGCTGTTGGCAGTGGGAAGGTTGGTACTTACATATGCGTAGTGGCCACTATGGTAGTTTTAGCGTATGAGGCCACAATGGCACTGCACGGACTCGCTAGGGTAGCTGTTAGGTTCTGGAGCCTAGCTTACAAGTAACTGTAGGAAAACAATGACTTCTGACAAAAGTAGCGGGATTGAATCATGGTAGCGAAGTATATAATACCAATCGAGAGAATTTTATAAGGTAGCGGAATCACCACTTGTCAAAAAAGTAGCGGAAACGGAAACGGCACAAAAGTAGCGGGATGACACTTTGAAAACAAAAGTAGCGGAAACTTGGCTACGCGACAATTTAGGTAGCGGAAATCTCACTTTTCCCGCTACCTATTCTTTTCTGACTCTAGGACCCAAAAGTAGCGGAAAAGCAACTTTCTGATAATTTATATAGCGGAAAGTGCAAAAATACGAAAATATGTAGCGGAATAATAAAAGTGCATTCTGACCGCCATAAAAAACTGTTGTTAAATTTTATATCATCTTTGTACACTACATTTTACACATTTTTCTCTTTTTTCCTCACTCAATATTGTGGTGAAAAAAGTTTTAAGTTTTTCACCTCTATTTTCAGCTGGGAATTTCTATTTATTATTGATAATACTTTTTCAGAATATTTCACCAATTTTGTTTTGCATTTTTCACTCTCATTTCCACTGAAAAGTGTACTGAAATCATTTTGAATTTTTCACCTCCTTTTTTGCTCAAATTCTTGTGGGAAATTCAAAACACTGTCACCACTTTCCTCACTAAAAAACCTCACAATTTTCAGTCTTTTCCTCACTGTAAAATGAGTGGAAAACATTTGAACTTTTCCACATTTATTTACACTGAAAATCTGGAAATAAAAAACATGCCTTTTTCATCAATTTTTCCACTGAGAAATGTTAAATAACAGATGATCAAAACTCAGTACAAAACTTGAATTTCACTTTTTATATTTTACATTGTTTTTTTTCACCAAGATTTTCACACATTTCCTAGGTTTTTTTTCAGTGACAATTTGAGTGAAAAAAGTTTTAAGTTTTTCACCCCCATTTTTAGCTGGAAATGTATATGTATTATTAGTAATACCTCCTCAACAAATCTCGTCAATTTTGTTTCACATTTTTCACTCTCATTTCCACTGAAAAGTGTACTGAAATCATTTTGAATTTTTCACCACCTTTTTCGCTAAATTCTTTTTGGGAAATTCAAAACAGTTTTCACCATTTTTCTCACTGAAAAACATGAAATCTTCAACCAGTGCTACTCAAAGTTTCCCAAGGTAAACACTGGTTGAACATTTCAAGTTTTTCACTGAAAATTTTGGTGAAAAATGTTTTGAATTTTACAGCAATTTTTCAGTGAAAAACCAAGTGAAAAACTTGAAACATTTTGATGAAATTTTTGAACTTCAAAACATTTTCACCACTTTTTCAGAAATTTTTCACAAGGTTCAAAAAATTCACAAAAATGTCTCAAGTTTTTCACCTGGTTTTTCACTGAAAAATTGCTGTAAAATTCAAAACATTTTTCACCAAAATTTTCAGTGAAAAACTTGAAATGTTCATCCAGTGAGACCTGCTGGCAAGGTCACAAAAATTGTGATTAACTGACTTGAACATGTGAGTGTGCAGATCATTCTGAGTGTCCATTAAAGAAACCCAGTACTTCATCAAATTGCAAGTTGAGACCAAAGCACAATTCTTGGACCTGATAATAAGAAAAGAGACACCCAACATGCACAGTTCACATTTTTGGTCAGTTAATGGCTGAATCACATCAGGAAAATGTAAAGTTGCTGCATAGCTCTGTATAGCACCACATAATTGCATAGTCGCCATAGCAGACGACCAACCCCATAGTAAAGGTGGGGAGGGGGGGGGTAGGTCTGCCCTATAGTACCTCATAGTGCACCATAGTCTGGCCCGCAGCTATCATAATGGATATAGTAGACATAGCACTCAGAGCACTCAGAGTATTCATAGTAGTGGAAGAAAAAATCATAGCAGTGACGTTCAAAACAAATTATATTGCACTGATGGTGATACAGAAGGGCTATAGTACAGTAAGGGGGATAGATTCAGAGAGGGCAGCGCCACGCCAGCCGGTCGCTGGGCTCTGCTGACACGGGTCCATACCCACTCGTGCTGCACGGCATGGTTGCACACCGGCAGGTTCGTGGACTTCAGCCGGTTGTTGATCGAGGCAAAAGCTGGCAAATGCGCAGTTTGTGCGAGTCTCGTTTGTGTCAGCTCTCGTGCTCTACATGGGGGAGGGAGACAAACAAGACTCACTTTTCTTTTACAAAGCTGGCTGTTTCCAATGGTTCCATGTGGCGCCGGCATGCACGGCGAGCACGAGAGTCAGCAGAAGCGCGCCCGAGATCCGGCTCCAGCCGATCTTGAGGCGGCGGGTTGAGAGCGAGACCCCGATAGGACGACACCCGAAAGAAGGTCAAGGCAGCGGTGGGGTTGATGAGGCGATGAACTGGAGAGGAAAAATCAAAATACTGACCTGCAATATGCAATACACCCTGACACATGGTCTCATCAAATAGGCGGTTTGGCTACTGATGGCCATGTCAGGCCAGGGAGGCCACCTGGAAGGAAGGGGAGGGAGAGGGTCAGCATGTTTCGAGGACAGAAGTCTACCCACAAAAAGTAGATTAGTCGGGGTTTAAGGACAGCGAGCTCACGACCAAGGCAGGATGTAGGCTAGAGTGAAGTGACAGAACACAGTAATACACGCGGAGCTGTCAAACGGCTGATCGGCAGTGGTCGGCATTGGTGATCGCCGTACTCCACTGCTGGCACACTGGGAATTGGTGGACTTCAATGGCTGCATGCATGGAGCTTTCACTCACTGACATCCAGTGGATACCAATGGAACCTCCGACTTGAAGCCCACTGAACTCCAATGGTTTCCACTGTCTTACGCCGGTTCTCAACACAGTTCGATGGAATGTGTCTGCCTTCGCAACTGGTGGAAGCCGTGGCTTCCTAAATTGAACACCAGTAGGATTCATTGGAACCCACTGTAGATTACAGCCGATGTACTGAGCCCTTATAGCCAGGGCTCTTCGTCATATTCATAATATAAAATGTCAGTGACTGCCGCTGGTTGCTTTGCTTCACACATCTTCCCACGCCATTATTTGCAAGACATAGCGCCCCCCTTGTCCTGGTCTCCTTGAGCTCCCTCTACCCCATCCGACAACCTAATTTGGCTGCCAGTAGCTTCATCGTGCTCGGCTCGCGACCCTCCGCCAAATCGCAATTCAGTCTCTGTCTGAACCCTGCCATGCTAGGTAGCCCGCATTCTTCAACCCTAGCCCTCTCTCTTGCCAATATTCTGTCGCTACCCCATCCGAAAACTTAAGATTCTAGATGAGGCGGATAATATTTCAACCTGTATTCCGGCCATATTCCCTCCCGACCATACCGTACCATACCTTATCGTGCAGCGATTCAGGTAAAGTGCGCTTACTGTACTGTCGCCGTACTGTATCTGTAATATAGTTTTTAAAAAAATGACCATACTCACTTGTAGCATGCTTGAATTTTTACATTCCTAGTAGTTCATGTGCAAGAAAATTCATATGGAAGATTGTAGTCTCAAAGCCATTCATATCCAGCAGCACACGACGGACCTCAGTGGATTCCAGTGGGCGGAGAAATTATAATATGGGCCGATGATTTCCAGTGTTAATTGGTGGGTCCCAGTTATCTCATTGTCACACACCGTCCAACGATGGCCGCCAATAGCCATTGATGGCCACTGGTGGCCGCCAGTGACTTTGCTAGTGATGGGTGTATTACTCACAGAACACCTGAACTGAGGTCAAGCCATCTGGCCTCACCGTAGAATGACGGACTCGGGATGGTCAGAGTAAGAGGGAAGAAAGGAAGAAAGTCGTTCGATGTTGTAGCTTTGTTTTGACTTTGATCAAACCAAACCATTTCGTGGCAACACGTGCGTATTCGGACTTGGCAAACGTGGGCCGATGGTCCGATGATCAGCCTTCATTTTTTTCCAAGGACTCCGTCGTGAGATCAGTCTGTGAATGGTTCGAAACGTGTTCCCTATCCGAAAATTGCGACACAAATGCTACAGTTGAACTGCCATTGGAACTACTATTTCCATGCATCCCAGTCGGAACTGATAACTGAGTCCCGAACTTCGGTAGGCAAGACGTTAACCAAGAGTGGACCTCCAATACTGTCCCTGATAAGTGTAATTCATTTTTTGTAAATAACTGGGCCAATATATATATGCGTACCAGTCAATTTGGTGACTTGCTTAATGTATAAATATTCATAGTTTTCAATAATATTCATAGACTGTAATAGCTGGTGATAGCCGTGGCCAAAATCCATAGACCATCATAGCATCTCATAGCGAGACATAGTAGCTAAAGTGCTCTCATAGCGCATCATAGACCGCCATAGCCCCATAGCTGCCTGTTTGTCTATGGGGCCATTTTGTGTTTTCCTGATGCAGTACTCATTCTTGTGCCTAACAACATGCACTGTGAATTAAACAACAATTGCTCATCAAATTACCCTTGAAATGGCCCAAAAGCTTCAAGATTAGGCTCAAGTTACCCAGACGAAAGTAACAGGTAAGTTACTTTTTCATACTTAAATCAACTTACAAGTTACTTTTGGCAGGCCAAGTAACTTTAGTAACCATTGTGTTCGTGCCCCCCGAGCCCGGAGGAGTCAGCGTACTAAATCCAGTGCGATAGATCCTTAGGTTGGTTCACAAACACATTGTTTATATTTGTACAGATGGTCACGCCGCTACCAAGGGTTCTCGTCGCAATGGCTCTATGGCTCAAGGTTCGTTTTGTTAGTTCGCAAAATTTTAATTTGAGCTTGTAACTTAGGTCCCGCGAGTGCATCAACATCTGCTGACAGCGGAACTGTCCCAGACGAAACAATACCAGGTGCGTCCATTAGCCTGAGATATTTACTGAACATGTATCATGAGCTGAAATTTTGCAGTGTCAGCCCTCGCCGCTTCCGAACACGCAACTACCCCTGTCCAAAAACGTTCTGGCTCTATGTCGTTGCAGTCGGATGGACCTCCTAAGCGTCTGAAGCTTGGGCCTTTGAAGGGGGTGGGGAGTTGAGAGGGACGGCCTCAACATGACTGCAATAGAATATGCTCAGAAACACTGGGATGAGTTTCAAGAGGAATACCCTGAAATGTTGACTTCCAGTCTACCAGACGACATCTAATTTAGATAGCTACTTTATTATTTCGCTATTATCTTTGGATACATACCTTTACAGCTAATTGCAGTACCCAAGGCACGAATCAAAAAACTGCTGTTTTGGGCAGTTTTCAAAGAATTGCCCATTTCTCAGTCAGTTCTGCACGGATTGGGATGAGGTATGGCTAGATAATTCAAGGTAACTCGTGCGCAATTAGTGATAGAAGAAATTTTGCAAAACGGCATCTAGACATGCTCAAATGACATAGATGTTGGTGAGGGAAGAACTTCATGCGTTCCTAAAGTTGTCATGCAGTCAGATTCGCTGAGAGTTCAGGGATGGATTCAAATAACACAATATTTTTTTTATTGCAGTGTATTGCCATTGTCCTGATGTCATTACAAGCACGATAAACTAAGATATTGGAGATTCCGACTGCCTGACAACTTTTGAAATGCATAAAAGTCTTCCCTCACAAAAATCTAGGTCATTTGAACATGTCTAGATGCCAGTACATTGAATTGACCCCCAAAATCACCCCCAAATACCAGCTCACCAACTATAAAGTATTTTTGCAAATTTCTTTCTATCACTAATTGCGCACGAATTACCTTGAATTATCTAGCCATACCTCATCTCACTCCGTGCAAAACTGACCGAGAAATGGGCAATTCTTTGAAAACTGCCCAAAACAGCAGTTTTTTGATTTGCGCCTTAGGTACTGCAATTAGCTGTAAATACTGTAGATTCCGAGTAAATAACGAAGTCTCAGCTTGAATCAAAAGCACCATATGATTGAATGTGATCCTTTTGTTCAGCCACAGACTTTATTTTGAAACCGAAAATGGGAAAATATTTGCGCGTGCTGTTTTCTATATCACAACCTACCTTACGACCATCTCACTCGCAAGTCCGTGCCGCCTCTCTACGCTGATGCTGTGAAGCCAGTGCTGCCGCCCTCGCCACTGGGCCGAAGGTAGTGAAGCCGCAGTTGGCGGCTCCAGCTCTGTGATCCCCATTTAGAGGCAAAAAAGTCCGCCATTGCGACTTCGAACCCAAAGTAACAGGGCGCGCCGGCATCGACTAATGATAAAGGCACGGTATTTGTTGTTGACCCACCCTCGCTCTGCAAACTACTCGCCAACTTCCTCCTGTTGATGGAACATTGCACGGAGGCATTCAATTGTGCCGGCAATAAAAAAACAAAGAGCATCTCAAAGGGATGGCGAAGGGGAGGTGAAATCCCTACGGCAGTTTCTCTGAACTTACGAAATCGCAAACATGGGACTAGAGTTTGCGGCCTTTGGCATGGGTCTCTTCACACGTGTTGTCCTTTTTTTTCGGTCTGTTGGAGAAGTGGCTTATGTATAGGTAGAGTCTTCTTTTGTGATTCAACTGCGTAACCGCCTTCTTCTCTAAGCTAAATTTAGGTATCGCTCACTGTCCATACGTGTGCCACTCGCTGATTTCTTCCTGGATATGCCCGCTGCTAACACTGACTTCACTCATCTTTCAATGAAATTGATACTGATTGCGCACTTACACAGAAACATGCTATATCGATCTCCATCTCCAATATGTAGGTATCACTAGAACTCGTTTCTCAAACTGTGCTGATAGTGTTTCGACAAGTCAAATGCTGTCTACATTTGCCATTCAAGTATATCGCGTTGACCACCCCTAATTGTATCAATGACAATAACCATTGGATTGAGACACGGTACAGCTCTGTAACTTCTCGAGTCCTGGAAAGATCCCCACACAAGATTGAATTATCCCCCCCAAACCTTCTCCAACAAGCGTCAAGCTCGCATTTAGGCCCCAATCTTTGTTCCTAGAGTCAAAACCTGGGAGTAAGGATGAGGTGTTTGGAATTCTTTCTAATGCAGACAACTCGGACATTGTCTCTAAAGGGAAAGATCCTGTCATCACCAAAAAGTAAAAAACAATGTACAGCCATATAAGGCCATGCAAGGTACGCAAAGCATAAAAAGCTTGGTAGCATTTTGAAAAATTCAAACAGGTATCTAAAGAATCTATTTTCTTTGTATAGGCCATAAAAAGCTTGAAAACCTTGCGAACTTCGACGATGCTGCGTTCGAAGAGCCATGCATTTAGGTTGTGGAAGGTCGTTGGCACGCATTCAAATCCATTCAAATCACACCAAAAAAGTGCAGTAAAAATAATATCATTCAAAATGAGACAAACGACGATACATCCAGCGTGACACAAGGAACGTGTCGTAGACAGAAGAAAGTCAATGCAATGCAGGCTAAATGTTGACGTCTTGACTTGATGTGCAGCGCGGATGAAGCCGATTTGCAGACAATAGAGCTTGCGGAGATAGGAACACGTCTTGATTTGGATATATTGCATGGCACGGGTTTTGATTGAGGTCTTGTGGGACATAGACTTGAGAAACAGAGACCAATGCGGCACAGTAGACCTGGAATATCAGATGGAAGTACTTGCTGCGTTGAAGATCTTGAAATAGGAATGTTGAGGAAAGTTGTGATCAGTTCTGGGTGCGTCGCAAGCTTGCGGTCCTGGATTAGCGCCATACGACACCGCCGGAGATCGAGATGACGACCCAAGATACGCCGCAGGCCGGTGGGGAAGCGCTGAGGTGGCTTGAAAGCACTCGCAGAAAGGGTCGCTGCATCGTTGAGGCCGATGGGACTTGGATGGATGGCGGGAGGGAATCACGGAGGGAGAAGCAAAAGGAGCGGCCCGATGGCAAAAGCAAGGGACTTGAGGCGCTCGCAGAACGTTATCAAGCCCAACAGGACTTGCGTTGACGAGATCAGGGAGTGAGAGGGTGGAGTAGGTGGTGGCAGAAGGCAAGGAGTGGCGTGATCAAAACGAACGTTGTGACTTGTTTGATTGATTGATGATTCATGCGACCTTTCGGCTCCGAGTCTTTGTCCTGCTTCGTCAGCGCTTCAGCGTTGATCAGTACCACACAGCTCGCTGGTAACTATGCAGGTCTCTTTGAAGCACTGCGCCGATCTTTCTTCGCATGTCAACACAGATTTGGGCGTTTTTGCACGGGGTGATGGGGCGACAACTAGGGAGGAGCCCGATTTTAGGGGCCAGATGTGCCAATGGCCGCAAATGAAGAATTGAGGCTCTGGCAGACACCATTTAAAATCACTTTCTCTTGCACCGAGCAGCCTGTTAGGTCCCGTGTATACCTTTGTAATGGTATCCTACCCTGGCAAACAAATAACATGCGGGTGAATGTCTTGCAAAGGCATTAAAAGGCGGGGATGCGCCATAAAAGGCTGGGGTAAGCTTTGCATAGCCATGGCAGGCGTATCATGCCGGGCGAACCACAAAAGGGCATAGAAAGTTTCCCACATTTTGGTGATGTGTATTGCGTGCGATGTCCAAAGCAAAATAAACGGCAAGAGACCAGTCTACCGCTTCAGTTCCTGTAATACACAGAGGTCCTGGCCCCAGGCATGAGAGCACTATAGCGCTACGTCAACACGGGGATTGTTGCGCCATGCCGAGTGATGATGAAGCTGCCTAGTCTGCCTAGAATGTGCCAGTCAGACGAAGTTAAAATTGTCAATTTGATCCATATCACTCGGCGTCGTGAAGCTCTATGGCGTGCGAATTAGAATTAGAAAAACTATCTATGTCTTTTCAGTTTCTATCTCGGACTGTCTTTCATTGTATATCTATACAGAATTTTCGATTGTCCATCTGTGCCGATCCCGAATTGAATACAGTATTTCAATTGTAGATTCAATCATAGGTCACAAAACTGCCTGAATTAAACCTACTGAGGTATTTCATTCAAATTGCCAGGGGGTGTGATGCGTGACCCGATTTATCTATTCGACATTTCGACAGTCCCACGGAAAATTTGACTTTTTTGCCACTGGGGGGGGGAGACATTTGTGACAGCTTAGAGGTTCAACAAACGGCTCCGTGATGTGTGACCTCGACCAAATTTCGACATCGACAGAGGGGTCCGTGACCCGTGACTGTCAATTTGAATGAAATACCTCAGTATTCAATTTTGGTCACAGGTCACTGGCCTCTAGGGTCGTGGTTTTAGGCCAAAAAGCGTCGGCAATTTTCGAAAAATCGCCCAAAAGGGCAACTGAACTAATCGAAAGTTGAACCTAAGAGGTCACAGGTAGGACCCGGTGAACCTACAGACGAAATAGTACAATGCAGTTTGCACCACACCCGCGACTGACTGTGTACTCTAAAGCGGTCATGCGGTGGTTGTTGGTAGCTGAAGTAACGAGCTTTCACGGAATTGGCGAAGTTCTACTACATTCAGCTGAAGTCACGAACTTTCACGGGAAGCAATCAGACTCACGCACTTCCGCGACATTAAGCGAAGCTAAGCAAAGTAACTCAGTGACGAAGATGGCGCGGACTCTGTGCCTTCAGGATTATTAAAGCCTGGGTAAAATTTTTGAACTCGTATAACAAAGATACATGTAGCTGTTTTGATCACGGTTTGAGTGGCCAGCCTGCAATCCGAAGCGCACTGGAGGTGGAGGGGGCAGGGGAACTGCAACGACGATTGCAAGCCCAGAAGTTGGATAAAGGAGCTGGAAGTCACAGAGGCTAAAGGGATAGCAATCAAGAAGTCTCTGGTAAAGTTTCAGTATGGCCGTGGACCGGTAGCCCATTTTATGGAAGCTTTTGGCACTTTTTGTTTTTATCAGGGATAATATGATTCGGTCAGGCAGCACGCAATTGAGTGTGCCTTCAAATTCCAGCCTACGACGCGAAAGAACTCGCGGAACGTAGTTCTGAACATTTGCTGAACATTCAGAATGTTTTGGTAACTTCAGTGCTATTGTGTGCCCTTCGGGCCAAGAAGATGCCATATTCAGGCCTGCAATATATACCCAACGTTTAAATGTATTCCGTCAGTTGCCAGTTACTGTCGAGCAATTTCTTGGGTGGAGAGCTGAAGAAATCTTTTCAAGTCGTTCGGTCTCCGTCTATCTCCGTTTGATACGTAGTGTCAGAACCTAGATACTCTATATGAGAACGAGACTAGGATAATAGTAAGTGTCTGTACAAATATCTAGGCGCAGAACGTGCATACCTCTCAAGTGCACCGTGAAGGAAGCAAGTGAGAGGCACAACGCGTCGTGTCAACTATATGTAAACAGTTCGTGATCCGAACCAATCCGAGCCGCTCCGAACATCTCCGCGTCTCCTGCAGGCAAACGCTTGAGGCTGGAACCAACACGTAGGCCAGGAGATATGGTGGCAACATGTTGATACACATTACGTGCTTTTGATGTTGGTTCGTTGCTCTTTCTCTTTCTCCCCCCACTCTCCCCACTCGTCTCCCTTCCGCTCGGTGCTGGTTCCTACTAGTCTCGTCTCCCGGATCGCAAGTCTCCCATGTCATTTGCTGTGTCCTAATGCCTTCCCAACTTCTTCAAGGGACTTGTTTTTTTTCAAGGTCTCTATCAAACGCCTTGCGCACACACTGGTCTTGTCTCGGGCTCTCAAGCTTCAAGCACTCAGGTTTTCTCCTCCTCCAGCAGGTCTTAAGGACCCTGGCTGACTCGACGTCAATTCATCTCTGAAATCTACCCGTGACAAGAAGCAAAGCATTAAGCGGCGACATCGTCTCTCCTAGGCCTTCGAGTAGCCTCATCTGCCATTCAAACATCTATCCCATCCTGTAATCGTGGAGTGTGGGCTCCTCTTCCTCAAAACATCGAACTCGCTTGACGGACTTGGAGCGTATCGGTGTTAGGTGAGTCACTATGTACCGATCCTGTGCCCGTCCTCACCGTCCGTAAACCTTTTGATTCGACCGCGCCAGCGTCGTGGGATGTAGATCAAAGGCATTGGTGCGTATCATCTGTCGAGACTTCTATATGCTGATGTGACATGTCGTCCTCGTCGCAGGCCTTGAGTTAGATAACATTGAGGCCGCGGTTTGGTTATGTTGTACTGTTCAATGAAGAAGTAATAGGGGATCAGCTGGTAGACGGAATAATGGGTCAGTTGTCTGGGATATGCGCTGCACGGGTGAAGGAAAATATGGGCGAATGGTCCCAAGAATCTCGTGGAGGCGTGGAATGAAATCAGGTGGAAAACGGGGAAACTGCCGTGCGGGCGTGGAGTACGGCTCAAGGGTGTAAGGGCTCGGTGGAAGGAAAAATCCAGGGCACAGTTGAAATGGGTTCACTGGCGACGTGCTCATGTTTGAGCACTCGTGTCACCGGTCGCGTCGGTCGTGGTGGTTCAGGATCAAAAGGGTGATATTATCCAATGTGTACGTACAAAACAAATAATCGATCCGATGACCATTGTGCTGTATGCTAAGCAAGGAAATAGGGAAAAGGAGAAAGTCGATGAGCGGGTCATTCCACCCTTCTACATCGACACGATGAGTGATGTCGTTTCCGGCACAAGGTTCTTGTCGGCCTCGGTGAGGTGAGGCTTTGCATACAGTGTTTTTGTGTATATTTGCAAAAATACAATATTTTATCGCTTTCAAATCGTGCATTGTGAGTACTTTTGAGCGAATTTTTCGGCCAGCTTTTCTCACTTTTCCGAGCCCTTTTACCCTTTTTAAAAGCCAAGGGGCTTGGCTTAAAAAAGGAGAAAGTCCTTTTTCGCCTTTTGCGGCTTTTCGTCCTTATAAAAGGATAAAAAGCTGTGAAAAGGTTTTCTGTCAAGTTGCTGATGCAATTGTCGGCTCTGATGTATCATGATCCTCCGACAATCATAGGACCTCTAATACATCGAAACCCCATATACGCCTGCATACTCATTCAGAGCGCAAAGGCCATCATGATGGGTCCCCTGCAAGGGGACGGATACCACATTGGCAAGACTGGCATTGCATCGATAATTGGCCTCAAGACGTTCACCCCTCGGGTCATTGCTTACATCACATGCCAGGTAAGTGCCTGTTCCTTCAATAAACATGACACTCATTCCATCTACACTCCGAAAAAAGCGATGTTTCTGGGCTACCGATAACGTTCCTGATACCTTAAGTATCCAGAACAGAATTGGGGGCTCTGAAACCTTTGGTTTTGGGAACAGTTTCGCTGGATGAAAAACTGTTCCAGAAACAAAAGGTTTCTGGAGCCGCAGAAACCGTTCTCGAAACAATTGGTTTCAGTGGCCGGACCGACGAACCGGAACGGCCCGCCCACTGAAACTAATAGTTTCGGTGCTTGGAAAACCCTTCCCGAAACTTACGACTTAGGGAACGGTTTCTGTGCTCCAGAAACCTTTTGTTTCTGGAACAGTTTTGGGAGCCCTTATTTGGTTCCAGATACTTAAGGTATCAGGAACGTTATCGGGAGCCCCGAAACATCGGTATTTCTGGAGTGCTAGGTGCGATTTAATCTTTCCAATCAACAATTCTGGAGCAAGATGGACCTCGACTTCAACTACGAGGAATTTTTCTGGCTCATTGTCAAACTGTTTGAGAAGGACGCCGAATTTGCCGCGAAGACGATCGCCTTGTATAACAGGTGAGTACTTGAGTCTTTCTATGCAGTGTTGGAAATCTCTGATTCCTGTCCTCTAGTATCGTTCTCGGGCACTCCGCTGGGCTTGCAATCACCCGTACTCCCGCCGCCAGCTTGGCTCCGGTCATGAACAACATGGATCGTCTCCGCGCTGCTCCGAGGCCTGTTCGTGATGCTCTCCTCGCGCTGCAGCCTCGTCTTCCTCTGCTGTTTAGCTGCTGCTGTAGTCTCTCATATGAATATATATCATTTTTGGTGCCACTGCATTTTTCTGGAAGCCGGAGCGAAAAATGAGAACACAATTCAATTACATCCTAGCATATCCACAGAGGCCTTGGATGGTAGCAGATGTGACGCAGTTGTGGCTAGTTGCGCACCAACTGCTCGCAATTGTTGAGACAAGCGAACATGTGCACTTTACCAATCCGATGGGAGAGGGCCGTGGTAGCCTATGTCCGATCCAGAGATCTGACGCCCCTTGGCTGGCTCCAGCTTGCAGCACTGACATTTATAACCCCCCGGGGTATATTGACCAGCAAGGAGGATGGAAGGGTACCTTACACCTGCGAAAGGGTAATTATCTTGCTAGTCACTAATTCTACGAACCGGATTCGGAAAGTTACTGGTTAGGTTGCTTGAATCCAGTCACGCAGTACAATAATTTTATCAGATCCAGAGGATAGATACCACAGATTGAAAAAATAAAATAAACGAAAATTTGGCTAACGGCGTCAAGTTGGACTCGAGAGGCCTTAATTTTGACGGAGAGCCTGCAGAATTCGGTTACAACTGGAGTGTTTGTCCGTTAACTGCTCTCAGTATGGGTTTGGGCTGTGCCACTTTACCGAAAAGACAATTTCTTTCCAGCAAGACGTTAAATTTTTTCGGATGATCTGTCCGCTCCTTTTCTGCACCTACTGCATTATTAATGACTCGAAATACTAAAAATCGCATACGCAGGGTCTTTCTCCCGCAAAATCGATGGCACCTCCAAAAAAAGTGTTTTTGTCGAGTGGTATGTTTGAGCATATGAAAATAAATGTGGAACGCTCCAGTTGATATTTAAATCCCATCCAAGTATACTATATAACAGAGTAATTTGTGGTTCGCTCATGGAAGCTGGCCTGTCTTAGCAAAACCTGGTTCGAATGGCAGACAGGAGTCAAGCAACTGCATTACCAGGGAGAAAGAAAACATTGAACCAAATGTATTTCATCATCAGATAAAAACTACTATGCTGCCTCTGCAGGAACCTTCACATCCACAGTGCAATAAAACGCATCCCAAGTGTCCAATGGCTCTTGAACACGTGTGACTGTGCGTTTCGGCCGGAAGTTGGGGTCAAAGGGAGACACCTGCTCCATAGGATGCCGGTCGATGTACTGTGTCGCGACGAAGACCTTCATGAATTCTGTGACCTTGGTCTTCCCTGCAGGTACAGTGAACTGAAACCCGGGGACGCCGCGTCCATAGCCCATAGCCAATCGACTCTGTTGACCTAGATATGGAGGTGGGAGCGGTGGGTCGGCACTCGGAGCAGGCGGGCCGTCGAGAATCTAAATTGAACGTCAATCAAGTCTATGGCATATTGCGGAGACGCATACACTTATCGAATAGTCCATGGGGTTGAAGTAGACCAGATGGGCAAAGAGCTTGTACGGTGAAGTATTCGTGACTGTGAATCCGTACTTTGTCTCATCTGCATGCAGGCAAACGTATCGCTCCTGGAACAAGTTGGCGGAGGGTGTGGCACCCGACAGGTGGCTTCCCGTGAGCGAATGAACCTCAAGATCAACCTCAAGCTTCCTGTCGGAGCTGAGGTTAAGGTAGTAGTCGAAGTCCGCGATGGCGTTCAAAATGTTCCGAAAGCGGGAGAACTGTGTCCTGTCTAGCGAGAACTCGGTCGGCTTCAAGTTGTGATCCTTGACAACGCCCTTGCATCGGATGAGAACGAAAACACCTTCACCCACTTTGAGTAACTGCGTATCTGCATCCTCTTTCGACGCAACCAAAACATACTTGTGTGGAATGCCATCTGTATTTTTCGTTAGAAATTAGAATTAGATTACTGACTCCACTCACCAGAGGTATCGTGGATGGCAGCCTTTGCGTCAGGATCCAGATCGTCCGCAAGGAAAAGTTTCATCATGCCGTGCTTCCAATTCAAAACAGATGCCATCCAACCGATGGGCTGGCCCTCGAAGAGTTGCGCTTCACCATCCACTGTCGCAGTCGAATCGAAGTCCCGGACATCCGTTGCGACGAGAACGACAACCTGCTTTCCCTCACCATCACGAACGCCGAAACGTGTCCCAAGGACAATACCAAGCGCAGCCCCAGCGCCAACATTAAATTTCCCGGCCTTGCCTTTGATTGCCACGACACAATACTCCGGTTCTGTCGCTGGCTCGTGCGTCTCGAACAGGAGACAGCCCTGGCTCTTCCCCTCGACTTGCGGATCCTGCTCCTTGGGCCAATTCCCAATCAAACGGTGAAGCTCCCGGTACGTCAGCTGTCCAAACCGTGCCTCGCGGAGGTTGCGCACTAGGCGCTCCGTAAAGCGGCCTTGCCAGCTCCTGCAAGAGCTCGCTTCTACGATCTCCTCTTCCCCCGCGAACTGGTCCGCCTTGCATGCAGCAAGGAGGACGTGTGACTGCATATGTTTGTAGATGAAACCATCGGGGATGTGCTCTTCCACGTGTCGGCCACTACCAGTTTTGGGAAAGAACTCGATATCGAGGTTGGCGGGGATAGGGTGCTTGATATCCGCTTCGCAGCAGCGCGCATTGGGGGGTATCACAGCGCGGCTTGTACCTTCAGAGTGGCACGAGTCTAGGATGATGATCTGTAACCGATGTGAGGCGTATACAGCTAAGACCGATCCGAGAAGCTTACAATGTTGTTCCCCTTCGCAGGAGGAGCTAGATTCTGTACAACCGAGGTGAGATGTATGCAGCCAAGACTGACAAAAAAGGCGCACGATATTGCTCCCCTTAGCTGCGGCAGCTAACTTCTGTACAACCGAGGTGAGGTGTATGCAGCCAAGACTGATACGAGAGGCGCACGATCTCGTCCCCCTTCGCCGCAGAAGCAGCTAACTTCTGTATAAGGTTGTGCAGAGTATAGTGCGGGATTCCATATGTGAACTCGGATCCATACAGCTGACGCTCGTCGTGTGGGCAGATCGTCTGCACATATCCAGTGGGCGCGACCACGGTGTTAAGGCAAACTGAACGGCTGCCGTGCCCAGCAAAGTAAAAAACGAGTGCATCGCCGGCGCAGATACGTTCGTTGGAAATCAGGTGGGCCTGGAAGGCATCGAGGATACACTGGCGTGTCGCGTCCGTGTCGGTCAAAAGCCTGATGTTTTCTTCGGGGACACGCAGCTCTGGATGTGACATTAACACATTTTTGAAGTTCTGGGCGTCATTCTTGCAGCCTTGCAAGTCACGAATACTGGGGCTGGTGTACTAAATATGGATTCAGGAACACTCTTAACGGGATAGGTTGCCCGCTCACCTGATCAATGCCGACAATCAGCGCAAAACATTGTCGTGTTGTGGTCGGTGAAGAGGAGTTCGAAGTGCTGGAAGGTTCCATGAAGGATTGAGAATACGAGCAGCGTATACGAGCAGCGTCAGACGATTTATAGCCACTACAAGTACCTGTATAATTAGACAAACGCCACAGGGTGACGCGACGAACGGCCGCGCACCTCGAGGCTGTTCAACAGTGTACAGCCTTTGGCTGAAGATTGAGGACAAGATGGGTGGAATGGTGGTCGAGCTGTGGCACCGGGATCATAGAGGTTTCGGTGGCAGTTCCTTCGACTTGAACAGCAAGAAGTCGTGGCAAGGTGACACCTCCGCCGCATGGCCTGCGTGTGGCGACGGCAGAAATAGAACTGGGTCCATGCGAGCGGATGGCTGTCGACCACACGGAGGACGGAATTAGAGATAGAAGATATCTGCGTCCCTGGTTTCTGAACTAGGTCAAATTGAGCACACTTTGGATTGACCTGCGACTCCCTGATAAATTACCTCCCGGCCTATACCTCGTATATTAAGCAGATGCCTCGTAGTACGATGGCTCTATTTGTTCTCACACGTTACAGCGGCAAACCGGCAATGCTACACGGTAACGGTCATCACCGCTTCCTGCTATACCCGTTTTACTTCCACGACTGCTGCGTCAATTTCTTCTTTCCACCATGCTAGAGTTCCGCCGTTCGATCTCCGACCACAATACATTCTAACTGCCGGGTCCACCACCGCGGTCAAACATTTGCTTTTTTTTTCCGCTTTTTCTGTTGCTCCTGTTCCTTTTTTTAATTTTCTGCAGCGATACTGATTCCTCATATCTTAAGCGGATGCCCTATGTATACGTTTACCGTCGTCTCAATTTGAACTTTTTTCTCAACCACGTTCCCCACTCCAGTGCCTTGGGTCCGACCTCCTTTTGATAAGCGAAGTTCCAAAACGAAAAAGTCGATCACCATTTAGCTTCGAAAAGTCCGGCATATCCCATGCCACTCCGTCCACGATCAACAGGAAGACCCGTCTGATCGAGCTTCGATCTTTTCCTCCATCATCCTGCCTCCCCGGCGCCCAAGCCAGTCCTTACAAGAATCAAGTCCAGCATGACCTAGAATTCGAAAGTTTCACAAACAGATCATGCGACCAAAGAATATCCTCGTCGCATGGCGCGGCGGCCTTCCCTTCTGGCTCAATGCCGACGATTAAGACCGGTTAAGATCTTTCTCATCCCTGAGCCTTAGCGATAAACCTACCCAATTTGGCCGATTTTCTCCCATGTCTATTCTCAGACGACACCCTCAATCACCATATAGCGCTGGCGCACTCTTCTGTCTTGCGTGTCATTCCTTTCCGAGTGAACATGAGGCACATTTTCGAGCGCTCAATACCCACTGAAGGGAGGGTGTCTGTTCATGCTTCCTTACCTCCTTCCTTTCTCCCCCCCCCCGAAGACCAGCTTGTCAAGGTCACCAAGTAGTAGACCGGTCTTGACCCAGGCATCAACCACGCAATCACCGTGTTGAGCGACCTGCCCAGCCTCCATGATCATCCCACTTGGCGGCTCTGCCCACACCGCCAGTATGAGGCACAGGTCTGAGCCTGGGCAACCAGCACATCCAGCTGGGCACCCCTCCCTGATCCACATCCCCATCCAGTAACGGTTGTCCTGCTGCTGGCATTTACGCCTGCACTGAGGCCCGCCACCCCTGCCACAGCAGCTCTGGTCCCAATTGACGTCAACCAGACCTGTGCCCAAGGCTTCCCTCACTGCACCTGCTACTAGTGTGGCGATCTGGGGGCACCTTGCCCAGGATTACACCATGCCAGCAGACGCATGCCCGGGATTGCACCGTGCCAGCAGACATCCGGTCCACTGATGTCTTGGACGAGGTCATCTGGCAGCTCAATGGTGATGGCTACCTCTGTTGCCATCACTGACCTGGCACCCGAGCCGGTTGAGGATTTTCTCCCCCACAACGACTGAGCAGTGCACCCTCATTCACATCCCCTAATCATTTCTCCTGTTTGTACAATGAGTCTGATAATATAGCTTGTGCACCGGTTGAAAAAAAGACGTACCTCTCGACCTGGCTGATTACATAATCCCATCAAAAAGTTTGGGTGAAATTACAAATCAACTAGTAGAGATCCCAGCTGCCCCAGTTCCCCCAGAATTGGTGGCCCCAGTACCACTGACCGCCTCCTGCATTCGGAAACTGGGTTGGGAGTGCAAGCTCCCCAAACAGTACATGGTAGCCACAACCCCAGGTGGCAACTCACTCCACCTCCCTTTGGAGATCAAGTCAGTTGATGATGCTGTTAAACTCTGGCTGAATGGCCTCATCAACTGTGGAGCCACATCAGACTTTGTGGACTTGGAGTATGTTGCTGCAAACAAACTCCCAGTCTGCCAGCTCTTCCAAATGAGACTGGCACCATCCGGGAAGTCGCTGATGTGGTTCTCTGATATCGAGGCCACCCCGAACACGTACAACTGGCGGTCACCCAGTTTGGTAAGCAGCAGCTCATCCTCGGGTATTCCTGGCTCTGGAAACACAGCCTGGAGATCAACTGGGAGACCCGGGAGGTCAAGACGACTCACTGCCTGACTGGCTGTTCCACCTGCTGCAATGAGTTCCAGAGAGAGCGCCATGAGTCCAAGGCAGTTGCCCGTATCCTCCGCTCTCTCTTTGTGCTGGTCCCTTCCCATCCTTTTGCATGGTCAATGTGGAGGACCGGGAAGGCAAGGATCCTGGACTCAGAGGATGATGATGATGGTGAAGACAACAAACCAGTTGAGCACAATATACAGTCCACAATTGCCTAGAGTCTAGGCCCCCTACATATGATTAATCCCTAGAACCTAGGGTCCCCCAAAATCCGGCTATCTCCCGGCCAAAGCCTACACTCCAGGGCCAAAATAATATTTTCAATAATATTATTTGCCCAATGTTTAGGATCTGGCCTATCATGTGAGGAATGGGAATTTTTAGAAAAATACTGCCCATAGTCCTTAGGAGCACCTAGATGGAATATTATTTGCTCTGGATGCTAGGGGTTGGCTGTTCATCTGTATGCAATCTAATATTATACTTCCCAGGTGCCTGTATCTGGCTAATGAATGGAAGAATATTTTGGAGCATAGCAGCTTGGACTTGGCTGCATGGAGGATAATATTATCTGCCCTATGTAACTGGGCTTGGCCAATCAGTGGCTCAGCAGCCATAATATTATTCTGTCTAGCCATGCAGGCTTGGCTGATCCAGAGAGATAATATTCTACAGCCAAGACTTCTGGGCTCAGTTGCACAATACAGAAATATTCTTGACTCTAGATACATGGGCTTAGCTGAACAACTATTTAGGAACTAAAATATTATTTTGCCTAGTCACTTGGGTGCAGGCTATCAGCAACAAAAATATTGTATGATCCAGAAAGCTGGTTTCAGCCACACAGTGGAAGAATATCATTCACTCTACATTCCCGGGTTCCACTGAACCAGCTTTCGGCAGCTATAATATTATTTGTCCTACCCACCTGGCTTCAGCCAATCCACTGGAGTAATATTCTACACCCTAAATTCATGAGCAGAGCCATCTGACACCAAATATTATTAGCTCCAGATACATTGGTCTAGCTGATCAGTGTCTGAGCAGCTATAATATTATTTTACCCAGCCACCTGGCCTTGGCCAATCCATTGAAATAATATTCCACAGGCTAAAGGGCTGTGTCTGGCCACACAGTACAGGAATATTATTTGCCCTGCATGCTTGGGCTCAGCTGAATGGTCTTTCAGCTGTAATGTTATTCTGCCTGACTATCTGGCTTCAGCCAATCCACTGGAATAGTAATTCTATAGCCTTGATGCCTGGGTTTGGCCACACAGTTGAGGAATATTATCTGCCCAGATTCCAGGACTCGGCCTGTCAGCCATAATATTATTTTGCCTGAACAGTGGGATTAAGCTGATCAGCCGTCTGACACACAACAACCCATAAAAAAAAACACTGCTTGAGCGGGGATTGAACTCAAGACCTCCTGAAAAATCTGCTACTAACAAAGAGCAGACACATACCACTACACCAGGCAACCAGTAGCCCTAACAGCACTTACGACACAGACATGCTGGCCCAATATCACCCTACAATTTAGTCTATTTTGCATGCCTGTCAGTGTCAAAGTAGCCATCATTTATCGCCAGCTGTGGGAATTTATTTTGCGTTTTTGTGCAACAACCAGTGGCCTTTTCCCAGAACTGTCAATACAGTCAAAGAGCCCTCGGCAAGCTCTATAACTTTGATTTTGCCCATATTTTTAGACATGAACCACCAACCTCCTTTTTTGGCCACTACATGTTTTGCCCAAAAAGGAAATTACAGTGTTTTTCCCTTCCTTTGGTCAGAATTCAAATGTTTTGGATGGTCTAACTCATTGGGCAGGATGGATTTCACCATAGAACATGATGTGAAGCATACCCAGAAGTACTACACCTCTGTGAGAGGCAGATCATGGGCACTATGATTGATTCATCTCTCAACATGAATATCTTGGGAACATGGCCAATGAATATGATCCAACCACTACTACAATATCTCCCATGTCATGTACATGCCCTCCACATGGTAAAACAACTCTTAAGTAATCAGGAGAGCATATTCTAACCATATTCTGAAATACCATGATGGCTTCATTGTGATGGCATATAGTCTTCTAGGCCATTGCATTTATGATCCCAGGCTCCATATCAGCTATATAAACACATGAGTGAGGTGATCGACTCAAGTGTTCATTGCTAAGTTCCCTATTAGGGGCAAACATGATCAGAATGACTATTCAGCCAATTTTACATGTGTTACAATTGAACAATGTGGGATATGTATTCAAACCAAATATTACAAGGTATCCAAACCTAGAAAGCCACAAATCATTGTAATATATGTCTTTGAAGATCCACAATCTCAAGTGACATTTTTCGCTTTTTTGTTGAATTAGGGTCCATGCAGAGCTAATAGCACGACATAAACAGCAGGAAAGTGAACAGAGATGATGAAAGATGGATATTGCACTTTATTTGGAGGATTTTGGTCAAGATTTGGCCAGATGGTGTTTTCATCCATTTGCTATAAGTGCTATTTAACTCATGCACTCGAAAATACCATTTACCTGAACCTTGGCCAGATTTCTTGGGATACAGTTAAATATTGATCTTTCATTATGTCTCTTTTCATTTTGAGTGTTTATTTTGCAGTAGCTGCTCTAGATAGGGCCCTATGCACCAAATAAGCGAAAAATTTCATGTGACATTCTAAAGCTTCAAGCCCATATATTGGCATAATTCTGGGGTCACGACATTGGGAAGAGCAGTGGAATGTTTGTTGAACTCTTTCCCTCTATTCTAAATCTTTTAAGCAGAGCAAATGAGGTCAAAATGCATAGACGGACATTATCACACTTAATCTTTACTTATAGCTCAGCTCTGTGGGCCAATACCCATCAGAGATCTTTTTACAAATAGTGATCATTCCATGATAGGGTTTTCAAGATGCCAGATCAATGTATGCCCTGGCAATAGGGAAATGATGGCATGGTGAACCAGAATCAAAACATGCATGTTTTCTGCTTGGGAGGCTATTCTAGCATGATAAGCATTTATTTATACTACTCATTAGTAGACTGGAATGTCTTCCTGACACCTGTATCACTATATCACAAAGATATGAAGCTGCAGAGGTCAATGTATCACTTTGCTCATTATAGGGCTCTCACAGAGGTATAGTGCTTCTGGATGTACTTCACATGTTCTATGGTGAAATCCATCCTGCCCAATGAGTTAGACCATCCAAAACATTTGAATTCTGACCAAAGGAAGGGAAAAACACTGTAATTTCCTTTTTGGGCAAAACACGTAGTGGCCAAAAAAGGAAGTTGGTGGTTCGTGTGTAAAAATATGGGCAAAATCAAAGTTATAGAGCTTGCCGAGGGCTCTTTGACTGTATTGACAGTTCTGGGAAAAGGCCACTGGTTGCACAAAACGCAAAATAAATTCCCACAGCTGGCGATAAATGATGGCTAATTTGACACTGACAGGCATGCAAAATAGACTAAATTGTAGGGTGATATTGGGCCAGCATGTCTGTGTCGTAAGTGCTGCTAGGGCTACTGGTTGCCTGGTGTAGTGGTATGTGTCTGCTCTTTGTTGGTAGCAGATTTTTCAGGAGGTCTTGAGTTCAATCCCCGCTCAAGCAGTGTTTTTTTTTATGGGTTGTTATGTGTCAGACAGCTGATCAGCTAAAGACATCTGCGCTGCCAGTACTGTCTCCCAGTGACTGGCAGAGGCCTTTGTCAGGAACTCTGCACCTGTCCAGACCAATGTACCAGATTGGGTCCATGAGTTCAACAATGTCTTCAACAAGGAGTCGTTTGACTCCTTGCCAAACACCGCTCCTGGGACCATGCCATTGAACTCGTCCCAGATTTGAAGCCGGCCAACTGCAAGGTCTACCCCATCTCCCCTTTCCAACAGAAGGAACTTGATGCCTTCATAAAGGAAGGGTTGGCCACTGGCTGAATCTGTCCATCCAAGTCGCCCATGGCATCGCCAGTCTTCTTTGTTAAGAAGGAGGGTGGCCTCTGGTTTGTGCAGGACTACCAATGAAACGGTGATAGGGCGTGCACCAAAGCACGCATAAAAACACCTAGTTTTTATTCAAATCTGAACTATCATTAACGGGAACAAGTGAGGTTAGGAAATAGAACTTACACTCTCCTCAGAGTGGTAAGTTACACTGTTGATGGCCGAAAGCCAATAGGCTATCATAAAGACTGGTTAACTTAACAAGGTTGCCTGAACGGCACTGAGTTCTGTTATATTGGATCTACACTATTGGGCTCCAGGAACTAGTGGTAAACTACTTCCTTGAGTGCTGGAGGTGACCACGAGGAACAACTATATCTTTGGTTGACTGCAGCTCATGCAGAGACTCAGAAATACTTGAAATAGATCAGATGTTCGACTAGCGGGGAGTCCTTTGGACTTCTCGGTTAAGTTGAATGCTTGACATACCTTGTCTGACGAGTACACGGTTGGAGTCCCGAGTTACAAATAACTCATTACTGAACCGGAGGTTGACTCCCCAGTAGTCAATCAGACTGTGATTGTTCAGTGTTCCAGATCGTTGCTATGTCTTGGACTTGCGGCTACTACTGCAACCCAACAGACCTGGATAGAAAGATAACTTTCCACTATGCAAAGGCTAGAGAGGCTTCAACCTGACTGGCAGCGAGTCCCCTAGACTTGATTATGGGCCGGTACAAGTCAGTTGTCAATCTCATTGACATCCTTGTGATATTGGCTTAGGTGTTGCCAAGCATCAGTCAGCCATGTGGACTGACGGGGATAGGTGCGGCTTAAGGACCGACTTCCCGTTACTCTGAAACCCGAACAAGATTTATTGTAGACTTGCTGCTAGTCCTCTAAGACTGGAATATGGGCTCAAGTCGGTCTTATGGAAGCACTAAGAACATTAGAGTTCCTGGGGCAATAGAAATATCTTAATGAAGCAGCTGGATGGTCCAACTTCTGAGTGGCGGTTAGTCGGATCACCAAGTGGATCATTAGAAAGCAGTAGCGGCCAGTACTCCCCGAAGTAACCTGGCAACTAGCACGTCATTCTGGTGCAATACCTTGGCAGCATGCAGTTCATCTCCAACGGGAGGCTACTATACCCACGTTCACAATTCCTTGAACGCTATTGGCCATTGACCCGTCGGAGGAGGACTCGTGGTTTGTTCCTATAGTTCCTTTTATCTCCTTAAGTGTTTTCTTCAATTGTATAAAAGCTATGTAGATTTGTGTGTATAGGCAGTCAACTATCTGCCCACTAGACAGGGAATATAGTGGATTCTTGAGATTAGAACTGAGGGATTAGAAATCTTGAACAGAAATAACAGAAGTCTTAAGTTGTCGACGTTGAAATCTGGTCGTCAGAGTAAGAGCTGAGTGCCCGCTAAGCCTGAGCCATCTGAACACTACATTTCCTTGTCAGCTTTTGTACCAGAGACCTTAGAGTCCGACCTTGAGAGCGGAGACCGCAGAGTCTGGCTTAAGTTGGATAAGAAGTCGTACACCTTGAAAGCCTGTTTGTCCAGCCGCTGCTATCCTTTAGCACGGATTTGGACTAGCCGCTGGTGCTCTTCAACTTCAATTCCGACGTTGCTATCTCTTCCCGCTACTCCCTGTCCTGTGTGGTTAGAAGTTGTACTACTCAAGCAATTGCGCTCTGAACCAGACATCTTGCAATCTGTGATACTTAGACATTGTGCATAACAATCTTGAAGGTTGATATGTACCCTACTTCCCCGAACTCACACACACACTGCGTATTGGTTTGGAGTTGTGATATTAGATTTTGGATTTGGGTTGAGTTAGTGACTTGTTCACTGCTCTCTCAAGTTTGATATCTCTTGATTTCACAGCTGCACCCAAGTGCACCGTTTCAACAGTGCACTTAACTATAAGCTAGAAATCCAACTATTGTTGGATGCTAACAAACACCATGACTAACAACCACACAACCAACTACTATCACTCTCAAAGAACAAGTGTGCTCCCTTGGTAAGTTCAGGTCTGAGGTGTAGTATGCGACTACTGGTTTTGAAACCCAATGTGATAACAAATCTTCACTAATCTGACTGACAACAATGCCTGCAGCACTTCAACTATGCAGGATTTGTATGGAACAATGCCCCACTGCCTCAATGAACGAGTAATATATATGGTTTTGAGTTGGATACAAGACAAGAGGAAGACTAATAGATAGTTTAATCCACATCAGGGCAGAGTTTGTAAAGGTTTCAACAGTAAATCCTCTAATTGAGGTCACAGATCTGGCTTTAAATCACTCTCACAACAAGCAATCCTCGTTGTAGACCTTGGCTTAACCTGCCACAGGTACCTTTGCTCTACTTCAAGGCTTAAGCACCTTGCTGGTGACCAAACTGTTCTTCCTGTTGGTTACCGAGGGCAATATCAACCACAGATGCAACTAGCAAAGCAGATGTGAAGATTTACATGTGAAAAACAGAGAGTGAAAACAAAAGAAAACAAAAGATGTCCATGCGTATCTGATGCATCATCACAGGCCAAGAGAAACCCCTTCACATGGTTCTCATGTCCTGATTTGGGTATATGGTAGGTGCTGTGGGCTGCTGTCTGCAACCGCAGGCCTAGAACCTCTTGGGCGCAGAGTTGAATCCACCCTCTAAGATAATACTGCTATTGTCAAAGGGAGCCCGTGGGTCTGTTCCTTGTTGGCTTGTACCCATGATCCCACTCTGAACTCTGGTCCAATGGAATAAATCTCCTTGTACCACTCTATATGTCTCTGTTTGTCACTAGGGATGTGGCGCGTCTCCCCACATGTACGCTCTCTATGTAGTTCTCCTCTGTAACTGCTTTCTGCTTGCTTCAGCATAGCCCACAGGCCTTGCATTGACCCTGTGACCTAATGCCCATCTGGAAGGATGGCCTGCAGCCTATGTAAACCACCTGTGGCCGACTCCCTAGCCTTACACCCACTCGCTAGTACTCTGTAAGTCTCCAAAGACTTCCTCTGTGCAGTTGTTGGTCCTCTATTATACAGTTGCTCCAAAAAAATGTCCGGCCACGTAATTCCGGCAGCTTCAACTGTTTATAGGAGATCAAAAAACACATGAAAATTGCACAGAGAGGTAAATAGAGGTATATTACATTGCTAGTACTTTGTATGTTCATCATTGGATGTGATAACAGCATCAACAATTTCTGGCAATCTATCAATTAAAATGTCAGTTTCTGCTGATGAAATGGCATCCCATGCCTCGAATATTGCCTGCTGCAGCTCTACATAATTTGTAGGCTGGATGGGATGGGCATGGATGTGTTTCTTGAGCATCAACCAGAGTGGCTCAATGGTCTGTGGCTGTTGACTTCACAATGCCAGGAAGGCGAGCATTGGCAGCAATGTTCTCATCAACCATCATGGAGCCAATAAATCGATTTTTTCGAGGTGAATCGAGCTGGGGATGGGTAGTTTTTCGGTTGTCTTGTCTGGCCATTGAAGTGGGAGGGTGGTGGCTGAAAGAAAGGAATGTGACCGCATTGTGCAGTGATGTCAGATGGGGCTGGTCTGATGACCGGTCACTTATTTGGAGTAACTGTAGGATACAACTTCTGAATGATGACTTCTGGGGCTTTTGGGTATTTATCTCCTCTTTGTGTATGACCAGCGGCCCACGGAGTATGCTAGACTTGATCTATACACTACAATCAGCAGCTTGGAGCTCACTCTGATCCTCCTTTGTATCACCAAACAGAAGTCCAGAGTACTAGTGATAGTACTACTAGAAACTACCTTGCAACTCTTATAATATGTGTTTGTGAGTGCATAAATAGCTAGATGATACATACTTGGCGGTGTGCCATCTGTCATGGATATCATCTATTCAGCAACTCAACAATTGTTCGTCTTTGTTTTACTTATTTCAAATTCTCTTATTTCATCTCTTGACTATTTCAACTTACTATTTCACTTCCCCTCGTTGCTCTAGCTACATATTTCATACAATTACCAATTCCCTTTCCCTTAGTTACCTTCTGTGTATTTAAACAGCTGGTACTCATCCAATACACATAATGTTTTACCCTTTCACAAATCTCTTGCATCACGCACATTCTCGACAGCTCAAGCTCTGTTTCGTCTAAGGTATTGTAAACATTTCATACTTACTTTATCTAGGACACTTTAGCCAGACAAGAAGATAAAGCCTGCCGCTATCTTCTCATCTGGTTCACATGTCGCATTGGGATCTGTGCACAGGTTCAGTGAACCTCGAATCTACACTATCTCAAACACCGTCTCACTGGGCACTGAATGCGATGACCAAGAACCACTACCCACTCCCTCTGATCAACAACTTGGTCAACTGGCTGAAGGGTGATGGGTTCTTCACTAACCAGGGGCTCTTTGAACCCTTGGTGATGTACTTCAGTCTGACTAACTTCCTGGTGATCTTCCAGACAATGATGATTGACATCTTCCAAGACCTCATCTTGTCTGGGGATGTCATGGTGTGCCTCAATGACATCCTTATCACACACTCCAACCTCGCATGCCACTGACAGATTGTCCAGGAGGTTCTCTGGTGGCTCTGGGAGCACAAACTCTATTTGTGCCTGGAGAAGTCCAAGTTCAAAAGGATGTTGATTGAATACCTTGGGTTATCATCTTGCATAACCACGTTGAGATGGATCCGGTCAAGGTCGCCAGTGTCGCTGCCTGGTCAGCGCCAGGCAACAAGAAGGATGTGCAGCAGCTCCTCGGCTTCACAAACTTCTACTGGCAGTTCATCTGGTTCTTGAACATTGCCCAGCCCCCTCTTTGACCTCACTAAAAAGGGGGTTGGATGGTCCTGGGGAAACTGTGAGCAGTTGGCATTCCAGGCGCTCAAGGACACAGTCACTGCTGACCTGGTGCTTGTTCTACCAGATGAATCAAAACCCTACCGGCTCGAGGCAGACAGGTCCGATTCCGCAACTGTAGCCGTCCTATCTCAACCCGGGCCGGATGAGAAGTGGCACCTGGTTGCATTCTTCTCCAAGAGCTTGAGCGAAGTCCAACTCTGTGCTGCTGCACCAAGGTGCTCTGGAAGTTGCCAATTGGTGAGCTCCACCCCACAGAGGTCCCAGCCGAATGGTGGGACACTGTCAGTTGACTTCATTGTTGAACTCCCAGAGGCACACAGCTACAATGCAGTGATGGTGGTGGTAGATGTCTTGGGTAAGTGGGCACATTTCATTGAATGTCACACCCAGCTGGGTGCCGTAGGTGCTGCCTGGTTCTTCTACAAGAATATATGGCAGCACCATGACACCCCCCAGAAGTACATCTTCTACTGGGGTCAGCAATTCATTGCAGAGTTCACCACAGAGCTCTGGCACCTGATTGGCATTGAGCTGGCGACCTCCACTGCTTACCAGCCACAGACCAACGGCCAGACCAAACACGTCAACCAGGAGCTGGTGCAGTTCATCCAGCTCTTTGTGAGCTACAAACAGGACAACTAGTGTTTGGCATGGGTGGTACTGCGGGTGGATCAGCCTGGAACCGCACCTGTGGTCTGGTGTGAGGCTGGTGTTCATGCTATGCACTCTACACCGCCACATGGCCCCTCCAAACGAAGGCCGGGAATCAACGATGCTCATCTTTGCCCGAGGACGACCACCGACAATGTGCTTCCCATTGCCTGGTCACAGACGACGACCATCTTTGCCTGTATCACCCCTTTGACCAGCATTGCACAAATGATTTCCACTGCCGCTGCGCCCCTGTAGGATCTTCTTAACGCCGTCTCCGAGCCTCCCTATGCCCTAGAACATTCCCAAGAGGGCTCTCGACGATCTTCATTGACATCTTCCCAATTAGGAAACGACCTTACCGAATCCAGAATCCGCTCATTCGCAGTCACCATGGACGTTTTGGGCGTTTCCTGCACACGTAGTGACAACCCTCAGACACCTAGCAGCCTATGAGGACTGATTCCTAGGACCACAGGGACGGTATCACGGACAGGACTCCGGGTGCACCCTGAATTGGTCACCACATACGCGATGAAGAGGACTGCTGAGTCAATGCTTGTGACGAAGGAGCGACTTCTGGTGAACTGGTGGCCCTTGATGCACCTCGAAACGCTTCCTGAACCCCCTCTTCTGCTCGCAGGGTCCGTTCTGCATCTCTTCGACACATTCTCTTGCAAACGAAGAACAACTTTGCCATCCCAAAACGGCTTCCTGGGTTACACACCATGTGGCTCCCTCAAAACGACACCCACGATGGTCGGCGGTTTCAAGGAGGGAAACGACTCGTGACGGGTCTGGAAAGGGTATAAAAGGGAGAAGGATTTGTAGAAAGTATCTCTGCAAATGAAGAACAACTTCGCCATCCTGAAATGACTTCCCGGGTTTTGCACTGTGTGCCTCCCTCGAAACGACACCCACGATGGTTGGCGGTTTCAAGGAGAAGGGAAACAACTCGTGACGGGTCTGGAAAGGGTATAAAAGGGAGAAGGATTTGTAGGAAGTAGACATCAGACATCTCTCGGGGTTCAGCTCTCAGAAAGAGCGGTTCTCGCGGCCTTACCACCTCTGTGGTTGTTTACTCATATAAACTCAAGACACACACACACACTCTCTCTCTCGTTCTCTCTTCCTCTCTCACTCTTGCCAAGGGTCGGGCAGGCACAGTCTAAACTGTCTTTATCATGCTCTCAGGAGTGTCGAGGATTCCCTTCACCATGCACCACCTATTGTGAATGACATCTGAAGAAGCGTCCTCGCGAATAGAGCAAGGTGTCCACAAGGTATTTCTCCTCTCTCCATCTCTTGGCTCACGACAGGTACACCCACTGGGTGGAGATCATCGTCGCCTCACTCTACCTGCTCTCCACATCGCACTCTACGGCGCACATCTATCCCCCGCATATCCTCGTTACCTTCCAGCTCTATTACCCCCTAGAGGCCAAACGTTGTTGCTCTTCAGACCATATATCCTCCAATGGCGACACCTCGGTCATCATCACACCGGGTTACCATACCCATGGCCAAATGGGTATGGTTCGGCGGGTATACAACCATGGTAGGAGCTTCACTACCACGGTTACCACTACCGTAATATACCATCAATTAACTGAGGTATAGACCGCGGAGGATAGAGAGGCTGACCAGCCTGCCTTGGCAATTCAAGACCCTGCATCACAGAGTAGCGGTTTGTTGACGATGTGTTCGATGGGCCCCATAGACGCGGGAATAGCCTGAATGATAGAGCATGTATGCGTAGCTAGAGGATAAATACATTATTTTTCCATGTAATGGAATGCTCAGGCAAAATCTCCCCCAAAACAATTTATAAATAAATCATCCACCGGGCTTGTCCACAGTAAACCGCACGGTAATACTGCATCCTCTACTACCAGAAAAGCGTGTACAAGGGCTCTTTATGCTGGATGCCCTGTGTTTCACCCATTTTCTTTCGCTGAAATATATATATATTGCGGATGGAGCTGACTTGGAGCGTAGCCTCAACCCCACCTGTCAACTCGGAATTCCTTTAAACGCATATGTGCCGGCACATGACGCGCTCTTTGCTGTTTTGACCACCGGCAATCGCGCTTCAGTCACACTGTGACAGCGCGTTACCTTTGCCTTCTGCCACACCACCACCTCCACCGCTTCCGCAAAACACATTGTAGAGCACCGCCGATGAGCATTTCAATTGTCACAGACATCGTTACCCTCCTGGCGACCCTCTGGGAAGCCTTCCGAGTCACACAATGCGCCTGACCAGAGGCACTATGGGTGGCAGAGAAGTGTCAACTGAAGACCTGCCTCATTCACCCCAAAGCCATTGCTGTGCCTGACCTGAGGCTCTATGACAGCTTTGGGGCCGCGTCCTCCCCCTCATTGCCTTTATTCAATTATTGACAGGCGCTGACTGCATCCCTCCAGGTAACAACAGCCCTCTGGTCAATGGACAATGGGCGAACTGTGGCACACCCGTAGCGGGTTACAGTTCTCCCCTTGGGAGAATTTTTCGGCCCTGGATCCAGAAGTCCTCGCTGCTGCTGGCTTTCAAGTGCACAGCACAGCAGTTTCCCTCGAAGAACTTGTAGCGGCCGCAGAAGACACCGCTGAAGCTCGTGCCAGTGCTGAGCTCGATCCAGACGATGACGGCAGTGAATGGGAGGATGTTGACTCTTGCCCACCATCCCCTTTGTCAAGATCCCCCTCCCCTGCATTGCCTGACGGCCCGTACCTCCCCACCCCACATGCAGAAGGCGATCGTCCACTGCTGCTCATTATTCCCACTCCCTCCACCTCACACCCCTCAACCCCACATGACGAAGACGAGCCACCGATATCCGCAGCAGCCAAGAAAAAGGCCCGGCAGGCAGAGTACCAGAAGAAGCGTTGCCAGCTCAAACAGCACGAGCAGGCCTCATCCTCATTCACATGCGCATCCCATCCCAAATCTATCCCCTCACATCAAATGCTGCTGCCTGAGTGATTAGGCCTCGACGCGCAAGACTTTGAATCCTCCGCTGGCAGACACTGGCTGGGGAAGCAACGCCTCCAGCCAATGAAACCCAGGGGTTCGCGTAAACCACGCCGCAGTGCACAGGATCAGCTGAAGTCTCAGCACCTGCATGAGTTGAAGGAGCTTATCGAGGAATTGAATTATTGGTATATTTGCTGGGACGGCAAGTGAGTGCCCGCGACGCCTTTTGCGACCCGATACTCATGTTTGTTTTCGCTTCAGGCACCCCCTCCTGATCCTCAACTGCCATGGGTGAATAATTGTCATCTTCGTCGGTGCGCCCAAGGATCCTGAATGGGAGTCGGTGGTGGCGAAGGCGGCGCAAGCCATGGAGGCTCGGGAGGAGGGATTGCGCACCGGTGCCCTGGCTGCCGGTGATGAGTTACACCGCTGAGGGAAGTTTTGGCAGGTGAAGGGTGGAGTGTTGCACAGCGGAGGGCAATTGGTATCCTTAAGCCTCCTCTAATGCTGTGCTGCCAGTAAACTGACTATCTGATCTTCAAGCGCCCGGGGAACACCGTGAACCCCCGCTTCAACGTCACCTATTCGGCAGGCTCATCGCGAACAAGTACATTCACCGTGCGTGTGGCTTCCAGTTGGGTAAGATTGCTGCCTCCCTTGCCACAGTTCATTTGAATAATTTTTTCTTTTCTTTTCGTAGGTGCCCTTCGGACCTTCGCACCAAAACTCTATGAGGACTACATCACAGATCTTCAGGCCCTTTTCAACCGCATTTCTGGCCTCCAACACAACTTCACCAATTCCATCTTTCCCGCAGTCACTTTCAACCTCGGTCCTCAGTCCATCACGTTCAAGCATGTCGACCACCTCAATCAGGCGCTCGGTTTATGTGGCATCATGAACTGGGGCAATTTCAATCCCAAGAAAAGTGCACACCTGTACCTGAAGCAGCTGCAGCTGATGGTGGAGTTTCCCCCAGCAGCGACTGCCCTCATCCCATCCACCGTAGTCGAGCACGGCAATACTCCGCTTGCTGCCCACGAGACCTGATATTTGATCACTCAATATGCGGCCGGCGGTCTCTTCTGATACGTTAAGTATGGCTTCAAAACTGCCAAGGAACTCGTCACGCAGGGGAGTCGTGTGATGAAGGGGGAGCTGGACGGTCGTCCGGGAGAGCGGCACAGGAATGGCTTAGATCTTTTCTCCAAATTAGACGAGTTGGTGAGCGACCATGCAGCATGTTTTAACAAATGATTGTATCGTATGCTTCAAATTTCCAAATGCTTTTGAAGTCTCCCTTCACGTGATCCGCTCCTCAAATAGCCCTGGATTTTTCTAACCTGCGCGAGCGACGGCTGGCCATGGATCGCCTCACCATCGGCGTCACACCCACTTTGGGTTGAGGCGCCAGAGCTGCAGAGAAGAAAGTCTGCAAGATGCACACGGGTAGGCCGGATAAATCCCCCTATTCCCTTTACTGACACCTGTTTTACCGATAGAGCAACTGCAGGAGCATCAGGACGCCTTGCACACACGCTATTTGGAAAGCACACCCCCTGGGCAAGATGCGGCGGCGCCTCAGAAGGGCAAAATGTATGATCTCTCAGCCTCACCTTCTGCAATATTCACTGATCGTCCTCACCCAGTTTTTCAGACAAGGACACCACCATCGCCCATGCCCTCAACCCTCTTCACGGACTCCAACAGGGCGAGAGGTACTGCAATGTGGATTACGCAATTTTTCGCGGCACTCCTTTCCCCCAGGGTCAATTCGGTACACTTGGATCAATGTTGTCAGTCGCGAAGCCCAATGAAAGGATGGATTTCGAGGTCTCGATATCGCCAGACCGCCTCCCTTTCGTCCTCCCGGAGTCCGCGGTACGCCTGGCAAAAATGGGACACGAAGGGCTGCCATACATGGCTCACTCTGTACCTCCTGAACCCGCTATATCTATTTTCAGGGATGCCGACGACGAAGAAACCCTGGCGATCGCCGAGATAATGGTGGACGCGTTTAAAACAGGCCTTGGCCACCCCTTTGACCTTTGGTGATGCCCTCCCGCTATCGACAATGACAATGACAACAATAACGAATGGGACCCAGGTTCCTACCTCCTGTACTGTCTGCGTTTCAAGCTCAACAGACGCGTCGCCAATGCTCTCACAATGATAGCCTCATCACTCACGCAACTGGAGGCTGATCAGCAGGCAGAAGAGCGTCGGTTGAAGCAGGAGCGCTACGCTCCGTGGCCCTCAATGAGGCTGGCGATGCAGGAGGTTGCCAAGCAGACAGTGGCCATCAGCACGGTGAAGAGGGGTGTGGAACGCGAGGAGATCGGCCCAGTGCCACACGGCTTCTGCTACATTCAAGTCTGGTAAGTGTGCCGTGCGTTTAGGAATGGCCAAAAGTCTAACCACCGCCTGGGCAGTGATCAGATTTTTCTTGCAGCAGAGGACGGCGACGGGTCGATGGTGTATGTCGCCGAGGCCGACCAAGTATTTGTCTGTACCTGACAGTAATTTAAATTGTTTTGTTCCAATTTGTTCACTCGTGTTCTTTTTTGTTACCACCATGGACAACATTTTTTCTACAACTCCCATCGAGAACAAGCAAGTAATGTTTGTATTCTGGTATGCTACAAAAAGCACTGTGTGGACTGATATTATATTTGATCCCGCTAGGCTGCTTCTTGTGACGGACACCAATTTCCGCCTTAAACATTGCACTAATCTCCACAACGCCAGCAAGTACACAGTGGGAAACACTGATGGGGAGAGCCCAGAGCGCTACTGGGCCTCCTTGAATTCGACGGGCACGTCCACAAAGGAGATGGGCCCTGGCTCGAGGCGCGATGTTCGTGACGATGCTTGCGACAGCTGGAATCTCGGCCCAAAAATATCTGCCGGGGATATCAAGAAGGAGAACCTGCAAATCAAAGATGAGCGTGAGGTGAAGAAGTTGGTGGTGGAAGAGATCGACAAGTAGTGGCACATGCCTGATCATCATGAAACCTTAAATATCCATGTCTAGTCTTGGAAATCGACGCCTGTTGTTTTTCCTCTTCAAACGAATGGACAATGCCAGTGTGCGAGACACGCTGAAAAGAATGCTCTGTGCTGAAGTTGAGATCCAACAGTGAGCCAGCGTAAAAAAAATCTGCGAGGGATTGTAACTCACCTGGTATTGTTGGCAGGTGCCATCAGATGATCATACAAATGATCAGGCACCGGATGGTCAGGGAAAATTCGGGGATGGCAGCGGCCAGGCGCACACACGAGCTGATTCGCTGTGAGTGGCAGCGCTGTCGGGTTGACATTCAAAATGCGTTGAAGTATTGGTGCGGTGTGCGCAACCGCATTTTTGCGTCCTCAACCTTTCGCACCGATTTCGAGCAGGCCGTGCTTAACGCCGGGTGGAGGTGAGCGTGAATTCTCCATTGATCTAAGAAGCTGACACGAGGGCCAAGAGGAATGATTATCTCCTATGACAACGCATGTCAGGCTGGATGGAGTCTTTGAAGTAGATATTGATGAAGTATTTGCCGGCACGATAAATTACACACCTATTCCTTGAAAATAAACCCACAATGTCTGATACTCCACCTACCTCTATCAAAGATGTCGAGCTCTCCACCGAGGAAATCCACGAGTTGGATCTTTTCGAGCGCGAGCTAAAATGAGGTAGGTTTCGCAATGTGATAACCGCAAAGATTGCTCACTAGGGATGCAAAAGCAGAGGTTCTGCAGTTGGGCGACATCGGTCCCATCAGCAAAGCCGCACAGGAATGGCTGCAGCTGAACAGACAAGTCAAGCCCATCAATGCCAAGCCCGATGCAACCGCATTTGCGCCAGGGGTTATTTCTACGGCTGAGGAAAGACGGCTGAGGGTGGCGTACCTGGTACATATCCGGGCACTCGTGTTGGAAAAGGCGGCAGCGAGAAAGGCAAGGGTCAGAGCGAGGATGTTGGAGGTGTGAGAGTAAACCAAGAGCAAAGAGAATCTATTTCTATCTTATGTCTTTGTTTGACTTATGTTTGTTCCATCAAACTTCTGCAGCCGTCATTTTTCGTCTTTCCTTTTTACTGCCATGTCCTCAGTGCTACTTTCTCACTATACGCCTGACCCAAATAAACCAATTCGCGCGATGCCTTATTTCAACCCAGAAGAGGTGACAGCCTATGTTTGAAACAACCATGGACAGTCTGTGGACATTGAAGCACTTCAGGATGTTGACGCGAGATGTGTGCCTTGTATTCACTCATATTATACGGCATATCTCACTTTTTCCTAGCGATCGAGCCCATGAGCAGATCAAGGCTTTCGAGAACGAGCCAATCTTAGGCAAAGATCAGGCCGACTTTCCGGTCTACTCCACGTCATCGTTCAACAACACCCTCAAGTACCTGCCACGCATTATGGGCCTCGAAGACAACTTCAGATGCACGACCAACAGGAAGATCCAACAGGTCAAACGGGTGTATTTTGTCCTGGAGGAAGATCCTCACATGTTCTCAAGCGCATATGTTGACCCTACTTGTTCATCTGCGACCCCAATTTGATTCATCACAGAGCCAAGGTAGCCAAGGCCTACTGCAACACCTGTGGTCTATGGCTTGTGATCTTTGTTGCTGGGAACATCGATGACACACGGAAATTGGCAAAATATCATGAAATAAAATCAGTTGATCTTAAGTTTTGGGCGGTGGAACCGAATCCAAAACTCAAGTTCCTGCAGAACTTAAGTTCGGGTAACTAGTGTCCCACACAACATATGAGGGTGCATTTACCTCCTTTCGCTATACCTCAACTTAAGTCCTCCCATACAACTTAAGTTTCCGCCAGAACTTAAGTCTGCCAAAACTTCAGTTCAAATCCCGAACTTCAATCCTATCAATCCGCGTGTGTACATGACCTTGTTTATCCCTCTGCCACACTTTTGTTCCAACTTAAGTCCTACCGCTTGACTTAAGTCCCACCACCTAACTTAAGTCTGGTAGGACTTAAGTGGCGTCAATATGTAAGAAATTATCTAAAAATCTTTGTATGCCCTGTGTATCTCCTGCTTTGATGAGTATGCAACACATCCATGAAGCCGTTCCACCTACCATCTCATCCATCCACTTGAACACTACATTCCGCCACCCATCGATCTTCATGACCAACTCGTCAAATGTCATTGCCAAAACCCAGTCCCGATGTGTGCCCGATTCCGCGCTCTTAAAAATAACCGTGGTGTTGTGCTGCAGCCGCTTGTACATGGCGGCTTGCATGTGGGCAAAGTTGACCACGCCATTGCGGCCCCCCATTGCGCTCCTCCACTCGATCCACAAGTCCCTCCCACACCACATTATCGCATCGGAACCTCTCGATGACACGCATCATCTCCGCGTGCTTCCGCTCGTACTGCTCCAACCAGCGGTACATCTCCGCTTCGGCGCAGAACCACTGGACTCGATCACCTAGCAACAGTGTCAGTGCATCGTCGACAATCATTATATCGTATACACTTACTTTCCTCCTTGTATGCTGCTAACTTAGCTTTGCCCAGTGTCTGCCCCCTCATCATACTTTCCAGCCATGTCCACCCGTCCGACTTCTTGGTCTTCTTACCCTTCTTCCCCTGCTGTGCCTGCTTCCCCCGCTTAGCAGACGGTGACATCTCCAAGTCACTGTCCTCGGCCTCAGACACAGACGCTGACTCCACGACTACATCGTCTGGAGCGATGTCTTTCAGATGTTTTGGGGTGCGCTGAGACTTTGTGAAACCTAGATAGAGACAAATACATTAAATTAGTCCCATGAAAGAGATGTGAGGCAGGCTGCCGTACCTGACCACTTTAGCGTCTGCATCCCTGCCAATAACTGTGGCTCGTCGTTGTCGCTATCATGCGACCCGTTGACAGGCGATACTGCAGATGCCACCACCGCACGCGATATCGTCACCCCAGTCTGCAAGTACCAGGCTGTCCCATCAAATAATCTTGAGTCCCCTTTCGCGCGGTGTAAGTGAGTCTCCTTCCTCTGCGTGTCCCGGTGGCTTAGTGGCGGATAGGGCTCGACAGCGTCCTTCACCATGTGGCCCAAATGTATAAGCATGGCTTGTGCCCGGTTGTACATCGTTATCTCGAACGCCTTCATCAACTCCACCTTCTGCACGTTCTGCTGCGAATGCGTAATCCCTGCCTGGCCCCGGTAGTTGAGGTCCCTAGCCTTCTTCACCGCAGACAACACTAAGGACGCAGTGCGAACAGCGAGAATATTGCTGTTGGCCTGGCCGCACCATAGCTTGATCTCCGCATCCCGCAGCTTCGAGTCCTCCGCATCCATCGCCAACCGCTGTCCATGTTTCATGCGATATGATGGGAGCAGCACTGCTGTTAATTCTGGCTCGTCCACGTTGAGCACGCTAAGCCTCAGGCACGGGTATATCGTCAGCTGACATTCACGGAATTTCTTGAGATCGAGGTTCAGTGTGTTGCGTAGTTTCGTGATGGTAGCCCAGGTCTCTTGCATCGGATGCTCCCGGTGGGATTCCAGAAGCGTGATGATGAGGACTCTGTGTCACCCTATCAGAATGGCATGTTCATGCGATTTAAGAATAGAACATTTACTCCTGGCACTCGAGGCTTATTCCATCATGAATCCACTCTGCCACCAACATTCTCGGCTGCTGTTCATCTTCGCGCGTCAATCTGCTTCGTTCCTCAGTGAGCATAGACGCCAATGCATTATCGATGGTGAGCACTAATCATTTTGAGCTCAAATACGTGTCAAAGGTCAATAGAGTCTTACCTCACGTTGACTCGTGCTGATAGACACTTTGAAGCGTGCCATCCACTGACTTCTTAGTAGTTCGTAACAGCCTTGACCAGCCAGGTACCTTGGTGGCATGCTGCCAGCTAAGGTCCTCCACAACGGCCATGTGGAGCTCGAAGAGCCGCAGCGCATCAAGTCGCTCTGCAGCCAGAAGTTCCGCTGTTAAAGTATGAAGTCATCCATGTCACTGTCAACGACAACTAAGCCATACGTACCTTGACGCAGTACTTTCCACGTATTCCACGCGTCTATCACGAAGTTCATGATGTTGTGGCGTGCAGCTCCGGTCATTTGGCGTGTCGATGACCCCCGTCTCCCCCGTGGAAATGTGACCTGCACGCAAAATAAACGGCCTGACATTCTGTCCCGTGCCCGTTAATGTGATCTGCGGGAATCTGCCCCTCTGCTGCAGCAAGCACCACATGCAGCCAGGTCTCCTCCGGGAAAAGGTCGATTGCCCGCTTGACCATGTTCACCACGAACGAGCAATAGCTGTCGTAGCTGAAGATGGTGGGCGTAGTACTCCCTGGACCATGAGGCGGTGAGTTCGTATGCTTCAATTGCTCCCGTTGCGCATAAGTGCCAAGTGCGAAACTGTTCAGAGAATCAGTGTCGTTCTTCATCTGTACAGAAAAAAACCTACGCTTCCCCCTTCAGCATGTCGATGAACGACCCCACGACAGCATGGTCGCATGCGCAGCCCACCACGCCACTAACCGCCATATTCCCCTATTTGACTTGCCCCTGGTGCCAAATAAACCCGATGTGCGCCTTACACAACGGTTGCAGCAGACAAGATTTAATTTTGACATAAGTTAGTGAGTTGAAAAAATTAATTTTTGACACAAGTTGCTGTCAGGTGTACAATGCGAGTTGGTACAAGATAATTTAATCCGCAAATCCAGCCTTCTACCGTCGAGCCTTCCCAGATTTAATCTAAGTGCGGTTGCATATTTAGTTTGATCCGCAAACAAAATCCACAAATTTTTCGCACCAAGATTAAATTTCACGTGAATTAATCGGAGGGAGACCAATTGAATTTAAGAGTATAATCATCCATCACGAGGTTACGAGATTAATCTTCCGCACAAATTCGCACCGCGAGATAATGAGATTAATATTTGGCACAAGTTCAGACCCGCTCAGTGAATCAATCTAACACAGATGAATCTCGGCCAGCGGAGCGAGAGCACACCCACCAGGATTACCTTTCTGCTGAATCTGACCTGACTAGTATATATTAGCACAGATTAATCTCGGCTAGGGGTACGCGATAACATGTTCACCAAGCCATCGCATCACCGTGGTAAATTAATCTGCTCAAAGTTTAAAATCGATCCATGCGGCGACTTGAGTCACGTACTCACAAGATTAATCGTGTCGGGGATCTTTGAACTGACAGATTAATCTCAGGGAAAATTAATCTAGGTCCCCATGAAGAGAAAAATCACGGACCACCACCAGCATAAATCCTCCACATCCGCGATAGCCTCCATATCTGCGATAGCCCCGTTCAGAGCAGCAAGGTCGCTCGAGTGGGCGATAGGTCCAGGGGACGTCAACAGGGGGTGATAAGACAGCATGAATAAGGGTGCACGTGGGAATCGGAAGACTCAGGGCGATGACAGAGGGTGGTGCAATAGCCACGAGGCGATGCCCTCAAGTCTGCAAGAAAAAAGAAAGCCATGTGCAAAGTGAGGCTTGGAAGGGACGCAAAAGGGCAGGAAAACGCACCTAGATCCAATCCACTTTCATAGCATGAGCGGGAGGTCTAACGTGGAGAGGGCCAGAGCGAGATCATGTGGCATTGTAGTCAGTGAGCATCCAAATGATGGAGAGAGAGGGCGAACACTCGGGTTGTGGAGGGCGGGCATGGACAAGATGATGGCCAGAGCTGTGACCAATAAGTTAGTAACCATAATGTGACTCAACAAACGCGAAGAATCGGCGCGTGCTCTCGGCAACATGTCAACATTCAAATTTTCCTCTAGGTTGATTTGGCATGACTCAAGATCGAGCCCGAATCAACCGCACAAAAATCTCTACCTGTCCGTTATGTACATGCAAAATACGAGATGTAGTGACGTTACGGCTTGGCTTGGCTTGGAAGCCCTGGCTTGGGCTTGGCTTGGACGGGCTTTGGCTTCTCTTTCCTCAAGCCCAAGCCCAAGCCGTCGAGGCGGGCTTGGCTTGGCTTGGCCTCGGCTTAAGCGGCAACTTTCCAATAATTTTCCCTAGAGCATCTGCTACGCTTTCATCGTCACTCTATTACTGCCAACGCAAAAAATGTAATCAGATGTCCATATTGTAGTCTGGGTCATAATTATTATGGTCCTCTTCTAATAAATCATTCCGTCCTTTTTTCTTGTCATTGCCCTCCCTCCCACCATCAGCATCCTTGTCATTGCACCCGGTGTCGTCCACGAGAGCCGACTTACGGAACAGCAGGTACTGTTGCGCTGATCTATAGTGCCGTCTGTCAACGAGTTTGGCACATTTTAACACCGGAGCTGTGCCGTCATTTTGTCCCCTCCAAGTCTGCCTCAAGCCAAGGATTTGGCTTGGCTTGGCTTGTCAAGCCACGGCTTGGGCTTTGCGGCTTGAAGCCAAGCCAGGAGCATCACTAACGGGATGTGTACCATCTGAACACGTTCGAATATTTCAATCGCCCACTCATGTGGAGAAGCTAAGGCTCTAACCATTTCCGTTTGCACGTTTGTAAAGAGAAATACTCTTTTTTTCTCGGCATTTGATGAGGTGCTAAGCATAGGTTCAAGCTTTGTAAGGGCTCGTAAGGGCCAATAAACCTTCCATTCAGCATGTTACACGGGGTTTGGTCGGAATTCGCACAAGATCGGCAATTTCCGAGTGTGTTCGGCCATCTCAGCAATGTCACTAGTGTAGATTCTGCCCCATTTCAACCTCACAAAGGGATATGATTGAGACAAGGATACTTGAGTTAATACAACGATATTTGTGAGTAACAAAGGCCATCACATCTGCGCCAAAAATACTGTTTACAAACTGTTTAAACGATTTTTAGATGTTTCCTTTCCGTTTCCGCCAAACCGTAAACAAAAACAAAACGGAGGGAGCCTTATGGAGAAGTTAACCCGAAGGAAGCATCAGCAAGGGCACACGGGGCTGGTGATTAGAGGTTTTCAACTCCCTCATAGTACTTCTGTCAGGAGAAAATTACTGTGAGTGACATTCATTGTGACTAAATGCAGCGCACCGAATAGTCGTTGATGAGAGTTTGTGCACCCATCTCCACTGCCTTTGCTTTTGCCTTCTTTTCTTCTCTCTCTTGGTCTCGCCGTACAAGCTCTGGCAAATCATCCCACGCCTTTTTGCAGCCCACCTGGAATTGGGAATATATTGCGGCCTGTTTGGAAGCGTATGCACTGCGACCTGTGGTTGCCAGGTCATAAGTTGGTGAATCAGTAGGGGTAGACATCGCCGCTGTTGTGTTTGTGAGGTTCCCGACAGCCATGAGTTTCCAAATGTCGCTTGTTTTCCGGAAAAATTCAATCGCACGGCTGAATTCAGCAGTGAGGATTTCGACCTCCTCCGTAGCACGCTGCATCAGGGCTCGCTCACGAAACCACTGTACACGATCCACTGGAAAACCTCTTGAACAATTTGAACTGAGCTGAGAGCTGCACATACTTTCTGTTTCCCATGCGGCTGCAGCCTCCTCAGTCAGTCCGGCCGGACGCTGAGCATGCCAAAACCATGGCTCGTGCTGACGTGAATCCCCGAGTTGTAAACCTCGTCCACCCTTTCCATGCTGTTCATTTCGATGAAGAGGTTGAAATGTTGAATCATTTTCGGGCATGCCCAGGTTCACAAGCGCAGACCGGATGCGCCGGTACCTATCACCAGCAGCTTGAATGGAGTTACTCAGTGCTTTCAAAAAATTTTGCTGCCCGAGTGTTTGCCTGTATACCATGTATGTCTGTTTGTTTCGTCTTCAGGTTCCAGTTCAGAGTCCGGATGGCTGTGCGCAGTTCCTCTAGGGCAGCAAGTGCCTCAACCTCCCTGAGCTCGCGTTCAAGGTGCCCTAATGCTTCAAGTTTGAATGTACGGCGCTCTACTACACCAAACTCGGAGGGAAGGTACACTGGTGCATCTTCTGGCTTGTCTGGGTCTATTCGCTTCATGTGTTCCTCCAACATGGGGACTCGCTGCATGAGGCGGGTGCGCAAACCCTCGATTTCTGTGTAAAGTGATTGTCGAATGGATCTCAAGGTGTCCTCATCTGCCAACAGAGCGACCATGGCTCTGACTTTCTCTCTGTGTATATAAAACAGAGCATCAGAAGATGTAATTTCAGGTTATGGAGTACTGCACCTCGCATTGTCCACACGTAAAGCATCAACAATGAAGGCAAGGTCATCTTCATGGGTAGCAGTGACAGGACTCTGCATGCGATTCTCCTGAGCACGAAGCTTACTGTACGCTACTGAATGAGTGGGCGGGGCTGTCTTGTTGTGAGTCAAGGCATGGAGAAGCACATGGATTGACGCACCGGTGGTGGAGGAGCCTTCGTTTTCAAAAATACTGACTGTTTTGCCATCTGCAGATTTCATTGTAGTTATTCTGTCCTCCCACATCTTTTCCCATCTTGGCATGTCTCCAGGGTGACGACTGCGCAATGTCTCGTGTAGTTCTTCGAAGAAAGCTGTGCGGTTACGCCGTTCGGTCTCCCCCTACCCTGTACAGATGCTGCAACATTTTGGCTTTTGGTATTCCGCATGAGTAGACGCTGCAAGGGTACTCAGAATACGCACCCAACCTGAGAGTCTTCCCCCAGTTCCAATGATCGCATGTCCCATCGATCACATCATGGCGGTGGCCATCGTTCATTTCCTTTGTGCTGCCAGCTGTGAGATTGTGCTCTGCCCATCCAGTTTCAATCAGTTCCCCAGTGGTGAGACCAACACAGAACAAGAAGTTGAGATTAAATGCAAACATGCAGCGCTCCTGGTGGTTGAGAATATGCATTTTTCCAATTACACCCTCGATTCTCTCAAATACAGAGAGCATTTCAGGGAAGCTGTCTTTGATGCGGGCAAGCAGCTTAGCCTTGTATTGGCACCAAATATCATATGCAAGAATGATCCAGCGAAGAGTTTTCGCCTCCTCACCCAGCCCTGAACGCAATGCAGTGTCGGTGTAGCCGAATCTAGACCCAAAATCAGCACTTTGGCTGTTTGAAAAGACCAGACTTACCCCTCTCCTTTGATCAAATCAACAAATGATTGTGGAAGGTAGAAACCATGGCGTGCACATTGAACCGCAACCACCCCAGTAATAACTGCATTCTTAAATTTGGCAATATTCTGCATGCGTGCTGCTTTCAAGTGGCTACAAGTACTGGTCTGTCAACGGATGAGGAGTGTATAAAGGCACTGTTATGTGCAACACTTACATCCTCGGATGGCTTGAGGGCATCGAGATGCTTCTTGAATGTCTCTAGTGGAATAAAATACCCATTTCCGGCATTTAAGGCAATGTCATCTGGGTCGTCTCGTTTATTCTTTCGCTGCAGTTTGAAGTTTCCATCGGTGGAAATGAATAGCGTGAATTTATGTCTGTTAGATTTCAGTCAGTAAGATCAACATTGAGAGCATTGGGCACCTGCTTTTCATCCTCGGAGGCGGCGATCATTTGGTCTAATGTCATGTTAAACCCCACTTCAGGACATGCTGGGCATCGGAGAGCAAGAGAATTAGCGCGGCGATGAGGGACATGGGGATCAATTCCATGAGCCTGTCCTGTCCGGGCGCTGCAGTGCGAGAGCCCGCCAGACCCGGCTTGCCATGAGGAACTCCCGATACCGGTTCTGAATGGCAACTTCAGTTATTAACATTTGCAAGATGTGATGAGAGTCCCACAGTGACAGTGTCAGGTTCAGCATTGCTAGTCAATTGGCACAGTGCCTTCACATAATCATAAGCCGATTTTTTGGAGGCCAGGGAATGAATCTGGAATTCTTTCATAACATTGAATGTGAAAGTGGTTTTTGGCTGCTGGATGGTGCTCGGGAACAGGCGTACAGCAAGTAGCTGTTCCCAGCGCTGTTCATCACTGCGAATGCAAGAGCAGAACTCGATGAAGCGAGTGTGGAACCCATTGTGGTCACAGACAGTGAATTCGTAGCGCTGTGGTGGCCCGGGAGGTTTGTCGGGGCAGTTCTGAGTAATGTGTCCCTGGCTATCACGTCCGAGGTGCAGATGCAAGATACGATCCGTAGCCATTGAATCACGTTCAAAATATTTCCCACTCCATTTCTCAATATGGTGGAAAGGGGTATATCGGTGTTGTTGCACAATGCAGGTGCGACACCACATGGGGGAGTTGAAGCACTCAAGACACCGAAACAATGCTGTTGTGCTTTTGCATTCGCACGGCTGCCCGAGTTGCCAATGCGTAAAGGTACCAAGAATATGATTTTGCATGGTTGGCAGCTGAGGTAACAAGGCCCCAAGGATGGTAGATTGCCCCTGGGAAAACCAAAATTAGATTTATACCTCAATCTTTAGGCTACTACAACCGTACATGTGAACGTTTGGGCTTTGAACTCTTGGGAGGCTCATTCCGAGGTTCTTCAGGCGGCCGCATATTGGCTGCCGCATTTATAAAGGAATCACCGGGAATAGACGTAGAAGGCTCTGGCGAGGGCTCTGATGCATTCCAGGTGACGAGAGCGCCCCGTATGAGAGGAGCATTGGACCTAGAGGCGCGGGGTATGGAGAGTTGTTCCACTGGGGCTGCAGAAGATACAGGAGCAATGACATGAGCTGAGGATGGTGGAGGCGGGTCAACCGGCACAGCAAAGCGAACACCAGTGGCTCTGTAGTTACTGCTCCGATGGCGCTTGGGTTCATGTCCGGGAGTGTCACTGTTGCGTTTGGACATTGTGAAGGGGAAAGGATGACAGGAGGCAAATGAAGCAACAATGCTGAGCTTGAGCCTTGAATACTAATTATCACGCGGCATCCGCACTGCCAACATGTGGTGCAAGGCCATTGAAAAACTGTTCTATTTGGAAATCTATGAAGCAACAATGCTGAGCACGAGCCCTGAACACTAATTAGCATGCGGCATCCGCACTGCTAACACATAGTACAAGGCCATTGAAAAAATGTTCCATTTAGAAATCCAGATTCCTAGGGTTTGTACGAAGCAATACTACTGAGCTCGAGCCCTGAACACTAATTAGCATGCGGCATCCGCATGGCCAACACATGGTGCAGGGCCATTGAAAAAATGTTCTATTTGGAAACCCGGATTCCCAGGCTTTGTACCCCAGATGTGATCAGGGTATATTTTTGTGTGGTGCCGGCAATAGGTGTATTCAACACACTTTGGAAGGATTGTATGGCGGTCTAAGTGCACATTCATTCCCGCGCCCTATTTATATGTGATCTCGGAGTTTCCGCCCCACAGATAGGCGGTTTGACGCCTTCCGCGCTAAATTGATAAAGATAATCCCACGATTAACTCTGCGGAGAAATCCGTGATTCCCGCCCCACATTGACACAAGTTCTGCGCAAGATAGACATGGCGCCCGCCCTACTTTTCGTGCGCAACTTTTGTTGATAAATTTAAGTTCCCGTGATACAAGACTGGCAATTCAGAGCATTAAATTGGGTGTAAGCAAGCAGCGGTGCACGTGTACAGTGTATTGTACATCTACAAAATTAATGATCATTTCGCTTTTACACATAACCAAAGAATACGGTTGGGTCATAAGTTCCGTGTTTTCTGTGATCTGCAACTGAGAACATCTCTAAGAACTCCAATAATTCAAAAAATATGACTTAGTTGAGGCTCTGTAGAGCTCGACAACTAAGCAGAAATATACCAAAATCGAGAAAAGCTGGGTAAAAATGGGATATTCAGCCAAATGGATTATTGGGGAGCTTTGCCTGCTAAGGGCTTCAATATAGTCAGGAAATAGAGGTTGAAACATTTTTACAAGTGTAACGTCAAATTATCTAGGCCTCGATCCTTTGGTTCCTGTGAAATACACGGAAATTATGACATGACCGTGTTGTTTGGTTGTGTGTAAAGCCAAATTGATGCCGGCAGGCCGGCGAATGGGTCATCCCCTCGCTGTGTCCATTCCACCACTGGTGCTATTCAGGTTGGATCAGGCTTTGGAGCCTGGGCTTGGTCGGCTGGCTCTTAGGTGAGTAACCAAAATATTACCTACATAATGTATATATCATATTCACATTCACCTTGTAGACCACATAGAAAAAGCCCGAACATGTTTCAGGAAGTGAAGTTTCCGAATTAGGAACTCAGGGCTGGCATCAATCTCCGCAACTTCGCACCTTTGTACTGACGAAGTTGGACTCACTCGACTGCGCTGGGAGTCTAACTCCATCATCAATCACCAGGAAGTTGCCTCAAATGTCTGAGCTCCGAGAAGGCCGAGGAAATTCTCACGCTTTGCAAGCACGCATTCTGACGTTGCATGTGGAGCTGGTTATTTACCGCGTGAGCGGGCATGTGGCCCGATTGCGCACAGTACAGCCTGCATCTTCAAGGTTCGGAAGTTGCCCGAACCGAAAACCGCATTCAGGTTCGGCATTCAGGGCAAACGGCCCTGAACCTGAACCGAACCGAGACCGAGCCTTGCCAGCACTAATCCTGTATTCCATTTGTTTATAACATTTAATTTGTTTTCTCGGCGGCATGAATCACCAGAGCCCTGTGTTACAAATTGAATCCCTGTTCACAAAAGAACCGCTCAGATATATTGTAGTAATACAACTGTGGGTTCATGGGGGTGGCACCCGTCACCTTGTGAACTTGTTCGGGTCCATGTTCAGTTCTTGAGTTGGAGCCTTACCTACCTCTCAGATGTTCATATGATCTGTTGAGATGACAGACGCCGTCAGGAACTCACATGGATTTCATGTTATTGTGTTTGCAATTTTTATCGTCACAGGTTTCCGATTTATACCGGCCATCGCGGACTCACATGGATTTCATGTTATGACGTTTATAATGTTTGGCTCACCACAGTAAGTTCACGGATCCGAACTTGAGGTGGATCAACATAATGGCACGGTTTCTTGGTGTTTCTGATTTACACCAGCATTCTTGATCAATTACAACGGCAAACAAGTTTGTGGTTCCGTACTCTTCTAAATCTTGCCGAAACTCCGATCCTTCCAGGCTGTGTGCGGAAGAGCGAAGCTAAGCGAGAGAACGGCAGTGAGCATGCGGAAAATCATCGGAGCTGTCAACAGCTCTGGGTGATGTATCACATCCGCCTCTGGGGAAGAGATCCTGATATAACACGATGGATCTCTCCTGAGAGGCTGATGATATATCAATTCCCCAATTTCTGTTTTTGACTATTTTTGGCTTCAAAAGTTTACATATTAACCCGGCGTCACCATCACCGTAGCACAAATTGAACAATATTTGTTTGCATTTGCACCGCAACAAAGTGCATGTACCGATCAATTGCCTTTGTACGCGGATATGAGTCCTGAGTCCCGGCGGGAGCGACCTGTGGCGGCTCTTCACCTCTTCACTCCTGGAACATGTACTGACAGGGTTCATTTTCTTGTGTTCAGATTGCGTGAACCTTGTTAGACTAATCCCACTTCGTGAACACGCAGAATAAATCAAAAATGCTACATGTCATCGCGCGAGGTGTAAAGTGCCGAAAATATCGCAACCATCGCGTATTTTGCCTGTGTGTCAGGTCTGACAAAAGTCCAAGCTTCACACCTCCCTGCATTCACCATACCCCCCCAGTGCAATGGCTTTCACTCCGAACAATTCCCTCAATTTCTCGGACTCTCTCGCACCTCCAACTACCCCGAACAGCACTGACAAAGAAATATGGAAGAAAATGGACGCCAGGTCCTACAGAGCTCTGGGCCTCAAGGACGATCCGGTGCGCAGCTGGATCCTCAACAACATTTATCCCTTGTACCTCGATGGCATCAACAACAAGACGTTCAGTGGCTCCCGGGAGAGGTACGCGACGTCGGTGCTCCTCAAAGAGTTCGAGAAGACCTGGGACTTCGAGGGGAAGGGATATAATATGGGTGACTTCAAACATGTGTGTGGCATTTTTTCTCTCGGCATTGGTTCTGACGAGCTCAGAAATTCTGGCTCATGCTCAAAAATCACTATGACACCACTGACAACCCATCCCGCAATGTCAAGATGGAAGCGGCGGCGACTCCTGCGGTCGACAAGCCGCGCGCCGTTTGCGGCCTCAGCATCTATCGCCGAACTCACGGCTCGGAGATCGCCCAACGCACCAACGCGAAACTCAGCGCGGCAAAAGCGAAAGGGGACACAATCCCACGCACGCATGAGTTGGCTGTCCGCAACTCCACCGCTCGTGAGATGTACAAGGGCTGTGACGATTCTGTGAGACAAGAGATGGAGGACGCAGCGAGGCTCGAGAATGAGCGCATCGCCGCCGGACCCACCAAGATGGATATCATTAGGTACGCACTCTGCACGAGATCCCAGGTCACATAGTAACTATTCGCAGCAACCAGAAAACCGTCCACCTTGCCGTCATGAAGCGGCTCAAGTCGGTGATGGGTCACACTTGGGGTGGGCACGGTGACATGGCATTTTTTGTGCGTGCTGGATTCAAAAATTCAGCAGGGCAGACGGCTACATTCTGGTGTGTTTCCTTCCACATGTCCACATTCTTACTGATCGATCTGTTGCAGCCTCTCACTCGGGCCGAAGCAGTCGGTAGTACCCTATAGCTCTGTGCATGAAAACGAGGAAGTGGCCAATTTCAATTCTTGGGCCACGGAAGTCCTTCACGGTAAGATTCATTTTGACTCGGAAGCGACCCATAACCTGATGAATATGGGGCAGCCGATGACAACACCACCTCAATACCCGCTCTGGAAGTTCACAAAACTGGCAGCGTGCACGTGCCGACTCTTGATGTTGACAAAACACCCGTCGATGTATTGAGGCAGCTGCTGAAGGAATATGCAGCAGAGACAACTGCAGGTCAGCCGTCAGCTGAGCAACATTACAATCGCTAATGCCGATGACTAGGTTTCCGTGGGCAGGCCATTGCTCTCGAGATCCCGGGCCACCTTGAGATCGACCTTGAGAAGGCGAACTCAGACCAGCTGCGTGACTTCTATGAGCTCCTGCTCCAGGCACAAATTACGGGCGAACAGACCACGGAGATCAGAGCAGATCATGACGCGAGTATGCTGGTCGAGTTGGACGTGATCCCTACCGGTAGGATAACCCCGACCATGCCACCTGCCACATCACTTATCTCACTGCCCGCAGACTCCGTCAATGCCGTAGTGGACGACGGCACAACAACCGAGCTAGCGGTTGGTGTCCTTCCCGCCACGCCGCCGCCTGTCCTTGACCTTCCCGAGACCCCGCCTCTCACCACTGGTTCTTCCACAGGCCAGCCGCCTGCCCTTGATTTTGTCGCCGGTCAACTGCCGGCCGATGTGCCGGCCCCATTGCCGCCTGTCGTCACCCCCACAAGCCCATCTAACAACGCCAGGCCTTCTGGGACTGAGCCACCCACCCCGCCGCCCGTTGTCAGCCTTCCCGCGACTCCGGCTCCCGCGACTCCGGCTCCCGCCGCTGGATGTCTTGAAGCTCAACCGCCCTTCGTTGGCCCTCCCGTGGCCCTGCCCCAGCCCGCCTTCGGACTGCTCAACATGCCAGCCGATCCTCCCGTTATGCCTCTTTCGGACTCACCGACAAACACCTTGGCGTCGGAAGCGAATCGCGATGCGAATAAGGGTGAGCTGAAGCGAGAGCGGAAACGTAAAGCCGATCCATCGACGGGCTCAGAACGTGCAACAAAGATCTCCCGAGGCGAAAATCACCAGGAACCGCGCCGCCGTAGCTCCCGCAAGAAGGAAAACACGAAATTGAATCAGCAACCTGCACGGCGGGCACCGCAGAAACGGATTATTCGGTCAGGTCCGGGATGGTACGAAGAGGAATTTTGGTAGGCTCACTTGACTCAGATTTATTCCGCTGCTGATCCATTATCTCAGATAGAATCCCGTTGTACTTAGTCTCACCAATTCCAATTTATTCAGCAGTTGTGCCTTTCACACGTGTGGCTAAGTCCGGCTGAATCATCGACTGCTTGGCATATCGATTCTCGGTTCCATCAATTCCCGCATCTCATTTTGATCCAGATGCGGACCTCGCGGGCGTGCCGGGCCTCAGTTTAATCTGCGTGAGTTCCTTCTTTTGGTCAGAGAAAGTGGTAGATTAATCTGGGATTAGATTCATACGAACCTCAAGTTCAATTCTGGCGAGTTATCCGCTTGGTAGGTTGATTTGATTCTGATTGATTTTCTGCTTATCTAAGTTTCGGATAGATTATATTCAGTATGACACAACCTAGATGCCGACTTTGTCCGAGATATACGTCAATGCCGAATTAATCTTGAAATTCCGGCCTTCATGTGAGTGGCAGTTAATCCGAGATCAAATAAGTATTAATCTTGGATTTGATTCCGGCACCTGGCTCATCGCATGCGGATCAAGGTGGTGTGATTAATCAAGTTTGAGTTTCACGGCACAACAGACCAGTTAATCTCAGGTGCGATTAATTTGTGGATTCCATTTGCGAATTGAATTGAATATGCAACCGAACTTAGATTAAATCTGGGGAGACTCGACGGTACAAGGCCGGATTTGCTGATTAAATTATCTTGTACCACCTCGCATTGTAAACTTTACAGCAATTTGTGTAAAAAATTAATTTTTTCAACACATGAACTTGTGTCGAAATTAAATCACAAGTGCTGATATCACTGCCTTACACGGGACTTCCTTCAACGCGGCATCAGCTGTAAGTAGTCTGGCATTGCAATATGTTTACCTTGTCTGCATCCGTGACCACAAACGCCTTCGCCAATTCTTCGAACTCCGTTTGCTTGGGAAAGTACATTTTGCCATCTGTGAGGCATGTGTCGCTGCCATCGTCACGTTTGAAGAATAAATTCGCTTTAAAATTCCCATCTAGCGTGCAATACTGTGAAATAAGATGCCTAGTATTTCCATCAGCATCGTCTGGTGGGCGTTAATGAAGGATCCACTCACCGAAGATAATTTGGAACATTAACCACAAGGGGCATATTCACCCCTCTTTCCGGACAAGCTGCGCATTGCAGACCCAGATATCCGGGCGGTTGATTCGGGTACGGGCGGTTGGCTTCGCCAGGGAGCGCCTCCTCGATATTGTGCACATACCCGTGCTGCATCACGATATCTAGATCCTGGTGGAAGCGAGTGATGACGAGGAAGTTGGCATAAATGTCCTATAACTGTGTGAGCATTCTCGTGGGCTCCCAAGTTAATAATTAACTTACCGGCACTGAACCTGCAAAGAATGGATCTGCCATTCGCTGCAGAACATGAACAAAGCTATATGCCGAACCCTTCCCTTGGTTCCTTAGCTCACGGTAGTACTCCAGAAGGTTCAGCATATAGCCCGTCTTAGGTTCTTTCACGCTCCCAGGGAAAATACCGGCCCGCAGGAGTTGCTGGAATTCCGGGTCGCCACGCTCCCCGTTTGAACGCTTGCACCGGTAGAACGAGATGGTGGTGGCATGAATCCCGTTGGACTCCACCAACGTGAAGCTATGCCCCAAGTCGGCGTCAGGACACCGCTGACCATGGTGGCCGAGCGCAACGACGGTGTTCTTCAGCACTCGACAGAAATCCGTCTTCTCGAAGAATTTTTCGTCCTTCTTCCAAACGAAAGCCCAATGCGTGGGCATCGTTCTGTGTTTATTCAGCCAGCATTGGGGACACACTAGCTCTGCTTGCAGGCATCTATATAAGAAAAGACGTGAGTGTCTAGGACAAACGTCAAAGTGGAGCTGAGTTGGGGATAACCGGGAAAGACGGAGCGGGTTTCCGACAACTCCGAATACCTGTGATCCTTTACTCCTCTTCTCTCCCACCAACTCCACGACTCCATTCCACTGCTCCGCCAGCTCGAACTCATATAACAAGCTACTAGATAACTCCGAATACCTGTGATCCGTCACACTGCCACTTTCCTCTCTCCCACCAACTCCACGACTCCGCTCCACCGCTCCGCTACCTCGAATTCGTGTAACAAGCTACTAGAAATGAATATACTTGCTTTCCATAATTACTCAGTATTACACCTTCTAACATTCTTCAAAGTTGCTGTATCCACGCCTTACATTGATGTGCGTCGCCCATTGTCTTTGTTTTGTACCGTACCGCTGACACAGGTTCTAGGAACTTGCTAACTCCTCCAACAACACCTCGGCGACATCATAATGATGAGCGCCACATTCTGAGAGACATACAAGTCAATTCGGAGCAGAGCCCACGTCGACGTCGCGTGCCAAACGACAGAACGCATCGGACCATCGCCGATGAGAACACAGCACCATCGAGACGTCCAGCCGTAAATGCTGCAATGTCGGCGGCCCAGAAGCGACGTCGGCGTCGTGAGCGGGAAGAAAGAGGTGAAAATACTCCCCCACTGAATGCCGCCCGATCGCGTGCGCAGCAGGCACGAAGGCAGAATGAGCGTGCCGGTGAAAATATGGATATTGATGGTGCGTCGCATTCCGAATCGTACATTCATAGATTCTGATTATCTACAGATCCTCCATTGCAGAACGCTGAACCTTCTCGAGTTTTGCAGGTATGAGACTTCATGTACGCAAATGTCAAAAATTCAACGCAGCTTTATTTCAGGCCCTGAACAATGGTCTTATTCCCTCCACACAGCGTCCTCGGCGGCGACGTAATTGTAGGCTTTTAGCTTTATAGAACTGCTCAGAAAATCATTCTCAGTCATTTTATTTTCAGTGCAAAATATGGACACCGCACCTCAACCTCAGCGTCGCCGGCGCAATCCGCTCCGTATTCAAGCTTCTTTGGTCGGGCGAAACGAATATCGCGATCCAGCCTCACGTCAGGACTTGGGGCCCATGACTGAGGAGTGTCCAAACTGCGGTGCGCTTCATTGGGATGACGAAAAAGTGCGACGTTCTTCTGTCCTCGATGGACGGGTTTTTGGGACGTGTTGCGATCATGGCAAGGTTCAGCTTCAGCCGCTCCAGGAACCACCTGAGCCACTGCGACGCCTTTTTTCTGGTGGAGATGCGCAGGCTCTCGAATTTCGGAGCCACATCACGCAGTACAACTCTGCCCTCGCATTCACCTCTCTTGGCGTCTCTGATGACAAGAGTATTAACAAGCACGGCCCAAGCGCGTGGATCTTTCGGATACAGGGTAATCTTTACCATCTATCTGGGTCCCTCACGGCTCCTGCCGGAGTCTCGCCCTCTTATTCCCAGTTGTATATGTACGATCCTGTGGTTGCTTTGCAACAACGGATGAATCGGAACAGCGGCCTTCGTGAGGACACGATGCAGAATCTGCAAACATTGCTCACCCGTTTCCACGCCTATGCTCCTGTTTATAAACAAGCCTACGAGATTCTCAATGAGCTCGGAGATGAAGTGGAGGACGCCGAGATACGACTTCGCGTCATCCCCGGCAATGACCGTCGTCGATATAATCTGCCCGTGGCAGAGGAGGTCGCCGTCGTTCTTCCTGGTGACGGTTCATCCGGGGATGGCCGTGACATTATTCTCCGTAATCGTGCGCCTGCAGAATCACCATTACTCCGAATCTCCGACTTGGGGTAGGGGGCCGTGGCGTTGCCCAGCAAAAACTCATGCTTATGTGGTTGCTTAGATTTTATGAGTATTCAATGCACCAATGTCCAACTAAAATAGCCTGTGTCACGACACAGCCCGGCTGCGGCGTGAAGATTATTTGAAGAAATCTAGAGTAGTATAATGAGGGCAAGGGAAGTAAATTGAACATTTGCTGAATGGGTTTTGGGACAGAGTAACTGGTTGGAGTTTTGCACTGTTTAGTTTATCAAGTGCGATACTGTGGGAATTTGTGAAGGTTACCTGGACAGCCACCTGTCACCACATAACCAAACAGAATGAGAACAAGTCGAAGGTAAGATACCACAAAAATACAGTACAATGAGGTGTAATAATATACAGCAGGTTTCATTTTATTTTATTTCAATTTTTTGCACATGGGATTCAAATGAAGAAATAGCTTGAAGTGATATCAAGGTTTAAAACGGTGATTATGGCGAGGATTGAACCCATGCCAGGGGAAAACAATGACTAAAGCAAATGCTTAGTCACAATTTTCATTAGCTTTCGAATCTAATGAAAAGTTAAAAAGGCTTCAAAACTTCCGATGATTCCGATCAAAAGGTTAGAGCAATAGATGGTGACTGACTTTTCGAGAGGTCGCGAAATCCTCATCTTGATTTCTTAAATGGACGACTACTTATTACATAAGCATTCGTAACATTCATCCCGCCTATACACCCCTCTATTATGTTTTATTATTCCCACGCGGGGAGAACGGTTGGCATCCAGATCTTTACCTGGCACCAGAGCCCGGTAAACAGCCCAGACGACTTACGCAGATTCGCTACTACGCGTTCCGTCTCTTCCCACGTGCGGACGAGTTTTCGACTCTGCTGCATGGTGGACGACTTCTTCAGCAATACATGGTCGATGCTTTCGCATCCGTTGACCAAAACCGACTTAGTTATTTGCGGCACAACCAGAAAAAAATCCGGGCGTCGCTTTTACAATGGTCTCGAGGACGCAATTTCCAACCGTGACGATGATGTCGACTTGAACGAGCTCAGGAAACGTTACATTCTGCCCTCATCCTACACTGGAGGTCCGCGACACATGCAACAGCGGTATCAAGATGCCATGGCGATTGCTCGATTTTTTCGAAAAGTTCGTTCGGTACACGCTACACCCTCGAGATAATTGACAGTTATTTATGCAGGTGGACCTCTTCGTGACCGTCACCGCAAATCCCCAATGGCCAGAAATAACCCGTGCTCTCTTTCGCGGGCAGACTTCTTATGATCGGCCTGAATTAGTAGCGCGTGTCTTCGAGCTCAAAAAACGGCTCATCATCAAGGAGATTCACGAGGATGGCATTTTTGGGGAGTGCGCTGCTTATGTCTACACCATCGAGTTTCAAAAGCGTGGCTTACCCCACATGCACATGTTAATATTCCTCAAGCATCCGTGGAAGCTCTTGAGTCCCGACGATATCGACTCCATCATCTCCGCCAAGTGGCCTAATCCTGAAACGCAGCCGCTTCTCTTTGAAACTGTGCAGAGGTGCATGGTTCACGGACCATGTGGTCCTTTGAATCCGCGCGCACCCTGCATGGAGAAGAATAGGTGCACAAAATATTTTCCAAAGCCATTCCAGCCCTATACATCCATGGACACCGACGGATACCCCCTCTACCATCGCCCTGAAGATGGTCGCGCATATGACATCGGGCGTCACACAGTCGACAATTCGTGGATCGTGCCATACAACCCATACCTGTCAGCCAGGTACGACTGCCACATTAATGTGGAATGTGCAGCGACAGTGAAATCGATCAAGTACCCTTTCAAGTACATCCACAAAGGCGGAGATCGCGCTACTCTTGAAATCGATCGCGACGAAATAAAGACGTACGTTGATGGACGCTATATTGGACCTTCAGAAGCTGCATGGCGGATTTTCCAATTCGACACACATACACAAATACCCAATGTTGTCCGCCTTCCCGTCCATCTCGCAGGCCAGCATATGGTCACATTTGATCCGGGAGAAGACGCAGACGAACTTCTCGAACGCGCAGCAAATGAAGTCAGCAAACTGCATGCCTTCTTTGCTGTCAATCGGGATGACGGTCCCCTTGGGGAGAAGGCTCGCAAGTATACGTACCAGGAATTTCCCCAGCATTTCGTTTGGAAGGGCCAAGCAAAGCCGCCACGGTGGGATGTGCGCAAGAAAGGGTGGGCATTGGGTCGCATGTATTTTTGTATCACCAGCAGGAGGGGAACGATTTTACCTCCGGACCCTCCTGACTATCGTCAAGGGTCCACGTTCACACGACGATTTATATTGCTACCAAGGTAGGTAAGGTTTAGATAAAGAACCATGTCCCGCTGATCCTTCTCCCCAGGCGTTCGCTATGATTCTTATCGGCAGGCATGCCTTGCCCGCGGAATTTTGCAAGATGATGGTGAATGGCGCCTTTGTCTTGCGGAAGCTGCACAAATGCAGACTGGAGGCCGTCTATGGCAAGTATTTGCGACGCTGTTGCTCTTCTGCAATCCCACAGAGCCAAACAGACTATGGGAGGATTTCCGTAACGACATCTGCGATGATCTTGATCATCGCCTACGTCGCATGGCCTTTGAAAACCCCACGGCAGACGATGTCTATGACTACGGTTTATTCCTTCTCAACAAAATCCTTCAGGAGACCGGGCGATCTCTCACCGACTTTGAGATGCCTATGCCTCAGCGGGATTGGGCTGCCGCAGTCGAGAACCCATTGGTGGCGGAGCAGCTGGACTACAACCAAGTAGAAGAGCGGGCACGCGCAACTGCCAATTATGAGCAGATGAATCCAGAACAGCGGTTTGCGTTCTCTCAAATTCTCCAATCCGTGGAACAACAACTCGGCAAAGTTTTTTTCTCAGTGGCGCCGGTGGAACGGGTAAAACATTCGTCTATAACACCCTTGCCCACCATCTCCGAGGTCAATATTCCATCGTTCTCTGTGTCGCGTCCTCGGGGATTGCGGCACTCCTCTTGAAAGGGGGCCGGACCGCTCATTCGGTGTTCAAGATCCCTATTGAGGGTCTGGATGACGAATCGACATGTTCTATCCCTAAAGAGAGCATGCGGGCGGACTTACTTCGACTTACAAAGCTCGCCATCTGGGATGAAGCGCCAATGCACGACCGTAGATGCCATGAAGCAGTCGACCGCACACTTCGGGATATCATGGGTAATGATCGCTTATATGGCGGTCTAACGATGGTATTAGGTGGCGATCCGAAGCAGATTCTCCCCCGTTGTGCCAAAAGGTACCCAAGAGGAGATCCTGAACGCGTCTATCTTCCGGTCATACCTCTGGCAAAATATCGAGGTCCTAACATTGACTCGAAATATGCGCCTGGATGTCGGACCAGCGGAATCTCAATTTGCCGAATGGCTCCTAGATGTCGGCTATGGGAGGCTGAACAATCCAGATGACGGTACCATCGAGCTCCCCGCCGATGTGGTCACCCGCGACAGCGACAATCTTATCGACACCATCTTCCCTGGTATTGATGGACCAACACCACCACCGAGCTATTTTCTGGAACGCTCGATTCTCGCGGCACGCAACGGCGATGTCGACGGCCTCAATGAAGATGTTTTGAGTCGAATGGTCGGCGAACCCAGGGCATTTATCAGCGCTGATAAAGTAACAACAGAGGCCGGTGCAGACGATCCGCAGGTCAATGATGCAATGCCTGCGGAGTATTTGCGCTCTTTGGATGCGTCGGGCCTTGCACCCGGAGAGCTTTCATTGAAGGTCGGCTGTCCCATTATACTTCTCCGCAATCTCGCTCCTGCGTCCGGACTATGCAATGGCACGCGACTGGTTGTACGGCGGATGTCAGACCGGGTGCTGGAGGCCGAAATCTTGGGTGGTGAACACAGTGGCCAGATTTCTTTCATCCCGAGAATCACCATGACACCGTCCGGTAACACCCGCGACTTTGCCTTCATCCTGTCTCGCCTACAGTTCCCTGTTCGACTCGCATTCGCAATCTCGATCAACAAGGCCCAGGGACAGTCTGTTAAATTTGTTGGCATCGATCTGCGTGTTCCGGTCTTCACCCATGGCCAACTTTATGTTGCTCTATCCAGAGCTACATCTCGAAGTCGCGTTCAAGTGCTTTTACCAGCGCGATCGCACGAGAACCGTACATTGAATGTTGTATTTCCGCAGATATTCCAATAGTTCCCCAAGCATGTAACAATGTTTTCTGCTTCTAAAACTATTATTTCCATGACCCTCATGGTCATTTTTTTTGGCTCAATTATTGCTACACGGGCACAGGCAGAGTCGCGATCGGTTGTTGATACCCAAACACAGCCACATCTCTCAGCTTGCTCTTAACGATGATGCTCGCCTCGGAGCTCAACGGTCTTTTCGCTCCTGCATGTTGTTTTCAATAAAGACTGCCCAGACTATCCTTCAAATTTCTGTCCCAACTGCCAACTCTACTCTATCTAATTTGCCTTCTGCCGCTGTCCTGGGACCATGTATATGAAACAGTCGATGTGACCGGATCCTCGACTCTGTGGAGGTAAAGAATGCTTTACATTCTGTGATTCTCTGTTCAGATAGTTAAAACCTCAATTGTATATGTTACTTACTGGGATCGGCGTCGGATGTCTCATGCCTAAATTGATTCTATCCGGACTTGGAAAACGCGGACACTTGGGGTAAGTCCTCAGTGCTACGAAATAATTGCATTAAATAGCGGACTCACCAGCAACGACGGGTGTCGAGTTTCCTGACAGTGAGATTCAGCGTTGTTCATTTTGCAGGTGAGTTTGCCTTAGATCTGCAGTGGGATTTATACATATTTTACGCTGAAATCTTGAAACAGCAGCAACGTTGCTCCGGCTGAATGACGAAACGTCCTGCTCCACCGCCCCCACACTTTGCGGTAAGCTGACCGGTCGAAACACGAACAATAATCTGACCGGGTAATCCAACCCAATGAAAAACATTGCGCGGCATTGCGTGGTCTTGGCCTGCCTGAAAAACAATCCTACTTAAAAGAAAACTCAAAGGCTCACTTTGTTGCCTGTGGCATCATGCTGCATTGCGTGGTCTTGGCCCTCCTTACGTTAAGACGGGCTTTTCACTAGAATTCTGACCATTTTCCGACCCTGCCCCACCGCCCCACTTCACGGTAAGGTGACCGGTCGAAACACGAATGGTAACTCTTCCCTTAATAACGCTTGCTTGACGTCGAAACAGTTCACTCCACCACTCCAGTTCACGATGGGGTAATTGGACAAGACGCGAACAGTAACATAACCAATATCTTTCGCGCTTGACTATTCCATTGCCCATTCTTTTGCGCTTGCGGCCATTTACAACCTCGGGTGAGCCCCACCTTTCTCCAACGTTTCTCCACTGACGTATCACCTCTCGCGTTTTAAAAGACTCGCCGCTCGCATCTCGACCACTCAACGCACCCCACAATCACACATCTCAAAGCAATTTCCCTGCTAAACCATGTCTTCTATCACTCTGCACGGTGTGGCCGCTCTCGAAAATCCCCGTGTCATCCCCACCAAGGATGGAAAGAAGGGCAAGATGACGGTTCTCGATGGCCAACTCTTCCTTCCTTCCTCGGAACCGGCTCTCATTGGGTCCTTCCACTTTTTCAACGAGAACAATCTGGATCTTCCGGACGTCGGATGCTACAGTATTGGCGTTCGCGTAAGTCGTAGTTTTTCTAATTGCCACATTTGTTTACTTCGCCTTCAGATTGCCCGTACAACTCCCGCCGTCGAAGTATATTCAAAAACCCTCGCTCCCGTCGATTATCATGTCATCGGTGACATTTTCTCGGTAAGCGTTAATACAATTTTTTGAGGTGGTCACTGATTTGAGGGCCAGCTCATACCCCTTGGCTCAACCGACAAGTTCGACCTCCGCCATCTGAGTTCCATCGCGATCTGTGGCGTACCGACCAACATTGACCGTGACAATGCAACCTTCGACCTCAATGCAGAGCAATATATCCATGCAACGAGGTCGTCGGAGGCATTCCCCACTCAATGCATTATTCCGAACTCTCCGAAGTTTAAAAACTATAAGCCTATCCCAAGCAAAGGAAAGTCTGTTTCTGTGACAGGATTTCTGACCGGCCTCGAGCGCAATGAGGACAAAACGGTCAAGTACTTCATCGTCGATGTCGACACTGTCACGTTCCTCGGCCAGCCAGCAGGATCTACTGCACCAAAGGCCGAAGAGAGCCCAACCAAGATATGTATGTGGATTTATCTCTCATTCCTTTATATTGAGTTTACATTTCTGATTTGCGATTCCAGCCAATGGCACTCCAGCCAACCTCAAATTCACAGGATTTTTTGGGAACAGCTCCAAATCCGAGGAGCCTGCTCCAAAGAAGCGCAAGACTTCTGATGATAGGGCGGCAGAGGAGGTTCAGGCAGATGACAAAGAGGAGGGTCCTTCAAATGGGCGCCCGCGTCGCCGCTAATTCTAAATTCGCGTTCAAATCGATCAAATGTATTTTGTAGCCATTTAAATGTATGGACATGATACCTCCGTTGCGAAGCACGGGTAACTGCTAGTTCGTAACATGCGACCTTCTGCAAGCGGTTCTCAATGCCACAAGCGCAGGGGGTGAGGAGGAGGGCGGTGTGATACGTGGACAGCAGACAGTCCAGAAACGCACGCTCGTGAGCCTGCAGCTCGCTAAGGTCATTCTTGACGCAAATAATCAGCTTTTTGAGGTCAAGCGCGGGCAATCACGGCGAACTCACCTGTCGTCGCTTGCTCTCCCCCTTCTCATCGCACGCCGCTGTAATTTCGTACGCGGGGACAGCACCAGGAGCATCTTCAAAGATGGTACTGGTATCGAAGCACGGCAGTGACTGGTCGTCTGGGGCCGTGTTGGGCGGCTTGTCAAAGATGGGCTGAGGCAGACGCTCTGTGGCACATCCCTTCGCGTTTCCGACGTAGCGGTGCTCAGATTGAGGGGGAGTGGCATCTGCGGAGGAGGTTGAGACTGCCTCGGGACGCAGGGGGCCAAGCCTCACCTATGTGGAAATTTATTTTGGTTGTTGGTATGCTGGTGGCAAGCTGCGACATGCTCAGGTTCTGGTGGGTTTTACAAAGAGGCCCAACGCGTCTCATGGTCGGAAAGAAAGATAAACTGTCATGTAGCAGGGGGGTTAGTCAGTCTAACTTCGTATAGAGATTGGACTAGGCGCACCTTGATGGAGGAGAGAGACGTTATACCAAAGCACGCTCCAGCTTGATTGGAAGTAACAAAGCGTGAAGTACTCGTCAAAAAAAAACAAGCAATAAGTAAGAGGACCATTTGACTACAGAAAAAAAGACCATTCGACTATGAAACAAGACCATTCGACTACGAAAAAAGACCATTCAACTATGAAAAAAGGCCATAGAGGTAGGTAGAAAAAAGTCGACATGACAGTCGGGATGAGGCTGACATGAAAGTCGAGCCCAGGATGGCGGTACGTATGAGAGAAAGTCGACATGAAAGTCGAGATGAGGCTGACATGAAAGTCGAGCCCAGGATTGTGCAGGCCGACATGAAGTCGAGCCCCGCGATGGTGCAGGCTGACATGAAAGTCAAGCCTGCAATAGTCGGAACCAGAGAGGGGCGGGTGGCCGTGTCGAGACAAAGTGAAAAGAGGGAGGAGGGGTCAGAGGCAGGCGGCAGTCGGACATGTCGACGAGTGGGCGGAGATCGGATGTGTCGACAAGCGGGCAGAGGTCGGACGCGTCGAGGGGCGGGTGGCCACGTTGGGACAAAGCGAAAAGAAGGAGGAGGGGCTGGGGGTGGACGGCAGTCGGACGCGTTGAGGAGTGGGCGGAGGTCGGATGCGTTGAGATGAATGGCAGTTGAGTCGAGATGAAACGAGACTATGTGGGAGGAGGAGTGAGGTTAATTGTTTGGCCTTGTTGTTTGGGGACAGCTAACGGACCGCACTTGTCAAAGGCAAAAAAAATATACATTTCTGAGTTACTATAATTTTTCATGTTCTCGTACATAGGCAGTAAGTATTAACAACAGGAGGCGAGTAATATACAGTAAAAAGAATATACATTTTTGAGTTACTAGAATTTTTCATGTTCTCATAGGCAGTGAGTAGGAGGCGAGCAATCTACAGTTTTCCGGATCCCTTCTCGAGGTCATGGTCTAAACGCATCGGGATGACGGTAGCACGACCAAAGTATTCCCAGAAAGCTTGCATGTAGTAGCGACAAACCACGACTTCGAGCTGCTCCATCTTGGACGGGTTCCAGTTCCCACGTTGGGCGATGCCGCAGCTGATTGGATCTGGGCGAGGAGACTGGGTCGTCCAATCAAGCATGAGATTGGCGATCCGCACCAGGTAGCGAGCATGCTTGGTGATTGTTGTTGCCGCCAGGCCATGCTTGCTCATCTCCAACAGCACCCCGATCAACATATGGCCCGCAAAGCAGGTCTTGACATCATCGAGCCGCTCCTTCTTGGACGCGCGCTTGTCCAGAGTGCAAAACTCGAACCGGAAATTGGTTTCTGCAACCTCCCACACGATCTCACGCATCTGCTCAAGACTGAACTCAGGTAAGGACTCAAGGGGGACGGGGAAGCCCTTGATGCTCTCGACACCGGATGCTGCCAACGCTGGACGTATGCAGTCCTCGAGCTGTGCACTCCACCTGAACGTTTTGGAGTCTGGATGGCTGTGCTTGGTGAGGAGCCCCTCAAGTATGTCCCTCCATTCCTGAGCGGCGAGAAGCTGGGCGTGCAGCAGCTGGCTTAAAATATACATGAAGCCATTGGAAAGCAGGGTCCAATGGTGGAGGAACTTGTGGTGCCGTTCGGGGGTTGTGTTAAGAAGTAATGCAGGTTCAGGGAGGACATATCGTCTGGCGGCGGGGTCGGATGTAAACGGGGATACCAAACGCTCCACATTCGCCAGGGCATCAGACCAGGCAGCAATGGATGGCGGCATTTCTGGAATGGACAAGAGACTGAATTTATTGCGCTGAGGCTTCGAGGGATTCTGAGTGGGCTTTTTCGCCAAAGGTCTGCCGTTCGCTGGATCTGGAGTGAGATGTAAGTGGTGTATATCCATTGCGCTGACTGAATGACATACATGGTTTGAAACGCTGCTGTTTGTTGGTTTCTCGTGGGGCTTGATGGCGGGGAGGTGCTAGCAACGGAGGTACTAGCAATGAGGGTGGGAGGAGGGGACAGTGAGCAGGAACGAGTGTCAGCAGTTTCAAAAGGGTCGTGATACCACAGGGTCTGGATGGCGGCACGATGAATTGCTGCAATTTTGTCTGTCGTACTGTTTCCGCTATACACAACTGGCGGCGCCCCGTCACCCGGCGTATCTGAGTTTAAAAAGTCCGGCTGTTGCAAGGGGACGACCGCCAAAATGTTTTCCATATCGAAGACATATGTTGGTCGCAGAAACCAAAAGGGCAGACGTGCGGGCCAGAGCTGCTGTGTGACGGCAGGGACTGTGGTGAACGCGCGCCCACACATTGGGCGATGGCGATGGTCGGATCGACGGTGGTAGCGGACAGGTAGTTCTCGACGTGTGGTTTGTAGATGGTCATGTAGTTATAAAGCGCGTTGAGTTCCAGAAACGCGTGTTACAACGAGGTAACAGCAAAAACCATCTTCGGGTATGTCGTCAGCAGCGTCTGCAGCTGCTCGATCCACATCAGCACAGTTAGAATGAGTTCGTCAAAAAGGGGGGAGTGGTATGGAAGAGCACCGTTGAAGTTCCTTGCATCGCACAACAAGATCATTAATGGGCGGCACAAATCTGGACGCAGCTGTCCAGTGGAGCCTGCCCAGGCCGTGCATCACTGAACTTTTGACAACGAAATCCTCCCGCGAAGGGTCCCACCACATCATTTGCAGCTCGGGGTGCGTCCCCTTCTTCGAGATGACGGGTAAATGACAATAACGCACAGTCCATTGCTGGGGCCAAGGGACAGGGTCATCCATCCCATACCGCATGTCCGCACAGAGGAAAAGCACGTGGGGGAGTTGAAGGCAGGGTGCTGCAGGTACGTAGTCGGCGTTGGTTGTGATAAAATAATGTTCCGCGCCGATTTGAGCAAAAGCAGCGACTTCGCTGTCGAAAGTGCCCAACCTGGCTGTTGTTCCAGCCAAGTCAGCGGAAATCAGGACACGGAGAGAATCAAAGTACATACCACTGGAATCCCGGTTTCTCAGTAAATCCAACGCCATCGTAGTGTGGTTCCACAGTGGACCTAAGAAAGAGCTGACAGATGTGCCCTGAAGTCAATCTACACATCTGACGTGAAGTCAGTCCAAGTTAAGGGTCTGACATGAAGTCGAGACCCGCCGGGTGCAAAGGGAAGAGCGGCGGAGGGAGTTGAGGGAGAGGGAGTGAACTTGAGGTTGAAGGTGGTGAGGAAGCGAGATGGACTTAGCAAAATATGGAATACAATGCTGTGCTGATTTGATGTTAACACGACCAAACATCATCTCTTTTCTTCTTTGATGTCACAAACGACCTCCCACTATCCTCGACGCCGCCAACGACATTGCCACCAACTCCATGACGCGTCGCGAACGACCTCACCGCCAATGTCATGGCGACTAACTGCCCATCACGATCAAACGCCAATGACGGACCAAAGCAGGCACCAACGAGCTCGCCATCATCCTCACTGCCGACTGAGCTCGCCATCATCCTTACTGCCGACGATGCCCTCAATGCCGCCCTCATCGCCGCCGCCGACCTCACCGCCAACATCATCGCGACCAAACACCCATCACGACCAAATGCCGAGGATGGACCAAAGCAGGCTCGACTTCATGTCAGCCTGCTCTCTTCTGGGGCTCGACTTTCATGTCAGCCCCGGCTTGACTTTCACGTTGACCATACTGTCTCCATGGCCATTTTTTGCGTACTATGGACACTCTTTTGTAGTCAAATGGACACCTTTCTTGTAGCGACCACTTTCTTTTAGTTTGCTATAATTTGCTATTCTACCTACAATGTACTTGCTATACAATACGATACCAACACGAAATATATACAGTACACTGAGAATAATACTCTGGGGGCGACGGGACAGGTGTATATTCATCCTATGAATCAACCTGAGTCAGGTCATTTTTCAACCCGGATTAGGTTGTTTTTCACCGACTCTAGGTTGATTCCTACATAGGTATAGGTTGATATCCGTAGGTTGACTGGTAACCTATTTGCGGTCACTTTTATCCTATGGGCAGGTCTGCTATTACGGAGAGTTTTCAACCTGGTGTAGGATAATTCCACCAACCTACCATCATCCTAAGGAGTGTTGAATTTCCCTCATGTGCCCAGGTTGATTAGTAGCATAAAATCGGTGTATTTTAAGTCGTGTTTCGGGCAGTACATATAGGTTAAAAGAGCATAATATCTAGGATAAAGATGCATATGATATAAATTTGGGACCAATGGCGTGTAATGGATAGAGAGGATAGGGATATAGGGATGCGAACGAGATGGAGGGAATACAACACGTTGAGAAGAGGACCTGTCAAGCTGTCAGATCACCGTTCTGATCGGTTCGGCTAGTCTACTAGTACGTACCGCGCTTAATAGTCATCGTCTTCCTCCTCCTCCCCACGACCACCACTCGGTCCCGCGACATCGGACATGCTGGCGTCCTTGTCCTCGTCGTCCGCATCCACCACCTGCTTCCCCTTCCCCTTCCCCTTCCCTTTCTTCGCGGCCCTCTTTGTTGCAGCTTTCTTCGTGACGACTTTCTTCGCGTTGCGGACAGCAACGGGCGCGTTTGCCTCGGGGAGCGAACGGGTCGCGCTTGGCGGAATTGGCCTTGAGGTAGGCGTACTGGGCAGGGGGCTCGAGGAATCCCTTTCGGTAGCCGTGGCGGCGCTTTTTCTTGATGTACTGTTTGACGAGTTCCTCGGTAGCCCAGTCGTTCTGGTAACGCTTGAGGATAGGATGACGCTCGCGTGCCTCAAAAGTCGTGAATCTTTATCCTCGTGCGATATATTGTAGGCACTCACCACCGCAAATAGCTGCTCCTTCTTCGCTGCAGAAGTCTTCGCCCACGCCTGCTCCCAGTTAATACCTGCTTGGTGAGTCAGGTCACGCATGTTGCGCTAAAGACATGTGTCAGTGCAAGACATCATCTAGGAATACTGCGCACCATGATGGCCAGGTACTGCTGACGATCGTTGGTGTTCCCGCCCAACCCCATCTCGTTTTGAATATTGAAGTCGTTTCCTGCAGCGCCGGCCGGACGCGGCACCGACTCATCGAACTCACGATCGTCACTGCTGTTGTTGGTGAGTGACGCGACTTTCCTCTTGAGCGCGGCATTGGCGGCTTTGGCTTTCGCGAGCTCCTCTGGTTCATTTAACGGTGAGTGATGTATCTTCCCTGGAACCTGGAACGTATGACACACCCGCGAGCTGATGATCCCCTGGGACTGTCCCGATGTCCGCATCGGCATCTTGATTAGTACGGTCAGTGCCAAACTTCGCGCGGGCCTTGAGCTCATCAAGCTCCTTCTGCAGAGCCTTGTTGGCCGCCGCCTGCTCGAGAATTTTCCCTGGGAGAGGTAAGTCACCATTCGTGAGTCGTGAATAGAAAGAAAGGCACGCACGGTCAGCGAGGTCATGGCTCTGTCGCAAAAAGACCAGCTCCTGTGTCTTGTCCCCTTCGATATTGTATTTGACTTCCATCTCCTCGCTGTAGGGGTCGATGTGCGCGGCGATACGCTTATCGAGGGCCTTCAGCGTGGCTGACGCGTCTGACGCGTCTTTCGGGCGGTTCTCGTCCTGTGCGGCCTTGTTGCGAGCAGGCGCGCGCCTGGGGGCACCAGAACCGGTACTGTGTTTGTTTCCAGACATGGGAGCGTGCTAACGGTGCTTTCAGAGTGGGGAGGTGCGAGCTGATGGTGGTGGTTCAAGTCAGAGAGCAATTTCAAATTTGGTTTGTTGACAATGTCTCAATATTGTCACGAGCGCGCACCGCCTTTGATCAATAAATCTCCTTTTCCGCACGAACGCACATCGACTGCCCTCAATATTAATGGCGCCCAGGGTGCTCTGTGCTTGCGGCTGTGGTGAGATGGTGACCCGACAACGGGAACGGGAGCATCGCTGCGCAGTCAACAGCAAGCCCTATGTGGAGCTGACATTCTATCCCTCTCGACAGCGCCGTGTTTTTGCTCCAAGCTCTGAGGGAGATATTCTCCCTGCCCACCTCGAGGCTGGGCCATCTGGAACCCGGGCCTCATCTCCTGAGAACATTGATAGTGCAATGGGTCCTGGCTCGGATGGGGAAATGAATGTGGATGATGTCGATGTCGAAGACTTGACGATGGAAATGGCGCGGCTTGGAGGCCTGGAGGAACCCGAGCTCCTTCCTGCCGGGTCATACCCTCACCGCGCAGTCTTGTTCGACGAATCGGATTCAGAGGATGATTTGGATGGTGAAATGGACGGTGATGGAGACGAAGAGAGTGTCCGGGGTGAGGACAGCGATGCGGAGAATTCAGATGAGGAGCCCGATATATTTGACTGGGACAGCTTCAAAGCCCCAACGGATGGTCTTTCGGAATGGGATAAGTTGGGCGTGGAATTCGAGGCTGAAGCCGCTATTGGTGCGTTTTTCATACCGTCTTCTCCTTCAAATTATGGAATTGACGTATATTGCGATAGCCCAGAAGCTCAGCGCCTACGATCTCGCCATTTGTAAAGCATTTTCATATAAATTGCAGACAAATACCACCGATCGAGCATTTAAAAAGCTCCCACTCGCATTTCCTCAGGATCCACCTCTCCCCAAACTCGACGCACTTCGCTCTCGCATCAATCACCTCGCTGGCTTTAAGCCTGAGATCTATGATTGCTGCGTCAATTCATGCCTGTGCTACGCTGGACCGAATAAAGATCTTACCAGCTGTTCGTACTGCAAGGAGCCACGCCTCCGCCCGAACGGAAAGCCACGCAAGAAATTCACTTATATTCCAATTATCCCTCGTCTCATTGCCTTCGCCGCCAACCCGGATATGGCGGAGAAACAGCAATACCGCGCCAATCACGAGCACAAACCGGGCAAAACCACCGATGTTTTTGACGGTACCCACTACCGCTCGCTTCAAACGAAGGAGGTGCAAATCAACGGCAAGAAGTATGGTCACAAATACTTCTCGGATCGGCGCGATGTAGCTCTTGGAGGATCCTGGGATGGGTTTTCTCCGTTTAAGCATCGCAAAAAGACTGCGTGGCCACTTATCATCTTCGACTATAATCTCCCCTCCGACCTTCGATTCCTCCTTCAATTCATCCTCGCTCTTGGCGTTATCCCAGGCCCCAACAAACCAAAGGATTCCGATTCGTTCCTGTGGCCATTTGTGCAGGAATTATTGAAGCTCGCGGTTGGCGTCCGTGCGTTTGATATCCTGTCGGGGGAGTTATTCGCTTTGCGTGCCTACTTGATTTTGGTCTTTGGGGACATCCCAGCGGTGTTGATGTTTATGCGGATGAAGGGTCACAATGGTATTTCTCCCTGCCGCATGTGCAAAATAATCGGTCTGCGCGTTCCGAACTCCCACGCAACCACACATTATGTGCCGCTGGATCGGTCGCGCCATCCGGACGTCCGCCGCGATCCAGCTGCAATTCAGGTCTACGATGCGGCAAATCTCCCAGCACGGTCTGCTGCTGAGATTATCGCGCAAGGGTCGGAGGTGGAAAGTGCGAAGACAAAGGCAGAAGCTGAGCGGCTGGCAACAAAGTACGGCGTCAAAGGTGTTCCGCTTCTCTCCTATCTCGAGTCCCTTTCATTCCCTCACTCATTTCCATTCGACTTCATGCACCTCATTTGGGAGAATCTCATCAAGAACCTCATTCTTCTGTGGACCGGCGACTTCAAGGGTCTGGACGAAGGAACCGGCGAGTACGAACTGGCTAAAGCGGTCTGGGAAGCCATTGCGTCTCAAACCTCTTTGGCCTCCGACACCATTCCTTCAGCTTACGGCAGTCGCATCCCGAATATTGCCAAAGATCGCTCCAACGTCTCCGCTGAGATGTGGTCATTTTGGACCCTGTACCTGGGCCCAGTTTTGCTACGTCGTCGTTTCAGAAATCGCAAGTACTATGTTCATTTCATCGAACTCGTGCGACTCTTGAATATTTGCATCCAATTCAAGATAAGTGATGCAGAAGTCGAGGACGTACGAACTGGATTTATTGAATGGGTGCGGGCATATGAGAAGTGGGTTATATTTTCACATATGGACGAGAATTACTGACGCCTCGAACAGGTTATACTTCCAATACAAACCAGAAAGACTACCGATCTGCCCTCTGACGATCCATGCTCTTCTTCACATCGCGGAGAGCATCAAGTTCACTGGGCCTGTGTGGTGTTATTGGGCATTCCCCATGGAGCGCTACTGCGGTAGCCTCCTGCCCGGAATTCGCAGCCGCAGGTTTCCTTGGGCTTCGCTGGATCGTTATGTGGTCAAGAAAGCCCAGCTGACTCAGATTATGACAGTGTACAATGTATTTTCTGAGCTTTCGCTTGTAGAGCCGCAGGCCGAGATTCCGGGCTCCTTTGCAGACCCATTGTGTACGTTATATTCCGGTACCACATTCGATATCCATTCTAACAAATCAACAGATCCGTCCTGCATGCTACTGCCTCCGAAATCGCCTACCCGTCCAACTGCTAATCAACTGACCACAATCGCTGCCGCAATTTCAACACGGACTGAGGCTTCAATGGCTGCCGTCAACGCTGCCCTCAGACAAGCTCTCGTTGAAGAATGGGGTAAGGTCCGGCGGATTGATTCCGAGGCCGGAGACACCATGCGCTCTTGTTCGCTCGGGATTGTTGCAGAAGATGGTCGAGACGCAACATATATTCGAGTATGTGCAATTCTTATGTTGCTGGAAAATTACCAATGACCTTTCAGTATGAGATGCTTGTGGACAAAAATGCCCACTACCCTCGACGACCCGTTAAACTCGTGAAACAGACCTTCTATGGCCAACTCACTCACCTATACCGGGTTCATTTCCCTACACTAGTTGCTTCCCTGAAGATACTCGAGCCAACAACATACATCTTCACAGCAATTCGAGCCTGTGACCTCAAGCCAGATGAGGCTCAACTTCGCGGGCTTGATATTCACTTTTATTCGGGGTACGGCCACCTTGATGTTATTGATATAACTGCCCTGCAGGCGCTTGTCGGGCGGGTTCGGGTTCAAAACAACGAGTGGGCGATCATCGATCGCAGTGGGGCGCTTGCTCGAGCAGAGTGGCTTGGCTGGGAAGCCGCAGAAGCATGAATCTATGAGATTCCTTATTTTGGTATTGATTTGCCGTTTGCGGAGGCGTATCTTCAGAACAAACTTTCCTAATTGGCATTCAGGTGTTGAGTCGCAAATGATTTAACAAGACCGTCAAATGAGTAGAACTAGTAGGTAGGATGTCAAAATAGTGCAATTGAATTAAATTTCCGCATTTAAATTACAAAACACGGTAAATCCAATTGCAATTCTATTGGCGTAATTCAACCTGTGATAGGTTGATGTGCAGATAGGTTGATTCGAGCCCCAGTCCTTGCTGCAGCAAATTCAATCTAATATAGGTTGAAATTTGAAGGTTGATAGGTAACCTAAACAATAGGTTGATGCGAAATCAACCTAAAGTGAGCCCAAAATAGGTTGAAAGGCTTTAATCAACCTACGGCTTGTTGAAATCTTACCTAAGTCGGCTTCATAGTGTAAGTACAGACTTAGTATGCTATATGATCCCAACGCTGGACGAAACTTTGAAGGAGCCCGCCCACTTTGGCGTGCCAGACGACAAACAACTCAGAAGGTGTTGAAGGGAGGGACGAGCATAAGGCAATTCTATTGATTCTGTACATTGAACACGGTCGCTAACTACTACTCGCAGTCATAGCGTGTATATTTGTTACTTTGTCAAATCTACAACCCCCAAGAACCTCACCTTCTTGCGTGGGCGCACGTCTTGCTCGTCATCCGAAATGTCAATAACCCCCAAGAACTTCCTCTTCTGGGGTGGATGCACGGCTATGTTGTTGTCGTCTGAAATCGCGATGGGGCGGAGGCGCGAACCGTCTCGCACGGGAGCGGATGAGCTGGGTGGTGGTGTGGCGTGGGCGTGGGCAGGAGAGCTGGGTGGAGGTGTGGGAAGAGCAGCTTGGGTGTAACGCCTTCGCACAGGCGACATAGCTACGCGTGGTCCATGTGTGGGAACTGCGACTGCACATGGTGCAGGCGTGGGCACAGCGACTGTGCACGGTGCGTGTGCTGGAACTGCGACTGCACGGGGGTGCGGGCGCAGGCACGGGTCCAAGTGTGAGCCGCACCCTCTCAAGTCCAGGGAGTGGCTGCAGAGCCCAGGGGGGACGGCCAGGCATCCCACGCACTGCTCGATAGGTGACGACCCAATCGTGCCATGTCTGCTCTGCTGCCTGCAGAACAGATTTGGCCTGCGGGTCGCAGACGCGATAGTTGTTGCCCTGCTTCATGAGGTAGTCATCATATGCATTGAGATACGCCCGCACAGCATCTCGTCCTTCGGGGTCGGGAGCAGGGGTCTCTTGAAAAACAAGGTGGCCGTTGTGTAGCTGGTGGCGCATCAGCACGAGGTCTCCATGTCAAGATGGATTTGCAAAGCACGCACATGGTTAGAGGTGATCTTACCGAGCTGGCTCGAAGTGAATGCTGACCCCATTGCCACCCGCAGTTTGACGGGCTGCTGGAAAATCGCCTCGAGGTCTTGTACGGAGAACAGCTCGAGCGACTTTCGCAGAATAGCAGGGTGGTGGACATTTGTCTTGTAGTGAGGTCAATTTGACGGACCAAAGAGACGGTTTACTTCTTGAAAGGATGTCATCGTGGATAAGAGGTAAATTTTCCGACTTCAAATTGTCGACAGTGACTTAGATATGCGCATGCAGCCTGTACTCCAGATTTCCTTTTTGAACTATCTGTACTGGACTTCAGATTTCCTTTTGGAACTGAACTGGAGTTTAACAATGGACAGCGGCGCTTTGGTATTGTCCTGTGAGTGCCCAGGATCTCGTTTTCGAACTTCGTTATTGTCCTGTGAGTGCCACCCGCTTGCATCTTAACCGCACACTACTCACTCAACACATTCCAACAACTCCAGTCCTACCCCTCCCTTTAACAACTCGCAACGATGGCGCGACAGAAGGCACAATCTAAGGAAATGTTCAAGGCGTACAACCCCGACAACGTCCCCGACAGCATGCCTTTCCCGGAGCTGGCACATGTTGCCGCCACAAAGGGCGAGGAAACCGCTGTCCCAAAACTCAACGAACACCAGCAGAGTTGGATCCTTGACGTTGCAATCCGTGGCGTGGATCTTCCGAGTCTGAAGGGGAAGGCCGCTTCCGAGCTGTACGACCAGGTGAAGAACGACGCCTTTGACGCCAAGGCATTCCAGCACCAGCCACAGCCCGGGGATCGGGACCAGGAGGCTAGGCTGCCCATGCTCGTCACAGCCTGGAAAAATAAACAAGCCGCGAAAAAGAAAACCCAGCCTGCTGGAGACGATGGTGGCGCGAGCGACAATGAGGAAGATGACGATGCACGCGGTGCCCTCCTCCGCGGATACACCAAGGCGGGGTGGCGTTTGGTATGTTCCATTTGTTCCATTTAGCTTTCTTGTTTAGAAACACTATCTGACAATGCAACGACGCAGGCGATTCAGAAGGTCATCAGCAATAAGCGGACGGCTGAAAGGGCAAAGCGCAAGACCAAGACCAAGGACGATGGCGATGGGGAATCCGTCGTGGAGGCCCCGGCGTTGTCGCAGCTCCTTGGTCTCACTGCCTACACTGGTCGCGACAAATTTCGCGAGGATCGCCACAACAAGATCCACGCGTACTCGAAGACTTTGGCAGGCGGAATAAATGCCGGCGGCAAGTTTCGCCAAGCTGAGGCGCAGATGTGGGTGAACGAGGATCAAGCCTCATGGGAGGCAGCAGCAGCAGCCGATGAAGACATCGACTGGGGAGAGTAAGTGTTTATTTTATTCTGAAATGAGCTTTTTCTCACTAACACTTGTTCTAGACATCAAAAACTGGTGGCGAGCGGCTTCAAGCAGATGGTTGAGACCCTCCACGGCAGCTGCAAGTTCCGCCCTTTTGTAGTGATTATGCTAATGGGCTGGCTGAACGAGGGCCGGATTAACTTCGAGTGGCAAGTGGTTGTTCACCTGCAGTGGCTCGCATACTAACTCACAGTTTTTACAGGGCCGAGGCGGTTCCCAAGGACATCCCCGTCCAGCAACCATTCGAGAAGCTATACGAGCAAGTCGTGAGGGACAGCGTTAACGGGATGTATGTGTGGGCAGAGAAGCCTCTTCAAGGTAAGGGACGATGTCGACGTTGGGATGTGTTCTGACCTGCGCGCCGGCCCTAGATTTTTTAGCCACTCGTGAAGATCCCGCGACAGGGGCGCGACCCGTGTTCCCTCTGAGCGTCGACACTCTGGACGATATCTCGCCGAAAGCCTTGGCGCAAACGGTGTCGGCCTTCTTGGCCGAGTCTTATAGTATGTTATTTACTACATGTAAGGATTTATCTAACCTTAGACCCGCCACAGAAGCAGCGTTCGGGAGTCAAGATATACCATGGCCAGCAGTTGTCAGTGAGCCCGCCAAGTACTGCAACGCCGGCCAATTCGAGTTCGATTTCGCGCTGACTGGACTTGGGGACTTGACGCGTGGGCGGATGTACGAGTTAGCTCACGCACTGGTGTCCGTTGCAGGTAGCGGGACTGCGGGATTTCTCCGCAAGCCGCGTGACGATCAAAATTTACCGCCACCACCACCTCCTCCGCCTTCGCCTCCACGGCATGCACCATTGCCCGCTGCTCCGCCGCCACCACCACCTCCTCCTCCACCTTCGCCTCCACAGCGCACGCCATCACCCGCTGCTCCGCCGCCACCACCACCTCCTCCGCCTTCACCTCCACGGTGCACGCCGTCGCCCGCTGCTCCACCCAGCCGGTACGGTAAGCACTTTACAAAAAACCAGGCTATGCAGTGTCCTGGCTTTTGCAAATGGCCAAGCTAAGGCATTTTGCAAAATTCCATGCTAACTAGCAGACAGTCAGTGTAAAAAAATAGAATAAAATGGCATAGGTTGGGATTGAACTCATGACAGTTGCATAGCCATTATGTCATAATTAAAGCATGCACTGTTACCAATACACCACATGGCTTCATATATGGCACACCTTGATGTGGTATATTATGGGCACCCATCAACTAGGAAAAAAAACAAAGAAAAATTGAAATAAAATCAGGAAAATTCAGAGAAAATTCAGGGCACCTTAGGATAATATGCACAAACAATGTCTTTAGAAACATGATGAACACATGTCCCAACTCTAACCCTAACTCCCACCAACAGCTTTGAAAATTTTTGTTTTTATTCAATTTGTTTTACACATCAAATGAGACATATGTAGCCATCAATATGTGGACCCATTATGGCCTCTTGGTGTAGTGGGTAAGAGCTCTAGACTGATGTATAGTCACATGACTATCTGGAAGGGTTTTTGGTTCAATCCCTGCTGTATGCATTTATTTCTTTTTGCAAAATACCTTACCTTGGGCTTTTGCAAAGGCCGGGATGATCCATGACTGGGCTTTTGCAAAAGACTTACCGTATGTAGTGCACTGCCGCCACCACCACCTCCTCCTCTGCCTTCGCCTCCGCAGCGGTTGCCATCGCCTGGCCCTCCACCACCTCCGCCGGCTCCACCACGGTTGAATACTCGGTTGTCATCAAAGAAAGCGGCCGCAGTGGTGCCTGTAGCCCTGCATGAAACAAGATCGGTTGCCGCCAAGCGCACGTTAGAGGAAAATGCCCAAGGTCGTCCCCAGCGCAAGCGCCAGAGAAAATTCTAAGGTATGTCTTTCGTTGTAACTTAAGTCATTCAATATAGAACTTAAGTGAATTCTCGCCGCAGAACTCAAGTGGTCCCCGAAGAAAATTTATGCATGGGACTGAAGTTGGAGCAGAACTTAAGTATTTCATGTTATAAACATTTCAGACTTGTATAATATTTATTGACTACCACACTTAAGTTTGACTCCCCCACTTGAGTTTGACTCTCGCACTTAAGACGTGCAAACTTGAGTTTGACTCTCGCACTTAAGATGTGTGAACTTGAGTTGACTCCCGAACTTAAGATGTGCGAACTTAAGTCCAAGGTGCCCCGGACAATGGAGCTTCAACGTAGTTATATATCATGTTTTTTACATAGAGAGAACTTAAGTTTTGTTGACTACTTAAGACTTGGTTTCAATTGGACCGCCTGGAACTTAAGATGAGCTAAATTACTTGAAATATCACTCGAATTGAAAATCTGCGCCACCCCATGGTCATCCCATATGCTTTCAATATGCTGTCGCTACGCTTTCATAATGTTATCCAGGTCCAAATGCTGCATGTATTATAGAAAAGCTGGAATTGTTACTGTTGCAGCCCTACTCACAATGCTCAATAAATTGGTTTGATGTTGAATCAACATTTGAAAATGTAATACTACAACAAATCGGGAACGTGGTGAATACGACAAGTATTGAGGGGACATTCATAAGGAATCGAGCACATCTCGCGGAAATCAAACCAGCAGAGGCATTTGGTGTACGTGTGGAAAGCAAAAAACATGCAGCTCAGCTGCACGGCAATGATGGCGGAGGGCCTGACAAAAAATTTCGGCTTGGCGAGTTCCAAGCTGGCTGATGACAACGAAGAGGCGAAGCTTTGGAAGGCAGGTTAATTTTTTGGCGAGGCCGTTCACGAGAGTAGGGAAGTCGGGCTGAAATGAATGAGTCACGAGAAAAAGAAAGGAACAAAAACACACACTGAAGGTCGGCGATCCCCCCAAGTTACATCCTGCGATACCACCAGCGTTTCCAGGTTTGGGAGACCAAGATCGATTTGGTCATGGTCAGTGAACTGACAGGCCATGCACTCGATGCGAACAATGAAGACTGCTGACAGCCTGAAGGCAATGGGAGGGATGACCGGCTGGGTTACATACTCCCTAGGGTTATAACGGAACTTCATGTGGCGAACGGGGGCACCAATGATGAGGTCGGCCAAATCCTCAGAGAGGACCTTGACTTTTTTCCAGCATGGGAAGAACCGACGGTTGGGGGTCACGATTGAGTCAATGATATAGAGAAATGATGATGAGGTGGGGCTGCTGCACAAGAAATTGGTAGAGCTGATCGCAGATTGGGAGGCCATAGGTGAAGGACTCTAGACGAGCACGAAAATGCGTTACGAGCGCTTTAACATCCACATGGGACATGATATGCAGCTCGCGAATGCCAGTCAAGCTAACGAGAGCCGCTTCAAAAGCGCGGCCCTCATGACAGTACGTATCAGCGTGGCGCAGATGAAGACAACGAACCTAGAAAATATGTCACTGAAAAAAGGGGCTATTCAATCGCACCTGAACTTATGTTTGCGCCTAGGGCGGGCCAGCGGTGCAAGGCACGGAAAAATTTAACGGCTTGAGAAAAGGTGAGGGTAACACAGCAATATAGAATGCGATCAATGAATATCGCGAATTTTTTACAAACAAGGCCAAGGTGTATCACGGTTGGATGGAAAGGGGAGATGTTGACGAGAACTTGGCGCCACAGCTCGTCGCACAGGTGTGTCGCCACTGACATCGGTGCGAACACCGAGGCAATAGCCTGAGAGTGAGGTAAAAGAGGAACAAGGCGGTGTACCTGTCAATTCTAAATTAGGAATCCAAATTTGTTTGTTGATCGTCTCCTTCTCCTTGCTTTCCTCCCTGTATCTGGGCTTCCCTTCCCTCCTCGCATCCTCGTCCGCTGTGTCCAGCTGCTTGTTCTTCGGTGGCCATGGCTAAACCTCGATTCACCGTCACAACGACCGTGGTTACCGACTCAGAAAGCAAGGACAACGAGCTCCCTGCCACGGAGTCCATGCGCTATGACAGCCACCGTGTGAGTGGGGAACTGCACTAAACACACCAGCCGTTATGTTATCATCGATGCCTCCCCAGGAAAACGCAAGCACGACTACCAGCTGGAGCCAGATTTACTGTTGCCAGACATCACCCCTGATCCTGCACCATATGATGGCATGGACCTCTCAGCACGGGAATCTTTACCCACAGAGGGGTTTGTGTTCGACGAGGGCCACCCAGTCGATTCGGGCCCTCGGGAGTCTCGAGACTCGGTGAGTGCGGCCGATTTCTCTATATTCACGCCTAATCTGACTGTATTCTCGAATTAAGGACCGGCTGCTCAATATGTGGGAGGAGGATGACTTGGAGGAATTTTTGGGCGAGCTTGTGTGCTCTGAAGGTCGGAGGGATTACATGCACTTGCTCAGATGTGCAGAGTGCTGTATGCGGGGCGTTCAAGCGCATCGCTGCAAGTGCTTCTCAGACGCACTATTCTGCGGCCCTTGCATTGTGCATCTGCATTCAGACAATCCATTTCACATTGTTAAGGTGCGCGGATTTTTATTATATTTGCTGGCAGTGGCAAACAGCGCTAACTGACCTACAGACTTGGAACGGGGCATCTTACAAGGACATGACACTCAAAAAGCTTGGGTTACACGTCCAGCTCGGCCACAAACACGGAGAGGCATGCGGTGCTGTCCTGGCACGGATGCCGGAGGAATTCAAGAAGGCTGAGGCGACCAGCTTCTGCATTGTGGATAGCAATGCGATCCATGAAGTGGCGCTGGATTTTTGCGGCTGTGGGCTGGCGCCACCCCCCTGTGTGCAACTGCTTCGTGCGCGTCTGTTCCCTGTGACAATGCTGCGACCGTCCTCAGCCGCCACCTTCTGGGTCCTGCGGAAATTTCACAAACAGTTGTTTGAGTCGAAGTGTTCGGTGTATGAGTTCTACAATGCGCTTGCATGCGAGACCAACAATACAGGCAATTTCCAGCCTCGAGTAAGCCATTCCAGCCTTTGCTCGCATGGTCAATGTCTCATGATTTCGCCATAATCGTTACAGAGAATTCCTCCTTATGACTCGGGAGTGGCGGCATCTCCAGATGCTCAAGCGGTCTGGCCACGCCCACATTCCCAGGGGTGCCTGGGATATCGAACCCGGGGCGTGCATGCTGCTTTGTCCTGCGTGCCCCCAGCCAGGGAAGAACCTCCCCGTAAACGGCGAGTGGAAACTCGCAGCGCCCGACAAGAGGTTTCTCTATGTGCAATTTGCGGCCATCAACGCGAATTTCCGGATGAAGCGGACACAGGTGTCGTCGGAGGAAGCCAACCCTGGCCTGAACTGAGGCGCTGCCTTCTTCAGCAATGTCACCGCCTACATGGACCATGTTGGGGTGCACTGGGACATGGAGCAGGAGGTAGGAGCGGATTGCTCATATCTGGTTTTTTGTCTAACGGGATTTGAATCTCCAGAAGAGCCGATGCATCTTGCACGATGCCATTAATCAACCTGACCGGGAAGCATGGGGCACTGCGTCCTCAGGTATCGGCACGGTGGATTGCACACGCCACAATATGAAACGACCGAACAGAGTGGGGGATCTACAGAGGGGTGAGCGGTACATCATGTCCTTCACTCTATATGCCTCAAACTGACGTTGTCCAGGTATATCAATATGGATTACATGCTGTGGAAGAGCCTGGCGGCGTACGACGACCTTGTCATGCTCATCGTATCATACGACATCGTCTGCCAATGGTGTATCAACATCTGGCAGCGCCTCGCGAGGTACAAGCCCGAGCTCCGTGAACACATGGGTACAGGATACCGCTACTACGTTTGGCTTATCCCCAAATTCCATCTACCCGCCCACATCAAGGCCTGCAACATCCTCTATTCCTTTAACCTCACGCCATACGTTGGCCAGACGGACGGTGAAGCCCCGGAGCATGGCTGAGCGAACACCAATCCTGAGCACGAAGGGAGATGGGGCCAGGCGCGTGGCGAGACATCCTCAACGACCACTTCAACAATTGGAACCACACACTAGATATAGTAGGTCTTTTGCAAAATACAGGCTATGTAGCATACCTGAGTTTTGCAAAACCCCAGGCTAACCATTATCTTTCCCCAAATGGGCTGTAATCCTTATCTTTCACCACAATTTATTATTTATGCTGTGTGTACCGACTGCTGGGACTGATTTGGCCATATATCCGTTGTTCCCACATGGGTACCGGGCAGCCGTAATAATATATATTATTTTTCTCCATATACAATCATCTCCGATACCCCGAAATGTCTGAAAGTGGGCCAAAAGTCCTAAAAAAAGAACGAAAAAAAAAAGCCAGCCCATAGGTCAGGGAATGGTATCATGTAGGGGTACAGCAGGGGAAAAGCTATTACAGGGGCGGCTTGTACTTGCACGCCACGCATGCACATGGGATCCAGAAAAGCAGGAACCAACGGGCACTAAAAAAGGTGTGCAGTCAGCAAAATCACAGAAAAAAAACATCAATGAGAAACGCTCATGCTAGATCTCGTCGTATTCGAAGGTGGCCTGGATGGCGAGCAGTTCATCCATCTTGACCCCCCTTGCCGCCACCTCCTCGATGCTCGGGTCCCCATTTCCCTCTGCCCTCTCTCTGTCCTCTGGCTCTGCATCTCTGGGATCTCTGCCAGCCAGCTCCCCCTTCTGTCGAGGGGGCTTTGTCCTCAGTTGCTCCCGCTCCTGTAGCGGGCCCATCGTCTGAGCCATCCTCATTGCCGGAGCTGGAGCCGGAGCCGTTGCCCCCGTCCATGAGCAAATCGTCCTGCTCGTCGATCCCAGATGATTCTGACGACGATATTGCCTGTGTCGCCTCGATCCAGTCTGTGTGGTTCCACCAAAGCCGGGCGGAACCGTGTCGCCAGCTTTTGCCGTAATGCCACCTGCCTTGCTGCGTGCGCAGTGGCACCTTGAAGATGCGCCACAGAGTACACGATCTTGCCGCGGTAGTGATCTGCGGCAGCACATCGATCCCAAACAGTAGCCTGCCACTCGAGTGTGCGCAGGCATCACACCATCTCCTCTTGCAGGAGAAGCACCTCCTCCCTCCGCCATTTCACCCACACATATGCCTTACACCACTCAACCCGCATGCTCTCGTGAATCTCCTCCCCCTACCATTCCCCCCGAATGCCCCGCACCCAGCCAAATCCACGAGATCAGGCGACTCTTCTCGCCCATCCCAGGAACACCCCACACCTCCCCGTTCTCATTCACCTGGGCTGCCTCTTTCTGTTTGCCCTTCATCGCACGCTGCTTCCTTCGTTTTGCCTCCTCCTCGTCCTCCAGCAGCCTCAGATCTGCCTTCTCAAGCTGCCGCCATTCTGAGACTCCCACAACATGAGCGAGGGCAAGGCGTGCTGCTTGCACCTGCCTGTAGGTTCCGGCAGCGAGGTCTATCTTTCGCTGCTGAGTGTCAACAAGGCTTCTCGAGCGCGTGTTTTGGTGTTGGCAGCGTGAGTTCAGAGTCTTGTAGGTGTGCAGCCTTTTCTTGACCGTCAGGCTGTGCCGGATTTGGGCCAGGCTCTCACTGCATTGGGCATCGCATAGGCACACCTCGGCTGCAGCGAGCCCAGGTGCTGAGAGGGGGGGCAAGCATTCGTTTGGCAAAAGCCCAGAGGGGAGTAGCAGGAGCATGCGCTCTGCTTCTGGGAGCTCTGCAAGATCTGGAGCGGTTGCAAGGTGCTGCAGAGCGCCGGGTGAGTGCTTGCGCTGTAGGAGGCGTAGCTTCTTGATCTGCCGCGAGAGCCTTGTGTGGCATGCAACGAAATCTGACAGATCTTTGGTGGTGGGAGTCTTGTTGGCCAATAAGTCTGCGGTGAGTTGGCATCTGCAAGCAAGGTGGTAAGCAGGCAGCCCCAAAAACAATAAATGCGTAAAAAACGCACTGTTGTGCCTCGATTTCCAGTCCTAACATCAGATACTCTGTCATGGTTTCTTCCGTGGGGGCGGGCACAGCAGTGGACACCTGCTCCCATTCTTCCTCTTTGTGCGTCAGCTCCAGCTCAATCTCCCTCAATGTTGGGCCTATAAAAATGCGCGTCAGCCATTCAGAACCTCTTGGCATGAGAAGTCGCGGCTTACTGCACTGTGGGAGTTTGTAGGGATTGACGACCAAAGTGCCCATCTTGAAGTCATCCACCGCCTTCTTCCAGGCAGGAAAATTGTCCTGCTGCCCCCGGGTAAACTCCTCAAGGCCAGCTTTTTGCGTGTGCAAAGCGTATGACCTGCCAACTTGGTGAGTAAACAATAATTTGCTCACAAAGGAGACACTCACCCATACCGATGACTTTATTCCAGTTCCAGTAATGCCAAAAATTGTCCAGCGTGTCCTGGCGCGACCCCGGCTCCATCTCTTGTGTGCTGGCTCCCATTAGGCCGCTTGACGACCATATTCTCTCTATCCCTCCATGTCAGCCTGCGCGGTGCCCAACATGTAGAGCAGAGAGAATGTCTCTTGGCATATCTTCAGGTGCCCGAGTATGTGGAGCTTTGGAATCACACTTGACGAAATACCGTGCGAGGTAGAAGCATATGGCAGGCGGCAGCTGAAGGAGGCGCTCTTTCAGATTCTTCGACCATTGGCACATGATGTCATACGAAAGAAGAAAAAAAAGGAGGAGGCGGAAGTGGCGCCAGGCGCTTGCCAGGATATAGTCCATGTTCTGTACCTGAGAAGAAAAGCCGTCAGTAAATCATCCCAAAGAACAAGTGGAAAGGTGCACTTATCCCCAGCTTGCAAATCCCCTACACAATTTTTTGCCACTACTGTACTATTTAATTCAATTCGCGCGCCCTGTGACCCGTGACATCGAGCAACGAATTTTCATATTCGTCGATTGCCCCTGGGGACCGTGACACAAAAAAAATATTCGCGCTTTGCTCCAGGGCATCCAGAATTCCAGTCTAAGCTCAGCTGCCTTGATTCTGAGGCGAGATAAATGAAATGGCGCGCTCAGCAAGTTTCTATGACACAGTGCATGATTGAGCGGATCAGAATGACGCGAAATCAATCGGCTGCCGTAAGCCTTTTTGCGCATCGCCGCTTGTCGTCGTCCCCGCAATGGAGGCCCTCCCAGAGTCTCTCCGGATCCCTGAAGCAATAGCCAACGCATGCCTACCCCCCGAGGACCTTCCTGTGTTAAAACTCATCAAATTTAACCTTCCCCCTCTGCACAAATCCACCGCTTTCCTCAATCCTACTGACTACCTCTCGGAATATGCACCAACCCTCACTGCCTTCGATCCAGCAGCTACTCCAGTCCCTCCCCATGCTGTGGTCAAGGACCTAGAGCGTGCCATCCTTTCCGACAAGGATATCTGCTCCATTGTTCTTGTGCATTTGCCGCAGCACCGCGATGAAGACCAGCGATATCCACCGTGGTTGGCGACTCTGTGGGCTAGGATAGAGCGCGCACGCAAAGCGAGGACCCTGTGGCGCACCGCAGCTGATGGAATCCATGAAATGCTTGCCAGAACTTCCACAAGCAAGGAGGCAGCCGAGCGTGCAAAGCAGGCACTGACAGTGCTCGCCGGCCTTGGGTGGACTGGAAATTTGCGGGGGCTCAAGGCGGGTGGAACTATCAGCGATCTAGTGTTCTGGTTTAACAAAAAATGGTTGCGGACGGACCATGAAGATGGGATGCTCGAAATTCTAGCGTATGACCTTGGGCTCAACGACGGTGACGGGGACACAATCTGGTCCACTTACTTGGTACTGGCCCTTGCCCAGGCCTACGCCAACCCCGACAAGTACCGTACTGCTGCAAGTTTTCAGTGGCTCCGGGGGCTGGGACAGGGCTTTGCGATGGGGACCCGTCGCCCCCTGGGTACAGTTGCAAACAAGGACGACGAGCATTGGGTTGCACTGGCCATCGATAGCGAGAACAAGACCATTGCGTATGGCGATGGATTTCGAAAGAAGGTTCCCAAGGACCTGCGCAAACACGTTGACTGGTGGTTATTCGAGCACCTCGCCATCGAGTTTCAATGGACAGACCTACCCATTCCCGAGCAGCACGACTCACACTCCTGCGGGGTCCTTGCATACTTCGCTCTGGCAAATTTCTTCGAACCAGCGCGGTTTCCACTCCCTGAATCTGCCGCTGGCTCGATGGCGGACGAGCGTATCAAGGCATTTCTGCGAATTGTTGAGCGACACAATGGGGAGGTGTGTCAATATCTCACTGGTCATGAATTTTTCTTGACTCTCGTAGCCCAACTTTACCAGCGAGTCTCGCGGCTTCGAATTCACTTTCGCACACACTCACAGATTCCCGCACCCTGTCGATGGTAATCCGTCAGGCCGGACTGGTGGGACTGGTGGGGTTCAGTCGGCAGAGTCGAAGCATGAGGCAGAGGACAACTCACTTGTTGGCTCTGAGGCTTCCTCGTCTGACGATGAGGGACCCCTCCCCAGCGACGAGTCTGGTTCTGCTAGTGATGGATATTCACGTTCATCGTCGCCGACTCGGGCGCCACTACACACCGTTTGCGCTCTCCCTTCCCGTGTCAGGTCTCGCGCTCGAATCAATTCCCCTCCACTGACCTCATCCTCTCCCACCTCACCGCCAACACTCCACGAGTCCGACGATGATCTTCCTGTACCGGGAAGCAGCCGTTTGCGTCCGTCTACGCCTCCGTTGTCGAAGCGAACCCACTCGGATCGAGCCACGGATACCCCGCACGTCAGCCCGGTAAAAAAGAAAGTCAAGGAGAAGGTGAAAAGTGTAACACGCAGCGCCATGGACATTTTTAAAGCACCCCAAACTTCCCATTCCAAAGTTCCTGCCCTCTTTCGCATGAAGGGATGGAAAAATGTGAAGGTCTTGACGGAGGAGGAGAAGCAGGCGGCGTTCACAGCAGATTCGGAAAAGCAGCGGGACCGGGCGGAGGAGCACGCGAAGCTGGAACGGCGTGCAAAGGCAGCAAAGGATGCACAGCGCAAAGAGAGCCAGAACGAGCGGCAGCGCCGTCATCGCGTGAAAAGGCGCGCCGCCGAGGGCGACGACAACCCTAGACGCTGCAAGGAGATGAAGGTGAGGAACGTTCAAGCTTCGGACTCTGCAAGGTCACTCACAGATGTTTCAGCTCAAACATCGCGAGACTGCACCACGCACTGAAGTCGCTGAAGGGTCACGCCCTGCTCACGAAGTTAAGGCCAAGCTCAAAGCCGAGACTCACAGGCCCTCTGGCTGCAAGCGAAAGAAGGCGAAGCGGCCCGCAACCTACGTGAACTGGATGACCCCGTTCTCGTGGTCTGCTATTTGTGCTGCGCAACGGAAAGTCGGCTGGAGTGGGGCTGCGATTGTGGCAGAACTGAGGCGCGTTAACTTCGACTTCTTCCAGTATCTTGCAGAAAGCACTGTTCGGGGATGGATTGTCAATGTGGGAGGATTCAGACAGTGGAAGCCCGAGGTCCTGGGTCGCACGGAGAAGGGTAATATTCCGGGTCATAACAAAGGAGGTCGGCGAGGCGTCTTGGTGTGTCATCTTCAATTTTGCTCAATTTATGTCTCAAAAAAATGCAGTCGGCTCACCCTGACGTTGTGGAGGAGATCACTGCGCAGCTCACCGACCTGCGTGGCGCCGGTGCACCGCTGTCTATCGCAACCGTGCGCTGTGTGATCATCGCAATTATTCGTGACTGCGCACCTGAAGTTTTTGACCATCGTTTCAAGGACGGGTTGAGCTTCCGTGTCTCGGACTCATTCTGTTGCAAATTCCTGGACAGAACATTAGCCTGGTCCTTGCGCAAGGGCACGAAGGCAGCGCAGAAGGTACCTGCTGACACAGAGGAGCAATGCGAGAACGCATTCCCTGCGTCGTGCATACACCATCAAGGAGCACCGAATCCCTGCCGAACTCATCGTCAATGCGGACCAAATGGGGGTTGTATACCTCCCCGGAGCGCGGATGACTTACGCACCGCGCGGCTCGAAGCAGGTTGCCGTCATTGGCAACGAGGAGAAGCATGCGTTCACCGCGTTGCTGTCGATATCAGCGGCAGGCGACGAGCTTCCGATCCAGTGTGTGTATGAAGGTAAAACCTGGCGCAGTCTGCCCTCGGATAAGGCCACAAGCCGCCGTGACTGCGATGCCGCGCATTTCCACTTCACATTTTCTGGCAAGACAGGAGGTGTATCTGTACCTTTAATACAATGTACCCTGCCGTGGCTGGGGGGTACATTGCATTAAGGGCACACCTTGGTTGGCCGGCCAGTGTCCGCCCATAATGCATTGTACCTGATCTCACCCCATTTGGGTTGCAGCCGGTAAATACTTTATTTCGGGCTTTGCCGCCCCTTTTTCGCGCCCGGGAACCGATATATTTCCCTCATAATAATATATTTTATTGATCCTCCAAGCGAATTACCTTCAGTTGGTTTGCCATCAACGCACACCGCACAGCTTCGGTTTGTTGCTCTTTGTTTATTTCGCCCGCTCTTCAATAGCGACGGCCACGTAACCCAACCCAGTACGTCCTCGTCCCTTTCGCGGGTCCTACTCACATTTTGCAGCAATCCTACGGCCTTCAACGACCCCAAGCACCGTTGCCAATCGCTGCGTGGCCTCCACATGGCCGCCCATAATCCGTCCTGTCGGTTTGCCCACCTCCGGAACCATGCTGCCGACAGCCACTCGAACGATGAACACGACGAGCCCCCACCTCTTGAGGGCGGCACCGCGAACGCTGCTGGCACCGACAGTGCCGCCCACCTTGTCTCCGACGCCGCCTACGCCCTCCTCTATCCCGATGCCAAACGCGTCGAGCCTTATTGGTCCGGCCGCCCCACCTGCATCGATGGCCAGCGTATTCCAGCCGCGCACAGACGCCGAAGCTGTCGAGCGGGCTTGGGCTGCGCTTAACCCCCACGACGGCCCGTCTGTCTTTATGGGTCCAGGGCGACGTCACGACCGCCTCAACGACGGACTTTACTGCAAGCGCGGGTCGAGTGCCGAGTCGCCTGAACCTGCAAAGGTACGTTGTCCTTCCTCCCACTCATTCTTTTCTCATCTTTCCTCTAGCCTAGCATTTAGTTCCCTGTCCTTCGCATAATTGTCTACCGTACTTTTACTTTGTCGCACAACTCCCTTTCAATTCATACATCTTTTCCCACCTCATAATTTCTCTTCAAACTCGACACCCGCGAACAGAGAGCAACAACTAATACCGATAAATACCCGAGCACCACCCGCGGAAAATCCCCTCCTAAATCCTTTTTATGCTTCTCTGAGCCGTGCGGCGTTTCCTTTTCAGACGCAATCAGTATCTGATCTGAGACCAATTCGGGTCGACCTACTTTGGCGCGGCGTTCTCCTTCTCCAAGGTTGTGTCTGGGACCTTGCGTTTGGTCCCGCGACTGGGCCGTGGCGCTGCGACCGCTTCATTGGCCGGTTTCGACCTCGTGGACTTGGTGGCTAGTTGTGAGCTAAAAAAAAGTGGTAAGTATCATCTTTCACACGTCAAGGCAGAAGTAAGTCGCACCTCTCGTTAATCGCTTCTTCCACAGCATCCACCGCTCCCACCGCTTTCGCCAGCGCACCCGCCACGTCGTCAACGGCGAGCTTCCAGTCCTCCAGCAGCGCGCCAGAATCCCTCCCAGCTCTGGCAGCTGCCTCACCCCACCACAGCAGAGCACCAACGTACAAGAGCATCCCGTTTCTGCCTGGCATCTTCGCCACTTCGACCCACTTGGTGACCGGCACCTGGCTCAACAGCTTCAGCTTGCCGTTCTTCTGCTTTCGTGCGTCGGGCTGCACGCAGCTCCACCAACGCCACCACCGGTCTGCGAATGACCCCTTCTTCGTCGCTGGCCCGATCGCGGACGACAGGTCGACTTCTTTCTCCCATTTGCGCCTGCGCGCCATGAAGTCGGGTACTTCGCGCGGGCGTTCGTCCACTCCTCCCTGCGGCACGGCCAGGAGCCCTTTCCCCGGGAAACCCCACCGCTCCTCAAACGCAATCAATGCGTCGACGCAGTCCTCCCAGTTTTTGCCACCCCATTCTTGGCCACGCTTGAAACCCTCGAAGGCGTTTCTCAACTCCTCCTGCCACTTGCTCTGGTCGGGCGTCTCCCACATCTCTGCACCCTCGTCCTCCTCCGGCTCCTTCTCGTTTCTCCCTTCCTAGTCCTTGTCTTCGTCCACCTCGCCTCTAGGATCACCATCAACGGGTAGGGGTCCCTCAGCGTCGGGATTCACCTCGGGGCGCTCGAGTGGCACATCGCGAGTCCCGCTCGCAGTAGGCTCTGCCGTCCGCCATGCTGGCCTCGGTTTCGGTCGGGGCAGCTCCGCGTCTGCACGCATCACGCCCTGCCCCACGACGCTCGCGTCGGCTAGCGTGGTGGTGGTCGTCGTCGTTGACGTGGCATCGCCTCTGCCACCCATGATTCCCGCCTCGCGCTCCGCCGTCACCGCTCTTGCTGCGTGATCGACGTCCCCCGTCGTGGCACCGTCCTTTGCCGCCGCTGCACGCTCCGCTGCTGCCGCCGCCGCCGCACGGTCGGCCTCCCCATCTGCAATCAATGCCCGTCCCTCCGCCATGGTATTTTCCCAGGCCATATCCTCGGCCGACATCGCTCCCAAGAGCTCCATGTACGCCAGCCCCTCGGCCGCCGGCATCGCGGCGATCTCTGCCGCCAGCACGTCCCCGATCCCACCCGTATAACCCAGGAGCGATCCGTCGGGGTTGTATGCCATCGCGTTGAACAGCGGATATTCGTCACCCTGATGTCCTCCGTATAGGGGCGTTGCTATCCAGTAGTGAGGTCAATGGGTCCTCGCTGGGCTGCAGGTGCGCCGTAACGTCTGCGGGGGGCAGGAGGCAGGAGTTGTGCTGCGGGCGCCCCATCGGCGACAGGAGGTGGGCGTTGGGGCGGGATCGCACCACCGGGGGCCGGAGGGGGGAGTTGGGGTGGGAGCGCACCATCGGCGGCCGGAGGCGGGAGTTGGGGCAGGATCGCACCACCGGGGGCCGGAGGGGGGAGTTGGGGTGGGAGCGCACCATCGGCGACCGGAGGCTGAAGTTGGGGCGAGACATCTCCCGTGGCCATTGGCCTCTCTGGCTCTGGCGATGGGGCGCTGCCATCCGTGTCGCTAGCCGCTTCATTCAAAACCGACGACGAAGACGAAGCTGATGGCCCGTCGTTGGTGGGATTGATGGCGCGGGCTCGACATTCCTCCTCCGCTGGTACCACGAATCAATGTCATATTCCTTCAATAAAATCCAAGCTTACTGAAACAATAATGCGTGAATCCAATGAAATTTCGCTGTGCCGCGTCAAATCCCGCGGCGGTCAAAGTCGCTCCATATTCTTGGTACCAAACCATTCGAAAATCCCACGTGTACGCTAGGTATAGTCTCAGATTTTGATGTTTTTTTTTTTTTCCTATTGGGCTATGCGACGCACCTCCGCACTTCGATCCTCCCCCCACGATCCGGGATTGGGCCGCACATCAAGATTGCAATGTTCATTCCGAACTGCGTGTGGGCTGCGTCTGCGAAGGGCTGCAGGTAGAACGCAGCGTTGTTCAAAGCTCTGCGACCCAAGGTCAGCGCCTGTATTCCTGCCCATGAAATCTTTTTCACTTACATATTATATTCCTCCGCCGTAGCCGGCGCGTCTTTCGCGAGGGCGATCTTGTGGGCCTCCACCGACGCGTTGTGCTCTTTGTCGATGGCCGCTCGCACCTCAGCGCGGAACTCGGGCGTCTCCGCTAACCAAGCCTCCCTCGTCACCGCGTTCCGCACGGTCACTAACACGGGCGGCTTCTCCATTCATGACACAGCAGCCCAACGCGTCAAGACACGCCCCTTGATGCGTTCGTGGTAGAAATGTCTCGAATAGTAGTGAAGCTCGCGGGGCTTGACCGGCGCTGCCGGTTCCAACTCGGGCTTGTCGAAGAGTTGTTTAAAGGTCTTTGTTTTCCTCTTTTTCTGGACCCCGCCCCCCCGTACTGAGTATTGAACCAGACCCCAATCTTCCGACGCAGCTCTTTGCAATACGCGGCGCGCGATTCCGCCTCCTCGGCGTCCAGGCTGTCCAAGTCCTCATCGGGATCAACGTCGTCCGCGACGTCTTGGTCCTCTGGGAGGTCTCCACTCCAGGGTGTGTTATAGCCGTACTTGGCCAAGTACTGCTGAGCGACGCGTTTGTAGAATGCGCTGACCCCGTCCATTTCGGCGGCGGCCAGATAGTCTTCCTTTAGCGCCTGAAAAAAAGGTGAGCTTGGTGCCATGCACCCAGCCCACCTTGCCGGGTTTCATGGGGGGCTTGCCCTCGCGTTCGCGTTTTCTGGCGGCTGTTCCGGCTCGAGGCATTCTGACAGGAAAGGAGTTGTTGCTACCACGTGAGTTTCCCTCGCAAGATCACGCATTCAACAAACGCGATCCTACACAGGTCGAGATACCAAATGCATTCCATATGTACGACCATCAAATACATTTTTTTTTAATACGCAGCGTTGAAAGCAAGCTAAAGAATAAAACAGCAAAAAAAGGAGGCCCCGAGCACCGACAGTCCTTGCACACACGCCGAGCATTCGACACCTATGCCTACGCCTCCGACTCTCCCTCATCCAACGCGAAGAGAGATGCAGCCTGGAGGCTCCGCGTCACCAACATGTCCGGTTCCTCCCTGCGGCGCTGCAGCTCTTGATAGCGCTGCTTCGTGCGTTCGCTGGCGACGGTGTCATCCTCAAACCCGGTATCTATCAGGCCACAAATCACTCACGCGCTACTTGAGACGATCCCGCCACCGCGAATTGCAAAGTTGACGAATTCCCCGTCCTCGGGGCTTGCTTGCTGCATGGGTTTCTTGGGGCTCGGCGTCGGAGAACGCGCGGGAGCAGGAGTACATAGCTGTTTCCTGCCGCCATTCAATCCCAATGAGTAACAGCTTCACCACGATGCAGGGTAAGACTCACAGATCAGCGACACCGCTGGAAATCGACGGCGGTGCCTGCCGCTTGGGCGTTCCCTCCCGCTTCATGGCACCCGTTGCTGCGGAGGAAGAGGCCTTGCCGACAGAGGGCGACGGTCGCGCTGCAGCGGGTGTCGGCGGCGTCTTCGAAGGCAGGGTCCACGGGGTGCGGGTGGACCCCCCAGCGACACAAGGCTTGCCATGCCTCAATACACTCCTCCACCGAGTTGTATCCGCAGTAGCCGTTGTCGGGAAAGCCTGAGATGCTTGTACTTGCCTCAAGCCTGAACACCAACCCAACCCAACATGCCTTCAGTTGGTGAACAACAACCCCACAAAGCCCCAAACTCACCAGTCGTCGAATATGCCCACAACATGGCCCTGCGAGACCAGATAGAAGGCGTACCCACTGGTCTTCCTGGGCTTGTTTTCGGCGCTCCCGCGGTACGGAGGCAGGCAGTAATACCGCGAGTCCCGCCTACCCCCGCGAATGTCCATGATGAGTTCGTCGGCGGTGATGTTGGTGGGGATGAGTTTTGATTGCACGGCGGGCATGATGGGAGGAGAGGATATCGTCTGATCGTTGGTGAGTGCGCCACGTGCTCTTCTCACTCTCTTTCGGAAAATCCACTCACATTGGCCATTCAATGCCGAACCCTTGGCCGATTCTCGTCTCGCACAGTCGCGAAGGTAAGGTCCTCAGCATGCCGAAACACCAAACTTAATTGACAGCTGATCAGAGTGGGAGTGGCAGAGGGAGTGTAAGCTCGCCGCTGCCGTGTTTTGGGAGGATAAGTCGAACGTCAAGTCCTACGGCGAGGTCCTCGCGCTTCGCTTCCTTCTGCACACCAGGCTCGGTACGCTCAAAAGCTTCGTCAAAAAAAAAAAAAAACAGAACGATTAATATATTGCGTATACTTACTACAGCATGCTCCAAAGCGATCGCCAACCGTCGCTCCGCTATAAATCGCCCGGGGCATTTTAGGGCTTGGCTCGCAGCTCGTGTTGAGCCTCCTGCGCCGCCGCCGCCGCCGTCACCACCCCCGCCCAACTGGGTGATAGATTCGTGGCCCGCCCCCACGGCCGATGACGGGGCTGGGGTGCGGGCAGTGGCGGCTGGGGCGGCGGCTGGGGAACCGGCTGGGGAACCACCTGCGACTCCTCTTGGGATGGCGTCACCCGCGTCCCAAAAACCCCGGGCAAGCGCAAGAGACAGCGCCGGAGGAAGAGGGAAAAGGCCGTTCTAGCTGCAGTCCTGGCGGCCGAGCATGAGCGACGATACCGACGGGAATGGGAACTGGCGATGGAATGGGCGGCAGAGGGGGAAGCACCCATGTGTTGCTGCTAAGTACAGTGTACATGTACCTAGCGCAATCACCAGCCCTCTTTGTCCGACTCCGAGTCTTCAGTCATGAGCTCCACGTCGGACCAATACTGGCGGGCCTTGGGCCGCAATTTGGTTTGTTTCCCCTTCTCTGCATTTCTCCTCACCGTCGCGCGCCTCGGCGCGATGATTGATCCTCTCTCGGAATCTACCAACATGTGTTAGCAGATCTTCAGCTGACCACTCGCGCAACGCGTGACATACTCTTCACGATAGCGGTGCTGCGCCTCTCGGTGCCTTTGCCGCTGGTCCTCCATCGCCTCAGGGCGTAGCCGACGCATGCGCTCTCGACCTTGCTTGCGCCGTTCTTCATTATGTCTGCAGAACAGCTTAGTGCGAAGCCTGTACGGAGTAAAATTCCGTTACCTTTGGCGGTATCGTCGATATGAGGCCAAGCGGCGGTCCCGCCGCTCTTCTTCGTCCAAACATCGGTCGCAGGCTGAGGCGGGCATTTTTTGGGGTGTGGGTTGATGGTCGTGATTAGGTGTTTGAGGATCGACGTCCGTCAGATCCGACCGGCGCCTAGTGTTATCTGGCGTTATCGGATGGGCGCTTGTTAGATAGATCGCCAAGACGCGTCTCAATTGGGCCTAATGAGCTTACCTAAAAGCGCGTTCCTCCACTTTTTTGAAGCTGAGAGGCCATAGACCGCTTGCAAAGTGGAACCGACTGTACTAGCAGGCTGGTATTATCGTCCTACACACTATTTTGGAAGAATTAGACATGTTTTTTTTAAAAAAGTGAAATTGCATGTTGAGCGACGACATACCTCATACGAACCTGAAGCAATTGCGCTCGACCTTCAGGCAGGTACTGGTAACCTCCGACAATGTTAAGCGTTAAGTTAACTACGATCTTGGGGACACTCCTACAAGCGTCAGACATGAAATAACGGGTTTGTCTGGTTCGCAAGAACGGTTCTTCGTCGGCCATAGTAACGTGTGAGTGCGCCACTCTATCGCGAGGGCGCAATATTCGTCCACCGTTCTATCGTACCCAGTCTTTTTTTACTCGGGCGCAATACCTGTACACCGTATGCATCTATAGGATGCATTTCAGGCGACTCAAGGACGTTTGGAGTGAAATAAATTGGCTTCATTGATCGAAATAATCTATGTAACGAGACCTGTTGTTTGAACATTACCTTGTAAGCTGCAGCATCAGGAGTCAAAAAAAGTTGTCAGCCTCAAAGACAACGACCCGAGGGGTCGCAAAATACGTACCTTTGCCGGATGGGCCCCCGTACCCGTGGAGAATTAGAGGAGTTGCGTGCAGGTACGAAATATACTGGGAAGCCACCGGACCAGTCCACCATGACGGCCTGGGTGGTCGTATGTGAGCGATCGAGCAGGAAGCCGCAGATGGAACACGGGCGAACGCCTCCCAGCAAGTCTAGACAAAAGAGAGAGCGCCAGGGAAAGGAACAAGAAGGCAAAGCAAGACATCAAGGCCGGCGTCAAACAGTCGTAAACACTCACACCTTACGCTCTACCACTACGCTTTTACCGTATCGAGTCGTGCCTCGTTTGATATAAAATCTCCACACCATGCCAGACTCTGGAGACCAACGCACTGCACTTCGAAGGGCGTCTGAGCGGGCTAACCAGCTGCGGGAAGAAGCTACCCAATTACGCCAGGAATTGGACCTTGGGCCATGGGCGGGGAGCGAACGAGTCAACGTAATCGCAGGTGAGCTGATTCTCGGGGCCGACCGCAAATTGACCAAGCGCTCCAGCCTTTGTTGTTTACATTTTTCTGAGAGATCGCACAATGTTTCTACGTCGTCAGCAAGCAATTGCACGGGCCCACTGCATTCGCCTCAAGCAGCGGTACTCGAGTGGACGCAGGCAAAACGAAATTTGGAATGCGAGAATTTGGCGTCGCTCATAGTCTGTAATTTCCCTACATACAACTGCATACACTGGTCGGCCGCTTCGCGATGAATCTGGAAAAGTGCAAATCAGTCGGCTAACTGTGACACTGTGGTCTCTCCTTTGCTTCTACCATGGACGCGCTTAATGGGTCCTCTAAGCAGAAGCCCTGGACCATCGATGCCAGCGGGCAGCTGGTGCTCTCTGGTGCGTTCTCGCATTATAAACTGCCGTTGCGCATCTGACGCGTTTGCCCGTCCTCACAGACGCGTCCAATCTCGGTGGTCGGTGGGCGTGCCCAGCCATGAGGGAGTTCCACGGCTCCTCTCCAGCGAATCCATGGGTCCTCAATAAACGCGGAGAGCTCGTTCTTCAGCGGTGTACGTAGCGTTTTCGGTCTCTCGGCTTTCGGTCGTGAAACTGACTTTGTTCGCGCAGTCCTGACCCAGCGAGAGGGCCACGCGGAGAGCTCGGAGGAGGCGACGAAGAAAGAAGGTGCACGTGCGGCCCATCATCCTCGATATCCACATGACTGATGCAGCAACAGGATCGGCGCGTCGTCTGCAGATTATCGGGGGACCGCCCTCGACTATCAAACGCGAGACCAGGATAGCCGCGATGGCCGCGCGTGCGCAGTCCGCGCAGTCTGCGCCTGCCTCGGGACACGGCTTTCGCGTCCTCGCCGCCTTCCGCAACTTCGACGCGGAGCAGTTGGGACGCCAGCCGGTTCCCAAGATCATCCGCGCTGTGCGTGATGAAGTCAATGCGTCCGCTCCTCCTGTTCGGCGGCCGTCGTGGACACGCAATAATCAGAACAAGGCTCCGCGCCCGAAGTACTGGTTGCGCGACGTGGGGACCTCAGCGTCGTCCGCCCGCACCCGGTTGGTGTGCCGCAGCGAGGAGGCCAGGGCGAGGGTCCGCGAAGAGTAGTCTTCTACCACACCGCGCAAAATATCAATGTCTTTGATTTATTCCAAATCCACAACGCGTGTACACGAGTCAATGATCCTCAATAAGAAATTGACCCTCAATAAGAAGCAAGAGCAATATGAAGCAAGTGTGCATTCGAACGAGCAAAAACAAAGGTACGTCAAGGATCCAAGAAACTATTTATTAACTCCCAGGCGCCCAAACGTCGTCCCTCATCCTGTGGAAGGCGTACCAGCTCTCGATGCTCTGGTGGGGTGGGATGGATGTAATTTTCAGAAACACGGCGAGCATGGGAGGAAATAATAAATTAAGATAATGGCTTACCCTTTTCACACGCGCGGCCACCAGTCGGCGTTGCTCGAACGCGTCATCCGAATCGCCCGCCTCATTGTCAGGGAAAATCCCGTCCCACGGCGCGTGCAAAGGCGTGAAACCGAACTGGAAGACATATTTTTCCAAAAGCGCCGTGTAAAATTGGCCAACGCGTCGACGTTCAAGCGCGAGGAGGTACGTGTCCCAGTGGTAGCTGAGGAAGCGTGATTTCACGCGGGGGATTGTAGCTTTTTTTCTTGAGAAACCCGCGCGGGGCATGGTGGTGGTGGTTAGAATTTTGAAACTGGGTGGTCAGTGGTCAGAAATCAGGATCGGCATATCCAGTGATCTGATTGATGGGCACGCTGGTCGCGCTCGCGTCTCACCTCCATCGCGGATCCTCGCATCCAGCCCGCGCGTCCGCCTTCTCAGTCGCCCGACTTTCGCGCGGCCGTTGCTCAGCCCGCTCCTGCCGTTACATGTCTTCGGACTCAACGTCGCACAAACAGAAGGCTAAAAAGCCTGCGCTCGTGGTTGCTGCAACAGCTTCGAGCGTCTCGCACACGACCCACGACCAACGTCGGGTGCGTACCAAGCTTGGCGTCGTTGGGCAGGATGCGGGACCGTCAATTTCTGGGCCGGTGGACCAATTCTGGGCCGATGATCTGGCCACCAATCGCGTCCGCAACTCGGTGGAGTTTTCCTATCAGCTTGGCGACGACTGCTTGGAATCCCAGCCGGACCCCGGATTAGAAGATGGAATTACTGTGGTGGTGCAGAGCGTAGGGAGGAACACAAACGCCGTAAGGATCCTTTTATTCATTTCTTCTATTTTTTCCGCCCCTGTCTTTTCGTCTGGTGTCTCAATTCGGCAACTTTTAGGATCGTCCATTGATCAATTGGCACCCGCACAAGGACGAATACCTGCGCGAGAATCTTCAGCGCGAAGGACGCGGCGCTCCCAAGACCTACGTCCGATGCGCGGGCTCGCGCTTCCTCAATCCGAGGCGGGAATGCCCGCTCAGCGACAAGTGCTGCATGGACCCTCGGCACAAGTGCCCGAATCGCGAGTGCGAAGGCCCGGCAGAGTGGCGTTGTGTAGACCAAGGGTGTCTCGGAGAGATAATGCACTGCGTGTGGTGCATTGTGGCCGCGCACGCACAACATCCGACACATCTGGTGGAGGTGCGTTAGATCTTTCCTTATTTCATTTACTGTTTTAAGGCGTCATCGCAGAAATGGAACGGCATGAATTTCGCGCGCGATCGCAAGTGGCTCCAGAAACTCGGGCTTCGCGTACAGCTGGGACACCCGCCCGGGGTCGTTTGCACGTCTCGACAGGCAGCACCGCAGGATTTCGTTCTCTACGACGTGACAGGGGTTCACGAGATCAGCGTGGACCTCTGCGGGTGTCCGCAGGATCTTCTCGACCGAGCGTCGCCTGCGGTGGATCGCCGCATCCAGTGCCTGCGTGCGTGCTGGTGGCCGGCTACCGTCTCAGAGCCGAGAACCTGCGCAACCTTTCGTGTGCTGCAACTGTTCCAGATACTTAACTGTCTGGGGAAGTTGTCAGCGTATGATTTTCTTCGCGGGTTGGAGAAGATCACGAACCATGACGGGCTTGATAAACCACCGGTAGGTTGATGTCATTGGGAATGTCACTATTGGTGGCTAATGCATCTGTTAGGACCGGCGCAAACCTTTTATGTTCATCGTACGACAATGGCGCGAGATTAAGCGGCACAAACGGGCGAAGCGCGGCCATTGTGAAGGCGGGATTGCGGCCACGAAACAGGGGGAGCTCGCCATTCAGTGTCGTGCATGCCCCCAAGTGGGGTGGAACCTCCCTGAGGGCTGGGAAAACATCGACCCGTTTTATCGGTAAGTAACTAGGTCCCGTTGCCTCTTTGCAATTTTTTTTTGTTTTGTTTTATACTGACGAATCGAGGAAGATACATCTACTTTCTATTCCTGGCCCAGGACGCCAATTTTCGGTTGTCCAACCGAACCGTGTCCTCTGAAGCCGCGGACCCAATCATGGGTGACGGTTTCGGGTACTTCGCCAAACGCCACGGGGAGGATGGTTACAACGCCCACGTCGTGAGACATGCAAACGAGGAAGAGCTGTCGAACTGCTCTGGGTTCCAAGCCATGTTCCTGGCGAACACAAAGCGTGTAAAGGGTTTGCGAACGACGGGCATCGGGGGGGTCACCTGTTCGCGACACAACATGTGGCGTGTGAACGGGATTGGGGACTTGCAGGTCGGCGAACGGTGTGTAATTTCTTTCGGCCTGGTATTGGAATTAAAGCGGAGGGCTTACTGGAATGACAGACAATGTAACATGGACTTTATTCTCCTCGCAACCCTCATTGGGTTCCCTCTGCTGTGCTTGGTGGTGTCGTATGACATCGCTTGCCAGTACGCGTGGAACTTCTTCGATCGGATGTACAAGATGCCGCCGGCGCTGCAGCTATCACTCGCGCCACGTGACATGTGGTGGATGGTTCCAAATTTCCACCTACCGGCGCACAAACCCAAGTGTCATTCTCCATACTCGTTCCACTGGATGTGGGGTGCGGGGATGACGCACGGCGAAGGTGTCGAGCAAAAATTGGGCCTTCTCGAACAGGGCGGCGGGGTCGACAAGGCTGATGGGTCCGGGGTCGCGTCAGGCCACCCTGGAAGATGTCTTTGGCTTTCACAATTACGACCGCCTGCTAGCGATGCGTGAGTTAATTTTCCAGATGGTGTAGATGGCGCTGACAACGACATGATTGATCTGCAGATCGAGTTCTGCCTAAACGGCTTGCCATGACGATTAAAGAGTCCACGCAGCACAAAGTCGCATTTGAGGCTTTTACGAAGGGCTTGGAGGCGGTGTGGCCGAAGGAGGTGGAGGAATGGAAGGGGTGGGTGAAACGGTGGGAGGGCGTACAACACGACACTCCAGATGATTCGCCGTTCGAGCTGAAGAACGAAGGTGGGTTGACGAGTCGCCTAGCCGAATCTCAGCTGACAGTTTAAGTGCCCAGTGTCGACCCTCCGCAAGGTGCAAGAGAGAATTGCGCAAGAGGAGTTCATCTGCACTGACGACGGGGTCGAAATCGAGCGGGAGCACACACCGGGAGGATTCATCACGATGGGGCTAGAAATTGAGGAGGTCCAGTACGTGTTGGTCGTCGGAATGGATTAGACGGGATCGCTAACGGGATTTTGCAAAGGCGAAGGCTCGCCGTGGACGTACGCGCCCTCCAGGACCCATCTCCGAGCCAGAAACTGGCGTTCCTCAAGCGTCGCACCACGTTGCTCAAGCGAATCCATCGTTTCAGGCAGTTGCAGCGGGTTTACATGCCGTCCGTGCGCGCCGTGCTCTCGGACCAGCAGAAGCAGATCTTCGATGGGAACGGGGAGCAGGTGCCGGAGGCGACGCGGCTATTTATGCCGTCGGACATCGAGGACGCGAAGATGCGGGGTAGGGCATGCACTATCGGCCTGGCGGCAGTGGAGGAGCGAATGCGCGAGGGGGAAGCCGAGGAAGCGCTGGAGGGTGTGTGGCGGGGCCTGCAGACGCGGACAATGACAAATCGATACAAGCTTCGGAACTACACGGGGCAGGGAATGATGACCAAAGGCCAGGGGATTTTGCGGCAAATCAACATTCGGATTCACATCGCCAAAGTACGCTATCGGTATGCGCGGGCGGCGCTCCTCGGGCTTCAAGGTCACGGGGACTGGGAAGATCGCCTGCGGCTGCTGGGGGACGACGACGTCCGCGCGCTGAATGAGCGCGCCTTGACAGCGGAGGAGAAGGCCCAAAACGAGCATTGGGCGGAGCTTGGCGGCGCCATCATCGAGGGCGGGATTGCGCGGGCGGCGGGCGTCGCGAGCGGAGAGGGCTCGCACACACTGTTGTGGATTTGGTATGAGGTGGGGGCGGGGGAGAATGACAAGCGTCTCGAGGAAGGTGAGCGATTTTATTGAATTTCTGATTAAAATACAGAAGTAGTGCTAATTATCTGCCTGCCTTGCAGCACTACGCGTCGAGTGGTGCAAAGCATTCGCGCGAACGACCCGGTACGAGGAGGTGCGGTTGCTACGTGAGGAAATGCGCCGCACCATTGCCTACAGGGAGACTGCGGCGAAGGAGTGGGATTGCCTGGCCGCCGACGAACTGCCGGGAGCGTCGCCCGAGCTCACGGAGGGGCGGCGCGCTTATGCCGCGGAGCACGCTGCGACAGAGCGCTCCCGCTGCGCGGATCTGCGAAAGCGCTGGCGGGGGATTTTGGTGAAAGCGGACGCGTTTTTGGGGGGCGGAGATGCGGCGGCGGTCGCGGCGGCGGGGGCAGAGGCGGTGACGGTTGAGGTGGATCCTACTGACGAGCTGGATCCCGAGGAAGAGGAAGCGCTGCTCGAGGGCGAGGAGGACGATTTGTCTGTGCCGGCGCTCGCCTAATTCGGTAATCGTATAAACTGCTGTAAACATCGGGACATTTTCTGTAATTTATGGGTATTATTCATATCGCACGCGACGCCGGCTCGGATTTAAACGGATTAGAGGGCTGGATACCCTGTAATGTGCCCTGCACCGGTGGGAATGTGCCCTGCGCCGGCAGGATGTGCTCGGAAGCTCGGCAAGGGGTACATTGCATTATGGGCAGATGCTGGCTGCCCTGCCAAGGCGTGCCTTTAATGCAATGTACCCCCCTGCCGCGGCTGGGTACAACACATTCTAGTAACATCCACTGGTGAAGACAGGTAATCATTGGTCTAATCAGAAAACGATGCGCGAGTGGGTGGAGGAGGTACTCATTCCGTACCTGAATGCGCGGCGAGCAGAACTGGGCCTTCCGCCCGAACAGAAGGCGCTGCTCATCATCGACGTCTGGTCAGTTCACCGATCACAGGAATTCCTGACGTGGATGCGAGAGACTCACCCGGACATTCTCATCGACTTCGTTCCCGGGGGCTGCACCGGCATTGGACAGCCTCTGGATGTCGGGCTCAATCGTCCGTTCAAACACGCTGTCAAGCTCGCGTACCATTCCTGGCTCATCAACACGCTTCTCAAGCAGCGTGAGAAGGAGCAGAAGATGGACCTTGATACCGGCCTGCCGGTGCTGCGAGATGCTAGTGTAGGATGGATCTGGGAAGGTTACAAAGCGGTTCAGGACAAGGAATTAATTTTGAAAGTGAGTGCGCACCATAGACTAACGCGATCTGCTCACGCATTCCATCAGTCGTGGTCCATGTGCGCAATCCGTGGCAGTCGTAATCTTTCGTACGCCTGCATGACATCCTTCGAGACCAACCAGGCCCTCGTCAACTTGAAGCACGACAAACCTGAACTTTGGAATGACCTACAGACAAAATCTACCCACGACTACTGCCCTGGCGACGACGAGGCGGTACTGGAGGATCTGGAACGCCACGAGGACGAGGAGATGGGAAACGACGACTCCAAGATCCCTACTCACGAGGTCATCGAGCATGTCGTCACCAAACGTGTTCGCAAAGGCCACCAGCAGAAACAAGCCGGTGGATCTGTCGGTCTGGTTTCCAGTGGGGATGCTGAGGATGTTGACGCAGAGCTGCCGGCCGAAGATACTTCTGATGAAGAAGCCGCACCCAAGGGCCGGGGCATGCGCACGCATCGCCCCAACACCAAATACGCGGGCGAGTTTTGGCGCCACACCAACAACAAGGACCAGGATATTCCTGTTCCTGGTATTGAGCTCCCTTTATCTACCAAGTAGTTTCATTAGAACTCGAAGGCTTTGTGAGTTGCCAGTTTGATTCGCAGTGCTTTAGCGTCGAGCGACTCGGAGCGAGTGCGTGTGAGAGCGGGGCAAGTCGAGTTCTCCGATCACGTCAAAAATGGCAGCTGTGTGAGCGCCGCGGCCATTCCAACATCAGGGCACATCAGCGAAGAAAAAAAAAAGATTCTGGACGCGTTTTTTCGCGATTTTGTGACTTTTTTGACAAGTTCGCGCTCAGCCTCGGTGACCTGTGAAAGGCGCGAAATTATTCGTCGATTTGGGGGCCTGTGACGCGTGACCGACGAATTGAATTAAATAGTACAGTATTTCATGGCACCCGCAGGTGATCATGCTGCAGCCTGTTGTGGCGTAGCCTTTTGAATACTTCATGTTGGCATGGTCTAGTGCAGCTAAACCCGTGCAGGTGCTCATCTGCTCCTGAGCCGTCAGTAGCCTGCCAGAGCACACGATAATGGTGGCTCATACCTCCTCCTGCTCTCCCAGGAGCTTGACAAAGTCGGCGTAGGGCTCGGACTTTCTTGAGGCGGAAGCACACATCGATCGCGAGGAAGATAGAGTAGAGATACCTGCTCAACATCAGCAGCAGGCTTTAACATCAAAATAAGAGGCCTACCTCTTCTTGGGCGGTGCTTCTTCCCACCCTACAGGAAGATTAACCCCAACTTTGGGGCACGCGAGGCAATCGACAGCAAGTTCTCCCTCGCACGTTTCTGAACTAAGTCAATCCGGGTCATTGCCCATACTTCCACGCTTAAGAGCACATAGATTACACCACTGGCGTACAGCGCGCAGGACGATCTGATACCGACGCTGCCGCTCGGTTTAGTACCTGCATGCACTGGAAGCAAAAAAAAAACATGAACCTGGAAAGCCTTGCCCCCCGCGTTATCCGTAAACTTGGCAAGCGCATTGAAGAAGTGGTAAGCAGTAAGCAGTAGTTTTACCTTGAAGATTGACAGCGTGGAAGAGCTTGAGGGTAGAGATCGTGATGGCGCTTTTGGGGTGATCCGGGGTCAAAGGGAACCAGCCATACAAGAGCAGCTGCTCCCAGTGGAGCTGAGAGGCGCCTCGTCGGCATTGACAAAAGTCAACAGCTACATGGTGAAAGCCGTTCGGGGTGATCACGACGAACTTGTCACGGCCGAGGTGCGCGTGAGGGCAAGGCGCATTGTCTCGATGCCCGAGCTGGACCCTCAGCCCCAGCTGTCACAGTTCTCGTTTCTCGAAAAAAAGAGCTGTTCCATGCCTAGAACACAAAACAAGAAAAAACACGCAGTGAGTTACTGCGAAAGGGGAAAACACCATGAACCACACCTCAATCCTGCACAGGGGGCGAATTCGATGCACATCTACTGTGCATTTCCGGCAAAACATCTGCCCACCATAGCATTCAACACAGCGGTACTTCGCAGCCTCACCGCAAGAGCATGAGCCTTCCTGACCCATAGGACCCTCGCGAGTGATGAGCACTCGCAAGTATGCGTCCCGGTAATTGTGGACCCAATAGCGCATGCTGTCATCCTGTACAAAGAATGGATGAGTGCCAGGGAACAGAGAATGGCTGGAATGACGTACCAAAGTTGCATACCACTTGCGTTTATGCGATTTCTTCGGGCCCACCGCAGGTTCAGGCCCGGAACCTGCAGATTCATCACCAGCTACATCCAGCCAGCTATCTTTATCATTGAAGTCGACAGACAATGCACCCAAGGTCGGAACATGGCTAATGAGGGGGATGGCCTGGATATCAGCCTGTCTTCCATCAGCTGACAGGTGGCCCACGCGAGTGCCGGAGGTTGATGGTGTCAGTGCTTGCAATGAGTGCCCAAAAGATGCCAATGAGTAGACGTTCTTCGCACGCTTCCTCTGTGTGTAGTTGCCAGGCTGGTGAGCCATTCGTTTCATAAGAAGGAGCGCAGTGGCGACAGAGCAGAGGAAAGGAGATCACGTGGGCATCGGTTGTGATTCTCTAAGTTGTATGCCTCACACGCAACAAAAGGCAGCGCAAATCGAAAATCAAATTCTCCAAAAACAAAAAACAAAGGGGCAGGAGGCAAGTAATTATTTTCTTCATGTTCTTTGCGTCCCAGCATTACTCCGAGTCTGAAAAATCAGAAATGTCAAAAACCTCGAGCGCTGAATCCCTCGCATGCCTGAACATGTCGCTGACGCTGGGGGTGGCCTTGACTTTTCGGAACGAGCCATCAGCAAGACCACAACGCGCAGCCCTAGAAGCCTGTTGTCTACAGCGAGCGGGGAATAGTCAGCCAATATTCACGGTGAGCAATGAGCACGTACTGGTCTGCATAGATAGTAGTATCATTACCTGCAGAATACACATAAAGCAATTTCCTTTGGGGGCCAGTGGGGGTGGATGGAGCCGAGGTTGAAGCAGGCAATGCGTCTGCACGTTTCCGCACTGGGGTGGGAGCCAAGAGGACACGACTTTCGCTCTTGGTTTTGGAGTTGAGCGCACCCGACGGCATGGAAGGAGGCGGCACGGAACGAGTTGCCATTGGGGCCTGAACGAGAGTGCTCGGGCGATGCGCGTCATCCAACACGCTCATGGCAGCAAGCCGGCCAATGTGTTTTTTGTGAGTACCGTTTTTGTATCCATTGACCTGACAAGAGGCATCCTCCCTATTTTTGGTAAGCCATCCTCAGTCTGAAATCACGATCCAAACATACAAAACTCACCAGTGTGTGTATATGCCAGGGACGTGCCCATGCATAACAACATAAAAGGCAAAGGTCTCAGAGCTGCGTGTGCCTTCAAAACCCTTCCTGGGGTGGAAAAACGCGTCTTTGGTGAGTTTGAGCTGGTTGAATGTGTTCTCGAGTGCAATGTTCATGAAAGAGCGTATTGGAAAGCGGAGAACAAGGGCAGCACAGCCACTGATTGACATGGTCGCATTGCCTGATCCGGAAAGCAGTTCCTCAGATGTCGTCCGAAAGATGAATTGCGGGGCAAAAGTAAGCCGGCACTCCTCAAAACCAGAAATAACTGTTTACATGCACATAGGTATTCTATTGAAGGAAACTAAACCTGTTCGCTTTTTTTCTCATGGAGTGTTCAGTTAATTCTTGATCTAAGGAGAATAACGTTTACCTGGCCAATGTAAGCATATTTCTTGCATTATTGGCATTCTTAGAGTACATTACACCCAACTGAGCTTTGAAAAAATTATATTGAGCATAGAGAACCAGCATGTTACATGGTTCAGATTGTTCTGGGTCTAGGCGCAAATGTGCTTACTGTGTAACGATGGAATACATTCAGGCTCTGGGAAGTGAGAAATCAAGAGTTTTATACAATACTTACAATATGATGTAAAATTTAAGACAATTGTACATTTTTGAATTTTCGGTCAAACAACTTTGTCTGTTGATTTTTGGAGTACGGTGGGCGCGGAAATTGGGCCCAATGATTAAGACATGAATGAAAAGGTCCTATGAGCCCGAATTGGTCAAAAGATCTGGGCTCTTAAGTTTTCTAGCCTTCTAGGTAATTGAATATGCTGAATGCAGGTGGGTGGTACATTAGATGAATTTGCTGCCCAAGCTCGACAAGTCTTCAAATCCTCTTGATGCCTTCAAATTTCAATGTAATTCCTTTTAGCTGACAAAAATACGGCCCATAGGAGTCTACGGTGGGTTTCTATCATCTTATAGTGGCCACAGTGTCGTGTTATGAGCTGAAATCTGCCTTGGGTTGAAATTTTGGCGGGTTTGGGACTTACACCTTGAATATAATAATTCTAACTGCACAGTTCGGCGTAGATTTCTGTTATGATATGGGGAAAACATGGAACCATCCTCAGGACTTTGAAATCCGATTAATTTGCGAGTAGAAAGTGGTTGGGGCTCAATCTTCAAACCAGTTTGCAGAAGACCGAGAACGCCGGACTAATAGAAGCGACCCATCAATTTGGGCGCTTGCGTTTGCAACTTAGGCACCAGCTGCATAAAGGTTCAAGTGTTCAAAAAATCTTGCAAAAAGGCGGTTGGATATAAATCTTCTTTGAAATAAATACAAAAAATATGAGCACTTGTGATTCCTGCGCAGCATGTCATACACAGTAACTAAGTTTGGCGTGTCTTTTTAGCAGGCGGGCATTCCGCCTCGCTTTCATCCTCTGTCAAGTCGCTGAAGTCCGCGGCGTCGCCCAAATCCCAGACCTCCACCCGGCTCTGTCCGGTAAAATTCTTCACCTTGGCGTCCTTCCAGCGGGTGAACTTCTTCAAGGCATTGGTGCACCACATTTTTGCGCTCCTCCTCCCGGCGCACAACATTGTCGGCCGTGGCGGAGGCGTGCCACGTGAGATCCATCTTGAAGCCGTTGGCAACCCAGCGAAAGAGGCTGCCGGCGGAGTACTGGACAAGCGAATAGCGCTCCTCACCCTCTTGGATGGGCGTATTTGAATGGGTGACGACGGCAGAGGGAATGAGGATGCTGCAGCAGGGGGGGAAAACAAATGATGAGGTCGTAATCCCAGCAAACAAAGTGTCCCCCCTCATCCGGGTCGAAGGGGCCAAGCGCACCAACAAGGCACATCCCGTCGGCCTTGTTCCTGACGTCGGTGTGCGGCGAGGTGACAGAGACGGACCCGAGGTTGGCGGTGAGGGCAGTGAAGGGGCTCCACGCAAATGTACACCGCAGGCGTGGGTTCTTCTGGAGGAGTGTTTGCTTGGTTTCATGATAGTCGGTGAAAATGTTATAGCAAAGAGCTTGGAAAAGAGCTGGTAGGCAGAAAATTAATCGGAGAGGTAAGGAAAGTTGGGTGGCTCACGAATTGGATATGTCCCCATGCAGATGATGTAGGAATCAGCCAGCAACTCCTCCATAGCGGCTGCGTTTTTGGCGGAAGACGGCTTGAGGTTCCCGACCGTCTGCCTCCCCCCACCAAAAAGAAAAGCCCACTGACTCCGTTGGAAAACCTTCACCGGAGACCCGGCAGTGCTGGGACGCACTGGTGGGAAAGGTCATCTTGCCCCTGGCTGCACGCATGGCAGCTGTTGCCCCTGTGACGACGGCATTCCAGTCTTGGCTGGGCAGCGGAGGGGCAATCAGTACGCCGATGATGCGCTGCTTGCGGTCCAGGATACCATGCATTTTCCTGCACAAAAAATTGAGTCAGGTGGTGTGGCCAAAAAAAGTGAAGGGAGAGGGTACGCACTCGCCTTGCCAGTCGACGTATTGCATATGTGCCTTCAGAAACTCAGAATCGTCAGCGTGCTCGTGCAAGGGGTGCTCGAGAGGTTTTGTTAAACCTGTCCAGCGCTGTTTCGTGGCACGGAAGCCTTCTGCAGCAAAGGAGGTGTTGACAGGGGATGGATTGGGCGGCCTTCTTGAGAACTCGGGGAGTTGGTGCAGGAGGTGCGGTGCTATTGAGAGAGGTGAGGGTGGCAGTCCAGCGTTTTTCGCGCTCTTGGCGCCTCTTGTCTTGCATTTTCTTGGGGTGGCCGGTGAGCATGCGAGGGGGCTGAGTTGAGCGGGGGGGCGACGCCGTTGGCATCGGGTGGGCGGCGGGCGCTGTCTGTTCATCAACCTCCTCGATTTCAATTTCGTCGTCATCGTCAGAGGCTAGGCCGCTGTCTTCACGAGCCATTCGCGCGGCGTTTTCCCTGATAAGGCCGTCCTCGAGGTCATACCCAGCGCAGATAATAGGTGCGCCGAGGTCGCCAGGGTTAAGGCCTGTGTAGGCGGGAGGTCAGATAAGAAAAGGAAAAAGACTTTGAGTATGAGGCAATGAATGCGAGAAGACATGGTAAAAAGGCCGCCCCTGCTCCGTGGTAAGAGTTGGACGGCCGAAGAAGGAACAAGTTTATAGAGATTGCCGCCCTGCTCTGTGGTGAGAGTTGGGCGGCATCTCTGCAAAAAAAAGAAAAGAAAAGGAAGAAAAAAAAGAATGACAGGGAAGATGAACTTGAGACTCGCCTTCAAGTTGCTGCATACAAGAGAGCTGTTGAGCCAGTGGTTGTTGTTGGCGTGGTGTTGGCGTGCGTCAGGGGAGCAGTGACTTCACGCGTTGTCACAGTCACAGGTCTCATAATCATAAGTCTTAGGAGTCCCGCCACTCACCATCGCTGTTTTTTTTTTTTCTTTCTCCGTCTTCTTTGGCTCTCTTGTCTCATGGGACAGCGTGGAAACAAGGGTTTTTTCTTCGGAGCCCCTCTCGAGCTTCTGAAAAAGCATTTACCGGCATATTTGGCTTCAAATAAAAAGGAAACGTTCTGGACAGAGTTCTGGCCCGAATGGGACATGGCGTATCCCGCACTGGACTGCGACGACTTGCGAGAGGAGCTGGCTGATGCGGAGAAGGCCCTCGCCCATGAGATAGCATGCTTAAAAGCCAGGAATCTAGAGGAGATCAAGAAGAAGGGCCAGCGTAAAGCCAAACTACAGAAACTTCCAGCTCTGGACACATGGCTGAACGAACTACGCACTCGTGGGTCAGACCATGCTGTGTGTAGGTTGTCTTTTCTTTCATTATCGACTAATTAATGCATACCCTATAGAAGCTGAAGCGGTGGTTCTCGAACGCCAAAACAAAGGAAAAAACGCGCAAGGTCGAGCCCTTCTGTGCGTGGCTGAGCAGGCTCACTGCGCTCCAGGGTAATCCTCGCTGCATACAGTTGCCTTGGGCATTGTGGCAGCACCCAACGCATGGCGAGGTGCTTAGAGCCCGCTACCAGGAGATGTACGATGTCGAGGCCGACGACGAAGACCACAGAGCAGGCGAAGGGGAAGGATATGAGCAGGAGGATGGCGTGGGTGAGGATGACTGCGGGAAGGGTAAAGAGAAGGAGAACGACGAGGACGGGGAGGGGGGCGAGGGCGAGGAGGGGGAGGAGAATGTTGAGAGTCGGGTGGAGCGCAAGTACTGCCTGGGAAAGGCGTATTTCGCCAAGCTCGACGAGGAGGAGCAGGAAACAATCCAGGCAGAGAGGGAGGCAGAATTCCAGGAGCAACTGGTGGCGCGCCAGAGGACGTTAAACGGCGAGACTACCTACACACAAGAGGAGCTGGCCAAGTTTTTCCACTTATCTTCCGCCTGTATAGTTTCTGTCCAGAGGCTAACGCCTTGCAGCTGCCGACAACATGCTGAAGCAGTTTCCCAGTGCACATTGGAGGCGCTTTGTGCGCAGATGCAGTGCAAGGGCATACTTATCCTAGGGGAGGTCCTGGACGCTGGCGAGGATCAGATCTTTTTGTCCATGTCAGTGCGGCTACAAATGTGACTCTGAATAGCGCTCTGAACTTTTTTTTAAGGGTGCAGCACGGATCTTTGCCCAAACATCAAGAGATCGATTTCGTGAAATGGGCACCCATCCATTCAGAGGCCGTCTTGCAGACCTTCGCGGACTTTCTAGTGGCCTGCAAAAAGGAGAAGGGTGCATAGCGTTTTTTATTTTCATTTACACAATAAACAACACTCTGACGGCTCATAGGGGTTCTTGGGAGCCTCACCGATTCGGGTCCACCCAATGCTGCCATACCGGCCCTTTGTGCGCATTGCATGGGGTCGCTCATCTGCCTCCCACGCGACGGCTCCTCAAAACCTCCGCAAAAGGCACGTGACGATCTCGGGCGCTGCGCCTTAACCCACAAGAAGAAAGTGGTGCCACTGGGAGAGGGGAAGAAGAGGGGGAAGGGCAAAAGAAAGGCAAAGGACGGGGAAGAGGAGATGATGGATTCAGGCGCAAAGGACGACAAGGAGGAAGGCGACGAGTGGTCGGGCGGCAGTTCAGACGAGGAGTGTGACCATGACCCATCGTTGGATGGGAGGGAGGAGGAGCAGGACGAGTTGGAGAGCAGCGCCCATGCAACCCCGGCCAACATAGAAGAGGATGACGACGAGCCTGCCACTCCACCCCCTGTCCTCAGGCGCCCCCCCAATTCGGCGATGAAGAGGAAGCTTGATGCCATGACAACACCCGCACGCATCGCGAAGATCCTAGACTGGAACATGCTCAGTGGCTCCGAATTTGACAGGGAGAGGAATATAGCGAGGAATGGTGAACTCCTTGCCGCTATCATACCGGAAGGCGGCACTGCGGCAGCAGTAGGCATTGCGCGTGCATACCCCCAGCCTAAACCGGCCTACCGTGGTCACAATGCCAACCTCCCTTCGCAACTGATGAGGTTTTCACGCCGCCTAGGTTCTGGCAATGAGCAGTCTGCCGGGGAGGACGGCGCGCCGTCCCTGTCTGCGTTGCAGCCCCTGGACGTGAATGCGTCTCCTGCGGGCAGCACGCAAGGTGAGGACATGCCGCTCATGGACATTGACCCCCTTGCACAGCCATGACCAATGGCAAGGGCACATTGCCCATGGACAAGGATGTCAACAAGGGCGCCGCACCTGCCGCCTCTGCTTCTAGCTCTGCGGTGTCCCCGCTGTGCCCGGAGAAATATCAGGTAGTGTTGACACTGTTTGAGTTGGAGGTGGAGGTGCCCGCATGGGGAGCCGCAGTGCAGGCCTGGCTCACACTAGAGGCGACTGGGTACCAGACATCGGCCAAGAAGTTACCCCAAGGCAGTTGACCCCCAGCAGTGCGCTGGTGGGTGCAGCACACCCGCAAAGACCGCCAAATCCCAACGGGTATCAACAATGACAATGACCAGCATGAAGACTTTTACGCTGCGGTGGTGAACTGGTGGCTCGAGCTGAACCCGGAGTGGAGGAAGGAGGGCATTATGACGGTGGAGGATTTTGAGGCTCGCGGCCTGAAGCAAGAGAGTGGGAACCTCGATGACCTCCTGGCAGGCTTGAACGGCTTGACCAGCGTCGTTGCCTGCCTCTGGTGGTGGTACTGTGTTGCTGGGATCATGGAGGAAGCGCCTGTGTGGAAGAAGTTGGTGGATGACTTGACTTGGGTTTTCACGGAGAAGAGGCATGTCCTTTCTGCCAAGCGCGCTGCCTCTCTGTCCTCTGAGGAGCCCCCTGCCAAGCGCATGTGCGGAGATTAGATTATTACCAATTTTCATCCCCTAATAGAAGGTTTTGTCAGCTGCATTACCTAGGAAAATGGCTGAATTAAATAAAGTGGATGGCCCGTATGGAAAATACCCTTTTAGCAGAGCCGGCACGCCGCAACGGCGCAAATCTTCTAAAAAAAGCCCTTATCTGAGCCGGAAGAGGCCATTTCGGGGATATCTAGTACTTAGCCTGGGCCTTTGCAAAACCCCGCTATGCTATATATCCTGGTATTTTGCAAAATGTGTACTATATCAGCTGAACCACAAGAAAATCATCACGTTGGGTCGGGTGATGCTGGAGCGAATCCAGAAGGCATTCGGGCAGATGAACAAGAAGCAGGAGGAGCTGGTGGAGATGGAGGCGTCATTGCCCGCAGGCATCGTGAAGGGCTGGGCGGCCGCAATGGAGCTCTGGGAGGTGGACACCAGCAAGCCGAATCCCTTCAATGTGAAGGAGAAGCATGCTAGCCTGGAGGCCATACGAGGGCGAATCGCAAAGGAGGTGGAGGACACGGTGGCGGGTGACAAGGCGGACGACATGCGGGGGGACCTCCATGTGTCGGAGATGTTGGCCATGGGGATGCAGCTGGAGGAGTCCCAGCGCGAGCTCGCCTCCGACATCTCCGCCCTCAAAAGCCACGCGTCCAATGGGCAGAAGACCACCATGCTGGAGCAGGGCAACAAGCTGCGTCGCAAGATTGCCAGCTGGATTAAGACCCAGGCCGACTTCCAGCCTGGTGTGAAACGTCTGCGGGAGGCCGACGACCTCACGCGAGCAGAGGCGGTGAAGATGCAGCGTACGGCGGGGGTGCAGGTGGAGGTGCTCAAATTGTGGCTGCCGTCGAAACAGGCAAGGATGCCCAGAGCGGAATTCAAGATGATCCACACCCGATACGAGTTCAACATGCAAGAGGCATGCGCACACGAGGCGCTGGAGGAAGTCCAACGTCTCCTGCTGGTCCGCACCCACAACTACAAGTGGAAGGACAAGAACGTTGGCAGCGTCGCGGGGCACACGTGCTCGAGGACCACCATAGAGGTTCTTGATGAGCGCATCCGGCGTGAAGCGGGGGAGTATCGCGCGGCACGGCAAGCGCTCATCAGCCTGGGTCCTAAGCTCGGCGAGACGTGCTGGTCCACGACACGAAGGACATTTGTGGCATGCCTCGAGGGTTGTTCAGCGATCCGGAGAATAAGAAGAAGAAGCGCAAGAAGCATGCATGGCAGGATGGGGACGAGCCCGTAGAGATGTCATGGATTTGGAGGATGGGCATGATGACGCTGGCTGCAACGGCAACAATGAGCGAGGAGGCTGCAGTCAAGGCAACGAATGAGAGCCTCCACGTGGAATGGGCAAAGGCGCGCGTGCGCACGCACCGATGGACAGAGGAGGTTGATTTGCTGGAGGAAGAGATGTGACGGATCCTGGTGTTTTTAGACTGGAGGGCGCAGTGGTGGCGGGAGCTGAAGGATCGCCATGCACTAGAGGATGAGGCCATGGCAGAAAGCTTCGCCACATATGCGGAGCGCCAGGCCACCATCCAGGAGAAGATGAAGGAGCGCTTCACGACCGACTGGAGGGACGTCGCGACCTGGATTGCGCTGGGCCGCCAAGGGGCAACAGATTTCAAGGCTCACACGGCTGAGTACGCCAAGGCTGAGGACGACGACGAGGACGACAAGGGGCAGGAGACAGACGACAAGACGTACGACCCTGTCCCAGATGCGCCCAGGAATGCTGCTGCAGTGTCCATTTCTTTGGTAGAAGGGTCTCTCTTACCAGACGTCTAGCTCTATTACTGTAACCATCTCTTATTCTCTGCATGTAATTATGATATACATATTCTGTATCTATATCTAGAGCGGGAACAGGCGAGGGAGGCGCCACAAAAAGCGCGCCAGAGGTTAAGCGCGCAAGGCGCTTATTTTCCATTTTGGGAAGGCGGGCGACTGAGGGTGCTGCAAAATAGAGTGACGTAACAGTAAACAATGCCACACCTTTGCTTGCTGTCGACCAAACACATCCTCATCGTAGACGATGAGGACAGCGGTCTGATCGCTGTGGCCACAGCGAGCTCGTTATAGTGAGTGCCCGGAGCGACCTCTAGTGTTTTATAAAAAATCGGGTCTCTAAGGTAGTGTGTTTTTTTTTTTAAAAAAACTGCTGGACTCCAATGAGCGTGTTTTATATAGAAAACCCCCAGCCTGTGGTGCATCTGCTTAATATACGAGGTATATATCTTGCACGTGTCTTGCGCCAAGCAAAGGAATTCAGTACGCCGTAAATTGAAGGGAAGAGGCGACGTCCCGGAGGTAGGATGACGATGGGGAAAGAAACTAAGCTGTATGACCGGGAATGGGACAGCGCTTCTGAGCGGGCCTTGAACGCGAGAACACCGGGCATGTGGTTTGCTTAAAGAGGGCTAGCGGCGATTGCACAGCCTGTCGAAGCTCTTCAAGGGGTTAAACTCCGATGCCGCAAAAATAACTGTGGGAGAGAATGGCCTAGAGGCGACCGAGATTTTGGTACAGTGCAGAATAAGGAAGCTTGAAAGAGGCAATTGCCGGGCAGCTGGGAAAGGAGACCTAAATTGAGGTGATTGTAAACACATACACATACCACCACCGCATCTGCTCAAGATACGAGTAATACGAGTAATAATTGACAGTGGGAGAATAGCGAGAACATGCCGAAGGGCTTAAGAGACCACACAGGCCAGTATTTCACCTTTAAATCCAAGAAAAATAGTAGGGATATAAAGCTGCAGGATTGGATGGAAGCTGGCAGGAAAAGTCACAGTATTGAGCTGATCAGGTGTACAGATTAAAACCAAACATGCACATACTGATATGAGGATCTGGTTAACTCCGTCTTGTACGTTACCGATTAACGCCCCAGTTGACAGCCCTTTTAGAGCGACTATATAGCAAAAGAGTTGGCAGCGGAGTTCCGAATCTGATGCTAGTGGATCATTGCCGGTCTTGTGTAAAAAGACCTGAACTCCGCCCGAAGACATCCCATATAATAATGCACATCTCAAGGTTGATCTCACTCCTTCCCCGATGCCCCGTCAGCCCACTGTCACCGAAATTCGCTTCAGCAACATTACAGCCTGTTTGACTCTTGTGCTACCGCTCCTCAACGAACTTAATGATGCATTTGATCCTCCTTTTTTTCAATCCATTTCACGCACCACTCTGGCCCTCATTACTGCGGTGCAGGTGAAAGTCTTGAATGAAAATGTGTCTACATCTGAGACAAGTATCACAGAATGTGAAGCAAAATAAAAATGACTGCGTGCAGCTCATGGAAAACATTCACCAAGTCCTATATGCAATTGTCAATCTTCATACAAAATATGAGACACCAGGCTCCTTACCTCCCTCAAATGTAAACAATATCGGCAAATTCATGGAGTCAGTGTCATTTTTGCAAATAAAAAGTCTTCAGGTTAACTCAACCATAGAACTCTCTATAAGATATACACATTTATTGAAGCACAACAAGAGGGGAATAGGATCAAGCAATTTTTCCGCCAGAATGAAATGAACGCACTGCTCAAGGATTGTCAAGCTGGATTACATGAAGCTTTCAGATTATTTGAAGTATGAGCCTATCACAGTCTGACATTATTTAACATCTTTGTGTAGGTTGTAACAGGTGTCATGCTTGTAAACAGTGTTGAGGAAATGAAGAAGACAGTAGATACCTTGCACAAAGAACTGCTTGAATTGATTTCTACCTTGTCGGATGACACAATTTCAGACAGGACATTCTCGGTATGTATGGTACAACTCCTCCAGAGATCACTCAATGATTTGCAAAAAATAGGTTTATTCATCTGTCAATCGCTTACAAAATAGGTGTGATTGCAATTATGACTTTGCTATGACAAGCTCATGTTTTCAAGCTCCAACTCATTCTCATTGTTGCCATCCCAACCCACGATATTCCATGGCCGTGAATCTGAACTGCAACATATTATGAAAAGTTTTGCTCATGAGTCACCTCGGATAGCTATCCTGGGAGGAGGTGGAATGGGCAAAACAAGCCTTGCAAGAGTTGTCCTCCACCATGCAGAGACACAAAGGAGATTTGAACATAGATTTTTTGTCAACACAGAATCTGCCACTACCAGCATTGAACTTGCAGCACTCATTGGTTTACATGTTGGGTTGAATCCTGGTCAAGACCTCACCAAACCTGTGTTTGAGTATTTTGCCAGACAGCCATCCTGTCTTTTGATTCTAGACAATCTGGAAACTGCTTGGGAACCAACACAGTCACGTAGTGGGATTGAAGAATTGCTTTCACTGCTAACTGAAGTGAAACACCTCGCTGTCCTAGTGAGCCGGCCTTGATGTCCATTTTGTTGCACTGATTTGTAATAGATCACAATGCGTGGATCAGAAAGACCAGGAAGAGTTCAATGGACACGACCATTTCTGTTGCCACTGCAACCTCTGTCTAATGAGGCTGCTAGACAAACCTTTGAAGATATTACAGATAACTCACAAGACGTGGAAGACATCAACACACTCCTTCAATTTACAGATAATATGCCTCTAGCAGTAGATCTCATGGCCCATCTAGTGGACCATGAAGGGGTGTCAACTGTCCTGACTTGGTGGGAGACTGAGAGAACATCTGCACTTTCTATGGGCTATGACCAAAAGTCAAATTTAGATGTATCAATCAGCCTCTCTCTCTCAAGTCCTAGGATCACATCTGATAGCAAGCAATTATTGAGTCTGCTCTCTATTCTTCCAGATGGACTTTCTGATGTTGAACTGGTCCAGAGCAATCTTCCAATTCCTGATATTCTTACATGTAAGGTCATACTACTGGCCACCTCATTAGCATATCAGGACAATATGAAGCGACTTCGATTATTGATACCTGTTAAAGAATATGTCCAACAGTTTTTGCCTCCCCAGTCATCGCTAGTACACTCACTTCACCAGCATTTCTATTCACTTTTGATATTGTACAAGAAATATGATGGGGAGCAGTTGCAGCCTGTTGTCAATCAAATAACCTTGAATCTAGCAAATATCCAAGAAATTTTGAGACAAGGATTGCAAGAAAATCATCCCAATCTTGTGGATACAATGCACTGTATCTTCTTTCTGAACTCATTCTACCGAGTTACTGGTCGTGGGCATACAGTCCTAGTGGATTATATTCCACCAATTTTTCCTCATCCCTGCAATCACCAGCTTGAAATAAGTTTTCTGATTGAAGTTTTGATGTCATCCAGACATTACTACATTTTTACACCAGAGGAACTGATTGCTCAAGCATTGACTCATTTTCAATACATCAATGATCCCCTTCTTGAGTGTATGTGCATGATTATTTTTTTTATTGTTCACTGCCTCATAGTGCCCTGATGTGAATAGCTAGATTCTATCATTCTGCAGGGAGACATTTTAGCAACTACCAATTGGATTTATCTCAAGCCATCCAATTTTTTGGACAAAGCACTCAAATTGTCCAAGTTGTGTGGCAACATTACTGAACAGTGCGGGACCTTGACAGACATTGCTGGAGTTGAGTGGATGACCGGGAACTATCATGCTGCCCAAGTACATACTTGTGAAGCTCAAAGGCTCTCAAAAATTTTTGCAAACTTATATGAAGAAGCAAGAGGATTACGGATTGAAGCCATATGCTCAACACAACTTGGCAATTACCAAGAATCTCTTTCTCAACTCAACAGAGCTAGAGAGATCATTGGCATTTGTGGGATGTCTGGAGGTTATCTTGATCATCACCTTGCAGAGCATCAGGCAGAGGTTCATCTTCAAAAATCTGAGTACACAGAAGCCAGAAAGATTCACATGCAAACAATTGAACACACTTCTGCCGATCTCAATGGAAATGCATATGCTTATGCTCTACTTGATATTGCACAGATTGATATAGTAACAGGACGGCCTGCAGAAGAGGTGGATCAAAACTTCAACAAAGCAAAAGAGATTTTCAGGAGTATCAATAATCCCACAGGAATTACCTTCTCCAAATTAATAGAGGCCACTATAGAACTCCGAGAACAGAAGTTTGACTCTGCCCAGCTTAAACTCCAGAAATGCCTGGATGAGGCCTGGGGAAAGAATAGTCAGGTAGTATTTTTCTGCCTTGAAGCCTTTGCCAATAGAAGAGCTTGGCATGCGGAAGAATTATAATTCACATGGCCTGTGGTATACTTGGCATTTACCCAAAAATCCAAAGAGAAATTGGGCCTTCACAAGGCACTCCTGTTCCTTGGAGAGGCATTCATTTCCAATGATGATGCCAACACTGCACATAGTCTTCTTACCATAGCTAATGAGGGGTTCACATATATGGATATCCATTGCAGTCGAGCACAGTGCATGGTACATCTTGGAGAGCTCGCAAACAAAAGAGGAGATATTTCAGAGGCAACCATGTTTTGGAACACTGTTCGACCCCTGTTTGAGCTTTCATTGCAGGCCAAAGATGTTGCCGACATTGATACCAGGCTTGCTGATGTTGAAAATTCTTATCAAGCAGCACCGGTATATCCGGCAACATTGCTTGCACCTATTTAGTTTCTGCAGCAGCTTTTGACTTCACCGGAAGTTAGGTCTGATATTGAAGAAGGTGAAGAAGATTCCTCTGCTCAGAATATTGACAACGAGGTTTTCATGCGATGTTTGCTGTTCTTTTATCCCTTTGACAGTTCACTTAACCTAGTATGCTCATCTGGAATATCATTCATATTTATTGGCTTATCTATTTTCGCCGTTATCCAACACAAGCTAGAATCAAGGTAAGATGATTCCCTGCCTAAAGGATCGGGTTGTGGAGTATGTACATCATCAGTTAAGGCTTGGCGTCTCAAATTGAGTTAAGAATCAGTCATGTTAACAAGTGGTAACAAAAAAACTCACTGGTCTGCAAAGATTGTGGTATCTTGACCTAGAGAGTAAACATACAGCATCTTCCTGGAGCCTGTGGGGGTGGATGGAGCTGAACTGGAGTTGGGTGGCACATATGTACGTTCCCGTGCTGGGGTGGGATTCAACACGACAGGCTTCTCGCTCTTCACATGAGGGATTAAGGTGCGCAGCAGCGTTGAGGGGGGTGGCATGGAGGCAGCTGCAATGGGACGCACATTAATTGATGCGCTGGGGAGTGGGCTTCATCAAATGCACTGGTAGCCGCAGATCAGCTGATGTATTTTTTTGTAAGCACTTCCTTTGAATTGATGCACCTGAATGCACATGTCTTCCCTTTTCTTCTGTGAGTGATAACCACAAGACAAGAAACGGAGATGCACCAATGTGTATATATCCCGCAGAGACGCCCACATGTAACCACGTAAAAACCCCAGGTTTCAGAGCCGTGTTTGTGTTCAAAACCCTTCCTGGGATGAAAGTACGCGTCTTTGTCGACTTTGAGCTCTTCGAATGCACCTTTGAGCATTGTGTGCATGGGTGGCAAGAGGGGAAAGAGGCGAAACACAGCCACCGGCTATAGCCCAATTTGGATAAGGGGCATGCAAGTTTTTCTCAAAAGACGGTTTTCAGACGCATGGGTCCTCAGGAATCAGTACACTAACAGTATTCATGAAGTATAAGCATATAAATGTTTTACTGAATGATAAATAAACTGCCTACCTTTTTTCTTGTGAATGTTTTCAACAATCGTCGGTCTGAGTTGAAATAAAGCATACCTCTACAAGGTAGGCCCATTAGTTGTAATCTTTGCATCCAGGGAGTACATATGACACAAAAGGTACTAAATAAAATTCTTTTGAGCATAGGGAGATAGGCTATAGCATTGCCCATGCCTTGCTGGGTTTACACAAGTTGAAGTATTTTGTAGCAATGAAATACTCTGGGCTCTAGTGAACAGTGTCCCAGGGCTAACAGGCTGTACCTTGGGACACAAGAGTACACAGACACCAGTAAACCAATAGTATTCATGAGCTATACACATATATGTATTTTACTAAACGATAGCTTAACTACCTACCTTTTCCTTCATGAACATACTCAACAATTGCCGGCCTGGGTTAAAATAATCGATCCAGCAGCTTTGAAATTTGACCCAAAGCCCTACTTTGTCGAATGTCAAGGATCAGTGGGGTGAAGCTCTCATGCCACATTATAAACGGGAAGTGTGTACAATATATTGGCAAAGTAAAGATTTCAATAAAGGTAGGTAGCTACGTGCAGCGGGTTTTTTAGCAGGCAGGCATTCCTCTTCGCTTTCACTCTCTGTCAAATTGCTGAAGTCTGCAATGTCCCCGGAATCCCATACCTCCAGCCTCACCCACCTGCTGTAGTTGCTGACCTTGACGTCCTTCCACAGTGAGAACTTCTTCACAGCGGCGGCGCAGCAGGCCTTGTGCTGCTCCTCCCACTGTTTGAGGTCTTCCTCAGTGGCAGAGGAAAGCCACAAGTGGTCCGACTGGAAGCCGTTAGCGACCCAGTGGAAGAGCCCTCCAGCAGAGTATTGGATGAGGGAGTACCGCTCTTCGCCCTCCTGTATGGGTGTATTTGAGTGCGTTACAACCGTGGAGGGGATTAGGCTGCTGCAGCCTGTGGGAAAGCGAAATATGAGGCCATAATCCCATAGCACAAGGTGGGCACCTTTGTCGGTGTCGAAGTCACTGAGCGCACCAACAAGGCACATCTCGTCGGCTTTGTTGCCCCCCATCAAAGTGGGGTGGGGAGACGGAGGCGGGGCCAAGGTTCATGGTGACGGCAGCAAAAGGGCTGCCAGAAAAGGTGCAGTGCAGGTGGGAGTTTTTCTTAAGGAGGGTTTGCTTGGTTTCATGGCAGTCAGCAAAGATGGGATAGCACAATGCCTGGAGGTGTGCTGACAAAATGAAAGTGAGTGCAAGGTTGAACGTAAGCAGCCGGTACTCATGGATGGGTTAGGTGGCCATGCGGATGATGTTCGGGTCCTCGAGAAGATCATCCATGACGGTGGCGTTCTGGGCAGACGGAGCCTTGATGTTGCCGACCTCCTCCCTGCCACTGCCGAAAGAGAAACTGTGGGTAGCAGCAGAGAAGCTGCTCCCATAGGCCTGGCAATGCTGAGATGCACCCATGGAGAAGTTCATTTTTTCGCGTGCCGCACGCATTGCCGCCGTCGCCGCTCGGAGGAGAGGCTCCCAATCTGCGCCGGGAAGCAGAGGTGTGACCAGGACCCCGATGATGCATCTGCACCAGTTGAAAATGACATGTGTTTTTCTGCAAGGTAGGTCAGCAGAAGAGGACGCAAACGGGACCACAGCACATACTTTCCATCCCAAGCAATGTACCGCAAGTGCTTCTTCAATAACTCGGCATCATCATAATGGGTGATGAGGGGGTGTTCGAGGGGCTGAGCTAACCCAATCCAGCATGGCTTGCTAGCATGGAAGTCGTCGGCAGCAAACTGGATGTTGATGAGTTCAGCCTGAGCCGCTTTTTCAAGCACTCGAGGCATGGGGGTGGGCAGTGCAGTGCATTGAAGAGAGGTGAGGGTGGTCTCCTTACATTTGGTGCGCTGCTGGATTCATTTTCGTTCTTTTTTTTTGGTGAGGCCTGTGAGATGTGGGGTGGGGCCAGTGGGTGCTGTTGGCTGTTGGTGGGCGTTGTGCGAAGCGGTGAGCAGGGGGGCCTCCTCGAGCTCATCCTCATCATCTGAGGTCAAGTCACGGTCTTCATGAGCCATTCACACGGCATTCTCCTGTAAAAGACTTTCTTCAAGGTCATATTCGGCACAGATGATTGGTGCACCAAGGTTAGGGTGGTCTGTAGGCAGCCGAAAAGTCAGTCTGCAAGACATAAAAGCAAAAAAAGAAAATCGAGAAAGTAAACATGTAAAACCAAATGAAAAAGGCGCCCTTCTCCTGCTGCCCTGCTCTAGAGTGGAGTTATGCAGAGAATCAGGGCGCCTGTGACATATAAATCTGCTGAATGTGCCACCCTGCTCTGCGGCAGGAGTTAGGTAGCAAGCTCAGCAAACAACAAAATAAAATTAAAAAAATGAAGCCAAAAAAAAAGGAAATAAGAGAGTAAAGCAATTTGGGGAGCTCGCTGTCAAGCTCCTGCATGCGAGGCGGTGGGTAGCTGACGAGTTGCCAGGCGTTAAGCACTGGTGACTTGACGCATTGTCACTGTCACAGACTAATTAAGACATACCCTCACTGTCTTGTCTCGTCTCCCATGGCACCCCGTAGCAACAAGGGCTTTTTCTTTGGAGCCCCTCTACAACTTCTACAACATCTACCTGGCTACTTAGCTGCAAAAAAAAGAATGATTTCTGGGTGATGTTCTGGCCTACTTGGGACAAGGCCTATCCAAAGCTAGAGAGTGATGAACTTTTGAAAGAGCTGGCAGAGGAGGAGGCAGCGTTCAAGGCCGAGACGGTGCACGTCCAAAAAAAGAACCAGGAGGCTATAAAGAAGAAAACCCATTGGATGGCACAGCTTGAGAAGTTTCCATTGACGAGCGCTTGGCTGAATGAACTATGTGCTCAAGTCGCAGATCATGTGGTGCATGATTTTACTCCTGTTATACTGTCAACCGGCTACGAAGAAGAAGAGCCTGCAAGAAGGCACTCCACCTCGCTCAACTACAAGCACACACTAGCCGAGTCCTACCTTGACAAGCTGAGCAAGGAAGAGAAAGAGGAGCTTGAGAAGATGACAGAGGATGACTACAGCACGAGGCACACAGCACATGAGAGGACGTTGAAGGGGGAGGCCACCTGCAGTTCCGACAAGCTGGCCGAGTAGGTATTTTTTCTTGTGCCCTCTGCCTTCCACATGCTTACCTGTATTTACACAGTATATTGTCCATACCCCATGGCTGGCGAAATTTGGGCATGCAACGAACTTTGATCTCATCCGGACGACCTTGCACAGTTTTCGTAACCAGCGACCACTTCCGACAAGGTTTCCTTCGCCTAATTTTGATCTGACGAACTTCCACAGACATCTTACGAAGATCCTCCATCACCCGACGAACTTGGACATCCTACGTAGTGATGAGGTACTGTACGATTCCTTTTACACAGAGGCAAATTAAACCTTTCTCAGGTGAAAGAGCCAAGGGAAAAGGCGAAAATTTCCGTGAAATTCCGCATTTTTGGGGAAATTTCCATGGTAGTTGTATAACGAGTTACACAGCCGTTTTCCCAGACGAAAAAGTCTTTGATCCCCGAAAAAATGAACGTGTAGTACACGTTACTACTACACGTGTGCGCTAGCCTCAAACACCAGGATCCGGGGGTCGTACTTCTCTCCGAATGCCCATTATCAACGCGGGCCGCTGCGGGGCCGAGTTACGGGAAGTCAACGAAGGAGATCTCAGCGAGATCTCGGCCCCGTGGGAGCTTCGCTATGAAGTGGCATCATCTGGTTGACAATTCGGGTGCTGTGGTGTTGATTCTGGGGCTTCTTCTTGGATCGGACTGATGCCGTCGCGATTGTACCTCATGGCCCTTCTATATTTACTCGGAGAAACAGCGCCGGAATCTGCCCCTAGGACAGCTTGCGGCCGAGATCGTGGGAGCCATCGTATGTATATTCTCGATTGACGCGATACTGATTTAACAATAAAAGGCCACATCTTGTTCAGCTTGTGGGATACTCACAATATCAACAGCTTGCACGGATCGATTCATCAAGCAACAACATGTTGTCACAATCGTTAAGGGGCATCAGACCGGTTTAGCGCCGACAAGTCAGATGTTTTAATTTTGCACTACTGGCGTAGTCTACTGCTGCCGTGAAGTGGTTGCCTCGTGGTGTATGCCATATAAGCGACCGTGTCGTGGTGGGCATTTGACAACACCCATCATGTCGAGAATGTGAGTCTGTGTGTTTTCCCGTAACTCCGAGTAATGATGTTCCATTAGTATCCATTTCCACAGTAATTCCGTACCTATGCCTGGTACAGAATATTTTGCTGATCGATGACGGCTCTCAGATATCCATGTTACATCACCTGTCAACAAACATCCCGATCTTCCAACAGACATGCAAATGTTTGCTCAGCTCATAGTCGACGAGACCATAGTCCAGCAAACGACACCGGTAGATGGGGTGCATACCCAGCAGTCTACAACTTGGAAATTGAAGTTCGAGTGCGATATGTGTGTATGCTTTATCAGCTGAATCATCTGGCAGTTAATTTCTCTGACAGCCCACAGAACGCATCCACTTTCTGGATAGCAATTATGCGCAAAGCTCAAGGTATCATTAGGCTTATTGGCTTCACGGAGATTGCACATGGCGAAGGGCTTTCCTTTGGGGAAGAGCGAAAGCGTGTGCCCACTATTCGCATGGGGAACCACTGATACTGATGACTGTGTAGCCTTCCACCTGCCGGTCGTGAAAGTGAACCCTGATGGTCCTTTGCTCAACTTGGCTGTGGCTTTCTCAATCACGATATCGCCTCAAGCGCCTGGGATTGATGGTCCGAGAATTCAATGTAAGAGACATGTTAACTAGACATGTGAATTTCTTCTGAGATCTCCACAGTTGGTTCTTTGAACGCCCAAGCAGTGTTTACATCTTTGATACAGATGTTTGGTGACGCAGGCAGCGAAAATCTTCAGGATCCCAAGGAGCTCTGGATAATGTATGAGAGGGTCTTGCGACTGTCTCATCTCAATGAAAAGCGAGGCAGACTTCTGAATCTCCTGGGTGACCTCTGTTTAGAACAGTGGAAGGTGTCCCACATAAGCGACACACTGAACCAGGCGGTGTGGGCCTATGAGGATGCAGTGCGAGATGGTCTAACAAATGCAGGGTCTTTACATGATCTTGGTGTTGGGCTACTACATCGCAGCAAAGAACTTGGTGATATTGGTGACATCAACCGGTGTGTCTGGGTGATGCAAGACGCTGTGCGCCAGACTCCAGATGGCCACCCAGACAAGCTATCCAGGTTGAACACTCTTGGAGGCTCACTTTTTTCGTCGGTTTGAGCGACTTGGTGATTTGGAAGATCTTAACAAGTCAGTGTCAATCAGAGAGGATGCTGTCCACCTCACTCCAGATGGCCACCCAGACAAGCCATCCATATTGAACAATCTTGGAAATGCTCTTTTTCGTCGGTTTGAGCAGCTTGGCAACTTGGATGATCTCAATAAGTCTGTGTCAATGAGAGAGGATGCTGTCTGCCTGACTCCAGATGGCAACCCAGACAAGGCATCCATGTTGAACAATCTCGGAAGTTCACTCCTAACGCGGTTTGAGCGGCTCGGTGACTTGGAGGATCTCAACAAGTCAGTGTTGAGGGGGAAAGATGCTGTCCACTTTACCCCCTGATGGGCACCCAGACAAGCCATCCAGGTTGAACAATCTTGCAGGCTCCCTCTTTTGTCGGTTTAAGTGGCTTGGTGACTTGGATGATCTCAACAAGTCTGTGTCAATCAGAGAGGATGCTGTCCACCATACTCCAGATGGCCACCCAGACAAGCCATCGAGGTTGAGCAGTCTCGGAAATGTCCTTTCACGTCGGTTTGAGCGGCTCGGTGACTTGGATGATCTCAACAAGTCAGTGTTGAGGGGGGAGGATGCTGTCCGCCTGACTCCAAATGGCCACCCAGACATGCCATCTGTGTTGAACAATCTTGGAGGCTCCCTCTTTCGTCGGTTTCAGCAGCTTGGTGACTTGGATGATCTCAACAAGTCTGTGTCAATCAGAGAGGATGCTGTCTGCCTGACACCAGATAGCCACCCAGACAAGCCATTGAGCTTGAGCAATCTCGGAAATGCCCTTTTTCGTCGGTTTGAGCAGCTTGGAAACTTGGATGATCTCAACAAGTCTGTGTCAATGAGAGAGGATGCTGTCTGCCTGACTCCAGATGGCCACCCAGACAAGGCATTCATGTTAAACAATCTCGGAAGTTCCCTCCTAACACGGTTTGAGCAGCTTGGTGACTTTGATGATCTCAACAAGTCAGTGTTGACAGGGGAGGATGCTGTCCGCCTGACTCCAGATGGCCACTCAGACAAGCCGTCCAGGTTGAACAATCTTGCAGGCTCCCTCTTTCGTCGATTTCAGTGGCTTGGTGGTTTGGATGACCTCAACAAGTCAGTGTTCAGGGGAGAGGATGCTGTCCACCTGACTCCAGATAGCCACCTAAACAAAGCATCCATGTTGAACAATCTCGGAAATTCCCTCCTCACACGGTTTGAGCTACTTGGTGACTTGGATGATCTCAACAAGTCCGTTTTGAGAGTGGAGGATGCCCTCTGCCTGACTCCAGATGGCCGCCCAGACAAGCCGTTGAGGTTGAGTAGTCTTGGAAATGCCCTTTTTCGTCGGTTTGAGCGTCTTGGTGATTTGGATGATCTCCACAAGTCTGTGTTTAGGGGGGAGGATGCTGTCCGCCTGACTCCAAATGGCCACCCAGACAAGCCATCCATGCTGAACAATCTCGGAAATTCCCTCCTAATGCAGTTTGAGCGGCTTGGTGACTTGGAAGATCTCAACAAGTCAGTTTTGATGGGGGAGGAGGCTGTCCACCTGATGCTAAATGACCACCCAGACAAGCCATATATGTTGAGCAATCTCGGAAATGCCCTTTTTCGTCGGTTTGAGCAACTTGGTGAGTTGGATGATCTCAACAAGTCTGTGTCAATCAGAGCGGATGCTGTCCATCTGACTCCTGATGGCCACCTAGACAAACCATCATGGTTGAGCAATCTTGGAGGCTCTCTTTTTCGTCGGTTTGAGCAGCTCGGTGACCATGCTGATTTGCGGAAGGCGATCTCGGTTTATATTTTGGCTGCCCGTTCAGCAACAGGTCCTGCCCATATCAGATTTCATGCTGCCTCCACTTGGGCAAAACTTGCAATGATGGAAGGAAACTCATCGCCCATGGATGCCTATCATGTGGCCCTTGACCTACTGCCAGAGCTTGCGTGGCTTGGCCTATCCATTGGCGATCGCCATCACCACCTCTTGAAAGCTGGTCAGATGGTCAGAGATGGGGCTGCAGCTGCTATTGCCTCTGGTCAGCCTGAGAAGGCGGTAGAATGGCTGGAGCAAGGCCGTTCTGTCATATGGGGCCAGTTTCTCAACTTGCGCTCACCAGTGGATGCACTTGAACGCAAGCACCTCAACCTTGCTTATCAGCTTGTCACCCTTTCTACCCAGTTGGAGGGGTCTGCTACTAGGACAACATCAGAATCAATCCAATCTGGTCCCAAGCCATCACTCCAGTCAGTTGCAGATCAGGCTCACCGCAATGCTCATGCACGAGGAGAGCTACTGAAAGAAATTCGACAGTTGGAGGGCTTTGAAAGGTTCTTATTGCCCAAGACCATTTCCGAACTTTCCACAGCAGCACAGAAAGGCCCTGTTGTCATTCTGAATATTGCCAACTACAAATGTGATGCTTTGGTCCTCGTACCCGGGCTCCATGACAAGGTCATGCATATCCCTCTCAATGACTTTAAACCAGAATCTGCCGGGAGCATGGCACAATCCCTCGGGCATATTGTGGGCCGGAGTGAAAGACTAGTTACACGCGAAGGACAGATGAATCCCGAAGATGAATTGGCGCAAAATCTTTCTCAGCTATGGAAGCAAGTTGTGAAGCCTGTCCTCGATGAACTTGCTATTACAGTGAGTAATCAATTTTGGTAAAACTTTGATATTTACCAGCCTATTGTAGACTCCAGCAAAATTGAACCTCCCCCGGATATGGTGGTGTCCGACAGGCCCTCTTGCTTTTCTCCCTATTCATGCTGCCGGTCTATATGGCAAAGACGATGCCTTCGGTTCAAAACTGTCCGATTTTGTGATTCCATCATATACACCCTCGTTGGCCGCGCTCATTGAGAGCTTTCGTTCCCCTCCCAAGGTGCAGAAGGCACTGCAACTACTTGCCGTTGCTCAGCCTTCTGCGGTCGGACAGACCTATATTCCAGGGACCCGACAAGAAATTGATTGTATTCAACAGCTTACTCGGGGAAAACTGCCTGTTCTGCGACTGGATGAACATACGGCAACTGTGGAAGGTGTACAGCAAGGTATGCGCGATGCTAGCTGGGTGCACTTTGCCTGCCATGGGGTGCAGAATGCATCCAAGCCAACCGAGAGTGCTCTTCTCCTTGCTGGAAGCGAGCGGCTTACACTCTCAAAGATCATCCAACTAGCCCTCCCGCATGCTGATCTCGCCTTCCTCTCTGCATGCCAGACCGCAACCGGTGATAAGAAGCTCGAGGAGGAGTCAGTCCATCTTGCGGCCGGGATGCAATTGGCGGGCTACCGAGGTGTAATCGCGACCATGTGGACGATTAGGGACAACGATGCACCACAGGTTGCCAGCAGTGTTTATGAGCATCTACTCAAGGTGTCCCCGCCCGATCCGACCCGCGCAGCAGAGGCACTGCATCTGGCAGTTCGGAAGCTTCGCGAGGAGGGCAGTGGCTATACACCATTTTCTCATTGGGTGCCATTTATCCATATCGGTGTTTGATGCAGAGATACATAGCTATATGTACTGCACCGAGCTACCCATACCATTTCCATTTCAAGTTTGTTACGACAATAGCACGTTGTGGCTTCGGTCGTAGGTCCTGTGATTGATCAGTAGTCCTCTTGGATACGTAGGTTGATAATGTAGTTTCTTTAGGTTTCTTGAATCCAACCTCCCCACTCATCTGTGGTGCAAAATACTGATTACTACCAGCTTCTTGCCAACTCATCCGGGTCCTTATAGTTCCGGTACCTCTCAGGCCGGAGAAACAGGCGTCAAACACACTGGACTACACTTGCCTTTGGGACAAGATGCAGTGGAGGCACACCTTGATGCTGCTCGCCGAGAGGTGAATGAGGACAAAGGTTAAACTGACACACAGAAACACTGTAGCAGCGCTGCAGTAGCTGGTTGAGGTCCGTAGCAACCGTGGCAGACGGTCGACAGTGTTCGGGTTCAGTTTCAGCTAGGCCTCGGAGGGTTAAAAGGGCAGGGCAATCAATTAACTAAAAAAAACACACATTTCTATGTCACCGCATGGTCGGAGTTTGTGTTTCCTTCGTCGATAAAGCAGAAATTGAATCAGATGCGCACCAGCTGCAACTACCGTAGAATTTCGTTCAATTCGAGCCCAGGCGTGACCCGTGACACGGTTCAACCATTTCGATATCCCCTGAAAATTCGAAATGCCGAGCGAAAATTTGACTTTTTTTTGGCATTTTTGGACAGTTTTGAAGCCACCGTGACGGTCCAGAGATTCGACAGAGCTCATCGTGATGCGTGACCACGACCAGAATTCGATATCGAAAGAGGGGTGCGTGACGTATGACAAACGAATTGAACAAAATTCTACGGTATTACTGCGTGTTATTCTCTGAGTTGACTTCGGAGGTGACTGTGCATCGGAATAGCAGTTGACTCTGCGGAGCATACATTCCCGGTGGAATGTAATTTAGATCCCATGAGTAGCAGGTCAAGGGGGCGTTGCCAGCTGTTAAGGGCTCTTTATGAATATGGATTGGAAGATGAATGAAAGGGAAAATTGGACGAGAGGCGGTAAAAAATCTACGTGTTGGAGGTGTGTGACCATGTTGGGCCTCCGGCCTAGTTCCCGTGTGTACCGGCTTGTGCCCGCTTTCGAATTCTTTCCGTCTGCCGACTGTTTCCCGGCCCGCTACTTTACATATTTTCTTTTTACTTATGTCGGGCTTCGACTTCCGTGTATATGTATATAGCTGTGTTATCGAGTCGCCCATCTCAGACTTCGTACCACTCTTGTGCGCGAACCGGAGGTGAGCTTCTACAGTTCTTACTTCTTGTTACTTACGTGTATTAGCTCTTAGTCTTTGTTATCTAAGTGAATACATTTGCGGTTTTGTACCACCGTTGTGCGCGAACCTGAGCACTTTGTTATCTAGCTTCTCGCGCACATCTATTAGCCTCACTCTAACACTACGACCCAGTCCCGAGTTGAACGGGATTTCCACAGCAAAAGCAGATGGACCCGCATGGGGGAGCATCAATCGATTTCGTTACGAGTCCTAAAATTTATTTTTAAGTCTCGTTCTTGTGATCCCATTTCCACCTCAGGCTACCCCAACCTGACCCCCATAGGGCCAAATATTTAAGGGTAGTTAATTGGCCCTATGAGGGGTGTTTCTAAGTGGGTATCCCATACCGCATGGGACATCCCATGTTTTCTACTTTTTTGCCTTGGGACATCTCAAAGTGGTTGCATGGGACATCCCACTGGCCCATTTGGCAAGTAGGACCCCTGGCACCAGCCAGGGAGAAAAAATGTTTTTTTGGGCCCATTTCTGCACCATTTTGCATGATTTATAGTGATTTATGAAGCTGTTAACCAGGGCTCTCATGCCGTAGTGCAACAGGTACATTTGGAGGGGTTTTTTTTTTCCTGAGCAAACTGCAATATGAGTACACTGGCCCGCACTCAAATAGGAAAATACAGATATGCCAGCCCATGCTTGAATACTGCAATACCGGTACACTGGCCGACACTCAAATATTGAAATACAGATATGCCAGCCCATGCTGAAATACTGAAATACAGGTTTGTAGACCCATGCTCGCTGCTCAAATGGTGAAATATGGGTACGCTGGCCCACACTTGAATAGCGAAATACAGGTATGTTGGCCCATACTCAAATAGAAAAATACAGATATGCCGGCCTGCACTTGAATACTGAAATAAGGGTTTGCGGGCCCACACTCAGATACCGAATATGGGTTTGCTGGCCCACACTAGGCAGCTCCAATTGCAACATGTGCTCTTCCATACACCAATGCTATCCCCACAGCTCCCTTTTTCTCCAGACAGCCCACATTTCTTTTTTCTGTTTCTTCTCAGTAATTACATGAAATACATAGTTCACCTGCTCACACTTCAGGATTGTTTTGATATGATTTCTGATATGGACTAGACAGGATGTCCTAGGTATTTTCTATCCTGAGTGGGATGTCCCTCCCATTTTCCGTTAAGAATGGGGCATCCCATGTATTTTATATCAACAATGGGATGTCCCATTGATTTTCTATCAAGAATGGGACATCCCACATATTTTCTGTCAAGAGTGGGACATCCCACCTATTTTTCTATCAACAATGGGACATCCCATTGATTTTCTATCAAGCATGGGACATCCCACATATTTTTCTATCCACAATGGGACCTCCCATTGATTTTCTATCTGGAATGGGATGTCCCACATATTTTCTGTTAAGAGTGGGACATCCCACATATTTTCCTATCAAGAGTGGGATGTCCCATGTATCTTCTATCAACAATGGGATGTCCCTACCTCAGTCATCCCTTTTCCCAGACCCATAGGGCCTCACTATTTCTAGTCCATTATGTCTTTTTTTTTTTGCTAGAGCTGCCAGGCACAATTTTATTTGGCCAGAACAGTTAGGTGTGCCTGATGAGCCCGCCAATACTCAAAAGCTCAAAAACCCAAAAGAAAAAGAAAACAGCTGCCACGGGGTTTGAACTCAAAATCAGGGAAGAATAGATTTGTCATCAACCCAAAACATTGACAGAAATACCACTACACCAATGCACCAGATATCCCAGCCAATATTTTTTGATGCCTACATGCTGGCAGTGCATCACCCCTCACTTTGGTCTATTTTGCATGCCTGTTGCTGTCAAATTCACCATCATTTATCACCGGCTGTGGGAATTTATCTTGTGTTTTGCGCAACAACCAGGGGCTCTTTCACAGAACTGTCAACACAGTCAGATAGCCCTCGGCAAGCTCTATAACTTTGATTTTGACCATGTTTTTAGACATGAACCACCAACTTCCTTTTTGGGCCACAACGCCTTTTTCCCAAAAAGGAAATTCCGGTGTTTTCACCTTCCCTTGATCAGAATTCAAACATTTTGGATGGTCTAACTCATTGAACAGGATGGAATTTGCCATAGAATATGATGTGAGCCGTAGCCAGAATAAAATTTTGCCTGGCAGCTCTAGCAAAAAAAAAAGACATAATGGACTAGAAATAGTGAGGCCCTATGGGTCTGGGAAAAGGGATGACTGAGGTAGGGACATCCCATTGTTGATAGAAGATACATGGGACATCCCACTCTTGATAGGAAAATATGTGGGATGTCCCACTCTTAACAGAAAATATGTGGGACATCCCATTCTTGATGGAAAATCAATTGGACGTCCCACTATGAATGGAAAAATATGTGGGACATCCAATTTTTGATAGAAAATCAATGGGATGTCCCATTGTTGATAGAAAAATATGTGGGGTGTCCCATTCTTGATAGAAAATCTCTGGGATATCCCATTTTTTGATAGAAAAATATGTGGGACATCCCATTCTTGATAGAAAATCAATGGGATGTCCCATTGTTGATATAAAAATGGGTGGGATGTCCCATTGTTAATATAAAATACATGGGATGCCCCATTCTTAACAGAAAATGGGAGGGATGTCCCACTTGGGATAGAAAATACCTGGGACATCCTGTCTAGTCCATATCAGAAATTTTGGATATATCAATACAATACTGAAGTGTGAGCAGGTGAACTATGTATTTCATGTACTTGCTGAGAAGAGTGTGGGGATAGCATTGGTGTATGAAAGAGCACATGGTTGCAATCGGAGCTGCCTAGTGTGGGCTGGCAAACCCATACTCGGTATCTGAGCATGGGCCTGTGAACCCATATTTCAGTATTCAAGTGCAGTCTGGCATATCTGTATTTTGCTATTTGAGTGCAGGCCGGCATACCTGTATTTCGCTGTTTGAGTGTGGGCCAGCATATCTGTATTTCACTATTCAAGTGTGGGCCAGTGTACCTGTATTTCGCTCTTTGAGCATAGAGCCTGTGAACCCATATTTCAGTATTTGAGCACAGGCTGGCATATATGTATTTCACTTTTCAAGCATGGGCCAGCATACCTGTATTCCAGTATTCACATGTGGGCTGGTGTATCTGTATTTCACTATAGCCTATGTGAGCACAGGCTGGTGTACTCATATTGTGGTCTACTCAGGGGGAAAAAAAGAAAAACCCCAAATGTACCCGTTGTGCCATGGCATGAGAGCCCTGGTTAACAGCTTCATGAATCACTATAAATCATGCAAAATGGTGCAGAAATGGGCCTAAGAAAACATTTTTTCTCCCTGGCTGGTGCCAGGGGTCCTACTCCTGCCAAATGGGCCAGTGGGATGTCCCATGCAATAACTTTGGGATGGCCCAAGGCAAAACAGTAGAAAGTATGGGATGTCCCATGCGGTATCGGATACCCACTTAGAAACACCCCCCATAGGGCCAATTAACTGCCCTCAAAAATTCGGCCCTATGGGGGTCAGGTTGGGGTAGCCTGAGGTGCCATTTCCCACGAAAATCTGTGTGCATTCCGTACCATGACGTGCTTGAAGTTGTCGTTATTTGTTGTTGGTTTTGTTCCCAACATTCAAATTTCCCCAAGAGGTACGCTGAAATGATTCTAATCCGACAAGGCTTTCAGCGAGAAGTATATGTTTCTCTTTACCCACCCATTCCACCATGATGAAAATAACCTTGGGCTCAATTTTGTTCAACATCTTGTGCCTTGAAGGTCCAGTCCAGGTCCACGAAACAAATGTCCGAGGCAAGATTTTGAAACAGCGGAACATCGCGCCGAGTACTCCAACCTAGCAGATTCGCGATGGATCCGTGATGGATCCGCGATGGATCCGCGATAATAGTTCGGTTTGGCAGATCTGTGATGCAGGTTCTCGAGCAACGCGACGCCTTTTGCTCTTTGCTCTTCTCCCCCAACCACGCCTTGTGCTCTAACAAAATGCTGCCCTCTACCTCACTCAAAATGTTCCCTTCAGTTATCTGCCTCTTAGGTTCTCCTGGACTTTGGTCCAACTTACATAATCTTCACGGTGGAATACCTTCAGAAAACTGGGTGCTTGACGAAAATCTTGTCTGTCATCTGAGCTCTGAGGCGATTCTACTGGAAGAGCGTGCACACAGCTCTCCTGAGTCTCCTCTTGCTTCGGCTCCAGCCAGCTCTCGGCCTGGTCTCCCTCCCTTGGCCGTTGTCTATCTACCCGCCCACCTTGATATCCTTCAAGCTTACAGCACTGCCTGCAAGTTTTGGCGTACCCTCTGTGTGCGCCCCGTCCCAGTCTCCGTTTTATCCACAGCTATTACTGTCTTTGGTGCTGGGCCTGAGGCAGCGTTGCAAGCCGGTTTTGGTATGTTCCTCCTTCGTTGAAAATAGCCTTTTTTTCAAGTTCCCCAGGGGACTTTGCTCTCAAAGACTATAGTTACCGTGCATCATCTATTCTTTTCGGCACGTTCCTTGACTTAATTTTTGTCAGATTTTATACATCGCAGTCAATACATGCCGTTATTTTCTTGCAACTCGATGTGCAAGATAGCCCCAAGTGGTCTCCCGCCACCCTTCAGAGCATGCCTTAATAAGGCAGCCCACAGTGGTTCCCCACCACCCTGCGGAGCTTGTACCCAACGCGTTTTTTAACACAGCCAATAATGGCTTGTACCCAAATGCCCGATGGGCTGCCGTAATCGGCTATTACTTACCATGATGCCCGTTGGGCCACCGTAATCTCCCTGAGAGACGGCCTGAACCATACTGTTTACTGGCCTACCGGAATCTCCTTGAGCTTGAACCTTGTAAGCATCAATCTACGCAATGCCCATTGGGCCGCCAAAATTGGTAGCGGCTCAAACGTATTGGTGAAAAGTGCCTCCAACCCTTGGAGCCAAGTTGATGATCCGGGCGCTCAAGCACTTCCGTAAAATGATAGTCCGAGCGAAGCGGGATGAGTGTGTTCCAAAGTAGAGGGCTGGGCTGGGCTTCATGCTAGGTTGCAATTTGAGGAGCTGGGGCATTAAAATGAAGCGGACTCGTACTGCCGTGCAAAGCAGTGGCCCTCAAACCGCACGTGCTCTTTGAGAGCAGGAGTCTGTGCGGGCTGATCCATATCGTTTTGCCTCGCCATCCCGTACCACGAAATGGTGACTGGGTAGGTGGCTGTGGTCCACCGCCTCTGGGCGATTATTTTGCGGTTTACGCCACCGGGAGGGATGCTATCAAAAGGTGTCGCATAAAAAAGTTGATCAAAATCATCTGATCTATCACTCAGAACTTTTTACGGATTTTTTCCCCCCTCTTTTGGTAGCCTGCTCAGCCTCCACAGCCACCAACCCAGCCACCATTCTGTGGTACAGAACGGTGATGCAAAATAAAGTGTGGTAGATAAAGGGAATTACTGGTCCAGGGTGCTTGCAGCAATTTTCCCCAGCTTTAGGCACTTTGCACTCAATTTTTTGCTCATTTTTAAGGTTTTGGGCTGCAAGCCTCACTTCCACCACAACACAGAGCCTACCTGTACAAAACATTCAACACATTTGCCCCATTTATCATGTTGCAATAGTTGTGATGCCACAACACAGAACCCACCTGATTCAATGTATTTCCTCTTTCCCATGTTGCAACCATTGTGACATCAGAACACTCTTTGCTGTGTCGCAACGGTTGCAGCACCACAACAGAGAGCCTGGCTGTACAAAATATTCAATATACTGCCCCATTTCCCTGTCACAACAGTTGTGACACCACAATACAGAGCCTACCTGCTTCAAAATATCTGCTCTTTACTGCATCACAACAGCGGTGAAACCACAACAGAGAGCCTGCCTGTACAAAATATTCAATATATTGCCCCCATTTACTGTGCTGCAATGGTTGTGACATCACAATACAGAGCCTCCCTTGTATAAAATATACAGTATATTACCCATTTACTGTGTTGCAATGGTTGTGACACCACAATACTGAGCCTACCTGCTTCAGTGTATTGCTGCATTCACTGTGTCACCCTGGTTCCACCCCCAGTCATCCCCATCTCCCCCCCAGCATATCATCCTAGAGGAAGGACATGTTGTGCCCTAACCCTAACACCAACCCCAACCCTCCAATCAACCTAGATGTAGGGTTGGGGAGGGTCAAGGTTTGGGACAGCCCCTTAAGCTCTATGAGTACTCCCTAGTAACCTTTTGCTGGGCCCATAGTGTCAGGATTTGAGCCTAATCGCTCCATCTTATCTAAGCACATGACAAGATAAGACAAGGGAGAATACTAAGAAGGAATTTGATCAAAAGACATTTTTAATTATTCTGAAATGACTTCTAATGATTGATGAGACGTTTACCTCAAGGATGATCAGATATGCATACACAGAACAATAAACACATACATTACATGCTCTTTTAATATAGGTGACAGTTCTTCTGACATTCAACAGCTTTGATCACTATACACATTGTTTCCTTTTGTTCTTACTAAGTTACTTATAGACTACATAGCCACTCATAAACAGTATAAATGTGAGTAGTTATTTGCTTGTAGTCTTTACACTTTTATTCACTCATTTTTCGAGACTAATACCTCACCACCTAATCCGCTATCATCTTACCCATAGTTGGATAAGAGGTCTTGATTGTGACATAATAAAAGTGTACCCATCATACTGCTCATACTGCCCTTATATCAACAATCCTCTCCATACTCCCTCCCCTCACCCTTCCACTTTGCGCACTACTTTGCGTGCCCTCATTCTACTACTTGGTCTCATACCTGAAGATCCATTCTCCTTATTCCCTACCCCCAACACTCTCCCTCACTCCATCGGTGAGGTTAAACAATTGACAGCGACAACTATCGTCGAACCAGATCAACCAGACAGTGCCACACGCTACGGGAAACATGGAGTCCATCCCCGCATAAGGCAGCAACAAGGCCACTAGTCTAATCCTCAGAAAGGACTAGGGCGCTATCATTGGGTGTGTCATAGAAGACCCAGGATAGTTCTGGCAACAAGAGTTCGGGTTAGTAACACCCACTGCCCAGTGTGGCCATTCCTACCACATCTACCTTTTGCACTCTGCCTTCATCCTCTTCATTGTCAACTTCTTCGACCCATTCTGCCTCAGTTGAAGAGGTAGCACATCAACTTCTCACCACTCTGCCTGGATACAGCCCTATTCCCGGGCAAAACTTTCCCTTACCAACATCTCCACCACAATGCCCCCTTCCACCCACACTGAGGCTTGTGGGGCCTGTGACAAGCTCACAAGAATCCTGAGTGCAATACCACACCAGGCAGCCTGACCAGGGAGCTCTAAAATTAGCTTGGCAAAGACCCCACCGTTTTTTGATGGCAATGACAAGTCCAAGTGGGAAACTTGGCAAGAAAGGTGCCTGACATACATTGGGGCCTACAATGCAGAGTTTGACTCCAAGAAGAAGATCTTCTTCACCCTTTCCTTCCTGGGCAAGGAAGAATGCACCAACCTGACCAATAGGTACCAGTATAATGGTACCACCTTCAAAGAGCTGTTAAATCAGCCCAAGGCAATGTTCAAGGACAGGAACGTCAAAGAAATGGTGTTCATGCACCTCATGAACACCTGCCAGGGGAAGACACCCTTGGCAGACTTCATTCAGACTTTTGAGCTGAATGCAGAAGAGGCCGGTTAGACTTTAAATTCCTCATGGAGAAGGCCTGTGCAAAGTACAGGAAGGATTTTTAAAGAGGACTCCAATCAAGGCTGAATCAGCAGTCTCAGAAAACAAAAAACACAAAAAAATCAAGAAAACAAGTGGTGGAAAGCCACCGGTATAAAAATAGTGCCTAAGGAGCCCAAGATCGGACCAGGGATAAAAATAACGATAAAAAGGGCAACAACATCATGGTGGCTCAATCCACACAGCAACCAGCCCAAGCATATGGCTCTGCTGGAGTGGAGGTAGCGCCAAAAGGAGGTCTCTTTGCCCCACTGGAAGTGGCAAAGGATACAGTAATTTATAAAGACAAATATGTAGAGAAACCCATGAATATAGTTCCCATTCATATTTGTTCAAAGGCCACTAGAACTCAAACCAGTCAAAAAAAAACAGTGCAGAGAAAAAAGGGGATAAATTCCTGAAGGCTCAATCCTTGCCATACAAGGAGGAAGTGCCTACAGAAGGTGAGGATGCCATGATCTAAGATGGGGCTCAATGGTTCCAGACCAGAGTCCTGTTTGGACTCAAGAAAAGAGAAGCTGCCAACTGGCTGGCACAATGCGCCATGGGAGTTTCAGAGAATTGGTTAGCCCAAGAGCTATGGGCTTTCCCATCTCAACAGGTATATCATGAGATGTGGATACCAATAACACTTGAGGTGTTAGACATGGGAAAGACCCGAAAAATCAAAGGCCTCATGAATGTGAGGTGCACAACTACGTGCATGGACCGAGATTATGCCAAAGCCCAGAGCTTTGACTTGAAAAACATTGACATTCCAATATTGGCTAGGAATGCCGACAGGACTGAGAACACTAAAGGAAAGTTCACTCAATATGTAGAGCTGATCATGGGTGTTGGTCCACACAAGGAATGCCAACGTTTTCTTTTAACAGGACTCGGGAAGGCTCGAGTATTTATTGGATATGATTGGGTTTTCAAACACAATCCCGAGATTGATTGGGTTACCCAAAAAATATTATTTAGCTGATGTCCACCTGAGTGCAGCATGACCGGTATGGAGTTTGGCAAAGGAGAAAGCCAAGAAGACCATATCAAGGAGGGCAAGAGTATTTTATTGGTCGACTTTTCTTGTGCAATCAAATTGCGTGCAAAGGAGACATCTGCACAGAAGTAGTGTTGCCATGACTTGCTAAGTCTAGTCACGACCTGAAAGTTGCGACTTAAGGGCACCGTCAACTTGACTCAACTTGACTTGACTTAGAAGAAACCAAGTCACTTGAAGCCACTTAAGTCGACTTGAGTCAATCAAGTTGATGATGTTTTCCCCTGAAGTATTGAATGATTTGTCTTGCATAGGGTACAGTAGTTTACAAGTGACAAACAATAGATGTTTATGAGAATCCAGCTCCCTCTGGCATATCCAAATGCAGTGTGCCATCTGCCAACCCACAGCTGTCAGAAATTTCCCACCAAGTGTCCTCTGTGTCACCATCACCTTTGGAAGCTAAAATGTGAAGCCAGTCCTCCTCGTCATCAGGAATGGCAACTGTTTGCCAGTCAGACATGAAGTTAAGTTGTGATTTCTTGTAATTGAACTTCAGCATTTGAAGTGCCTCTATCAGCAGGGCATTGGTGCGGTTTTGGCGTTTGGTATCAGTCTCGGCTGACAATGAGAAAACTTGCTTGGACAGCACAGAGGTGGCCTGGATGGGAGTGTAGTCTGCAAAGAGCCGAAATATTCGTGGCCAAGTTGTCTTCCTGTGATTCTAAGCTCAAATTTGTGAGTGTTGTGTTGACAATGGAAAAACTGAGTGCCAAACCATCCAGTAGCCCACCATATCAGTTGACTTTCGCGGTGGGAGAGAACTGCTCATGTAGTGATTTATTTCATCTTCAATAGATTGCTCACCCCCAGCTGCACTGCTGCTTGTACCAGAAAAATCAAGGGACTGGGCCAGGGCAGCATTTCGATAGCGGTTTGCTACCTAGGGCTGTGCGCCGTGCCCGTCGTGCCGGTTCGACGGGTTCCGTGCGACAGGTAGCCGACCCGTTCCGTCGGGCCCCAGAAATATTTTTCGACGGGATGGCAACGGGACGGTTTGAGAGGGCGACGGCCGTCGGAATGACGGCCGTGACGGCAAGGGGATGGCACGACGGGTGCGTGCAGTTTAAGTCATAAAATGGGAGGTTTATTGGTTCAAAAGCGTGGGGATAGCCACACAAGTTCATTTGAAGTGAGATGAATTACATATTATAGTGAGGGTGGGCAGGAAAACGGTGCTCGAAGTAGGGCTGGCCAGCGATCAACGGCGGCAATCAGCTCGCATATCACCTTGCTCCGTGTGCACCTTTTGCACCAACGTGTTTTGGACGTTTTCAACACCTTCAGACCCTAAACAGACAAGTGCCCAAGCGACAACTACTGTCTCAGTTGAGCATTTTCATCCCTACGGTACAAAAAAAGAGTCATACTACTGTTATAGAGCAAGTATTTTTCCGAAGCAATACTCAACAGGTCCCCTAACACTTGTACGGAGCTGCGAGCGACTACTACAACATTATAAAAAGAAAAATGATTAGGCCATCGCTTCCCGGCCGTCTGTGACGGCCGTCCCGTCGCCCGTCCCGTTCCGTAGAGTGTCTTTGAACCTCAACGACAGGACGGAGACGGGACGGGTTTGCCCGTCGCCTAACCGTCGAAACGACGGCCGTGCCCGTCGACGGGACAGCGCACAGCCCTATTGCTACCTGTGTGATTGCAGTAAATGTTGGGACACCTGCCAGTGGGTGGGTTCAGGAACACGATCGTGATGGGGAGTGAGAATCTGCGCGAGATCCACTAGCACCTGGAGAACTGGCTCAAGAGCCAAGATCTGGGGACCCAACAACATTCATGTATGCTTGTAGCTTGAGACCCAATCAGTCAGATCGTAACAAAATATAAGGAGGTTGAGGTTGACTTGCCTTGACCAAGATGGCTTTCCTTGCCTCATCTTGCTCCTCTCATGACCAATTCTTGCGAATCCACTCAAACCGGATTGAAGGATTGATGACTGCGTACTAAGCACATGTTACACAAATCATGGATCACTTACACATAGCAGTGGTGTATGTGTCTGTATCTCCCATCTTGTTGTAATAATTTGTCGCAATGTCCAGGCTGGGTTGAATAAATTTGGCAATATTTTCGTTTTGCAGATCAGTGTCAGCAAGCATGGATTTTCAGGACAAAATAAAGAGCTCAAAAGCAGGGATAGAACCTGCAAGGACAGGGGTATTTTCTGCTGACATGGTGGTTTGGACAGTATGTGGTTGCTAAATCAAAGGATTAGATCCAGGTGGTAGATATTTATTTGACATCACCTGAAGAATCAACTCCATTAACTCCAAGCGAATCCAGTGCTTATTCTCCAAAGGGTGGCGCAACTTATTTGCATCCTGGTTGAGCGCAAAAAATCAAACAATGGGCTAAAATTCCGAAGATCAATGACATGCCTGCCGACCGTCCACGCGCGAGCTAACACCAAAAATAGGCAAGCCGAGACAAGGGAGGAAGGGAGGAATGAGCGAGGAGTTCCCGAACAAGCCTGGTGCCGAGACTGGTCACCGGCGGCTGACTCGAAAGGATGGGATGAAGAACGGAGGCGGCAGCGAGGTCGAAGACGAAGCGTGGGCAAAACGGAGCGTGGGGGAAGCGATACAAGTGCGTGGGCGGAACGTAGGCGTAGGCGGAGCGAGAGTGACTTAAGTGCGCAATCTGGGGGCAAGCTAAAGTGAATTTATTTGAGATAAATCTAGGTATTTATACAAGAAATAGAGAGGAGTAAGTGGAGTAAAATAAATAAGAGACAGACTCAGCAGGAACCAAGAGGTACAGAGGAGAGCGAGGCGATGTCGAATTGAATAACAAAGTAAGGCGGAAATAATGAGAGACGCGTCTAAGGCGGAAGGGGCGGTGAACTGAATAGAATCGCGAGGGGTATGGCGGTGCGAGGCAATGCGAAGGGCGGAAGACGCGAAATACGCGTGAGTCGGGGGTACGGGGCGAGTGAGACGGTGGTGGTAAGGAGACGCCGTTTGTTTGGCTCGACCAAAGTGATCGGACCGTGATCCGTGTGGGCGCTTGTAGGCGTTACGTGCTCAGCGCGCTAGCGTGCGCGACATCAACTGCGTCATATAACATGTGTAGCGCGCTCCGCGGCAGAGCCCACTAACTCCTAGCTTATCCATGGAAATAAATTCAAACAGTTTGAATAGCTTGCAAAATTGATTCAATCGTGCTTGCTAGGTAACTACAGTCGACGCAGCCTGCAGTCAGGGGGCGAAATGGAAGGGAGAGGCAGATAGTAAAGGGTAAGAAAAATAAATTCCAATCATTTCTGGTCACCACATGAGGGTGGACTTAGAGCAGGAAATGAGAATATGACTTGCCCTGGGAAAGGTAATCAAACCACCTTCCGGTCGACCTTGGTGACGAGTCGTTCTGAAAGGTCCATCTCTGGCCTTCTCAAGGCGATTTCGACTCTCCGGATGATCACTTGACGAAGTGAGCTTGACAATCTTGATCCCTCGATCCGCTTGATCCCTTGATCCGCAGCAGTAAGCAAGAATGAGTCAATTGCACAAGAATCCTGCGGAGACTAGGGGAAAAAAAAGGAATTGCTGAGATAAGGTAAGGCACATTCCGACGAGATCTCATCCCAGCTCGTTATTTCAGTCCAGCTTTTTTTACAAGGAAAAATGTCTATAGGAGATTTATAGCATAATCCGAATTGTACCAGCCTGCCTACGGCAATATGTTTGCTATAATTGCTGCTTATCGTAGGGAGGCTACTCGTCTCCATGTCAGAGTCAACTTCAAGACGAATTGCACTGGGGTGGGTAGATTTTGCTGCATTAAAATAAAATAAAATTTGCAGTGAACTCATTATACTTGCGTCTCCAAACAACCCGAATATCACATATCAGAGAAGTATCAAGGCTATTGCTCGAGTTGTTTGATATCCCTATGTCTTGAGAAAAAAGATGGGAAGCAAACTACAGCGATTTAAATAGAATGATTGGCTGTTCCTTCTGCGAAAAGCGCCTCAAACTCCTCCGGGGTCTGTCCGATGACGCCGAACGCATTTTGGAGTGTACGTCCAAGGATTTCCAGCTCGACCGTGACACCCTTCATCGAGAGGGCATACGCGGAAAAGAGTAGCTGTCGGGACCCCTTCACCTCACGATTTTGGACAACGTCCAGCTTCCGGATGGCCGCGACCTACAAATTATGAGCCTCCGCTAATCCAGCCATTGAAGGACGAACCAAACGTCGCCGCGAGGCTTCCGGGGCGGGGAGATACGGAGGTAGCGGCGCTTTCAAGTGGAATGCCGATGCGAGGGTCGAGAAGCTGAGGATGATGTTCCCGACCATCTCGCGTCGCTCTTTATTGACGAGAAGGATAAATTCTTCTCGTACAGACTAGCCCGCAGTAAGCGTCTTCGATGCAGAGCGAATCAAAATGGCGCACGGTATACCTACTCCTTCGTTAATTAGGCGTAGCGGAACCATCAAGCAAGAACTTGCCATTCCTCCTGTGTGGTAATGCATCGCATACTGTGCAGCTTATCCAGAATCGTCTGCAAACTACTCAAGATGCCGCGGTACAGCTGAACGGGGAAAGGACCCTTGAGACGTGGCTCGTGCGGTACTAACGAGAATCGAAAACGAAAACGGTCGGGCCGGGTTGGCCATCAACGGCTGATTCGGCCATCTTTGGCCATCATGCCAAGACGTCACACTACGGGCCGGGACGGCAGTCAGGCAGTGTCCCGACGCCTGTCACCCAGTGTCGCTAAAGTGTAGCTGATGTGTACACCACCGTTGGCACGCAGATAATTCTTCAATAAATTGTGGTCAATCTAATAGAGCCAAGGTATCAGAGTAAAAAAATCTAATGCTTGGGACCAGTCGGCAACCGATCGTTGCCGAAACTTCCCATCTCAGCCCCGACATTGGACAGACATTGGACACGACAATGATCTGTTCTCTGGTGTTCATCCCGCCCAATATTGAATCAAATACCACGTTATCTTTGCAATTCCGTTGTTTCTACTTAAATCTTGCTTTCATCACATCCGATCCGTTCGACGAGTTTGCCCTACCACAAATCACGGTGAGAAGAGATCATGGCCATGAAGACACAAGACTATCGCATCACTCGTCTGCGCAACAACCTGGCTTCCGATATCCCCTCCCAGGCTCATCTCCCCAACAGAATTTTGTCAAGACAAGAGCAGCTTCGAATCTGCCCAGTCCGTGGAGGAGAAAATGAATGGATAGGAAGCAAACATCTCATTTCTCCAAACACATCGAGTACAAGCGGCATAAAATGGCATGTGCCGCCAGAGAGGCTTGAGACAAGCAAAAATCAAGATCCTTAAAACAGCCCTCCATTCATTCTCCGGCTACCCAAGGACTGACAGAGAACAGGGACACTCTGAATCGAAAGATACCAGCAAAGGTACGATTTCCATTTTCCAGCTACTTTGATTTTAACAAGAATTAGGATTCTATGCCCCGCACGTCATACATTTGTCTCCAGACTCGGCCATAGGTTTGTAATAATTGCACCACAATTTCACTATGCTTCATATTCTCTTCAGAATACTTACCTCAAATCAGCAACAGCAAGAGTATTCCAGAGCCCCAGCCCGAATTATCTTGTTTAGAGAGGACAGACGCTTCCAGAAGACGAGTCATCTAAGATCTTCTCTCTTGGTAATGAGGAAACCGACCCGCTTGCTGAATCACTTGTACAAGCTCTCCGTCGGACTCACGGTGAGACCATGGATTCAGAGGAAATGCCAACCCAGCAATATATTGAAGACCCCTCTTCTGCGAAGGTAAGCAAAACTTGATATTCAGGACTTGAACATAATGCTGCTTCTTAGATGATCCCAACGCCAAAATAACAGCATAGGTACTCAACGATCGCCTTTTCGGTACAAACACAGATAGCGAATGGTTCCTGTACCTAGACAAGGCGGTATGCGATGCCTGCTTTCCTTCATTACAGGGAATTAATGTCTTGGCAGATGTTTTCACTGATGTTTTGTTCGGCTCGCCACGGCTCCACTTATCTCGTGCACAACAACAGGAAGTCATTTCATGGGCTAAAGAGCTCGGAGCCAGTGTACCGACTTAAAATACTTTCCATAAGACACAGGCCACAGTCCACGCGGAATTGGTGACCCCACTGTGCACCAAGAGTCTGGACGCGGCTGGCACTGTCTGGTACATGAACAAAATTGGCGAGTCCATCACGAAGGTTTGGCCCCTTTTAGCTTTGTTGCTGCTGTTTTTAATTCTTTCCAGGATATGTCTAACCCATTTACAAGACAGAGAGTGACGTTTTTATCCCGAGGATGCTGGCGACAAGCTTGGCCAAGTCTGGCACAGAGATAAAATTCTCTACGACATTCCTGATCATCTTCTTTCCCCGACCATTCGCCACAAAGGTGAAATTTATTATGTTAACGAGCTTGTAAAGGGAACTGAGAATTGACGACTTTTTCCCAAGCGTTGGCTAATGCGAAACGGGGAAGTGATATGTTTGTTTCAGGATATCATGTTACAGATACAGATGTAAGTCTTGAATTTTGTCTGCAGATTTACAGACTGGAATTTTGATTCTCACAGGGTGGTCTCATCGTCAACGATGCGAAGATGGATATCAATTAGCAACTGAACAAGGGCGCGCTCACGACCTTGTTAGTAAATAAACCGTCCTTTCGGGTATCTCGGCGACGGGTGCAGTCGATCCGGCTCATCCGTTACACCCTTTGCTACACCGCTGGAAATTATGCAGGGTGTCAGGGCTTCAATTGGGTGCGTCTTCACTTCATTCAATATTTAAGATGTACCGACTGCCCTTTAGAACTTCATTTTGCGATCCTATCATTGTGTGGGACTGCGAGGCAAAGGAAGTTTTGCTCCAGCCCCACAGACTGCTATTTGCTGGAGACAATCCGATGCAGGCTGAACTTTGCAGTTGTTCGGGGTTAAATGGCAACTTTTTCTGCCGGACTTGTCATGCCGGCGGGAGTGGAAACAATTGAACGATGGCTTCGCCAAGATACTGAAGGTGAGGCCTGACTTGGTTCTAAGGGAATATATGTTGAGACTTACGGTGTTCAGGCGGGGACAATGCGTGATACATCTGAGACTGCGGAAGAAACCTTTCAGTAATTTTTGACTTCCCTTGAACCCAACGTCATCACAACGCTGACAGATGGTGTGTGTCTCTCAGGTGTAAAGGGCATGCTGGCTCCGCCTACAATCGATTTCCTTGTTAAGATGGGACAAGATCTGCGCAAGGCAAATCCGGATGGATTGGCACACAGCCTCGATAAAGTGCAGACCTTTTTAACGGAAGAACTCATCAAGCACCAGAACAAAGGCGAAGGTATTACTAACCCGTTCTTTGACATGGGTGGTGTGTACTTCAAGTTCTTGCTGGTTTTACTGGTTTCTTTGCCCTGTACCAACCTGAGCTATACATGCATGGGTTAGGGTGAGTCTTTATAATTCAAATTTCGAGTTGAATCAAATTCTGAAAGTAAATAATTGGTGGCGTTGTTCAAGTGCAAATTTGTTCGCTACATCTCCCCTTGTCACCGCCCGTTTACTACGCAGCCAGGATTGCATTGCGATTCGAAGTTGAGTAGGTGTAAACCTGCCTAGTAGAGGATAGATTTGGTTGGGAGTAAATCAGTTCATATACAACCATTTCAATTGAGCTAATTGTACCTACATCCTCGAGGCTGCTCTACTCAGGCTGGATCAGCGCCATCATCCTGTCATGATGCGCGCACTAGTACTCGGTTAACGAATGTGACCGCTTATTTAGCCGCCACTGTCACCACAGCCATCTTTCGGCTTTCCCGGCAATCATATATCTATGGTTTTCGTTTTCGTTTCTGGTATATACCCTGGCTCGTGTTGCGTCTGGTCAAGAAGCTTTTGGAGCTCGATTAACTTGATCTGCAAGTGCAGTTCCCTGCAGTTTAGAGCATTTAAATTTATTGCTTTAACCAGTAAGCTAGACCGACATCGCCATGAACTCCTTGATGGAGTTTCGAAGTTTTGCATGTTCAGGGGAGAGGGCCTGCGTTTCGCTGTCCGATCCGCCATTTCCCTCGGTCGTCATGTCTCTCGAGGCGGAAGAATACGAATTCGATGCCACTAGGCGGGTGTACAACCAGCCTGTGTTCACACAAAAACTACGTATAGGAATGAAATATTGAGTGTGAGCCGTGCGAGGGAAAAAAATCAACTCAACTCGCCGAGCGCCTTGCTAAGTTCCCGGCGCGCCTCCGCTGGTCACCGGAACCTCGACACCAAGGCCGCCCAAACCACACCGACCGTAACAGCGATAACGCGGCGGATAGCGACATTGACGGGTGACACATCGTGCCCTCGCAGATTATAACTGGTTCATTGAAGTTAAAATCAGACCACCAAAGTCGCAGCGATTACATACCAGAATAGACAAATCAGATTGTAGGTGAGGAACACTAATCGCGACGCGGAGCTGTATTGGGGATTCGCCACAATGTAGTAGATAGTAGAAACAAGGGATGGAAAAAAAGAACCCGAAGATAGACAGGACGATGGGGTTATCTGGGAAGAAGATGTACACAACGGCGGCAACCGCCGCTCCAAACCTATGGCGTTCATGGTTGATACTAGGCACAAAGAAATGAAAGACTCGTACACGGTCCCAAGAACGCGGTGGAGGCTCAATAATTCGTCAATGACTGCGGTCAACAAGCGGTTCTAGGTGATTCAACAGAATTCAAAGCCACTCACTGCCCCAATGGTCGGTGAAATGACGACCAAGAACTACACCCGGAGTCAGTACAGACTTCGCGCGTATTGATCGGTTTACCGAAATTAGCGCCCAGTGACCCCACAGCTCCAGAAAAATTGGACGCGTCGTCTCAAAGAACGCCGGAGCAGCCAAGAGAGCGGTAGCCATGCCAGCCTTAATAGCATACTTTATGTCGCTTTCCGTGAACCGCCTTCCGATCGTCCACAAGTGCTGCTTGATCTTCCCGATCCATGTAAGACGCTCCCAAGCCGGCGTCTGCATCGTATTCGGTGCGTGCGGGCGTACTTTCGGGAACGAGGGATGGGTGCGCCTGTGTACCGGGATCATAATTTTGGCTGCGACCCCAGGTGAGAGAAGATCGCGATGTCGTGAGAATGCCACTCACGGAGTCGTCGTTGCAACGCCGACGTCTTCGGTATCTCGAGCCCCAGGGAAGAGCGAGGAGTGCTTGTGCGCGGTCTACATCTCCTCTGCGGCCAGCAGAATATCCGCCACCAACGTGGGCGGTTTGCCTGTGCTTGCTCGAGACTATATATCCGGCACATCGCGTCGACTAGCGACACCAACTCTGTCGCAAACTCTTGGAGGGTGAAGATAAAGCTGCAGCAGTAGCCAGTGTCAATCAAAACCCGACCAGAAGAAAAGAGGACTTACAAGTAGACCACGAACACATGCTCATTGTCTGTGCCGCTCAGGATTGGGACGCCATCTGTATCGGCGCTATCGATAGACTCGGCCCCGCTGCGTCGGTACAGACATAGAACCGCATCATTTGAAGTACTCTCGAATTGCTGAAGCGCGCGCTCAATCCCGTCAACAAGTTTAAAGAACTCGTGCTGCTCAAATGCATAGTGCTGACTGCCGCGCTGGGAGTTTAAAAATGCCTGGCGCATCCGAAGGAGAGAAGAAGTACAGGTCGTCTACGAGCGGATGAGAAACGTCTGTCGAATGAACGAAAAACTTACCGACAACTCTTTCAAGGGAGGACCCAACTCGCCGAACAAATGTCCGAACGCATCCGCGGACTGTATTGTCGCCGTCTCCTCACCTTCGCCCTCGAAACTGTTATCTGCCGACATTTTCGCGCATTCAACCACACCCGACTTGATGAGGTCATACTGGAGGCGCGTTCCGCCGCGTAGTCCATTCAGATGCTGCGCCAGCCGATTCATGCTGTCCACCGCATCTTCATATGCGCGACCTATCTTGCCGCCAGCGGGACTGCTGCTCCCCCGCGATCCACTCGCTCTGCGCCTCCTTCAAGTTTTCTTGAGGGTCGTGAAGCTGTTCTGGTGGCTCGCCACGGCCTTTGTAAGTCGCTCGTGGTTTGGCTGCAGTATCCCCTCCTCGAAATGAAACGCATGTGTGACCAAAGCCAGCAGCGTAGAAAACGAGTCGAGGGTCGTGATCATGTCGGTCTGCAGTGCAGAAGTCGCGGACTGGGGCCAGATAGCGTAGCAAACGAGGTTGGAGATCACCGAGCCGTAGAGTACGGTGAAAGACACTTGGAGAAGGGTCTCGAGGCCGCCCTCCTTGATGATGCTGCGCTCGAATAAGTAACAAAGCAAAATGCGTATATAACGACGCACACGACAAAGATGATAATAGCCGTCATGGTGCAGGCTCCAGTGTTCATCAGTATGGTTACAGATAATGATAACCAGATACTCACCGACGTTGAAGGACGGACTTGCCATCCAGACTTTCATCCATGCCACAACGCTAAAACTGACGCCAACCCACACAATGACAACGGCATTGGCAAGCCATCCCCACCCCGGCTTCGACTCGAGCCACCAGAATACGGACATGGATGAAAGACATACGAAAGCCGAGTATACTAGGCCCGCGATAAAGTACAAGTCTGCTTCGATCATGCCGCCCATTGTTTTTGCAGGGTTGAAGTGCACCGCACTGCAGGATGGCTAATTTCTGGAACAGCTCGACGAACACTGTGGCAACCAGATATCCACTGGGGGACGGACGCTCAACATCTCCATAGGTCGGAAGGTCGCGAAGCAGGCTTGAAAGAGAAGGCGAGAACGTGAATAGGGACACGATGAAGTACGCCAAAGCACATTTGAATATATTTCGGTATAGCAGGGGTACAGTGGAAAAAGGCGGAAGTGACAGCCATCGCATGTAGGGCGAAGTAGCGAAGGAGGCCGTTGTCGCCGTAGAACTGGTCGAGTCGGAATCATATTCGTCCAAATCGTCATCGTTTTGTGGCGGGTGCATCGAGATTGCGGCAGTGGGAAACCAGGTTTGCACGCCACATCAAGAACGGGGACCAATTCGGCGATACTTCACCCCGTACAGTGGCTCCATTGCTCCTAAAGTTACGCCGACTAGACTTTATGAGTCCACCAGTCAGAGGTTGATAAGGAACCTCTCTGCGAAGTCATCGGGCAGAGGGCTAAAAGAGCCTCAGGATTCGATTCAATGGTTAAATAGATGTCTTGCCGGCGCCGCCGCAACTGGAACGGATGGAATAATAGTCGAGAGCAAGAGGGTTTGTCACACGTGACTCGATCCTCCTTGCGCAGATGAAATTATATAGTGGAAGAAGGGCGAAAAATAATTCAGGAGTCTAAGTATTCATGGTGCGCGGGCGTCAAAGTAAGCTCAGCGTTGAGCTAATAATTTCGGACAGAAAATGGAGATTTAACGCAAACTTTGTGCCGTCTAAGACGCCACCCCTGTATGACATCTCATCGAGCTAGGGGAAATCGCGGAAGAAAATTGCGTTTAGGGTATATCGAGTTAGCGCAATCTGGCCAAAACTCGTCCTCTCCCTCCTTCAGCACCTCTGTCCTACCGTATGTACATTTATTGGAGCAGCTATCGATCAATCCAAGCTAGTTAGATCCAGGCATATGTAGCTAGTAAAGTATAAATGGGAAGGCATCGCAGGTCGTAAGATATGTCGTAGAGGGCGTCGATATAAGTAATCATATCGTGGATGTGAGGTATCAGCATCGAGGAATTACTATCATGGCAATCATGGCAATCGTAAGAGACTCGTCATCAAGGGTAGCGGGAAGGAGTAGCAAGACGAGTAATGGCGCGTAGAATATGTAGGAGTGAGCATAGCAAGGGCATCATGAGCATGAGCGTTTGTAAATATTGAGAGATGGACGAGGGACAAGGATAAGTTATATGTGTGCGCAGATCCAGCTGGGTGGGTATCGGCAGGTCTGTGCGTGAATGAGATGATCGGCCGCCTGAACGTCCGTGAAAGTGAGGTGGGCATGAGGACGGTGGAAAGACATGGACGGCGGAGGAAGAACGGATGGGCGAGGAACGTATAGGTTCATGCTACTCCCCTTCCACCCCTCACGGCGCCGAGTCCTCTGCGCACTAGCACACGCAGCACCACCGCGCACACACCAAGCCCCACGAGCAGCACGTAGGACGGCAGCGCAGTGAGCGTCGTCGGGCCGACCCACTCTTCCTTCTGGCTCTTGTTGTTCCTTTGCACAACAGCCGACGCGGGAGCCTGGGCAAACAGCGCGAGCAACCGCCGCGGGTCGAGGCGCTGGGTGACCGTCAGCGGGGTCGTCGACTCGGAGCTCGCAGTCGCAGTCGCAGGCACAGGCGCAGGCGTGGTCGACTGCTTCGCGACGGCCGCGTCCACCGCCACCTCCATCTCCTCCACCTTCCGCTCCACCTCCTCCAGCCGCACACGGAACGCATCCACCATCGTGCGCAGCTCCGCCGCCTCGGCCAGCTGCGCGCGCACCGCCGCCCCACGCGCCCGGCCCCGCTCCTGCGCCTCGCGCTCCTGCGCCTCCCTCTGCTGCCTAACCGCCGCCGCCTCCCTCTTCAACTCCGCCGCGCGCTGCTTGTCCGCCTCCACGCTCGCCTGCAGCATAGCCTCGATGTCCGCCTTTTCCGCCCACTGCTCCGCCTCCATCGTGTTCTGTGAGACCTCCCCGGCGAAGACGCGCTTGACGTCGGGCCGCGCAGGCACCCACTTCATCGTGCTTCCCACCGCGCCGTCGTCCGCTTCCCACGCGTGCACGCCCCCGCTGGTGCTTCGCTGCAGGTATGCTGCAGACGACGAGGACGACGAGGAGGGGTGCGCAGGGAGCGGCCGCCCGCCGGTCGGGTGCTGCTCCAGCCGCCCGCTGCCACCAGTAGACTGCGGCGTCAGCCCCATCCCGCGCTTCCCCTTCCGCCACGCCCCGCCCGTATGGCTCGGCGTCATCGGCCCCTGCGCGTCCGGGAACAGCGCCTCCTGGCGCGCGTTCACCTCCTCAGGCGACGGCCGCTGCCGCGCGTTCCCGAGCCCCATCGCGTCCTCGCGCGCGAGCAGCTCCTCGATCGTGAGCTCTTCGTCGCCCGCCTGCGCCTTGGGGTCGCCGTTCGCAGCGCCCGTGTCGAGGAGTCCGTTGGCGTGAACCGTCCCGGTGGGCGCGACGCCGTTGGCGTACGCGTGGTCGTACGCGCGCACCGTCGCCCCAAGATCCACCTCCGCACCATCCGGGCGCGCAGGCAGCGCGCGTCCGGGTGCGTGTCCCTGTCCGTGCGGGCGCACAGTACCCCCGACAACATCGTCCTCTTCGCCATCACTCTGGCTCCCCCCACGCCTGAATCCACTCCCATTCGCAACTCTAAACCCGCTCCCATTCCCACTCCTAAACCCACTCCCGCCCCCGCGCTCCCTCTCCCTCTCCGGCGACCCGCTCTCGCTCCCGCTGCTCTCAAACGACCGCACCATCCCCTTCACGCGCCCGTTGCGAAAGCGCCCGCCCGTCGGCGAGGGGCTAGGGCTGGGGCGCTCGTTCGCGCCGGGGCTGGGGCTGCCGTACTCGTACCGCGAGGCGAACGGCGACTGCCTCGCCACGAGCGGGGAGGCGGAGTTCGGATCGGGGCGCGAGGGGAATGGAGACGCGACGGGCACGGACATCGTCCGCCGCCGGTGGGAGGGCGTGCCGTCCTCGCCTTCCTCGGCGTCTTCGATCTCTCCGGGCTCTTCGTATACTGCGGAGACGCGGGGGCCTCGCGTTGGGGAGGTGGATCCGACGCGCCCGCGCCGGCCGAAGGGGAAGGCGTGGCCGCCCTCTTCGTCGGAGGCGGAGGAGGAGGGCGAGAGCTGATTCTGGAGGACTTCTTGGCGGAGAGCGCGTGCGGCGGGGCGGAGGGAGGGTGGTGCGCTGCGAAAAGTCCGTTAGATATGGGTATTATAGGAAAGAGAGGAGTTGAAGTAGAGAAAGGCAAGCGCACAATGGATCGGGTGGGATGAAGAAGTCTTTAGGCAATGTGGGAGAGGATAGAATGAGAGACCGAGAGACCATGGAGATCACGAAGGGAAGGAATATGGGGGGGAGAAAGAGAAAATGCGAAAAGGAGACGGAAGAAGGAAAGGGGATTGGATTAAAATGGAGTGGAGCGCTCGACGAGGCCGAATGACGCGTCCAGCCGAAACCAAGGACCGAGAGACAGCGGAAGCCAAACGGTTCCGCCATCACGCAAACCACAAGATCCAAAGTAAGGATCCTTCTTCCAAGCAAGAAAGCATGCCAAATGAAAGAACGATAGTTACTCACCCCATACCCTTCAGTTCCTCCTCTCCCATCTCGCTCATCTTCATGAAGGCCTTGCCGCCGACGTTCCGGCGCGTGGCCCACGCGCCCGCCTCGGGAGAACCCGTCTTGTTGAGGTGAGCAGCAAGCTGCTCGGGAGTCCATCGTTTCGGTGAGATACCTGCATCGTCGCGATGAGACATGTTTGAACACAAAGAAAAAGTGCAACGTGCCTGAGGCGGCATAAGCGCTGTACGACCCCGCAGCCGCAGCATTCATCGCCGCAATGCTATTCGCGCTGACGCCTGGCGGGACGGGGAGCGCGCGCGGGCCGTGCATGTTCCCGCTATACTCCCCTTTGTCCTTGCCGCCGTTCGCACCTGTCGAGGGAGACGAAGGAAGGTACATATCCTCGCTGCTGCTGAGACTGCGGCTGTATCGATGCCCGCGGTACTCCGCCTTCCTCCGCTCGTCCTTGCCCTTCCCCCCATCCTTGCCTTTCGCGCCGTCCTTCCCGCCGTCGAAGCCCTCCTTGGCAGGCGAGGGTGGAACGTAGTGGTGCTTCCCGCTGTTTGGGTGGTTGGAGGGCGAAGAGAGGGAGTTTGCCCGTGAGAGGATTCCAGTGGCGGTAGTGGCAATAGGGTAGGGGTGCGCGTTTGGCCGCAAGTCGGCCGCGGAGGGCGGGCGGGGAACACCGAGCTCAGAGGATGACGTCTTGCGGTGTAGCTCGGGGCTGCTCGGCATGCTTTTCACCGGTGAGCGCGAGCGTGCCCGCGAGTCGGTCATGGACGGCATTGATGCGGATGCGACGGTGGCCATAGTTAGTGTTCTGGAAGCGCGATAAGCAACGGATTTACCCTGAGAGGAGCGATGTTGCGTACCTGGAGATTTCACGAATGTTTCAGCGCCTTATATGATCCTGATTCAGTCGGATGTAGCTAACGGCGAGATGAGACAGGAGTCTTGTTAAAGCAGCTCGCATACCCTCGTGGAGCTCGGGGTTTTTCTTCGTGACTTGATGGACGCCCAAGACCAAGCTTAAGACGAGTGCAGGCTCCGAGAGACGCTGCCCTGTCCACAGATGTCGTCACTGCGATTTCCACAGATTTGCACGTTCTGCACGGTTCAGTGGCCACAACGGATGGCCAACCCCAACGACACCAAAGGGAACCAGAACGTCGAAGGCGAGTTCAGCAGCAAGCAAGAGTCCCACCGCGGAGACCTTCGAGTGAGAGCAGGAGCACAAGACCGAAAGGGGAAAACCGCGGGACGGACCGGGTCATGTGCATGACAGGTCCTTCTCACGGTTCGCGACCTGCAGTTCAAAGACAAGAAACCAAGCAAGAAACATAGTAAAGACATATATTTACCGCTAGCTGTGGATAACAGAAAACAACTTATCAGTGGGCCTAGGTAGAAGACCAATTACTCATTGGTAGTCTCAGTTCTCTTCGAGGCATATGAACTTGAATTGTTCCCTCCGCTTGCCCTAGCGAGCCTGAATTATTTCTGGATTCAGACAAACTTGAATACCTAATCCCAGTGAAAATCCCTTGTGCCAGGTTTGCCGACAGGTGCACAAAAATGCCCACCGAAATAATGGCAAATGCTGACAGATCTGGGCCATTTCAGCTGATGAGAATGGGAGCAAAGGAGCGACACGGGCACAAGTCAAGCAGGTTAAGGTTGGGGATCAAAGTTGTGTGTCTAGCACAGATGATACAGAATATATGCAGGAAATTCGTGTATGAGGTGAATGAAATAAAGGGGAATAACGATGGGAACAAGGGGATCAGGTGGACATGGATATTGGGGCCGGGTATAGCATGTGCAGGCTTTGGATGATCCTACAGCACTGGGCAACAAAATAGGACAATGACAATTGGGATTTTGTCCACAGATTTGCCACGGTTTGCCCTGCGCGACTGTCAACTTGAATGAAAAACAAAGTCGTACCTGAACTCGGTTGGCACCGACTCAAGTTGAGTGTAATGAGTTCAGAGCAGTCTGGGGGTAGAGCTAAGAAGTGAAAGTGGGAGGAGAGTCTATAAATAGGCGACATGGGTATATGAAAATAGATCAAATACGAGTTTTACTGAGGAGCGGATCTGCGGAGCTGTCAGAGGTTTGGTAGGCATCCTATATGGCAGAGATACGCAGCTGCGCATAATATCTGTGTGGTCAAGTCTCCATGGATGTGTCTTGCGAGACTCGGGAAAAATGCGGCAACGTGAGTCAGCACTAATTCTTCAACCTCAAGGCAAGGCCGGCGGCCATACTTCTTTGAGGTTCGCACGAGTGATTGAATTTCATATTGTGGGCTGCACAACTGAGCGTTAAAGCTGCGAGGAGGTGAATGTTGACACTTTCAGCTTGGACTGTGTCTCTCACACAAGTCGGAATCATTAATTTAGGCGATAGCGAGGGGAATTGGATGAGCCTTGTCTGAAACGCAATTAAGCCGAGAGTCAGAAAAAATTACTACAGACAATACCAGTCCATGGGGGGGTATATTATACTCACATGGTCCATAACATGAACAACAAGTTTACTGAAGACAAACAGGTAGGTATGTATGGGTGGTTATCCATACATAAAAACTACAAGAAGTCAATGGAGCATACACTACAACTCAGAGCTGGTGTTACGGGAGGAGAGAACTCCTCCCAGGTGAAAATTCCCAGTGTCCACCAGTGCACAAATAGTTGTTGTAGGTCTTTCCCTTTGCAGCGTGCATGCATAATGCGGCCGATCTGTCGGAAAAAAGCCAAATTACTTGCAACGGCTTGACTCTACTTGTGGCCTTGAGAAGGAGTCCCAAGCCATGGCAAGGCATAGTAGAGTGACTCACAAGGAGCTGCAAACCGTGGCATGGCACCTAGGACTTGGCTAGTCTTGAACAACTGAAAGGAGACTTTCTTTTCCTACCACTTAGTACCCGAAGTTACAAAGTCGACGTTATTTATGCGATTCCTCTCAGTAGAGTTATTTTGAGATTATCGAGAAGTGTGGAGCTGGGTGGGGTGTTCACCCAGTGGCTCGAGCAAGGTACATAACTCTGTTCATGTCCTTTGAAACTTTACTTATGCACACATGCGTGGTTGAATACTCTCTTTAACTAGTATGTATTGGTAATGCCTGTCTGTGGGTTTACACTGGCTACATTATACATTACTTACTTACTTCCTGACTTGTTTACTTCACTGAATCTGGTGCTTGAATAGTGCTTAAGAGAAGGTAGTAGAAATTTTTGTTATTATTCTGGCAGAACGCTTTTGGGACCTTGAAACACTTTGCAAGACCATTTGGCACAAGGAACCTTGAGACACCTTGAGAGCCACGGCATGGCTTGGAAGTGATCTCAAGAACCTGACCTTTGTGCTGCAATCCACATAAAACCATATGACCTTGCAAGGGCTCAGAAGATATCTTGAGCTGTTCCATGCAGTCCCCATCCCTCCTGCTATGTCAGCTGGTATGGAGGAACATATGACCTGCCTTGAAGAACTGATTCATGGGCTCACAGCCCAACTCCGAGTCCTCATTTGACTCATTGTCACAGTCGCTCAAACTACTCTGGATGAAATGCACGGCCTGAACTTCTATCTGGTGTTCCGACTCGTTTTCTGGACAATCGTGACTCAAATGCCCTCGCACCTTGCATTTGAAGCAGCGCCCTTTGCACTTCAATTGCTCATACTCAGCCCGTGGCAACAATACTTGGTTTCTCATCCTGTCTCGAGTTTGTTCAGCAAAGTCGCTCTCTGCAGTCTCAGAGACACTGTCTGATGTGTCATCTGGCACATTCTCACTTCCAGAATCTTTGGGTCCCGACTTTTCATCATTTGAACTCTCAACAGTCTCTGCCATCTGCGTGCCAGCCGTGGCATGCACAGAGGAAAATTCTCGCAAACCTCTGTGATAAGATGCCTTTATCTCTTGCTTGTACACCATATGTGCTGCTTCAAATCTTGACACATATTTGACCATTTTCTGAAGGGAACTTCACTCTGGGTCAAGTCCTTTGCCAATTAGGTGCAAGCACAGGTGCGTCCTAATTCCGGTCCAAAAAATTTGCCTAATCTGATGTTCCGTGACATCCGGGAATCGAATGGCCAACGTCTCAATGTCGCGCTGAAAGTCACGCACATCGTTCTTGCCTCATTTTGCCATGGTAAATCATTCTCGCAACTGTAGCTTGAAGTCAGATGGGAAACAATAGCTGAATAATGCCTCATAGATCAATTTAGGCATCCAATCTTTCTGCTGAAGTGCGACATGCTTCATGAAGAACCTGCTGGCCTTGCCAGACATGAATTGCACCATTATTTTGACCATTGTTTTATTACTAATGTCATGCAATTCTTGCCAGGTATCAACCTCGTATGTCCATTGGTCTAGAAGATCAAGATCTGCCCTCCCATCATAGACAAAGGGCTTCTTGACTTTTATACCAAGTCCTGATCTTGAGTGACTTGAGCGCAGGCTGTCAGCTGATGAACTAGAACCAGATGAGTCCCCACTCTCCTCTTCTGACAAACACGAGCTTAATGGCTTGGTAGTTGTTAGAACTCGAGCAGTGACCGGGTCAACTCTGAGATGCCGATGGGTCATGTGGCTCTGGTCAGGCGTCTATTTTTTACTTAATCTATGTCTTACATTTTTACCACTACCATCGCGCTCTATCTACTGGGCTTTAACCATTGCATGATCCATAACCTGTGGGATTTAACAGTAGTTGCCCAGAACCACCCCCCCGCCAGGAATCTCGGACTGTTCACGCTTGAAGTTGTGTACTCTGAACTTTCTGGCCTTACTATCCGGTGAGTTATTTCTCTTTGATGAGCTGTCACCACTCTTCTGACTGGAAAGCCTTGCCATCCCACAGAATATGACCAGTGCATTGTCTGAGTCACTGTCTATTAGCACCGCTCGGTTTGTGTTCTCTCTTGACACATTCAATTGAGTTTCAATCAGTGTGTAACCATTTTCTTTTTGTTTCAACTCGCAGCTGACTTTGGCTGCAAAGTCATAGTCAAAGTTGATTTCAGGGAGTATGAAGGCAATAGCCAGCACGTCTTCCATGCATCCAATGGCTGGGAGCGACCCAAGGTAAGTCCCATGTTCTGTAATTAATGTATACTGACCATCATCGGAATTGGAAGACTTCCATATTCCACCCTCCATTGCACCTGGTCCGGAGTCGACCCCGGCCACCAAGTTTCAAGCAGTGCAGCTATCCATGCTGCTATTGGTCTTTGCCACCTTGGTCTTCTCTTCCAAAGTCGAAATTATACCACAACAGGTACCCAGGTGCATATCATGAGTCAATTCATTATAACATTTACATGATGTCTCCCACCCTCCAGAAAACGTGTCCTTTGTGAACAGCCTTGTCGCATAAGAACTGTTGGTGAGCCTAGTACTCCCATTCATGGTTGCATTATCCACGATGACATCCGGCTGCAGCACCACTGCGCTGTCAAACGTGCAAAAGCAAGTATGCAACTCGCTTCCTCCGAGACGCTCATATGCTGAGTCCACCATTTCAGCGATCTCAAGGTGAGCAGTGGAGTCTGCAGACCAGTGGAGGTCCACGACATTGACACATATCTCGGGCATGCAACCCAAAGGTGCGCATTCAAGGCGCTTCTGTGCCAAGTCAGCTTTATCAGCGACATCAAGGCAAGCGGTGGAATCTGCAAGAAAACTTGCAACATCAACGCATACCTTGGGTGCCAAGTCTGCAGAATCGCGACATCAAGGCGTGCTTCCCCCATCCAGACTCCATTGAACATTGCATCCAGGTGCCGCAAACATTTAGGATCAGTGATGGGTGTGGGGCCAGTAAGCACATCAAAACTTACCGTCTTTCTCCAGGTGTCCCTGACAATGTTGAAGGCCGCACCAACTACAGCCACCTCAAGAGAGGTCTGTATTTGCACCAGGATGGTGTCCTTCGTGGCATCGAAGGCCACACTGACCACAGGGGCCTCGGCTGAGGTCCGTAGAATCAATTGTACAATGTATGTAGCCATTCTGCAGAATTAGACCCGGGTGATCAGTCCGAGAGTCAAACCACAAAAGAAAAAAAATCCAAGTAAAAAATACCACTCAAAAAATGTGAGGTCTGCCAATAATTTGGAGGTAAGGACCCCGCAAGAGTCATCCAGAAGCCAAGTAGTCACACAGAAGTGAGTGGGTGAGGTGTTGGATTTCAGAAAAACTACTGAACTACCTACACACTAGCTAATAAATAGTATTCTAATGTTCTTGTATTTTACTACCTTGTATCTACAAATGTGAGTCCCTTTATATGATATAGATCTAACAGAAACTGGACATGGGTGCAGTAGCGACCTTGTCCGCAAATGAACACTTGTTTCCGGGTATCTCGGGCACGGGTGCTGTTGGTCCGGCCCATCTGTTACACAAACATAGGCCACTCATTGAAATCAGAGCTACTTTCTTTGGGAAATTGTTATCAACTTACCTTGAACTTTGTGGAGTTCACTCTGACCCTGGTCTATTCTTCAAGGACCTCCTTGTCAAGGAAAAAATCATTGGACTCCTGGGAAAACTGGCTTATGATATCTTCGAATCTTCTACAGTGAGCCAATGCTGGTAATCAACCCAGTGCTATATACCCCCCAAAAATAACCTGTTGAATTGAAGCACTGGGCTAGTCTTTCAACAGTTGCAATGTCATATGTAGTAGACTGGCTGTTCCAATTGTGGGACTGTGTCAGTATATGACACCATCTCTAGGCACAGGGCCAAGCTGAGCAGCAAAAAATGGTATCTTATAACCTCCACACTCAGAATTCACACTAACATATCCTACTTTTGTTCCACAGGCAACCAAATTCACGTGACCAAAGGCTCGCATAAATCAGGAAAGACTCCTGGGTTTGATCTGATGGTTCTTGGTGAGGATGAGATGTTTGCAGACATTGAAGTCCAGCCTTTGGTAGCAGTAGCCAAATCAAAAACAGATCCTATAGCTGACATCAAGAAGTTTTTTCGGTCCCTCTTCCATGATGAAAGGAAAGCAGGGTCCAGAGCCCAAGTTATATCACAAATGCATAATGCAAATCTATACACAGATGGTAAAAATATGGCTGTTGCTGTGTCTAGTTCAAACCAGGCTGCCAGAATTTTGAGACATACAAATTGTGTAAGCTACCCAGCGAGTAGGGTACAGTCTGGAAGCTCCACTTTGTCACTTTTGAATGCGCCCATATTGAGGAAAATCCATTCAGAAATGAGCAAGAACAGCACAATGAAATCTGATCTGTTTACAGCTGTTTGCATAATTGATGACAGTCAGTGATAAAATAAACAAAGACAACATTTGGATCCGGCCGATTACTGGGCTCATTTCTCGCTCATCTCTTACTCAATTCTGTTGAAAGTAGGCACATTCGAAAGTGAGGGAACGGCACCTTCATACAATACCCCATATGCCAAACTAATAGAGAAATTCAAATATCCTAAAGTTCCCGCTGTTTGGTTTGAACCAAATACTTTGGCAGCCATTTCTTAGCCAATAATGGTCCGATTTGGTTGATTCTGGGTCACTTTTGGAGCTAAAATAGGGACAAAAATGGGAGTGCCAATGCAAAACGAAATACAGATCATATGCACCCTTTAAAATGAAATTACTATTGTGTGCTGAGAATCCATTATAGAGCAGTTGTTTGGGGATAAAAACAAATTGTCTCATGTGCCAAGTGTTTGCTTCAATATTCTCCATGAGATGAGATACAAATGACCCAAATCGAGTCAGTATTGACTGAGATACAGCTGTCAAGATGTTTGTTTGAATCCAAGCAGCTGGAATTTTAGGACTGAAAGATTTGTGCATTAACCTGGGGTAGTGGGCACAGACTGAAAGCGCCGCTTCTCTACTTTCAAATGCACCCACTTTCAGGTGAATTGAGTAAGAAATGAGCGAGAAATGAGCCAGGCAATTGGCTAGATCAAAATGTTGTCTTTATTTATTTTTATTGCCGACTGTCATCAATTTTGCAAACGGCTGTAAATTGCTTTCTTTTATCTATTTTTGAAGAGTGTCATTACTTCTGCAAATGGCTGTAAACAAACAAGAGGTAATGCAAAAGATGGTATATTGAATTCAAACTATTGATGGCAAATGTATACTACACTCCAACTACATGCCAGCTACACAAGGACTGGCTTATTACATGCAAACATACAAACTTTATGATACTCCAACTACATGTGAGCTACACAAGGACTGGCTTATAACATGCAAACATGCAAACTTTATGTCCTCCAAGACTACTAGTACCAGTCAATTTTGGACCTATGTGGAAGGTCCTGCCATTGTGATGTTGAGGTCTTTTGTGGAGGTTTCAGCTTTTACAGTCAATCCATGGGTCCCAAAAGAAGTTGAAGAGGACCCTTGGTTACCCTCTGCCAGAGGTGTGGTGACTTCAAGGCTTGGAGGGAGGGATGTCCCAGTTACAGAGCTTGTATCTTGAACATTCAACCCTGTTTCAGTTCTAGTGTATGTCTCCTTGCCTTGCCCAGGGGCAATGATGGTTGGACCTATTAGACCTGTGATATTCATGGTTGAATTGAAACCCATTATATCAAGACACTCACCTGTATCACGTTCTTTGCCCTTAGCCTGAGGCATAGTGTCAGCACTCAGATCCATCATCTTCAACTTCCAGACATGGGCCTTTGAGTCTTTGACAGCCTGTCGCAAAGTATGGTCCAAACTTGGATACACTGGCATCCTCCATTTTTCTGTTGTCACATCCCAACCTCGTGATTTAAAATGATGGAGTGGCAGGTCCAAGATTCGACTGTCCAAGGGTTCCTCTTTGTTATGGGTTAAAGACCTCACAGCAAGCCTATTTTTTATTCTCTTGAGAACAGTTGGTTTCATCTTCATTGGGGGAGGACCTGCTGACAGTGAAATTGCAGCAGGGTATATGGGTGTAGTTGTATCTGTCTTTGGAACCTCTTCAATTGTAGTGAGAAGACAAAGCCAGAGACAATCAACAAAGCATACCTGCCAAGGAATCCCCCACAAACATAACCTTCTGAGGTTCTGCAATCTCAAGCGGAATAGTGGTTCCAATATCTGGGATGTATGACTTATTTGTAGTAAGCTCACTAGTCCTTTCTACTCTGGAGAACATACCGTAGTTAAAACAATTAGCTGATAACCTTTGGCCTTTAGAGACAGATCCTGAACCCATAACATAGTCTGATTGCGAGATATAAAAGATGTCATTGGAAGTTCAAAGTCAGAAGGCTATATTGATCAGCCAACTTTCACTCCAAGGGAATTCAGCAACCTACATTTTTTTCATTGCCAACATAAATACCCATTGAATATTCAACATCCATTTCATTGTGCTGCTCTTTTGTTGGGTCTTTCCAGTAGATGAATGAAACATTCTGCTCCCAATATGATTGGTCTTCAGTGCGCCACCGTTCACCATCTTCATATTCAACACACCAGGTTGGTGTGACCTTGATCAACAAATGAACACCACATATAAGTGGCTTGGGGGGAAATTCTCTTACCCGGTCATTTTGCTTCTCAGTGGCAGCTGCATGGATCAGGTTTGCTGCCACAGATACTCCTCCAGTTGGATGTGGTGCTGCAGTCACAAGGGCTGTACCTGTGAGGCCCTTGGTTTTGGTCTGTACTGTCTTCACAGTGTATTCTGGTGGAATGAAACCTTCACATGGTAGCCTGTATTGGTTTGTGAAATAGTATGAATGCATTATATGTTGAACTGACTTTTCACATCTTTCAATATACTTTCCCTCATGTACCAAGAAACCAATGCTGCCATATGAGCGGTCACAAAATACTTGGATATCCTGTCCCAATGGCACAACAATCAATTTTGTTCGGGCAATTGCTTGGGGACGGTAACCATTGAATTGCTGATCTGTATACTTTGACTGGATAGTGAACTATTCAATAAAAGGTTAGCTTGTTAATACTAGAGTATGTTAAGCTGATCAAACCTGTATTTTGCAAAGAATTGATACTTTCACTGGGCTGCAGTTGTCAGCTTTGGCTTTAGCATGAGATGTAGCCTGGAGGTTTTGGTATAATTCAAGGTGAACATCTAAATTATGCACAGGTCCATTCTGTGACATATATTTCTCAGCAGGTTCTGCACCTCCACGAGGCCGAAATTCGCCATCATGAGGACTTGAATCCTCTAGATCAGTGTCTCTGTCACTGTCATCCTCATACCAACCTATTTCTTCTTCTTCTTCTTCCTCTTCCTCTTTATCTCCCTTGTCATGTGGGTCATGATTTCCATCTCTATCTATATCCTTGCCACAGCTTCCAGCATGTTTGGAAGGTATTGGGGCATCCCATTTCTTGGTTGGGTCATCTTCAAGGGGCCGGATTATGACTGCAAGTTGTGAAATATCTGAAAGTAATTTAGATGCTTTGTTGACCCAACCATCTGAGACTGATCCAAAGATTGCTAGTGCTGGAGACTCTGGGGAGAGCATCATAGCTATTGGACCACCAATTCCATGGCCTCGCATTGCTTTTAGAAGATTATCCTCATAATGGGCCTCTATCCAATCTGCTGCATCTTGAGGCAAATGCACTGTTGATGTACCACCTCCTTGAGATAATTTGGTCTCCAAGGCCCTGATATCTTGTGGCAAAATGCCCAATTGACTGGCGCAAATGTGAGTATATAGTGTTGATATTTCTATACAAACATACGAGGATGGAAGCTCATTGTGTCCACCAGACTTTGGTGAATAGATTACAAAAGTTGAAATTTCTAGACTAGGTCTTTTAGATCATATACAATACATATGACATCACTGACCTTCTTGTTCACATTCATCAGATATAGCTAGTAAAATTCAGTATGAATTTAGTGAGTACTTTGCCACTCACCATCTTGATTCCATGGTTGCTCCCCTACATTTGTCCTAAAAGATACAATTGATTATCAGAAATCAAAAACAAGTTACTCAATTACTTTATGTGATCTTGAACAGATTTCTGAATCTCCTCAGCCTCTTTGGATTTAGGAAGATACTGCATGCTATGCTTGGTCATTTGATGATGACCAAATCTGGGCTTCTGCTTCTCCAGCAAGAATGCTAGCAGGGTATCTGGATGACTGCCACCCAAGACTTGTTTTCCTTTTTCAAGTACAGCAATTTCCAGTTTTTCTGCCTTCTTGAACTCTCCCAGATTTCTGTACATGAATGCCAGATTGCCCATAGCTCTCAGGGTGTCTGGATGATTGTTGCCCAAGAACTGTTTCTGTTTTTGGAGCACAATAATCCCTAGTTCTTTTGCCCACTGAAGCTCTCCCAGTTTTGAATATGTGACTGCCAGATTGCCCATAGCTCGCAGGGTGTCTGGATGATTGTCACCCAGGAACTGTTTCTGTTTCTCAAGCACAACAATTCCTAGTTCTTCTGCCTTTTTAAACTCTCCCAGATCTGAATATGTAGCTGCCAGATTACCCATAGCTCTCAGGGTGTCTGGGTGATTGTCACCCAAGAACTGTCTCTGTTTTTCAAGTACAACAGTCTCTAGTTGTTCAGATTTCTTGAACTCTCCCAGATTTCTATATGTGGATGCCAGATTGCTCATAGCTCTCAGGGTGCCTGGATGATTGTCACCTAAGAACTGTTTCTGTTTTTCAAGAACAACAATCTCCAGTTGTTCTGCCTTCTTGAACTCTCCCAGATTTCTGTATGTGGATGCCAGATTGCTCATAGCTCTCAAGGTGCCTGGATGACTGTCACCCAAGAACTGTTTCTGTTTTTCGAGCACAACAATCCCCAGTTCTTGTGCCTTCTTGAACTCTCCCAGATCTGAATATGTGGCTGCCAGATTACCCATAGCTCTCAGGGTGCCTGGATGATTGCCACCCAAGACCTGTTTCCCTTTTTTAAGCACAAAAATCTCCAGTTCTTCTGCCTTCTGAAGCTCCCCCAACTTTGAATATGTGACTGCCAGATTGCCTATAGTATTCAGGGTGTCTGGATGATTGTCACCCAAGAACTGTTTCTGTTTCTCAAGCACAACAATTCCCAGTTCTTCTGCCTTCTTGAACTCTCCCAGATCTGAATATGTAGCTGCCAGATTACCCATAGCTCTCAGGGTGTCTGGATGATTGTCACCCAAGAACTGTCTCTGTTTTTCAAGCACAATAATCTCCAGTTGTTCTGCCTCCTTGAACTCTCCCAGATTTCTGTATGTAGATGCCAAATTGCCCATAGCTCTCAGGGTGCCTGGATGATTGTCACCCAAGAACTGTTTTTGTTTCTCAAGCACAACAATCCCCAGATCTTGTGCTTTCTTGAACTCTCCCAGATCTCTGTACATGGATGCCAGATTGCCCATAGTTCTCAGGGTGTCTAGATGAGTGTCACCCAAGAACTGTCTCTGTTTTTCAAGCAGAACAATCCCTAGTTCTTCTGCCTTCTTGAACTCTCCCAGATCTGAATATGTGGCTGCCAGATTGCCCATAGCTCTCAGGGTGTCTAGATGACTGTCACCCAAGAACTGTTTCTGTTTTTCAAGCAGAGCAATCTCCAGTTCTTCTGCTTTCTTGAACTCTCCCAGTTCTGAATATATGGCTGCCAGATTGCCCATAGCATTCAGGGTGTCTGGATGATCATCACCCAGAAGCTGTTTACAATTTCCTAAAACAGCAATCTCAAGATCTTCTGCCTTTGTATACTCTCCAAGCCCTGAGTATGCCAATGCAAGATTTTGCATAGAACCCAGGGTGGCTGGATGGTCTCTGCCTAAGAGCTTTTTCTGGTTCTCTAGTACAACAACACCAAGTTTTTCTGCCTTTTGATACTCTCCCAGGTTTGCATATGTGGCGGCCAAATTACCCATAGAAGCCAAGATTTCTGGATCATTGTCACCAAGAAGAAGCTGTGTCTGCTTTTCCTCTACAACCTCCTCAGGGTGCTTTACTGACTTGACTTGGAGGACAAATTCCACATGTCGTAATATCAGAGTAGCAAGCTGTGGATCCATATGGGACATTTGAATAATGGCAAGGCCCAGTATCACCTCCATGGTGGAGCGATATAATTCTTGATCACTGATTGTTACTTGGCTCCAGGCATGCACCAGAGGGTGAATGGAAACCATTTTTCTTTGATTATCATAGTCAATCAAAGAATATGCCCTGAGTTCACTAATGACCTTGAAAAAGCAAAGAGAGTCCCATTCACTAGTTGGGCCCAGAAAACATGAGAGGAACTCCCTTGCTTTCTTTAACTCTTCCTTGGAAGGATCAGCTTTTGTAAATTTATACATGGCTGCATTGCGAAAGATTTCTTCTGTGATTCCCTTATTATCAAGGAATGAACACAGTTGCAAGAACATAGCAGCTAGTGGTGTAAGCCTGTCAAAGCTTATTTGCCAGGTTGAATAGACTGTCCAAGGGTAAGAGTCATGAGACTGGGCAGGCTTTTCACTGAGCAGTTGTGTCTGATGTTTTGTGTATAGATCCAAGAATTCATCCAGAACTCCTGACTTGGATATAAATGCACCAGCCTGGACAATAGCTAGAGGAAAATAACACAATGCCTTGAAAAAAAACATTCACACCACAACTAACAAACCAACAACTATGCTCTTACCTTTACTATCTCAGCTGCATTTTGCTGATTCTCGGAAGATATTTCTAGGCTAGCACTTTTTGATAACAATGCTACTGCATCTGCTTCATCCATGTCTGAGACATATGAGTGGTCCCCGTAAAGACGGAGTGCAGGATTGCGAGAGGTGATGATAATGTTTCCATGATCACATTGAGGAATGTACTGATTCAAGTCAATGGTAGGGTCATCTGCATTGTCAAAGAAAAGTAACCACTTCTCCTGCTTGGTGCTAAGCCACTGTAAAGCCTCCTTGAATGACTCCCCAACACTTTTTGTCATAGCTATGTCCTTTAGACCTGTCTCAACCATATCTATGGAGCTGGTGTCAATGAGAAAGATATCGGAGGACCTGCAAATATGTAACCTGATCAAGAAAAATACTCCCACTGGGAATAAGAGAGCTCACAAAGATGAATATTCATTTATGAATTTCAGTCCAATCTGGGTTTTTCCAGTACCACCAAGACCATACAGTACATAAATGTGTTGTCTTTCCTGGCCATCTGCAAAAAAAATAATGCATTTTGTGCAAAATATCCTGCCTTCCCTGGAATATTCTTGATGGACGAGGGCAGAGTTTGAGAGTTTGAGATGCTCGCATATTCCTGGTGAATTGCTGAGGCGTGATATTATAATGTATCATAGTGGCGCCCTGTATGTTAATCGCACGGTCAGTACCTCCTACACCTCCTGGACAAAATGCATAACTATCTTGGCACTGCAGATAAAGATTCATTCGCACCATGGGGCTGAGAATCACTGTCGTGGGCAGGCATGCTGTCAAGTCGGCACTAGAGGATTTCCTAACGTGATTTCAGTCACCAAGAAACTTTCCTCGTGAACCAGACTGACAAAAGAAACAAAGGTATTGCCACACTGCAGTGTAGGAGGTGGTGGAAGACGACAAGAGGGAGATAGTAGTCAAATCAGAGACAGCATCATGAAAGTCTGTTTTATGTCCGCAATTTGTTGCCAGGGCCTAATTAGGCTTAAATGTTCTGACATGGAAAACGTAACATTGCTAGATGTGGCGGGTTACCAGGGTACTGACGGCTCCACACCTCATATAGATACCGTCCGACTGAAAACATCTTTCTAGATGATAGAAAAAGAACAGTGCAAGCAGATTAGGTCTGACTTTCAAAATGATACAGGATCTCAGACTGACACGCCCTCAGCAAAACATATATATAACTCCGCGATAAGCACGGCAGAGATGTCTGCATGCGCAATCCGGTTCCCCGAAGGCGCACATATGAAACGAAGAATTTGAAGGTGAGAAAGACAGGCGTGCTCCGGCGGCGCCTACGCGAGGGCCGCCACCGTGTGGCCACTGATTGGGACGTCCTCGCCAGTCCTCACCAGCGCTATACCAGCATCGTTGCAGGCTCAATAAATTACCAGTCCCACCGTTTCCTGAAGAACGCTAGTCTCTTATAAACAGACGCTACAACAATTTAACTCGTACCTCGTTATGTTGTAGTCTGTCAGCTCCCGTTGATCCGTGCTAGGAGGGCGGGGTTGTTACATAATCACAAATTTTTCGGGTCTCGAATTGCTTTTCACAACGCGTTTTTCGCGGATTTAGAAGCACCATAATGTTCAGGGACTTGAATTGGTTGACCTTTCCAGCCAGGTCTCGGCGAAAAGAGTGACGACTGACAATGCCGAATTTTGATGGGCCAGCTGCTTAAAGAGCCGACTTGCTATTCCAGCTTCAAAATAGGTCAGATAGAATAATATGACCACCCAGATGCGATTGAAATGCCGTTTTGAACGGTTTTGTCTCCAAGACTTCGGTGATGGAGGCTACTGAAGGTGTTAAATAGGTAGGGCAAATTTCAAACTCCGAAGATTATGTAACAACCCGACCCTCCATACATCAGTGGCGCGGTAAACTACAGACTAGAAGAACGCCACATTAAATCGTCATAATCGCAGGAGAGACAAGTCAGCATATGTCCTTCTGTAACCTGCCTTTGACTCTGCTCAGAGCCGCATCGCTGCATTGGCCAAAAAAAGGTATCACAGCAGCCGCAACCTGCAGGCAGCGGGACGAGATCTGCCGTCTCATACATCATAGCGAAATGGAACGGCCCAATGAGACGGTTAGGAGAGAAAATCAGTGCGGGAGCGAACATGCCAGAAATAAAAGGGGCAGGAAAACAGTACTTTACTGATTTCCCAGAAAATTCCCCCTAATTTAGTTCTGGCCAAACAATGAGGCAGCGAGGCAGCGAGGCAAGGGCCAGCAGGGCGAGAGGATGTGTAAAAAGAGGCACACTGAAAAATAGAGATGAATACCATAAGCGCGACTCGGACCGAAGAAGCATCAGAGCGCGACTAGGGATCCCCACCGTACCCGTACAATACGGTTTACGGGTACGGTTATACGGGTGCACCGTACCGTACCGTAAGGCCCTCCAACGTGCCTTTTACGGTTACGGGTCGGCACCGTAAGCAGAACCGTATGAGGCCGTATGTTTACGGCCGTATACGGCAATATACGGCCCGTAATTCTACTGAAAAAATAGTCTGATTTCGGACGAGAAAATGCGACGCGTGTCACTTTGCTACCTCTCACCAAGATCGTATTCCATCCAGGAATGCATGGCTTGACTTGGCATCGCATCTCCTGGTGGCAACAAGAAATCTTATCTTATCTCCTCCAAATCAAATCATTTTGTTTATCTATATCTACCATAAACTTCCTATATAGTTGCAATTCCCCCTTGCCAAAGTACGGGGTTGTCAAATAGAACTGTCTAGTACCATCTCTGTCTGAATAGGAAGATTCTTGACGGCGCCCTCGATCAAAGTCATTTAATCGAAATTTATACGGCCGTAATGACCGTAAATGGCCGTAAAATTGGCCGTACCGTACCGTAAGACCCTCCCATCCCTGCTTTACGGGTACGGTTACGGCCGGGACCCCTACCTTAAACACCCGTAAAGTTTACGGCCGTAACCGTATACGGTTACGGTGGGGATCCCTAAGCGCGACAACAGACACTGCAGCTGTGACGCCGGATGTACTGTGAGTGGACTGATCTGACTGTTTAATTGCAACCGGACAGCGTAATTTTACAAAGAGTCAAGTGCCATTACAGACCAGGAAAACATTAGTGCCCGGTAGACTACAAGACCAGCTATTGAAATGCCATACCTCACACGGCTGTCAAGATCCCAGGGCCTCCGTTCCCCGAGAGCGAGACAGAGGAGCAGCGGCAGGTGGACTCATCGTCCATTTCTGGGTGCTTTGGGAGCTGCTGAAGGTGTACCGCAGGACACTAACACGCCAGTGTTCGATGAGGATGAGCGCATTAGCTGTATACGCCCCGAAGCCCTCCCCATGGCACCGCCTTCACCTCCGCAGCTGATTATCCCGCCGGTTCGGGTGGTATTTCCACGACGTACACCGTTGCGGGACTACAGGTGATATATGCATAAGCAACATCGCCCGAGGGAAAAAAAAAAAAAAAAACGGCAGCTACGGCGAAGAGAGATTGGAGTAGCGGAAATGAGTGAACGAACGAGCAAGCGAGCCATTTGCCTCACGCGTCCAACACGCAGAGCAGTCGAATGCACAGTGCCCACCCAGCTGTATCTTCGTGGACGCGCCGTTCGTGCATGTCCGCTGTCGGCAGCTGCAGCCCCGCTAGACACCACCGCATGCAGCGCCGATTCCTTCCTTGCCACGATACACGCCCGATGCGCGCTCGCGCCACCAGCAACGCACTCTTAGGAATCGCCACTCGTAAGCCCGACCGCACATCTGCGCCTTGAGTTACGGGCCGCTCTTTTTATCGCCGCGACGCACTCACAACCGCCATCCCACTCGCAATATTTCACTGTGCCGAGTCGGCGACACCACTGGAACGGCATGGAGAAGAAGCCACGCGACGTACGTAGCGGGGCGACAGCCTCCAGCTCTCGATGAGCCACCAATGGATATTTAGGGCTCCGAGACGCACGGCCCGTCGACGGGACGGGTCGGAAAACGGCCGTCATATTCAACCAACGGGGGTCACCCGTCCGTTGAGGGTTCAACCAGGAGGAGCCGACGGACGGGTCCCGTCCGTCACACCCGTTACGGCCGTCGACGGGGAAATTTGCTGAATAAAAGGATATTCTCAAATGTTTTTAGCCTTTCCCGCCCTGTATGAATTGCAAACATGATTGAATAATTTTAACACACAAAAGTATGCTACAACTCTTCAAATGCCTTCATCTTGGCATTCTCTTGCTTCTTGGACGTCTCCCGAGCCAAATGTAACCGCCATCATGTTTTGACAGCCAATGACAGCGACCATACTAGCCCCTCTCGATTTCCCGTGTCAAGAGCATTCCAATGCTCACCACAGGTTGTCGAGTCCTCAACTCTATAGAAAATAGTGACAGACGGATTGCAAACATGAAAATGTTAATCATCAGTTTGCCGCCATGTTGAAGTTTTTTCAAAACAAAATGCTTGAGTGATTAGTCGACAGTACAATGTGTACAGAACCATTAGATTTTGACTTCTTGTAAATTTCTCGAGTTCCCCTTGAAGCACTCTAAACTTCCCTCATTCTTTCCTTATTTATTTGGTCGGATCTTTTATGCTGCACCTACACATGTCTGTCAGTGGGACCCGTCACCCGTCGACGGCCGGGGACGGGTGCTCCCGTTGACGGGTCTACCCGTCCCGTACCCGTCCGTCCTGAAACGATATCCCATCGCTTGTCGGACGGGTCCCGTCCCCGTCAGACGGGACCCGTCGCCGTCGCTGACGGCGACGGCTCGGAGCCCTATGGATATTGGGCAACTCGGCACCAACACCGAGCACCGCCCCTGAAGCGTCATCGGCGGGTAAGCTCACGCGCACCGCCGTCGACGGTCGTCGAGCGCTCATGCTCGTCTTGCGCGCGCGCAGCCAGGTACGCCATTTGTGACCGACACCCCGGTCTTCGTAGTGACGCCTCGTCCTCGTTCGTGTCGTCGCCCTCCGCTCTGCAAGTCCGCGACCACCATCGTGCTCCCAACTCCCGGTTACCTATGACATCCCGCGCTCCTCCCTCCCCACTCCGTTCTCCCGTCTTCGAAACATAATGAAAGGGGCGGAGGCACACATCTACTCCTTCCCGGGTACGAGCACCATCTTGATTGGAATCTGCCTAGAAGGAAAAGGGCGGTCAGCGCTCGAACAACCTACGAGCGAGAAGAAAACGGAAGGCGGGGAGACGCTAGCGAGCGGAGCGAGCGAGAGAGGAGTGCAGATGCACGATCTCTCACATCGCCTCTAGCGCATTCGATTGCTGCGCCAGGAGTGTGTCGGCTGGCGCCGAGTGAGCGCGCACGCCCTCGAGGTACACGCCTCCCACGCCATCGTCGCGCGGCGCGATGACGACCAAGAGCCAACCCTCCCTTCCATCCCCGAACCCCTTCCCATTTGACGAGCACACCAAACGTACTAAATGCGCGTCGTGCTGGGCCTCAGCACTCATTCTTCCTCCGCCCCCCGTCCCAATTCTCGCGCGCGAGGCATCGCACGCTTCCTGCAATGAAAATTACAGAAAAATGCACCTTCCATTCCATCCGCCCGTCCCTCGACTCTCCATCCATCCAGCCAATCCATCTCCGCGCACGGTAAAGTCTTGCAGTTGGGTGTCGCCAGGAGAAGGTGGAGAAGCACGGGGGCCATTTTGTGGTGGAATGCGTCAGCTGTCGGTTCATCGCATACGGGGAAGGGACGGAAAAACATGAGGGAGAGTGTGAAGCACTGGAGCGAGGACGGGAAGAGTGGAAAGTAGGGAGGGGGAAAGGAGCGAGCGACGATGGGGAGACGGTGGAGGAAAGATCGGATGATGACCCCGACTCCACGTCTCGCACACACCGTGCCGGTCCCAGTCAGCGTGCCGGCCCCACGCGCCGTACCCTCTATACTATCCCATCGTGCACGGGAGAGAGAAAGAAGGAAGAAAGTAAAGGGCGTTACTCACCCGCCCAATATGCCACTGTTGACCGCAGTCGCATGTGTCACACGCAGCCGGTCCAGTCACTGGACGCCCGCTACCCACCGCCGCCGATGCGGAGGTAGCTTCTACCCGCAGCTGTCAAAGTCGAAGCCGCAGTCGTCCCAGCATCGGCCGCGAGGATCCACGCTTGCGCACGGACACTCCGCGTTACGGATCTTCCCGGCTTTGGTCTCCCTTCCACGCTAGACGAGATCATCGTTAGCGAGGCCAAGGGGAAGAGAACGAAGGGTGGTAGAGAAGGGAAAGTGAAGGAATGAAGCGCGAAGATTCAAGAGATGGGAGGAAACACGCCGTGAGGAAGACAATGCCCCGACAAGCGCGTGGAGCATCATCCCATCGTAAGCCGGCAATCCCTGGGAGATATGGCAATATTCATAGAATGAAACTCACTGCGACACGAACGCTATTCCATGCTATCAATCGAATCCGTCGTCTGAGCGTGCGTTGAGCGAGTGCGTGTGAAGGAGGCCGATTTCGGTGCCGCTTTACGATGTTAACAGTATTAGCAGCGGCCATTGAAAGACGAAGGAGGGAGGGGGAGGGGGAGGTGAAGAGGGACGGTGAGACTAAGCCAACGGAATTGGGCCGGCACTTTGCCCCACCCTCTGAAGGCGCGACGAAAGAGCCCTCTATGGTGTGGCTCAAAGCAGCGGCGGCGGGTGACGGATCCGTCGAGAAACCTCCTCGAAAGGTACAGAACTGGATTGGATCAAAGTGAGACGATGACCATGAGAGAAAGAGTAGAAAGTAGAGGGAGAGGGAGGGAGGGAGACGTACGAGAAACGTGGGCACGGCTCACATTGCGTGGAGGATAAGTATACGCAACCCGGTGGATAGAAGGAGGGACCATGAAGGGTTGGCAACGTTGGTGTTCTGGAAGGACGGTGAGCAGTGGATTAACTCTAAGAGGAGTTTTTCTGCGTACCTGGAGTGTTTGCAAGTGTTTCATCTGTAGCTAACGGTGAGATGGGACAGGAGTCTTGTTAAGGCAGCTCGCGTACCCTCGTTGGAGCTCGGGGTTCTTCTTTGTGACCTGATGGATGCCAAAGACCGAGCTTGAGACAAGGTGCAGGCTAGTGAAGTCCGAGAGATGCTGCCCTGTCCACAGATGTCTCACAGCGATTTCCATGGCTCAGTGGCCACAACGGATGGCCAACCCCAACGACACCAAAGGGAAGCAGAACGTCGAAGGCGAGTTCAGCAGCAAGCAAGAGTCCCACCGCGGAGCCCTTCGAGTGAGAGCAGGAGCTTTTGAGATTGGTCCCCACACATCAAACCCAATATGGTAACATCAAAACGTGACTTCTGGAGCTCCGGTGATCTGTGGAGAGTTGTTTGTCCATTCATCCATTCTCTCTTCCTTCTACCACTTGCGGGATGAGGCCGTCGCAAATTTGCACGGCAGTACTCGTAATTATGGTTTCAGGTATTTAATTAATGAATTCCAAAACATCACACTGGCAGACAGATCTTCAATATGTTTAATGGGATCCCTGAGATGTTTTCTGCTCAAATCTGCGCTATTCCCATGTGTTTGAAACCAACAGCCGTGACAGCCCTGTTTCAACGGGCCGTCAAGATGGCCGCCCGTGCCGTCTTGAGCAAGCCCAGGAAAATTCTCGATGGAAAGGGAAAAACACCCGTCACACGGGTGCCATCGAACCGTGGCTACAGGCACAGGCGGCGGCCCTAGCCGTCACAAGGTGAACACGCTCCCCATTCAAAACCTGACCTGGTGCCTGTCAATTGGTCTGCACCCAGTCAGTTCATGAATCATGAGGCATTTCACAACAATTTTAGGCAGTGGGCTGGCTGCTCGTGCGAAACATTTGGCCTGGTTGAGATGGCGCGGCCGATAGCCGACGTTTACAGTGTCGATCGTGGTGTCAATCCGATCAATTTCGTTTCTGGGAGTTTTCAGTCCAAGATACCTGTCGATATTGGCCCAGATACCTTTTCTCTCTGCAAATCAACAGACTCCAAGGAAGACAGAGCTTCATTTCTTGTTACTTTTGACTAATTCAAGCCCCCGGAATATTCTTTGGCAGAACCGCGCGGCACCCGATCATTGAATCCGAACCCCTGTTTCAACTTCACTGGTGACATCTGAATGTGAAACAGCCGGTGAAGCTGATCTCATATCAGCTTTGTGCTGAAAATCCAATTCGGCAAGCCCAACTGGATTCCAATACAGAGGAGGAACTTCCTAGATAGACCATGCACCTTGCACAATGGCCACAAACCAAGGGAGGTCAGCTGCCAATGGGGATCATGCTGTGAGAGGTCTCTCAGCATAAAACTGAGGTGTAGTTTAAACAGCTGAAAAAAAGATACAACCTGCTGGGATCGAAACCACGCAAGGGGAAATCAATTGCCAAAGAAACACAGCCATCAATTGTAATGTTTCCTAAAATCTAATGGTTCTCACAAATTTTCTAATGGCCCTTCCGCATAAACTCATTACATTTTTTAGAAAGACAAGTAAAATGCGAGCCTTCGAATTCCTCGCTGCAAATGATCAAGAACGAGAATTATGTAAACATAATTACTCTCAACAACGACGTCGCATCCATTTCTACACACACTCCTTATGATTATCTCTAAAGTGCTTCTACCTCTGTCCCCTCTGATATCTCATGACACCCCTCACTGGCAACTGCAGCGTGTTCCGGGTCACGGTCAATCTCAAGATTTAAACACGGTGGCACATACTTGTAGGTCTACACCTATCCATGTACTCTCCCAATCACTTTCCCCATCACTCATTTGACACTAATAACACATTCCAATGTGTTCTATTGCATCCCAATGTGGCCCTTCGGCATATTTGGAGGTGACACTCTGCCACCTTGCATTGCCGCGCGGCGGCGCCATATCCTTACCCCGAAAGCCTACCAACCTTATATCACGTACTTCCCCTTCCAAAATACGCGTCCTTGGATGTCTTTGACACGTCAAGAAAGGATATTTCGTCATTACCGACTATACTGTACAGTTTCGCTCAATTCGTATGTCACGGGTCACAGGGCCTAAAATTTAAGAATATGTTCGAACCTGTCACAGGTCACTGAGGGGATATTCGAACGTACCAAAAAAAGTCACGAAATCGGTGAAAAATGGCCCAAAAATCCAATTTTCGCGCGCACAGCGCGTTTTGACGGGGTTATGGACACGGGTAGGTTGTTGGGGATAATGAGAGGTTTTCTGGCCCATCCGGGATCTCGGAGATTCCGGCCCGGGGAAGACCACCCATTGCGACGAGAGGGGCAGGATTGGCGGAAAAAAGACTGTGTAATATGATTCATATATACCACTCTGGGTGGTGTTTCGTTGGCATAGCAATGCGCGCCGCCATTCTCTGCTTATTCTACACTTAAATTTTATAACAATGTCCGAGGGGCGCCCCGCCATTTTCCAGGTGATTTACGAACTTTTTCTTGGTGTCACGGCTGGTTCGGCGGATTTACGAAAACCCAAGTTCGAATGTGCGTGTCACAGGTCACAACCGAGGAGAATTGAGCGAAACTGTACAGTATTGTACCAGAACTTGATTCCTTATAAGATTATCAATTTCACGAACAATTTCCTCTGGGAAATTTCGAACAAAATAGCTTCAGTAGATTACTCTGGGTTTCCACTCCTCTTGTCCGCCGTGAACGTGCCACTAGTGGCTTCGGGAGGCTTTTGCATTGTCCTTCGGAGGCCCGGAGCATCACGTGGATCAATTACTATATACGGATTGATGTGTGGGGACAAATCTTGCGATCTGAGAGCAGGAGCGCAAGACCGAAAGGAGTAAACCGCGGAACGGACCGGCATCATCCGGGTCATGTGAGCTCCCACGGCTCGCGCGAGCGATGAATTTTGAAAAGACCCTTTGATTATCCCTTTGGAGGCTAGATCCCGACCACCCCCAAATGGGCCGATTTTTCTCCTTTTTTAGCAAATAGCTCAATTTTTGTTCGAACTGGATCTAGCTGAGCATGCCGCAACATTCCAAAACAGGTAAATTAATTCTACCTACCTACCTACCTACCCCGCTCTTTCGTGTAGGTTTAATGTTCCAATTTTGGGAAAAATTTTGAGACAAAAAGATAGTCAATGACCTCCTCCAGCGGCCGATTTTTGTCTGAACCGGAATCTGGCCTTGAAGAGTATCATCAGACCTCCTACTTTGAAAGACAAAACCAAGTGTAGAGACATGCCGGAGTCTACGAAGAGCGCATCAGAGTGCAGGGCATACTGTAGTATTTTGACCAAATGTTCAGGTGACGGGTGACAGAGGGTCGTGAACTGAACATTTTTTGCCTAGATGATGGTGACATTTCAATTTCGTGGCCCAAATAGGCGAAAAAACGCGAAAAAATTTGGTCCGGCATCTGCCGGACTGCCATATATAGGAATTTTCCCATGATTGCCGAGAAATGAACACCTTGCAAAATGAACACCTTAGGTGACAGGTGACACCCAGTGAACATTTGGTCGAAATAGTACAGTATGTGGTGTTCTTTATGAGCAGAACCTTGGGGTGACCTTCATTTACGCTGGCGTAGGCCACTTGCATGAGATGGAGTTTCTCTTTCGCCGCGTTCTTCTCTGTTACTAATAGGTGACAGTCGCGGGCGATATGGTCCTTCTTCCCACACCTGTAGCAAGTAACGTCCTTCTTCCAATCACTCCCACCACCACCGCCACGTCCACCTCGTCCTCCTCACGCATGCCAGGACCCTCTCTGCTGCGTCTGCTGGGCAACGAATGCCTTCATGGCCGCAGCCGAAATCACATCATCATGGGCCTTCACAAGCACCAGTTGCTCCGTATGTGCCTTGAGTGTATGTTCTTCACGAAGACACTTTACCAGTACTTTGCGCTACCGAACCTCTTCATTTAGGAGGACCGGAGTGATGGCCAGAATGTTGGTATGGCCCGTGAGGGAGATGCCTAGCACAAGGGAGGTAAAGTCATGTGGCAGACTGATCACTGTGTACTGAAAGATCTCGTAGTCAGATAATGGATCGTTTCCACACTTCAAGTCGCCTATATAGCCGTGGATGACGTCCAGATGATTCTGGAGCAGGCTTCGAGCAGCCCACTCGATCCCTGCGTACTTGATCTTCGAGATTTTGTTGTGTATTGCAGTCAGTGACTGCATCCCCTCGCGCTGATAAATTGTACAAAGGTTGTTCAAAACTTTTTCCACATCTCGGCGGCCGTCTGCAGGTCGTAGATGTACGCTATCTGGTTGTCGCTGACCATCTCGCTGATACGGTATCTCGTTTTTTCATCGCCAATCTGGGTATGCTGGGTTCGCGACCTTTGCATCAATTGTTCCTGTCGCCGGCGAGGCAGCGGCCTGTTGGAAAACCACGGCTGAGAATACCCAGGGGCCGGCGACATATTTCCAAAGGCTTTATCCTCCGATTTCCGAGTGTTGCCGGGGTTCGGTTCGGTTCGGTTCTTTCCCGATTTTTGCGAACCTCGAACCGGACCTGGGGTTCGGTGCGGTTCAGGTTCGGTTCAGGTTCGAACCTGAATGAACCATCAAAATTCTTTAGTTTCCCCCAGCGGTGTTGACAGGGTCGGAATGGTAGGGAAATGACCTTTCCGCCAGTTCTGTGAGCAAAACCCATGATTTCCTCTCAAGTCTGCCCCACGATCTCGCTTTCTTTCCTCATTACGAAATTCACACCGTCTTTTTCCAATTGGAACTCGCAACTTCAATGAGCATTCAGGCCATTGTGTGATCATTGAACAATACCCATACCTGCAATTCCTCTGTAGGTCTATTCTTAGCACTGAATACAGGTGAAACTTGTCCAGAGATGAAGTTCTTAGAAATCTTGAAGGACCAGGTGTCCCAATTTTTTTGCTGTCCAGCAAATTAAAAGCATAGTGCGTTATGCCAGAAACGTCTCAAGTGCCGATAACCTGTTGTATGCCAAGAGTTCAGGGTCACCCTGTAACCGTTCTCTTCAGACTGAAGAAATCGGTGAAGAGTTTGAATAATACATAACCATCTTTCACCAAACACAACCCGATGAGCAATCACCTTCTCGCACTCCGTAAGATCTTTGGTTGTGTTTGGAACAAATGAACACTTTAACCAGAGGTAACAGTCCAAGACTCGATTTGAACACCTTGGGTAACACGTAACAGGGGCTGAACACTTGGTCGAAATGATTCAGTACTGACATCGCACTACCAAAAAAGGGAGGGGAAAGAAAGAGAAAAAACAAACAAACAAAGAGTGTATGCTGTCTCCAGCGACAATGATGTTCATGTTTTTTATTTAGGATACTCACTCAAGTTAAGCTTAGCTGCGCATAGGTGAGCTCAGAGTGTTTCGAGCTACGCTGGAACTGCTTAGTAGGTGACCTATGCACACCTTGACCGGCATCTGCTTAGCTCTGTTCAGACGGGTATTTTACAGGTAAAAGATTCAGTTTGGACCTCGAAAGAACATGTTCAGAGTCGACAGACGGCCCAGAGAATTTTTTCCGCCCGTACTGATCGGTTATGGTACGGGTACGGGTCCTGACCGTAAGCTGGTCAATTTCTTTTATCTTCTATGCCGCAACCGTGATACGGACGGTTTGATGCCCTCCTCGCCGCCCTTACGGGCGCTTGCACACATCACTGGAAGCGGAAACAAAGGTATCCGAACGGGCGTGAAGGGAAAAGGCGATCGGAGAACATTATTGCCATACTGCACATGATGAACTACTTTGAGTCATTTCGTTCCTCAACCCCAACGAGAAAATACAGTCATAGGAATCATCCTAAGTGGAGACTACGGAACATGGTCTTTGTAATTAACGCCGTCCGCCCATGGTTGACCACATCTCCCTCAGCAGTTTAAGAACGTTTCGGCGGTTTTTATCACGAGGGAGTTCTTTTGTTGAGTGCCCACGAGTGATGATGGGGGAATTCGAGATACTTCTGTCTTGGCTTGTCAGATAACACCTGGAAGCTGCTCTCAAATTTTTCTCCTGGTCCTTGGTGAGACCATCGAGGGTGTGAATCCACCGATATTGGGTATCGTCGTGATCTGGACAAAAGACAGCATCTTTGTCTAATTCGTCGATCCATTGCCTGCGAACATCGGTCCAACCCGAAAGCGGGGATGAATGGTTTTGAATACCGGAGAACTGGGCTTCAAGCACGCGTGTAAGCTGACTTGCGACAGCGCCTCCTCCATCGCGGAATATCATGATATTCTGCTCCTCATTGGAGCACCTCGCCCCAGCATCTAGTGAACCCCAGAAGGCAGCTCCGACCTTGGCGCCGAGCCGATCTAGAATCGGGGCTTTTCCCTCGATTGCGATGCTCCTTCCACGGGCATGGTCTTTCGTGTCCTGGAGGCCGAATGAAACAACGCGCAGAACGCCACCTAGTACGAGACGCAGAACAACATGTGTCCCGTAGTTCGAGAAGAACTCGTAGTATTGCTCTTTAGATTCTTCAGACCATGTTGGTAACCGCTCGATTAGGCCCAGGAATTCTTGCGACAGTCGAGGATTGAGGGGAGCGATCCGAACCTCCGCAATAGCATGCCGGTGTAGATACAGCTGCGATCTTTTTGACATAACCGACCGAAGAGCACTAGAACTAGAATAATGTGCAGTTAAACCTGCGACGTCGCCTATGTCGAAGTCGCAATTCAATCGCTTGGCCGTGGTTCTTTTGTCCTCTTGGAAATCTTCAATATGTATGAATTGCTCCGTTTGATTACCGGAACCCTGGGCGAACCGAACGTCCGTGGGCTTTAAGGTGAGAACACAATTGCGTCCAAAAGTGCCACGGATGGGATCATAGGTGACGCCCAGATACGTATCAGTGAGCTCGCGAATTCTGTCGGAAGGGGCGTGGGGGGTATTCTATTGCAATCCTTTCGGCGTCCTGGTTGATTCGGTTCGTTAAAACTCCCCCAGGATAAATGTGGACCACTGTATGCTCACCGTCATCGTCTCCGCCGACCTTTCCACAAGTATCTCTGTTTCCGCCTTCGAGGCCAAATCGAAAGGTTCGGCTCCGGATAAAAAAAAAAGGGCATGCAATCCGGCAGGATCGAATACTGCAAATTGGCCCGGGGTAGCGATAACATCACGAATCGCTTCGAATAGATTCTGATGGCTCAATTCACCATTCGGCAAAATGCTGTATTCGGCGCGCATATCCGTGCCACCTCCGTTCTCGACGAAGACCGTACGCCACAGGGTCAATTTTGGAAAGAGTTTACGCTGAAGGTCGGTGATAATGGCGATCCGTCTCCCAGCCTCAAGCCTCCATTGAGCGTTCATTTGCTCAACGCCCTTACAGTCGACGAATTGGTCCCAGAACGACAGCGACTTAGTGATGACCACGAGTACGTTGGGACGCTCGCGGTCCACCAAACCGGAAAATTGCAGATTGTACATCGACTTGCCGAGGGCGGAGGTAAAATGCTCCGGGTCGTTATGGGCGTCGGGGGTGATGGAGTCCCATGACGCGACAAGAAGAATCACATTGGGATATGTCTGGCGGCGGTGATCAGGCAAGGATGGTGTATTCTCTGGGAAGTATTGCTGCCTGTATCGGCGCATAAGGGAGGCATTGGTGGCACGATCACCGAATGTTGTATCATCCAGCCCGGGGGTGTCGTCGAAGGCGATCTTTACGGTGTCTCCTGTCTCTTTGATGGGCAGAAGGACACTCACTCGTTGTATGACCTGTGCGAAGAATCAAATTTTTTTAAGGCTATAATTTATCGAAGGAATGGCGTACCTTAGTCGTTGACCCCAAGGTGCATTTTCCGACCATAAGGAGTTTCTGACCGATGAGCCTATTGATCGTCTTCGACTTTCCATGCCCACTGTGACCCACGGTGAGAATGACAGCTTGGTGCGCATGTCTGCCAGCTATTTGGCTCGCTTCGGTGTATGCTCTTGCTCCCAAGTCTAGAGGCACCCCTTCATCATCGTCCTGACATGTGTTGAATGCTAGCGTCTGCGATGGCTTATCGCTCGCAGTCTCTGTACTGGAGACGGAGCTGAGGGCAGCCACTTTTGGCATGCCCTGAGGTCCACAACATGTAACTCCGTCGTCCAATAGCAGACGCACAGCCGACCAAGCAGATTCGTGTGTACCGTCAAATTCGACGATACGCATACCTGCATCAATCAGATCGTTCCATGGCCACTGCTGGCCATTGTCGGAGGATGACCGAACGACAAGGAGTTTCCGAAACAAATCGTGGCCTGTAGCCCCGAGAAAGCGACTGCTACGATCGAATGGGAAGTGTTTAGACTCGTCATCAGCGGCTGTGGGTAGATACAGCATTCCGCCAATGCTGTTTTCGTCTGCACTGCTTTAGGACAAGACGTCAGGGACAAAGCGACAGCGCTGTGGAACAATACTCACATTTTCTTCACCCGCCGCTGCTGCTCAACAAACTTTTCGATTTCTGGAAGCTTTGCTTGTTTTTCTCGAGAGTTCAAGTTCACAAAAATAACCCGACGTTTTCTCGGATCTCCAGGATAGTCACATTCGACAACTTCCCTTCGGATGGTCCACCGAGGCATTGCAGCATTGATAAACTAAGAATCTCAATTGAACCATGTGTTCCACCGTGGATAGCTAGACCTACAGTCTTGCCAGATTTGTAGGCGCCCAGTATACTGAGGTTGAGATATATGAGTCATTATCTGAACCAAGAGGATGTTGATCACATACACGATGATCATCTCTTTCAATGTTGACTTGGATTACGATGGAGTTACACGAGCCTTGAAAGTAATTGTATGTATTGGCGACAAGTTTCGAGAGCACCAACGGGTTTTAACGGCAAGGCTTTCTACTGACGGGACCTAGGCTAAAACTGCATGCAACGTGGTCAATGTGCATGTTCTTGCGTGTATACGGTCGGGACCGGACCACGCAGTAGTCGTTCTTTTCATGCCGGTGCCTCGATCTGCCACCACGGTGACGCCACCATCTGCAGGTTTCGAGCACACCAAAGGCTTCCAAAGGCAAGACTTTCTGCTGATCGGACACAGGTTAATGCATGCAACGTGGTCAATGTGCGTGTTCCTGCACGTATACCGTGAGAACAAGACCACGCATTAGCCGTTCTTTGACCTGCTATCACGGCAAAATCCGAGTTGGTCATTCCGAGGGCCGCAACACCGCCATTTCAACGGTGGTAGCAAATCGGATGAGCCAGCGCAATGTCTTGTGACCGATGACGTCGTCATGGCCGGACTTTCTCTCTCCTACCACCACGACGTTCCGCCACGTAGCCCACGATGCAGCCACAAAAGCTGCGGATCCGTTTTCCTACGACTGTCAATATTAGTGGCGGTCAGACTAGGCGATTCTGGGCGATTCTCGTTGCGATTCTGGCGACGATTCTGATGTCGATTCTGGAATTGTTTTACATCAAAATCGTGCGAGAATCGTTCAGAATCGCCCTCTGCTCTGACCGCGAACTTCCTCCCGCGATTCTGTGGATGATTCTCAGCCATACTATCTGCGCTATTGATTAATTCGATAGCTGGTGGTCATGCTCAGCATCCCCCCTTCCGACTGCTGATGCGCCCTCCCCCGACATGCGGCGGCCCAAGTCCGCCGAGCCCTATTCATGCGCCGCTGAATATTGTCCGCATGGACGACACGGGCTCGGCTTCAAGCTTCAAGTCTTGTACATCTCAAGCGATAGCTTCAGCAGGTCATGCGACGGGAGCCCAGAGAGCATCGGCAGTTCAAGAGCAACGGACAGGTGGCAGTATGGACAAGGTGTGTATCTCGGCCCGGATGGAATGTAAACAGTGATCGTCAGCCCATCTAATACACTCACAAGACTTTGTAGTAGTCAATAATACTTGAATTAAATGAGAATCGGAATCGTCTCGACAATCGTTGTAGAAGCTCCTCCAGAGGACCTTTTACGCGATTCGACGATTCTGAGGCGATTCTGGATTTCGATGATTTCCCACGATAACAGAATCGAGTCCAGAATCGTCCTCAGAATCACCCATTTAAATTCTACTCTGACCGCCGCTAATCGCGCGCCATGTACCACTTATGCTTGATCCTCTGCTGATAGCAGGAATTATGTCCTATTGCCAAGACCGACTCCCGAGTGCCTTTGTTATGCGTTCGTGCACACTGGTGCTTGACCTTCTGACGATAGCGGAAATTTATGTGTCCGTGACGCATTTTGGGGGGAAACCACGAGTTCTATGGTACTTAGACTACTTGTATGCCTACTATAGCGGAATGTAAGTCACGAAGCAGCCAATGGTGTTAAATCTCGCCGGGTAACTTCGCCCGTTTATATTTATTCGACTCATTTGGCTATCGATAGTCTCGCACAACTGCATTGATTCATTTCAATGCTATCAGATTGCAACAGCCGACGTTCCAAGTCGTACGCTGCACAGATCATGACTACAGGACACCCCTCCGCTTCGCTCCAGTATTCAAGAGCGCAAGATGAAAGAGCCGCAAACTGCGAAGGTAACAAAATGCGGAAGTGTCAGTGGAAGACACCAGTTGAGAAGAGAAATTTAAAGCTTCGACATGAACTTTATTATTCAATTGGCATGGCACATTAGGGATGCGAGAATAAAAAAGGTATTCCAGTACCGTATTTTTTCATTCAATTCGTAAGTCACGCATGCGTCTCCTTATCGGTATCGAAATTTTATGGTGGTCAAAGTGCACATTTAATCGGCCGCAAGATAAACGGCCGATTTCGGACTTACCGCAACAAAGATACGTGATTATCTCACTTCCCCGCAAAAGAGATAAGGATAATCACGTCGCTTAACTTGCGGGGAAATCGTGGCATCCCGTAAGATATTTATATATGTCGGCCACAAGATACAGATGCGCCCGCAAGATAAAGACAAGTTGCGCGCGCAACTTTTGTAGTCATCCGCAAAATATTTAAATATTCGGCGCCAGCCGTCTCGGGAGTGTTTGCTCGAATACCTGGTTCGTCGAAAGCTATACTCGAGTAGCTTATGACAGAGAATCAAGCTACTTCTGTTGCCCACAAGTGGTCAGGCCAGCCAGGTATACATGACCATGCATTCATATGGACATAAATGCCGGTTGCAAGCCATTTAATCACTGCAACCGCATCCACACTGCCAGCATTATTCATAGGAACAGGAGTCTCAAAGCGAGTATAATCATTTTTTGGGTTTGCAGCTGATTTTCGAAGCTCGATTCGGCCGGAAATCTTACATCGAAATCGGATCATATACACGCTTGATTTTCCATCTGGAATTGATTGGTTGCTTGGGAGGCTGGGTCGGGAATCCTAGGGAGCTCTCAATACACCTTGTTCTGGCATGTAATTGAACTGGATTATCTGTCAGGCACAGTACTTTCAATCAGTCAAGATGCAAGTTCAAGTTTACATGTAGCATTAGTTCTGCGAAAGCTTCATGTTTGGTAATGCAGAGAAAGTACCTTGTCAAAAATTACACCTCGGTTCGGTGATTTCGGGGATGTTCATTTCTCCATATGCGCCGGGCCTAGATCAAGATTGAATTGCTAGGTAGGTTGTATTTTCAGCAGTTCATTTTCTGGGCTCGAGGCATTTTTCTTCCGGGCTATTCTTACCCTTGGATAAGAAAATTATGACTGAGTAGGTACGTGCGATCCCCTTTGATTCTCAGCGAATTCTATGACATAATTTGGCCCGAAGAGGTGAAGGACAATGTGTGTTCCTCATTGAACGGTCTCAAGACACCTAGGTCTCTCCTCAGTACTTCACTGGCAAATCAAATCACTGCAAAACTCGAGGTTGTTCAATCGCCATGGCTCTGATCTCTCAACTGTCCATCAAGTCTTTTTGATCAACCTGAATTCTCAATATTGCATACTGTAGGACCAGTCCATCTGGCTTCCATTACTATGAATCTTAGGAGAGGAAGGCTCGTGGGCACCTTTGAATCTGCCCTGAAAAGGTGAGGAACTGTAGATACCAGGCATGAGTGGTTGTAGAATTTAAATACGGAGCTTGATAGTGCCAGGCACCGTTCAACTGGCATAGGACTGGCCAACCTGGAGCTTACCAGGCTTTGAAATCGTCACAATCATATCTGATTTCCCGCGCTAGTGAGTTTGCTTTGTGTTTGATTTAAGAGACTATTGTAGGCCTGTAACACTTAGAGCACACCAAAGCGAATTGCACATTGTTGCTCTATTTAATGGTTACTATTCATTCACATTCTTACTCATATTTCTGTCGGCAAGTTCGATGCAAAACTTTTGCGGGGGACAACAAAAGTTGCGGGTGCAACTTGTCTGTATCTTGCGGCCGACATATATAAATATCTTACGGGATGCCACGATTTCCCCGCAAGTTAAGCGACGTAATTATCCTTATTTCTTTTGCGGGGAAGTGAGATAATCACGTATCTTTGTTGTGGTAAGTCCGAAATCGGCTGTTTATCTTGTGGCCGCTCAAGTCTATGGGCTGAGTTGAGCTGAGTTTTGATTGAGTTCAGTTGAGTTGGGTTTCCCTCGAGCTAATAAGGAGCAGGGTGTCAAGAAAGCACAGAGGGGAACTCATTTGGGCCAATTTGGAATGCTAGAAAGCTTGACAGTTTAGACCCTTGGACAAAAGTTAGTCAGAATTTTCAGAGGCAAATTGGGTTCATATCATCCAGTAAGAGGTACTGCATTCAGCGGCAAACTAGCTCAAGGCGGCATCGCAGCTAGCTGCCCCATTTGGTTAGCTGAGGTTCCATCGTGCTCTCTGCTGAAAATCAGCACCTAGTCGCAGGCTGGCCAAAGCTAGCTGACTGCCCGCCAGCCTAAAATTGCCATGAGCTGGCACAGCTCCGATGCCGTGGACTGGGTCACAGCAGCTACACGTAAAGCCGTGACCTAGCCGTGAGCTAGCCGAGGCATAGCCTTAGCTGCCAACAAGTAGCCGACAGCTCGCCACAGCTGCAAAACCGGTCGGCTAGGTAGGCCCTGAATGCAGTGAGGTTGAATGGTCTATTTATTCCCACAAAAACAAGTAGGAAACCATGTTTATGTGTGGATTTGCATTTCAGAGGTATTTTTACTCTCCAGAACACCTTCATCCTAAAAATCATACTGCCAGCCGTTTTCGGACGGTGGCTGTGACCATTGTCTGGCAGATGGGAAAGTGATAATGTCCAAGGGGATGAGGGCTGGACAAGCCGGGACCTAGGGCAGGCAGGGTGGGTCGGCTGCTTCTCAAGACTCAAGGAAATTTGAATAGCTTGGATTGAGCTCAGAGAGCTGACATAGCAGCTGTGCCAAAAAAGTTCTATGCATGTACTTGGTGCACAGGAACAAGTAATATTGTGTGGACTTCACGGCAGCGCTCAACCCTGGCGGTTACCACCCAAGTCCTTGACAATATTTCCTTTATTACAGGCAAGTTGAAGAGTGAGACAGATATAATTAACCCCGACACATTCGGGGTTCCCATGCCCGATGTGAGCTGGTTGACATGTTGACTGAGTGAGAATTGGACCAAGTGAATTCATAGTACTATCCACCGTTATTTATGGGTGAAAGAAACCAAACAATCCTGAGCCATAAAACTTTCCCCCATAGGACTTTGTCCTATTCAACATACGTGGACAGTGTTCATATGTCTTTGGCCAAGTTCTACAAGAGTTCTCAGGACTCGAATAAACCTCACTGAATGCAAACTGAATTTTCAGTTGGCTCAAGAAGTGATTTGAGCTGCAACCAGTTAGTGGGCTCTGCCACGGAGCGTGCTACAAATGTTATTCTGTTTTTGAGGTCACCCATTCGATTCTCACCAAGGCATTTCTCTTTTTTCCTTTTTATTTTCCTTTTTAGGGTGAGGACTGATTTGATCAATGTTCTGCCTTCCTTGTTTTCTGGGGTAATTTCGCGAAATTACGGCTCAGTTGGCCGAAATTTTTTTGAAGGGTGATAATTTCACCACATTCCGTAAAATTTCAGCTTGACTTTGGTTGGCTTATGACTTTATATGATTAGCGTCTGGTGCCATTGACTTTGATATTGACTGCAAATACTTACGAAGACTAATGCCTTGAACTCAATGAGGATGAAAACTTGACTCAAGGTTTGAAGAGCAACAGCAGAAAATGCCCAGTTGTTTGCTGGTCAGCAATCTCGTGGAACTGTCACAAAACTGCCACATGGGCAAACAGCACTGAATGCTGATTTTGCGACGTCAACCTCCTTCTTCCTTTCCCTCCATCTTCCTCCGCTTCCTCATTCCCTCTGAGAACTGTGTGAGTCCAGTGGTTCTCTTTCAGCCTGCTCATGTGGTAAGCTTCTCTGTCTGTGTCTACCCCCTTGTTCAATGTCTACGGCTCTTGACAAAGTCTCGCCACCTAGTAACCTCGACACTCCCCACCTGGTTGCTTTCAATGCTTCTGTCCCTACTAACTACTCTATGCCATCTACACTGCTGCAACCCAACACTGAAAGTCTCTCCAAGCCTATTGTCTCATCATATCCGGTGCTTCTTCCCACCCCCGTGTATTACCCCCACTCCCCTGTCTCAACCAAAATTCATTGTTGTGTCTCCACCTGGTCTACCAGTACCTTGTTGTCCCTGATGTCGAGCCCACAATCTTTCTCTGATCAAGGTCCCTCAGTCGCTATTGTGGCCGGTTTCCTCAAGCTTCAAGGCACAGTGTGCACAGCAATTTTGAGGAAGAATTCACACTTCGAGAACTGCATGCAGTTTCAATACCATACCACCACGCCAACTTCAACGCTTCAACCTTAACAGGTGCCTTTGCATGTGCAAGAGACTGCTTAAAACTCGTGTTTCCTCAACCGGCCAACGCTACTCAGTATTCAATTGCAGCCCAAGTCCCCGAGTTCCCAAGTCTCTGCATAACCCCTTGTCTTTCACTCTCGCCCATCCCATATGGACTGCCTCTGGATTTATTCTCAGTCCACTTTTACTCCTTGCTCCTGCATTGCTGTCATGTCGCCGTGTCTTGCCTATGTTGTGGTCCTGTATTTCATAGTTTGTTTTTTGTAGTTTGTTATTCATTGATTTGAACCTCATTGCAATATTGAGTCCCACTCCCTCACCTCAGATGTATTATCAGCGACTGCTTAGCAAGCCAAACTACCTAGTAGGCCACCTGCATAATAGAGGACACTGTAATATAGAATCTCCGGGTTTGGTGGTCGTAGGATAGAATATGATCTATCATGACAATGCACATCAAATTTTGAGGCAGAGTGATGCAGCAATCAAACATTATGGCAGGTTCTCGGTCTTTGGCTTGTTTCTTCACCAATTCTTTGCCGATTCACAAGTTTTGGGGCTTGTTCGCATCCCTTGATTCCAATTGATGACCTCATGCTATACCACATGTGAACACATTCTCCCTTGCCTCTTGGACCCTCCAAGATCATCTCGACCTGATCCTGAGCGGCACATTCCAGCCACCTTTATAGCAGTCCACCTGTCCTGTATAAGGACATGTAACTTGGTCCTTGTATTCAATACCACCAACACACTATCCTCCAATATTGAGTTGATTTTCAACTACCCAACCTTCTGCTCGCGCTGGGCTACTACTCAAAACCACCAAATTTCAGTTGTCCCACAGAGATGGATTTTGTTCAACGGGTTATTGGTATGCGGGGTCATCCTTTGCATCCAGGTATGTCTTGATACTTCCAATTGAGGCTTCTATGACTTAATTTTGGGTTTTGCTGCACTCTGTCCTTCAGAAGAGAGGTCATTCTGTCTGGACAGCAATCTCACCCATCATAGTTGGCTGGAAACCAAACAGTTATGGGCCCAATTGTGAAAATGTAGAATCCAAAGGAGTGGCGGGGAAGTAAGACAGTAATTTATTCATGCTCTCTCGAGCCTTTATATACCCTGGAGAACAATGTACCCAAATAAATACAAATACATGTTGAAGAATAATGGTATCCAAGAAGTAGAGTTTCAGGCCAGCTGAAACTGCTCAACAGGCTGTGCATATCCAAGCATAGTGTGGCCATGTATGTGGACATATCTGTCAGCTTGTTTCTCCAATACCAATATGGGTCAGATTTGCAGTTTGAGTGTACTAAATGATGTAGCCCTATTCACTGAATGATTTAGAATGCACTGGGGTGAATAGCATGAGTGTGCACAAATGATTTGGCTGGGTGGCCCACTAAGTCGTTTATTCCTCATTTGGGATACTGCCGGAAATAAAATTTGACAGGCCATGGAATGCAGATGTAAATTCCCAAAAAATATCTCAGCTCACACATAGGATGTATACCTTTGTTTCTGATTTTTCTTATCCTTCAATATCTGCCTCTCCCTTCCATTTTGCCTCCTCACACCAAAAATAGCAATATTTCATTAGGGTTAAAAACTCTATCTGATAGTACAAGAATCATATGTAATTTCAGTGTAATCTAAAACCAGAACAGAAATATGCTAAATCAGGGTGCATTTCAGATTCTCTGAAAGCAAAACAATCAGAATAGTACAAAGGTGAAAGGTGAGCAGATAATGGTGCTTTCAGCATGTCTTTCAGATGAGCTGATATCTGTGAGGGATTTTTGCTATTGGTTCAAGCTCACAAGGCCACAAGGCTATGTCCAAAAATCACAAGCTCAAAAAAGCTCATTTAGAAATGACTTGTTTTTAAAGTGCTATAGCGATGTTTGGTGGATATTATGAATTTTGCAGCATGTACTCGCAAAAGTGGATGTGTGGATACTTATATACACTAATTTTGCATTAGAGAGGAGGGTTATTTTTTCGACTTTACTCTCTGATACCTTATAAAACAGCTTGGACCTCGAATATTTTTTTCTAGGCTGTTTTACCCATGGTAAAACAAACGCATCTCCACAGTGTATGTCAGACCACGGCAATTGGCCATTCCAAGGGTGATGGCAAATCGGTCGGGAGACCAATTAAAATATAAAGCCCTCGGAATGACCAATTCTCCAGGAACAGACACATTCCAGTGAGAGGAGTACACTTGCCCCCCCCCAGAACTTCATTCGAAAGGCAGATATTTCTGCCTGCAGGTGGTGACACGCATACAGCACGTCTGAGAGCATGAGCTGAATTAATGTTGCCGCGACTCCAAGTCGGCCAAATCAATTTATCGCAAATGACATCTGACTGAAGGGTATAACTCCAGTGATTATATATGAAGTATGTAGGGTCATAATGGGTGTATAACATATACCAAGGGTTTCCGTTCATACCGCACCCGTTCGTGGGAAATATTGGATTTATTGATCGACTCGAGTCGAGTCGAGTCGAGTCGAGGTAAACAATGATTTGGGAATTTCTCCACAACCAAACATCCAATCGCCAAGGCGTTTGGATATATCATGGACCTATATTAGCCCTCTTTATTGGCTATGAGATATGTACCCTTTGGGGGTAAACAATGTGGCTATACACAAAGTTTGATTTGATCGACTTGGAGTCGCGGCAACATTAAGCTGAATAAATCAACCACACAACTCCAAGTACGGCCACAAGGCAATAAATGTGCGAGCTGGTCAATCCATGCTCAGTACTCGGCTGGCAGGACATGGTGGTGAAGGCAGGGAACGAAGCATTGGTGAGACGATGTGCAGGGATGGGGACAATGAAGGAAATGAGCAATACAAGCGTGTGAACGACGAGGGACAAGATGAAAGCGAGCATTGAGAGGGTGACAAGGGACTAAGGTGGCATACGAGACCTGGGGCAAAAGCGGTCAAATAGCGTGTTCACAGGAATACAGGGAAGTGAAGCATATATAGTAGAAATAAGATAAATAAAGGGGACAGGGGCAAGGGAGGACCTGAAGGCTGTACGTGCTATGACTCCGGACCTCAAGACAATAATGCCGTGTAAAAGAAGGCAACAACTGAACCTGTGACAGGAACAATGCTAGATGTCAGAGATAAGGGGATGTAAGGAAACCGTGAGGAAGTGAAGTAACTGTAGTAATTCCGGGCTCAGCGAGGAGCAGTGCTCATCAGTGGAATAGCCCAAAATCGTTGCCGATTAATCAGTTGAATGTTTTTGGAGAGGACCTACCAAGTGGTGCCGGACTCGGAGCGCTGATAGCGGAGTTCCAAAGGGCTTCATATGGACACATATAATTTTATGAAGCGGGTAAATTAAGCGCAGAGGTCGGGCCGCTATTCAACAAATGCCGAATAAGTATAGAGTTCAGGTCAGATTTATAAGTAAGCGATGATGGCCCTGGACAAGTGCAGTTTAACCGAGTTCCTTCTCAGAGAAATAGAAACATCAAAACGGTAAAAAACCCCAAGATTAAGCAAAAGTTGGGACCGTTCTGGCGGTACCCCAAAATGGTGAAAAAAGGCAGCTTCCTCGTACAGTAAGATTAAGAGAACTAATTCCAGGTGTTTGGTTCATGAGCTATCAGTAGCTAACGGTGTCCGCCCACGGATGGCAAGAACAACCTCCTTGAACATGTTAAGGACTTTCCGACGGTTGTTGTGGCGGGGGGAGGTCTTCCTTGCAGCGTCTATTAGTGATTGTGTAGGAACTTGTTAGATAACACTGGGAAGCTGCCCTCAGATCGCTCTCCTGGTCCTTGGTGAGACCACCCAGAGTGTGAATCCACCGATATTCGGTGTCGTCGTGATCCGGACAAAGGACAGCGTCTTTGTCTAATTCTTCAATCCACTGCCTGCGAACATCGGTCCAACCCGGAAGTAGGCACGGCGAGAAGGATGACAAGTGGCTTTGAAAAACGGAGAACTGGGCTTCCAGTACGTGTGTAAGCTGACTTGCAACTGCATCTCCTCCATCACAGAACATCGTGATATTGTGCTCCTTGTTGCAACGGCTAGTCCCAGTATCCAGTGAACCCCGGAGGGCAGCTCCGACCTTGGCGCCGAGCCGATCTAGAACCGGGGATTTTTGCTCGATTGAGCCTCTTCCACGGGCATGCTCTTTCGTGTCCTGGCGGCTGAATGAAACAAGACGCAAAATGCCGCCTAGTACGAGACGCAAAACAACATGTGTCCCGTAGTTCGAGAAGAACTCGTAGTATTGCTCTTTCGATTCTTCAGACCATGGTGGTAACCGCTCGATGAGGCCTAGGAATTCTTGTGACAGTCGAGGAGTGGGAGAGGCGATTCTAACCTCCGCAATGGCATGATGGTGTAGATACAGCTGCGATTTTCTTGTCATAACCGACCGAAGGGCACTAGAACTTGAATAATGTGCAGTTAAACCTGCGACGTCACCTATGTCGAATTCGCAATTCAGTCGTTTGGCAGTATTTCTTTTGTCCTCTTGGATATCCTCCATATGTACGAATTGCTGCGTTTGGTTACCGGAACCCAGGGTAAACCGGACGTCCGAGGGTTTTAGGGTGAGGACACAACTGCGTCCAAAACTACCACGGATGGGATCATATGTGACGCCCAGATACGTATCAGTGAGCTCGCGAATTCTGTCGGAAGGGGCGTGGGAATAATGCATTGCAATGATTTCGGAGTCCTAGTCGATTAGATCAATTCAGACCTCCATATAAACTGTGAACCATTATTTGCTCACCGTCGCCGCCTCCGCCGACTTCTCCACAAGTACCTCAGTTTGCGCCTCCGAGGCTAAAGGCTCGGCTCCATCCATTCCGGGAAGATCGGAGCCCACATACGGGCCCGAGGGAGCGAAACCGCGACGCATGGCTCCGAATGAAGGGACGTGGGAGTGAGGAATTGTGATCACTTCCGAGTCCTGGTTGATCAGGTTCGTTAAAACCACCCTGGAAGATGTGAACCATTGGATGCTCACCATCATCGTTTCCGTCGACCTTTGCACAAGTATCTCTGTTTCCGCCTTCGAGGCCAAATCGAAAGGTTCGGCTCCTGATAAGAAACAAAGGGCATGCAATCCCGCAGGATCGAAGCCTGCAAGCTGGCCCGGGGAAGCGATAACATCACGAATCGCTTCGAATAGATTCTGATGGCTCAATTCACCATTCGGCAAAATGCTATATTCGGCGCGCATATCCATGCCACCTCCGTTCTCGACGAAGACCGTACGCCACAGGGTCAATTTTGGAAAGACTTTACGCTGAAGGTCAGCGATAATGGCGATCCGCTTATCAGCCTCGAGCCTCCATTGAGCGTTCATTTGCTCAACACCCTTACAGTCGACGAACTGGTTCCAGAACGACAGAGACTTAGTGACGACCACGAGTACGTTGGGACGCTCGCGGTCTACCAAACCGGAAAATTGCAGATTGTACATCGACTTGCCGAGGGCGGAGGTAAAATGCTCCGGGTCGTTATGGGCGTCGGGGGTAATAGAGTTCCATGCCGCGACAAGGAGGATCACATTGGGATATGTCTGGCGGCGGTGATCAGGCAAGGATAGCGTATTCTCTGGGAAATATTGCTCCCTGTATCGGCGCATAAGGGAGGCATTGGTGGCACGATCGCCGAATGTTGTATCTTCCAGCCCGGGGGTGTCGTCGAAGGCGATCTTTACGGTGACTCCTTTCTCTTTGACGGGCAGAAGAACACTCACTCGTTGTATGACCTGATGCGAAGAATCGAATTTCTTCAGGACCATAATTTATTGCAGATGCCGTACCTTAGTTGTTGACCCTAACGTAACTTTCCCAATCTCGAGGAGATTCCGACCGATGAGCCTATTGATTGTCTTCGACTTTCCATGCCCACTGTGACCCACGGTGAGAATGACAGCTTGGTGCGCATGTCTGCCAGCTATATGGCCCGCTTCGGTGTATGCTCTTGCTCCCAAATCTAGAGGCACCCCTTCATCATCGTCCTGACATGTGTTGAATGCTAGCGTCTGCGATGGCTTATCGCCTACCGCAGCCTCTGTACTGGAGGCGGAGCTGAGGGCAGCCACTGTTGGCATGCCCTGAGGTCCACAACATGTAACTCCGTCGTCCAATAGCAGACGCACAGCCGACCAAGCAGATTCGTGTGTACCGTCAAATTCGACGATACGCATACCTGCATCAATCAGATCGTTCCATGGCCACTGCTGGCCATTGTCGGAGGATGACCGAACGACAAGGAGTTTCCGAAACAAATCGTGGCCTGTAGCCCCGAGAAAGCGACTGCTACGATCGAATGGGAAGTGTTTAGACTCGTCATCAGCGGCTGTGGGTAGATACAGCATTCCGCCAATGCTGTTTTCGTCTGCACTGCTTTAGGACAAGACGTCAGGGACAAAGCGACAGCGCTATGGAACAATACTCACATTTTCTTCACCCGCCGCTGCTGCTCAACAAACTTTTCGATTTCTGGAAGCTTTGCTTGTTTTTCTCGAGAGTTCAAGTTCACAAAAATAACCCGACGTTTTCTCGGATCTCCAGGATAGTCACATTCGACAACTTCCCTTCGGATGGTCCACCAAGGCATTGCAGCATTGATAAACTAGGAATCTCAATTGAACCATGTGTTCCACCGTGGATAGCTAGACCTACAGTCTTGCCAGATTTGTAGGCGCCCAGTATACTGAGGTTGAGATATATGAGTCATTATCTGAACCAAGAGGATGTTGATCACATACACGATGATCATCTCTTTCAATGTTGACTTGGATTGCGATGGAGTTACACGAGCCTTGAAAGTAATTGTATGTATTGGCGACAAGTTTCGAGAGCACCAACGGGTTTTAACGGCAAGGCTTTCTACTGACGGGACCTAGGCTAAAACTGCATGCAACGTGGTCAATGTGCATGTTCTTGCGTGTATACGGTCGGGACCGGACCACGCAGTAGTCGTTCTTTTCATGCCGGTGCCCCGATCTGCCATCACCACGGTGACGCCACCATCTGCAGGTTTCGAGTACACCAAAGACTTCCAACGGCAGGACTTTCTGCTGATCGGACACATGTCAATGCATGCAACGTGGTCAATGTGCATATTCTTGCATGCATACGGCCAGGACAGGACCGTGCAGCAGCATGCTGGTGATCGATCTGCTGTCACCGAAATTTGCGACCGCCTGCAGTTTTTGATCGCACCAAAGTCTTTTACCGGCAGGGCTATCTACTGATCGGAAGCAGACTAAACTGCGTGCAGCATGGTCAATGCATGCACTCGCACGTTACGAAGTGACGAGGGTGAGTACGACTCCATTTGTGAAAAAAAGACACACCAAGAGTATCTTTGTATTTTGTAGAGAGCCTAGCAAGCAAGCCGAAACTTGTAATGATAGCCGGATCGGGACGTATGGCAGCAGGTTGCGGAAATTACAGCCATTTTGGAAAGTATAGAGGGGTTTCGTAAATCGTTGATGCTCGATTTTTGTCCGGTACCAACGAGAAACGAGAATGGAGAACACGGCATGTCATGGCATGATTGCGGCCATCAAGGCCATCAGTACGTTATTGTCACATCCCTGGCAACATCCGGAACACACATCCGAGGCCAATCACTTATTTTCCACCACGTAATTATTTTTTGTACATAGTGGGCCGCAATAATCGTACGTTTACAAAAATAACATCACAGATTGCAAAGTCGTACGTTTAATTATTATTTCACTGTGTGGAATACTTCCGAAACCTCCGGCTGTCTAGTCTATTTGTGGAATTCCGGCACGCTTTCCACTTGATGCCATATCAATCATTTAAGTTTTCCTACGGTTGCATTTGATTCTGCGCAGATTTCGGCCATTGTTGCCACACTTACAAGTTTCAATAAATTATCTTGTGTCCCCAGTAATTTTAGAGAGCTCCACACTCTCTGTGGTTATAATTCAGTGCATGACATAAGTGTTTTGACTGTCTCCGCGTCACTTCTTGTATCTGGTTTCAGTGCAGGTTCAGTAAAATTCAAACAGGCTAACTCCACGGGGCAAGAGCTAGCCCTGCAGCCTCCAAACAGTATAAAATGGCTAAGAACCTTGGTATTTTTACTTACTTCCCTGCCTCTACACAGTCACTACAAATTTGCTGCCACCTCGATAATGGCCGGTATGCTTCAAATTTGCAGTAATCATTTCAAGATATGAACATCTTACTGCAGGTTATGAGAAGCCTAGACTTCAACCATCCTCTCCTGGACGATTTCATGAGCTCGGCATAATCATCTTTCGACTTTTTCTCACAATTCTTATCAGCCTTGGTTTCGGTTGCTCTCTGCCCTTTTGTCTGCGGGAAAGGGACCAAGTGAACACCTGGTATCTCGCTCTTTATGTCTCTGCATTTTCGACTGTCTGGCTCGGAACCCTAGGTATGTTTGACTGCCTAATCAGTATCAGCTGTTTATGTGATATTGGCTTGAGGTCAATTCATCGTCCCACTATCTCTCAAATGGTCCCGTGTACTCTCCACGAACCGCATTATCTACAATCGGTCACATGTTTCACATATGCGTGTTGACCGGCTACGTTGACTCCCTGATTACATTCCACCACCACAGCGACCAGTTTTGCTGTTTCGGGCCTTCTGTGCAATCCCAAGTATTCTCTTGACTATCCGGAACTCTGCCTGCCTCTTTCCATCCAAACTGTTGCATTATTTGTCAGCAAAAATATCCACCCTTCATTTGGTTCTTCTTCGCCACTCTTTGTTTCATTCCTTCTCTAACGGTATGTCCAATACTATCATGTTATCATTCTGAATTCTATTTCTAAACAGATTCGGACATGAAATATGATGATTGTGACTGTCTCACACCTCAAGAGAAATTGAAAGGTGAGTAATCCTACACCATTTTAATCACTGGCTGAATTTATTGTCCAGCTGTGATTGGTGGTGAGTCCGGTCATTGTGATAGCATAGAAAACATATTGAAAATTCCATCGAGGATGCAAACCTCCAATAATCTCATATGGCCTCGCTTCACGTCTCTGCGGAGGTGGTGACACCAATGGTATAAAGCTATGGTTATTTTTCTATGACAGTGCTAATATTTCTCGGATTGTCAGAGTCCTCATCAGAGGCCGACTCGGATGCCCCGAAGCGAAAGCGCAAGGGCAACAAACCAGTTCTACCTCGCAAGCGCTCGTCGAATTCAGGGTCCAAAGCGCCGGACATGGGTTCAGACTCGGATTCTGAGCACGGAATTCGTGTGACAGCCAAGAGCAAAAAACGTCGGGGTGGTCTGGTTGTTGATGAAATTATCTATCTGGACTCCGCCCCAGAGTTGTGGGACATTCCAGCCTCCACTAATCGTGTGGCGTACATTTTGGATGTCACGGACACACCTGAACTCCTCGGACTTTATCACCCATTAACACTGGATGCATATGTTAAGAAGCAGGTAATTTTGGTCTTACTTTCCCTGCATACTCACCCAATTTTACTTCGTATTAGTGTCAGGACACCTGGACAGGCCCAACGGGATCAGCAGTAAAGAACCTTGCGAAAGTCGTCCTTTTCGATCTGGAAGCTCCCCCAGTATTATGCCGTCGTTCTAACTTGAAATGTGCTGGCTGCTACATCTGCTCACTTGCTGCGGACGATTTTCTTGATGCATGTCAGCGTTGGGATGACATGGACGAGCCCCAAGAGAATATCTCTGCTCCCATTAGAGCAGCTAAAGTTGCAGAATCCGAGAGTGTGGCAGCTGCAGCATCTGCGTACATTTTTCTTTCTATTTCATAGTATGAGCCTCATCTCATTCTCTTCATCCAGATTTTATCGTAGCACTCAAATGGTCACCTGCAAAGGGAAGTTCCTTGATTCCACTGCTGTTTGTGGTGGCCGTGCAATTCTCCGGAAGTTCAGAGATGTATGTTACTTGACTCTTGGACGCAGTCTACCTGATTAAAACTATTCCATAGGGATCACAGAAAGGAAAAACATATTTCGTGGGTTGTTCTGAATGGGCTGACGGTGATTCTGACACCATGTCAAAATTCCACCGTTTCACTGCAATTCCTTCGGGTGTACGCGAATCAATCCTCGTCAAATTGTTCAAAGGTGACCCAATCAATGAAGAGGACAATGATACCGATGTTCTTGTTGGATCATGCTGTCACATTATCCATCCGTCTCATCTTCCGCAGAATTCACGCTGTCGTGAGTGTTCTTCTATAAATTCCATCAATTCTGCTGCAATTTTCTGACTTTATTCAACGAGGAACCATTTCCAACATGGTGTGCATGTTGTCGCACAACTTCAGAAGCATTTTTGCAGGGCCAGATTGTCTATCCTCATACCGATTGATGGAAGCTTGTGGGCAGTTGTCATTCCGGGTCCCGGTCTTCCTCATACCCACCCCTCATTTCCTCACACAAAAATCCCGGCAGCTGTGGTACAGAAGTACCAGAAATGCATTGAAGCCACCGGTTCGGTTGGAATTACCACCCTTTGAGTGGACAAAGGTCAGTGACTTAATTGAACTTAGGGCATAATGCAATTTCTATAAATTTTAGCACACAGCACCTTCGAAATTCTGGGAGGGAAACTCCTGCAGGAGGTTCATCCGGGAATGATAAATAGCCGCAAGCGACGGGATATTTTTCATGCAGATCACATAGCTAGATTTCCACGAGGAACCGGTCTTGAAGGTGAGACAGCGATTGTTGATGACTTCAAGAGATCCTAATGCTACTTTCCAGGTGTCTATCATGAACTCGAAACTGACAAGTTACGTGATATGGCGGAGAGATATGTTCATTCTGCCACCACTCGGACAGATGGGACACATGTTATTATCGCCATCAGTCCTGAGCTCGCCAAACTAACATCCGAAGCAATGTGGATTATGGTTGACACAACGTTTGCTGTGGTTCATGGGAAGACCAATGAGTGGAAGTTGGTTATTTGGTTGAATTCAATTAAGCGTGAGTGCTGATCGTATTACACTTTTAAAGCTCACACATTTCTAGGTATTGTTATTGGTTGGGTGTGGAGCAACCGGGCTACCCGCGAGGCATTTGTGCTTGTTTGGAATGGGATTTTCGAGGCTACCGAGACAATTACTGGAAAGGCATTAAATTTCAAGGCCTTTTCAGCCAAGTCAAAACTCCTTGGTGCAATAGGTGATTCTGAAGGTGCTCAGGCTCAGGGCCTCGGTGATGTCATCATTTTGCGGCGCATGAACTCAACAACAGGGTGGGAGGTCGACTTGATCTTAATGTTGATATGGAAGACATGCATCGTGCATTTTAATCGGTCAGTTTTGTACACTGGCTGTAGCTTTTCTGTTTAATCTCGCACATTTTATTCAGTGGTGTACTTCTCCTCAAGGTGTATATCAGCGACAACGACCTGCAATATCTCTTTGGCTTTCCCTACCTTGTCTCCAGTGAGGAGGTTGAGCAATATTATATATTTTGCAACAATTCAAGTATAGCCCAGATTCAAAGTAGGTTTACTGAGAACAATAACATTCAGAATTACTACTGACAGATTTCAACAGACTGGTGGGCACACAAACAGAGTTATCCTTGGTTGCTGCCCTCCTTGAACCGGGAACTGTCTCACATGGATAAACGACACTGGGATCTTACACCCTCCCACTAATCCAATTGAGGGGAGTCATGCGCAAGATAATCAAGTCAACAGCACCAATCGGCCCTCCTTGAGGCCATTCTCCTGTAAGTGTCGAAATCTGGACGAACACACCCCTTATTAATGCTCAATGCAAGGGCAAAGAAACTTGACAATGAACCAGCATGAGTTATCATGGCGACATTGGCATCTGGAGTGCTTGAAAATCCCAACAATTCGCTCCAGGCACGCTTTCGAAGGAAAGGACAACGGGATGCACGCAGCAGGGAGAAACACGCCGAGTCCCATAGCCTCACCGGTAAGGAGGCCCAGAAACTTCACCGTGATGTCAAGGCCGGAAACCTGCGATTAAGAGAAAAGGACTCGGAAATTGAGGCCCTTCAACGTAAACTCCAGTTCTTGACTGAGTCACAACCAGTAGCGGGTTTATCCAAACCTTCAAACAACTGTGAGGACCGTTTTTCTGGGTTTCCTTTACCTGTAAGACTTACTATATTTCAGTTCGCTCACCAATACAGTCGCAATCGGTGGTGGGCCCATCAAAGCCTTTGAAAAGATGTGAGTATTCTTTTTTGTTTTATTTTTACTTTTTTTTCAGCCTCATCATATTTCAGTTTCATCACCAATAGATATCTCTGACGATGAGGTAGATATGGATGGCTGGTCTTCTGGCCCATCACAAATGCCAGCGTTGGATCTCTTTCCTGGTCTCCGGCCCCTAACTCCCTATCCGGAGCCTCGATCGGAATTTGACTACCCTGGTGCTCTCAACTCGGACATTCAACTCGGACATCATGGATAGCATGTTCAAGGCTATTGTTGAAGATCATCCCATGTATCCCCTGGATGGTGATGAAGACATCCTCATATCAGACATTTACCGTCCTTAAACACTCTTTATTTTTCCTTCACTATATCATACTGTCAACTGTCATTTTGTTCAAGTACTACAAGTACTACATACATAATACCTTAGTGCATTAATATTGATAACATTTTTTGGTTATGATTTTGGTGTTGAAAAGCAAGTGAAGTCCCGATCAGGCAGGTAGGAACATGAACGCCGCTATCCCGATTAGGAAAGTAAAATTGATTCGAGCCTAATTTTTTTATTACGAGGCGTCAAACATGTTCCTCACTTTTTTTTCCAAAGTGGATGATATCAGAGTTGGAACTGCAGTTTCAAAATAAAATAGCGGGCTTTGATCAACAGCTGATACATTGACTGCTTTTCTACATCTAATCGTTACTAGGGTTCCTATCCAATGCTCAGTTTTTCTGAGTCGGTTTTTGAAGTTAGGCAAATTGCCCTGAATGAGTAATGCACACAAACAGTAAATATGGCGAGCAATTAGGTCCAATGCATTGCGACAGCGTCGTGGTACAGTTGATTTACTATCACAGTTTATATTCAATGCTCACATTTTTTGAATCTGTTTCCACTCTCCATGTGTGTATTTTGTTGGGTTTCTCGGCCAATGAGAAAATACAGCGAGGTTTGAGGTCAGGATATTGATTTTCTTCCTCAGGGAAATTTGTTTTCCTTTGTTTTGCTCCGAGATGTTACTGAAAACTAGGGTTAGACAATTCTTTTGCTAACTACATCTCTATGTGATGGAACCCTTTAATGCCTGTAATTTTGTGCTCATTGTTCCTCTCGATGTTCAAACCATCCTTCCCCGCAGCAACCATCTCCACCATCCACTCCAACGCCAGACGAAGACAAATCCCAGTCTCGTTGCGCTCCCTGTGCTCATGATTGACCCAGACCTCGGTGAATCTCGAATGAATGGCGTTGATAAATTCCACCATGCGGGAGCTGAGGATCTTGTCAGCCTTCCTCTCCCTCTCCTCAACCTCGGTGATATTGGGCTCGCAGATCAGAAGGACTTTCCCAGGACCGCGTTGTCCAGGAATTTTGGGGGCGTGGATCAAAACCATAACATTGCAGTGCATGGGGTCGTTTGCCCATTCTGCAACAGACCTTCCGACTGGATTTGCTGGCCATACAGCCAGTGCGATAGTGAAAGCGCGCTGTGGCTTGCAAAAGATAAGGCCTGAAAGGGTGCCGAAAGGTTTGAACGGGATCCCGCTATACTGAGGTGTTCTTTTTTGTTCACTGTCAATAAACATGATCGCTTTCGGCACAACCTGCAATATATAAATGAGTAAAGAAACAGACAAAAATATTTTTGGTACCGTAAAGAGGTCACCGGTAGTGCCAGCAAAGGAACCAAGGGACCCAAGGAATGGTTCAGTTTGGCCGGCATCGTCATCAATTGCAGAAATCATGGACAACAAATGTGTATCGGTTTTAGGGGTGGAGGGAGATATGGGGAGGGGCCTAGAACTCGAGTGCGTCCAAGGAGCGCCAGAGGTAAAAAAGGCTACATCCGCTTGAGTTAGCCATATGTTCTTTACTATCTTTTGATAGATGGCCTCAAGCCTTTCTACGTTGAGCTTGTCAGGGTTCCGATTTTTAATCCATTTCTGGATTTTATTCTGCTCAATGTTGGTCAAGTTCTCTGCCCGCTCAATAAGAGGGATCAGGTGCAGTCCCATGCGGCTGGTCCCTTTAGTAGTGTCTGCCTATTTCATTTGTCAGAACTTAACTTAAAGGATGTATTTTCAATGAATATAGAGGCAATACCTTTGGCATGGTGACACGTAGCAGACAGAGATTTGGCGACGGATACTCCCACTCCTCGGCTCAAGGTTGGCCGAAGCTGCATGGGGGGCAGCACCTGCCAGAGGTGACTGTCAAACATTAGCCGAGGTGTTACCAGGCCATCATGCGGCCATCGCTCGGGTCCCTCGGCATTCTATTTATATATGTTCTCGCTTTCGTTTCTCGTATATACTCATTTTTGTCTACGTCTGTTTGCAAGAGTCACTGCATTCCGGCCCCCCGTAGACCGAGGGTCTGTCTACATATGTAGGTAGACCAAGGGTACACAGACCAGTTTGGCTACCTATGTCCATGCCTTATAGACACATCCGGTCTAGGTATGTCTACCATCTGCCTTTGATCCGCCTACCCATGTACACGGACCTCGGCCAGTAGACGAAGGTAGACCAATGCAGCTGAGGGTAGACCGATGCAGAACAAGAGCATCGAAGGCGAGGCTAAATTTGTAGTATGAGCTTGGACGAGGTGTGTGTACCGGCAAAGACCGAGACGTAAGCAGCCGAAAGTAGCCGAAGGCTGTCCACAGTAGGTAGCCGGAGGTCGGCAAAGGTACTAGTAGACCGACTCGGAAGGCGGCCAACCTGTGTCGACATGTCCTTGTACACATACGTGTACAAGGGTAGACACAGGTACACAAAGGGTAGACCATGGTACACCAAAGTAGCTTAAGGTCTGTCTACGGGGGGCCGGAATGCAGTGAGTGTCATCGGCTAAGAGTGGCTCCACACCGTCGTGGCTCCCCTTTAAGCTGCAAGTCAGGCCATTCAACCCGAAGGATCATTTGTGGGTCTCAATCTTGCCAGAATATATATATTTGTGGCCCTGCAGAGTCCAGTCAGAGTTGCGCAAGAAGACCAACATAATTTGGCAGAGTTTCGGAGGTGTGGAGCCGAGGACGCGACAGCAAATAGAGGTAAACCAAAATCGAGCATCAAGAATTTACGAAACCCCTCTATACTTTCCAAAACGGCTGTATCGAGGAATTCTTCGGAACCATGGGTCGCATTGAGGAATCGGAATGTCCGGCAGATTCGAAAAGATTGAAAACGATATAAGAAACCCCTGGGAAAAAAGTTTCGAGGTGTAGTGCGACACATCTGTAGACATGGATTGCGACTCATCAGAGAATTCAGATGATGATTTTGGCTCCGAAGATCAGTACGGGCAGCCCGAGTTTGAGACTCAGGTAAGTATCTACTCTTTTCTAAACACCATTAATAATTTTATCGAACAGGAGCCCACGGTGCTGCTGCTGCATGTCGGCAATGAGTCCGATGAGGATGATGCAGGGGGTTCAACTGGTAAGTGTTCATTTATCCTTCAGCGGCAATGGATGCTTTACTTAGTATCCAAATTTAAAAGGACTCCGATGCAGGGGATTGATAATGAGCCATTCGGGCTCGGCACAAGCACAGCACGTACTCGAATCTGATTTTTTGCAATATCTTATGCGTGCCGTAATTCAGGACCCTCCAATTATGAAGAGCATTGAACATCCCCATGCTCTTTCGGAAAACACTTGATGAATCATTCTATTTTATGGGCCGACTCCTTCGTTTGTTGTCCAAAAAACATCCCGCTTCAAGACCTTCTCCCATGGCTTTAGCGAAGCTATTTTCATCCGGGATAAGTCCGGCGAACTTGCCGTTCGTGCTGTTCTTGAGATGTATGGCGTTGACTGGGAGTATGCAAGCGCCACAAAGCCAAAGCTCCCAACCGACGAATTCGCCACCTCATTCCAGGCTGCGAAATGCTTAGCGCAGTTACAGAAACTGTTTAACGGTTACGCGAAAATCCAGTGCTCAACCAAGAAAGGCGGTGATTCATTCTTCTCCGACGAGGCCTCACGACGGGCTCAATATCAGTCGCACTATTCGGGGCACAAACTCTGTCGAGAGAGGATTCCATATGGCCATCCGTCCAGTTTTTAGCTCGTTACGAGCATCCCCCGAGTTGGCCGAGTGCTTGGTACTCAACTGGTTACTCCGCAGAAACAGAAAGGGATGTTCGCCTTTTTATACAATATTTTTTTCCATGCTAGAAAACCATTGACATCGTGAGCGAGCAAACGAGGTGGTGAAGGGAATGAAGGCGAAGGTAGATAGATGGAAGGAAACGTGGTCGCAAGGCCCGCGCAAGGAACACAAGCTGTTCGAGCATCCGCATTACATGATCATACAGGTTGTCGAATCCCCCATACCGCCGAAGATATGATGATGAGAATGGAATGTCGAAGGACTCACGACATCGACAGTCGTCCCTCCAAAGCATCGAATCCCAACCCGCGATATCGAATCCACACCATCGTCTGGAGGCACGCATCGAGGATGGAATGAAGGAGGGAGGAAGCATGTCCATTTCCGTGCCTACAACAATATGAAAGACAAAGGAGAGGTGTAAAGGGAAACGGTGAGACCCACCGTAACGAAATTGAGCATAGATCCTCTATTCCGACTCCCAGAGGTCGGCGACGATGAAGCCGCTCCTACTCTCGTCTACAAGTTGCGGCGGCAGGCGAACATCGGCTTTCTTGTCAGCGCCCGGAAAGTCGCACACCGAAGTCTTTACCATAACACATAAGATGAGCACAAAAGATAAAAGACAGAAGTGGAGGTTTAAGAGGAAGACATGCGAGTATGTCGGCGCGCTGCCAGCCTCGCGCGCAGTGGGCGGTGCACGACAACCTCTGTCGTCGAATACGTTCAACGGCGCGCGCCAGTCGTGTGTGCGAGGTCCCATTAATCGCGGCCTTTGTTATCACAGCTACGGTAGGGATGAGCATGCTCGCGGGCGTTCAGCGCAACGCGAATCGTCCTTGTTCTGACTCTATGTGGTGAAGCATCGTCAGTACGAGTATAAAACACAACAGGTAAATGAAAGCACCAAGGATGACAAGAAAAAAGCAAAGAGAAGACAGAGCTAGAGCGACGGCGGAGAGGGAGAGCTCGTAGATAGTCTCGAGTGTGGCCAACCGCCCGACCCCAAGACGTGTCGAACACCGACTCTGGTCTAAGGAGCCAAGTGCGACCGCACCAGCGTTCTGCACTGCCTCGCATTGCTCACTCCGTCCCATCTCCCCTGCGTGGATTGGTAAATAACAGAGAACATACCCTGCGTCTACCAATTAGCTCGCGAGTCAGCGGATCTACTCCTAGACACTTGGTGCGCGCACAGATGAATTCAGGTAAGGGATACGGGCCGGTGAGCCTGTGAGCGAGTCAGAAGTCGTATAGCAGATAGCGGAAGTGAAGAGACGAGGGAGAAGAACGAAAAGGACCGGAGGGCGAGCCCGGCCACGCTCGTCGTAAAGGCAAACAACGTCCCAATCAATACGCCACCGTCGAGACCATCTCCCAAAAGAAAAGTCAGAGAGTCGATAAGCTGGGAGACCCGTGCACATCTCAATAATTCATCTGCAGATGGTGACGTGCCTGCGGACCGCCCAAGCGAAGAGCGATGCCGTGTTGTTTGGCAGAACCAAACTTAAAGTGATCGACGTGATCCGTGTCGGCGCTTGTGAGCGCTCCGTGCTCAGTGCGCCAGCGTGCGCAACGTCTAAACAGGTACTGTAATAATATTAGCACAATCCACCATATGCTCACCTCTGGACCGTTATTAGCTTGCTTATTAGTGAATTTCCACCTGATCCACTGCGTTGGCGACATCTCCCTCGCCGCAGTCTGCACAGCGAGTCTCGTTGCCTAGAGCCTCAACCACCTATATGTGCTTTACGGCAGGTATTTGGGACTTGCTTCACTCGGATCTACTGCACTCTGGTCTGGTACCCCCAGACACTCAGACGCTCGCCGCAGTGCGAGACGCTGTGGGGCTTTCTGACGCCGAAGATGCGGTAGAATGAAATCGGGAAACTCTGGTGTGACTACTTGAGTTTTGAAGACGAAAGATCTCAGCTACTGGCTCTCACTCGAACCCATCCATCATTCGTTATTTTCTTGGACTCCTGGAACAATGGATTTTGGTGAGTGAATGGCATGGCAATTGGGAGTCGCTTCTCCCCCGTTTCTATTTTCTTTTACTCTGACTCTTATTATCTAGACACAACTCGCACTGCCTGTACCTGATCTTTAGGCTCGCTTCAAGGAGGAACGTCGTGAGATTCGCCGGCCGTACATCCAGATTGGCCATGTATCGTTGACAATCGCGAAATATCCACACCTGCGCATAGTTAACCAAGATCTCGGTCAGTTGAATTGTCCAAGGCGGTAAATAAGACGGCGGCCCAGCCTTTTCGTCCATTCCTTCTGAATCCAATCAGAAAATTGACTTGATCGATTCGCAGCGCTGGGCGAAGATGTTTGTGGAGCATCTTGATAAGCAGATGGTCGAGTTTCAAGGTTTGTCCCTTCCATCCACAGTTGATAGGTGCGCGGTTTCTTAGCACAATATTTTTTCCGTACAGTCCACGACTTCCTTGCGCCTCGACCCGTGAAGGACGCGGCAGTTTTCTTCCTGCGATTCATCTTGCACAACTGGGCGGACGAACAGGCTGTATCTTCGATCCGAGTTTGATTCCGAGCAAACTTCAAACAAGAGATAGACGGAGACAACTATTTACTCGTGGGTTTAACTGCTTTTCGAGGATTTGTTAGAGGGGTGCCGCAACGAGGTGACTCAGCGGTAACTCCGCTGCATGGCGCACTCCGACCAATCGCCAACCCCCCTTCACCAACAATTCGCGAAATCCATCGATGGTGCGCTCAACGCCGCCAGCCAAGATATGCATCTGCCCGAATCAAGAATCAGCCCATTTGTTCACTGTCGCGTCAAACACTCCGAGTCTATGAACGTAAAAACTCACACTCAAATCAAGGAAATACAGGTCAGCATTCGCCGCTCCCCAGTTTGGGAGCAAGGGAAGTTCAGCGACAGGCCGCGCCGCGCCCGGGATCCTGTTCTCTTCACCCAAGTTTGAGTCCTCGCAGTCCACCCGGGCGGCAAAGGGCAGAATATTCTCCGCAATTACTAAGCGCGTTGTTGGAAGCGCCGCAGCACGCAGGTGTCGCAAGATAACCACAGCCGGTTCGTCCGGCCAATTGTGCAGGACGAATCGCAGGAAGAAAACTGCCGCATCCTTCACGGGTTGAGGCGCAAGGAAGTCGTGGGCTGTACGGTAGAAAGTATTGCGCCATGAAACCGTGCACATATCACCTGTGGACGGAAGGAACGCACCTTGAAACTCGACCATCTGCTTATCAAGATGCTCTACAAACGTCTCCGCCCAGTGCTGCGAATCATGTGAGTTTTCTGAGTGGATTCAGAAGGAATGGACGAAAAGGCTGAGCCGCCGTCTTATTTACCGCCTTGGACAATTCAATGGTCTGACCGAGATCTTGGTTGACTACGCGCAGGTGCGGATATTTCCTCGCGATTGTCAGCGACACATGGCCAATCCCCCCTCCGACATCAACGATTCTCCCTCCCGCTGGCACTTGACTCCAATCAAATCCTGTATCATGGCGTTAAATAAATACTTGTACTTGACTTCCAGCCAGAGGTCGACAGCAACGAGATAGCATGACAACTCGCCTTCTAACGTCACCTCCACCGGCTCGGTGCTCTGCATCGCGACAGCAAACCGCGATACGGTATACCGATTCTGCGGCTCTTGCATCCACGTGAAGAACGACTTTTCCGTCCCGAACGCGACGTTGAATGGGAACTTCAATCTCGGGTTTGGCTTCGACATGGACTCCACGAGGTACGCCGCGCCCTTGAAAGCGATATCTGCCCTACAATATTCAAAATTTCACTCAGCATCAGTACAAATTAAGTTCTAAACAAAGTGGAGGCAAGCAAGCTTACGTATGTTCCGCCAAAGCCGCAGTCCCGGAGGTTCCAACAAGTCTGTCTGCTGGGCTTCGAAATTTCGTTGAAGTCAGTACCTCCCGCGTCCCAGGAGAACAGAACAGAGAAGAAAAGGCAAATATTACATACGTGGCGCGAAGAACGCTCACCGACTTCCCCTTGTCGAGCGTGGAGGATATCCGATTGTTGGTGAAGACCCCCGGAGAGACTTCTCGGAAAACATGGTGTGTCGCCAGAAGGCGCAGAATTCGGGCTGCAATACATATAATCAGATTCAGAATAAATACGAGTTACACGGCGGAAGGACACTGACCCATCAAGCCTTCGTCGACCCCGCTCAGTTTCGCGATATCACTAGCATTGGCGCCCTAAAAAGTATTGTCACCAACTCCAATCATTTGTGGCTGGCAAGTGTGTCATCACCTTGGGTCCAGCCTCGCGCAAAATCTCAACTACATCGAGCTCCGAGGCCGCACGGAGGCACGATGACAGATGGTACTGGATAAAAGTATATATTCACTTGAGTCCGCTTGAATAAAGCCGGCGACGCATCCTCACCGATTTGGCCATATTCACTGCGACCCGCTTGGGATCGCTCACGGTCGCAGAGATATGGGCAGCGGCCGCTATAATATTCTTTGCCGCCGCCGACACCGCCGCGTTCTGTCGAAGCACCTCGGCAGGATCATTTTCGTCCAAGGGACCCGAGTCATCGAGGGACGGAAGCGCTGTCCCTGAACTTGCATAGGCGCGTTCGATGTCGTCTACCGCTGTGGAGATTATGTTCGAATACCGACGAAGGACGGAGATGGACTGCATGGTTGGGTGGGCTTTAGATCAATGAGAGAACCCCAAGCTATTTAAGATAGGAACTGGGATGGTGCCAGTGGGTAGCCATCAACGTAACCAAGCGCCAGATGTACGTAGTCCCACAACCTGGCATGTTCAGAAACGGCACCTAGTCGGCTCCACATGTTATTATTGTCCATGCTCAACATGCCAACAACCTTATCCGCACTGACGATGCCAACCGAAAACGAGTTACCGTCAACCCGCGCCGACCCGCAGTTATTCGGCTCGGGTTCACGACAGTGCGCGGGTTGACGAAATGGAACCGAGTCAACTTGATATTATCCATATCCTGATTCGTACCCAAGACGCGGGACGAAAACGACTCGTTGCCGTGAACCCGCGATGCCGACCTGCGGCTTTATGGATGGAGTTCACGGTATTCCGCCCAAAATCCCGCAGCGTTATTGAATGGAACCTCGCCCGAAACACGAGCAGGCGCCGACCTGCAATTTTGTGGGTGGGTTCAGGGGTTTTACGCACGTTGAGAAAGTCCCAGCCCGTGCCCGTGTGCAGTATATTTAAAAACACTTGGTGCAAAACCCAACTGTGAATGTTGAATGTTGTTATCTGGACTTTCTCTCGGACATGCTTCTATTGAGTAGTGGCAGAAATCTGTGGTATGCCGGCGAAGGTACACACTTCACATAACGGGAAGGAAATCGAACAAAACAGGCAAGCCGATGACGCCCCAAATCCAAAGGAGTAAATGCAGCACTCGCTGTGGGTACCCACTCACTGAATATGTCTTTCTTTTTCTCATGGTCTCTTCTGTCTCCGTTTGAATACATATTCGACATCTTTCCAACAAGGTGTGCGCCGAACTTCTACCTAAACGATTATGAAAGCCCGTCCCGACGTCAGACTGCTGCTGGAGCTGGTTGGGGACAAAAATAGAATCTTTTTGTCGCCGTATGCAAGATCCCTATGGATTATTATCCATGTGATCTGCCATAACTTTTTTGGAGTAAAAAAATTATCTTTTTAATGAAAGTGATTCCGGCGAGCGGAATCGCGACCGATGAAATCGGGGCATCGAACTAAATTCGTAGACTCGTGACCAGTCTCCCTGCAAAGAAGTAAAAAATGTGGCGAGCACGTTGCCGCACTTCACAGGCAGACTGGTCACGAGTCTACCAAATTTGTGGCATAACAGTTGCGGCATTTTGGTTTGTTCAATACAGTCGCGGGAGAAGCCCGATTGCAGCACCTTTCTTTATGATTCTTATCCACTGAGATGGCACACAAATACCGAGCGGGAATAACAAAGTTCCCGGTAGGAGAACTGACTACCAAGAAGTTGCGGCATGTTGATATGTACAAAATGGTTATATTTTGAAATGTAGTGTGTAAAATTCAAGTGGTTGCGGCAGACGCCGGTTGCACGCCCGTTGGGACGGTTTTTTTTTTTACTTTGTTCTGTCGCAGTTTTATTGAGGCTAATAAATCTTTATCCGATCTGACTGGACACGGATCTCCAACACGGGGATGAGCAAATCCCGGTTTGTAAAGAAGTTTCCGTTCCTCGTGGCATGACAGTACTACTTAATTCACTCTGCACCGTCCAAAACTCGCCGCCGCTCATCCGTTGGCATTGTACAGGTTATCGCTTGCTCCATCGAAACCTCTATGCCACCTCTCCCAGCAATTACAAGTGATGCCCCCCCGACACTCCTGGCGAGCTTCTTGACGTCGTACAAAGAGCTAGAAGGCTACAGATCAGGAAAACCTGTAGTACTCGACGGTAAGACGTTGTCAATAGCTGCAGTAGCTGCGGTATCTCGCTACAGTGCTTCCGTTGAGCTCGACGGCTCTCCCTCCATAAAAAATCGCGTTCAACAGAGCCGTGACATAATTGAAAAGAAAATCCAGGTTTGGGCATTCTATTTTTTCTCCGTGGGATTTGGCTCACGCTTTGTGAAGGAGAAATCCAGCATATATGGTGTCTCCACCGGTGTTGGCGGCAGCGCAGGCACTCGGTCAGACCAGCCATTTGTGCTCCAGATTGCACTCGTTCAAATTTTACACGCTGGCGTGCTCCCATCTTCCACCAAAGCCCTCGACGCCCTTCCACTTCTCGACCCCTTGCACTCCTCCAGCATGCCCGAGTCCTGGGTCCGCGGCGCTATTTTGTGCCGCATGAATTCGTTTTTGAGGGGGCATTCTGGTGTCCGCTGGGAACTTTTGCAGAAAATGAACGACCTTCTTTCTGCCAACATCACACCTCTGGTACCCCTGCGCGGAAGCATATCAGCTTCCGGAGACTTGGCTCCCCTGTCATATGTCGCGGGTTGTGTGATGGGAAGTCCACGCATCCGGGTTTTCGATGGTCCTGCAGCATTTGGCGCACGCAAAATTGTGTCATGCCGAGAGGCCTTGAGTGCGCACCGAATTGAGCCCTTGCCCCTTGCCCCGAAGGAAGGTGTTGGTCTCACGAATGGAACAGCCTTCAGTGCAGCTGTTGCTTCCCTCGTCCTGAATGATGCGGTACATCTTGCACTTTTGTCGCAAGTTTGCACGGCCATGGCTACCGAGGCTCTTTCTGGATGCCGTGGATCGTTTGATCCATTTATTCACGATATTGCTCGTCCCCACCCCGGTCAGGTCAGTGAAACCACCTTGATTGGATTTGCATTAATTGTTCGAATAGATTGAATCCGCAAAAATCATCTGGGACCTGCTCGATGGGAGCAAATTTGCATTAACGTCCCAGAAAGAAGTTACTATCGAACAAGACTCTGGTGTTCTCCGTCAAGACCGATATGCTTTAAGAACTACCCCGCAGTTTCTCGGTCCCCAGATCGAAGATCTCCTTACCGCGCTCGAGACGATTACCAAGGAATGCAATTCAAGTGCGTTTATTTCGCCCAGCCCGAACCTGATATTTAACCACTTGTTAGCCACCGACAACCCCCCTTGTTGACAGCGAAACAGGAATCATCCATAACGGTGGCAATTTTCAAGCTATGGCAGTAACAAACGCGATGGAACGCACGTGTCTTGGGTTGCATCACTTTGGAAAGTTGCTCTTTGCCCAATGCACCGAGCTTTTGAACCCGACCATGAACCGAGGACTCCCACCATCTCTTGCGGCGACGGACCCATCACTGAATTATCATGCGAAAGGCATTGATGTTGCCATGGCGGCATATGTTTCGGAGCTCGGATACCGTGCCGCTCCTGTATCGACCCATATTCAATCGGCTGAGATGCACAACCAGGCTGTTAAGTGCGCGTTATATGCAACACATTTCTTCATCTGACTAACCTATCTATGTGGTTGAAGTTCTCTCGCATTGATCGCCGGTCGTGCTGCTGTCGATTCTCTTGACATTCTGTCCCAGTTGATTGCATCCTATCTGTATGTGCTCTGCCAGGGTGCGTAACACTTATCGGTGATGGCAACCACCGAACACTTCCGTTAGCTTTGGACCTGCGCGCTCTTCAAACCGAACTTATAGACGGATTACACAAGATAGCCACCGAGGAGCTTGCTCTCCTCTTCGGGGCTCATTTAACTCAGTCTGAGTTACACCAGACAACAGCGCAGGTTTGCGCCGCTCTTCAGGATTCGCTCAACGACACTAGCACCATGGATGCTACTGAGCGGATGGTTAAAGTTGCTTCCTCGAGCTCCACTGTTCTCCTCGATACCTTCACCGGCCCGTCATCATCCTGTTCAAACCCCGGCACTATGCTCGCCTCCATCCCTGTGTTCCGTTCCAAAGTTGCGGCACGGGCTGAATCGCTCTTGGGCGACCTCCGGCGCGCATATCTGTTCGGAGGAAGAGGTCGGAGTCCGGCGAGCCCTTATTTGAACAAAACCCGTCCTGTGTACGAGTTTGTGCGGTTAACCTTGGGGATCAGGATGCATGGAACCGAGAATTACAATTTCTTCGTGAATGGATTGGGCGAAGACGAAGACACTATCGGAGAAAGTATCTCTCTGATTCAAGAGGTCCGTTTTCTGCCTTTTCCACGCTCCCTTACCGATGTGACAGTTTCCTCTAGGCCATTCGCGACGGCCAAATGCAGCAAGTGATTGTCCAGCTCTTTGCATGAATGGGCGCACTGCCGACCATGATAATCTTCTCTCTGCTGTAAAATCTAGCCTGTCCGTCGAAGCTTTGTTTTTGGGTTTGTTCATTCTTGCGGGGGGATGCGCGCGCCGGAAATGTAGAGGATCTGTAGTTAGCCAAAGAAAATAAGCATACCTGAATGGAAGGATGAAGTTATCGTAATTTTGATCTGCAAAGATTTGCACCCAGCGATATACCAGCTGGGTTGAGGTAAGAAAAGCGCTCGAAGCCTGAACAAAGTGTGGTGGCGAACTAGTTGAATTCAGGCGCCGCGGGGAGTTGAAATTCCGAGCCGCTTGGGAACGATCCTGACGGCGCCATGAGCGGAGAAGGCGCACCACGAGGTCAGGAAGTGCATTGTGGGCTGATGGAGCGGGGTTACTAGACTCGTCACCAGTCTGCCTGCGAATGGCAAAAAAATGTGGCGAGCACTTTGCTGCAGGCAGACTGGTACTTCTCGGATACTGTCAATGGTCTGCGCGTGGAGTTTGAAATTTTGGCGGGCGCCGATCGCCGGCATCAGGTGGCTGTGCTATGCTCTTCACTCAAGTTCGACCCTTTAGTATGCGCCCCCCGACACACTTAGTGGAAATTCTGAAGAGACAGATCTCGCGAAAAGTCAAAGTAGATTAGATGTTTTCTTTCGAATTTCCGTATTTGACTTGAATTGAGACCAGAACGAGGGAAAAGGATTTTTTTCGAACTCCATGCTCAGGCCATTCGCTTAGCCCGAGAAGTACCAGCCTGCCTGCAGCAACATGCTCGCCACATTGTTGCTGCTCGCAGGCAGGCTGGTCATGAGCCTACGGGCTTACCCGGCTGGAGGATTCTGAGTGGCAAGGGCACGCGATCGGCATCGGGCCGGTTGCCGACAGTCGGAACTTTCCGGCACGCTTCAAGTTATTCTCACGCAGCAGCTTTTTCCAAGCTTTTTCTTTGGCTTTTTCTCTCAGCGTCGACGCTACTGAGCTGCAAATCATATTGATCCTGCCCTCGCTCACTTGAGCTCACTTGTGACTCCGACAATGGAAGACCCCAGGGACTCGCGAGAGGATTCCAGGAGAAGCTCGGAGTCGAGCTTGCCGAGAATGCATTGCCGCCTTGCCAGCTTGCGGCGATCTTGAGGATTTTACGACCGGGTTTTCTAGGAAGCTCTGAGATACGTTCTTAACCTTTCTCCCTTCTTCATTCATTATTAATTCCCTCATTTTTCCTCTTGTAACGTCAACAGCTTGTGATGAGATGACGGCGGCAGACTCTCGGCCCTTGTTGGTGGTACTTTTCTCAGATGGACCATCCTTCAGCGCTAGCTTCAAAAGTCACCCTTAAGGCTTCCCTCCATGTTATCATTTCCGGCGGCCAGGCGCAATACCGTTCAGGCACTCATTGCCCAACAGACTACTCTCTTTCCACATAACCTCTTCGCGGCTTGGTCTCGTAGGTCTAGCTGTACATGCCCTCTGTGAGAGCACTGTGTCTTTTACTGTCCGGGCAGAACCCGCATCCACGGCTTCAGGTACTTCCTTGCGATGCGAATTTCTGTTATCACTCTTCATCCTTTTCGCCTGTTCCGTGTCATAGGCGACAGAAGACGCCCCACCGCACACATTCTGACGGAAGTGTTGTGTCAATCCTAAATCTCAATTCCCTCTCTTGTCGACCCTCTTTCATCCATCTCGAGTGCTAACGTCCAACACCTTTCTCGTAGGCGTATTTGGTGTGCCTATGCGGTGGCTCCCAGGTACCGGTGGTTTCTTCCTCTGACCGTTTCGAGTTTCTCAACCCATCGACGCTTTTCCGCATCAGTATGAGTCCGAAGGCTTTTGGTACAAACTCCACATCACGTTTGGTTCCCTCTCAGTTTCTGTCCCCCCTCAGTTTCTTTCCGCTGGAATTCCCCGTTGTCGGTTGTTATTCTATGTGTCAAATTACTGGTCTCATGTTGCTGCCTGCCGAGATTTCGACGGCTCAAGAATCTAGCCTTCAAGTTCTGCTTCCATCGGATTCTGTTGCCCGGAGTTTAATGTGGATACTAGCAACCCAGATCCAACTACATGTTTGTTCTTAGTAAACGGGTTTATGGAACCGTGCCAGTAATAATTTAATCTCCTTCCTCCCGGCCTCCTCGCTGGACTCGACAATCTTTTCGCTTCCGACGGCATTCAATCACCAGCTGCACCTGGTCGTCGCCGGGTTTCGCAAGTGCATATGGTTCTCCCGCCTCTGATTGTCTGCCATTTGCCGAAATGGAAGCCGGTCTGGTTAATATTAACCTGGCTGCGCAAAAGCCATTGGAGTCATCTCGTGGTTTCGGGTTTATGCGCAAAAATAGCAGCAAAATGGCTCCAAAAGCCACTTGCGTCATATTTTGGCGGTAAAGCCATTCGGTTGTGCGTAAAATCTCTATTATTCTGATTCTTATCCATACCTAAAATGCCCGCCAAGACACGAATTGCCGTAAAACCGTGTTGACGCTCTGTGGTCGAGTTCACGGTATCGCCCGAGCCAAGGAGTCCCGTCACGTTCCTACATGGGACCTGGTTGGCTGTATCCTTATCCTGATCGCTACCCGAGATATCGGCCATTGGCAACTCACCCGTTACCGCGGACCCGTGCCGCCAACTCCCGGTTTATGGGTGGCGTGCAAAGTGGTGTGGCGTACACATCCTGACCAAAACATCAGTTGCCGTGAACCCGTGCTGACCGTCGGATTTGCGGGTGATGAGAACATCCCACCCTGATCCCGGTCCGTAATAGATTCAATTCACCAATGCCAAAGTTTAATGATAATCCTCAGAAGCCTCGCACCATCTTTCGTTCGGCGCAAAATTCAACTGGAAATCTTGTATAGTATTATGCTTGGGACATGCTTCCACAGACTCCTGAGCAGCGACGGAAACCTGTATAAAAAGTTTAATAACTGCCGACGGCTAGGGTACACACTCAACATAACGGAACGGAAATTGAATAGAAACAAGGCGATAATGCGTAAAGTTAAAATAATCCACAGGAACAAACGTAGCATCGCTGTTACCTGTGTCACTGCGTGTCTTTTCGGTTTTTCTCGGGATCTCACTATAAATTTCCCCGCTATTCTAATTGCCGCTCTTTATCGAACAGATGTTTTCTCCTGACTTGAGCAAGCTGCTTGGACCGAATGCTGGTTTTTATGAGCTGGCTTTCATCCTTCTCGTTGCCTTCTGCATACTGTGCACTCTATTTGCACGCAAATCTACCGACCACATCCCCGGCCCATTTCTAGCGCGCTGGACTACTCTATGGCTCGCATACCAGGCCTATCGTGGCCGTCGGTACAAAGCCGTCCATGCCGCCCACCTAGTAAGTAAGCATCACTTTAACAAATTGCATTGTCTCAGGAGCGTTGTCCGGAAGCGCTATGGCACAGTTGTCCGCATCGCCCCCAATCACGTTTCTGTTGCCTCTCCGGAGGCACTGTCGGTGATCTATGGTCAGGGTCCCAGAGCTCCTGCAAAGTCCCCGTTCTACGACTCGTTCGTGTGCAATGGGAAGCCCTCTCTCTTTTCAACCAGGGACCGACAGGATCACTCGACAAAGCGGCGGGCTGTCTCGCATGCCTTCTCTAGCGCTGCTCTTCAAGAATTCATTCCATTAATTCATTCGACAGTTGGGGAGTTCACTCAACGTATGGACGAGTTCTGCGCCAAGAGAGACTATTTCGACGCGCTACTTTGGTTCAACTATCTTGCTTTCGACGTCTTGTCCGACTTGGCCTTTGGTGAGCGTATCGGAATGTTGAAACAGGTATTGTGAATACCCAGCCAGACAGATATGGGCTCAGGAATATTTTAGGGATCCGATCTTGTCGAAATTCACCAAGCTGGAAACCCATCGGTGCATGAAAATGCAATCGCTCTTGTAGATGAGGTGCAGACTTTGACCACCTTCATTCTCACTGGCTTACATTTAAAAAAGCGGGAGCATTTAGCCGCTGTAGTTGGGATCCACCCCTTCCTCCAAATGGTCGTCAACTCGCTGCCTTTCCTTAGTGGAAACAAGGCAACTTCGGGTCTGGAGGAACTCGGTCGCCGTCAAGTTCTGAAGCGCCTCTTGTCTGGCGATAATCGCAACGATATTCTCGGGAAGCTGATCGCCGCTCGCGGATACGACGTGCGTTCACCAAATGACGACGAGATCGCCGAGCTCACTGCCGAGGCGGTGACCCTTCTGTTCGTACTTCCCTCCACGCTTTCAATTAGACAATTGTCCTGATCATTCTTCAGTATTGCCGGCAGCGATACTACCTCCAATTCCATCGCCGCTACCCTTCATTTCATTGTCACTAACCCTCGAGTGCATACGAAATTGCTGGGTTTCCTGCTCGAAGCATCATCAGATCAAAACAAATTGAGCTACGAGCAGGCGAAGGACGTTCCTTATCTACAGGCCACCATCAACGAAGGGTAAATAGCGATCTACCTCTACTTAGGGTCGACTAACGGGTCACAGGCTGCGGTTGCATTCCACAACGGCCATCGGCCTCCATCGCTCAGCACCCCTCGGTGGCTTGGTTTGTTGCGGCCATTTCTTCCCAGAGGGGGTTCGTTATCTGCCGGTCTTTTACTCGGACCGTTCGCGGCTTACAAAAAAATCCTCAGACCGAACTTTCCGTTCCTGCATGGACCATTGGTCACGACGCCGAGTTATGGGGCGATCCAGAAGTCTTTCGTCCGGAAAGATGGCTGGAAGGGAAAGAGAAGCGTCAGTATCTTCTCGCATTTGGCAAAGGACCCCGAGCATGTGTACGCTTCGCTTTGCACCTCTCCCGCGCTCCGGAGCTAACATTCCTCCATCCAGATCGGTCAGAAGCAAGTCTTTGTCTTTTTCGACCCCCAGCGATTACTTATTTCCAACCTTTACAGCTTGGCCTATATGGAGATGATCACTGTGCTCGCAACAATCCTCCTTCGATACAAAGTTGAGGTGAGGTCGTCGGAGCTCGAAACAACCGAGGGGTTCATGCACAAGCCGCTGCACTGTTGGATTAGACTGAATTTTCGATGAACGTTCCTCTCTCGGGATGTGTTGCGTTCACACTGCGAAAAGGGTGGTGGTGAAGTTACTGTTGCATAGGAAATTTTCAGAAAAAGATGTTCTCGTTTTAGTCTCTTGTGTCTCCAATGAAATGCATGTCCGATATCTTTCCAACAAGCTGTCTACCCAACTCAAATACTTTTATGGCCGACGTCAGACTGCCGTGGAGCTCGCTATGCATGTGCGTGTGGACCGCGAGAACTATGAGATCAAGCCATAAGGAGGTCCGTGTTGGGAGGAAGCGGTCTGTGGGGTAAGATCCACGGCAGTCTGACATCAGCCTAACGGGCTGCCATAACACATCGCAGTGATATGGTGTCGGAAGTGCATCTGGTTCTCCCGCCTCTTCGAAACTGCCCGCCATGTTTTTGGAACGTTTTCGGGAGCCCCAAAACATCGCTTTCCCGAAGTGTACGGTTTTCGCGGGTGGCGCCAGTGCCTCTGATTCTCCCGCCTCTAACTGCCATTTGCCGAAAGGAGAGTGGGTTTGGTTGATATTATCCTGATCCTTATCCATACCCAAGATAACCGCCAATACACGAATTGCCGTGAACCCGTGTTGACATTCTGCTGGTCGGTTTCACAGTATCGCACGGACTGAAAAGTCCCGTCACGTTCCTACACGGAAGCTTGTGGCGTAACATAATTGTTATTATCCTTATTTTCAAGCTGCGGACATTAATCAATCACCAGTTGCCGCGAACCCGGGCGCCAACTCGCGGGTTGTGAATGGGGTTCACGGTATTGTGCCTTAAACATCCTAGCCGAAATACTCAATTGCTGTGAACCAGTGCTGACGGTCGGATTCACGGTATCGCGCGTGTTGAGAAAATTCTAGCCCAGACCCGGGACTAATAAATTCAATTCATTAATGCTACAGCTTCTATGTTAATCCTTAAAGGCCTCCCATCATCTTTCGTTGGGCGCCAATTCCTCCCGGAAATTTGATATATTGCTATCCGAACTTTCTTGCTTCTGGTGAACAGCGATGGTTTGTGCTATTTTGAGAATTGACTGCCAGATAATGCACGCACTCAACAAAACAAGGCGTAAATTGAGCCAACCAGGCATGTCGAGAATGACAAAAATCCAGAGAAGCAGACGTAGCGCTCGTTGTCCGGGTACAAATCGCTTTTGAGAGACGCTCAATCAGAGAAATTATTCCCGTCGTCCCGATAATATCGAATCACAACGTTGAATGTTTATGGATGCATGTCGAAATCGAACTACATCCATGCTACCCGAGCGTGTCCGCGTATAGGTCGGAGACATAGCGTGAAGCTTGAATCTTTAGATCCAACGGGTTGTCAAGGAAGGTAGATATGACCTAACATACTACGTTACAAATGAGAAAGGCGGGAAGCCATTTTGTATAAATTGACTAGGAAAGCGGCCATTTTCTGAAAACTCCAGAGAAAGGAAAACAAAGCTCAAACACCGCTCGAACAACCTCGAATGCACGCAGACGTTGTAAGTTGTCATTTGAGCAGCGGAGCCACAAATTCACAGGTCATGAGCCATCTTCCACAGAGATCCTGGTCATTGGTGGCGGTCCCGCCGGTGCCTATGCTGCGTGTACCCTTGCAAGAGGTAGGACTACGCCCAAACCTCAAGGGATTACTTCCTGAAGTTCGAAACACTAGAGGGCTTTAGGGTCGTACTTTTGGAAAAAGACCATTTTCCGCGATACCACATCGGTGAAAGTATGCTCGCCTCAATCAAAGGATTCTTACGTTTCATCGGCGCTGAGGAGAAGGTCGCCAATCACGGGTTCACGGTCAAGGTTTGGCTCTTCACCTACAGCCCTTCGCACATGTCTGAGATATCCCAACTTAGGTTGGAGGGGCTGTCAAGTTGAATCAACACAAGCGGGAAGGATGTACGCTGTCTCTTCGTTTAGCATTCGTACCGTTTCTGAAGAAGAAGATTTCCACTAGACACGGATTTCATTTCCCCAGATCCCACAAAAGCAGCTTGGAACGTTGTGAGTCAACTTGAATTTTATTCAGAGCTGAATCTTGTTGCTCACGGAATACCAGGTGCGCTCGGAATTTGACGAGATTCTTCTTCGTCATGCGGCTGAATGCGGCGTGTGTGTGTGTGAGGGCGTCCAGGTCAACGGCATCGAATTTTCTTCTGGCGTGGACGAGCGTCCGGTCTCGGCAGAATGGAAATCCGACCTTGGAGTTACACAGAAATTGGACTTTAAATGGCTCATCGACGCGTCTGGGCGTGCCGGAATCATGTCCACAAAGTATCTGAAAAACCGCAAGTTCAACCAGGCGCTGAAAAACATCGCGTTTTGGGGTTATTGGACCGGGGCCGGATCATATGGAATTGGGACCAGCCGTGAAAATGCCCCGTGGTTCGAGGCCCTGAAAGGCATGTGGCGTTAAAATTAAAAGGCTGTCGTACTCATCTAATGTTTCCCAGATGAGACGGGGTGGGCGTGGTTTATTCCGCTGCACAACGGCACGGTCTCGGTTGGCGTTGTTCTGAACGAAGAAGCGAGCCGTAAGAAAAAGGCCGCCCTGGAGGGACCTGAGCAAAACAAGATCCACTACCTGACCCAGCTCCGCCTTGCCCCTGGCGTTATGGATCTACTCGGGGGCGCCATACTTACCACCGAAATCAAATCAGCCGGGGATTACAGCTATTCCGCAACATACCACGCTGGGCCGAACTTTCGTATTGTTGGAGATGCAGGAGGTAAGCCGATTTCCTCGTGCAATATCTTGAGGCGGTAGCCAACAACATTCACAGCATTTGTAAGTGAAATGTAGCGATAATACTCAGGCCGTGTCGGATTCTCAAATGGAGAACAGATCGACCCATTTTTCTCGTCCGGCGTCCACTTGGCGTTCGCAGGTGGATTATCTGCCGCTGCTAGTATCGCGGCTTCGATCCGAGGGCACTGCACAGAGGCAGATGCAATTCAGTTCCATAATGACAAGGTTGGAACATCATACACCAGGTGATGCTAGGCAGCCCACGAACCTTCACGTATTGCTCAATTTCTCTGGGCAGATTCCTGATAGCGGTGCTCAGTATATACCGCCAGATCAATGCGCAGGCAGCACCGGTCCTCTCAGATATCGACGAGGACAACTTCGATAGGGCATTTGATTTCTTGCGGCCGGTCATCCAGGGCAGTGCGGACATTGACAAGACGGTCACAGAGGACATCCTCCAGCGCACAATGGACTTTTGTGAACATGCCATGGCGCCAACAACGTCGGAGATGCACGCCGGCGTCGCCGCACGTATGGGTCCTTCGCTTGTAGCAGCGGACGGGCCAGTCATGGGAGTCGAGCAAGTCGCAGCGCTCGCCGGGAAGGACGAGGAAGCAAAACAGGTTCTTTGGGCTGTCAACGCTCGCAAAGCCGTGGGCGGTCTGGTGGATTGGGAAAGAACTTTCGAAAGCGGAAACTTGAGAGGGCTTTCAATCGTGCTGGAGCGTGCAAAGCTGGGTTTGCGGCGGATTGAGGTTAACTGAGATGTTTGATCGGTAGTGATATGTTGCCTGTATGAAAATTGAGTGCGTGTTGTAGTACTTACTGGATGAGTTGAAATACGGATTCCTTGATGTGAAGATCTGATTTGCCCCCAAAGCCACCGGCCATCGATGTGTTGAGTGAGCGAGTGCAGCTTGAAATAACAGGGTGGCAGCGGGTGGCGAGTGAGCGATGGTTAGATCAGGATGATATATCGGCGGTGAGTGGCATAGCTGGATTCTACGCAGATACATGGAATTATCTGAATCGGGTACATGGGCCAGTACAAAGTGGTGGAATTAGCGGCTCGGGATGCTGTGAAGTGCCGACGAAGTGGGAATTCCGGGAGACTGTAGAGACTTCAAGGAGTGGCAACCTCCTAATTCATTCGATGAGGGTCGTAGGAGGAAGGTAGTATGACAGAGGGTTAGCGTGTCCGTCGTCGGTGTGTTGGAGAAGGAGAAAGAGGTGTTCAGCGATGTCAGCTAGTGTGTTTGCGCTTGTAGAGACAAGCACGTGATGATCCACGACGCGGTTCACGAGCCCCATGGGCAGCGCCTCGCGCGCATCCACCGGGCCGGCCGGTGAGGATCATGTCCATCGCGCGCCCCAGACCGACAACAGCCGGCAGGCGCACGGTGCCACCGTCGATGAGCGGCACGCCCCAGCGGCGGCAGAAGACACCAAAGACGGCCGTGGCGTCGGCGATGCGCACGTCGGCTAGCAGGCTTAGCTCGAGGCCGCCGGCGACGGCGGGGTCCGCGACGGCGGCGAGGAGGGGTTTGGAGAGAAGCATGCGCGAGGGGCCCATCGGGCCAATGGACGGGTCTGAAGGGGACGTGGTGCGCACAGGCCCAGCTTTAAGAGCGCGTGGCTCGGCTTCGGTGCTGGTGGGCTTGTTCTCAGTAGTCGTCTGCAACGGGGCCGAGGCGACCTCATGCAGGTCGTAGCCTGCGCAGAAGGCGCCGCCAGCGCCCGTCAGGATGCACACCTTTTGCGTGGCGTCGGCGTCGAAGGCACGGAAGGCGGCTGCGAGGAGGGAGGCGGTCGCGGAATTGACGGCGTTGCGGACGTGCGGGCGATTGAGGGTTATGATGGTAATGCCCTCGGGCGAGGGGCTGTGCAGCACCGGGGAAGGTTCAGAGGGCGCCATTTGGGTTCTGACTTGTTTCCCCTTGGTTTGGTCTTTCTCTGAGTGAGAACTCAGAACGGTCCCTGAGCTGACCCACGCCTCCCCCACTATGATTTCCTTTTTAGGAAGTTTGGCCCGATGCTCAGATAATCACACGTCATATTAGCATCCTAGGGACGGGCAGTTTGGCCTAGTGGCTAATGTTATCACACCAAAAATTGTCAATATTTGGTCAAACCGAATCTTAAACCGAGAGCTAAAGCATCGGTTTAATATTCAGTCAAACTGAAATTCAAACCAAACCAAGTACTATTGGTTCAAATTTCAGCTTCACTAAAAATCAATGTATTGGCTGGGCTTTCAGTTAAGCTGACAGTAAGCCAAAGCCCAATCCATCGGTTTAAGGATTGGCTGGACTGAAATCCAAACAAATACCACTCATTTCGGTACAAAGTATACTTAGTTCAACTGATACCATCACTGAAACAAAATATATTGGTTGGGTATCAATCGTGCCAATATGCAAACCAAAAAAGAAGATATCGATTTTCGTCCTGGTCTGCCCAAAACATCTAGGCTCAACTTTAATTTCAGTGCCAGCCGAAACTTGAACTGAAACCATAGGGTTCAGTCATGCTGAAATTTGTTCAGTGGACTTTCAGCACGACTGAAACCTGTGGTTTTGGTTCAAGATTCAGGTTGTGCCCAAATTCAAACTGAAATTAGATGTTTCAGTTGGACCAACACAAAAACCAATGTCTTATTTTTCAGTTTTTGTATTTGTAGGACTGATATCCAACCAATATGTTATGTTTCAGGGGGGGTATCCGCTGAGCCATTGTAAATACCAAAATCTATAGTTTTGGGTTGTATTCTGGTTCAACAAATCTGTAAACCAATGGATTGTGTTTTGGTTCACTGTTGGCTTGACAGAGATCTCAGCCAATAAATTGATTTGTGGTGAAACCAAAATTTAAACTAATAGTACTTAGTTGGTTCTGAATCTTGGCTCAGCCAAATGTTAAACTAACACATTAGCCCTTGGTTTAAGATTGGGTTTGACCAAATGTGGGTAATTTCCGGTGTGTGCATAGCCCTTACTGATGTAATGTATTTCGGTCTTGTGTTCGATCCTTGGATGGCGTGTTTTTTTTTCCTCTGGTTTCTTAGTGACCCGACGACGGTTGTGCCCCGCATTCGACTGCAGAGTTATTGGCCGCTGTCCCCTCCAACCGCGTCGGTTAAGTGGCCCGCCACGCACCAGCATGCCGCCCCCACCCCCACTCCCGCCGCTGCCCCGCCGCCGGCCCTTTGCCGCCACGGCTTCCTCTGTTTGCCGCCCCGCTGCCGGCCCGTCGCCCCTGCCGCCTCTGCCGGCCCGCCGCCGCTCGTCGGCCCTTTCCCGCCGCTTGCCGCCCCGCTGCCCCCACCGCCCTGCGCTTGCACTCCGGGTGGGGTTTGGTCTGGGTAACGATCTATTGGTGTCAAAGGAAACACACTGTGTTTTTTCATTTAGGATATTCTTAGGGCCAGTAAAACACTTGGATATTCAATAATTATCTTAAAAACTACACGGGAGGTTACGTGGGACTTGAAACGTAAGCGATTTCCCAAAAAGGAAATCATAGTGGGGGAGGCGTAGGTCCCTGCTTGTCGCTAGCGTCACGTCAAGAAGAATGTGGCGGTGTCCGGGTGTGGATCAATGATCCGTAATTTTCTGCTTCGTCACAAACCCTCATCTCCCATAACTGTTAGGTAAATTCCTCGACAGGATGTTCCCGCACAAATTGTTTATTGCATATCGTTGCTCAAGTCCGCCCCAGGCGTCCCAGGTGCACATTCGAAAACCGTTGGCTCCTTGGGCGGTTGAAACTTGAAAGTAAATGTGTAAAATCTCCAGCGAATCCCGATTGATTCTCGGGGGTTTCGTTTTTGCTTGATTTGATCGAAGTGAAAGCAATGGAGCCCCTAAGGTATAAATAATTGTTCAGCTGGTCACCACGACGACGATCTGACCCTAGTCGGAGCCTCGGCATGCTGGCTCCGTTGAAATGTGTACACGCCCTCACAATAGACACTGGCGTCCTCTGCGGTGCGCACTCTGCGGACCCCATGAGTCCGTTGTTTCATAATCTGACGCACCTCTATCTGGTAGACAATTATTTCCAGATGAGGTGGCTCGGCGCCGCTCTGTGGGACCGCCTTGCGCTCATCCCACATTCAACACATGTCGCATTTGACCATCATTTACGCAAAACGTTCTTGCCCCACGAGGACACTCAACTCCGGTGTATTCTACTCCTGACGAAGGTCAGGGCTGAGGGTTTTCCTCCCAAACGATGACCAATGCGTTGACATGGAACAGTGTACTGATGTCCGGTATTCCTGGATGTATCGAGCCAATATTGGGATGGACTTCTGGACCATCGCGGACGCATTCGTCGCAGCACGGCAGAATGGAACAGTTGATCGTGAGCGAGGCCACCTTCGTCATGCTTTATCGAGTAAATCAATGAATTTTCAAGCTCCAGGACCTGGATTACCATATGGGGAGCTGGAACGATCCCGAATGATGGTCCAATGTGTGTTCATTTACGTTTTCATTCAAAGAAGTCGAATAACTCTCTTGAACAGGAACGAGGTCTAGTTTTGATGAACAGCATTTCTGGCTCTCTGAGCGGTTGATGCCGCAATAGAATCCAATAGTGTTTAAAATTCCGTGGAGGACGATTAAAAATGGTTTGATTCAAACGGTTTGACGAGTTGAGTCCTGAGCCCTTCTCCGCAGCCTGATGCTGGTCAAAGTTACCCTAGCCGAGCACGCCTCAGTGTAGCCGACTACACTGAGCTATACTTGGTCTTTTAATTCAGATGGAATAACTCTGATACGTTGAACAGAGTTGTTGTACTGGAAGGAACACGCACTGATTAATGGGTTCAGCCACCATGGTCGCTATTTCTTGGTCTCGAGTGAGAGGTTTCTCTACGAGAGATCCATCTCATGACACGACTTGGTGGCTACTAGTATGAAAGAACAACGTTTTTCTTCGCTGCGGAACAGATCCTCAGCGACTCTTACCTGATCTGTGGGGCGGAGTCAATAGTAGGAAGGGACACATGGCAAATCTGTCGCAACGTGGGCGCAGCGCTGGCCACGAGGGAACTTCTAGATGGTGGTAAGGCTATACTTTTGTGCACAAAATGGGAGGTGCTTCTATCCGGGAAGCATCTGCATGGTTCCAACAGTGTCCTATCGGTGTCGTTGTAACCTCTGTTCGGCGACACGGCTGACTGACTCTAGGTAAGTGTAATCCAGAACGTACTGACAATCGCTGTTTCTCGTTGCGGTCAGCGCGGAAGGATTTCCGGGTCTATTCTACGTTGGGTCCAAAAACCCACGAAGGCTTCGAATTATATGCAGTTTAGACTTTCAGTTTGTCTGAATCGATGAGGCTCGGTTTGCGACCGAACACGGTGAGTACGCCTCAGAATCCCGAAATCCCCGCCGTTGGCATCTGAAGCCGAAGTTTCAGGTGTACTGAAGATATGTTATGCTATCCGCGTGCGACGGGCCTGAAACATCCAAGACTTCATATGGGCCGCCCGGGGACACAGCACTATGTCACCTCTGTATATGTGGAACATCGCCAAGAGTTCGCTGATCCTTATAAATCCTGAGTTGTTGACCAGATCCTCACCAGCAAGTCAAGCGGTTCTTCCCTCAACATGAAATTCACCACTGCAGTTCTAGCTTTCATTGCCATCGCTCAGGCGGCACCTGCTCCCGCGATCACCCCCGCGCCAACCGTGGTAAGATCATTGCTTTAGCTTGGCTCCCTCCCACCTCGCGCTGACGTCTCCTGTAGCCCGCTCTCGCTGCCCGGAATCAGGGCTCGGTGTAAGTCAGCGGAGTAATATTGCCATTACTCCCGAATCAATTTTTCGTCTAGCTTCGTCTGCACCAACGCGAACTTCGCAGGCAGCTGCACAAAGTTCACAGGCACCAGCGGCCAATGCGTGAACTTTTCCGCGCAATTCAACGACGACATTTCCGCCGTCGGTCCTGATGCCGCACAGGATTGCTTCTTCTTCGAGTGAGGATATATTCAAAGACAGATTGTTGTTGTTGTTGCTTACTTGACAATACAGGGACGGAGCCTGCGCTGGCCCTAGTTTTGGACCCATTAGAAACCCCGGCATCATTAATCTCGCCACGTATTTCCCGCCCATGGCCACAGCGGCCGGCACTTTCAACGACCAGCTCTCCTCGTTCAAGTAAGTAATCACCGAAGCCGCACAACACGACGACGAATCTCATCAAAAATTCCAGGTGCTTCTTTGGTTGACAGGATGCTGATAATCTACGAGATGAATAGATGGTTGAAACCTTGCTTTGAGATGTACCAATGATGGAAATGGAAAGAGGTTGAACTCGGAATGCAAAGAGAAACATATTCAACCTAAATTGCGGAGCTGTGATACGTGCTAAGAACCGTATTTATGAGATCAGACTACTGAAAAAGTACTGGTGCTACCAAAGACGTGAAGCCGATTGCTCTGATGTACAGCGAAGCTTCAAGCTCCGCGTCAACACACTGCCTTGGAATGCTTTTGGTATCATTTTCACGAGACGGATGTGTCGAGAAGCAGAGACTGACCTCCTAACCAGGATCGCCACTTACGAGCGCGTATCTGTCGTAGTCCTCTTTCGACCCCCGGACGTATTGCATGCCATCTAGCGGATGTCAAGACACTGATAGTTTGGGCGTTCGTTCTCACCTACTCATCGAGGAGCATCCGCCCAAGAGCCTCCCACGCGGGAATGGCGGGATCCTGCCGTTGAGTCCAGACAGTGGAGTTACTGTATAATTCCAATGTCTTGGATTTGGAGCAACCCGTGTGAAGAGACCGAAAAAAGGCACGGTGTAATTAAGTATACCTTCGGGACTAGTAATGCGGCTGAGGAATTGTTTGTGGAGGATAGGATACGTGTTGTACGATGGGCCAGCTTCCAAGCCAAGAACTGAGAAATTCGTTTCGGTCAGCCTGTTGGCAAGAACGTTCCCAGCATTCCCTCCTGAAAAGTAAAGGTAAATAGTGGGACACTGGCGATGAGAAGATTAATCCACCTCCAATGACAATGAAATCAAATGATTGATTCTTGGGTAGTTCAGCAATAGAATCGTAGATTGCTCCTAAACAAGAGAGGACAGAGACAGGAAGGTAGATATAGAAGCGAAAACAGCAGAGGGATTCAATCCAGGGGAGTAGAGGAAGTAAAAGGGAAAGAGCAGGAGAAAGGAATTGTAGCAGAAAAGCACAATGAGGGAGAAGGTACGGGGATGAGAGAAATATGTTGAGTGCACGGAGGCGGAAGGGAGCGGAGCTCGGCTTCGGTGCCGGTGGGCTTGTTCTCAGTAGTCGTCTGCGAGGCAACCTCATGCAGGTCGTAGGCCGCGCAAAAGGCGCAGCCAGCGCCGGTCAGGTTGCACACCTTTTGCGTGGCGTCGGCGTCGAAGGCGCGGAAGACGACGGATCTCACCAAAATTTCCAGGTGCTTCTTTGGTTGACCGGATGTTGATAATCTACGAGATGAATAGATGGTTGAAACCTTGCTTTGAGACGTACCAATGATGGAAATGGAAAGAGGTTGAACTCGGAATGCAAAGAGAAACATATTCAACCTAAATTGCGGAGCTGTGATACGTACTAAGAACCGTATTTATGAGATCAGACTACTGAAAAAGTACTGGTGCTACCAAAGACGTGAAGCCGATTGCTCTGATGTACAGCGAAACTTCTTGATTGGATTTTGCTCTGCTGTCAGTACAGAGGGAGCCTGACCGATGAATCAACCTTCTGGAATCAATGATGAAGTGCTTGACAGTGCAATTAGCATTCAGCTCCGGTCAAGAGACCCTCAATTAGGACAGATTTCCCCGTCCCTAAGACAGTGGGCTTGTAACTGTCACAACACTTTGTGTTGGGGAAAACACATTGCACGGGGAAAACATTATTTAGACGCCTTGTCGCAGAGACGTACTGTGCGGCGTGGATCTCAAAGGTTAAATTGTCCTTGTTGACATTGGTGGCAGATCCAGCAATGTGGACCTTGATGGCATGGTGTTGCAAATTGAAATTCTCGGGCGAACTAAGGTAAGTCATCTGATAATAAGAACTTGTTAATACTCATTGCCACCAAAAGTAAATACTAGTCTGTGCTCCCTGAGTGCATCATTGAGACCTTTGAGATGATGTGTATTATAGAACCTCCCCTAATAATCTGTAATGGCTTCCTGTGATATCAAAGCCATATGGGTCATGGGTAGTCAGAAACAGATGATTCCTGGCTGGCAATCCATTTTTGGCATGTCCCTAAACAAATGTGGCCCTCAGTGCTCAAATCTGTATGCCCATGGCTGAGATTCAAACAGGTGCTGTAGAACTACATGCTCTATAAATCTGTATAATTTCATGATACTGGAGCAAGTAGATCACCAGGAAACCTCAGCTGAATCCAGGTGATGAGATTCACTTGAGTGACCCATATGGAAAGCTTTGAATTTCTTGAGGTTAGATGTCATTGTATGACACCCGAAGACTATAAAGCTTGTTGGAAGTCATTTGGAACATATCTGCAGTCTGGGTTTGACTTCAACCTACGTGATTGGAGAAGCCCTGTACACCTATTTTCACTCAAAATTAGTGATTTTACATGATTTTTTGCAAAAACCACACAATTAAGCTACCAATATAACAGGTGGTAGACCCAGTTTTTGATTGGTCACCCAGAATACTCTAGAGAAGCTATTCACAGATCAGCGGCTCTATTTATGCAGTTTTGAGCCAATAAAAGGTGTAATAGTATTCACTTTTGGTGATGATGAGTATGGACAGACAAAATCCACGCACCCAAACAATCTCCCTGAAAAGGGGATACTTGAAGGAGGCGAGTTACTGGGAGTAAACCTTTAGGGTCAGTGAAGTAAACACAGGGTAACATAAACTATTCATCAGAGGATAGTCCAAGTCCATGGTTGACCACATCCATGGGGCCAAGATCATGGTGGGTCTCCGGGTCCGGTATTGTGGTGTACAGCCAAGAGGTTTTGGTTTCAGCGGTGATCTGAATAAATTTTAAACAAAGCTGGGGGGCATGAAGATAAGTTCAATGAACCATTGTGGGCCCCATTATTCCCCATTCTCCTCTGGTCCAAAAGAGCAAATAAAAATCTTGCCTACTTTCAAAGCTTAGACAGCAGAAAATGTGCATTTTGAGGACTTACACTGCAGTTGATCCCGTGTATCAGCATTCTGCAGTGTGGAAGGTCATTTTGCAGTGCCTGCGAGTGAGATTAGATTAGCCTATGAGATATCAAAGGTGAATGCTGATGCACGCGAAGTATATGGGACTCGGCTGGCTCACTGCCATTGGGTCACTGAGATAAAGCTGTTCCAGAATTCAGTGGAAGGTTATACAGACAAAAAAGCAAAGAAAGGTACACATAGGGATCAACATTCATATGATCCTCTGCTTCGTCAAGTTCCCTTTGTCACCAATGTTGCAGGGCGAGCTGTCTTGCAGTGGGTGGGCCCTCAGGAACAAAATGTGGTGTCAGTTTGCATTTACACATACGTGACGTTTTTTACTGGCATTCTTGGTGTGCCCACCGATGATGCTCTGTTTGAGCCAAAGATCATGCATTTGGGTGTCTTACAGGGGTCTGAGTTGTCGCTCAAGGCAACAGTGACGTGTTTCATTGGGAAATCACCTGAACTTGATGGTATCCGGCAGCGTTACGGACTCCTGACTTGAAATACATGAATATCACGCAAAATCTGGTGCTGGTGGCGCTGAGGTGAAGTTGGGGGAGTTTCCATTTTCTTCCAATACTGTAAAAACAGGTGAGTGTTCCATCACACATAGAACAGCAGGAGGCACAATGCAAAGGATTATTCGTGGTGAAGGCCAGACTTCAAATTCACACGGCTTACTGAGAATGTAGAAGGAGTGAAAAAGATATATTCAATTGCTAGTATGTCGGTATAGTCGGTGCAGAGAACGATGGATTGTGGTGGTGAGCATGGAGCTAGTGGGAAGAAGAAGGAATGTGGCTATGAATGCTGTCAGAGTTCAGCTGCGAGTTCCCAAAAGCCGAGTGGCTTTTCAACATCTCAACATTTGGGTGGACCCAAAGCCACAGTGGATCATTGGAGTCATTTAACCCGAGACACAGTGTCTGACAGCCAATCAGGTTGTGTGGTCAAAGTCAAACCACCTTGGTTTATATAGATGTCAGGTAACTTGGATTTTTGGTCTTGTGGACTTGTGCCATGACTCAAGTGTTAAACATTTGAGTGGCTATGTGAGAGCAAAAACTGATGGATTGTGTTACAGGAACAGGCAGCAGCCCTAGTGAGTAGGTTTGAGAAGCAGAAAATATCCAGATAGAATTTGTACATCAAAATTAACTGGGCCCAGTTCTCGCTCGGTCAACATGTTGACCAGCTCGCATTGGGCATGGGAACCCACCCCTTGCCTGCTTTGGAATTCCTGCCTAGCAACATTAAGAGAAATTATGGAGAGTTCAATGGTTCAGCTTGAGCACCTGTGGGCAGAGATGAAATGGAAAGGACCAAGTGGAATATATTTGTTTCATGTGCAAATGGGTACATAAATATTTTCTCTTAGCATGCACTGTGCTGAGTGGCCCCATCGGCAAGGAAGGATGACATTGGTTGACAACAACCAATCAGCTCCAGACCTGTGCTGATACAGGTTGAATGACATTGGTAGGCATGGCTGACCCTGATCGGCTGTTGAACCGATGTTGGCACACACTTCCAAATGGTGCCGACAACACCACAGAACGTAGTGATGGCTAGAAAACTTGTTGATTTATTGTGCACAATGTAGAAACCAAATTGGGCTGAGATTAATTCAATAATTGAATAGCAATGAATAAATGTCCCTCAAATTTCCTGAGAGAGGAACATAAGGAATGAGCTTGTCTGCAAAAATATAACATTAAAAGCACAGGGGAAAAGAAAAGGTACCTGCGAAAATTGAATGGGTGACCTCAAAATGTGAATTTGGCAGAGAACCCTATACCATTATGGCACCGGAGGACCCACTAACAAGTTAGTGGGAATCTCTGCCTATCATTGTCATCCTCAAGGGCCTTCAGCAGTATGGGAAAATACAGCAACCAAGCAAAGAAGCAAGCTCGAGAGGCTGGTACTCAATCTATTACTGATGCTATTTCATATAACCTCATTAATTCTTGTAGCTTTACAATATATTTCTCAGCCTGGTATACTCACAAATCTTCACATTGGCAACCCAGACAAGGTTAATGCCTTCTTCAAACAACTAGATAGTTTACTGGGCATCTCCAACATGAAGTAGGTACATACCCAAATTTCCTCAACCGTTGTGTCTATTGTGATCCAAAGACTGGATTTTATTATGATCTCAATTCTACACATCTTGGAGTCTGGTCAGCCTCAATGGTCTGTCACTTCCATTGTGTTTGGATAGGGGATAATTCTAATGAGAAACCCGGTTTCTGCAGAAACCCTTCCTTTTTAGGAAATTTTACAGGAGCCCTTTGTAATGTTGAACAAGAATCCCTTGTTCAGCAATCAAGCTATGAGCAGAGTTCCAAACTCTTCACCATAGTTCACTGCATTCAACAACTCCTTGGAGACCCAAAAAAATTGCTCATCAGTCCCTGGCAGGCAGGTGCATGGTGGTCATTAATATTGTCTCAAAGTGGATACAGCCCAGCTGGTGAGCCCATAATATTTGAGATATAAGACATTTGCTTCCTGAATCCACGTTTAGAGTCAGTTTGAAAATAGATACAGTGTCTTTGTTCAGATATGTATCTACCTTGCATGGTGATTCTCCAACTCCACAAGACGAGAGGAAGACTATTAGATAGTTTTGTCAACATCAGGGCAGAGTTTGTAAAGGTTTCAACAGTAAATCCTCTAATTGAGGTCACAGATCCGGCTTTCAATCACTCTCACAACAAGCAATCCTCGTTGTAGACCTTGGCTTAACCTGCCACAGAAACCTTTTGCTCTACTTCAAGGCTTAAGCCCCTTGCTGGTGACCAAACTGATCTTCCTGTTGGTTACTGTAGGCAATATCAACTGCAGATGCAACTAGCCAAGCAGATGCAAAGCAACAAGTCCACTCAGGTAGGTAAACCTCTCTTTTATATGTGAAGACTGCCCACAGGGCCGACAATGTGAAGCTTAACTTCTTAACTCGAACTGAACTAGAGCCAACAACCAAACTTTGATTTATAGACACACTACAAACAGAGGTAGATACTACTCTCTGTGAGCTGGCCTGAGAACAACTGCAACAATGTCCACTGTGGTGTACTGGCTTTCTGCAGGGTCCTCAAGCCCTATTTATACTACTAGAATATAGATTTACATGTGAAAAACAGAGAGTGAAAACAAAACAAAACAAAAACATATCTGATGTGTCGTCACAGGCCAAGAGAAACCCTTCACATGGTTCTCACATCCTGATTTGGGTATATGGTAGGTGCGGGCTGCCATCTGCAACTGTGGGCCTGGAATCTCTGGGCACAGAGTTGAATCTGCCCTCTAGGATAATACTGCTCTTGTCAAAGGGAGCCTGTAGGTCTGTTCCTTGTCAGTCTGTACCCACGATCCCACTCTGAACTCTGGTCCAATGGAATAAATCCCTTTGTACCAACTCTGTGTGTCTCTGCTTGTTACTAGGGATGCAACATGTCTCCCCATGTGTACTCTCTCTATGTAGCTTTCCTCTGTAACTGCTTGCCACTGCTTCAGCATGGCCTGTGGGCATTGCCTTGCCCTTGTGACCTGATGCCTGTCTGGAAGGACAACCTGCAGCTTATGTAAACTGCCTGTGGCTGACTCCCTTAGCTTTCAACCCTCTTGCTAGTACTCTATAAGTCTCCAAAGACTTCCTCTGTGCAGTCGTTGGTCCTCTATTGTAGGATGCAACTTCTGAATGATGACTTCTGGGGCTTTTGGGTATTTATCTCCTCTTTGTGAATGACCATTGGCCCGTGGGGTACACTAGACTTGATCTATACACTACAATCAGCAGCTTGGAGCTCACTCTGATCCTCCTTTGTATCACCAAACAGAAGTCCAGAGTACTAGTGATAGTAGTACTAGAAACTACCCTGCAACTCTTATAATGTGTTTTTGAGCGCAAAAATAGCTAGATGACACATACTTGGTGGTGTGCCATCTTAGTGCTCAAACTGGCATCCTTAAGAAAAAAGAGAGTGGACTTCCAGGATGCCATTGACACTGAATTTGCGTGTTCCATGCAGTCCATCACAGACATTGTGAAAACCTTTGAGAAAAAGGGACCTTTCATGCGTGCCATTCTTTTGAGCCTGAGTCAGTTCAAGGTGTTCTGCATGCCATCCTTGTGCAATGCAGTCGTCCATCAGCGCTCTGTTGACTACAAGGCCAAAGGTATGCCCTGCCTTTTTTTTTCTGCTCCAGTCTGAGACCACTGTGAGAAGAATGGTATCAATGATGTTTGCAAGGAAGTACTGCATTGTATCTAGGATGGGCTCAGTAAGTCTGGCCACTTTTAGCACCTAATGCACCCCTAACAACTCACATAGAAAAAATCACAAATAATGGTGCTCTGACCATAGAATACGTCAACTATGATGTCACCATCCACAAAGCCAAGGGCATTGAGCTTGCTGGGTGGCCTTCCAATGTGAAGGTCGAGAAGTGTGCAGAGTGGAATGTGGAGACAGGGTGCCAGATTTGCAACATGCTCTAAAGCAGCGCCATCCACTGGGTCAAGATGACCAAGATCCAGCACAATGCCCTCATCCAGGAACACAATGCAAAGCACGAGGCACTGGGTTCCAGTTCCCTGAAGAAGCACAAGCCCTGCAACAATGTCAGGTGGGAGCATGGGTCGTACAAGAAGAGGGCGGCAACAAAGAAGAAGGCAGCAGATGATGATGAGGATGAATCGGAGGACGAGCCCAAAGAGGATGCCAATGGAGAGGATGAGGGGGAGGAGGTGACATTGACCACACGTGCTATGACTAGAGCCCTGGCTCCTGGGGCCGGCAGCGTTGTGGCTGATGTCCCCGTGGCACCTACCTTTGTCCCTAACTTGCCCTCTGCCCTTGTCTCCATCCAGCAGCCTGCCACCACTTCCTTCAGCCCCAACTACCCTGGGCTCCAGCTGCTGCCAGAGTATGACCTGGCACTCAATGCCCTCAACATGGACCTGGATCTTGAGCTCTTGGAGCTCATCAATGCCGGGATGCAAGACTTAACCCTTGGTTTTGGGACCAGTGCCGGTTCTGTTGACTATAACATGCTCCTACCTCTGGGCCTCGAGATGTCCTTTGCAAGCAACCTAGACTTTTCCTTCAATGGCGGCCTTGACGCCTCACTCAGTTTGAGCCACCTCGCTCCCTCCCTTCCCCTTCCCCTTGTCAACAGCGCAGCGTCATCACTCACAACCTCCACCCACAAGAACAACATTGCAGGCAGGTTGAAACGCAAATGTACGTCTGACTCGGTCAAAAACACAGACGGCACGCCCCTCAAGAAGGTGTGCAAGAAGACCAGTGATGCAGGGAAGGGTGTGGATGTTGGAGTTGATGCCATCAGGCATCTCAGGCAATCTGCCAGTACTAACCTGTGCAGTGTAGAACACTGTAGAACACTGTAGAATTACTGAGTACTTTGTAGAACAAAGTAGAATATGTCTATGACTCGGAGTCTGACTCAGAGAGGCTGTACACATGGTAGTATTTAAACCTCCGTATTATGCACTATGAATTAATTACAGCTTGAACCACAACTACTATCTGTGTGAATTAGGACGTCTCACAACATCCAGTTACTTCCTCAATAAATCTGCGCCAATAGTGGAAAACGCGGGGGAGGCATCAGCCAAAAAACCGCGTAAGAAACGCAATGACGCCGGCAAGCCTAAGCCGAGGAAGAACAACGGTGCCGCTCTGCCCTCTGTGTAGAGGGCGTGTTTTACTTCAGCATAGCTGTCCCAACACCCCGCCCACTCCCCCTCATGCCCACACATATACCTTTTATGCACGCGTATGTTCTATACACTTTGGTAGCCATTACATTATCCTTTAAATGTGATATTATTGCCCTACTGTTTACTTCTGTGGGCTGAAATATATGAAAATGAAGGGGAAATGACTCTAGCTATGCACTATTTTTTTTTTTTTGTGAATTTACACTGATTTTTGAGGTGAGGGAACTTGAAGGCGGCGGCGGCGCCGCAGGCGGAATTGATCGCTGTTGGCAGCGATCAGGCGGGACGGCGCGCGCGCCATCTTTGATGGCAAGTGCGTAGCGCTAATAGCTCAAAGATCTCGTTAATTCTGGAGGTAATAGCTCAAGAAATAAGGATAATTAACGGTTGCTCGTAATATTACAAGAACGACTTAAATTAGAGGTGCAGATCAGATACATCTCCACCTCTTACTACAGTGGTTTCTAGGGCTATATAGGTGGCAGGTAGTCTCGATGACGGACAGGGTTCCCATCTGGGATGTTATGATGGTCGGGTACGAGACTAAATTGCAGGCATCGGTTGTAGAGAGCCGCACCGGGATTACTATATCGCGCCACATACATTCTGTAAGGATGCCTGTTTGCTCCCGGCCCTATTTCTGCAATCGTACGGAAATCGCACGATAATCTCGGAGTACAACTCTGGAGACACGCGTGCCTGTCAGAGCGGTTATCATTAGAATTTCTTGTATGCATCGCGGAATTCACTCACAAACAGTTTCATGATCAAGCAAAGAACCAGTTCACAATTCTTGCTCCCGCCACCGCAATCCCGTGCACCTGCTTTTATAATTTTCCTCATCTCGACACGAGATTTGGCTGCCCAAATCCCAGATGGTCGAATATTCTCACCTCAAGCTAGGTAAAACTGCATAGGGCCGGAACGCCGGCCGGGTGGCGTCCCAGGACGGCAGCAGAGTGGAATAACATGAAGCACACAGCACGCCCCCTTCCGCTCTCCCTCCAGTGGTGCTCCCGCCTTCGCAGTGCCGCACACCTGCTCTTAGGTACCGTTCCAACAACATACCTCATCCCGACGCGAGATTTGGCTGTCAAAAACCCGGATGGTCGAATATTCTCAGATGAAGCTGCGTGGGCTCGACAAGCCAAAGTGTGCATTAACCAAAGAATTACAACGCAGAAACCATTTTCTTCTTTCACATGGTCAGGCATTAGTTCGTATCCACTCATTCAGTCTACTTCCAAATAATCCTTACTCCAAAGTCTTTGAACCCGACCGCGAAGAAGAAATCCCCAGGAAGGGGGTCCTAGGAACTCAGGCTCAACAAGAAATCGTAGTGGTCTTTGAATGAAAAGTAGCGTAGTTCTTGAGAATTATTTGCAAGAGGCTCGCATGGAAATGGCGGAATACGAGCTAGTCAACATGTTTATCGAGGCGGAAAACCATCACTTTCAGCAGACGCGGGAAACGGGCCTAGGCAGAAGTGGGGATTAAGTTAAGGTCACCAGGACACCCTACTGTATACATCGCCCTTGATAACAGAGTATCCATATCCCGCTCCTGACAATTTTAAACTGTTAAGATGTATGTGGCCTGAGAATCGTTGAGAATAGAACTTTCATTGGCGGGAGAAAAGTGGTAAAGTGGAATGTTACGTAGCCCGGGCGGGATTGGGCTGGTGGTCACCGGGACACCCTCTGCATTGGACTTGAGAACTATTCACATCCTGCCTCTGGAAATGTTGAATTATTAAGCTGCCTGCGGCCTGACAACAACTATTGAGAACAGAAGTTTCATTAGTGGGAGAAGGTGGCGAGGTGGAATGTTGCTCATTGATCACAACTAATTGGCTCACTCGACCCAAGCCTATGGATTCAACCTGTACGTATTACGAACCCTGCGTAAGAAAATATGCCGTATTTTGCTGGAGCCAAGGCGCATGCGATACGGGGATCTCCGTATGTGTACGTATACGCGTATACGCTTATCCTTTCTACCTCGAAACATACATGTGAAACTTACCATGTTAATTGAGGCATGCCGGGTGTCGTAGATGCCCTCAAATCTAACAAAAAAGACCCAGAAGATCCTTCGGCGAGTTTTGGCACTTCGGATTTTGAGAGCTGCCCAACTCTTGCCTAAAAAGCGACGGCAAATCATGGATAGAGCCTTGTACATCATCCGCAAGTATTGGCATTCAATGGCACGAGGATTTCCAGCAAATTTCCAGCGGATTTTTCGTCATGGATGGCAAATTGACGGTGGGCTCCAAATAAGCGTATACTATACTGTACGTGCAAGTGTACTATTTCGCTCAATTCTCCAGCGCTGAGACCCGTGACAGAAAAATCCGAACCTTGAAGTTCGAAAATGGGATGGGGCCGTTGTGACACCTAATAATTCTCGTAAATCAACGGGAAAATGGTGGAGCCATTTAAGAGAATCTGGATGTACTACCCGGGTTGCAATAGTGTGGATACAGACTCGCCTTTGTCGACTTCTGACATTGCAGAGCCACAAATGAGAGGAAACAAGGGAGAATGGCAGGCAGAAGTAAGAAATCAGCGAATTAGTTTACTCTCGCTCACGTCAAGACTCTAAACTGGGATTTCGTGTGAACGCCTCAGCGCCGTGGCACCACATGCGCCTCGTGCGTAATAATTGGTTAATTGCACTCATTTTCCGGTTTTTTCGTGACTTTTTCCGAAAATTCGAAGATTCCGTCGGTGACCTGCGACATGTTCAAAAAACTTTTGTAAATTTCGGGGATTGTGATAGGTGACATACGAATTGACCGAAATAGTACAGATGGTGGTGTGAAAGCAAGAGGTGGTCCCTGAATGGTGTCACCAGTGGCTCTGAGCACGCCTCTCATGTTTATTTGTCCAATATATTAAGATTCAATCGGGTGAAAGCCCGATATGTTTGGGGCGGTGGTTAAATGTGAATCCGGACCGTCCTACCTCCGCGCTAATTGGTCGGCTGATGTTTATGCTCAGAGACAAGGATCTTTACCGTGGCGTATTCTTGAAAAATCTGAATGTATTTAGAAGCGGAGAAGATACCAATAGACCCTGAGGTCACCATGGAGACCATATTGCTCAATGGTCCTCGCGGCAAAACGTAGGGCAGGACACCTGCCAATAATACTTAACAGCATGCACGAGACCTGAGAGTTTTCTATAAATCCAGTATTGAATTTGAACAAGCCAGGAACTACTCGCAAACGCAATGTCCCACTCATCCACCCTCGTAAGCGCTCTCGGACGTGAATTATCAACCGCTTACATTGGACAGCCACCGTCTTCGACCGACATCCTCGTCATTGGAGGAGGCCCGTCCGGCGCATATTCAGCCGCAGCGTTGGCCAGAGGTTGGTTCAGAGACCATAGCTGTGCTGTTCGTTTCGCTCATAACGTGTGCAGAGGGCTTCCAGGTCACTGTCCTTGAGAAGGAGATTTTTCCAAGATATCACATCGGAGAGACCATGCTGCCGTCATTCCGACTGTTCCTGAAATTCATCGATGCAGACAAAAAAGTCGAGGACTTTGGCTTTACTGTGAAGGTTGATCTTCTTTTTTGTAATAATGAATTGTAGGTGACACCGATCACTTGAACGAATCAGGTTGGGGCAGCTGTAAAGCTGAACCAGCGCAAACGCGAAGGATGTTTGTATTGATCACTCTTCAGCCCGCTTACTGGTCTGACTCATTCGTGCCTTTGGCGTCAGATACGGACTTTACTCATGGAGGTCGCGCCCCCGAGAGGGCATCTTGGAATGTAGTCAGTATATTCGTTCAACTTCTCAGCAGACAAACTCATGTCTGAAGACCCGAGCGGATTTGGACAATATCCTCCTTAAACATGCCGCCGAAAGCGGCGCATCCGTCTATGAAGGCGTCCGCGTCACCGACATCATATTTTCTGCCGATAATCCAGAGAAGCCTATCGCCGCCGAGTGGAAGTCGGACCAAGGAAGTGGCCAGATCAAGTTTTCGTGGCTTGTCGATGCATCTGGGAGAAGCGGAATCATGTCAACTCGCTATCTCAAGAACAGGAAATTCGCCCAGAACCAGGCCTTGAAGAAGTTGGCGTCTTGGGGCTATTGGGAGGCCGCAGGTATGTATGGGAAAGGAACTACCCGAGAGAATGCCCCGTGGTTTGAAGCACTCACTGGTAAGCATTCAAGTGAATTTGTTTGTTTTTATTCAAATATTTTTGTCAGATGAAACCGGTTGGGCATGGTTCATCCCACTCCATAATAATAAAGTTTCCGTCGGTGTGGTCCTTTCAGAGACCTCAGGTCGCATCAAGAAGGCACATGCCTCCGACGCTAAAGCATACTACCTGAGTCAACTCCAGCTCACACCTGGACTAGTTAAACTTCTAGGCGACGCGCAATTGATCAGCGACATAAAATCAGCAGCAGACTACAGTTACTCTGCCGGTGATCATCAGTATGCTGGTCCGAATTACCGCATTGTAGGAGATGCTGGAGGTCAGACTTGAGTTTTACGGTTTACTAGAATAAACTAACCTCTCTATACAGCGTTCGTAAGGGAGCAGAGCCTTCAGAAGGATTGCTTACAAACAAGCCGATGTCCAGATTGATCCATTGTTCTCATCCGGAGTTCACCTCGCATTCGCTGGTGCACTATCTGCTGCCACTACGATTTCTGCCTCAATTCGCAGACACTGCACCGAGGAAGAGGCAATAACGTTCCACAATCAGAAAACCGCAGTCTCCTATACTAGGTTTGTCAAACTTCATTTAAGCAAAGTTTAATTTAGGAGACTGAAATGTTCATGTTAAGGTTTTTAGTGATCGTTCTAGGAGTGTACAGGCAGATACATGCACAAGAATCGTCCATACTCTCTGAAATCGACGAGGATAATTTTGATCGCGCTTTCGATTTTATAAGGCCCGGTGGGTGCCCGCCAGGTCGTGCACCGTAAACCGCCTCTGTACTGACGATTTTCTTGGTTTCTAGTTATTCAGGGGGATGCTGATACGGACTCCAAGATGGCAGAGATTCAAAAGACAGTGGATTTCTGCGGTTCTGGATTCGGTGTGCTTGGAGCGAACCCGGAGATACATGAAGGGCTTAGCAAGCGTTTCGACCTCCTGCGGGCAGAGAGTGGGCCATTTTTGGCGCCCAAGACCCTCGCCGAAGCTAGTGGAGACGACGAAGAGACCAAGGATCTATTGCAGCGGATGAATGCGAGAACGGCCATCACCGGGATATTCAATTGGAACTTTGAAGGCGAAAACTTGAACGGCTTTTCAGTGGTGTTGGAAAGGGGATCGTTGGGCCTTCAGCGTGATCAGGCTAATTAGGCGAAGAGTATAACGAGTTATTACGCACGAGATATTGCTAAACACAGCGTAACCATGTAGTCTCAAATACAGTTCAACACTGTATGCAATTTAGAATCGTTTTCGTATATTGCGCAACTGTGCCGGGCCACCCGCCACCGAGTCGTTTCAGGGTTTGAACCTCCTTTGAATATATAGGATTGAATTAATGATGGTGTGGTGAGATAAGACCCGCGAAGCTTTGGAACGGGTAAGATAGAGCCTGAACAGAGGTGCGATGTCTTGCCGCCAGAAACTTGTAAGACTTTTGGTGTCCAGTATGAGAGGAGAGAAAAAGGGAAGGGAAAAGTAGCTCAGAGAGAGCGGGCCTGATCAGGCGAGTTCCATCCACGTTGCAACGGGTAAATGGGGCCCACCGCCCAGTCGTCACGTGAGTTGAATAAATGAGAACAGACCTCCAAGCTTTTGGGACACAGATGATTGACATCAGGCTCTCAGAACAGAGGGGTGATGCATTGTCCCTATGAATTTTGTGGAAGCAATCAGTCCGGCAAAAGCTGAAATGAGGATAAAACAGCCTTGGTAGCACCGGTGTGCATCTGCATCGAGTATAGTGTCTATTACTGTACTATTTCGACCGTAGATTCAGGTCACAGGTCACAACCAACTTTTTTTGATGTGTGCAAAAATCGCCTTAATTCAAAACAAAATTTCTCGGGCATTTTGGATATTCCTGGTACCGATTATTAGGTCAGAAGATCCAATGTGTAGAGGATTGGTCCGTCGGATCCGGCGATCCGGCAGACACCTCCTTAAGGATATTTCCTACCCTTCACGAGCTTGATTATATTAATTATCCTTCACGATTGTCGAACATCCTGCAAGAGGTGCGTGCACCTGAAGGATTAAATCGGCACACCTTCACGGATTTTGAGCCTTCCTTCAAGATTTTTGACATCATTCAGGTGCGTTGGAAATCCTTCAAGAAAATTCTGATCCTGAACGACATAACCCATCTTTCAAGACTTCGTGAGTCCTTCAAGACCCTTCACGATCGGCATCCACCTGAACAAGGCACGGCAATATCCATCAATGACAAGCATCACTCTCGGCAGATTACCGCGCTCGGCTAGTTAGGGGTTTGGGTTAGGTGGTAGCATCGCTGTTACCTGTGTCACTGCGTGTCTTTTCGGTTTTCTCGGGATCTCACTATAAATTTCCCCGCTATTCTAATTGCCGCCCTTTATCAAACAGATGTTTTTTCCTGACTTGAGCAAGCTACTTGGACCGAATGCTGGTTTTTATGAGCTGGCTTCCATCCTTCTCGTTGCGTTCTGCATACTGTGCACTCTATTTGCACGCAAATCTACCGACCATATCCCCGGCCCATTTCTAGCGCGCTGGACTACTCTATGGCTCGCATACCAGGCCTACCGTGGCCGTCGGTACAAAGCCGTCCATGCCGCCCACCTAGTAAGTAAGCATCACTTTAACAAATTGCACTGTCTTAGGAGCGTTGTCCGGAAGCGCTATGGCACAGTTGTCCGCATCGCCCCCAATCACGTTTCTGTTGCCTCTCCGGAGGCACTGTCGGTGATCTATGGTCAGGGTCCCAGAGCTCCTGCAAAGTCCCCGTTCTACGACTCGTTCGTGTGCAATGGGAAGCCCTCTATCTTTTCAACCAGGGACCGACAGGATCACTCGACAAAGCGGCAATAATTCATTCGGCAGTTGGGGAGTTCACTCAACGTATGGACGGGTTCTGCGCCAAGAGGGAATATTTCGACGCGCTGCTTTGGTTCAACTATCTTGCTTTCGACGTCTTGTCCGACTTGGCCTTTGGTGAGCGTATCGGAATGTTGAAATAGGTATTGTGAATACCCAGCCAGACAGATATGGGCTCAGGAATATTTTAGGGATCCGATCTCGTCGAAATTCACCAAGCTGGAAACCCATCGGCGCACGAAAATGCAATCGCTCTTGTAGATGAGGTGCAGACTTTAGCTGTCAACTCGCTGCCTTTCTTTAGTGGAAACAAGGCAACTTCGGGTCTGGAGGAACTCGGTCGCCGTCAAGTTCTGAAGCGCCTGTTGTCTGGCGATAATCGCAACGATATTCTCGGGAAGCTGATCGCCGCTCGCGGATACGACGTGCGTTCACCAAATGACGACGAGATCGCCGAGCTCACGGCCGAGGCGGTGACCCTTCTGTTCGTACCTCCCTCCACGCTTTCAATTAGACAATTGTCTTGATCATTCTCCAGTATTGCCAGCAGCGATACTACCTCCAATTCCATTGCCGCTACCCTTCATTTCATTGTCACTAACCCTCGAGTGCATACGAAATTGCTGGGTTTCCTGCTCGAAGCATCATCAGGTCAAAACAAATTGAGCTACGAGCAGGCGAAGGACATTCCTTATTTACAGGCTACCATCAACGAAGGGTAAATAACGATCTACCTCTACTTAGGGTCGACTAACGGGTCACAGGCTGCGGTTGCATTCCACAACGGCCATCGGCCTCCATCGCTCAGCACCCCTCGGTGGCTTGGTTTGTTGCGGCCATTTCTTCCCAGAGGGGGGTTCGTTATCTGCCGGTCTTTTACTCGGACCGTTCGCGGCTTACAAAAAAATCCTCAGACCGAACTTTCCGTTCCTGCATGGACCATTGGTCACGACGCCGAGTTGTAGGGCGATCCAGAAGTCTTTCGTCCGGAAAGATGGCTGGAAGGGAAAGAGAAGCGTCAGTATCTTCTCGCATTTGGCAAAGGACCCCGAGCATGTGTACGCATCAGGAAAATGTTTTCGAGCTGGCACGTCTGGCACCAGCTCCACCAACAACGCCAGCTCGCCAGAATCGCATCTGGCGACATAAAAAGATAGCCGATGCCAGCATCTGATCTGTTACCAGTTTTGCTTCTGGCGCCAGAATTTGAGTCAGAAAATTTGCCAGAATGCACCCAGGACGTGACCAGGAGCTCGCGTTGCAGCTTAATTCTAATATACAGGATCCATATGCTTATGCGCGAACTGATTGGGCAGATGAACATGCTTAAATAATATTTCCGCTGCATATAAGCTACAGTACATTAATAAAGACGCGAGATTCTTGTCGAGGCTGGGAGAAGGATGGATCAATGATTAAAAAGAAAGGAACGACGATTGACGTACCGCTACTCGAAATTGCAGTCAATGATCTTTTGCAAGAAGGCTGCCGCACGACATCGTCGAGTTCAATGACTTCGATCGCCTTCGAGGCCCGACGCGACAGCTGCGCGGCCGAAATGGTGGCATCAAGAATCTTGTTCCATTGATGATCGTCAAGGGACTTGACGAGCGCTATGAGGCATCATGAGGCCCCCACCGAGAGGTCCCTGCAATGCCGAGCATCAGATAAGAGTGGTACCAAACACTAAGACACACCTTAGGCATGGGTAAAGGTTCAGCGTCGTTCTGCGCACGCTCAACAGCCGCCGCGTCATCTGCACTCCCACCGGCCGCCTCAACAGTGGTTGCTTGCGCGATAGCAGTCTTGACGAAAGATGCACGGATCGTATCCAAGGAAACGGAGGATGGGGTCGGTGCTTGCTAGCGAACGCTAGGTAGGCTTGACGTAGGGACCGCATTGCTTTGAGGATGAAGACAGCTTGAGGTCTTGAAATGAAGAGCATTCGGTCTTGATGTACTGCAAGCTTGATGGGCTGAACGGCGTAGAAATTGCCCGAGGTTTGCTATTGAAGGTCTTGAGACAGCTCAGGCTTGGAGTGGTTTGTCCTAATATGTATGATTCAGGTCAAGGGAGTTAAGCATGAAGGAGAGCGTCGAAGGAAGGGCACTGAAGGGTGGCAACAGAGCGGAGGATGGAGGGAGAGAGCAACCAACCATTTGATGGCAGATCACGCCACGTTGCCAACTGTTTCGTCACTTTGATGCGGCGGAGTTTGAAAGACTTGTTTCAACGAATCCACCACCGGAGACACGTATACTTGTGTATCTTTGCAGAATGCTCAGCAAGGCACCAACTTCGGCAGCTTTTATCTTATGGAAGTGGCCACATACCGATTGGATTTCGTTATACTCATTCTCTGGATGCTTTCAGATCTTTCCATGTATTTAAATATATTGATCATCAGCGCTTGAAATTGCTTTTTGAGCTTGTTTTGAGCTGGTCTCTAACTTTCCATGCCAGTTGAAATAAGAGGAAGTAAGTTGAACACTTGAAAATCTTTGCCACTTCAATACATGACATTCTGGCAACCGACACAAAACTGGCAGTTCTGGCGATATGGCGGAGCTGGCAACTGCTGGCAGCCTCGGCCGCCAGCTGTGCCAGGTGCGCCGGCGTTGCCAGCTCCGGCCAGATGCCGCCAGGAGAAAAACATTTTCCTGATGCGCTTCGCTTTGCACCTCTCTCGCGCTCCGGAGCTAACATTCCTCCATCCAGATCGGTCAGAAGCAAGTCTTTGTCTTTTTCGACTCCGAGCGAATACTTATTTCCAATCTTTACAGCTTGGCCTATATGGAGATGATCACTGTGCTCGCAACAATCCTCCTTCGATACAAAGTCGAGGTGAGGTCGTCGGAGCTCGAAACAACCGAGGGTTCATGCACAAGCCGCTACACTGTTGGATTAGACTGAATTTTCGAGGAACGTTCCTCTCGGCATATGTTGCGTTCACACTGCAAAAAGGGTGGTGGTAAAGTTACTGTTCCATAGGAAATTTTCAGAAAAAGATGTTCTCGTTTTAGTCTCTTGTGTCTCCAATGAAATACATGTCCGATATCTTTCCAACAAGCTGTGTACCCAACTCAAATACTTTTATGGCAGCCCATCCCGACGTCAGACTGCAATGGAGCTCGCTATACATGTGCGTCTGGACCGCGAGAACTATTAGACCAAGCCATAAGGAGGTCCGTGTTGGGAGGAAGCGGTCTGTGGGGTAAGATCCACGGCAGTCTGACATCAGCCTGATGGGCTGCCGTAGCACGTCGTAGTGATAAGGTGTCGGAAGTGCATCTGGTTCTCCCGCCTCTTCGAAACTGCCCGATGTTTTTGGAACGTTTTCGGGAGCCTCGAAACATCGCTTTTCCGAAGTGTACGGTTTTCGCGGGTGGCGTGGAGTGCCTCTGATTCTCCCGGCTCTAACTGCCCGTCATTTGCCGAAAGGAGAGCGGGTTTGGTTGATATTATCCTGATCCTTATCCATACCCAAGATAACCGCCAATACACGAGTTGCCGTGAACCCGTGTTGACATTCTGCTGATCGGGTTCACAGTATCGCACGGACTGAAGAGTCCCGTCACGTTCCTACACGGAAGCTTGTGGCGTAACATAATTGTTATTATCCTTATTTCAAGCTGCGGACATTAATCAATCACCAGTTGCCGCGAACCCGGGCGCCAACTCGCGGGTTGTGGATGGGGTTCACGGTATTGTGCCTTAAACATCCTAGCCGAAATACTCAATTGCTGTGAACCAGTGCTGACGGTCGGATTCACGGCATCGCGCGTGTTGAGAAAATTCCAGCCCAGACCCGGGACTAATGAATTCAATTCACTAATGCTACAGCTTCTATGTTAATCCTCAAAGGCCTCCCATCATCTTTCGTTGGGCGCCAATTCCTCCCGGAAATTTGATATATTGCTATCTGAACTTTCTTGCTTCTGGTAAACAGCGATGGTATATGCTATTTTGAGAATTAACTGCCAGATAAGGCACGCACTCAACAAAACAAGGCGTAAATTGAGCCAACCAGGCATGTCGAGCATGACAAAAATCCAGAGAAGCAGATATAGCGCTCGTTGTCCGGGTACAAATCGCTTTCGAGAGACGCTCAATCAGAGAAATTATTCCCCGTCATCCCGATAATAATGCAGGAGGTAAGCCGATTTCCTTGTGCAATATCTTGAGGCGGTAGCCAACAACGTTCACAGCATTTGTGAGTGAAATCTAGCGATAATACTCAGGCCATGACGGATTCTCAGATCGACCCGTTTTTCTCGTCCGGCGTCCACTTGGCGTTCGCAGGTGGATTATCTGCTGCTGCTAGTATCGCGGCTTCGATCCGCGGGCACTGCACAGAAGCAGATGCAATTCAGTTCCATAATGACAAGGTTGGAACATCATACACCAGGTGACGCTAGGCGGCCACGAACCTTCATGTATTGACCAATTTCTCTGGGCAGATTCCTGATAGCGGTGCTCAGTATATACCGGCAGATCAATGCGCAGGCAGCACCGGTCCTCTCAGATATCGACGAGGACAACTTCGACAGGGCATTTGATTTCTTGCGGCCGGTCATCCAGGGCAGTGCGGACATTGACAAGACGGTCACAGAGGACATCCTCCAGCGCACGATGGACTTTTTGTGAACACGCCATGGCGCCGACAACGCCGGAGATGCACGCCGGCGTCGCCGCACGTATGGGACATCCGCTTGTAGCAGCGGACGGGCCAGTCATGGGAGTCGAGCAAGTCGCAGCGCTCGCCGGAAAGGACGAGGAAGCAAAACAGGTTCTTTGGGCTGTTAACGCTCGCAAAGCCGTGGGCGGTCTGGTGGACTGGGAAAGAACTTTCGAAAGCGGAAACTTGAGAGGGCTTTCGATCGTGCTGGAGCGTGCAAAGCTGGGTTTGCGGCGGATTGAGGTTAACTGAGATGTTTTTTTGATCGGTAGTGATGTGTTGCCTGTATGATAATTGAGTGCGCGTTGTAGTACTTACTGGATGAGTTGAAATACGGATTCCTTGATATGAAGATCTAATTTGCCCCTAAAAGTCACCGGCCATCGATGTGTTGAGTGAGCGTTGAATGGACACGATTGGGCTGCTATTGTAATGGCGGGGGATGAACATTCCTGAGGGATTGAGAAAGACGTTACATTATTGAAGATAAATTTATAAAACTCACATCTTGTCTTTCGCGCAAAGGGTGAAGTGATTAACCTATCCTTGCATGGGCTGCATTATATGTATACAAGTGCAGCTCGAAATAACAGGGTGGCAGCGGGTGGCGAGTGAGCGAGGGTTAGATCAGGAAGATACATGAAATTATCTGAATCGGGTACATGGGCCAGTACAAAGTGGTGGAATTAGCGGCTCGGGATGCTGTGAAGTGCCGATGAAGTGGGAGTTCCGGGAGACTGTAGAGACTTCGAGGAGTGGCAACGTCCTAATTCATTCGATGAGGGTCGTAGGAGGAAGGTAGTATGACAGAGGGTTAGCGTGCCGTCGTCGGTGTGTTGGAGAAGGAGAAAGAGGCGTTTAACCGATGATAGCCAGTGTGTTTGCGCAGAGACAAGCACGTGCTCTGGATTTTAGAGGGGGTCGATTGCTTGAGACTGTTCAGTACCCATCTAACCCAAGTCCCAGGCCAGCCTTTACAAGTTGGACTTGACAGACCGCGACTCAAAAGACCCCCCACGCCCCTCCCCGCCATCAAACCGTCTCGCTCCCGCAACACCCTCCCTCTCAACAACCTCCTTCCCGCCCTGAAACTCAAACCTCAGTGCATCCTCCAGGCCTCCCACCCCAAAGACGGCATAATACGCCGAGCGCCCGGTCCGCGCGCATACAAAGCTGCGGGAACCGCACCAAACCTCGCGCGATTCGCAGCGCCTCCTCGAGCGCCAGCCCCTCATCCACGACGCGGTTCACGAGCCCCATGGCCAGCGCCTCGCGCGCGTCCACCGGCCGGCCCGTGAGGATCATGTCCATCGCGCGCCCCAGACCGACAACAGCCGGCAGGCGCACGGTGCCGCCGTCGATGAGCGGCACGCCCCAGCGGCGGCAGAAGACGCCAAAGATGGCCGTGGTGTCGGCGACGCGCATGTCGGCCAGCAGGCTTAGCTCAAGGCCGCCGGCGACGGCGGGGCCCGCGGACGGCGGCGAGGAGGGGTTTGGAGAGAAGCATGCGCGAGGGGCCCATCGGGCCGGTGGCCGGGTCTGAAGGGGACGTGGTGCGCACAGGCGCAGCTTGAAGAGCGCGTGGCTCGGCTCGGTGCCGGTGGGCTTGTTCTCAGTAGTCGTCTGCGAGGCGACCTCATGCAGGTCGTAGCCCGCGCAGAAGGCGCCGCCAGCGCCCGTCAGGATGCACACCTTTTGCGTGGCGTCGGCGTCGAAGGCACGGAAGGCGGCTGCGAGGAGGGAGGCGGTCGCGGAATTGACGGCGTTGCGGACGTGCGGACGGTTGAGGGTTATGATGGTAATGCCCTCGGGCGAGGTACTGTGCAGGACCAGAGAAGGTTCAGAGGGCGCCATTTGGGTTCTGACTTGTTTCCCCTTGGTTTGGTCTTTCTCTGAGTGAGAACGGTCCTTGCTTGTCGCTAGCGTGACGTCAAGAAGAGTGTGGCGGTGTCCGGGTGTGGATCAATGATCCGTAATTTTGCCTCGTCACGAACCCTCATCTCCCATACATAACTCTTAGGCAAGTTCCTCGACAGGATGTTCCCGCACAAATTGTTTCTTGCATATCGTTGCTCAAGTTCACCCCAGGGTCCCAGGTGCACATTGGAAAACCGTTGGCTCCTTGGGCGGTTGAAAATAAATGTGTAAAATCTCCGATTGATTCCCGGGGGTTTCGTTTTTGTTTGATTCGATCGAAGTGAAAGCGATGGAGCCCCCCTAAGGTATGGATAATTGTTCAGCTGTTCACCACGACGACGATCTAACCCTAGTCCGGGATGTGTATGTTTTTCATCACCAACACAAGTTGAACAACAACGTTTGCAGATCTTCCTTTCCGCAAGGCCGGAATCGTCGTAGCGCCCATGGAGGCGGACACCAAAACCGGGGGCCTCGCTGCTCCTCCTTCGAGTGGCGTGCAAGCACCCCCGAGCATTGCACAATGCACAATGCGGTGGAGGGTTAAACGGGAGACGCTAAATGGAACTTTTTGGTCAGTCGATTTATCTTGATATGTTCCACCTTCCCGGTTCTCTGCCGCTTCTCCTTTGTATCTCTCTCTTCTGGGTTCCGTTTCCTGCCATCCCGCATTTACCCCACTCCCTCTTAAATACTCCGGTTTGTCATGTACACAGCCCGGCTACGAACCGGTGTCTGTCCTGGCAGCAAGCACTATGAAACTCACTCAAAGATGGAGTGAGCGATACCCACACAAGAAGATGTTATGGGTCAGAATCCTTGTTCGTGAGATACGAAGGAGGGCGAATTTCTGGTGACCTTGAATGACCGCCGCTGGCAGTTCTTCTCAAATTAGTACAAATTTTCAGACGAGGTTGGTGGCTGGCCGCGGTAATCCTCAACTTTTTTGTCTTTCTCCGCAATTCGAACAGGAGAGTAACGATAATAGTACCTGAGCGCGGTGTGCCTCCGATGGAATTACTATTTAATTTTGGGGAGGAATGAAAAGGTAGCTATAGACAGAAGATAGCCATCCAGTGAAGAGTCTAAAGGCCATTCGAATGAAACCGGAAGCGAAAAATGCGAGCATCAGATATAAAAGTAGCCATTTAGTCCCCCTCAAAAATAAAGTATTCTCACGGTACCACGAGCGTGGAAGGATGTGCACTTTACAAAGATGGTCGGACAGAGTTCTTCTGCAACGGATATAACACCCACCATGGGATAAGCAAAATATTACGAGAATCAGCCCCATGAGGATGAATCCAACGGGATTTCGAATGGACCAATCCGAGGCGTGGAAAAAGCCACGCGGAAAACGCAGCAATGCAGCATTGGAAAACCGCGGGAATTAAAAAAACCATTTGCTCCGCAGATTGCGCGATGTCTGTGCGATCCGGTTCACGATCGCCAAAGCGATAAGAGAGCAAATTATGACGACCAAAATTGAGTGTTTGCCGAGGAACCTACCCCATATGTCGAGACCAGCGTCCCCAATTACGATCCAGATTATCATAGCTCCTACGACAAGAGAATCAAACGTGTATATAGAACCTTGCTAGATTTTGGCGTGAGGTTGGGCTTACCTGCGAAGAGTCCCATAATTATAAGGTCCACAAACACGGCGAACACAACGCCAGACAGATCACTAGAAAAGAACCAACTTGAATGGCCAGCAGTTGGATTTTCGAAGAAAGAGACCCAGTATGAGCTTCACGAACATGAGTATCGCGTCGAGTGTAAGGGGCATGGACGCACATTAACGTCCAGACAACACCGACAATCCAGTCTGTCGTGGTGGGTCCAATTGACTGTCCCTGGTAAGTGGTTATGGCTTTATATGCACCGAGTCCCAGAACAAGTGCGCTGTTAAGGACTCTCCAGGGAGTGATTTTTGTGCGGGGTTTCTGTCCAACTGAAAGCATATTCGCCTCCAGTGCTGCAACACGTTGCTGAAGCAACTCCTGCCTTCGGTCCAGCGCTGTAATCCGTTGAAGGAGAGCCATCGGAGGCAGATCCATCAATTCATGCCTCTCGTTCTCTCTCGCCTGACTATCCTTCATTTCCGGCAAAACATGCATCTCGCTGTCAACTATGTCTTGCTCCTCCATTTCCGTTGAATAGGTCCTATCTCTCCGGCGAGTCTCCCTCCCGCGCGTGGTTCTGACAAATCAAGGTTCAGACGAAAAATGCCAACTCAAGTGAAATACCTCACCCCTCGCTGGACCCCGACACCACAAGGTGTGCTGCGCTTTGTGATGGATTTCTCGCATCGGTAACGGCCCCTTGGCGTTGGGTGCATATGTCCTTTTGCTCCGCAGAGTTGGAAATGGGGAGGGACCGATTGAAGGAGTTTTGATCCATATTGTGCTCCAGCTTTGCAAGAAGTTCTTGCAGCGACTTCTGATTTTGTTCCAGCGCTGCAATACGCCGATGAAGAGCCACTGGAGACAGATCTGTCAATTTGTGTGCTCGGTTCTCTTTCATTTGGCCCTGCTCCATTTCCGCTAAACCAGGTGTATCCACCCGACGAGGCGGGCCATTGAAAAGAGCGCGTCCGAATCCTGAAGTTGTTGCACTAGACCCTAGACGCGATCGAACTTCGAGGCTACTGGTATAAATTTCAAAGATCCCAACCAAGATAGTATACATTGAAGAAAATATCTCACCCGTCGTTGGACCCAGACGCCGCATGATCATCCGCGCCTTCCGCAAGACTATTCGTATTGGTCAGTACCTCTTGGCTTTGGGTACGCATATCCTACAGCTCCGCAGAGTTGGACATAATAGGCAATGATAAGTCGATGTGGGGTGTGGCCTTAGACGACACTCACTCTTAAATACTCAGGCTGACACAGCCCGGCTGTGAAAATCAGTGTCAGCCAAGAGGTGGCAGATCGGGCAATCGGACACACTGATGGACACACGTAGCTTTTGACGTTTGTCCCCACGATCAGTTTCCTTGATTGGCTATATCAAAACGTGACCTCCAGAGCTCTGGAGACTTGTGAGTTTTTGTTTGCTCCATCAACCATCTCCCTTCCTGTACCACAATCACGCCGCGACCGCTGCCCTCTGTTTTGCCTACTGTGTATCATCTATTCTCCTTCCTGGCATCTCCTACTCCCCTACTCCTCTCTGACCTCTTCCCACACATTCTTCCTCAAAGCTGGTATTCTTTTAGGCAGAATTTCATACTGGGCACAGTGCCACCTGGTGCCATCAGCATCTAGGCCCTCTGCCTGGCCAACCCATACCCATGGGTCTTTTATATCACTCAAATCTTTCAATTCTATGTAACAGACACGTTTTTACGTGCTCTGACGCGTCTTGTCACGTCGCCTCTCTGTGGCAAGGCCGCTCACTGTAGTCATAGTATAAATTTTCCTGCTTATCATATGTAGTCAATATTATACTCTGTCATGATTTTGTTGATTTTCTGAGTGTTCCTGCATTTACTTGCCACCACTGCTGTGGCCGATGCATTTTTTAGTACAAGAAAAGAAGTGCAAACATGTCTTGCTTTTGGCTATATTTTCACGGACCTCAGAACACAGAAGACAAAAACCATACCTTTTCCGCACATGTTCAACTGCGAAACATATGCTGAAAAGGCTCTGTGTTTTGTTTCAAAAGCCTCCCAGTTCAGTTGAGGTCAGGATTTTCCCGCACAAATTATTTTTTTGCATATCGTTGCTCAAGTCCGCCCCAGGCGTCCCAGGTGCACATTGGAAAACCGTTGGCTCCTTGGGCGGTTGAAAATAAATGTGTAAAATCTCTAGCGAATCCCGATTGATTCCCGGGAGTTTCGTTTTTGCTTGATTCGATCGAAGTGAAAGCGATGGAGCCCCCCTAAGGTATGAATAATTGTTCAGTTGGTCACCACGACGACGATCTAACCCTAGTCCGAGCCTCGGCATGCTGGCTCCGTTGAAATGTGTACACGCCCTCACAATAGACACTGGCGTCCTCTGCGGTGCGCATTCTGCGAACCCCATAAGTCCGCTGTTTCATAATCTGACGCACCTCTATCTGGTAGACAAATATTTCCAGATGAGGTGGCTCGGCGCCGCTCTGTGGGACCGCCTTGCGCTCATCCCACATTCAACACATGTCGCATTTGACCATCATTTACGCAAAACGTTCTTGCCCCACGAAGACACTCAACTCCGGTGTATTCTACTCCTGACAAAGATCGGGGCTGAGGGTTTTCCTCCCAAACGATGACCAATGCGTTCACATGGAACAGTGTACTGATGTCCGGTATTCCTGGATACATCGAGCCAATATTGGGGAGGAGTTCTGGACCATCGCGGACGCATTCATCGCAGCACGGCAAAATGGAACAGTTGATCGTGAGTGAGGCAACTTTCTTCATGCTTTATCGAGTAAATCAATGAATTTTCAGGTTCCAGGACCTGGATTACCGACCATATGGGGAGCTGGAAGGATCCCGAATGATGGTCCAATGTGTGTTCATTTACGTTTTCATTCAATGAAGTCGAATAACTCTCTTGAACGGGAAGGAGGTCCAGTTTTGACGAACAGCATTTCTGGCTCTTCGAGCAGTTGATGCCGCAATAGAATCCAATAGTGTTTAAAATTCTGTGGAGGACGATTAAAAATCGTTTGATTCAAACGATTTGACGAGTTGAGTCCTTGAGCGCTCCTCCGCAGCCTGATGCTGGTCAAAGTTGCCCCTAGCCGAGCATGCCTCACTGGCAGCGTAACCTCAGTGTAGCCGACTACACTGAGCTATATTTGATCTTTTAATTCAGACGGAATAACTCTGATACGTTGAACAGAGTTGTTGTACTGGAAGGGACACGCACTGATTAATGGGTTCAGCCACTATGGTCGCTATTTCTTGGTCTCGAGTGAGAGGTTTCTCTACGAGAGATCCATCTCGCCGACACGACCTGGTGGCTACTAGTATGAAAGAACAACGTTTTTCTTCGCTGCGGAACAGATCCTCAGCGACTCTCACATGATCTGTGCGGTGGAGTCAATAGTAGGAAGGGACACATGGCAAATCTGTCGCAACGTGGGCGCGGCGCTAACCACGAGGGAACTTCTAGATGGTGGTAAGGCAATATTTTTGTGCACAAAATGGGCAGTGCTTCTATCCGGGAAGCATCTGCATGGTTCCAACAGTGTCCTATCGGTGTCGTTGTAACCTCTGTTCGGCGACACGGCTGACTGACTCTGGGTAAGTGTAATCCGGAACGTACTGACAATCGCTGTTTCTCGTTGCGGTCAGCGCGGAAGGATTTCCGGGTCTAGTCTACGTTGGGTTCAAAAGCCCACGAGGGCTTCGAATTATATTCACTTCGGACTTTCAGTTTGTCTGAAATGATGAGGCTCGGTTTGCGACCGAACACGGTGAGTACGCCTCAGAATCCCGAAATCCCCACCGTTGGCATCTGAAGCCGAAGTTTCAGGTGTACTGAAGATATTTTATGCTACCCGCGTGCGACGGGCCTGAAACATCCAAGACTTCATATGGGCCGCCCGGGGACACAGCACTATGTCACCTCTGTATATGTGGAACATCGCCAAGAGTTCGCTGATCCTTATAAATCCTGAGTTGTTGACCAGATCCTCACCAGCAAGTCAAGCGGTTCCTCCCTCAACATGAAGTTCACCACTGCTGTTCTAGCTTTCATTGCCATCGCTCAGGCGGCACCTGCTCCGGCGATCACCCCCGCGCCAACCGTGGTAAGATCATTGCTTTAGCTTGGCTCCCTCCCGCCTCGCGCTGATGTCTCCCGTAGCCCGCTCTCGCTGCCCGGAATCAGGGCTCGGTGTAAGTCAGCAGAGTAATATTGCCATTACTCCCGAATCAATTTTTTTCGTCTAGCTTCGTCTGCACCAACGCGAACTTCGCAGGCAGCTGCACAAAGTTCACAGGCACCAGCGGCCAATGCGTGAATTTTTCCCGCGCAATTCAACGACGACATTTCCGCCGTCGGTCCTGATGCCGCACAAGATTGCTTCTTCTTCGAGTGAGAATATATTCAAAGACAGTTTTTTTTTGTTGTTGTTGCTAACTTGACAATACAGGGACGGAGCCTGCGCTGGCCCCAGTTTTGGACCCATTAGAAACCCCGGCATCATTAATCTCGCCACGTATTTCCCGCCCATGGCCACAGCGACCGGCACTTTCAACGACCAGCTCTCCTCGTTTAAGTAAGTAATCACCGAAGCCGCACAACACGACGACGAGTCTCATCAAAAATTCCAGGTGCTTCTTTGGTTGACAGGATGCTGATAATCTACGAGATGAATAGATGGTTGAAACCTTGCTTTGAGACGTACCAATGATGGAAATGGAAAGAGGTTGAACTCGGAATGCAAAGAGAAACATATTCAACCTAAATTGCGGAGCTGTGATACGTGCTAAGGACCGTATTTATGAGATCAGACTACTGAAAAAGTACTGGTGCTACCGAAGACGTGAAGCCGATTGCTCTGATGTAGCGAAGCGTCAAGCTCCGCGTTAACACACTGCCTTGGAATGCCTTTGTTATCATTTTCACGAGACGCACATAGGATCTCTGCGATCTGGATAACCGCCTTCCATGCAAACCTATCAGTCTATACTTTATCGTGAAGCGGAGGTGGAGCCCACATGAAGGACGAGTGCGACGATGAGCCCGCGAACTACGACGGGGAAAGAGTAAAGATGGGAGTATATATGCATTGAGGCGATGGGTATATAGGACTTGAAGTGCGTCCCATCTAATCATGAAGTTGTCAGAACGGAACGGATGTGTCGAGAAGCGGAGACTGACTCCCCAACCGGGATCGCCGCTTACGCGCGTATCTATCGTAGTCCTTTCGACCCCCCGGACGTATTGCATGCCATCTAGCGGATGTCAAGACACTGATAGTTTGGGCGTTCGTTTTCACCTCATCGAGGAGCATCCGCCCAAGAGCCTCCCACGCGGGAATGGCGGGATCCTGCCGTTGAGTCCAGACAGTGGAGTTACTGTATAATTCCAATGTCTTGGATTTGGAGCAACCCGTGTGAAGAGACCGAAAAAAGGCACGGTGTAATTAAGTAAACCTTCGGGACTAGTAATGCGGCTGAGGCAATTGTTTGTGGAGGACAGGATGTGTGTTGTACGATGGGTCAGCTTCCAAAACAAGAACTGAGAAATTCGTTTCGGTCAGCCTGTTGGCAAGAACGTTCGCAGCATTCCTTCCTGAAAAGTAAAGGTAAATAGTGGGACACTGGCGATGAGAAGACTAATCTACCTCCAATGACAATGAAATCGAATGATTGATTCTTGGGTAGTTCAGCAATAGAATCGTAGATTGCTCCTAAACAAGAGGGGACAGAGACAGGAAGGTAGATATCGAAGCGAAAACAGCAGAGGGATTCAATCCAGGGGAGTAGAGGAAATAAAAGGGAAAGAGCAGGAGAAAGGAATTGTAGCAGAAAAGCACAATGAGGGAGAAGGTACGGGGATGAGAGAAATATGTTGAGGTGCACGGAGGCGGAAGGGAGCGGAGCTCGGCTTCGGTGCCGGTGGGCTTGTTCTCAATAGTCGTCTGCGACGGGGCCGAGGCGACCTCATGCAGGTCGTAGCCCGCGCAAAAGGCGCCGCCAGCGCCTGTCAGGATGCACAAATTTTGCATGGCGTCGGCGTCGAAGGCACGGAAGGTGGCTGCGAGGTGGGAGGCGGTCGCGGAATTGACGGCGTTGCGGACGTGCGGGCGGCTGAGGGTTATGATGGTAATGCCCTCGGGCGAGGGGCTGTGCAGCACCGGGGAAGGTTCAGAGGGTGCCATTTGGGTTCTGACTTGTTTCTCCTTGGTTTGGTCTTTCTCTGAGAACGGTCCTTGCTTATCGCTAGCGTCACGTCAAGACAGAAGAATGTGGCGGTGTCCGGGTGCGGATCAATGATCTGTAATTTTCTGCTTCGTCACGAACCCTCATCGCCCATAACTTTCAGGTAAGGTCCTCGACAGGATGTTCCCGCACAAATTGTTTTTTGCATATCGTTGCTCAAGTTCGCCCCAGGCGTCCCAGGTGCACATTCGAAAACCGTTGGCTTCTTGGGCGGTTGAAAACAAATGTGTAAAATCTCCAGGGAATCCCGATTGATTCCCGGGGGTTTTGTTTTTGCTTGATTCGATCGAAGTGAAAGCTATGGAGCTCCTAAGATATGAATAATTGTTCAGCTGGTCACCACGACGATGTGCACCCACTCCACTGGATAAATTTCAAAACCGACACGCTCATCGCGCGGGAAGAGGCCGTCGCCATCCCGTCCATGTCTGGCGGCGATGCGACGGGTGGGGGCGGCCAGGGGGAAGCGCGCGCGCCAGACTAGAGCCGCAGCGCGCGTGCCTGCGTATCACAGTGGGGACAAGACGGTGTGGTGGGCGACGTTTGTGGGCGCGCGGACGGCTGTCAGACTCTTCCCGGTCATCGGCGGAAGGATCCTTTGAGGAGCGAGTTGACGCGCGAACGGCGTCCGAGCTTCGTACCACGAGCGGGATGAGGATTGCGCTGTTGGTGCTTTCCCGTGTCTATCAATATGACTATGATCAAACCATGACACACAATTTATCATCCATCCGCCTGTCAAACTCCTCCCGATCACGACAGGAGACATAAAAAGCGACGCATCGACAACCAAATGAACTGCTTCCCCCCAACCATGTCTCAAGGGCAAAGTCCAAGTTCTGGTGAAAATTTCCCTGTTCATCATGTTATTATTGCTTAACTGGTGCCCACTCATTACAGTTACACAACCGGAGCCTGCACCACAAATGACAACCGCGACATCGGGCCCACCGAGCGTTGTCAATCAACGTGAGTGCTTTTACCTGGATTCGTGTCGATCTTACGGATGTATCAGAGCCGGAACCTGGTCCGATCTTGGAATACCCCAGACATGGGAAAAGTTACTCAAATTTATCCTGGGTTAGAACGGAGATTTACGTCCTTTACTTTCAGAAAACCAGCCTTGGATCTCCGAACCCGCTGTCAGATGTATATGCTGTCCATTTACATTCCCCATTGGCTTGCTCGACTGTCTCTGGGATACCACTGCAATTTTCTGCGAGTCTCGGTGGACCGGCCCTGCAGATACGACCAAGGCTATGCAAAATCGACGGGACAGCCCGGGATGCTGCACGCGCTGCTTCCTTTGGATTCCTTGTTGCAGGCCTCCACCAAATGGAGAACGTACAGCCCTCAAGTACGCCATCTCAACGGAAGAATGCTGTGGTTGCTGTTTTTTTGCTACCGCGTTAGCGGTAATGTGCCCCTGCATCGTGTTCTGCAACAAGGATTGTTGTTGCAACAAGATAGAGTGGCCTTGATACTCGGGAAGCGTTATAATGTAAAAGTTTCTTTGCAAACACCCGTTCTATTTTCCATTAAACAGTGGTCGGTATTCAATTTCGTGATCACGAAACAAATTGGCTTTCCGTTACCATGGAGCTAGGCGCGTCTCTTGCTGGAGACCTTCCGTGCGCGCCACCGAAGTCATCTGGTGGTGATCATTCAGGTGAAAGTGCCAAATTTCCTCTATCGGCAACTCTCAAATAAGTTGTGCTCTCACAATGGAGATTACACACATTCGGTAGAACCGAATCTTAAATCGAAGGCCAAAGTGTCAGTTCAAGATTCGGTCAAACCGAAATTCAAACCAAACTGAGCATTATTGGTTTAAATTTTGGCCTCACCAAAAATCAATGTATTGGTTGAGGTTCTGGTCAAGCCAACAGCGAACCAAAACATAATTTATTGGTTCAAGAATTTGTTGTACTGAAACCCCAATCAAAACCACATATTAGAGAGTTTGCGGGAGCCACCAGGAGCTACCCGGTGGCTGATCAGGTATGCGGTAGCCGGTGACTGTGGCTCTTCTAGTGGCTGAATCTCGCACATTGTGGGATGGCATGCAAGTCCATTTATGGTCCTTTACCACTATATTTGATACCAATTTGTATTATACCTGCATGAAGAAGGCAGCACAGCTAAGCTTTCCCTCAATTCATCAAAAAAATGGCTTGATTTTGGCAGTAAAGTGCAGTCTGGACACCAGGATGACTTTACCTGCTATAAACAGGAACTAGCGAGTGAAGGTCTTTTCCAACATCGCATATGAAATCAATGTGCCAGCCACCAGCCACAGCCACCGGCTACCGCATGCCTGATCAGCCACCGGGTGGCTCCCGGTGGCTCCCGCAAACTCTCTATTTCGGTATGTAAAATGGTTCAACTGATACCCCCACCGAAATATAACATATTGGTTGGGTATTAGTTGCACCAAAACCAAAACATAAGATATTGGTTTTCAAACTGGTCCAGCTGTAACATCTGATTTCAGTTTAAATTTCAGCACAGGCCGAATCTTGAACTGAAACCACAGGTTTCGGTCATGCTGAAATTTGGTCCACGGATGATCCGCAGATCATCTGCTGCCTGTCCGCGGCACATCCATTGCTCATCTGCGGCACTTCCACTGCTCATCTGTGGCACATCTGCTGCTTGTCCGCAGGGGGTCCGCAGACAATCTGTGGTTTATCTGTAAAGAGTCAGGGCTTAAATAATTTTGCATACATCATTGATGACAAGTTCTCCGTGGATGTTTCTGAACACGCAATAGTGGAGAAAGCAGATTTATTGAGTTTATTGAATTGAAAAAAAAATATGAGTAGGAAACCTATCAAATTGAGTGCCACTAATAAAAAAACAATGAACAATAAAAGCTTCACTGAGATCCTGAAACTACTTCACCTCGTGCAGGAGCGAAGCAATTTAGAATTTACGGTGGAAAAATTTCAAATCGTAGTCACGGGCGTTGAAAGAAGACTACGCACTTGGAAAGTGGGCCTAACAGACAGAATTCCTGGAGATTGGCGTAGGGGAGGAAAATAAGGGGAAAGAGTTGTGCTAGGAAAATCAAGGCCAGGGATACCGGTCTTGGACAACCTAGGAAAACATGAACTTCAGGACCGCGCTCTAATGTCCAAGCATGGACAATCTCTTGCCACTGTCAGGTTTCTCCTACAATGGCAGAGTTTCCGGTGATGATTCAAAACAGCTTGGGTCGCAGACTCACGTCACGGAGAGCTTTGCCTTGAGCTGCAACTCCCCATATCAAATTAATCGTAAAATCTATCAAATGTCAATTTATCTCCGAAATTGCGGCCTATAGTAAGCATGCACTAGCAAGGAGAGAAAAGTCTGTGATATGGGGTCATAGAGTAAGTTATACAAATAGGTCATCCCCAAGCAGAAATTGGAACATTCCGCTAGCGGCCACACCAATCGTCGCCACTGCATGTGCGGTAGCATCTGGACCGACTGACGCCTCCACAGCTAACACTATGGGTCAGAGATGGATTTTTCCCGAAAGCTGAATGGTACCTCATGCAGCACCTCCCACACGTCCTCGACGTACACGGAGCGGATCCCTACCTTGACGCTGTCGGGCACGTTCTCCTCAATGTCGGCCCGATTCGCGCTAGGCACGACGACGGTGGTGATCCCCGCCCGGCGTGCAGCGACTCGGAGGATCTTCTCCTTCAGCTCGCTGTCGGGCAGTACCTGACCCACGAGTGAGATCTCACCCGTCATCGCTGCCAGCCAGATCAACACCAATTAAAAGACAGTGGGAAGGGGCAGCGACACATTAACCGTTCTATTAAGATTTACTGCCCAATTCATTGGGGGTTGTTTGGTTTTATCCCCTTTAAGCTTATTGCATCTCGCTCTCCCTGCTCTGCTGCTCGAAATCTCACAGCTGTGCTGATTGTATTCCCCATTAGGTTCTCTAATGCTGTAGCATTGCTGTGTTGCCGATGCACGCGCGGCTCCGCCGATAGAATCATGATCTTCTGAAATGGAACTACGGCTTGGGAATCTAAATCTGGATTGGGAACCTTCTGGTTCGCAGACACATCCCATGATTCCGCGGCTTTCAGCTGATGTTCAAAGCAATCCTCATTTGGGTATGTCTTTCACAGATCAGCACAGCATGGAACATCCCCGAACTGCGGCCACGCAAGCTCAAGGCATCCCTACTTTCCCGCACTCAAAGTCCACTCAAAAGGAGTTGTCTGTCGGATTGCCTTCCCTCCTTCCCCATCATCATCCTGCTGTACCCCAGCAATCCTCTTCCTCCCTTGAGTGCGAAGCTTCAGGCCGTTTCTCCTGCACTCAAGCCCCTTAGCAAGATCTTGCAAGCGTTAAACCAGGGACTGTTCCTGGTAACTCATCAAGCCTCAAATCACGATGAATGCTTGGCTTAAAACCGAGATGGCGCAAGACTTCTCAAGATTGTGACGCAAGAGCCCGTGCTTGAATACTGATGACGAGATGATGGAACCTTTGTTAATGGCTGATATTTCGCCTCTTCTGCACCATTCATCGCGTTCCCATCATCCTTATACCGTTCAATTGCAAGTTTTCGGTACTGGTAACCCATACTCCTCGACCCCAAACCAATCTCACTAAAATTTTGGAGACAGGTTCAATGTTCAATATGCACCGTATATCTTTATCAACACGCGCTTCTTGATTAAACTACTCAACATTCAGAGGATTAGATGTACTGCTTTTTATCGCTGCGGACGGAGGCGAGGGGTTAACGCGCACAATAGGCGTCTACGAGCCTCGCATATTTGACGCTACAGGTGAGATCGATCCGGCATGCCTATATGTAGATACTTGATAATTTTTAGCTTCTCAAACATCGATGTTTCCGCCGCGTTTTCGCACGTCGTTCTGCCCTCAACGCGCACGTTGCCGGCGTGTAGCACTGCGACTACATCTAGTATTCGATTTCCCGCATTCCTTATTTATATTGGTCAAGGGGGTGGCGACCCGTCAACCTTTTGAGACCGTTTTCCACCCCTGCCGTTCTGTGAATACTGATGCAGTTCCGCTTTTCGTCTACGGAGCGGTGTGCTTTCTCCTCTATTTACTCTTCGTTCACTCACTAAACCTTACAGGGCCTGCAATTGCGCGCAATGAAGAGGAAAAGTCGTGCATTAGACTTGCGATTGATTTTTGGCACAGGTGTCTGTAGATATACCTTGCACCATTGACATTCACCTTACCATTGCTCACGACTATCTGTCTGACTTGAACCATAAAAGTAATATGTTCTTCTGTAACCTTTAAATGTCAACGGTTGCCTTTCAACATGCACTCATGCCAGAGCGAAGCGAAGGCATATCTTGTACCGATATCAGGATTACCTTTGTCTTTGTAAAGAGCGATGCGAAAGCCGAGACGATTGCCGCCCCCGCGCTCGGGCCCTCTTTCCCGATGCTCTCTCAGGCATGGGCACATGGATATCTTAATCCCTCTATACGAGATATTCGTCTCGTGACGGAAAACCGTGAACGGGTGGACATTGGGTGGACAGGTGCCTCAGTGACAGGACCAATATCCGAAACCGACATTTCGAAAGGCAGATGCAGAAATTTAGTCAGAATAGCTTTGGCATGAAAAATGTACTTGTCCGCGGGTGATAATTCAGAAACCCAAAGATGATATATACAGTCACTTACTGTCGCTGAGAATACAGATACGCACTAGTCGTTGCTCTCCGGTTGGCGAGGGGATACGTGGCCTCTCAGCCTGATGAAAAGAACTATGAGCAACGACTACGATCGACTGCGTTCTGTCACGAAGAAGCTGCGCGCGGGTCAGCTGCTTGATCGCAAACTTGACGGAAAGGCAGTGTTGAAGAGCGGAGAAAGTCAAGGACGGAAGGAGTTAATCGAAGAGCGAGAGGAGAGGAAGTACAAAAGGAGAACAGTTATATGGGGATCTAGCACAGCCAAATGAGCAAAATCTTAAAGAACGGTTAATATAGATTATAAAGATTACAGTTCAGAAGATTTATTAGAGGATCTAGGGAGGTACAAACACCATCTAAACTGATGGATGAATGTAATGGACCCGACGTAACCAATGGTAAGGACGAGGAACTGGGGAGAGCATTTAAAAAACCAGTATTGTGCAAATTACCAGTCCCCGTAGGGACGGTCTTCTGCCCCGGATGGGCAGGCATCGGCCACGTGTGGCCGGGCGTCCGCCAGGTATGGTCGGGCATCCGCCCGATACAGTGCATGCAGGAGACGGGTGGGATGCCAAGTCAGGGGTGCCCATCGTCGCCGCTGGAAGAAGCTCAGTGGGGTCTATGTGCACTTGTAATAAACGACTTACAATTCTGAGGTAAGAACGGTGGCCCCCGATTGGTCGGCGGCGGTGACATTAAAGGGGCTACGAGAGATATCCATTAGTGTTTTAGATCGAAATATGCGCCGTCCAACGCACCCGAAGGCCCTTGGGCACGAACAAGGCTCTCGATTATGTCGATACTACAGGGTGCGTTGAGTCCGATAAGCCATTCCCAAACACTCGCTGTCCAATCTAGGCCCAAAGAGACATCTGCAGCCAGATTCTGTTGAACAGAGCACTCCAGCACAGTGGTGAACGAACCGCGAGGTCCACCGTTAATATAAATAGTACGGGAGTGTGCATCGGCTGAAAGCCGAGGGAAATAAGACAGAAACGGCGTCAATCCATCGCCGCTAGAAGAAGCAACAGATACCAAGTTTTTTGTGACATTCGCCGCCGATTTATCGATAAATGTGTCAGTATTCAGCAACCATGAGAGGATTAGGGAGATCACTGCAAGTAGAGCATGAAGCCAAATATCCGGAATTAATAATAATGGAATGCATTCTAAGATGCCTCGCAATCCAGCAAGCCGGGAAAGGGCGGCGACAGCGAAACCGCGAGGAACGGAAGGAGTTGAATGAGCTTGGTGCTTGGGAATCAAATGCAGGGAATACACTGGGTACCGGAAAAGCTAGGGCCAAAGAACGACGGGTGGGAGATTTGGAGATGACGGTGGAGAGGGGGATCGGAGCAATCAGAACGAGTTGTTCCGAGCACCGCCACATCGCCCTTTCTCTTCGACGCCCATGTCGTTTCTGGGTCGTTTCGGCCAAGCTTCAAGCTTCGAGGATCTTCCTTCGTTTCGTTGTGCCAATTTTCCCCAAGTGCCACTCTGGTCATGCATTTATTGAATCCCCGTCACATCTCGTGGATATTATGGAAACTGGCCATAAAGAGGCGTTCCGCTCCGTCCGTACCTTTGGCCTTTCTTTTTCGCTCCGGCGCTGGCGCGTTTTCCTGACTAGCCAATATGCGTTCTCCTGTGCCGCCATCTCTTCGCTCTTGCAGCCTCATACTCCACCTCCTGCGCCTTGATGCCCTGCAACACGACGAGGCTCTAGGATGAGTACCGCGCGCATGTGGGGGCTGTATGGTTAGCTGTGAGTCCGTCCCCTCTCTCTTTCGTCTCATATACCTCAGCCTCTCCATCCTCCGTTGGACCCACATCGTCCGCTTCGTTCGTTATGAGGTGCACCGGAGCGCGTCGCTGTGCTCTAGTCCGTCCTCATTGGCGGTCAGCGGACCCCAGTGGTGTCGAGATCACCATACACCGGTGGCGTCCTTCTGTTATGCATGATCCCTGTGCACCCGACCTCGTACTCTCTGCCAGTGCGAGTGCTCTCCTTGTGCTGCTCGTCTGCAGTCAGGCTCCCGTTTCCACCATGGGCTGTTCGCCTCGCTTGCGGACAACATGCCTGCTGATCACGGGAAACGCTGCCCAACTCGTATCTATCCTCCTTCCCTTCCTCGTTCCTTGTTCTCGTTCTCTCCTTGTTGCACTATTTACTGACACCACCCTCAGCCTTCGCTATCGCTGTTATCTATTTTCCACCCCACTTGGACGTCCAATCCCTCAATTGCGACCATCGCCCGCACCTCTCTTCGGCTGGACACGCATACGCTCTCCTCTTCCCCTTTCCCGCCTGTACGTATTAGCTTGGTCTTCCAACCCGAAGGTTTGGGTACCCGTGCTGCGCGGCGTTCAAATCGGGGAGAGGGGGGAATCGGTGGCGGGAATATCTCGATCAGATGGGTCCCTACGTGATCGTGAGGATATGCCTCATGGTACAAAATTGACACGGGACGTATGAATACAATGCTGTAGCGAATCGCTTATTCATATAGGCTTACGATTCCCCCTCGCCGCCACCAGCTTTCAAGGAGGGTGAGTACTTGTAAATGAGATTCTTGATCTTCTCCTCTGCATCGTCTCCTCGCGCGATTTTCGTGAACGATTCGTGGCCAACAAATTTCCGAATTTCGCGGTGAACTTCCCCCAAGTCCTCCCTCGACGTAGTTCTGGAAAGCGGTCTCGATATCCGACTCGGTGAGCGGACTGGACGCCTTGGAGAGTGTGATGAGGAATATCTGTTCCAGGATCAGCGTCAAATCGACGATGTATCCCATGAAGCAGCGAAGGATTTCGGGGCTAGAGAGACATGATATGAGTTGAAAGACACCTCCGAACGCTGAATACGCACCTGCGTTGGTAGATGTTCGAGATGAAGCCAATGAAAACAGCCGACACGCCCAGGGCTGCAACAGCTGGAATCGCAACGACAGCGATTGGCGGTCCAAGTCCCATAATCCAGCTGACGGCGGACTGCATGTTGGCTATGGTTGGACTGCCATACGCTTCGTTACTGTATTTTCAGAGCACAAGGACGGACGTACAACCACTTTTGGGCCTCGGCGGAGTCTGGTATCACCAACTGTGCAAGTTTTCGAATCCTTCCGATGAATTCCGGGGTCCGCAATAGCTAAGACATCTCAATAGTGCACAAGTGTGAGGCGCAAAAAAATTACTTGCCTCGTTTGGATCATGAAAGTTCCAGCTTGCAGTCACCTCAAAGTGAACTGTGTTCAGACACGTTTCAAGCTTGCGGTTGGCAAATATGACACTCGACGCCAGTTTTCTCCAATGTTCTGCCCGAACACCCTGTCAGTGAATGGTAGGTAGATGCAAGGCTGACAGTACGTACTCTTCATGCCGATTCTAATACACGACAATGGCTCAGTATCAGGAAAGACCAGAAAAAAGCCTTGGCCTTCTCTACGCACCCGACAGCGCCATCGATCTTGGTCTTGACACTCCCTCGCTGCGCCATCGCAGATACAAGCCATGTATCTCCGGGAAAGCAGTCTTCGACCAGGTGCCGCGTAGACTGAATCAAATCGTCAAGCGATTTTCTATCCGGTGTAGCGTGCGCTCCTTCCGCAAGTCCTTCAATGCCAGGAATAATATTTAAAAATGGATCGGAATCTAGCAACTTTGCACGCACCAGATGTTCGCGCATAACAGAGATGTTGATCATACGAATAAAACGGCTCAAGTTCTTTGAGACATATCTCCTTGAACCGCTCTTCAGCTTGCTCTTCACACGTCGCATTATTCCTGTCCTTGGGTGGCAAACGACGAAGGATCGATCCGCACAACTTGTCGAATTGGGTGAAGACGATGATAACTGGAACTGACTCACGGGTCAAGCGCAACCTTCGGCACAGGGGCGAGATTCTCACCTGCAGAAGCAGAGGCGGCTTTAATAAACTCCTCATCTCCGGTTTCAAAGACGCGACCGCCGGCGGTGGGGATCTGGATGCAGAGCCTTTGGTTTGGATATTATTCAGGGATCGCTGCGAGTCGACGGAAGAGCGACTCGCCAGATAACATGGAGGCGATCCATAAGCAGTGTGCTCTTTTTGGTGCGGTCCTTCAGAAATTTGAGTGCCAGTTCGAGGTTCACCGTGTCCCCTGGTTCAAACCCCATGGAGTCGTGGAGAACGAAACATGAATTTTCGTCGGAGATTATTTCGTCGTTGATCTTGCACTCGCCACGTTTGCCGTGGGATATCGACTAAAAGACGCTCAGACGCTGCCTGAAAACCTATTCATACCGATACCTTACATTCACAGTGACCCCGAATGCATGAGAAATGAGCGAAGATTTTCCCGCTCCGGTCTGTTGAGAGACAGGCTGGTGATTCGTGTATAACAATACAAATGTCACATACCTTGCCAACCACCAGGACTCGCAGCCTATGAAGAATATACACAGTAGCGAAAGAGGGAAAGTCGTAGACATACCGCGGACACACTCCCCGAATTTCATCTGTTGTCAGCGGCAAAGTTTCCAGAGTCTGCGAGAGAGTCAATAAGCGATTGTCCGTACAAAATTGGCAGGTCAGCAAACCGAAGCTGTAGGGACGGAATCTGGTTTCGGCTGCACAGTGGACGACGCAGCGGCGAGGGATGTAGATGATGTCTGAGAGGAATCTGGAGACAGTCTAGATGCAGGCGAACGCCGTCGCTTAAAGCGACTGAGGAGCCTGGTGGATACGGTCAGGGAAGGCGCACGTTCGAGATTTTGGGGGAAAGCAAACCGTTGCATTGACGTTCAATATCGAGCGCGTCGATCTAATCGTAAGGGTTTCTCGGAAGATGTCCGAGTACGCAGGGGGAGGAAAGGGCTTGAAGGAGGTGAGGCTACTGCGTCTTGGGGCCAACGCTCACCCGGCTTTCATGGACATTGCAGCATGTCCTCCTCGTGGACAGAGAATTATTGAAGCCGTCATCCACCTGCCTGCATACACCTTGCGATGGCGATTGCAAAGATAGAACATCGCTTCGTGTCGCCAGCTGCGAGACTGGGACTTTCCCAGACCTTCAAGTTCCTTGACAGGCGTCGGAGCCCACACAGCCGATACATGACGTGTGGCGGGAAGCGGGGGCAAGGGGCGCTGAGGCGACGGAGAAGGTCGAGGATGGGTGAGAATTTCGCGTCGCCATACATGTCCTGCACAGCGAGAAAGCGGTTAGGAAACCTCTGGGAGATATGTATGCGGGTGGCACATTTACACGAAAGCTCGGAAAGCTGATATCGATATCTAGGAGCGGACGGAGGTTGATGCGTGACATGACACCCGTGACCACCTTGACTCATGCCCACAACCTCGATTTCATTCATGGTGACCACGCGCGCGCCATGGTACCAAGACCGGTAAATCGTTTCTAGCTCAATTTGAGGACTCAATCCCATAAAACAGCGTGGGGTCGATAACGACCCATCTTTGACAGAAAGAATGGCCTCGCGCCGCTTGCCTCAAGTCTGCTATTGATTCAAATGATTGCCTCGTGCTGACTGTGAGTCGCATACTTATTTCACGCGTCAAACACTCCCTTCCCCTTCCGTTTATCGTACACTCCTGACGCTCTTGCGCTCTCTCGCGACACAACAAGCCGCTTGGACCTCAAAATGGGGCAAAACTCTTCCCGCCCCAAGCATACATCGAAGTACCGTCCGATGCCCGGCACATCGCCGTCTCCCCCGGCCGCCACCCGTGCGCCCGAATCGAAGGCTCCGAAACATCAAGAAGAGAAAGACGCGGATTCGACACTTCCCGAGTCCGTAAGGCGTCATTTTCCTTGGCCGCTCCTATCTGCCTCATGTCATCAATTTTCCGCTGCGTATCCAACTAGTCCAAGACCACGATGCCATTCAACTCCCAGCGTCCAGTGCTGGGATCACATCAGGGCTCGGCACGCGAAACCAAGTCCTGTGGTGATGTGATAGATGCACCGTTGCCCTCGAGCGCCCTCCGTGACACCGATTCAATGTTTCCGCAACATCTCGAGAATGCAGACGTAAAGCGGATAGCTTCCAAATCGGTGAGGCCCTTTTTTTTTCTCGGCTGCGTGTATCCTCGTGTCGTCGACTGTATACTGACTTCTCGACTAGTCCAAGGAAACAGCTTCGCCGGACATGAAAATCTCGGTGCTGATTTGATGTCTGCCCTCACCGCTTGAGCTGATACAGAAACGCATAGGCACCCAATCCCTTCGACGTCCGCGCGACCTGCCATCAGTTTCGTATCCTCGTGATTGGGAAGGCAAATGCTGGTAAAACAACATTACTGAAGAAAGTCTGCGAATCGGCCGACGATCCTGAAATCTTTAGCCCGTCTGGCGAGAAGGCATGCGCCTACCTGTCTTTGTGATCAAGGCTGACGCCCGCAGATTGACCCGAAGGTTATTGATGCTTCGCACCGGGTGCGCTGTTGTTTCACAAGTCCGTTCGCCGCCTAAACTCGGTGTCAGCGCGGAGAGCATGATATCACCAACCAGCTCGTATTCAAGAGCAACCCAGGATACATTTTTCATGATTCACGCGGGTTTGAGAGCGGTTCCGTGGGCGAAATTCAGCGGGTAAAAACGTTCATTGCTGAGCGAGCAGCAACCAATCAATTATCGGAACAACTTCATGCTATTTGGTGTGTAATGAATGCCCAGTCCTCGTTTGAGTCGTAACAGGTCGATTTTAGGTATTGCCTCCCCACGGACACGAACCGACCAGTCACAAGAGCGGACGAAGACTTTTTCAATACAGGTGTTCGAGGTCAAGGTGCCCCGGAACTTCTCGAAGGTTTCTCCTCGTTAATCGGTGGTGCATCAAATAAATTACAGTGCCGCTTATTGCGATTTTCACCAAGGTCGACGGCCTCGAGGACAGTGCCTTCGCACAACTCCTGAACGCCGGGTATAATGTCGATAAAGCAATGGAGAAGCTTGCCCACAAAACTCGAGAGATGCTGACCACCAACTTCAGACAACCGCTCGAGCAGACAGACTATCCTCCATCTGAATACATCCAGCTTGATGGTGACTTCCCCATCGATTGACGAAAGAGACACGCTGATGTCCAATGCGGTAGATATGCGAGAGAAGGACACAAGCTGCAAAGAGCTGATTGAGAAGACAGCAGCAACCATCAGTGACGATGCTCTCCGCATGTTGTTTGTGTCAGTTCAAAGGAACAATATCGGTCTTTCAGTCAGATACGCAGTGGAGATGTGAGTTCAAATCCCTCAGACGCCGTTATTCCTGTTTTTTGGTCTAAAGAAAATCTAGGAGTATTGATGAAGAAAGGATCGGCAGTATGGACATGTCCCTTGGATTGCCCGTACCGCCCATTTACACACAGTAGGAGTCACGATATATACATTGGGATACTTTGGCCATATTTGGGTAATTTATCCATCAATACCTTTTCAGCGAGCCAGAGCTGACTTTCGCGTCAGGCGGTTAGAGTTAAAGTTTCCCCAGACGGTGTCCACCACTGATACACGCCGCATTTTCGGCCGCGTGACATCTAGGCCCACCAGGTACGCCATAAATGGGCATGGACTGATAGCTGAAACAAAGTTTACAGTATGTGCGTGTTTAACAGAGTTGACACAAATCGGCCTATTGAGTATCTTACATCTGCACACACGGTGGTATTGTGCACAGGACGTGAGCTTCAGGCCTTACTTTGTTGCCTTCTCAACCTGACCGTGCCATGTGCTGCCCCGTCCTCTCCAGCATGTGAGTCCTGCATCCTCTGCTGTTGTCCTTGCCAGCTGACCGTGCCATGCGCCGCCCCATCCTCTCCAGCATGTGAGTCCTGCATCCTCTGCTGTTGTCCTTGCCAACTGACCGTGCCACACACTGCCCTGTCCACTCCAGGAGGTGGGTCCTGTGTCCTCTGCTGTTGTCCTCGCCCAGCTGACCATGCCACGCACCGCCCGTCCTCTCCAGGATGTGAGTCCTGCATCCTCTGCTGTTGTCCTCGCCTAGCTGACTGTGCCACACACTGCCCCGTCCTCTCCAGGATGTGAGTCCTGCGTCCTCCACTGTCATCCTTGCCTGGCTGACTGTGCGCACCGTCCCGTCCTCTCCAGGACGTGAGTCCTGCATCCTCTGCTGTTGTCCTCGCCGGCTGACCATGCCACACATCGCCCTGTCCTCTCCAGGAAGTGAGTCCTGCGTCCTCCGCTGTTGTCTCACCTGGCTGACCGTGCCACACACTGCCCTGTCCTCTCCAGCGCGTGAGTCCTGTGTCCTCTGCTGTTGTTCCTGCCTGGCTGACTGTGCCACGCACTGCCCTGTCCCTCTCCAGCTGGTGAGTCCTGCATCCTCTGCTGTTGTTCCTGCCTGGCTGACCGTGCCACCCACTGCCCCATCCTCTCCAGCGCGTGAGTCCTGCGTCCTCTGCTGTTGTTCCTGCCTGGGTGACCATGCCACCCAATGCCCCGTCCTCTCCAGCGCGTGAGTCCTGTGTCCTCCGCTGTTGTTCCTGCCTGGCTGACCGTGCCATGCATCACCCTGTCCTCTCCAGCACGTGAGTCCTGCGTCCTCTGCTGTTGTTCCTGCCTGGCTGACTGTGCCACGCATCGCCCTGTCCTCTCCAGCTGGTGAGTCCTGCGTCCTCCGCTGTTGTTCCTGCCTGGCTGACTGTGCCATGCATCGCCCTGTCCTCTCCAGCACGTGAGTCCTGCGTCCTCTGCTGTTGTTCCTACCTGGCTGACCATGCCACGCATCGCCCTGTCCTCTCCAGCTGGTGAGTCCTGCGTCCTCCGCTGTTGTTCCTGCCTGGCTGACCGTGCCATGCATTGCCCTGTCCTCTCCAGCGCGTGAGTCCTGCGTTTTCTGCTGTTGTTCCTGCCTGGCTGACCATGCCACGCATTGCCCTGTCCTCTCCAGCTGGTGAGTCCTGCATCCTCTGCTGTTGTTCCTGCCTGGCTGACCATGCCACGCATCGCCCTCTCCCTCTCCAGGAAGTGAGTCCTGCGTCCTCTGCTGTTGTTCCTGCCTGGCTGACCGTGCCACGCATCGCCCTGTCTTTTCCAGCACGTGAGTCCTGCGTCCTCCACTGTTGTTCCTGCCTGGCTGACCATGCCATGCATCGCCCTGTCCTCTCCAGCTGGTGAGTCCTGCATCCTCTGCTGTTGTTCCTGCCTGGCTGACCATGCCATGCATCGCCCTGTCCTCTCCAGCTGGTGAGTCCTGCATCCTCTGCTGTTGTTCCTGCCTGGCTGACTGTGCCATGCATCGCCCTGTCCTCTCCAGGATGTGAGTCCTGCGTCCTCCGCTGTTGTTCCTGCCTGGCTGACCATGCCACACATCGCCCTGTCCTCTCCAGCTGGTGAGTCCTGCGTCCTCTGCTGTTGTTCCTGCCTGGCTGACCGTGCCACACATCACCCTGTCCTCTCCAGCGCGTGAGTCCTGCATCCTCTGCTGTTGTTCCTGCCTGGCTGACTGTGCCATGCATCGCCCTGTCCTCTCCAGCTGGTGAGTCCTGCATCCTCTGCTGTTGTTCCTGCCTGGCTGACCGTGCCATGCATCACCCCGTCCTCTCCAGGACGTGAGTCCTGTATCCTCCACTGTCATCCTTGCTGGCTGACCATGCCATGTGACACCCCATCCTCTCCAGGGCGTGAGTCCCATGTCCTCTGCTGTCACTGCAGCTGACCCCAGTGATTTTGGAGGAAAAACTCCTCACATGTGAAGCCACTCTCAGGAAATTATATCCCACCATTGTGAGGAAGCCATCATGGGATGCCGTCTCAGTCCTACTTGATACATTTAGGCATTTGACATGGTCGCTGCACGTGCGGAGCTGATCTCAGGTGTGTGTCCGTGTTTTCATTTTCTGGTCTTATCCTCCACAGCAATCTGCATCTGCACGGAACAAACATTCACCGAAGCATCTACCACTCCAGAGAAATTTTGCACTGCATTTTCGACTGCACTCCATGTCTATGTTGGATCCACCTTGGAAAGCACTGTCAACAAGAAGATTCGGGCATTGCCATGGGAGGATTACAAGGACCGGTGGAACTTGGCAGACTCTGAGCTCCACGAGTGCATGATTGAGATTATCATGTCTCATCCACTTCGTACGAACGAACCTCTCTGAAAAATCCACAGAACTGTGTCGCTCATGGTCTTCAGGTCTCAATGCAAGCGCTTGATTCTGGATGGCGTGTTGCACATGAACCGCAGTCTCTCCATCAGAGTGGATTGACGATGGGCAGGGATCAAGATCTGTGGTGGAGGACACGATACACTTCGAAGTTGCCAGTTTACATCCGAGAAGATTTGTCAGATATTTGTTGGAATTATATGCTGCTAGTGTTCAGAAAGTTCGTCACTTGGATGGCTCTCAAGTTGGATGAACCACCCAGCTGGGAGTTAAGTAAAATATGCTTTCTGGGATAGCATCTTGGTCTGATTCTGGTTGCCAAATCACAAGGAGGATAACCAAATAACCCATGCCCAAACATTGGAAAAATATGCAGAAAATATTTACAATAACTTTTGCCTTTCTGAAGCTTGAACATTCAAGACATATTTAGAATATTTTATCAATAGCAGTGGCTTGAATATGCTGAAAATCTTCAAACTTTCTTCTATAAAATTCATGAATGTCTTCAAAATATCTTTAGCCACATGTTACCAATTTCTGGGCAAAGAAGATGAAGGAGACATTCAAAATATTTGTTTGATGGACTTGGCCAGAAAATTGAGATTATATTTAAAGCTTGTCTTGCATGACTCATAGGGGTCTTCAAAATATCTTCCACCAAACATGATGTATATTGACTTTCGCGTGATGATGAATGAGGTGGTGATTGCATGGGGTGCGTTTCCCAGACACATCCGTCCCGATGGACTAATGCTCCTAAATGGTGTCTTCGTATTCGGAACCCCAATGCAGAGACTAGATTTCCGTCACGAGATGAATATCACGACCACTGGCGTGATCCCTGTCTCATCGGGAGAACCCTCTTGGATTTAGAAATACTGCTCCGTCTGCTCACGGCCCCACGTAGCTCCATTCCGATGCGTGTCAAGATGCGTTTTGGATACTATCCGTTGCTAGTTGACGCCTTTCTGGATCAACAACCAGTCCCTCCAGGTTTTCGATTGCGGCGACGCCAGTACAACCACGATGCAGGGAAATTAGCAGGCGGTAGGTGTATCATTAAGACCCTGTACCAGCTTATGCGGTCCCACGAGGGTGTCATTTTGTCTGGCTTCACTGTTCTATAATAATATGCCAGCTCAAAACCGATTGCAGTAGGTAACTCTTCTCTAGGCGATTTGAATTGTGGCCCGCGCCAGGGGTTGGGCGTCAAGAACAAGAACGCACGCAAGCATTAACTGAGCGCGTTTCTTCGTTCGTTACATACACGCCTCGGATTTCGGACTTCCGAACAGTGTGTTTGGCAATATAATAAACTCTTATGGGCCGGCGAGCGTGTATGCTGGCGAGAACCCCCCGATCGGATGCAGAGGAAGACTGTTCACCCCATATCCCTGTACTTCCTGATTAATTTCTTTTCGGATTCCAGCACGCTTAGTTATGGTTAGCCGAGCTCAGCGATGCGTTCATTGTATTATACGACACAGTGGGCCCAGGACGGTAAGCTTTTAGTTTAGGACGCGGGGTAGGTGTTTTCTTTCCCGTCTATTGCATTTAGCCCTGAATTACCCAAACACATATCTCAAGGTTCTGCGCCATGGTCTAGCACAGCGGTCAGCGGGCACACGGGCATAGACTGTGTCAACAGAGAGGGCGGTGAGTTCAGGACCAAGTATTCGAATTTATTTACTGACTCGACAGACATTCGTCCGTCATTCGAAAACAACGGTTAGTGCTTGTGTTTGCTAAGGCATCGGCCATCTAGACTGGAAACTCCGCCTAAGCCTTGGGACTACTCCGCACCTCTTCGGTATGATCTCCCTGGAATTTAATCCATGCCTCAGTCAGCTCGCCAAAAAGTTCTCCAGCATCCGTATATGCATTATTCCAACATTTCTGAACAACGTCCTTGAACGGTTCGAACTCGACATCGCCGAGCAACGACCCTTGAACGTCTGAATACACAGTGCAGACAAAAGCAGAAACGACATTACCACTGTGATTCACATCAGGCGGCTCTGGCAACGAAAACTCCGCCCGATACAAAAGGATGTATAGGAAAACACACCCGAAGGCGTAGATATCGAGCCTCCGCTCACCCTTGAAGTTACTGGCGAGATCGAGGGTCGGATCGAGGAACCGCTTCGGCGGGATGACGTTGTTCTCCGCACCGGTAATGCCAGCGCCGCTGAGATCAGAAAGAACGATGTCTAGATTGGCGGAAAGAAGGATGTTGGCTGGGTTACAGGCCGCCCAGACTACGTTGTGTGCGTGGAGGAAGGCGAGGCCCTCTGCGATCTGAACACCCCACTTTGCCCGAAGGTGTTGGGAGATGGTCGGATGGGTGGTAAGGTAGTCATCGAGGGTACCGTTTTCAGGGCAAAAAAAGACAAGATCCTCGGTTTCTGCTGCCGTCAAGCGACTGGTAACGTCCTCGATGGCGTAAATGCTTGTATTGCGACACTCGACAAGGCGAGGATGACGAGGGAGGCTGGAGAACAGGATTCGTTCAGTTACGAGGAAGTGGGGGTCGGTGTTTTAGGCATGCTTTATGTACACTCCGCCCATGAAGTTTAAAAACGAGGTTAACTGAGAACGAGGATAAAGGAGAGTGATGGCACAATCATGTGATCCTAAATCATTCGGCTTTGCCGTTCCGGCTTTTCCCGAGGTTCAACTTCTCGTTTGCATCGCGTTTGGTTTTGTGTAAGTGATTGCAACAAATCTCAAAAGAACCTCGCTGTCTAAACCAAATCTTTGAGGTCGCAATCTGCCATAGCTGAGCCATCGCGGCGAAACTGAAAGAGGAAAAGTCCAGCTCCCGGACGGGAGCGACGCCTCTCGTACTCTCGAAGGCATGTTTTTACCCCTTCATAGGTGAACAATCCTTGGAAAAGGCCTTGCTCGAAATTTCTGATCAATCCCATTCCATTCTGAGATCAACCTTGAGTCATTGACGTCCTCCACGAGTAGAGGAAACGTTTATTTCAGTCGGTTCTAATTTGTTCTGACCCTCTCATGTTAGTTACACAGTCAACGACAATGTATACATGAAGAGGGCATAAATCCCCAGTAAGTAGGATTCCCAGTGAAGAACGTGAGAGTTTAGGTTGAAACTCCGAGCAGATGCCGTGGCGGAATTTGATCCCGGCACACAGAGAATTCATTCTCCGCCAACTCAACCAAAACACAAAAAAGGCCAAGGCCATGAGACGCAGCCATATTTGGCATATAGCGTCTGGCCGTCTTGACTGCACTGTACTAACAACGGAAGGAAACGGATCCATCGATTGGAACGTTCAAGGTGAAATAGATGGACGCCAGACTTTGAACGTGTTTATCTGACCCAGGAGAAAGACATATAATAGCCCTGACGCAGGGAATACGCTTGCGCCTATCGAAAATCAGTTCCTGATCTACGCTGACACTCAATTTAACTTTTGGATTAACCAGGCACAGCTACGGTCTACAAAATATGCCGGTGCCCACGCACATAAGTCAACAGAAACACGGGGCTGGGTGCTGTCGGTGAATGTCATGGATGCTCCCGGGTAGAACTTTTTCATTAAGTTTTCTCGCTCGTTCTTTATGCTAACTGATAGTGGGACTATCGATAAATTTCCAGGTGACTGGTCACGCCGAATCACCTCACAATAATTCACGGATCCTCATGAGGATATATGATTGTGCGCGCTTTTTGGCTATCTACATGTAATTTGCTGCGATGAAAGCTGAACACGGAATGCTCTTCCAACTTTGAAATCACCATGAACGTTCCAAATAGAAGACGAAATGGATCTCCAAGTTCACAGCGGACCATCACCGATCCCGAAGTTATCGGTGCCTCCGTCGTTCACTTAATCCACTAAACCTACCGTAGCAGCGTTCTGGTTCGAACCGTAACATTCCCAATGTTAACATTGAATGTGAACGGTTCGAACAGTTTTGGTTCGAACCATGGCCATATATCTCAGTCTGATCAATGGAAATGGTTCAAACCAAAAAAACCGTTTGAACCAAAAAAAAAACCATTCAAACCAGAAAACCATTCGAACCAAAAAAAAACCGTTCTGTTCAAACCAGAAAAAACCGTTTGAACCAAAAAAAAACCGTTTGAACCAAAAAAAAACCGTTCGAACCAAAAAAAAACCATTCAAACCAAAAAAAACCGTTTGAACCAAAAAAAAAACCGTTTGAACCAAAAAAAACTGTTTGAACCAAAAAAAACCGTTTGAACCAAAAAAAACCGTTCAAACCAAAAAAAAGTTGAAAGTCAAAAATCTGTTTGAACCAAAAAAAAAAACTGTCTGAACCAAAAAAAAAAAAGTTGAAGGTCAAAAAACTGTTCAAACCAAAAAAAAAAAGTTTAAGGTCAGAAAACCTGTTTGAACAAAAAATAACCCCTGTTTGAACCAAAAGAAAAAAGTTGAAGTTCAGGAAAATCATTCAAAAAAAGTTACAGCCATTGGCAGTACTGAAGGCGCGGATCGAAAATTTCTGTTTTGGGATGTTTTCAAAGAATTGTCTATAACTCAAACAGTTCTGCTCTGATTTGGATGAAACCTAGGTAGATCTGTCAGGCTAATTCATCCACAATTAGTGATAAAGAGAATATATGTGAATGAAATAGTTCACCCTGGTGAACAGTTCACCACAGTTCACCGGTGAACTTGGTGAACTCCCGGTCTGTTCCAGTGAACCGAGGCAGTGACTTTGTCCCAGTTGACTGCGACTCTTCTCTCCCACCACATTGGTATGTACCTTCTATAGTCCTATGAGTGCCCACATAGTGCCAGAATCTCCAATACTGATGTGCCGATGTTAATAATTTCAGCAGTCCCACTAACAACCATGGACATTACTAGCCCACCACCTATTTTGTGGATTTAAGTGGCCAGTACCAATTGGATCACGCTGGACATCACCATGAACTCATTGGCTGCCCTGGCGAGGGCTACAATGAACCATTACTTACAATTGTTGTTGATCTGTGGTGGTCGCAGGGTTCCGTGGCATCGAGGCCTTCGGTACCAAGCAGTGCATTCCTTTAATTCCTATGTTATATTTCTTGTTTTGTATCCATCCCGGGCCATTGTAATGTCATATAGTCTATCATATTTACAGTCAGGTTAGGAATATAATCCAGCTGCCTCAAGCTTCGCCTTTGTCAAGTGATGACAAGCTCTGAATCGACAAGCTTATGCAAGAAGTTCACCAAGTTCACGAGTTTACTGTTTCTGGTGGACTTTCTGACTCAAGGATTTTCTGATAAAAAGAGATTTACGAAAATATTCTGTATTAGGTAATCTGTGCTTTTGGACCATTTTCGAGCCAAATGCCATCTAGCATACCTAGGACATGTCCCAGTGACCTAATCTTTTGGGAGGGACAACATATATATATAGCAAAACATGTGATAGAGCCAGAACTATAAAATATCCCGATATAAATGCAATTCTTACAATGCATAATTCAGTTACAGTCCCTGTAGCTCCATTGGATACATTTAACAAGTTTAGGATTCAGAAAGATTGTAGGAATTGCATTTATATCAGGATATTTTATAGTTCTGGCTCTATCACATGTTTTGCTATATATATATATGTTGTCCCTCCCAAAATATTAGGTCACTGGGACATGTCCTAGGTATGCTGGATGGCATCTGGCTCAAAAATGGTCCAAAAGCACAGATTACCTAATACAGTATATTTTTGTAAATCTCTTTCTATCACTAATTGTGGATGAATTAGCCTAACAGATCTGCCTAGGTTTCATCCAAATCAGAGCAGAACTGGTTGGGTTATGGACAATTCTTTGAAAACATCCCAAAACAGAAATTTTCGATCTGCGTCTTTGGTACTGCCAATAGCTGTAACATTTTTGAACGGTTTTCCTGAACTTCAACTTTTTTCTTTTGGTTCAAACGAGGGTTATTTTTTGTTCAAACAGGTTTTCTGACCTTCAACTTTTTTTTTTTTTTTTGGTTTGAACAGTTTTTTGACCTTCCTTTTTTTTTTTTGGTTCAGACAGTTTTTTTGGTTCAAACAGATTTTTGACTTTCAACTTTTTTTTTTGGTTCGAACGGTTTTTTTTGGTTCGAACGGTTTTTTTTGGTTCAAATGGTTTTTTTTGGTTCAAATGGTTTTTTTTTGGTTCGAACGGTTTTTTTAGGTTCAAATGGTTTTTTTTTGGTTTGAACGGGTTTTTTTTGGTTTGAACGGTTTTTTTTTTGGTTCGAACGGTTTTTTGGTTCGAACAGTTTTTTTTTGGTTCGAACAGTTTTTTTTGGTTCGAACAGTTTTTTTGGTTCGAACGGTTTTTTGGTTCGAACGGTTTTTTTTGGTTTGAACGGTTTTTTTTGGTTCGAACCATTTCCATTGATTAGACTGAGATACATGGCCATGGTTCGAACCAAAACCGTTCGAACCGTTCACATTCCAATATTTACATTGGGAATGTTACGGTTCGAACTAGAACACTGCGGTTGCTGACTAAACTTGGCAGCAATCCCCAAACTTAGCCCTCCGGTGGCGGAGCCGAAGCCTAACGAACCGTCCGTTTATTCAGTCCAATTCAATTGTTTACCTGGAATTATGAGCATCATACTAGCAGGTACATCCGGCATCCTCACATTCCGTGAGTGAAGTTTCTCATTTAGATGCGCTTTGCTTTCTGATCCGGTGAAAAAAAAGCTACATGCGTCGGATGTATCGTCATTCAACAGCGCGCCGCATTATGTGCGGGCAGACGGCACGGACTTGGATCACACAGAATGCAGATCCGGAATGGAATGAGAGTTGCATGCAAGTCGATCGCGTGTCAGTAGTCCCCCGTGGAATTAATCAAAGGTGAGAGAAGCGGAGCAGCCGTGTTCGACAGGAACCTGCCTCGATGTTGTTCATCATAAGCAGCACCAGTCGGTTCGTTACTGCATATGCACGTTCCATCGATCGGCGCGTGCAAGCCAAGATCCGGGAGGCTCGAGAGAATGTGGTCGATAGAATATAGATAACCAGAAGTCGAGGCACGCTGTGCGTACTGGTAGAATGCATTCATAATTGCATTTGGTTTGTGGAGGCAATGCGACAGGGAAGCGAGTACAGCGAGTAAGCACAGCAAGTACTTGAGCAAAGCAAAGCAAGGCAGTGAATAACAGGAAGCCGGCAACTAAGATTCGTAAGTAAGTAAGCATGCAGTCTTATATGCAAGAACGCGAAGCGCAAGATATCGGTAGATTAATATGCGATGTAAGGAGAAAGAGGGTCAGGCGAGGTCGTATGTACGGCAGCAAGGCGTCACGTCTCTGTAATTATTAGTCCGGAGTCCGCAAGAAAGGTACGTAGATGACGAGATGTGAATAAATGAGGTGAGGTGAGGCGACGAGGCGAAATCATCGTTCTGGATGCTGAATGAAGAATAAACAGGCACGGGCACGGGAGTGAGTCGGGCGTAAGGCGCGCGAAAGACGGAAGGTGAGCAAAGAAGCACTCGGGCATCGGACAAGCACCGGATTCGCGCTTCGCCGACGCGTGAGCTAGTTAGCCGGATTCTTGGCTCAGAAGGCGGAGCATATCCCCCTCGAGCACGTAGCGTTCCTTCTCCCGCGCCGCGAGCGCGCTGGCGGCGCGCACGACCTCGCCGGTGTCAAAGTCCTCATGCTTGTCCGTCGGCATCGCGGCGTTGAGGTACGTGAGCAGCGCCGACACCGACATGTCGTCGCTCGCCTCGTACGTGGTGCGGAAGAGGTACTCCACGGAGGCGAAGATGAATGCGCGGCTGTTTCCGTGGAGTGAAGGAAAGGATAATGGGTTTCATGAATGATAGCGAACGACGGGGATCGGCGACAGGGAGGGGAGGACGGAGAATGGAATGGAGAGAAAGAGGAGGGCAAGGCGTCAGTCAGCATCGTACCACTCGACAGAAGAAAAGCAAAAGGACATACCGTCCGCCGGGAGAATCCAGGTCTGCAAGACTCGCAGGTACCGCACGGCGCAAAATCGCACTCGCGCTCCCGCCATTGTACCCGCCGCCATTCGCGCCGTTCGAACCATTAACAGCGTACCCGCGCGTCGGCGTCGCGCCCTCCTCCTCCATATACGAGTCCCCATCCGCATCGACGTCGTCCGCTTCGCCCTCTGCGTCCATATCATCGCCCTGCCCCGGCGTCCCGCTCCCGTTCCCGTGTGGCCCCTGCTGGTGGTGCTGCTGCCACGGGTTGTGGTTCAGCGTCGGGCGCGCGGAGGCAGCGGCGGCGTAACCGGCCGGGATCGCGCGAGGCGGGTGCGAGGGTGGAGCGGGGTGTCCGTGGCGGCGGTGCGACTGGGCATGACGGCGGGGATCGGCAGAGACGCCCTCCTCGGACTCAGGCTCGTCGCCGTCCTCGGAGGGACGCGCCGGCTGGCCATCTTCGATACCGTGTGCAGAGACGGACGCGGCGGGACGCTTCGAGGCCTTGATGGACGAGATTTCGTTGGCCTTTTGCGCGCGACGTTGGCTGCGAAAGGCTATCAGTATCGAATCATCAACGGAGGAATAAAACAAGGGAAAAATAAAATAAAACAGAATCTAAATCGTAGATGATAGTCGTGTGAGGAAGAAAGGGAAAATTACTCACTACCGAGCTAAACACTTCCCGCGATGCTGCAGCCACGGATACGCGCAATAGCTACTATCCTGCCTCAGCTGCACCCACTTCGTGCACAGCGAACAAAAGACGCGGTTCGGCTCGACCTCGCGGATGAGGACGTCCGCGCGGAGGGTCGCGGCGCGCTGCTCTCCGCGTTGCGGCGGCGTGACTCATGCGGCGCGGCGTAGTTGGTGGGCGAGAGGTCCAGAAGGAGGTGCGGGGCGTCGGGGTGCGGGAGGTGCGTCGGCGGGGGCGGATGGGAGAGCGGGTGCACGTGAGACGGGGGCGGGTGGGAGGCGGGGTGGCGCTGGCTCGGGTGCGGCGCGGATTGGGGATGAGGATGGCCTTGAGGCGGAGGTGGATGAGACTGCGGGTGGCCTTGACCGCGCCCGGGCGATGCGGGACGGAGCGGGCGGTGCGAAGGACCGGCGCTGGCGCTTGAAGACGAGGAGATGACGGGCTTGCGGTCCTCTGTTTCGGCGTTCATGGCGCTGGCCATAGCTGCGGCGCTAGCGTTCGCACTGGAAAAAATAGCTGTGAGCACGATTTGAATAAGCGGCACGCGAGAATATAAACAATGGAGTATGTACAAATCGGTAGCGAAAATAAAATGGAATAGATGGAGCGCGTGAGTAGATGGAATGGAATGGATAGATGGAAAAAAGCGCAAGGTAAGGTAAAGTGAGGTGATGATGGAACGAATGCGCGATGGGGTCGGAGCGAAGAGCGAAGTCAGGAGCGAGTAAAGAAAACTGAAGCCGTGGGGTAGAGTACGATAAATAACACGAAGCTGAACTCAAAAAGACAGGTCTGGATCCGAAAAAGGACAGAGACAGAACAAAGAGAGGTCCATGGGGACAAGGAAGAAAGAGGGATAATATCGAAGGGTGGGGCAGTCACAATAAATTATGAGATAAAGAGGGGAAGAGTATACGGAAGGATGAAAGGGCAGGCGCAAATAAATTATGTTATGAGACTAACGGAGGACGTACATGACGTTTTTGAGAGCGGAGACGGTCTTCTGGCAGGTGCTGCGGTGTTGGAGCCAAATCTGCACAGCGCCGGGGTGGTCGTCGACGGGAATGCTGAGCCATCTAGGGGTGCGTTGCTAAGTCAGAAAAAACCGTGAAAAAGAATGAGAAAATGAGTGAATGTAATGCAAGTTAGCCCCGCTTCGACGCATTCGAGCAAGCAAGATGAACATCGTCCGAATGCGAGAAGGAGAGGAAAAGAAAAAGAAAAAAGAACGTACTTGTCGCACATCCCGCACAGAATCCTCTCCGCGTCAAACTTGCGCACGTCGGGGTCCTTCGCGAACGCCGCGTTGCGCTCTTCGAGAGCATAGATGTTCTTCGCGTTGCTGTTCCAGCACATTAGCATCTTTTGGAGACGAGAAAAGCAAGAAGAGATGAGAGGAGGGGGAGAGAACGGAAAGATGGCAGGGGGAAGACGCGGGGAGAAAAGAAACGAAAAAAGAAGGGAGAAGGGAGAAGAAACGTCGATGTCAAGGCGGCGTCACCCAAGCTCGACAATTAACAATTAAATGTCAGAGTCAAAGCCAAGCTCCTCGCGCGCACAGTGGCGTCCAATTAAAATCGAGAAAGAATCCGAAAAACATCCCGATGCGCGTGGAATTGAAATGGAGACCTTTGACTCACCTCTTTTTCGCCAAACAGCTTTTCCGATGCGCGTCCCACGGAATGCTGCAGTATGTCGAGTTGGGCCGCAGCCGGATCCACTTGTCGCAGCTCGCGCAGAGGACGCGGTACGCCTCGAACTGGGCGACGTGCACGTCCGCGCGCAGGTACTCGATACGCTCCTCCTCCGTGCGCTTCGCGCGCCGACGTTTGGCGGGCGGGCCGCCCTGCGCGTACAGGCTGTTGAGGTGCGCGGCGGCGGCGGCGTCTGAGGCGGGGTTGGCGGAGATGGAGCCGGGCGGGGTGTATTGACCGTTGCCGTTGCCGTTCGGGTGCGGGGGAGGGTGTTGGCCGGGGTGTTGTTGACCGCTGCGAAATGCGAATGAGCGTTAGGCGAGAGCGGAGGGGAGAGAGAACCCACCACGTCAGGCGATGCGCCTCCCAGTGCTTGAGCGTAAACGCGCCGCCAGCGTCGTCGCGGAACGAGACCCCGCCGCCGCACACCTCGCAGATGACGCGTCCCGCCTCATACTCGCCCACGGGCACCTGCGCGCCCGGCGGCAATATAATCGGCTTGCGGTCGACGGGTGTATCGGGCTCCAGCGACGCCATCGGCGGTGTCTTGCGCTTCAGCTCGTTCCGCGGCGGCTCGTTGCTGGCACTGGCGTTATTATTACTCGTAGGCGAAGGCGGGGAGTCACTGTCAAAGATAATACAAATTCATAAGGCGATGTTTTCTCGGAAAACGATTGGGCGGGTGACATACGGTGGAGGCGGCGCGGGCGGCGTGGCGCTGGAAGCACGGACGTGTCAGTCAGCCGGGCAACAACGAGTAATCGAACCGCGAGCATGGCAGCCTCACCTCTCAGTCTGTGGCTCGGGGGACATGGCAGAGTATGTGCGGCGACAACGAATTGGACGCGGGCGCAGAGGAAAGCGAAAGCGAAAAGCGAGTAACAGAAAAACGGGGCTGTGGTGCGAAACGAGCGAAAACCGTCATGCGGCTTTTAGCTGGCGCTTCAGCTATCAGGCCAAAGGTTATAGAACATAAATGAACAAACAAGGCACCCAGAAAAAGGTAAACCAGTTAGCGAAACTGGATATCGACATCCAGCTGATCGAAATCCAAGCCAATCCGAGGTGAGATCCATATAGATTGAAAGCAAATGGAGATGTGTGTTGTCCCTTGTGGCGGACGGCGTTAATTTATAATCGAAGCGGAAGCAGGCCACCGTCGTGTCATTGCTTGGAGTCGGGGCTTCATGTCTGCGGGTCGAAGATAGACAGAAGTGCGCGTAGACCGGGCAGAGACCATTCAATTCTTTGTTTCATTGCATCCAATTTCATTCCATCCGTTCCTCGATACGCAGCAGGCCCAGTATTCTTTGCACAGCGTGCATAGTCGTATCTTTAGGTAAGTGCTCCGAGGAATTTGAAAGCATCCACCGCGCGGATGTGGGAAAGGAGAATTGGATTCCGATTGACCCGAATACTAGCCAGCTCCAGAGATTCCAGAGATACTATTAGTACTGCATCCAGGCTTGCCCCTCTTTGGTTGGCGTCAAGACCGCGATAGACGCCTATTCCTTGTCACCGGGGGATCTCATCGAGAAACTAGGAAAACGGGAACGGAGACCTCGACACAAAGGCTCCATGCACAGCAGATGTTTGCTTGACAGACAGGAAAAGCTCCTTGGAGGTGCCAAAGCAAATTCCGTCCGAGTTAAATTCTGAGTGAGGTAAAAGTGAAGACAAAAGTGAACGTCGGTGCCAGCGCTGTCGGCGGAGTTTGAAATCGCATCAAGTTCCCACGGTTCCCACGTTCATTTCAGGTTGAACTGGGAAGTCCTGCTTCCTCTTTCGCCTTGCGCGCCGGATCACAGTCGCGGAAGAGATAGGAATCAAGATCTAGGCTCGGGATCTATTTCGAATTTCCTTTCCCTTTTTTTCCCTTTGTTGCGGACAGAACACCAGTTGCAATGCCGCGCAATTCGGCGAATGATATGCTTTTCCTTTTTCCGCCCCGGAAGCGGAGAACTTGTTACCGCGACAACGCCCTCGGATATCTATCTGTCCAACTACTTCTGGAGCCCCTGTTACTATCTACCATTTATCATTTATTTCACTCGATTTGTTGCTGTCGCAGACTGACTCCAACAGCCGCTGAACCTGCGATGGGAAGTCGGAAATCAAGTCTCCCGCATGACTTGCCAGCCAGCCCTGTGCCGCGCTAATTAGGCAAGCCACTTATAGTGCTATTTCACCGCGCCGCACATCGCCGTCCCCATGTAACGACTACTCTGACTCTGACATCCGGCGAACTGAATTTAGAGGGAAAACAAGTCTCATTTCACCTGCCTGCCCCCGCCTCACCATCGCAGCCACGTCAAATCCAACAAGGAAGCCGCGCTAAATAACTACTTAGGCTGGCTGGCGTTGCATTGCATGTCCGGCGACGCGTCACTTAGGCTACTCATCAGATTACAAGACGGCGCCTTGGACACCGGACCTTCCTCTTGCGGGGCTTTCCTTCTTTTGCTGATCACCCAAATGATTCGTTCTATCATCCCATCTCCATCTTCCAGCTTCCTTCCATCTCGCATGTACACAGACATGCTGTTGCTGTTCTCGCGGCCTGGTCCACAGACCGACCCTCTTCTATACTAGGTTCCATTCCACTCTAGGTGTTCTAAGAACAGAAGACCCGAGAACGATGCGAGCTATTCTAAGAATATTAAAGCGAAGAATCAGCCAGCAAGCATCGCGGATATCAGTTGCGTTATAATGACTCACAATTATGTGGTGCCTGAATGACGCAGTGCCTGGCTGCTGCTGTTCGGTGAGGTAGCCTGGGCTATGCGAGGTACACAGCAGTCTCGTTTTCGCGAGGTATGAGCAGGGCACGAGTGAGGATTGTTCATACTGTTTTAATTCCGACTGCCCGTGAGGCGTTTCCGAGTAGTCCTGAATTTAGTTCGATCATCCCTGGGGACTAGGACCCACCTGATAGATTATACCGAGGCCTTTGTCGGACGTAAACGGGCTCAGTAATGTCTGTGAAATTGGCAAGTCTTTTTCCCTGAAATTCCACCCGGCGTCTGTCCGAGTCGGCTGCCAGTGGATGAAACAATAGCGTTTAGAGGTCCAACTAACAGCAAGACCTGCTGTGCGACCGACGAATCAAAAAAAGACAATTAAAAACACACACCGCGGGGTTTGCGTTTTCTCGGAGGGTGGCGCGTGCCCAGTTCCCACCCGTATGTAAAAGGAACAAAGAACAAAAGAACTGGAACCCGAATTACTCTTGTTGTTATTCGCCAGTTTTCTGGAGGATCAGCTGCCCCACACGGTGCCTGAATGTCGTGTCGACAGCTACACTGAGACGTCCTGTTTCACTGTTCCACATCTTTTCTTTGCGAAATTATCGGAGCTCAAGATTCGCGCCGCGCGTCGCGCGCGCTTCGTTCTTCGGGCTCGAACGTCGGCCGAGCGATCGCCCCACAGGCAATACAGTAACTGGGTCGACGAACGGACATCCTAACGCTGCACATGAACAATTCATGAATCGCAATAACAGAAACAACGCCGAACGGAATTTACTTACCCATGTCGAAGTAAGCTGGCAAGCCCGAGCGCAATGGAGATGGAGCCAGTTAATATCTGCATATGACCTAATAACGAGGAACCACAAACACACCGCGGACACGAGCTTTCTCTGCGCCGCGTACATGTAAGTAAGTGGGAAGGCTGTCAAACAAGGGCTACTTACTACTTCTGGTTCTTGATGACCAGTCCCAATGTACAGGCTGAGTTTCTAGTTTAGATGGCCGATGTCTCCTATTAGTCTGAGCTCCCACAGATGTCACACAAGTAACTAACCCTTTGTTCACGAATTAAGGAGGACTATCTGTCGAGTCAATGAATAAATCCGAATACCTAGCCCGAACTCGCCGCCGCCGCCGCCTGTTTCTTCGAACAAACGAGCCGTCTGATGGCCATGTCGAGATTATTCTTGTCCGTGTTCCCACTGACTACTGCACCAGTCCCAGCGGTGGATGTTCCGTCCTTTGATTGGCCCATTCGGCCAGAACCTACAGACGTGTTTGGCTAATTTCGAGCCCGCTCCAACAAGCAGGAAGGAAGACACCCACCCCCGTCCCAAACCAAAACCTCCCGCCCCTGGGCCATATCTTACAATTAAATAAATGCATCCCTGGGCTCGGGAAATCATAACCTAGCTTACTGGAATGCGAAAAGAAATTAATCCGGAGGTACAGGGATATGGGGTGACCTGCATCCGATCGGGGGGTTCTCGCCAGCATACACGCTCGCCGGCCCATAAAAGTCTATGAGATCGCCAAAGACGCTGTTCGGAAATCCGAAATCCGAGGCGTGTTTGGAGAGGGAGAGCTGTGTATGTAACGAACGAAGGAACGCACTCAATTAATGCTTGGGCCGGTGTGCGTTCTTGGCCTTGACGCCCGACCCCTGGCGCGGGCCTCACTTCAGGTCGCCTAGGGTGGAGTTACCTACTGGAATCGATTTTGAGCCGGCATATTATTTCGAGGAGTCTGGGTGAGAGACTGTCGACCCACCGTCTTGCCCGAGACCCGCCCAGACATTCCCTGGTCCTTCGCTCAAAGGGCGGGAAGCTCCGCTGCGAAGCCAGACAAAATGACACCCTAGTGGGATTGCGTAAGCCGGCACAGGGTCTTAATGATGCACTCACCGCCCACTGATGTCCCTTGCATCGCGGCTGTTCTGGCGGCGTCACGATCCCAAAAAACCGGAGTGACTATTTCTCGATCCAGAAAGGCGTCATCTAGCAACGGATAGTATCCAAAGCGCACCTTGACACGCGCCGAAATGGAGCTACGTGCGATCGTGAGCAGACGGAGCAGTATTTCTAAATCCAAGAGGGTTTGCCCGATGAGACTGGAAAAACGCCAGTGGTCACGATATTCAACTCGAGACAGAAAGCTAGTCTCCGCATTGGGGTTCCGAATACGAAGACACCATCTGGGAGCACTAGTCCATCGGGACGGATGGTTGGGAAAAGCACCCCATGTAGTCACCACCTCATTCGTCATCACGCGAAAGTCAATGTACATCATCCCCAGCGCATCGATCCGCCGCGCAGAAATCACTAGACTAACGCCGGACGAGAGTCCACCCGCACTGATCACGGCTAACAGGCCATCCGGGGCATGAACTCACTAGTCTCCCTTCGCGGAAGTCAGGACAGCATAGCTAGTCTCCCGGAAGTGAGGTGTAGAAGGCGCCGCGCCTGTGCTCGGATCTCCTTGTCCGCGCGCGATAACAAGAATACCTGTAATGGAATCCAAACTCCACCTCGGATTCCGGGACAGCGGACGTGTACGCAAGCAAAGCGATCGTACGAGGCGAAGAAGGAAAGAGCCACAGAATTCGGATGCCCCCTCCTGCGCTAGTGCGGCCACAACCAAATTTTTCCTAGGTTTGGGCGGTCATTGGGCCAGCCATCCTGCGCATATGGATTGGCCAGAGCAAACAAGGACTTTGTGTTGTCGGACAAACGGGCGAGCGGGGACTCGGTGACCAATTACACATAATGAAAGATAAGCAAGGATGGCCTGGTGGACATGCTCTTTTTCGCCTTCCGCCAAGCGAAATTGACAGTAGGGGAATTCGGCAAAGGAAAGGGAAGGAAGAAGGGCGCCAAATAGCGGTTTCACCCAGAACCAGAGCCCTTCTGCGCTAGTGCGGCCACAACAATTTTTGTCCCCGGTTTGTCCAGTGAGTGCCAGCCATCCTACGCATATAGATAGGCAGGAGCAAAGAAAGGGAGTCACACTCTCGGACAAACGAGCGAGCGAGGACTCGGTGACCAATTACACATAATAAAAGATAAGCAAGGATGGCCTGGTGGACATGCTCTTTTTCGCCTTCCACTGAGCAAAATTGACAGTAGGGGAATTCGGCGAAGGGAAGTGCAGGAAGAAGGTGTCAGATAGCAGTTTCACCCAAAACCAGAGCACCAACGGTGGAGCCTCTGAATTATGATAGCGCATCGAAGAGAGCCACAGTCTATTGGGAGGCGGAGGACAAACGAGGGTGACGTCCAGAAGGTGAGCACAAAACGCAGGAGAAGTTGGAGATAAACAGAGCTTCTGAGTTGCGACAGCGCATAGAGGACGGTGAGAAAGACTCCACCGAGCAGCGATAGAACTCCAACTATATTATCGATCTAGCAGAAGGCGGAGGGCGTCTGCTGCTGGCGAGCTTTCCGGGGTCAGGTCCAGCGACCACGGCGTTAATTTTTGGTGATACCCTCTGAAGGAGAGCAATTCTCCTTCCTTCGGTTTGATAATCCGGCCGTCGTATCCGTCCTCGATACAAACAACCGGCTCGACGGTTTTTACGACCCGCATGAACATACGCGTCTGGTCGGGAGACAGCTCAAAGCGAACGAGAATAATCCCTGTGCAGCAGTTCTGGTTAGCATGCAAGCCAACGCGGCGAAAAGCTTACGCGCCTTTGAAAGGATAACGAGAGGACGGATCACTGAACAGCCTTTGCCTGATAAACTCTCCAAGTTTGTCTTGTCCCACAATCGTGAGCCTTAGCTCCGCCTGCGTCATTGGGACAGAGAAAGGTTGTTGAAGCTGAAAGATAAGGTGGTTTGGAGTGAGTATTTTGCGACCCTCGAATAGCATTCGACAATGCTCCACAGTTGCAGACGTTACGAGCTGCTCCGCCAGCAGCTGTCGGAGCACACTAGCGTATTGTTGATGTAGCACAATTTGAGGCAGCAAAATCTGCCATGGTACCCCGTTAGGGAGGAGGAGATCACTGCCGAACGCGTCATCGGAGTTGATACGCAAGCGGAGAGAGCCGGCCAGAGGATACTGCGCTGGAGGGGAACGGTAGTATAAATACCCACTCGCTCGACTGGGGAATGGCTTGCGGGCGGTTGACCGATTGTAGTGGAGGACGAGGGGACGATCCATCATGTTGAAATAGACTGGAACTTGTCGGCTGCCTGACAACTCCAGGAAGTCCGATGATTTGAGATGCTCGGGGCGAAGGGCAGAGACGATGTGTTTATATACACTGAACATCTGTTAAAACGCAAAAATCGCCTACTCAAAGACGCACCGAAGGTTATGTGTGGCATACGCGCGACGATTTCCAAAACACGCGTGGGTTCTTCTGCAAACTGTTCTGAGAGAGGTGGAGAATTGTGCCAGCGAGGTGACGCGCGATTTTTCCCTGCGGTGCGTCTGAATGAGAGGAAATGACATCAAACTGAAAGTACCTGGCCACTACATATCGGAAGCTGTTCATTGGGAGGAAGCAACCGAACTTGTGGTTCATTGCACGAAGCAAAGGGGCGTTGCGTGTTCATGCTTGGCTTCCATCAAACTCCCACGCCATCAAACTCTCACGCCTCCCCGGCTCTTCCTTACCAACGTCCTTCAATTGTCAAGTTACAGGGAGGGTGCTCCCACCGTGTAAGTCCACTCTTCATGACCATACCGGGAGTATTTTTCCAGGGAGTGCTCCTCCGTGACCTCCAATACGTCTGGATGATCCCAGGCCCGAAAAATTGAAACGGGCGTTGCCCGTTGACCCCGTTCGCGTCGTAGTTATCGCGGTCTCAACGGGGTCAAGCCATGATGCCCGTCTATTTTCTTCATCATTTTCCGCCTTCCAACTGAATTGGATATCTTCAGTCCCTGCGATAGGTCAATCTGTTCAAACCGTCTCTCGGCAAGAGTACTACGTTGGCCTTTCGCTCTCTGTTCAATTGTCCTGCAGATCGAGGCCGTCTAGGAATGACTGCGCATCTCCTTATCTGTTCAGCAGCTGTAATTCTAGAGAGCCGAATCTGCCGTCAGCTCGATATGCTTTGGATTCAATTGGAGCTTGGATAAATGCTTAGTCTTTACAACACATGTTCCATATTGAACTCATTTCTCTCTATCTTATTGCCGCAAATGCATACGCCTGGCCATCCCCGAAGCTGGACGCGCTCAAATCCGCACGATGGAACCAAGAAGGCCATAATTCAGCTCTGGTCACACCTTTCATTGACCCTTGCGAGAAGTTTATACTGTATTGGACGACGCCGACCACGGCAGCATTCCAGATCATTCAAATGTCGCTGACTGGGTACGCACGGCCTACCACGATATAGCGACACACAACGTTGCAAATGGTACGAGTGGGCTAGATGCGTCAACTCGTTTCCCCGACGAAAATTTGCGTGCCGAGGTAGGTGGGCCACTGACTTCTCTACACGATGCTGATAGGTCACTGATGCAGAATGCCGGCGACGGTTTCAGAAATACCCTTGAAGCGCTCCGTAACGTCGTGACCCGATATTTCATCAATGAGTCCACAATTCTGCCCTCTTACTACGCCAGATCATCGCAGTCAGTGATAGTCTCGCTCTGGGAACTATCATAGCTATCGAAAATTGGTAGTGATTCTATCCACGCTTTGCAACAGAATGTTGTTCTTAAACCGGTTTAAAAGCAGAGGACCATCGATCGGGTTTCTTAGTGGACGTACCGATGCCGCGGGGCCCAACGCGCCTGGTGTTCCAGAACCACAGCAAGATTTGCAGTCGCATGCGGGTACGGTTCCCCCCAGCTGATTCCTACCACATTAGACACTCATTCGGTGGGATGGAACATGCCCCGTTCCCGGTTATCATGCCCGAGATGGACGATCCCAACAACACCTTGTCTCTGACACACTTCGATTCGACATTCATTCACTTTGATAATAAGTTCGGGTGTGTCGCTCCTCTGACTGGTTGGCTGAATTAATCGCTGGCAAATAGTTCTGGAACATTATGGCGGACCCTCAGCGTACAGTGTGCCTGCTTTGGGACGATCACGTCGATGGCACAGGCAACGTCACGCTCACTGCGTCAGGTGTGTCCTGTCCTCTGCTGCCGGCGGTCACTACAGCACAGTGTGGTATACTGTAACAAGTTGTAGGGAAGCAACACCCCAGACGCCATGACAAGGTGGTTGCCTCTTTTTCAAGCAACGGACCTGACTGTGACCATGACCATTGCTTGAGAAGGCAATCACAATATTTTTTTCTTTCATTTTCAGTGAGTTTGAGTTCATTTTAAGGGTTTGAAGACACACAGACCATTCCCTACACAGAGTCACAAGTTTCCTGGTCAATTTGGCTCTGAAGCTCATATATAGGCCTCAGGAAAAGATTTCGAAATTTTGGTTTACTGTGTCACGATCTTTTCAGGTAACCAGCCTCTCCATTACCGTGACACACCTGAAAAAAAGCGACGCAACCGGGTGGTCTGTGACCGTGACAGTTGCTCCCCTACAACTTGGTACAGTACATTCACTCCTCACCCTATGAATGACCATACATTCTTGTCACTCAATGCAGTGGCCGATGGGTCAGATGATTTAAAGTTCTCAAAGGCCAGGCTTGGCATGTGGAAGGATGTGAACCTTCGAGTCCTTTCTGAGTGGAGCACACAAATCAATGAACTAATAAGAGAAGAGGGAACAAGAGAATGGCAGAATGATCTCCTTGTTCAAGAGGAAGTATCCTACTGTAGACCATTTCTACGGGTGCTTAAATAGACTACAAGTAACTACGGAATCACAATGGACTACGGATCAAGACTACGGCGTAAGTAGACGGCTGCGAGAGGACGACTGTGGCGACCTGTGTACCAGAACCTTACTAGGAATCCGCCAAAAGCACGCAGTGCTCGCGAAGCAGATCGTAATCATGATTACACATTTCCTTTTTTTGGGCACAATTTTTTTCTCCCCCGCGCCATGAGATTTCGGTATGAGCAGAATGACACCATGAAGGCATATTCTGTGGTCTACTTTTCATTGCGGTGTACTCAGAATTGAATGTTTTTGGAGGGATTCTTTCCTCCAAATGCTGTCAGCCACTGCGCGCCCATTTGTTCTTGTTTACATGCATATTCTAGCCCTCCCCCTCGTCACATGCACTTAGGGTAGATTTGCTCGCTTCGCTCGCAACACTATTATTTCTTTGTTTAAGTCTATGTTTTCTGATGGCCGTCATGTCTTCACTGAATACAATGATAGCAAGGAATCACATTTGGCATTTCTGGCACAGTTTTAATCAAATCCTGATTTTGGTGTTGTACATGTCCACTATGTAAACTCCAAGTTTTAAGATGATGGACTTGAACTTCCACCAACTCCTTGCAGCAGTAAGAGCCAATAATTTCATCACCTTGCATTGTCATCTTCAAAACAATACAATAATTCCAAGTCTATCTACAGGTCTAGGATCAAGACAAGTTTCTTTTCTTCCCTTTGCACACTAGAGTTCTGCATAGTGGCCTGGAGAGCTGGCAGTTGCACCTTGGACATGTCCTGCAATTTCTGCGCTACATCAAGACTCTGGAGCCTTTCGCCAATTTTGACGACATCCTTATGCTGCTCTGAGCGCTTGAACAGCGGCTGTGCAGCCTCCCACATTTCTCTAGCCCTCCCAAAATTCCCGTGCTGCATATGCACATCGCCAATTGTGCGCATGCATTCAGCTCTGCTTTGATGCACATCCATCTGTGTGAAACCCTCCAGTGCAACTGTCAAAATGCTCAGCACTGTATCGTCTGTGCCTTGCCCCACAAGGACATCTCCCAGGCACCTCAACACCTGATGTACCCTCAGCCGACTCCACACCTGTTGGCATAAAGTGTATGCAAGGGAAATGATGGCCCATTGCCTGCACTCTGTTTCTGTATGCAAAGGGTTTGTTGGGTCCGCCAGCCTCATAAGGCAATAGTGTGCTATTGCAGTGTCGCTTTTGTATGCTATAGACAAAAGCCGCATATACTCAGCCCTGGCTGTCACTGTGTCACCCTCGTGAAGGAGAAGCTCTGCATGGCAGAGTTCACACAGGGAGACACCACGAGGATGGTGCATATTTTTGAAGAGGGTCATTGCAGCATCAAGGTTCTGGGACACAGCATCTCTGCTAGCACCTGTTACAATCTCCAGAAATACAATGTTGACAAGTGCAAGCTCGTGTTCCACAGGGGAGACCACAGCAGAGGTTTGTTGTAGGATGGCCTCTTGGATATGCTGTGCATTGGAATACTCAGTCTTGAGCTGGTACAAATCTCCCTCGATGTTCATTAGACTTTTTTCCAGCTGTCCGCCTTGCAAACCTGCTTGCACAATCAACTTCTTCCCTTCTTCCACACACATCAAGCACTTTTTGAAGTCTCCCATTGATGAATAACATGAAGCTTGCAATCGGATTCCATTGAACTCACCTCTGATGTTCCCTGATCCACAGGTAATTCTGTATATTTCCTGGGCCAATTCCAGAGCCCTGGAGAAATTACCAAGACGCTGTTGTATCCATCCCAGGCCTTCCAATGGTCTGAGCTTGGCAGTCTCAGAACTGCATTGTGATGCTACAGAGAGGCCAAGCTGATAAAATTGCTCTGCCTTTTTGCTATCTCTGGCACACCGATCATAATATGATGCTATTGCATAATAAAGTCGAACTGGAGGTATACACAATTTAAAAGGTTGTTGATTCATAGAGAGGATGGATACTCACCTTCCTCATCATGGTCTTGGATAAGGTGAAAATGTTCTATGGCCTTTTCTATGGCCATTTCTGGGTTGGGGAGTGTATAGAAGTGCATAGACCCAAATGCTTCTGTGATAAATCGTCCATGAAGCTCGTGGTCATCCATTCCAGACAGTATATCTTGCAGGCAGAGTATGAGTGGGGTAAGTCCTCGATTCATCTTTAAATTGAGATGATTGAGTATAATTATGCCAAGGATGGACTCTCTGCAGTCATTATGATCTGAGTCCAATCGCTGCGGCAGCACACTGTGCAGATTCCCAAGATTTGACACCAGGTGTGGAACTTCAACTGTAGATGTGGAAGCATGCCACCTGGCGGGGGTAGAGCTTGAGCAGACCAGTGAGGTGTTTTTGCAAGGGCTGTACCAACAGAGCACTGGGCGGTCGGGCCGTCTGCATGTACTCCCGAATTGGTGCCAGCACTTTAAATCGTCCAACATGGTCAACATATGCGAGCGAAGTGCGGACCAGTGTTGTTTTACAATTAGAAATGTCTGGAATTGGGATATTGCTTTGAACCAGGTCAAGGTCAGAAATGCCATCAGAAAGGAGTGACATCAGACTGAGTAGTTCCAATGCATGAGGTGAGGAGAGCATGCGGGGACTTGAAAGGGAAAGAGTGATGGAAATTTCCAGGTTTGATCGTTTATCATAGCCTTCAGAGAGAAGGGCAGTCTTCTCAAGGTTCCAGCGCCCTAGGGCATCCTGGGAACCAACAGAGGCTGCAACTCCAGCAACTAGTTGAACCGCGAGAGGTATGTTGTCTGTGATTTCCAGGAGCTGGTCAACTTCTGAACTGTCATGAATTTCATCTGCAATTTCGAAGAAGGTTTGGCGTGCAGCAGCTTGATCCAAAGGCATTAAGGGACGCAGGAATGGATGGGTCCACTGGACCTTCCCAGGTCTCTCCGCTCCACGCATTGTGAGCTAAGAGGGCACAGTGAGGAAGAGTATGTCAAGTTAGGCATGGGGCATACCAGAAGTGCTAAATGTGGGATATCAGCCAGGAGTGCAAGGAATTCCTCCACTTTTCCTCGACCACCCGTTGCTTCCCATGGTGTCTCGAAATTGTCTAAAATCATTAAACACGGCTGTCCTGCTGATAGAAGGGCAATGACAGCTCCCTCTGATGTCCTGGAGGTCTCCACACCAAGATGGGAACCAATAATCCCAATTAGAGAGTCCCTAGTGTGCACAGACTCGCAGGAGATGAAGTAACGTGATTGATATTTATGGGCAATCTTTGGATGATGGAGAGCGGCCATGGCTAATGTTGTCTTTCCTATTCCACCTGGGCCTAATACTGTGACCCGTGCAGGATCTATGAGAAGGACTTCAACAAGATCCTCCAGCTCAGAATCACGGCCATGAAAGATTTTTGGGGAAGCAGGCAGTAAGGAGAACGATGCAGAGCTATGGGACACAAATAAGCAAAATATTTACTTCTATTTGAGAAGTATTCACCTGGCATTTGAGACACTTTGTCCAATCTTAGTAGTGATGTCAGAAAGCATAATTTCCATGTGCCATGCTCACCGAAGACATGGTGTCAAATGAGTTGCTTTGGGATGAAATCATTTCAAGCAGCTCTTGATGGCGTGCCTCTGTATCAACATTAAACTCGACAAGAGCGGTAGCCAGACTAGCTTCCTGTTTTGCCTTACAAAAACTTCATTGGATGTTGCTTCTGCTGCAGGAATTGGGAACTAACCATGAAGATGGTCAACAAAGCCCTTAATTCGGTCTCACAGGTATCCAATTGGGCGGCTATTTCCCCTTGCTTGAACAGGCGCTTGATTGTTCCCAGTTCTTGCTGGGATCTCAAACATGAGTCCAATTTCTGGAGAGTGCTGCAACCCAACAGAGAATGAACTACCTCTGACAAAGCCAGAGACTAACAAGGCTCACCCAGCATACTGTGCAATTTTTTCGAGCATTTTTGGGACCTGAATGTCGTCCGAGTAAATTGATAGGCTGGCGAGTGCGCACAGCGATTGGTGAATTTCCTCCACAATACAAAGGCATCGTTCTCGTTGGAACCTGGCATTCTGCATTTCCAAATCACTAGCTGGAGTCAAAAATGTATGAATTGCATACCTCCACCATAGGGATGATTTTTAAAGTGAGTGTGCAGACCCTGGTGAGGAAAGGTATTTGAGATGCAGTTGCGACATCATGCAATGCATTCGCTGCAATTGCCGTATAGGTGAGAATCTGATCAGGCGTAGCAGCGGAGTTGGAGGGCATCGTGGATGGTGGGAAATGTCCTGGCAAGAAGCATTTTTCATCCAGTCATATATCTGCTGTGGTGTTCTGGATGCAGTGCAGATCTCAAGTATGATTTTTTTGAGCCACCGCTGATGAGTACCGCTCCCGTCTGAGCACCGTCATTTCGGTCCGATTCCCACGGTTCCCATAATTGCCGACTTCAACCATCGGTCTTCTGTTATTTCCGGCATCCGGCGTCCCCATTCCGAGATCAACTCAATTCACAGAATTCCCGAGAATTTACACTGCTTCAAGGAAGTTTCTTCTTTTTATTTTATATTACACTTTTCTATAAATACTGCTCATGTATTCTACTTCTCAACAACACGTTTATGCGTCGCTTTCGCCCCTGCTTCGCATCTTAGCCTTCATCGTTGCTCAATATGCTAGTCGCCGTCTAGATCTCGTCTCTTCCCTCATTGTCTGCACCATCATACCTCCTTACCTCTCGGCTTACACCATCTACCTCTCATACAAGTCCTGACAATGGGTTGGCCCACTCGCACAACATTTGTATTACGGTCGTGATCTCTGGAATTGGGTGCCTGGTATTTGATATATCAGTTCGCACTCAGCGGCACCGTCAGTGTATCACCGTTAGAAGAGTTGAATGCTCCTTTCCCGTCGGCACCGCTCTAAATCGGATCTCGGTCTTTAAAATGGCCCCCTGGAACTTCGAGATCCAGGAACGACATGAAAGAAGAAAGCCGCACATGCTGTAGCATTCACTGAAATATAACAGCTTGACTTTGAGATCAATCCACAATTTGGACCAGAAAACCGGGTCTATGACAATTTCATCAGGGCGTTGGGTCGTCATCGAACTGTAGGAGACTCCTGATGCATGGTAATAGTTCCTGGATCACGGTTGTAAAGAATAAACAAAAATCATGATTGCGGGAAGATGACTATGGGAGTTTATGCACCCGGCAGCTGTACTTGTGTGGCGCATCCGGATCTCTTCCCACACACACTGACATAAATCGGTTGAAACCTTTTATGAGCCGATCGAAGGAATGGCTGTAGTTGTAAAAAGAACCCCTTGAAAGACTAAAAATTGTCGTTTGTCGGACCAATCCGTTTGGGTGCTGTGCCGACCTTGTGTCCTTGAGTCTTGATTTTTCACATTTTGGTCTTCCTTGATTTAGAGGATCGTCCATTTTTGTGAAGATGATGCAAGAGAAAGACCTTACTAATCTGATTGGTTCACAATGACACTGGCAGGCATTGCCAGGCCACTACGGAAAGTGGGGGCGCCGCGATGGTAGGAAGTGGGAAGAGATACTAGATGTAAGATGGAACTGAAGTGTGCTTACAGCGCCGTGATGAAACCGCAACAGGAAGAACGCCGGGGTCATCGGAGATGAGTTGACCAACAGAGAATGAATCGGCGCCGATGCAAAGATGCTCAGGTTTTCCCACAGCCACAATACTCCAGGTCTAGCCAATGGGAGTAAATTCTCCCATGGCCGTGCATAGATAATTTCGTAATAAGACAATACAGCGGAAAAGAAGACAGAAGCCAGGATAATTAAGAGATGCCACGTAGGGCACGCGAACACAAACAGGACAGCAAAGCGATGCTTATACGAAGCATTCGCGTTTATTCTGAGTTTGGCAATGGAATACATCCAGAGAAACGAAATATGAGTTGCTGAAAATTTGAGGCACATGCACATCGATTGGGAGATTGAGCTCTTGGATTGTGGAATTAAGTGGAACATGGGGAGTCGAAATTGAAGATTCTGAGGGCGGTTTAATCGGCATTGCAATGGTACTTGAGATCAACGCCAGAAAAACAACGTCCAGAGAAGCAACACAAAACAAGGTTCATTCAAGTTCCAAGGAGGATCGCGCAGGCGGATAGGTATTATAGGAAGGGCAGATCGAAGAGGAAGAGGAGAAGGGGCAATTTGAGCGATGGAATACAAACGCGAGCGCCAACATCAACGAACCTGGAACTGAAATTGGAAGTAGGATCCAACTGTGGGCCCGAACCAGGACCCGATGATCCCATCCGAATCCAAATCCTATGGGACCTGCGCTGAGGGTAATGGCGGGGCGGGGCGGAACGGGCAAGAGTGAAACGAATGGGATGGAAGGCAGTGCTGTTTGTGCTTCGGTTTCAATGCAGAAGGACAGTAAGACAGAGAGGGAGAAAGAAAGCCGGTGAAGAAGCGGTAAAATCGAACGAGGCTTGACGAAAGAGGGCCGAAAGAGGCGAGACGGAAGAAAGAAGAGAGAAGGAGGGCAATGCCGGCGCGGCAGCGAGAGGGAGAGCAGCTATGAAAGAATAGAAGGAAGGAAGGCAGGCAGAAGGGTGGGATAGAGCAGAGGTGTGATGTTGGAGAAAGGGATATGGGAAGAGCAGTCTGCAGAGTGGAAGATGAGGGATAGACCGCAATGCGATATGGGTGGCGTCTTGTGCGTGCTATACCAAGAGTCGTCTGTAATGGCCGAACGGACAGGATTCCGAAGACCAAAGAATGAATACGTGTGGCGATAGCGTGGAAACGGGATTGTGTACGCATGAGCTGAGGTGGCGCGCAGAACAAGTCGGATGAGAGTGCGGATGAGCATAGAAAGTCAGATATGAACACCGGATCGCACCCTGAACGTTTCCCCTTCTCCAAGCTCCCTTCTCTCTGACTCGCGCTCCCCAGCGAGCCGTTGGCACAGGTTATACAGGCAAGGGCGTGACGCGAAGACTGTGGAACTAGTGTATTCCCGGTAGATCCACAAGCGTGGCGAAGGACTAGCAAAATAGATTGCGGTGGAAGAGAAGCTGTGTGCCACGCTGAAGGACTTGAGATCGGGGGAAGTTGCCAGGAAATTAGACGAAGAAGAGGCAGAGAATGACTTGAAAAAATGCACCGTAGTCGTGCGGATTGGTTCCTGGTGGACAGCGAAGCGTCGTTCCTGGAGCATTCCATTCGGCGAGAATGCAGGCTGGATGTCATGAATCGTGGTCTAGACAAGGTCGTTCGTAGCTTTAGAATAGGAGGACGTGCGACGAGGACGTTCGTCGAGGACAATCAGGAATAGTTCTAAGCTTTATTGTCGCAATCGCTATCTAAATAGGGAATCCAGCCGAAAATGCGTGGCTGCATTGTGGCCACGGAAAAGTCCGAAAGCTGGATAAGCGACCGGATTTAAGCAAGTGACAGCTCGCGTGGGCGTCAGATGACAGCCGCACCTCGGACCGCAAGTGACAGTTGATTGTCCGCCGTGTAGAGGATCGGCGCTGCGAAACGGTCATAGTGCGCCACAGCCTCCTCAGTGGCAGGTTTATAGCCAATGAACTCGGAGAATGCAGCCAAACGGGTAGCGGAGGTGGCAAAGGATTTCGGGTCGTCAACAATTGCGTGAAGAGCCTGGGTGCGAACGCGGGTATGGAAGGTGGCACGGATGAGATCTTGGCCATCGGCGAACTGAGGGCAAGCGTAAATAGTATCTAGGATCGAGACAGATGACCACGTACCGCTAGTTGCACCCACTCTTGGCGGATCTTGGACTTCACATCTGCTGGGAGTACAGACACAATATCGTAAAGTTGGCCTTGTAATTCATTCTCGGGCGACTCGAACTCGCAGGAAAAGTTGAATTCTTGATCCAGTTGCAGGTCGAAAACTTCGTCATCGATGAGGAAGAGGGACTTTGTAAGTGTAAAGAGACGGCCAGCCTGGCGAGTGCGCTCCTCGACTGTCCCTGGATTGAGTTCCGAGGCATCTGCGTCACGGGCACGGTCTCCACGCTTGCTCCTCTTGGCTGGCTTGCGGACGGCATCGGCCTGCTCGCAAGCATCAGCAGTACGACGCTTCAAGTCGATGTTTTCTTGGCGTGCTTCGTTCGCGTGAGCCTGGATTTGCTGGCGAAGCTGCTCCAAGAATAAGGACTAAAGGTGGCATAGAGTACACTGTATATGCACTTTACGAATGGTGCGCAGACTTTGCTGGGGGTGAGCTGCTGAGAGAGCGTGAGGAGGTCGTCGATGGTGCGTGGTGAGGTGGGTGGGCTTGAAGAGCTACTTGGGGTCGGTGGCATGGTGGAGTGAGATGTTGGACGAAGAAAGATGGGTACTGACTCACCTGGTGCTTCATATAGTAGCCTGTTACATTGTCTTCACCAAAGCGTTCAGTGACTTGACGGTGGAAGTCCAAGAGTGGTCGCGTCGCGCTCATGTGACACCGATCACACCGGTTATCATTACTCCTACTCGCTACGTTCATTCTCCCAAACTCGAAATAACAAACAAGCCTCAGGCCACTTACAAGGTGCAGAAATCCGTCCAAAGCCAGTAATCGGCTTGCACAGTTTGCAATGGTTTGCCAGCAACCACAGCGTTCTAGTTTGAACCGTAACATTCCCAATGTTAACATTGTAATGTGAACGGTTCGAACGGTTTTGGTTTGAACCATGGCCATATATCTCAGTCTGATCAATGGAAATGGTTTGAACCAAAAAAAACGTCTGAACCAAAAAAACTGTTTGAACCAAAAAAAACCATTTGAACCAAAAAAAAAACTGTTTGAACCAAAAAAACCCGTTTGAACCAAAAAAAAAACTGTTTGAACCAAAAAAAACCTGTTTGAACCAAAAAAAAAAAAGTTGAAAGTCAAAAAACTGTTTGAACCAAAAAAAAACCATCTGAACCAATAAAAAAAAGTTGAAGGTCAAAAAACTGTTCAAACCAAAAAAAAAAAAAAAAGTTAAAGGTCAGAAAACCTGTTTGAACAAAAAATAACCCCCATTTGAACCAAAAGAAAAAAGTTGAAGTTCAGGAAAACCATTCAAAAAAGTTACAGCTATTGGCAGTACCAAAGGCATGGATCGAAAATTTTCTGTTTTGGGATGTTTTCAAAGAATTGTCCATAACTCAACCAGTTCTGCTCTGATTTGGATGAAACCTAGGTAGATCTGTCAGGCTAATTCATCCACAATTAGTGATAGAGAGAGATTTATGAAAATATTCTGTATTAGGTAATCTGTGCTTTTGGACCATTTTCGAGCCAAATGCCATCTAGCATACCTAGGACATGTCCCAGTGACCTAATATTTTGGGAGGGACAACATATATATATAGCAAAACATGTCATAGAGCCAGAACTATAAAATATCCTGATATAAATGCAATTCTTACAATGCATAATTCAGTTCTGAATGCTAAACCTGTTAAATGTATCCAATGGAGCTACAGGGACTGTAATTGAATTATGCATTGTAAGAATTGCATTTATATCAGGATATTTTATAGTTCTGGCTCTATGACATGTTTTGCTATATATATATGTTGTCCCTCCCAAAATATTAGGTCACTGGGACATGTCCTAGGTATGCTAGATGGCATTTGGCTCGAAAATGGTCCAAAAGCACAGATTACCTAATACAGAATATTTTCATAAATCTCTCTCTATCACTAATTGTGGATGAATTAGCCTGACAGATCTACCTAGGTTTCATCCAAATCAGAGCAGAACTGGTTGAGTTATGGACAATTCTTTGAAAACATCCCAAAACAGAAAATTTTCGATCCATGCCTTTGGTACTGCCAATAGCTGTAACTTTTTTGAATGGTTTTCCTGAACTTCAACTTTTTTCTTTTGGTTCAAATGGGGGTTATTTTTTTGTTCAAACAGGTTTTCTGACCTTTAACTTTTTTTTTTTTGGTTTGAACAGTTTTTTGACCTTCAACTTTTTTTTATTGGTTCAGATGGTTTTTTTTGGTTCAAACAGTTTTTTGACTTTCAACTTTTTTTTTTTGGTTCAAACGGGTTTTTTTTGGTTCAAACAGTTTTTTTTTGGTTCAAACAGTTTTTTTTGGTTCAAATGGTTTTTTTTTGGTTCAAATGGTTTTTTTTGGTTCAAACAGTTTTTTTTTTGGTTCAAACGGTTTTTTTTTGGTTCAAACGGTTTTTTGGTTCAAACCATTTCCATTGATCAGACTGAGATATATGGCCATGGTTCGAACCAAAACCGTTCGAACTGTTCACATTCAATGTTAACATTGGGAATGTTACGGTTCGAACCAGAACGCTGCTACGGTAGGGTTTGCAACGGCTTCACTCTGGTTGCAAGCCACCCCGCCAGCAGCTTAAAACCGGTTACAATCCCATACAATCCGCGAATCCGAGTCAATCCGTTCCAACCAATTTGGGATTTTTCCAACATAAGACTTATCCCGCATCATTTATACAATGTTTTAACGGGTTTGGAAGCTAGTTTCTAACATTGACTAGAAATTTTTTTCAGCCCGACCCGGACCCCCACCCACCCCTCCCACCCCATATCCAAAATTTTAATGCCTATTCCCTCTTGCAAGGGGTCTTCGGCCAAAGTTAAATGTCCACACAACTTGACTGGCATCTGCAGACATCCGCATAGGTGTGCAGACACCCAAGTCTGCAGACATCTACAGACGTGGGTCTGACATCACCTGTGCAGACGACCCCTCTGAACGCAGTGTCTGGCGGTGTCTGCAAATGTCTGCGATGCAGATAAAATCCAGATAAAAATGCAGAGATATGTCTGCATGTCTGCATTTGGCTGTCTGTAGACAATTTCTGCAGCAAACGAAGCTTTTTGGAAGCAGATGTGCTGCCTCTTGAGCGACGTCTCACGTCTCGACCGCTGCACTCACCGGCTGGCATATGGGTCCACGTTGATGCTAGCCACCTGCCCTCCGACTTGGTGTGGTCGGCGGGATGCGAGGCTGCCGTGTTCGCGCGCCAAACCGCCGCGTGCAACGGTGGCCCGTTCTGGGGAGAGAGTACACTAGTGGAAGCACCCAGGACCTTGAAGACCTGGCTAACGCATCCTGTGGGGTATGGAGTCGGGATAGATTTGTGCTGTTTCTGCCAATTATTCTCGATATAGCCTAATAATCTCCCAAAAAAACTCTTTCACCTCATAGATACTTAAACAGTTTTATAATAAACTCCCGAATGTGTTCCAGGGAGCTTTAGAGAGTAGAGCGACGAAAGCGAAAGGAAAATGAGCGGAGAGGGACCGTGAGACAACGGTCTTCCTTTTATGGAAACGCGCATCAAGCCAGCTCGAGCTCAGGTTGTGGCGCCTCGAGCTGACCCGAGGTTGATGGCCCATCAGCTCGAGCCACCTTGAACTCAGCTCGCAGCAGCACTAGTCGTCCGCGTAAGGCTGATTTCCTGTTATAGGTTCTTACTTACCGTGATGGCGACGAGTCACACGGTTTGATTTGAGATATTCGTAGGGAAGGATGAAACTTTACTGTTATAATCACATCTTGTCAAGGGAGCTTTGCGAATCTGAGTTATAGCGGTGGGAAGTTGCGTTGGAATATATAGCCATCCATTGATTTCATCATGCTGACGCCGCCAATGTTATGTCGGCGGCCCGTAAGAAACCCCTCAGAAAGTAGGCTTCCAAACAGAAAAAATTTTGAATGAGGGGTTTTCAGATAGAAATCACCCATTTTTGATGGTTTCGGAAAAATGCTTTGAAAAAATGCAACCCTTTTTTACAAGTCTCGCATAAACGGCCTTGCCTCCTTTTATGCACGCTTTTTACGCCGTTTTCAGTTTTTTTTTTTTTTTTTTTTTTTTTTTTTTCACTGCGCTGCTTTGAGAAAAAAGTTGACAAAAGGCATGAGAAAAACATTGAAAAAAGGCCGAAAAAATCAAACATGAAATACCCTATTCTTGTGTTTACGACTCTCCTCAACAGAGATTTCATAGCTTTCACACAGCTGCATGGCGTCCGATATGAAATCTCCGAAGAAACCGAATCATTGCCTCTCCTGATAGACCGCTCAATGAGATAGAAATTCACAACCAATGGTTGAGATCATGATCTATCAACTGTGCCTTACAACGAGACCGTCTTCTGACGGATAAGATATGGACCCGTGTACAGGTCGGGTTGAGACCCGTACGGGTTACCCGCGGGTTCTCAACGCACCCGCAGGAGGTTACCCGCGCTGGGTATACTTGCAGAGTTTCCAGCATAGATAACATTTTTATTATAAAATATAGTGTAGACTACTTGACAACCTCAACACTTTCATTTCCCAAGCTATCTGCGTTGTCCTGGGCCCAAACGCACTTGCACTTTTTGGATTGCATGCAGCTATCGAGTCGTTTATTAACGCAAGTTGCGGCGTCCAGAAGATCCCAAACAAAGCAGGCGGTGGACATGCGGTTGTAGGCGAAGTGCAGCAGACGCCGGTGAATCCACCACCTCAAAGCTCAATCTCACTGCAGTTCTGTTTGTATTTATGAGCATAGATTTTCTGCCTGCCTATGTGTGGCAAAAATAAGCATTCGACTTTTGGAGCTAAAAAACCCGCAGGCACACGGGTCGCGTAGGCGGGTCGAGGATGGGTCTAAAATTACAAACTGTACCCGTACCCGCCAACACTCACGGGTGCACGCGTGACCCGTGGCCATCCTTGTGTCCACTCGCTCTCAACAAACACCCAGTCTTCAATACATGGAGTGGTTTACTCATGGACAAGGCTTCGCTGCCAGACGACTGGTGTGAGGTCCACCAATAATATGAGGTAAGGACCCCGCTAGAGTTGTCCAGAAGCCAAGTAGTTCACACAAGCTGAGTGGGTGAGGTGTTGGATTCCAGAAAACTAAAGAACTACCTACTCACTGTGTAATCTAATGTCCTTGTACTGTATCTACTTTGTATCTAGAAATGTCAGTCCCTTTGTATGATAAGAATCAAGTAGCAACTGAACAAGGGCGTGCTCGCGACCTTGCTCTTGAAATAAACCGTGCTTTCGGGTATCTCTGCGACGGGTGCAGTCGGTCCGGCTCATCCGTTACAACTGGATACACGAGGTTTTGGCTGACTTTCGAGGTGAGCGCGCGCTCACAGCATATGTTCTTCTGGAAAAGCCACACTCCATGGTAACAAGATATAGCATCACGGAAGTAAAGAAAGCCGGTTGCGTTCAGAACAACATATCTATTAGACTTGTACCATATGGCTAAATAACGGCGCTACTTGGGAGGTATAACAGACCTATGGACACAGGTGCCCGCTAGTAGCTTTCGAGCTTCCCCCCATTCCCATCCCCGCAATGTCCACTCCTTCCCGAGGCCATATGATCAGGGTACCTACGGACGCGACGATGGTCGAGCACACCGGCGAATCCCCTGCCAGTGGGCGTTCCCGAAGCGGGTCGGAGGAGACTGCTGTACCATCTCCTCAAATCTGCGTTAGTTCGACCGTCGTACCGCCGGACAACAAGCATCGTTGTCTTATCTTATGCTTCGACGGCACTTGGGACCAATTTAGCACTCACAACTCAAATGTCGTCCAGCTCGTGTCAGCTTTAGAGAAGGATGATCGCGAGAAGCAGATGGTGTATTACCAGGTAACTCCTTGCCCTGTGTGCACTTCCATACTCTGCTAATCCTCTTCTGTAGTCGGGAATCGGGACATACACAGCGTTCAAATTGACCCCTCTACTCACAAAATTATCGCTCGTACGCGCTGTCCCGATTTTTACTCCCATCGCCCATTAATTTATCATATTGTATTGTTAGATAACTGATGCCGCCATCGGATGGAACCTTGCCGCCCATATCATAGGTATGTTGTATGGGCATTTCCCGCTTTCCCTGATATTGATTAGAGCTTTTCAGGGGGTTACGAGTTTTTAATGCAAAACTGTCAGTGTCCAACGTCGTTCCCACAACATCCCGACTTCACCTAACACTGACACTCGGCATGATTAGATAAGGATGGTGACCGAATCTGTATTTTTGGGTTTTCCAGGGGCGCCTACATTGCTCGGAGGTTTGTTGCGACCTGTACGAGGGAATAGACGCACGCTTACCTTGCCCTGACAGTTTGGCGGGAATGCTTGACAAAGTCGGACTACTGCCAGCGGATAATCACGAACAAGGTATGCTCCCTCGTGTCATTCCAATCCAAGACCGTCATTAAAACGCATTATATCAGTCCCATTTGCATACCGTATGTATGCCCGCAAGAATCCCGCAAGCTCGGTATGATGAATTTGCTTCCCTAATCTTCCAAAAGGGACTGACCGGCGACTCGTAGTCCGACGCATTTAAAAAGACCTTCAGCAAGGACGTGCAAATCCAATTTATCGGTGTATGGTGAGAATTTGCTATTAAATCTCAGATGCAGGCTCACTTTCACTTTTCAGGGACACCGTTGAATCCGTTGGCCTTATTCCGAAGAGTCTGCCGTTCGCTGAATCCAACACAATTGTCCGCACGTTCCGCCACGCCGTGTCTCTCGACGAGCGCCGCGCCAAATTCCAGCCGAACTTGTGGGATTATGATGACAAGTCACCTAAGGTTCCGCAGCCTAGCTGGGCCTTGCCCATACTGAGAATGCGAAAGCACTTCAGGAAGTCTTCTGAGCCAGAGGTCGATGATGATACAGAGCAGATGAATTTCGAACCGGCATACGGCCAAATGCATCCTACCGATATCTTGGAGGTCTATTTCGCCGGCTGCCATTGCGGTACGTTTTCCGCGTTCGAGGGTCCAACGATGCTGACAAGCAGCTTTAGATGTGGGTGGGGGCTCTGTGGGAAACGACATGCGCCCTAGCCTCGCTCGTATTCCTCTACGGTGGATGATCCGTGAATGCTTCGAGGTTAGTTTTTTTCCGCTACCTGGCGTTTATTTGTTAACATTCTTGAAGGCAAAGACCGGGATGATGTTCAACGCCCAACGCCTGCAGGAGCTCGGTCTAAACCCCGCAACGCTTTATAAACATGAAGACGGCTATCTGCGCTTCCCGAAAAAAAGCCTCCACATCCCAGACGGCTTGAGGATCGACCCACGCAAGAGTCGAAAATGCCAAGAATCTCCGGCGAAAATTAGGCCCATGGAGGAGGAGGATCTCACGGACGCGCTGGAGTCCTCCATCCACGACTCGCTGACGCGGAACCCGTTCTGGTGGATCCTCGAGGTCATTCCGTTTACCTTCCGGTATAAATCTAGACCCGACAACAAGCTGCATACAGAATTCCGGTCCGCCCTTTTTCGCGCCTCATACTTGATGCGATACTTATGTGTTCCTCGACAGACCAAACCTTTGGCGTGCCAGGAAGATCCCACTTCAAAAGGGACATAACGGGAATCCTCTTGCGCACGATTACAAGCCACCGATGAATTTGAAGGTACATCGGAGTGTCGAAGTAAGAAAGAAGGCGTGTGATGCAAAGGGACGACCTTTTTACAAAAATCGCGCTGACTTCAAAGGCTTGCTTGACTACGTGGACTAGAGCCATGTAGGGCGAGTTACTCCAGAAATGGGACCACGCTAGGCTATAATTTGTCCTGATTCTTATCCTTATCTCATGTCTTCATGATTGTAGCGACCTCACGTTTCACACCTGTGTTAACGAGTATTATATTGTGTACAAAAAGAATACGACGACATCCCAACCTTCCCCTTAACTTACGACCCAAAAGACAAAGAATCATTTTGGGATCAAAATCATACAAGAGCGGGTTTCGTTTGGCAGCGTCTTTCAAGCCTTCAAGATATTCGAACCCGTCAACAAATCGCAGTAGAAGCTCCGTGATCTGAGCAGTATTAGATCAGTATGTACGAAAGGATAAAGGAAGGGGGCAGTACGTACATCGAATGAGTGGAACGGGTGGAAGCGGTGCTCCGAAATGCCGGGGACCTTGATGGAGGGATGAGCGAGACTCCGCCAGCAGGATCCAGGTCGAAGACCCAAGGCAAGATGTCCGTGACATCCTTCTTCGCTTGAGTGAAGGAGAATAAGCGGAAGGCGAGGCCCAGGCCCGCAGTCGTGTGAGGTACGTCTGAATCACTGTGATCGGAGAGTCACGTCCGGATGTCCGCGACACCCTGGGAAAGTGGGGCACTGGGCGGAGAAAGATAAGCAGTGAGCACTGGCAGCGCATTCATGGAGAACTGTCTCTTGACGAGCGGGCTAGGGCCACGAGAAGGGCATACAGGAATCGTAGAAATGGCAATAGTCACAGAATTTCGGGGGCTGATGAAGCTTATGGTGAGGATTCAGGAACGGTTTTAAGGTTGCACCGGAAGTTACGGCGAGCCACGGACCAGATCGGGTTGCCGTATTGATTACTAATCCATGATCGGGGCGGCGATTGAGGTTCATATTTACGGACTGGAGACCTGGAACCTAATCGGTACCAGGAACTTTGAGAGAGTGCGAGGAACATCGCCGACGAAGTAAGTGAGTAAAACTAGCAGAGCAAAGACAGACGAAATAAAAACCCGCCGTATGGGCTTTAATGTCAAGCTGCGGCTTAGTCTAACAAAACTATTAATGTTACAGGGTGCTACTTATCAAACTCGTTTTTTTCTGTTTCCTGATGATGACAAGCCCCGTCGCCGGACGAGATTTATCCACGTCGAGCCGCGATTCCTTAATTTGTGAGTGAGCTTTGTTCCTATTGAAGCCCTGATACCTGCCTCGTGAACGCATGTTCCAGCCACACCCTAACAAATCCGTCGGGGTGCCACAGCGCATGTAGCCGAAATAATCGGTACGCATGGTGGAGGACGCGAATCCCACTTCGTTCTTCCCTGTCCGAATTCAAAGTCAAAGTTGTCCTACTAATTATATAGATACATCCGCCTCCCCTTATAATATAATACAGCAATAGTGAAATGCAAGGGAACGAGTCTGGTCAATCGCCCGTGTGGTTGGTGTCGTAAATCGTTGTCATGAATGGATTCCCCTCCGTCTTCGGCCAGCAGTGCTATGTCTCGCCACAGAAGCCAGGCGCACGAAGGAAAGGTGGGATGAATCGGATGCGGGAAGTCGGGGCGCACGCGGGCATCGCCGCTCCGAGTCTGTATCACGTGGAGGACGAGCCTGCGACGAGGAGGACACTCGTCGCCGAAGTGCAGAGCTGTGCCTAGAGAAGAGGAAGAGCACGCGCAGTCTGCGAGCAGGAGAGTGCCGGCGCTGAAGGAGTGAAGATGGCGGGCGGCGTGGGTCCCCATCGGGGTGTCCTGCGGTGCCGGCGCACAGGCCGACGCGCTGAGGGCAGTTGGCTCAACGGTGCGGCGAGTGTCTATCGCGGGGCAGACAAGCCGCCCGCAGCAGCGGCGGAGCGGACGAGTCTGAGTAGTGCGCGCCGATGGCGGAGCAGGATAGTGCACACAGTCGCCGAGGAGGATGGCAGCACCGCCGCGACTCTGTCTAGCGAGAGAACGAGCCCGCCCGTGGCGAGAACGCAGGTGGAGGAAGAGGGTACGCTGGCGGCGATGAGCTGAGCGAGGATGGCGGGGAGGTGGAGCGGGTCCTGTACTGCGAGCAGGGCGGTGGGATGAAGCAATGAGGACGGCAGCCGCAAGTCCGGCTCGATGGAGTGAGGATATGCCGAAGGAGGAGGAAGGATGCTACTCACCGGTGCCGTCTTTTCATAGCCTCAGGACAGCAGCGTAAGCAGAGCACATGGAGGAAAGGGAGAAGGACGACCAGCGCAAGCGGCGCACAGGGTAAAGGACGGACGCGGGGGGTACACGAGGAAGGCGCGTGCGAGGAGAGCGGGCGGAGAGGAAAGCGGCCTGCGGGGAAGGACCGCAGAAGGCGGCAGTGACGTAACCGGGACGTACGCGCGTTGGCTGTCCGGGAATAAGCACATTGGCGATAAGGGTGGGCGAGAAATATACACCAAAGTGAAATTGGCTGGAAACGCGCATATCGATAAAGGCGCAAACATGGAATGGCCGGTCTGCCAGCACAGCGCTGGAAGCTCGGTGCTCGAGGAATGGCCGGCACATATCGCCGTCGTGATCTTCATGGCACGGGAGCCCGGGCGAGCGCAGCGATGGCAGGGACCTGAATGCACATGCGAGCGGTGAGTCGAGGTACATGTGGAGCTAGATTTGATCGGACACCGATCAATATCGGAGATTAAGATGGCGTTATTGCCGCAACGGCGCCGATCCAGTTGAGATGGGAGTTGTTGGCACCTCCTCGTCTTGCAGGTTGGACTCCATTTCCCACAGGAGTACTTCCGTTCATTGCCTGCATTCGCCGATTTTTTCTTTGAATCGGAGCTCAACATTGGTCTTTGCTGTCAGTGCGAGATGAAAGCTTGCTGTCATTGCAGAAGCACCATTATCAATCCAAGTTTGGCACCCACGTAAGTACTGCACCCGAACCAAACGGCGACTGCGCAACACCCTTACGTCCTCACTGTGGGCACCGTAGCTACTACCCTTCAGCCCATCAACACTGAGCTGCAGAATTTGACTGGTCAACATTTTGAGCGGGACTGCAGTAGTTCATTCGGGAGCTTGACATGGAAGCGTCGCTATCGGCTGGCTGTCATCATCCAAGCGCCACATCAATCTAAGTTCGAAGCTTGTAACGTACTGGACCATAACAACGAGGCCGACTTCCCCGGATCTCCCGTCACAGCCTTCTATCTAATTTAAAGTGCAACGTGCTCGGTGCATGTTCCTCCGACCCTTCCTCCTATACTTGTCTTTACCCCGATACATTCTTCGTGCTACGACCCACAAGTCTACTGAGCAATTTATTCTCTTTGGTCAGTTTTACTTCAGTACTGGTTGATATAGTGCTGTTGTTTACAGATAAGATTCACACCTACGCAGAATGACAATGCCTCCCCAACTCAGTGAAGAGCACACAGTTCACATCCATGGTGCAAGATAAATTAATTATTATGTCAACATCAATATTTATTTTACCCAGGAGGCACAGGCGGTCCCGGTGGACCGAGCAACAACCAGGGCGGTCCTGGAGGTGTTGGAAAGGGTCCCAAACTGTATTTTGATGCCGACATCATGCACATTGTGATCCACCGTGGTGACAAGGAAGAAAAAATAGATATCACACGCCGAGCCTTCCTTGACTGGCTGTCACCTATCAATTTCTTTCTACGCCAGGCAGATATTTCACAGATGCGAGTGAAAGGAACTGGGGAATGGCTGCTTGCAGATCCTGTCTTTTAAAAAATGGGAATCTGGTTCTGGAAGCACACTTTGGTGTCGCGGAATTCGTATGTACTTCATCACCCTTATATGCTCCCCAGACTAACCAAGTCGGAATTTCCAGCTGGTGCTGGGAAAACAGTCCTTGCGTGTGTTCATTTTATACATTGAGTTGTTGCTACTAATCATGAGAATTCTAGATCATTGGTGGTGGATCATCTTGGTGCTAAATACAGAAACAACAGGGATATTGGTGTAGCTTGCATTTATCTGAACCACAAGGAAGTGGACAGCCAAACACCATCTAGGCTTCTTGCGGGCCTCTGGAGACAGCTTGTACTTGACAGGAAAATTGGCTCCACTGCAGAGGATCTATACAAGCAGCACCAAGAGAAGGGAACTTCACCATCTCTGGAAGAAGTTGTCAAAGTCCTTAATGCTAGTATCACAGAATTTTCAAAGGTCTTCATCATCGTTGATGCCATGGATGAATATCCTGAGTTTGAACGGGAAATTCTACTGCAGCATCTAGCAGAAATGGCTAGCAATATGAACTTGATGATCTCTTCACGGCCGAATATTTCTCCAGAGCCCTCCTCATTTGCCAATCTTCAAAGGCTGGATATTCAGGCAACACCAGAAGACATCCAAGGATACATTGATGCACAGATGAAGTTGTCTCCACAGCTGCGTAGGCACATTCAGAAGCAACCAATCTTACAGCAGGAAATCTATTCAAAGATCACTAGTACTGTAGACGGAATGTAAGTGATGATGAATCATGTTTGGAAAGTGACTGAAATAAATTCCAACCAGGTTCCTTCTAGCCAAACTCCACATTCAATCTCTCACCAAAAAGAAATCACCTGGTGCTGTTCGAGATGCCTTGGGAGAACTACCTAGGAGTCTTTATGAGAGCTATGATATTGCCATGCAGCGAATTGAAAGCCAGGATGAGGAAGATAGAAAAATAGCTCACTCCACCCTGATTTGGGTTGCAAATGCAAAGCGACCGTTAAAAGTTTCTGAAATAGAGACAGCTCTCGCCATTAAGCCAGGTGACAAGAGCCTCAAGAAGGACTATCTTCTTGACATCGAGACTATTCTCTCTGTCTGTGCAGGGCTTGTCATTGTGGACAAGGAATCTTCTGTGGTGCGACTTGTTCACTACACCACACAGGAATATCTGGACAGCATTCAGGCCAAGCAATTCCCAAATGCACAAACAGAGATAACACACACTCTGCTCACATTCCTTAACTTTGATGGATTTCCGAAGTCATCTTGGGCCATTTCAGGGGATGATCTACCCCCTCTTGTGGAGTATTCACAGTATTGCCTTGCACATGCTGCTGGACAGCCTGAGGTTCAACTCAGAGAAAGTCTTCTCAGGTTTCTTGGTCAGGCTTATCAATGGATGAAAGCAATGAAGCGCAGAGAGAGCCGGGGGTATAAGTGGAATTCCCCACCATGGAATTATTCAGAACAGCCATCAAAACCCTCTGTATTATGGATTGCAGTAGCAGCAAACCTTGTGGAAACTACAAAGTTTGTACTGAAGCTGAAGGAGGCACCTTTGCTGCAGCATTCAAAGAGCCCAGAGCTTGTTGTGGCATCATACTATGGCCACATGAAGATTGTTTGCATCCTTCTTGAGAAGGGTGCCGATATCAATGCAGCAGGGGGAAGGTGTGGGAGTGCATTGCATGCTGCTGCCCAAGGGGGCCACACAGAGATTGTCCAGATGCTCATTGACAAGGGTGCTGATGTCAATGCAGCAGGGGAAGAATATGGGAGCTCCTTGGAGGCTGCTGCCCAAGGGGGGCCACCCAGACATTGTCCAGATCCTCATCGACAAGGGTGCTGATGTCAATGCAGCAGGGGGAAGATATGGGAGCTCCTTGCATGCTGCTGTCCAAGGGGGCCACACAGAGATTGTCCAGATCCTCATTGACAAGGGTGCTGATGTCAATGCAGCAGGGGAAGAATATGGGAGTGCCTTGCATGCTGCTGCCCAAGGGGGCCACACAGAGATAGTCCAGATCCTCATTGACAAGGGTGCTGATGTCAATGCAGGGGAAGAATATGGGAGTGCCTTGTATGCTGCTGCCCAATGGGGCCACACAGAGATTGTCCAGATCCTTGTTGACAAGGGTGCTGATGTCAATGCAGCTGGGGGATTCTATGGGAGCTCCTTGCAGGCTGCTGCCCAAGGGGGCCACACAGAGATTGTCCAGATCCTCGTTGACAAGGGTGCTGATGTCAATGCAGCAAGGGGATTCTATGGGAGCTCCTTGCATGCTGCTGTCCAAGGGGGCCACACAGAGATTGTCCAGATCCTTGTGGACAAGGGTGCTGATGTCAATGCAGCCGTGGCAAAATATGGGAGCTCCTTGCATGCTGCTGCCCAAAGGGGCCACACAGAGATTGTCCAGATCCTCATTGACAAGGGTGCTGATGTCAATGCAGCAGAGGAAGAATATGGGAGCTCCTTGCATACTGCTATCCACAGGGGCCACACAGACATTGTCCAGATCCTCGTTGACAAGGGTGCTGATGTCAATGCAGCAGGGGGAAGATATGGGAGCACCTTGCAGGCTGCTGTGCAAGGGGGCCACACAGAGATGGTCCAGATCCTCATTGACAAGGGTGCTGATGTCAATGCAGGGGAAGAATATGGGAGTGCCTTGTATGCTGCTGCCCAATGGGGCCACACAGAGATTGTCCAGATCCTTGTTGACAAGGGTGCTGATGTCAATGCAGCAGGGGGATTCTATGGGAACTCCTTGCATGCTGCTGCCCAAGAGGGCCACACAGAGATTGTCCAGATCCTCGTTGACAAGGGTGCTGATGTCAATGCAGCAGGGGGAAGATATGGGAGCACCTTGCAGGCTGCTGTGCAAGGGGGCCACACAGAGATGGTCCAGATCCTCATTGACAAGGGTGCTGATGTCAATGCAGGGGAAGAATATGGGAGTGCCTTGTATGCTGCTGCCCAATGGGGCCACACAGAGATTGTCCAGATCCTTGTTGACAAGGGTGCTGATGTCAATGCAGCAGGGGGATTCTATGGGAGCTCCTTGCATGCTGCTGCCCAAGAGGGCCACACAGAGATTGTCCAGATCCTCGTTGACAAGGGTGCTGATGTCAATGCAGCAGAGGAAGAATATGGGAGCTCCTTGCATACTGCTATCCACAGGGGCCACACAGACATTGTCCAGATCCTCGTTGACAAGGGTGCTGATGTCAATGCAGCAGGGGGATTCTATGGGAGCACCTTGCAGGTTGCTGTGCAAGGGGACCACACAGAGATTGTCCAGATCCTCGTTGACAAGGGTGCTGATGTCAATGCAGCAGAGGAGGAATATGGGAGCTCCTTGCATACTGCTATCCACAGGGGCCACACAGACATTGTCCAGATCCTCGTTGACAAGGGTGCTGATGTCAATGCAGCAGGGGGATTCTATGGGAGCACCTTGCAGGTTGCTGTGCAAGGGGGCCACACAGAGATTGTCCAGATCCTCGTTGACAAGGGTGCTGATGTCAATGCAGCAGGGGGATTCTATGGGAGCACCTTGCAGGTTGCTGTGCAAGGGGGCCACACAGAGATTGTCCAGATCCTCGTTGACAAGGGTGCTGATGTCAATGCAGCAGAGGAGGAATATGGGAGCTCCTTGCATACTGCTATCCACAGGGGCCACACAGACATTGTCCAGATCCTCATTGACAAGGGTGCTGATGTCAATGCAGCTGGGGGAAGATATGGGAGCTCCTTGCATGCTGCTGCCCAAAGGGGCCACACAGAGATTGTCCAGATTCTTGTTGACAAGAGTGCTGATGTCAATGCAGCTGGGGGAAGATATGGGAGCTCCTTGCAGGCTGCTGCCCAAGGGGGCCACACAGAGATTGTCCAGATTCTCGTTGACAAGGGTGCTGATGTCAATGCAGCTGGGGGAAGATATGGGAGCTCCTTGCATGCTGCTGCCCAATGGGGCCACACAGAGATTGTCCAGATTCTCGTTGACAAGGGTGCTGATGTCAATGCAGCTGGGGGACTCTATGGGAGCTCCTTGCAGGCTGCTGCCCATGGGGGCCACACAGAGATTGTCCAGATCCTCATTGACAAGGGTGCTAATGTCAATGCAGCTGGGGGATTCTATGGGAGCTCCTTGCAGGCTGCTGCCCAAGGGGGCCACACAGAGATTGTCCAGATCCTCGTTGACAAGGGTGCTGATGTCAATGCATCAGGGGGATTCTATGGGAGCTCCTTGCATGCTGCTGCCCAAGGGGGCCACACAGAGATTGTCCAGATTCTTGTTGACAAGGGTGCTGATGTCAATGCAGCTGGGGGAAGATATGGGAGCTCCTTGCAGGCTGCTGCCCAAGGGGGCCACACAGAGATTGTCCAGATCCTCCTTGACAAGGGTGCTGATGTCAATGCATCAGGGGGATTCTATGGGAGCTCCTTGCAGGCTGCTATCCAATGGGGCTACACAGAGATTGTCCAGATCCTCATTGACAAGGGTGCTGATGTCAATGCAGCAGGGGGAGAATATGGGAGCTCTTTGCAGGCTGCTATTCAAGGGGGGCCACACAGAGATTGTCCAGATCCTCGTTGACAAGGGTGCTGATGTCAATGCAGCAGGGGGAGAATATGGGAGCTCCTTGCAGGCTGCTGCCCAAGGGGGCCACATAGAGATTGTCCAGATCCTCATTGACAAGGATGCTGATGTCAATGCAGCAGAGTGATTGTCTGTATGATGAGGGAGTAGGTGCCAGCAGGATTGAAACAGCAGTGAGTCTAACTGTAAATTTTATATACATACTTTTTAACTGTTAAGCGAAACACTCAGATGATTTTGCAATTTTTCAGCCAACTTCAGATAAAGCTGGATGGTCCCTGTAAACAGATTGATAGTACACCTTCACTGCTATCTGGTAGTTCAAAAGTCCTTGAGATTTGAGGTTGTTTTGATTGAGAACACAGGCAATCTTTCATCATCCACCATTTTGGCCAAAAGACATGGAAGCGAAACAGTAACAAATACCAGATAAGGTTTAGTGTGGGCTCGGATCCAAATCCAGATTGTTCTAAGATATCTCTACTGACTGTTTCCAGCTAGCAGGACACTGTTGGTCGAACCATGCAACTTGTATAGGCATGCCTAAGATCACTCAGCTTGCCATCTGAAATAGTGTCAAACAGGCTACCAACAAAGTCAAACCGCATGAGTGCTTCAGCAGCTTTTTTTCCAATTTCTTTTATGAGTATGAAGCGCACACTGAGCTCATTCACCTAACAAAATTTTGGAACAATTGAGGAGCATCAAGTGGTCAGACACTGCAGTGTTTCACTTCCTGGCAGCATTATGCTTGATAGTTAAAGACTGTACCCCTCTATCAGATGTTGGGTTTTTTCTGGGCAACTGTGGTGTACTTCATTGGTGGGTGTGCTTTTGGTTGAAATTTGAGGTCTTGTCAGTGACTTTTTGAGGTTAGGATAACATCCATCAATGTTAGGGCAACTGATCTCAGGTATTCCAATATTGGGTCAGGACATGGAAAGAAAGCCCTGCTTCAGAATGATCTGAGGCTGTGGTGCTGGAAAAAGTCAGGCAGGTGGAAGTTTGGGGTTAGAGCTGCCAAGCCTTTTAAAGAAAGAAAGAAATGTGATATCCAGTCATTTGAGGTTAGGGTACAGTAGTCAGAGTTACTGTCCTCTGATTCAAACCCAGCATGCAGCACAGCAATTAATGTTAGAGTATATCACTTTCAGGTTGGGTACACCAGAAATGTGAAGTTTATAACAATTTGGAGTTAAGGTACAGTCATGTGAGGTTAGAGTAAACAAAACCAGCCAGCTTAGTCCAATTATTCAGTACTTTTTTTGACTCAGAACTGAGGTCAAAAATTCAAAGGAAGTTTATGATTGTTTTTTGAAAGTCATACCAATAATTTATACACATTCGCCAAGGGGGTATGAAAACACAAGAAAATACCTTTGGCTTTTTTTTTGTACTATAAACCTTTTGCTGGAACCACTCTACCATGTGATGCCCAGATAAGGTAATTTGTCATGTCTATGTTCTACAAATGCTTTTCATTGGTGGAAAACTCCTGAAACTTGCTGGAATAATAAAGAAATCATCTTCAAAGGGTCTAGACACACTCCCTTGTCTGCTTTCAACATGTTCAAAAATCCCAACCTTATAAAATTTACCTGGGTAGAAACTTGAGCTACTTGACAAAATTTTGATTCAATTTATCAAAAGGTTCAAAGCACATGTCAGGCATGCCCTCTAGTTTGGTTCATACCATCATGTTTTATGCCCAAATCACTTTTGAATTTGAATTGTTTCTGGCACCATCTTGAGGCAATGTTTTTAGTTGACACTGTGATTACTCATAGAAAAGCAGGTTCAGAAAATGACAAAGTTAAGCCAAAACCATGGTATTTGTGCACAGGAAGCTCTCTAGTGTCATCTCTCCTGTGAAGTGGGAGCTTGTTGAAAATAATCATATGGGTATCCAAACTGCTTTGTTCTTTCTGATTTAATTTTTTTTTTTTTTTTGAGAGACCTGCAGACACTTATAATGGACAATTCCTTTGCCTTTTGTTATTGAGAGGGACAAGGGACAAGTATGGCAGTATGATTGCCTTTTTTGGATAGAGATGGATGCTTATTTATTCTTTTCTTTGAATCCAGCTGCAACAGTGTGCTCTTGCACATCTTCTGACTTTCCTTTTTTCAATCCTACTTTCCTTATTAATACTATTTTCCTTTCCTGACACCAAGTGTTGTATCTCCATCACTCCTTTATTTATAAACTGCTGCTCTACCTAGTTACATCTTCAATCAATCCTATCCTTTATGCCACTTACTCTTCGGTGTGACTCCAACCTCCAATCTCCAACAACTTGTATGCCAGAACTAGTAGCCAACCAGTAGCCAACTACTCTCCATCACATCTTTTAAGTGCTTGAATACCTAGTTGCATCTTTGCTGATTTACCCCTGATCTGATCAACCCTGACTACCACTTTGTTGCTGACTCCCCAAGCCCAAACTGAACTTGCTATGGACAACAATGGTCAGCACACTCATGCAGCCACTTGTGCTGGCATATACCCTCCTCCTCTGCCCGTCTACAATCTCTATTTTGGCTGAGGAGCTCCTGTCCCCCTCTGTTGGTGTCTTGACAAAATGGCCTGTTGTGAAGGCAACAGGCCAGCCCAACACTGTGGTGTTGGAGTCCACTACCACAGTGGTGAGACCTCTCGGTGCCTTGCATGCTGAAGATCATTCTTCTGAGTTGCCTGAGCTCTCAGTTAGTCAGTTGGATCTGGGTGTTGATAGCAATTCAGCTGAATTGGCTGATTCAGTTGACAACAGGGACTGGACCCCTTTTACCCACAAGGCTTCATGCTCCCATAAAGAGAGGAGCAGTTAGAATAGGAGTGTTGATACCAATAATAATCTGTCTTCTGATTTGAGCACATCAGAGTCTGAGCCAGAATCCACAGTTGCTTAAGTGACCCATGCACTGAATGAGGAACTGGCAATCATTGTTCACTGCTAGGAGGCTTGCCTGTCCCAGCTTCGCATGGAAATGAGGTATAAAACCCTGCTCCTAAGCAGAATAACTTGGAAGGATGCAGAGGCAATCCTACAGGGAGACGATTTGGCTTGTAAGGAAAATGTTCCTGAGCCAGATAAATCAGGCAATCAGCTTGATCACTCACCTGTCACACAGACCCAGTCACTCTGGGCTACAGTTGAGAATGAAGAGGATTACACTCCTGGTTGTCCTGCTGTGGGCCCATTGTGGGACAAAGGCAAAGGTGCTGATCCTAGAAATTGGGGTGACATTACCTCATTCCATAGCTTTTCTGAGAACAAGTTGCAGGCACAGTGTGATGTGCTGCTAATCTATGCAGAGTGGGCAGTGTGAGGACAGGGCGAGGCCAAGCTGGTGAAGGTACACATTGAGGATAATATCCCCTGTGCACAGCTAGGTGAGCATGCTGCACTGGGGGCAGCTCAAATCCAAGCAGCTTGATGTGTCACAGGAGGGCTCGAAAAAGGAGGACCAGAAGGAGCTGGGGTCCCATTAGCAGAGGATGCTGGGGTGTGCAGTTGAGGTTTTGAGTCACTCTCTACGATGTGAGATAGGGTTAGGTGGGCAGCTGCAATTGGGAAAGACACATTTTCGGCCCAGGAGGTTGAGGGTGGACTTGGGGATGAGTTCAATAATGTGGGCTTGTTTCTATGCCGTTCCAAATGCACTTTTAATGTTCCCCCCACATTTTAGTGTTTTCCCCCCAATTCATTGGAAATTTGGTGAATTTCCCCTCAATTTTCACACTTTTTAAGGTCAATATAATGTGGGGATTCTTCTCGGAAATCCCCTCCTTTCATTTCCCTATTTTACATTTCCGCAACTTTTACTGCTGCAAAAAATTTCCCCTTAACAAATTTGGCACAAAAATTTTCCCCTCAACTTATGGGCACAAATTTTTTTATTGCTCAAATTGACACCTAAAGTCATTTAGATACTAGATTTTGATCCCCCGCAGGCCTAAGCATGCCAGTTTCACCCCAGGAGTGGAAATACGGCAAGCATCAAATATCAAACACGGTCATGTGGCACTCTGGCTGGCAAGCGTGATACCTGTTAGTCCAGTTCTAGATGTGCTACTGGCAACCTGAGTAAAAAATATACTAAGAAATGATGCCAAACTCCAGGGGATACCATGATACCTGCCAGTCCAGTTCCAGGTGTGCTACTGGCAACCTGAGTGATAAATATATTAAAAAATGAAGCCAAACCTGAGGGGATACAGCCCATATTCATGGTTTGAAGTAAATCCAGGGCTATTATGACCGGATTAGATGTGAACTGGACTAACTGGTATCACACTTGCTGGCCTGGGTGACACGTGATTGTGTTTGATATTTAATACTCACTGTATTTCCACTCCTTGGGTGAAAGTAGCATGCTTAGGCCTGCAGGGGATCAAAATACAGTATTTAAATGACTTTAGGTGTCGATTTGAGCAATAAAAAAAATTGTGCCCAAAAGTTGAGGGGAAAATTTTTGCACTGAATTTGTTGAGGGGAAATTTTTTGCAGCGGTAAAAGTTGCGGAAACGTAAAATAGGGAAATGAAAGAAGGGGATTTCTGAGAAGAATCCCCACATTATATTGACCTTAAAAAGTGTGAAAATTGAGGGGAAATTTACCAAATTTCCAATGAATTGAGGGGAAAACACTTAAATGTGGGGGGAACATTAAAAGTGCATTTGGAACGGCATATGTTTCATCCTGAGCACTGGCAAAGTATAGTGCTCATTGAGTACTATCCCCCCCCTAGTACTCGGACACTTAAGAAAAACCCTTGAATACCTCGGCTTAGAGATCATTTCTCGTCAAACTGAGTAGATAGATTGTTTGCAATTTGGGAAAATATAAAGGATGAAAAAAAATGTTTGTGCTGATCGGCCGGGAACTTGTTAAACGAGCTCAATTTCTTTGACAGGCCAAAGTGTCCGAGTTCTAGGTAACGTGACACTGCACCGCATTTAGGCGTGCCAGCTCATCTGTCATCCACTATGGCCTCAATTCTCTTCCATTCTGTTCACTACTCGACATGCGACATCTACCATATGCATTGCTCCTCTTGGAACTCTAGAACCCGGGATTCCGACCTCTTTCTGCCTCACAGATCCTCGTCAATTGCAGCAAGTCTGGCCGCCCATGGACACTCTGGACAAGCACACCCACTGCACCTTACCACCTGTGGAACTTGTCACTGGAGGACCCCTTGGAACTGCTTTCTGCAGTATCGGAAGAGTCCTCGGAATCGGAATCAGTGTGCACATTCTCCTTTTGACGTACACTTGATCTGCTGACACTTGCACCTCCTCTTCCTCAACCTTCGTCGCGCCCACGCCCACGCCCATGCCCATGCCCCCTGGCCTGCTGCCACTTCTTCTTAGCATCGTTGTCGACCAGCCAATTGAACTCACACAGGGCACGTTGCTCTTGCACTTCTTTGGCAAGTTCCTCCTTCTCTCGTCTCCACCTCTCCTGATCAGCCTTTTTCTGTAGCTGTTTTGCTTCCGCCTCCTCCTTCTGCTGTTCCTTCTCCCTTGCCTCCCTCCACTTCTCTTCTAGCCCTTCACCTGATGTGAGACATCGCGCTGCCCCCTGGAAGTGTGCGCGACCACCCTCTTTCTTCTTCCCTGCCTTTGCATTAAGCAGGTTATTGATTTTCAGGTTCTCGCATGCCGTCAAGACAGCATGGGCAGTGGCCGCTTCTGCTTCGGCCTTCGCTGTGGCCAATTGCTCCTCCAGCATGGTGAGCATCGCTAGCAAGGCAGTACGTGATGCGTATGGCCCCAATTGGATTGATGCTGAGCGATCACGGCAATTTTCCCTGGCGGGCACTGCGGGCACAATGCGGAGTAGGTCAACGGGTGATGTGGGGCAGGGATAGGTTTGGGGAAGGTGTAATTGAGTAGACATTGTCCAGCTAGGCGTGTAATCCTCCTCCTTGAATACATCTGGGTTCAGCGGCCATATTCCTGTCTTTTGGAAGGCGCTAAGAATGTTTGTCGCTGTCATAGCCTTCTCGCGAACCTCGAGGTACACCTTGATAATGTTGTCTTTGGTCACCTGTAGTCCAATGTCAGCTAATTCATCGCACTTCTGCCCCCAATATCGCTCCGTTGGACCAAATACGCTGACGTCCAAGGACTGAGTGTGATGGCTTTTTTTTTTTTTTTTTTTTTTTTTTTTGAATCCCTGTTATTTGCCCCTCGCTGCGTACGGCATGTTAGGCATCCTTCTACACACCTTCGTACTACCATACCACTATGTAAGTGACGTAAATTGACTACAAAATGTCTGAGTCCTCGAAATCATGCCCTAGAGCCAACATTAGGCACTTCGGGCGAGCGCAGTATAACGTGCACTCATTAGATGAGCGCAACACAACCTGGGAGTTAGTACAGTAAATGGTCGGGAGCCTAAAATATCTGGGATATAGGCCTCCGGTGAGGGCAGGCACTGGTGAATAGTGTAAAAGATGTAAATGAGGAACATAGAGGGCATAGAGGGCTAGTCATGGAGATTGGGTGAAGGGCTGCGTGTTTTGGGAACGTAGCGTGAGACACGGCAGGCGGCCCCGAAAATGTAGCCGCCATTTTTTACAAGGCGGTCCGCATCTGCCTCGGATGAGAACGACATCCGAAGAGCTATGCTCTGTTTTTTCTCGAGATCACCTGGCCGGCACAGAACAGAGTATTCCCGGAGCGTTCCTTGGGAGGCAGGTGATGTCACCCAACCCTCGATAAGGTCGCGATGCTGAGCAAAGAACTTTATGGTATCTGCACGGCAGGCTGGCATTGGGACACCATGGAAGACGACAGAGTGCCATTTATCGTCAGTGTCGAAAGCCGGGGGCTCGCAGTGCTCTGTGACACCAAGGAGTGGGCGGATGGCGGACCAGATAGTCTTGCTGTGGCCAGCTAAAAACTTGGCAGTGCCCCCCTCCGTGCCAGGGTGTAGAGCAATGTTTTGATTCTTTGTCCATTTCACGCCTGCTAGGAAGAGCTTCTCATGGGCCATGTTGGAGAACAGCAGCCGAAGTGCTGCTGTGATGGCGCCATAGAGTGCTGCTGCACTAGGGCGGTTCTTTGATGGGGGAAGATGAGATTGTTCCCTCAGCTTTTCCAAGCGTATGATGACATGGGCGTGTTTCTGCGTGGGTGGTTGACAAACCGGGGAGTCGGCGATTGCCGGAGATTTGGCCATATTTGTTTCGGATGCCGCCGGAGATTGGCTAACATCTGCATACGTGGCGGGCGCAGGAGCTGGGGGCGAGTCGAGCCGTGTGGCGGCCGGTGTGGGAAATGAAGCGGGGACAGTGGTAGTGGTCATCTGGGGGGTCATCCGGCAACTGAGGAGCTGGAAAACTCCTAAGAGGTGTGGGGAATAAGGAATGGGACTGTCAGTGGTGGACTCGGATTCGTGTATGAGGGTCAAAGTGGCTAGCGCAGAGTCTAGCAGGGATTCAAGGTGTCTATGGTGAGCCAAAAGGTTGTCCCGAGCTCCCACGGAGCTGAAAAGTAAGCCGGACTGCTGTGGGGCGGCGGGGGGATGCCCCCGCCCCATTTTGATGGTGGTGGTTGGATCGTGAGAACATCAGTGTGATGGCTTGTGTGCGAGGGAAGACTGAATAGATGGATACTCTCCTTGATTGCGATCTTGATGAGTGGCAGGGTTTCGTGCGATCTATGTCCATCCCAAACGACGAGGCCCGGGTCGTTGTTGATATTGTGTCGGATAAACCACAGAATGAACACCTTGACGAACCATTCCCGGCAGAAATGGTCGTCGGTCCACCCGTTCTCGGACACACTAATGCTGCGATCATGAGATATTAAGCAACAATTATGATGGTGAAACATAAAACAAATATTACCAGCCGGCACCTTGGGTTGCTTCTGTGAACCACTGCTTCAACAACCGCTTTCCTTGCAGGACAAACCCCGGAGGAAGCTTCTGTCCCATGGCTGATATGCATTCAATCACGGTTACGAGCTCCAAGTTCGAATCAGCGGTTCGATAGCGCGAGCGCACGTGTCATGACAGAATATATTTTACACCTCGATTCTTTCACCCGCCACCCAATTGGATCCCCTTCTTGTCCATGTTGTAGACATTATGCCAGGGGATCTTCTTTTCATCAATGATTGCTTTCAGTTTCTGAAAGTAATCCTGAATCACAGTGTAATTGAACGCTCGCGCTCGTTGGGGTCTAAACCCGAGGTTTTCCCAGAAAACAAGTCTAATTTATGCCGTTCTAGAAACCTATCAAGCCAATTTTGATCTGGGGTCTGCCCACATAAGACCTTGACCTTCGGGTAAATTGTTTGGCGGTTTAGTGGATGAGCCGTGAGATCAAGAAAATGACACCAGTCAACGAGAACTTTCTTCTGAGGCTCGGTGAGGAGGAATTGGTCGTTATGTGCATCAAAACGCGTTCTGACGCCGTTCAGGCGGTCGCTGAGGGTGCTAGACGGCACAGAATACACCTTGGCCGCACCTTGTCCTGAGTATTTCCCGCTCTGGACATCTTTAATCGCAAGCGCCATGCGCTCCTCTGGGGACAGTTTTGAGTACGGGTTTGATGGCATACGATCCCTAGCACTCAGAACAACGGCTTTTGACGCTGTAGTGGGTGTGCAGAAGGTGTGGCAGTGGTACGAGTAAGGGTTGATATTGTGACATAAGCTGATCTCTTCTGTTTTGCATTACACGGTGTGCGGCGCATCTCCTGCCACAAAAATTAAGGTGGGGACTCCTAATTGAATGTTCTTTTCAGAAATTCTGTCCTCAAGGCACTCTGGGCTAAGGGCCCTCTTGCTGGTGGAAAAAATTACAAAATTCCCTTATTTGGCAACTTCTAATGGTGCGGGAAGGAACGAATAGCATCTCTATGGTCCGCTCGATAGACGACATTGATACAAGTATTTTAAGCCAAAAATCTCCGAAATCGACCGGGAAATGGGCGAGCATTATTCGAGTATCCAAGTACTAGGTTTGTCCGGGACGGTGGGGGGGGATAATAACAGTGACAGACAATGTCACAATGACATCATTGTGTCATACTGTAGAGTTTCATTCAATTTGGATGTCACATGTCATATTGACCAAAATTTATGAAAATTTTTGTGCCTGTCATGGGTCACCAAGGGGATTTACAAACATCTCAGAAAAGTCACAAAATCTGCGAAAAATAGGCCTCAAATCACTAAAAAAAAATCCAAATTTTGCGCCTGCCATGCATTTTCACTTAATACACTGCGGCGCTTCCATGAAATGCTGAGTTTGATGCATGACCGCATGGCCATACCCATGTACAGCAATGTTTTTCCCATACACAGAGACACTTGCAAGCCGTGACCTGGTCACGGTAGTGACCACTAAAAACGCATTTACTGTTGGGAGACCTGGAACCTAAACCGGTACCAGCCCAAGCCCAAGCCGTCTGTCATGATCCGCACTCATACCCTGAACTTCAATTTCCTTTTTGGGATAGCCCGACACCCTTGCAGCTCTACGGGCTATCCCTTGCCAACCTCAATCGTGACATACCCCTGCACGTCAACCCCTTCATTCCCCTGCACATCAACCCCCTCATTTACCTTGTTGCCATACTCCTGTACATTCCTGACCCCGTATCTAGTATATATACCCTAGTTAGATTCATGTACAGTATGCTATTCTGGTCTAAACTCCAGGGGTCTGTGCAGCCTGCTTTGCTAGCTCATGTTGTCCTCTCGCCTGTATCACCAAACCCTGCCACCAGGCCTCTGTGCTGACACCATCAAGTAGGGCTTGACTTGGGCTCAAGCCGTGGCTTGCCAGTAATTTTGCTAGTGCATATACTACGCTTTCATCGTTGCTCTATTACTGTCAAAAACACTAGAAAAAAAGCAATTAGATGTCCATATCATTGTCTAAGTCTTATCATCACCCTCCCCACCATCATCAGTAGTCTGTAGTTAACCGCGCGATTATGTACGCTAGCCGCGTTATTACAAATCTTCGGACTTTCAATTAGTTTCCCACGGCCTTTCTCTTTACTCTCCCGTCACGCCTTCGCTTCCACTGGCTTCCCTCACCTCTAGTCACGGCCCATGGCGCCTCAGTATCACTGGCGCCACCCTCAAGGACGACAGACGATAGCTACAATTGTCAAGAAGCTTCTATCACACTGGAAAAATGGCCTCTATACAGAGCAGCACGAACTCGTTACACGCGTCCTCGATGGAGAAAGCATTCTATGTTGTATGGCTACTGGTGGCGGCAAGTTGGCAAATTTCTGTCCCAATTCTTATACTACGCGAAATGGCTAGTAACCCGCGGCTGTATCCGGACCTTCTGACTCGTGCCTTACCGCAAGGAATCGTGGTTACGCTGACAAAGGGACGTGCAGCTAATATTGTACATTTCTTCTTAGTGTCTTTTACTTAATATCGAGCATGTTTAGGTCTTGGAACTGAATAAACTCGATATTCCTGTGTTCGCATACTGCCATGAGAGTGTAACTGAGGCATGCAAGACTGGGCACAACCTCGTGAACGAAATCCACGAATGCAAGACCTGGAACGTAGTCTGCGTTGACCCAGAGCATCTACGTGATAAAGCGTGGCAAGAAATTACTGCATATGATCTCTATCGCGCCAATATCCTCTACGGCTGTGTCGACGAAGCGCATTTAATCAACGAGTGGGGCGCCGACTTTCGTCCATTATTCAGACACGTCGGCCCATTCTTCCGTGGCCGTCTCTCATCTTCCACCTCTATCCCCGCTCTCTCTGCGACCCTACAACCCGGTTCTGCCACCAAATCTGTCTGCAGGAGTCTCGGCATGTTTGGCAACAATTTCTTTCTGTTCCGCAGCTCGAATGAACGCCACAACACCCAGTTCATCACGGGGTCTTTGCAGAATGGTGTCGGAGGAAAGATATTTCCTCAGCTCCTCGATTACCTCAATTCACGTCGCAAAGTTGTTATTCATTGCCGTACCATCGACGACGTTCTCCATTTCTATCTCTATCTTTGGAAATCGCTTCCCCAGGGCCCGCATCGACTTCGACGCCTCAAAATGTACCATTCTTTGTGATCCAGCGCCGACAACGAGGAGATTCTTTGCTTGATAGACGAGGACCCTGGGTGTCAGGTCGTCATCGCAACGATTGCCTTCGCAAACGGGCTAAACGTCAAGTCCTTACTGGATAGTATTTCGCTCGGGTTTCCTGAGACTGTGGATCAGCTCTGGCAGGAGAAGAGGCATGTTGGACGGAATCCCGAGACGTCCGCTCGTGGAGTTATTCTTCTCCAGCCTAATGCCCTTACCGCTGCACAGAAACAGCTTGCAAGTGGGTCTGAATTTTATTTTATCATTTACAACGCAAATTTATTCTCGTAGCTTCTTCCAATCCAGATTCGGCGGCACAACAACACAGCAAGGCAGCGAGATCTCAACGACAGCAAAAAACGAAACCTCTCGAGCACGCGAAAGCCCTCGTTCTGACGGAGAAGGTGTGTTATAACGCCGTAATCAATAGGATTTACGAGAACCCACCGCTTGACCGCTCCACTCTCGACTGCATCGCTGCGGGGAGACGTCTTCCTTGCTCATTGTGTGCCACCCGCAATAATACCCCCCTCATTTTCCATGCTCCAGCCCTTCCTCCAGGCGTGGAGCTCCCTCTCTTTGTCCATCCACCAGCCGCTGATCCCATTGATACGTTGGACAAGAAGCTGAGATTGACGAAGGAGCGAGAGTATGGTGAATCTTCACTGAAAGAGTTCGGGGAAACGGTCCGCCGTGTGGAACATAAACTAGGCGTTCACCAACACCGACCCAAATCTTCCTTCTTTCCCACCTCCATCATTCGTTCGATCCTCGACGTTCTTTTAATATTGGGTTCTCTGGGAAAGCTGGAAACTCTTCTCACCTCGTGGGTCTTTGCGACGGGATACCGAGTCCGCCTTTATGCTCTCATTCGCACGCTTTGCACGACGATTGTGTCGCAACGGGAAACGGCGCGGTTGGAAAAGAACGCTAAACGGCGCGCCACTCGGCAGAAGAAGAAGACTAGGTACAATTCTGAGTCGGAGGACGAGGTGGAGGTGGAGGATGAGAGTGAGAAGAGTGACGAGAACGAGGAGCCGAGTTCCGAAGAAGAGGCAGCGCCTGAGCATCCGCGCTCTTCCCCCATCCCTCCCCCTCCCAAGCGTGCGAGACGTGTGCTGGAAGAGGTAACCAATGAGAAGCGGCCGGCCCATCGACCAGCAAAGAAGACCGCGAGGGCGGCATTACAAAGTGCGGCCCAGGTAACACAATCATTCTCAAATCCTTATAGAACTTCGCGTCGGCGAGCGATACAAGACTAACAAACTAGAATTCGAACCAGAATTGCGCACTAAATTAATGTTATGTATTGTACTTGTTCAGTAGAAATTGTTTAGTGTTTTGTAGAAATGCACTCGCTGTAATACAGTCTAATCATCCTCCAGATCTTCACCTTCACTTTCTGAATCTGGCTCGTCGCTCTCAGGCTCTTCGTCATCTGATTCTTCAGCCTCTAACTCTGACCCGCATAACTTCTCAACCAATGCTTCGAACTCCTCTGGCTCATACCAGTCATCCATCAAGCGGCCTGTCTCGGGATCCACTATGACCGCCAGATCCGAACCACTCTGGAGAGGTTCATCACTATGGTCAACGGTATACCATTCCCCCACGCAGTCGGCAGCCGCACGAGACGCCGCGGACGCAGAGCCACAAATCGATTCCCAGTCTGGTATGGGAGACGGTGGGTGGGAATGATGAGAGTCAGATGAAGGGGTCGGAGAGTTGGGTTTTTCCAGTTCGGGTTCAGGAGTAATAAGTATGGATGGTGATGGGCTGGGGGGCAGGGATGTTGCCACGCAGAATTTCCATCTCTTGGAGAAACTCTGCGTATTGGGCGCTTTGCTGCAAATACTCAGCCAATTTACTGTCCTCCAATCACTGGTAGCCACGGTCAAATTGATTCACCGCCGCGTGCCCCATGCTGCGCCCAGAGCGGAAGGAATGGAGTTGTTCTTCGCGATACAATTGCAGTAGCACCTTCGTCTCGTCACGAAGATGGGGCGAAGTGTGGGATTTACTTCGGCGCTTGAGTTCAAATGCGGACTCGACATTCTCTTTGATTTGAAGAAAGTGAAGCACATTCGGGGCGATTGTTTTGCGATAGAATTTGTCGTCAAAATCGCCACCACGCTGTCCAGAAATTTGCGTGAGCCACCGGTTGTTCCACTCCTGCATGAGGTCGCCCTCAACGAATCTCCCGATTTCTGCGCAAAGATTGAGAAGCCAATTGTTGAGTGGCGCCTCCTTTAATTCTGGGGAGCATTCAAACTCCAGGAGAGCGTACAGATTGAGCATGTACTTCATGTAGTTTTGGTTTGAAGAACCCGCAAATGTGAATATGAATATCTAGATGCTAATATCAATTTTATTCAGAGTGATAAAATGTGAATTTATATCTTCAAATTTTCAAAAACTCGGCCAACGTCGCCCTCCGGGATAGCATAATTTAGCTCTATCCACCATCTGAATTCCATCAAAAAAAGGATCGCGTTGCTGAGAACACAATCGCCGTCAAATCCTGGCGGTTCCTTGTGAATCTTGGGGCCATCTTCCTCATGAGATTTTGCAGTGGGATCGGTTGGCTCGGGCGTGGTGGGAATTTCTGCCGATGGCTCTTCAACGGCTCGAGGATTTTCCATGGGCGCATCATCGTCTGGAATTTCATTCAGACCGGGCATATCGGTGTCGATGTCATTTGTGGCTGCAGACGCGTCGGGCCCAGTCGGTGGAGTCCATGCAGAGCCCTGGGGAAATTTAGAGCGGGGAAGTGCACCATCCTGTTCGGCCTTGTCCAGCGACTGCTCATAAGCTGTTTGGCTCGTATAGCGCTCCCGGAGGATACTTGCTTGCTCCAACAGATCATCGAAAGTAGGCAAACAATCGTTGTCCGCCAGTTCATCGAAATGACTCAATAAATCTGAGTCGCATCCGAGCACAAGGCTGTCTGAGAGTCAGATCTCTACGTCACCGTTTAATTAACGATAAAAATAGGGTTAGGGGCCAGCAATCCAACACGCGTGCTTCCCAGATCATTGTCATACTTCGACTGGTCGGATAAAAATCGCACTTCTTAAGGTCCGTGGGACGCTTCATGTTGGCAGCATTAGAATTGCGAGAGAAGGAGGATGGATCAGGGGATGCTGCTGGCTCGTAATGATTCGATGCTGCCGAATTTAGCTGTGTATTAGATTTGGTATGCCACGTCTCGGGTGTGCTGATGGCGTTGCGGTAGGATGTGTAGGCATCCTTTGTTGTGACCTGGATCATCTTCTGACGTTGATGTGTTCCGTGGTTCCCTCCATCTCCGCGACTCCAAGACAGCAAGTTGTCACATTTCTCGGGCTCGATTCCCATCTGCTCGTCAGCGTTGTGAAACCTGCCTGGTAGCCCTTGTTTTCCATTTGCTGTTCGGCATTGGTACTGAGCGGTTGGAGGTGTTTCTTTCGTGGCTCGAGGCGATGCTTCGCAAGGATGGTACGGAAGCAAGTGGAGACTTGTGATGAAAGGGGGGTTAAGACGAGGGGAATAGTCGACGAGCACACGGACGAAGTGAAGGTCGGTGACGTTGTCCATGTGTTCCCAGTCGATGCTGTCATACAGACTCTCCACTGTCATCGTCTGTCGCTCTTGTTTAAGAATGCGTGCAATGGGATCCGAAGCCTGAAAGGCACCTGGCTTGCAGTCATCAAGACGAACCGCGGTACACGCCGTTCTGTGCTTCAGCTCATTCTCCTTGCCTAAACCATGCTCATAAACTTGTTCATACTGTTGAATATTATCTGAAATCTTCGCACATTCGGTTTCGCCCCGCGCCGTAGCATCTCGGACCGCCTCTTTCAGTGCATTGAGGCTCGCGTCAGTCAGCGTGGCGAGTGCATTGCGAGCAGTACTGTCGCTGACACTGTATCCAAAGCGGCAGAGAACCCGCTTCACGTCGATGTGAGCCTGACAGGCAAAAAGCCAGAGACTGAGCGGCAGTCCCAGGTCGCCGCTAGCGTAACGATTTCGACTAGCGATAAAGGAACTAATTGCGCCAACTTGAATCTGCAATTAAAACGGTTTCAGGCCAAGAAAAGTATTGGAAAATGGAGCACTTACGATGGAATGAGGCCGAGTCTTCTTCACGATGACTGCGCCCTTCTTACGCGACGCTGCACAGCACTCTGTTATACACCAAAGGAACGGATCTTCCTCGTAGAGTTCGGCAAGCTCTTCAATCAAGAACTTTACGTCCTCCCAATCCACAAGGTCAGCGTTTTCCGAACGGCCATTGCTTGTTGCTTGCAAATGACGGCGGCTTCGCGGACCTGAGCGTTTTTTGTGCACCAGTTTACCGACTCGCCGGTAGATGTGATCGCCGACAACTCGCGTTGCCCAGGCAGCCAAGCAGGGGCGGGCATAACAACTTTCTTTGAGGGGTTTATATGGGGAAAATGCTGCGGCACACTGGTCGGGATGTTTCTGCTTTGGGCGGCTGCTGTTGTGATTTAAAATGAGGGCTATTATATCAGCCATGGTAGTCGTGCCGCTCCCTCGTAGAAACGTGCTCACGGCCAGCCTATGGTGTTTCGTTCTCTGATCTCTCTCGCTGTTGATATGTGGATGGAATAGAACAGCAAGGAACTCTCCCGAAACTGTCAAAGCCGTAAGTGCGCAAGACATCGTCCATTTTGTGCCATTTAGAGCGCTTTTGAGCTCGCTATGAGACCTGAGTTGATGCAGAGATGGGAGATGGCACAATTGGGCTGTTGGAGGACAAAGGAGTGTCATGCACACGAATGGATTCAAGGGATGGAATTTCCAGCAGCAGCAGCTGTTTTGTGTACTTCCAAGCACGTTTCACGGGTTGCAGGGGCAGATTTGCATCCATTTACAGACAGTAGTTGAGGTCTGGAGCAATGATACATGTCAACTGGGGTGGATGCAGTTGGAAGAGGTGGCAGGAAGGCGAGAAGACGTGTCAGTGTTGCTTGGAATGAATGTGGGAAATTTTTCAAACTCCGATGATTTGTAATAACGTGGCTAGCAATCGATGCCACAATCTTTACAACAGACTATAACAAACCGAGGTATGAGGTTAAATTGTTATAGTGTCTGTTTATAGGAGACTACATCATCAGCATCCTCATCATCATGTCCAGTGTCGTCCATGAGAGCCAACTTACGGAACCACTGGGATATGATGGTCCTGATTTCTTGATCTGAGTGGAGTGCTATACTGCTGAGCCACGTGAACTCCCACCACTTGTTGAAACGGTGCGCTTAACTATAAGCTAGAAATGCGACTATTGTTGGATGCCAACAAACACCACAACTAATTATCACACAACCAACTACTATCACTCCCAAAGAACAAGCGTGCTCCCTTGGTGAGTTCAGGTCTGAGTCATAGTATGCAACTACTGGTTTTGAAACCCAATGTGATAACGAATCTTCACTAATCTGACTGACAACAATGCCTGCAGCACCTCAACTATGCAGGGTTTGTATGGAACAATGCCCCGCAGCCTCGATGAATGAGTAATATATGTGGTTTTGGGTTGGATAAAAGATGAGAGGAAGACTAATACTGTGTCATTCTGTAGGGAGGCAACAGCCAGAGCACCGTGACAAGGCCGTTGCTTATTTTTCAGGTAACAGGAACCACTGTTATCGTGACTGTTGCCAAAACAGGCAATGAACACTTTGAGGTACACCATTGTAAGCTCAACGGCGCTTCAAAGGAGGAATTCAAGAACAATAGAACTAGGATTTCAAGTACAATACATTAGATTGACCTACAATTTAAGTATTTTTTGGGGGGATTCTTTAGATTTTTTTCAATGTCACAATTTTTCTAAGCAACCAACGTCCCAGTTACCATGACCAGCCTTCGAAAAGGCAACGCAACCAAGGGGTCCATGACCATGATGGTTGCCTCCCTACAAAATGACACAGTAGATAGTTTTGTCATGTCAGGGCAGAGTTTGTAAAGGTTTCAACAGTAAATCCTCTAATTGAAGTCACAGATCTGGTTTTTAACTACTCTCACAACAAGCGATCCTCATTGTAGACCTTGGCTTAACCAGCCTACCTTTCGCTCTACTTCAAGGCTTAAGCACCTTGCTGGCCACCAAACTGTTCTTCCTGTTGGTTACCGAGGACAATATCAACTGTGGATGCAACTAGCAAAGCAGATGCGAAGCAACAAGCCCACTCAGGTAGGTAAACCTCTCTTTTATACGTGAAGACTGCCCATGGGATCGACAACATGAAGCTTAACTTCTTAACTCAAACTGAACTAGAGCCAACAACCAAACTTTGATTTATAGACACACTACAAACAGAGGTAGATACTACTCCCTATGAGTTGGCCTGAGAACAACCGCAACAATGTCCACTGTGGTGTACTGGCATTCCGTAGGGTCCTCGAGCCCTATTTATACTACTAGAATATAGATTTACATGTGAAAAACAGAGAGTGAAAACAAAAGAAAACAAAAGATGTCCATGTGTATCTGATGCATCATCACAGGCCAAGAGACACCCTTCACATGGCTCTCATGTCCTGATTTGGGTATATAGTAGGTGCCACGGGCTGCCATCTGCAACTGTGGGCCTAGAAACTCTGGGCACAGAGTTGAATCTGCCCTCTAGGATAAAACTGCTCTTGTCAAAGGGAGCCCATAAGTCCATTCCTTGTCGGCTTATACCCACGATCCCACTCTGAACTCCGGTCCAATGGAATGTTTGTCACTAGGGATGCAACGTGTCTCCCCACATGTACTTTCTCTATGTAGTTCTCCTCTGTAACTGCTTTCCACTTGCTTCAGCATGGCCCGTGGGCCTTACATCAATCCTGCAACCTAATGCCTGTCTGGAAGGACAGCCTGTGGCCTATGTAAACCACCTGCAGCTGACTCCCTTAGCCTTCAACCCACTCACTAGTACTCTATAAGTCTCCAAAGACTTCCTCTGTGCAGTCCTTGGTCCTCTATTGTAGGATACAACTTCTGAATGATGACTTCTGGGGCTTTTGGGTATTTATCTCCTCTTTGTGTATGACCAGCAGCCTGTGGAAGACACTAGACTTGATCTATACACTACAATCAGCAGCTCGGAGCTCACTCTGATCCTCCTTTGTATCACTGAACAGAAATCCAGAGTACTAGTGATAGTACTACTAGAAACTACCTTGCAACTCTTATAATATGTGTTTGTGAGCACAAAAAATAGCTAGATGATGCATACTTGGCGGTGTGCTGTCTCAACACCACTGCTAATCTACTCTGAGGGAGCCATGGTGGATGAGAACAAAGACAATTGCTACGTCAAAGTTTGGCAATGATTGTTTTGCAGCGGGATGGCAGCATGGCTTACAGGCTTCCAATGAAAGAACACTTTTATTTCGAAGCCGTTTACATGAAAAACACTGACAAAAAATGTGATTGTCTGTGAGTCCTGAAAATCAGGCACTATAATACCCACACCTAAAAGTAGCGGGAATACCCAGAATTTGAACTGCAAAGTTGACAGCTGGAGATTCCCTTTGCAGGCTTTGGCCGTGAATCCTGAGAAGATGATTGTCAACCTACTGTACAATTATGTTCAATTCATAAGTCACCGCACCCCTCTATCGGTATTGAATTTTGGTCCATGTCATGCATCACACAGGACATTATCGAACCTCTAACCCCAAACTGTCACTCCCCATGGCAAAAAATGTCAAATTTTCGATGAGATTATCGAAATTTTGGGGGGTGTCACGCGGAAATTCAGCAGCTATAAAATTATCAAATTGCTCGAACCATGTCACGCATCACACCCCCTATCGATTTGAACAAAATTGTACAGTAGTTCTGCCATGATGAGGGGATAGACGATCCATCTTATTCCAACATCACCAGACATCTCTTCTTAATTTACTTACTGCTAAATTAGTCAATCCACGGAGCTACCAGGAATTGGCTTGTTCACAAGAGAATGGGTGGTTGACATGCACCAAGTGACCAAACCACTCTGAAGCTATGTCAGTGTCAGCCCTGCTGAAACATTTTCAACACCAGATTTACAAAATATTGAAAACATATGGCCCAATTCCTGCGAAGTTGCAGTGTTTGTCCAGTGTGGTTCATCTTTATAATATCCTAGTAGGTTGAAAATACCTACATAGGCAATTTATGACCTCAAGATTATTTTTAGTCTTCACACTGAACAAAACGGGGAACTGTTGTCCGGTTCAACTTCAGTTACAACTGTAACTCAGTTTAAATATGAGTAGGCAGTGCTAAAGACTGATTTTCTTGTATGAAAAACAAGAAAACTGTATTTCAAACCCTGCTGATGGGCTCCTAGAACCGAATAACTTGTACAATGCCGCCGCCAACGAGACACGGAACAGAGAGGGTATAGAATTCCAATACTTATTCCATATGGCAGACTGGATAATCTGTCATTGAGCTTCGAATGTGTGGGCCTCCAAATCATGGAGGGAACACACTATCATTCTTCCTCTGCCCAATTCATTTCCATATACTTGACCCAGCATATCATTATTTCAGAAATTGCCACTTGAGAACGGTACTTAAAATGTTGTTGAGAATTGCCAAATGCAATTAAGTATACATGTATGCTTTTTGGCTTGAGTACCCTAGCAGGGGTTCCGGTTTAAACCACATCGTGTCCTATGATGGCCCTTGGTTTAAACCAGTTTAAACCATGTTGGTTCCAACCAGGACTATTTTTCCTATATAACTGGCCTCTAGATGTGCAGTTTGAACCATTATGGTTCCAACTGTGGTTTAAACCAAAATGGTTCCAACTGCGGTTTAAACCAAAATGGTTCCAACCACGGTTCCAACCAAACTGGTTCCAACCATGGTTTAAACCAAACTGGTTCCAACTGCGGTTTAAACCAATGTGGTTCAGCCTATGAGCTAAACTCATAGTTAAAGGGTTTCAACTGACTTGTGCTGATGATCAAGATTGTGATGGACTGTGTGATTTGTCACAGTCACTGTAAGTAAGAACCTGTAAAAGGAAATCAGTATCATGGTACACAATTCTTGGAAGGGAAAACACTTTTTTTGAGGTGTAGAAACTGTGTGAAGAATATTTCTTCATAAAATTGTGATATCAAATTGAGTGGGAAGAGAAGAGTCAAGTGAGTAAAAGGAAGGTAGACTTCAAGGAGTTAAAAGCAAATCAACCAACATACATATCAAATGATCAGTATCCCACCATGGTACTGAAACTTTCCTATGCTTATTAGCCAAAGTAATGGGACATGTTCTCCATATACAATATACATGAGAGGATATGAAGTACCAAACTGTTTCTCAAATCAACAGTCATAGGTCATGGACGCCTCTGGTGTTGTTGAATATTGGTCGAGGTCATGCAATGGTGGTGTTTGTCAAACCTGTCCCTGGTCATGACCCAGCCAAAATTGCCTAAACACAAAAAAGGCAGAAATGGTCCAGAGAAATATAAAAATTTTGGGGGTGTCACACCAAATTTTGGCCAGTGTAAAAATGTCAAACCTGAAAAAAGCATCACATGTCACTCTCACCTGTCAATTTGACCAAAATAGTACAGTATACTGTGCAGATGTGTATGGAGGCAATGGCCTAAGTGGTGTTATGCTCTGTTGCTAGCCTTTTATGGTAATTTGCTGTGCAAAAGCTGTGCTAAATTACCATAAAAGGCAAATTTTGTCAGCAAAAATGGTTGGCATTATATGTTACATTGCTACCATACAGATCTGCACAGTATACCTTGTTGAATACAATTTTGTTGGCCTCCTTAGGTATCAGTAAGTGATCTGGAAATATCACAATCTTATGAAGAAATTTTCTTCAAGTTTCTGAATCTTCTGCAATTGAATCACACAAGGGCTGTTACATCTCTTTGCAAAATTGCTGACAGTCCAATCCAAAAGTAAAAAGAATAAAAAAACAGGTTTTTGATCTGCATCAGGAAAAAGCAAATCCTCGGTAGCTGGAGTGGCTGATCTGTGACACCCTGTCATAACTGTTGCTTGGCAGGGGGTTTGATATAGCCACCGGTAGCCCTCTGTAGCCTGCTGTAGCCAATACAGCGGACTACATTGTGCACATGTATTCATGTAGTTAATTCACGCCATCTATACCAGGCATACACAGTGCATCACTGGTAGCAGTAAAATGGCCATCTGCAGGGCTATGTAAATCTTCCACATAAGCAAAATTTTTTGTGTGTGTGTCCATTCGACAGTGCAGAGTACATACCAGCACATACCAGCTGCAAATTTGGCCAGAGCTCTCAATATGACTAAGTATTTGAGCGCTTAAATTTGCTGCCCTGTTTGGGGCGAGTTCAATATAGCTCTCCAACAAATGCAAATAGTTGATTCCAACTGTGACACAAACCTAGAAGTGCGATAAAGGGAAGTGATAATGACATGTATATATGATGGGCAGGCAGAGCGGTGGCAGAGCTGACTTGTGAAATTACCAAGTCATTTGAACTCCGCTTGATTGTGACACGTGGCTGATGTTTGCTCAATGCCACATCACTTCTCTCCTCCCACCACCATCTCTCCAGCCTGTTTCGCTGTTCAGTACTCTAAGAGCTCCTCCAGCACCAGACCTATGTGCATCCCCTCCAGATCTTCAAGCCCTTCAACCCAATACCTTCAAGACTTAATTGGCATCAAGCCTCTGCAAGCCACGAAATGCCTTCCAAGCTGCGTCAACCCCACGGGATGCCTCAAGCTGCCCTAAGCTGCCTCAGCCCTACAAGATACTTCAAGCTTTCAAAGCTGCTTCATGCCTTTCAAGCCCTCAAGCCCTCAATCTACGGACGCACCTCGTAAGTCCCACTACTTCATTGCTGGAAGATCGCATTGACACACCTCTGTATTCTTCTCAAGCCCTTTCTTCCACATGCCATCCTGGTGTCAGCGGCATGGGATACAACTTCAGCACCGCAGGTGTGTATGCTATCTGCTTTTTTGTGATGTCATGGCTGATATCTTGTACTAGTCTGCCCCATCATAGTTGGACGGTGTGCCAGCCATTGTTGACGTACGTGCAAACACTATCCTTTCCATTGTTACGGCCTTCTCTGATTGACTACCATCTCTCAGGTATATGGGCAGCTGTCCTGCTGGAAGAAAACCATACACAAGATTTAAAGGAGCGAGGGAGTCAACGGTGTTGGTGGTAATCTGGTGGGGCATTAATCACGGCGGGAATTAAATTGATATCAAGCAATAGATTGGTTTTATATTTCATTTGTGTGCTTTTGTGAGGTTCTGGATACAATTCTGGCTACCTATAGTGTGCTACTGAGGTTGCAGAGCTTTCTGTACCCCCTGTTGCCATCAACTACATGATATTACATACACAGTCCCTCAGCTATATGCGGCTACAGAGTGCTATGGCTAACCCTCAGTTGGCTACAGACAGCTACATACAAGGGGACCTTTCAACGGGGCTACAAGTGCTACATCGACTACATATCTCTCCATTGCGGTGTCATTTTTTCCTGATGTGTGGACTAACTGAGCCCACATCTCAGTCGTTTATGACTCAATTTTAGTGATTTGGAGTGTGTTTGAATGGGAATAAGCAGCGCTGACTCTGACTTGTGTTGCCACAACTCGAAAAGTTGAGTCATAACTTCGAAAGTTGACTTGTGTAGTTCTAGCTTCATTTGCGGCGGTTTCACAAAAAATCACAGAAACATGACAGTGTCACCCGGGTGTCACATGCTCAGGTCACGGTCCATCAAAATTCTAGAATTTTTTTTTTTTTGTGCTGTAAATGACTCAGCACACCTTTCTAGGTTTGGGAGCATTAAGTCGACTCCAAGTCACTCAAGTTGACTTGGAAGTCAACCCGAGTCGCAGTGCTGACTCGGCTTGACTTGACTCAAGTCAGCTGCAACTTCGACTTTGACTTCAAAATGACTTGGAATCAAAGTTGTGGCAACACTAACTCTGACCAACAAAATACAAAAATTAAAAGAATTCAGCATGTGAACATCTGACTCAAGAGTTTAGCATAGTTGTTTCATTCACTTATTCCTTGGTCAATTCTTGACCAATTCAGATGGTTCTCAGTCAATTTTGAAGGCATTTTGGAGGCAAAGTGTGCAGCCCTTTAGTTGAACCTTTGTATTCCTACACACAATGGATTTCTTTAACTTTCAGAGGAAACTACCCTATGGATCTCTATGAGGAGGGTGTGACACATTTGGATAAAGTAGGGCTGCTTGCCTCTATTCTGGTTTTCAGAATTACTTATCATCATGAGAATCAGGCCAGAATTGATGGAAAACGGCCAGCCAGAAGATGTGGTTCAAACTGTGCAATCAGAATTTTATTATTCTTAGATTTTGTGACTCATCCATGGTGTTGGCACAAATTGAAAGTGCTGCTTTGTGCCCCTTGCATGCAACCCAAATCATATGCATTGAATCAAAATTGAGCAAACAATGAGCTTGCAAATCCAGCATGTTGAAGTTGATTATTTGAATTTATGGGCGATATATTGTGCAAAAACTACTTGGTTTTTTACATCTTTTTCCACCTGTTTTTCCTGCAAGCAACTACAACTTTGTCACCACACCCACAACTTTGGGTTTCTGCATACAACTTTGATTTTCATTTGCAAAGGATGGGATATCACATTATGAAGTGTTTTCTACGTCTTGGAGGGCAGTCCAACCCTTTTTACATGCAAGTTCAGGGATAAAGAAATGCCTAAATATGGATTTTGGTGATCTCATGATTCCCATCAGTCTGGCTGTCATGATATCATCGTGGCAATGCTCTTTGAGCTCACCAGTGTCCTATGGTGCATAAGAGGAATGTCAAATAGTCTGAAGACATCCATGCCATTCTTTAGAGAGTTAAATTGTTAGAAAACTACCATAAGCTTGTTGAAAAATCCCCTGATGTGGTGATTGTTGAAGTATTGCATACAATGCCCCAGACTCATGAGTGGGTCTTAGAATACAGTGATATCACCTTTGAAATGTTCAATATGCTAAGCAAGTCAACAAGAGTTGGTTTATTGAAGAAACTGTTGCACAAACCAACTAAATTTTTCTAGCATCAATTTGGGAATGAAATATCACTGTTAGGGATCAAAATATCTAGATCCGTGACTGCTGGCCGACTTTAAAGTATTCAACTTGAAGTTAACAAAAGGTAGTTGAGTGGAATATGTTGCAAGTACAATAGTTGTAACAATTTGTAGTTGCAAGCATCAAAGTTGCATGCAAGTTACAAGTTGCAGGAATGCAGTAGGAAGTTGCAGGGATCTGCATGCAGGCAACAAAAGTTGTTAGAATTTTTCAATTTTGACTGAAGTTGTAGTGAAAAAATAGTGATTTGGGCACAAGTTGCATGAAACCACTTTTTGCACAATATATGTGCCATATAAATTTATTTTTAGCTACTGTCATCAATTTGGCAAACATCTGCAAAGTATGCAACAGTTTCCGCACCTCAAAACAAGTGTTTTCCCTTCCAAGAATTGTGTACCATGATACTGATTTCCTTTTACGGGTTCTTACTTACAGTGACTGTGACAAGTCACACAGTCCATCACAATCTCGATCATCAGCACAAGTCAGTTAAAACCCTTAACTATGAGTTTAGCTCATAGGTTGAACCACTTTGGTTTAAACCACAGTTGGAACCAGTTCGGTTTAAACTGTACATCTAGAGGCCAGTTATATAGGCAAAATAGTCCTGGTTGGAACCAACATGGTTTAAACCGGTTTAAACCAAGGGCCATCATCATAGGACACAATGCGGTTTAAACTGGAACCCTGCTGTTGCTGGGCTCAAAGATCTGTCTTCCAGCTTCCAATCCAGAGTATGCCATGACCATGATAGACAATTCAACACTTGGCAAAAGGATGGATCAAGTATCCCCATCCAGTAATTGACCAAGGTACTGTACCATTTTGACCAAATGTTCAGGTGACGGGGGGTTGTGAACTGAATACATTTGACCCTGGTTACGGTAAAATTGCGATTTAAGGGCTCAAAATGGGTAAAAACAATGCAAAAAGTTTGAGTCCAGCAAATGCCGGACCTCTGTTTTTGGCAATTTTCTCATGATTGCCAAAAAATGAACACTGAGTCCAGTGAACATTTGTGGTGACTAGTGACACCCTGTGAACATTTGGTCAAAATGCTACAGTATTTGGTACAGCTTGCTGATGTACCACACAGTAATTGACTGAGGTACTTTTTTGTACAGCTGCTTCATAGCCATCAGTTTTACAACCGACGCCTCTCATAGTCCCATCGTTTGCTGCCACCACAATCATAAGCAGGTCAGCCCATAACATTGCTGGAGCTGTGATTCTACTCCCAATTCTGCGAGGTACGTAGCGCTGAGAGTAAGGCTCCTCCATGTACCGGCTCACTCATGTTCCTAGTCTCTGCAGAGACTGTCACACTGTACGGACTTACTGGGGCTCCTGGACCCACAAGTGTCGTCTACGCCGAGTCCATCACAGTCTCTGCAGCTGGCGTTGGGGCAGACGGGTGGACCACATACGTTGAAGAGCAGGTCATCACCTCCAATATAATTGAGGCATCGAGCACAACAGTCCCAGGCTTCAGCACTCCAACCACTTTCACTTGTTAGTTGTTGCTGCTGGACTAGAGTCAAGGGAGGCACTGACCATTGCATCTCATCTTCTTCCTCCATTTGCAGTTACATTTGAGGAGAACGTGTCCGGTCGGCAAAGTTCACTTGTGCTTTTGGGGCCACTGCGTGTGCATGGCGGTACAAGTTCTTGGGCACGCTGCACGGCTTTTTTAATGTTTATTGGTGTGGTCCAACCTGTAGAGGGCTAAGAGTGAGTTTCACAGTTGGGCAGCTGATGTTTTCACATCTTCCTTCTCTGTTTGTGCTGACTACTTTTCTCCTTATGCTCTACTCTCTAACCAAGCATGGGCTGCAGGACATCCAGATGGAGCCTGAATCACCACAGCCGTCGCTTTTTGATTCTTGAGAATGTCTCAGAACATGTACAATTCGGTTTCAATTTTTCCTACTGTACAAGCTCTTGCAGCAGCCAATTTCAACGATTATTTTGCCTCACATTAATGTTTTGCAGGGTGAAAATAAATCAAACACTGAAGAGCAGATATTTCAAGGATTGTCCTTCGGGGACCAGCGTTACCAGCAGTGGTGAAGAAGATTCCTGAAGATACCAGTGCAAAGAGTGGTCTAAGATGAGGACAAGAGGCACCCATCCTTAAAATTTCCAACGCAGGGTCGGAAAAGTGGACTAACACCCTCCGACCCCCACCTCCCTCTTAGCCGAGCACAACCACACCCAAATCAGGTAGTTCTCCCAGGAAAATGTTCGAAAATGGAGAGTTCCAGCAGGAGTCTCATGGCTTTTCCGCTGAATCTATGGTAGAAATCCACGTCTGAGATCAATTCAACTGACCACATATGGCCTTTTTGGAGTTCACCGACCCTCCTCAGGTACCCCTAAAAAATTCAAAAATTTCCGACCTTTCTAAACGCGTTATTAACAAAGTCTGAATAGTGAAATAAGGTTGGCCAGACCCACCCTCCCTCCCAAGGCCGTGTCTCAGTATTTTCGGGTGGGTGACTCTTGGACAAGGAGGTGGGAAGGAAACTACATTGTAGGCTATGCTTCTCATCCTGACCACGCCATTGATGTTTACAGCTGTACTCGTCTGAAATTTGTAATGAGCTTGGCTTTTCTCAGAATCGAACCACCGCCCAGCAAGGAACAATAAAGACACCGAGGCTGAAGATGAACTAGCCTCACTGGGGTTTGATGTCTCGCAATTTTATGCATGAACCTTCTTTGAGGTGAAACTAAACACATTTTCAAATGTCTTCAAGGATATTGGGACAGAGCGGCTCAGTTTCTAGTGATATGACTGTCTCTCAATGAGTAGTGGCCCCAAAAAAATCAGACAAAAATTGCATGAATAAATTATGAGAATGAGGGCTTGCAAATATTATGGCTGCTGTGATGGACAAAGACTTAAGAACGGAATGGGGTGGGGCCTGCCGGTTGCGGCAAACATCCACTGCATTCAGGGCCTTCCTAGCCGACCCCACATGGAGCTCATGCCAGCTTCAGCTAGCTGTGGCTAAGCGTCGGCTAGCTTGGGCTAACCAGCTCACCACACATGGTGTTAGCTCATGCCAGCTGCGGCGAGCTGGGCTTCGGCTAACCTGCAGCCCGGTGTTGGCTAGTGTCAATTTCTGTGGCAAGCACTGACAACACCCCGGCTAGCGAAATGGGGCGGCTATCTGCAGCTATGCCGTCCCCAGGCTAGGTGGCCACTGAATGCAGTGATCACCTAAATTTCCCTTCGGAAAAATTCAGTCAAACAATTCCCGGTGATTCAAGTTTATCCCTCCCGGGGATAAAGCCGAATTTAGTTAAACAGCCAGCAAATCACATTCAAGATACTGAGCTCTGACCGAAACCAATCAACCGAGAAGTCCGATTCCACGCCCATTTTGGGTCGCATTCTGATAGCTTTTTTCTTTTCCCCCTATCTTCCTCAATTCTTGTTCATTGGCTTCGAAGCGAAGTAAAATTGATTTGTAGTGTTTTAATTCAGTGTGTAGACCATTCGGTACATTTTTATTCATCGTGGCCTGATCGCTATTCCAAATTAGCTAATTTTTCACCCATCCTCTTACTGTCTTACTGTAGGGATTCAGAGTTCTCTGGGACCTCTGTGAGGTCAGTATAGGAGTCCTATATACGTATAATACTGCGCCAAATACTTTGATTTTGGGAAAAACACTGGGAAACATTGAAACAAGAGCAAAAGCTGCAGATCAGTTGGGAAAAGTGTATAAAACTGTAGACCCTCTGACAAAGGGACACACAGTCGGGGAGAACTAGTATCTTGGCCCATGCATCTTCAAGGTTCATAAAGATGCACTATGTGGTTCTATAGGCTACACTGTCAGATGGAACCTTGGAATGCGGCCTACAAATCCAGATCAGCCTCAGAATCACAGTTTTCATACTGTTTTGTTGACATGCCCTCTTTTCAATGTGTGCATGTTTTTCCTTCCTTTTTATTTCTCTTCTCCTTGTCTCCTTTTTTCCATGCCACTGAGAGCAGCAAGCAGACTCGGACTGTTTGATGTATTTGTACTGAGTGTATGTCCCAGTTGTGTGTTACCCTGTTTTCTGGAGCGTGTCGGACGTGTTTTTGACGTGTTTTCATGTTCAGCAGAATATTTAGTGCCTCATTCATCCTAACAACACTTTTCTGGGATGTCTTTGTGCCACAACTCCGATGTCTTTGTGCCACAACTCCGGTAATTGTGCACTAGACAAGATTTGGAACGTAAAAGTAAAATATCAAAGCCCTTACAAAGACACAGCAAAAAAGACTATATTGCATTGGCTAAAATGCATGCAAGCGTGTTTTCTCAAGAATTCAGGCCGTTCTAATAGGATTTGAAGTTTCCAGGTCAGTTTCAAGGTACTGATGGCGCCATACACTAGATGACCGGAATTTTTCTATTTTTATATTGATCATTTATATCAATATTTACCTATGAATCAGCACGAAAAAAACGCGCCATCTCTGACCTCAATCCGTGCAGAATTGGGCAAGATATGGGCCATTCTTTCCCAAGGATCAAAAACTGCTCAAAACTGGAAAAGAATTCATGTGTGCCTTCACTACTGCAATTAGCTGTAATCTGGGACCCATTGTTTGGTTTCATTTATTCTTTTGCTGAGGTTCAATTTATGCTCTCATACTTTCTACCTGCGCGATGCAACGAAATATTTACCGTCCTGCCAAAACTTACTTCTATTAATCGTCGGCCTCACAGCACGTCACAACTGCCATCAGGATTCGGGGATGGCGGCCCGCGTCTAAGTCGTGTCTAACCCAATTGGGTTAAACTTGACAACAGACATGCTCCATGAGCGAAGAGAAAAGGTAGGACGCGTTATCGGTGGCTATCGACATGTGGATCAGAACCCTGTGCCAATCCATCGCTTTTACATCGGACTCCCGATTTTGAGGGAGTCTGAGGTTGGAAGTGAAATGTCTTTGACATTCGGCAGTTTACGGTCAAGGTACAATAGGGGCTTTTTAATGCACGATAACCAGTTGACATGGGTGAGATATCGAAAACCTTGATGAAATCGCCGTCAAAACTAATTTCCCAGGACCCCCGGGCCGGACATCTGATTCACTCCTACCACCGACGTGGTCCATCATTCACCCGTTGTCACCATCAATCAGCAGGAAGACCTCGTGGCCCGCCAAGGGAAAGGAATACAGAGTCAAGGTTGTCAAGCAGAAACGGGGGATGAACGGAACAAAAAAGCAGGCTACAATCTATACATAAATCTACTAGCGCACTTTGAATCACAAAAATCAAGATGCACACTTATTGGACAGATGGAAGCACGACAGACTGAGAATCAAAGGAGACACCGTTGGGAAGCAGATGCCCGGGACGGACAAAAAGAACAAGTCAGGACATGAGCGTAAGCCCAGTCCTAAAGGCGTTAATATTTTCCTTGAAAGGAAATGAAATACCCACACGTCGGAGATCTCATTTTTTGTGATTTCGGGTTTTCATGTACAGCAGAATGTGCCGTAATAACGAGTCTAAAAATAATTTTTTAGAACTCGTAACCCTGGTCTCGAGCCCTTCGGCGGCTATCCCAACACGATTTGGCGGGGGCCGCTCCAGGTCTGTGGCCTTCGTCGTGATCCTCGCAGTCGGCGCGCTCTTGTACACCATCTAGATTGTGTCGCGCGTTTGAATCGATCCACCCGATCATCAATCATCTCTATGACCGATAGAACCTGAGAACTTGCAATCGTAACGTAAAATCGTAAAATGAGACGGATATCTTGACTTTCTAGGTTTGAGTGCTGTCTTTGGGTGACTTGATCGTTCGTTCTTGGTCGGCTCCTTGGAATCGAATGCGGCGCCAGTCAACATTTTTAATCACCTCAATTCAGCAAGGGAGAAATGAAGTAGTCATTGATTTGGAGGAGTACTTCCATTGCATGTATGATCCCAGTTTGGAGTGACCCACGCTTTGCCCACACTGTCCGAATGGTTTCCAAGTCTTACGAGACATCGACGTATGCGAGGAGTCTGAAACAGTCGTAAGATGCCCGGAAACGTCGTCATGGGTTAGAAGTGGAGGCTACAGCCATCGATTGGTGCAGATGTTCAAGCCGTCCCGGGTGATGATCGCACTGGCGCTGCAAGTCTGGCTTCTGACCTCCCGTGAACAGAGTTTGTGAGAGATCACCAAATGGTTGCTTTAAATGCAGGTTTGGAGTTCTAGTATGGCTGCATGACATAAAGTTGACGGGTGAGCGAGAGAGAAGGTTTTAATTTGTTCCTACCCATTTGCCCCGCTGTTCCGTGGTACGGAACGGTGACTGCTGCTTGTGGCGATGGTACCCAGGTTTTTTTTTAAATCTTTTAGGCCATTACAAAAGTGTTTGAAGTGATTCCAATACATTTCGGAGTGTATTAGGCTTAGACCGATGTCTTTAAAGGTAGATGGCTATGTGACCGAGGTTTTCAATTCCGCATTCACAATGATATATTAGGGGCAGTCAGAGTAGAGGATTCTCGAGGGATTAACACAGGATTCTGGCAAGGATTATGACAGGATTATGCTATTTTTAATGGACCATAATCGTCAATAATCACTCCATAATCACAGTCAACTCTGACCGCCCTAACACATCTTGGGACTATTGCGGTGATTATGACTGTGATTATGCCCTAAACACTCACTCGATGAGCTTTGATGGTACGATCTCCTTTTGCATAGCCACCCGCCAGATCATTCTATGCCCTAGGCTGCAAGATGCACTGGCCGCACGAATGCCTTCTTCAAGGCATATGTGCGACACAACAAGGGGCGACAGCGCCGAGCTCTCCTGCGGAAATGTGCTGCCACCCGGACTGGAGGCCCACGAGACCGTTCAAGGCCCAGTGCTACTTCTGGAAAAAGACCTCACGTCTTCGTCCTCGGATAGCTCATCCGAGTCCGATAGCTCTTCAGATGATTCTAACGACAGCTGGAGCGACATCCTTGGCCCTGATTGGCGCTTCCTCGGTGATACTTTGGTGGAGGACTTGTCCGCGGACACAGACTTGACGTCGGACTCCGAAAGCTCTGACATGCCGGAGCTGCGCTCAATTGGCTCGGGTTTGTCCGACTCTGACTCTTCCGAGTCGGAATTTTCGTGGTCCTCAATGTCCGGAGTGGAGGAGGATGATGAAGCGGGACCTGATATAGATGCAGGGGACGCTCACCGTCCCTCACTTCTACGGCAATGGGTGCGGGAGGAGATCAATAGAATGCATTAGAATCGTTACGAACAGCCGCGGGACACACTTCCTCGTGGACACCCTGGACGGGTATATATCAGAAACGAAAACGAAAATGATAGATATATGACGGCCGGGCAAGCCGAAAGATGGCCGTGGTAACGGTGGCGGCTAAATAAGTGGTCACATTCGTTAGCCGAGTACTAGTGCGCCACATCATGACAGGATGATGGCGCTGATCCGGTAGAGCAACCTCGAGGACGTAGGTACATACAATTAGCTCAATGTTTGTACATAAACTGATTACTCCATCTGCAAAAATCCCGTGGTATACATAGGGCAACATAGTTGCCATAGCCAGCATAGTCCTGTCGATCACCCCCGTTATATACTGTAGCGTTTCGACCAAAGGTTCACTATTTTTAGGTTTTCCACTCACCGAGATGACCGAAATTTTTTCTTTTTGAATTATAGCGATTTTTAGATACATCAAAAAAATCTGGGTGTCACCGTCACCTGAACCTTTGGTCGAAACGCTACAGTAGTACGCCATAGCTGCCTGTCAATCGTACATATTACTACATCGCCCAACGTAGCTACCAGCCACGTAAACATAGCTTCATATTTTCATAGTAAGATAGCCTACAGAGTGGAATGTAGCACTACAGACAGCTCATTCAACTCGTTGCATTCACACAAAATGGATAGAAAGCGAAACAAATTGTATTATTGCAATGAGGCATAACTATTACTCAGAATGATCACCGTCCTCGCCCTCGGTTTCGGTCCCCGAGTCTTCCTCGTACTCCTTGAGAGCGGCGTCGAGGACAGCCTTGCTGAGAGTCGACATGGGGGCGGCAGAGATGGGCTGGGCTCCCGAGTGGAAGCTGAAGGAACAAGTGAGACCGAATGTATGCATGCCAAATGAGAACACGTACCGCCCAACGTTGTGCATGCGCAGTAGGATCTTGTCGAGGAGTTGATATTTTGCTGTGTGTGCCGCAAAGTCCTGTAGCGACTTGATGTGAGTCTCGTAAATGCTCCGGTACTCGTTCGCCGTGAAGGGGACGTCGGTTCTGATTCCTGTCAGCATCTGGAATTGGGGTTCTCCTACAGCACCTATATAGCCACCCCCATATCTATGGTGCTCTATGTACTAGTCACATGTCTATCAAGTACTCCATAGAGCACCATAGATATGGGGGGTGGCTATATAGGTGCTATAGGAGAACCTTAATTCCAGATGAGGTACTCCTCGATTGACATTAGTGATATGCTTGGTTTGGTTTGGTTTGTAAACCATGGTTTTGCTTTGGTTTCAGCTGGTTTTGGTTCCAAAATCCTCAAACCAAAACCAAAACCATGGAAGCGGGTTTGGTTTGGTTTGGTTTTGGTTTAAACCATGGTTTTGCATGCACCATTCATGGCCATTTGTTCACAACATCATATTACAAATATTACAATGCTGGTGTGTGCAAAGGACATCCACCCAAGAAACCTGCTACACCAAATGAAAAAAAGCAACTTCAGGCTTGCCAACCCAATTAGCCAAGTACAGCCACACCCAAATGCGGTAATTTTCCCAGGGAAAAATTTCTTTTTGGCCCAATTCTACCTCGATCTGGGGTATATCAGGGCTTGATTTACACCATTCTAGCGAGATTGTTGTTACCCAATGTCTCGGCATTCTCCGGCGGGTATCTTTGAGTGTTCATTTCAAAACCATGGTTTTGGTTTCACCCGCTTCAAACCAAAACCAAAACCAGCCCAAAACCAAGAACATGGTTTGGTTTGGTTTCAACAAACCATGGTTTTGGTTTGCTGGTTTCTTGGTTTGAAACCAAACCAAGCAGATCACTATCGATTGTGTTCTCGGTCTGAGATGGTATCAGCAGAAAATAAAGGCGTAGTGAATTGGACACGTACACAGGTGAGGAGCGCGGCCAATGTCTCGAGATGGAGTGGGTTGAAATATTCAGGGTGACTTGGGCCTTCGTCCCGGTGGTTGGCGAACCACATGGCGTTACAGCCCTTCTGGAGGATCGGGTGCTTGAATAGACCTTTCTTGTTCTCGACGTCCTATCGAGGGTTGATATATATGTAAAAGTGAACAAGGTGAGTACATACCTTGAAGGCAAATCGGGCTCCCTCCTTGAGATCTTCGGCTAGTGTAACGGACACATTCTGTGTGTCTAACCCGATCCGTCACCCGGACCATTATTTATTATTCCCTTCTTTATCTTACCTCATGCTCCTTACGATCTTGTTCCGCTCCCACGGCTCCGCTCTTTGACTCACCTTTTCACATGTATTGTATAGCCACTGATCCGTAGTATATAAGTAGTTAGCCGTACGATAGATACCTTTGGTCAATACTATCATTACGCCAGTCACCCCCGTTGGACCGACCACCCAACAACCCGTGTGCCGGAACTAGCCGTTTGCTCTCCATCACAGCTAGCTTGCGATTGAAGGCAATGGTCTTCTTGTTATGGCCGCTGTGGAACCCGTACATGACCTCTGTAAGGGGCTTGATCTTGGTCTTCATCTCACCACGCAGGTGAGGGCCACGATTAGCAATCTGTTTACAATGAGACAAGATCACAAAGACGCGAGAACATGTACCAGTTTATAAATGGTAGACGTTAACGGTAGCTGCTCCCCGAGTGCCTCGCTCGTAAGATCCCACGACTGGTGCACGAGAGGGCCCTCTTCGGTGTGGTTGGGGAAGAGATTCTTGGCACTGACAAGGCACCGAAATTCATCGATTGCGTGGACCGTATGTTCCTTGGAAAGATCGTCCAGGTCCTTGGCCCTGGGACGGCCACCAGAAGGAGTGATCTTGGCCATCTGGGTTAAATGCAGATCCTCCGAGTCAACTGAAGTGGACCGGCGGCGCATGTCCCTGATGTCAGGCGAACGTGAGCGCGTGGAATCTTGGCGCGGATAGTGAGAGGTATGGCGGGGCTCACGCGGCGGCTCCACGATGTGTTGAATGGCAGTCCGGCCGGGAGCAATGCCGCTGTTCATGTTGCGAGGCTTTTTAGATAAGCATCAGGTCGCCTCAGAAATTTTGGCGCATAAAACTTACCTAAGCCCAATTTTCGCGAAAGTGGGACGGTTCATGCGACCGTTCAGAGGCGGGGATGGAGGGAAACCCGGTCTGGCGCGATCCCTCCATTGATATTGTGGATCTTGGAGAGACGTCAGAAGGACTCAATTTTTTAATACATGGGACACACTGGGGCCCGAGTGTCACAACGCTCAGGAAGAGGACTCCGACCATGGAACGTCTGCCGCGATTGTTCGGGGGAGCTTGCACAAACACGCCGAGTGTCGTTGTCGTTTTCCCTCGCGTAGTAACCGTCACGGTGACTGTCACGGCGAGTACCCTCGCGCCAGTCAAGGCTCGGGAACTTAGGAGGCGCGGGGCCAGTGTTGTTGCGGTAGGTGGAGATTTTGGTGGCCATTGGACAGGTATTGGTGGATGCGCACCCGCCCTCTGCCTATGCTCACCGGATTTGTTGAGCGGGACAGCGTCAGCTGGCCCAGGAGTTGCGCGCCACACGCTGGTAATGGATACATGCATGTCATAATTTTTTTTTGTGTGGACGGTAAGGCCCAGGGCACCATATAACTGAGTTGATTTACTTGCTTAGAAAAAGCTGCCTGGTGCAGTTGGTTATAGAAGACTGCTGGTCAGTTTGTGGTTTTCATGAGGTCGCTGGTTTGATCCTTCAATTGAGCGTTGGTAAAATTGCTAAATCTGGACTGATAAGATAAATATAATCTTTTGCTGCCCGTGCCTCTGAAAATTGCTTTATCTTAGAGCTAGCGCCTTATCTTCTGACCGTCTCATTATCTTATCTCCGGTGCATGATAAGGTTCCTTCAGAAGATAAGGACATGATAACTCAGCCAGTCCCGTATCGCATTATCAGTCATTATTTGACCTTATTAGTTTCGGACCATTTCTCCGACATTCTATTCTATCTCAGCCTCTTCCATGGATCTACACAATGTTTTGTGGACTTCACGGGGCACTTCGATATTGCATGATGGGAGGAAGAGATTGATGCAATGGCGGCTGTGTAGTAAACAGGCGGCCTTCAGACACTTGAAAATGAATTCTAGTAAGCAAACTTACAGGCTCTTGCCCTCCCCACATAATTTACAAGAGAAGAGACTGATCCGGTATGTGTAAGAAAATTGCCATTGCACAATTTCCCTTTTGGGGTTCTTACTGACTGTGACGGTGACAAGGCACAGGGATATTCGAGTCTCTAAATCCTCAAGATTTTTGATCATTATTTCTAAAACAGAATTAAATTGTAGGTATCTGTAACTAGAGGAAGTAGCTAGAACTAGGATATTTAATGAACTATGTAAAATGGAACAGGATAGGGATTGGATCAGAAGCCAGAATTTCATTGTCAGAACCACCGATTGGATACATTGGAACACCAATAGGATCACTGGTTCTGTACACAATGCGGTGGAGTGTAGCATCAAGTATATCTGTTTTCAAGGCCGCTTATAGTCAAAATCTGAAGACCACTCTAGAATTGGGCGGTGGCAGCCAACTACATCCAATGTCGGCAATCGGGACAATCCAGCAATTGGAGAAGGTGAATTAGGGGGGAGTCATTCATGTAGAAAGGGGCTGTATAACAAGTCAGACCATCGTCTTGAAATGATTGGCTAAGTAGGTACTACCTTGTTTGTGTGGTTTTGAGGGACCAGCAGCAGTAAGAGCATCGATCTGTGCTTGTAGACACTGTATTTCTGCATCCTTGACTTTCGACTGTTGCTGGGAAACCCGAAGCTTATCTTTCAGTACTTTATCTCCGCCAACTCTCGCAGTTTCTGCTGCCCTGGCCCTTCCAATTCCCCACGGAGCAAGCTGGCGCGGTGTTTGCTTGCGTGTGCACGCGCCGATAGTCAGATGGCAGATGGTATTTATTTCCTTATGATATAGTTATGCTTTTGTTCTGCCCACCGATGGTTGAATGAGGGAGCAAATGCTCATACTATATTATTTACTTATAGTAATCTTATTGTTGTACATAGTTACAAGCTTTATATTTATGCCCGCACACTGACGGGACCTCACGCCCATTGATGGTATACCTATCTTCATTCCCTGCCGGTTTCCCATCTGCCCGCATGAATTGTGTATTAACAGATAATGATAGCATTATGGCTGTAAATATCAGCTACAATTTAGCGATCTTAGGCGAACGATGCGGCGAGAAGAGTGGGGCGACGAGTGTCGGGACACTGCCTCACTGATTGCCGTAGCGTGACCTCTTGGCATGATGACCAAAGATGCCCGGATTAGCCGTTGATGGCCAGCCCGGCCCGACCGTTTTCGTTTTCGATTCTCGTTAGTACCGCTCGTGGACCTTCCTACCTCCACCACGTCCTGACGGCACTCAAGGCTGGCCGCCCAGATCATTTCCGACAAGCCCTTCGTGTCAGTCCACAAACATTCGACAAATTCGTCGCTGCCCTGGAGGACGAACCCATCTTCTTCAACAACTCTAATCAACCCCAGCTACCGGTGGATCAGCAGCTTGCCGTTGCTCTTTACCGCTTTGGGCACGACGGAAATGCAGCCAGCATTCAAGCTGTCGCCAACTGGGCCGAGGTTGGAAAGGGCACAGTTCATCTCATCACACGTCGAGTGATGACAGCCGTTCTTCGTCCGGGCTTCATGCAGTCTGCTGTTCGGATGCCAACGCCGGAGGAGAAGGAGAAAGCAAAGCGCTGGGTAAAGGACCACTCATGTCATGCTTGGCGGCATGGATGGTGCTTTGTGGATGGTACTCTCATCCCTCTTGACGAGCGGCCAACGTGGTATGGGGAGAGCTATTTCGATCGGAAGTGCAACTACTCCCTCAATTTTCAGGTGTGTTTCTCTCGTTGTATTGGGATCCGACATTTAATTGCGACAGATTGTTAATCTCCCCAACCTTCAAATCATCGATTTTGGCTACGGGCATGTCGGGAGTACCCATGACTCTGTCGCATGGCGCGATACCTCGATTACGCAGAAGCATGAGGAGCTCCTAGACGAGGGTGAATGGGTTTGGGCTGATTCCGCATATCCTGTACGTGTTTGCTGCCTTCTGCTGTAACACGACGGCATGTAGCTAAAGCACAATGGTCAGATTGACAAATGGGTCACAGCACCGTATAAAAAGCCCCTCCGAGACTTGCCAGACAACGAGAAATTCAATAACCATGTCTCAATGCTTCACATCCGATCTGAGCATTCCATTGGTTTTTTCAAGGGCCGCTTTCATTCCCTAAAGCATCTTCGCGTTAGAATCAGGGATGAGGTGACGCACAAGATCGCAACGTACTGGGTATCAGCATGCATTGGTATCCATGCATTTGCGATGCGATGTGAGAAGGAGGAGCATGGTGGAGACGCAGATTCAGATAATCATGATCCCTTTATCGCAGAAGGCTTGTCCTCAACGGATACAGATTTGGACAATGTCACTCATGGACCTCAAGTTTTTACTGGCAGCCGAAGTCGACTTGATGACGGTAAAGCATTTCGGGAGAAACTAAAGGAGAAATTATTCTGTGCCCATGAAAGGCGCAGACTGCGACGTTCTGAAAGACAGGCTGGATCCCATAGTCTGTAGTATAAAAGAGTGTGATTGAAATGAATGTGGTTATGCTACATGATGCTAAGTACATGAGACGTATCACGGATGGCGTATCAATATTAGTATTCGCTGCGGGGCAGCTGAAGATTACTGTCAAGTCCGAACAGCGTCAGGGCAGAGGAACTCCCAGCATCCGAAGAGAACGAGAAGGTGGTGTCATCACCGAAGACCTGGCTTCCCATGGGGTTCCGCGGGCCGTGTGAGAACTGAAATTGAGCCATGTGAAGCTCGTGCTCTTGCTGCATCTTCATCTTGGAAAGCTCTATCTTCGCCAGCTTCTCCTGCGCTCTAATCTTCTTGCTCTCCATCTGCACCCTCGCGTCTGCATTGATCTTTGCAAGCTCAATATCCTTCCGCGCTCTCGCCTTCTCCTTCAGGCTGAGCTCCTGCTGCACAGTTGCCTCCTCCGCCAGAACGAGCGCATTCAAGTTAAACTTGTCCTTCGTGGCGGTGGGCTTTGTGGGCTTGACTGGAGCCGAGGCAGCAGGGGTGGATGCAGGAGTGGAGATGACTGGCTTCGGCTTTGTCTTCTTCCCTGCGGGCACCAGAACAGTCGACTCAGGAGTCGGAGCCCGCTTGCACTTCCCACATCTGATGGACGATGAGTCGTCATCACTGTCATCGTTGTCGTTGGGGTCGTGAAAGTCGGTGTCAGTTTCCGTCCCCGCCAACTAGTCCAGCAAGTCGGTGGTATCATCAGGAGAGCTGGTGCGGTCGTGCTCGTCATTGATACCCTGGGAGAGTAGCAGAGACATGTCTATGTCGCTGTCATTGTTGCCGATACCACCAGGGGCAAGGTCCGAGGCACTTGGAGCTCAAGTGCCTTAAACGCACCTGTTCCGCACTTGTTATGCACCTAGTTGTGAACCTAGATTTGTGATTGACAAAGGTGTCAATCATTCCTTTGGCACCTTTGTTTTCGGCTTTGACTTGCCCCAAAAAACAAAGGTGCCACAAAGCTGATTGACATCTTTGTCAATCACAGATCCAGGCGCATGACTAGCTGCGGAACAAGTGCGAAACAGGTGCGTTTAAGGCGCTTGAGTTCCAAGTGCCTCGGATCTTGCCCTCAGTGTACCCACGGGGCGGAGGTTGGGGTGCTCGCCGATGAGGGAACGCATGTTCCAGAACCACGGTGAGTCTTCCTTGATCTCGTCTATCAAAAGGTCAGTATGTGTCGCGTTTTCCTTGCTTCACGACGCACCCCACTTAGTATACAGGTGCGTACCAGGAGTAATGTCATCCGCGCTCTCTAGACCCGGCCCTGTTTGGCCCATGATCTCAATCTGGCTGCGCGTCTTGTCCATCAATCTGAAGCGACACTTATTAGTGATGGCGGCCCATGTCAAAGCAAGCAGAAATGGCGGGACTACTTACACCTTGATACGATTCTTGATTTTTGTCCACCAAGGCTTCTGCTGCTTGGCGGGACCATTGAGTGCCTTGCTGAACGCTTCAGCATACTGTGGGTGCGCCTGGAAGCATTTTGTGGCAAGAAGGAACTGGAAGTGCTTCTTTGGGTGGGCATTACCGCGCTTGATGGACCCCGAAGGAGGGAAGAGCCCGGCGCGAATGGCATCGTCCTCTTCGATACCGGTGATAAGAGTCCAGGTCAGCTCCTGCGTCCAGCTTTGCTATCCCTTCAGAATATACTCGCAAAAGTGGCTCTCTCTCACGTACTCGATGTCAACACCACCTTCTTTTCCATCCGCGGGAGTCTCTTCATCACTATCCTCGGGCTCGTCGTTTAGGGGCTGTGGAGTGGCAGTTTTCTTTCCCGGCGGTCGGCCACGCCTGCGAGGTTTGGTGGCAGCTACCTCGTCTTGGCCTTCAGCAGCTGCCATTGCTGCAATTTTCTTTGCCTGTTTCGTAGTCGTAGCTTTCCGTGGAGGGTTTTTATGGCCAGACATGATCGCCTGAAGAGATGAGCGGCGGGCAAGGGAATTTGTTATTTTTCGGTTAGTCAGCAGAGTCACAAACTAGTCTGTAGTCGTCTTTAGAAACGTATAGAAAGTTAAATCCAGAATCCTCATAATCCTTTCTTAAACACCTCCGGCGGCGATTCGACGATTATGAGGGATTATGGATTTTGATGGATTCTCCCACGGAAAAATAAATTCATAATCCTTCCATAATCGCGACCCATAATCCCTCCAGAATCCTCTACTCTGACTGCCCCTATTATACAGAGCTACAGAACTACGACCATTTGTGGTTCATGTATCAATCGCCCCGCTTCACATCAGTGCTCGTACCCAGGGTGTTCAGTCAGTTATCCATGACTTTATGCTTTCGATTGAAAGCGATCGCCTATGCGTTCGGAGAACTCGGATGTTTCCTTGTGGCCCAAATTTAGCACGCATGTGGGGGAGCGAACGGATTTATGGTCAAAACAAAAAGCCTGCTAGATCCGTTCCAGTCCTGTAAATAGTTAGAAGCATCGTTTTGCTTAGAATTAGATTTATTTCTTTTACATCTTATACGTCTGGGGAACGCAGAAATTGAAAGGCTTCGAGCCGCGACCAAAGTTGTAGAAGTAGAAATAACTTATACTTATGTGCCGTTTTGTGGAAGTAGAAGCCACTTCTACTGCATCGCTTCCACTGATCCTGGACGTCCATGTCGCATCCTTGTCCCCCCGCCGTCTGCCACGTGCCTATGTCACCTACCTTGAGATATTAAAGCGGCATGTCCCGCAGACGACACATCAATTCAAACCCACACAATTCTCAATAATTTTTTGATATAATGTAGAGTGAAATAACAATACTGAATCGGACTTCTGGTGAGGATACCAGTATAACGACAATGGCAATAAATGGGGCCGATGTGATTGTCACGCGGAAGAGGTGCATTGGTGGCAAACAAACTGGTGGTATGTCGAAATATCTATGTGCGCCACGGATGGCAGGGCCTGCGAGCAAGCAAATGTCGAAACATGCCTTTTCGGAATCAAAAGGCACCGTATTTTTTGCTGAAGACTCGCAGTGGCCGGCCGCAAAGCAGAACTAGAGATCAATTTCAGGGCGCAGAAACGCCTGAGTCGATGGGGAGCGCGAAAAATCGCACACCTAAAAAAGGGAACTTCTAACGTTGTTAAATGTGAGGTATAATGAACTACTACCCACCGCTCTTTCAGATTGTCGGGAAGTTCCTTTTTCAGTTTGACAGAAAGTGTTGTAGGATGTTGGGAGTTAATCAATCACTTACGATTAAGTGGAAACAAAAACATTCTAAAGGTGATGTTCATGCTGATTGAAGTTCAGCAGTGGATGTAATCGAACGGCGTCAAAGAAAACAAAAGAGGAAAGCATGTTTAGGAAGCATACCCAGCCGAGAAATCGAGCCATAACCCGCTACTTCGTATCTTCGTCTTCACGTAACCACTCCACCTCCACCGCAACCGGCAGCCCCTCCAAGCACGTGCGAATCTGCTTTATCGTCGCTACGCGGTCGTAATTCGCCGCACCGCACCCAACCTTCACGCACACCGCGGCCCAGCATGCCTTCGCCTCCGCCCAGCCGCCCATCCCGCCCTGACTCCACATCCCCTCTTTCAGGGCGTCCCCGCTCGCGCACATATCGAGCTCGCGTAGCACGCGGTGCTTCAACGCGCGCCAGGTGCGATTCTCGAGCGGCGTGATCGCGCAAGCGGAGCAGTGAAACGGCTGTCCGTTTCCGGCTAAGAACCGCTCGGGGCTATCGAGCAGGTCACGCAGCCCGTCGCGCCGGCTGCGATGTAGACGCAAAAGGGGAAGTGCGGCCGTGGCGGGCATACTTGCGAGCACCTCCGCGTTCGTAGGGTCAAAGAGATTGAGAGACAGTGTGTGAGAGGAGGCGAGCTGCGTCTCGGCACGGAACCCGAAGTGCGAGGCGAGAGCGTACACACGGAGCGGGTTGGCGGTGAGGAATTTGTGGGACGTGAGTGCGGGGCGAAGGAATGCGATAGGACCTGGGGCGTCCCAGTTCTGTGCGAGAGTGAGGACATCGGAGACTTGGTAGAGCGAGGTCCACGGTGATGTCTCCAGCCCACACATAATGCGCAATAATGGCTCGACGACGGCGTCGGGCTCATGGATAGCGATAGGTTCAGCGGTGTGGCCGCCGGGTGGCGGCGGGAGGGAGAGCAGAGTCTTGAAAAGACCAGAGGTCGTGCACAAAGTGTACGCGTGTACACGATAGAGTGTCCCTTCTGAGGACGAGACCACGATTTCCGCGTCGGTGTCAGCGAAGGCGGGGTGGTATTCTGGAGCAGGCGCGCGTGGTGGCAACTGCTCGTGTATGTCGGGCTTACTATTAGTCTCCTGAGGAGCGGCCATGGAGGTGAACTTGTTTAGGTTCTGGAGGCATGAATGAGGCGTGGTCGACAATTTACCTCGAGGCAGCCCACGAGTACCGCAGCACGTGGTATTTGATTTCAGGGTTAGATTAGCATTTGCGCGAAGTTGGAGAACTCAGAGAAGGATTCTTTGAAGGACACCGTTGGTGGCTGTGGATGCCAAACGTCGACTGAAAGTGGACAAATCGAGACGGTTTGGTGGCGCCGTTGGCTTTAGACTCCCATCAAGCACCTCGGTTATCAGTCCGGGGTCAATCAGCGGCAAACGACTTGACAGAGAGGAGTGCTCCGAGGGCATCAACAGGAAGCAAGCCGACCCAGGTTGGTGGGTACGCGGACCGAAACACTCCAAGATGACTCGGAGCAGTACACAAGCCTTCAGAGACCAGGTAGCTTGAAGATCCTCAAGCTCGAGGAATCTTAAGATGTGGTGGGGATTTCCATACGTTATGTCCAAGGATAGAGACGGCCAAAGGAAGGACAGCGTGGCGAACTCGTGGCGGACAACCGGAACACAATGTGGTGCATGTGGTGGTACAAGTGAAAGCGGCTAGAGATTTTCCAAAAGGGGATTTTGTTTGATCATGTTGCGATTTTCTCACGACGAAGTCTTCCATCGCGCCAGCGCCCTCCCACCAGCGAACTTGACTTGAGAATACCTTGATTCTCACCGACGAGTCCAATGGCCGTCTAAAGCACGGGTCGCGCCGTGGACCTCACAGCTACGGGCTCAGGCCGCTACTAAATGACACTCTCAAGCTCTTGATGAATTCCAGCGCTCCAAGCTGCTCCAAGGATAGTTGGCCAATTTGGATTTTTTTCGTCCAACCTCACTCATGGAGCCATTTAAGACGGTTATTCGACCTCTTTAGGCGTGCCCCCGTTTACATCCGTAGCCGACTACCGTAGACTTGGTCTTTCGCCTTCGCCCTCGCCCCATTTAATGGCTCGGAAACACGAAGTCGTCCCAAGTTACTGAGCACTGCTGCAGACTCCTTATTTCGTCTCAGGAGCAACTGTACTTTCTCAAGAGCTGAGTTTGTGGGCTCAGATCGATATCCTTGGAACTTGAAAGGAGCTTGAACAAAATTGTATGCACAACAATGCTCCGTCTTGCACTCGCTTTTTCTCTCTCTCTTGCGACGACCAACGCCTACGTATGGCCATCCCGAAGCTGGACGCCCTGGAATCCGCGCGCTGGAACCAAGACGGAATATCTCGTGGCATCCAAGGTAATCCTAAACTCTTTGGAGCGGGTACCACCAGTCGCATTCCGCGGCGGACGCGCAGATGCCGAGGACCCTATCGCACCTGATGTGCCAGAACCGCAGCAATATTCACAGTCGCATATCGCCTCTTTTTGCCCGTCAGGGACTTGCGCCGAACGAGATAACTAGTCTTGTTACATGTGGGTACGTTTCCTTCCAGCTGATTATACTAACTGCACTGCAGAATAACGTTCCCAGTACATTTCGGACACGACCAAAAACACTCTCGTCGTTGGGTTGAACGAAATCACTACTTCCGACAAGCGTATATCCAGCAGCCATGGTAACATCATCACGAAATCGTCAGCCCTCTCACTTGAAGTGTTCTTCCAATGCTGACTTGGTGTAGATTCGTAGACTCCAGAGCTTTTCGTATCGACGTGTGCGGATGATCGCCCGTATGCTCAATGCCGCGGGGCATGGAGCTCACGGCGATAACCTCAAAATTTCTGGTGAAGTTCGGGTACATGTGTCACTCTCTGACTGTAAACTGATCGCCGGCAAGTAGTTCTGGAGCATGACAACGGACCCTCAGCGTACAGTACGCTCGCTTTGGGATGATCGCGTTCTGGCACAGGTAACGTCAAACTCACTGCATCCGGCGTGTTCTCTGCCGCTGGTGACCCTACAGAGCAACCTAGCATACCTTCTCTCCCCATCCTACGAATGACCGTACATTCTTGTTACTCGACGCTACGGCCGATATTGCCAGCATACCTATTTGTTGTAGAGACGAGCTCGAGGACCAAGACGGCGTTGGATTTGCCGTGCAAGGTGGTGTCATCTTCTCGGAGATGTCGTGTTATACTTCCCCAAAGCCGCCGTTCACATGTCAGATGGACGTCACGGTGCGTGGCTACGTCTGTATGAAAATCTGGACTCACCGAAATAGTGTAGGTCCGCAACGACCTGAATCCGTCGCGTGTGCGTGTGTTTCTCGAAGAGGTGACAGCCGATGATGTTGGGCAAATAATCATCCCAGAAACCGCCCGGTGAAGCCCCAAGATGACAACTACTCGTTATGGAGTATCCACCTAACTGGCGACATAACCCACAACATCGGATTTGAGATCGACAGGGTCAAGTCTACGGCAAATGATGGCCTTGGGCACTCGTTCGCTGACCTGGAACCCTATACAGCGTAGGGGGAGCCGAGCGTGATCAGTATGTGTACGAACGTTCCTTGGGTATTGAATAATGGCTTTTGGATTTTCTTGGGAATGATATCGAGGGCATTTAAAATCAAAGAACAGGGTCCCTTGCGTCCACGCGTTGAAAAGGTACCGTGCACCCTACATTTCAGCCCTCATGTCTTCCACCGGATCGGTCATTGCGTTTCCTGTCTACGTGACCCTCAAAACGATGGCTGTGTCATGTGCTCAGCCACCGATAACTGTGTTCATGCCATAGCCACCATTCTGCCCCCAAACTGGAGTAACAAAGGGGTAGTAGCCAGCCAGGTTCGCGCAGCCCTTTGCGCTCGTCGACAATGAGCTCAGATGATGGTTGGTGAGTCGCCCTATTTTTTTCTTCTCTTCACCGCCCTGACCACTTCCCTTCAGGTTCCTCCTTTCATGGTCAAGGTTTGCGGCCTCGCCCGCGCCCATCTTGTACGCGCCAACGTTGTATACAGTGAGTTTTTCCGCCCTTTCTCTACATACGAATACCTACAAGATCTTTTAAACGTCGTCTCAAAAAGTCCACGCCCGTCTTGTCTGCTCAGGCTTCAACTCGCGCAGAGTGACTTTGATTTAGGATCATATGTGCCACAGCTATTATTTTCGTCCTTTACATCTCTCTCTTTACTTTCATTTCTGTTTTTATTTCCCTCATTCTTGCCCTGTCGGGGACCGTATCCCTATTCGAATGACACCCGAAAGTTGTCCAGATTTTTTTTTCTTCTTATGTTCTGCTCACCGCCTCTCCCAGCGTGTTTTCTGCCTCCACCTTGCAACTCCATACGACATAAACAAGGCGTACCCATCCCACGCGTGTGGACCCGTCGTCTCTAGCTGCCACAGACACCATTGGTTGCCGCGCGCGACAGTCAACTTGAAGATCGCAGTCCTCGGGAGCGGCTGATCTGGAATCGCGGGGTAAGTTCGTGCCATATTTCTTCCTGTGGATTAGAGCTAATCGGAATTTTGATTTTGATTTGTCTCAGATGAAGGGCTTCGACTCTGATGTGCAGGATATCACGGCCCGATGGGTTAGCGCATGTATTTGCGCTCGTCGAAGTTGTACCGAAGATATACAGTTCGTACGTTCCTTCCCGCTTGTTCTTCTTGCCTTGGCTAACCGTTTTCCTTTCGGGTTCTCCGTTTCACCGTCAAGATTCACGTGAGTCTAGTTCCATGCGTTAAGCCAACAAGGCGCGCGCGCATTCACTGGGACTTCACTTTTTTACATTGATCGTTGTAGATATTCAACCGTATGCACCGTCCCGATCTTCTGCCAGCTACATCATTCAATTTCCACCCATAGTCTCGGTACATTCGATTTCTTATGTATTTTTTCATGGCGCTGATTTCCTCTCATCTGCCCCTGTGCTTCGCCCAACCTACCAGTTTGATACAATGTGTGCCATTTTCAAAATCGATGTACGAGGACATATAGCCGTGTGGTCGTTCTCGAATTTCGGCTCTGCTAGCCAGCACTCCGATATATACACCGCATTTCTCGGCAGTTCCTTCATCTCCCCGCCTCCCATCCATGCACGCCTTTTCCTCCCCGTCCCCTATACCCGATCCCCTTTCCATTCCCGCTACAACCGCCCCTCTCGAAAGCGCCAGTCCGATGAGGTTGATCCAGCGTCCCGACATGCGGATGAAGTCTAGAAAAATAGGTATACTTTCAGCTCACTTCCCGCCCCTTATAAACCATGAATCCTTAGAGATTTACGTCGTTGGGGAGCATTGCCTTATGCTGATTTTTTACATTATGCTTCTGTACAGTGTGATATTTAACTACGATCCTCCAATCAGACCAGCAAAATGCTATGACTTGCGTACAGTGATCGTTCGCCATGAAGTGCCTCCGCACCACAGTGTCGGGAGTGTATCGCACTTCAACAGGCGGTGTCGTAATTGGTGCGCCGCACTTGATTTCGATGTGCCACACCTGGCGTTGATGTGCCGCCCATCATGCGGGTGTGCCGCACTTTCGATGTGCTGTATCCGCAGCATCTGGACAATCCCGCATTACGCCAGACACGCGGGTAGCATTATTTGTGTTTCTAGCAGTGTGAGAGATCTCAACATCCTCAGCTGCGATATAAATCTCATTGTGACAGTTTCATGAATAAACGCTTTTGCAACGCTCCCAAAATCATCCGAGGAAGATGGTCGGCGGTGGGTGTTTCCAGGTACGATAGCCGTTGGTGTCTCAGCCCAGTACTTACTCCAAGAGGTGATGTACTCAGTGTCGACAGGATCCGGTTACACCCAGTCCCTAGATCCTTGGTTCTTTATAGGTAGATACTACTTTGCTTGACAGAAAGTCAGATCTTTTGAAAATCGAGGCTCGATTCACGGCAATCGCAGTTGATCATAGTTGAAGACTCAATGGTATTATGCTAGGCGTACAAATGGGCACGCGAGCTTGCGCGTTGGATTGATTATTACCGCAGTGAATGTGCTTCAGGGCATCTGCAATTCCCAAAAGGCAATCAAACTCAGTGCGCTGAGACAGAGGGATAGGTGGATATATCCGGGACTGAGATTGGGCAGGCAACGTTTGAATCTTCAAAATGATGTTTGATTTAACGTGCCTAAGTATTTATCCGCCGAGAATGCAACAGTCCACGCGTTCCACTACTGAGGGGTTTTTTTCCCCCTTCTAATCCTAATTTAACCTTGGCTTGAGCTCACTAGCTGGAACAGGATAGCATGTGATGCGTTGACCCGCGGATAGGTTCCTAAAAGTCCAATGATTTGTTTCAGAATAACTAGAGACATGCGCTATGAAACCTCGGAGCGAATTTGGCGTCGCCGGCGCCAGGTTCAGTGGCGGACATGAGTATTAGCCCGTCGAAAATATGTACAATATGGCAGAATCTTTTCTGAAAAAATTCACCAATTCATCGAAACAAGCCTTAAATGTGGGGATCATTCAAAATTTCTCTGATCCGGACCCAAGCATCTTTTATCGCATAATACTGCCCACTACTCTGTTATCGGCTGTGGTACTAGGAACAGCGCTGCAAGTTAAGAGTCACTTGGATGGCACTCGCGTCCCACGGGAGGGCATCAGGTTAGTAGGACATCAAAACTTCCCTAGCTGTCGCGGGAGCGCATCAACTTGACGGCGTCAATATTTCTCCGATTCTTTGCGCGACCTGGAAGGCAGGACCCGGGTATGTTGACGATACGGCCCGCACTCGGACATCTCTATGGCCCAATTGCCTTTTGGATGGCACTCACGGTGTGGCAGAGCCGTATGGCCGACGTCTGGAAATTCAACCACACGTTGGTTTCGGTTCGAGCCCATTTTATTTTTTATTTTACTTACGTAATTTGAAATTCAACCAGCCACTGACCCTCTCCAAAAACTCGCTCCCCAGGCATAAAGCCCTTCTACAACGATCCACGGGACATCAGGTTGGTAGGACATCAAAACTTCCCTGGCTGTCGCGGGAGCGCATCAACTCGATGGCGTCAATATTTCTCCTTACCAGGAACAGCGCTGCAAGTTAAGAATCACTCGGATGGCACTCACGGCCCACGGGAGGACATCAGGTTGGGAGGACATCAAAACTTCCCTGGCTGTCGCGGGAGCGCATCAACTTGATGGCGTCAATATTTCTCCGATGCATAAAACCAATGTTTGCTCGCTGAACATCAACCAGCAATAAGCAACCATGAACCTTGTGTCTAATATCTTCTTTGCATGCTTCCTTGCACTTGCAGCTGCAGCTCCAGGTGTGCAGTTTGCCTTCCTCTGGGAAGAAAATAATCTTAACCTTGGGCAGGGACACTCAATACCTCTGGTGCCTCTCTCATGCTGAGGAACCAGACTGTCGATGAGGCTAGCATTGGCAACGTTACCGTTGATGCAGCAGCAGCGCATCAGGGGCGAGGTAATAAGCGAAAAATCTTGAGAGAATAATCTAATTTCTCCCCAGTGACGTTCTACACTCCAAATGGCGGTGTCGGAGCGTGTGGACATCCAATAAAGACATCCGCACATGCTGTTGCGCTGGCGAGTGCGCAGTACAACGGTGGTGCACACTGCGGGAAGAAAATCAAAGTTCAACGTAAGTTAATCTATTGACCACTGCCCAGCTTCTTTTAACACGCTAGCTGTACTACAGACAATGACAAGTCAGTTATAGCCGAAGTTGTCGATTTATGTCCTGGATGCCCCAGTGAAGGACTTGACTTGACACGGGGTGCATTCAAGAAGTTGGCAAAGCCTGCTGTTGGAGTTATTGAGGCGAATTGGCACTTTGTCTGAGAGCAGAATGCTCGGGTATGTGTTGAAAGGGAGAAGAACTGTCAAGTGATAGTCTTGATATATAGAGTATACGTACGACTACTGTCCTGCCCTGGGTACGTACCCAAGGGCTAAGCGACGGTACCCAGTCACAAGATACGATATATGTTGGATCCGGTAAATTCATCGCTTGGAACCCACAGGTCTGTCTAAACACGCTGTAACAGCTTGTTTGAAAACCTGTTCCGACATTTGGCTAAGGTTCCATATCTGGTCAGTTTTAGCTTCAGAAATGGCTACAATCGCGTTAGAGGCCTGATTTTCAACTAGACCGATCTGAATAGGCCACACAGGCTACGTAGGATAGAAATCGAGAGTTGTAGATAGCCAAATGGCCAAATTGCTGGTCAACGACTCTGTTGTTGTTGTGGACGCACTTGGGGGTTCAATTCAGCTCTTTCACTTTATTTGCACTGGGAAGCGATGGATGAGGCATTAATCTGTCTATTATGGTGCTAGATAAGCTCTCTTTTGGCCGAAGACTAGAATTTCTGCCTCATAATTTTGGGAGGTCTCGAGGTGTGTCTTCAATCGCCTTCCCTAGTTGCTGCGCATGGTTATCACGAGACATATAGGAACAGGCTCAGGCTCCATATAAGCAGCCGTTTGGCTTACGATACTTATGACAGGTTATGACCGCTTTCGCGCCGTTTCAAGCGGAGCGGGGTTTTTGGGACAAGGATGGAACTAGCATTGTTTGCAAATGCCTACGGACTAATACACTCCAGCTTGGTGTTTGACAAATTTCATCGTAAGCTACATGCGTAACTCGCTCATGAACCAAAACTAATGAGACCATCGCGTTGAAAATATAAGACCAAGTAGACTCTATGGGTATTTTAACATTAATCTCTTGAAAAATTCCAAAGGTGTTGATGGCGGAGGCCCTCTTGTATCTGAGGGATGTTGGTGGACAAGACCTTTAATTCTGACACGAACAAAGTTATTAATTCGCTTCAGATAATTTCAATCCCAATTTTACAGTAACCAGACAAGAAAAACATATAACCACCGGTTGAACGGTGGTTATGTACACTAGAAACGACCGTTGTGGATCGTTAAAAACTTCTCCATCCTTGTTCTTTCTCTCAATTCACTGTTCCCGCACGATGTCAGCTCGAAGAATAAGACCCTCAGGCAAGTACGCACCAGGACAATCTCCAGCCAGAACCGGGGCCCCAAGACCCGAAGCCATTGCTGGAAACACTTCATTGTGGAATGTGTACCAAAGGTTATAGTTGTTAACTTGGTTGTTGGAGCAACTGAATGTGAGCACTTCGATGTACGTCGCCTGCCCATTGCAGATGCTCTGGAAGAGAAAGGTCTCGGAGTAGCCATAAGAGGTGATGGTAGGATAAGGCGGGAGCGTAAAAGTGAGTCCTTTCCCGATGTACGACCACGTGAAAAGATCCGAGCGCTTGCGATAGAAAGTCAAGGTCTCGTTATATGTAGCTCCACCGAAGGGGCCAGTGCGGGTTGCGCCAGGGACGTTATCGGTACCAGTGGTGTTAGTTACAGGGATGCCTCCCTATTGAAGGTGTTACTTAGGGACGGCCTCCAAGCAATGGAAGATGAATACGCGATACTTACATACCACTCTATGTTAAAAAACGACTTGGTAAGGTTGTTGAACTTGTGCAGCGGGGCAATGTACGCGTAGCTGTTGTGTGTAAAGCTGGGGAACGAATTCGGGGGGCAAGCGATGTCGTTGGGGACGTAAGGCGTGAGCTCAGCGCCATGAACACGGTTGCCAATGAGCAAGGCGAGGAGGGCAACACCGAGAGCTCTAGAGAGGAGAGTGGAGAACATTATGGACTTGAAAGGATGGGGTAGGAGTCAGAATTATCGGCCGTATTTAAGGCCTGGGGTTGGACGCCGCCAGAGGAAGAGAGCCGAACGGAAACCTACAAGACATAGAACGACGGAAGATAGCGCATAGCACAACGAGCATCAAGGCAATGAATCGATCGAGATTTTTTCAGAGACGCAAGAAATGATTCATAAAAACATACTGGGGGAAATACCGCCATAATCCCGCAATAATTCATACGGTCATAACCGCATACAGTATGGTAGGGATCCCCAGTATGAAGACAAGGAATTAATCAAAGAGGTACAGTTTGTAAGAGGGTACAGCGTAGAATGAGAACCCAACCGGCACGTTCGAAAGTGAGATAGCACGTACAATGTCGATGTCTAATGCGTCTGCTCGGGCGCGTGTGGGCGGTGTATTAAGGGTGGATGCACATTTATTATTCTCAAAAACTGGATCGTTCATTTTGATTAAAGCTTTTTGTCGCGTCGTAAATATGGTACGGCGTCAAGCACTGTGCCGAGCATGACAGAGGATATACAAAACGGCAGAATACGGAAAGCTCCACATGGGATTGGTGTAAAGTCGATTCAATTAATGCGAGGCGCAGGAGGGTTTCACACATCGCAATTTCAAAATTGGGGCACAAAACCGAAGTGGGATGTCAGAACTTGCTTACCCCGCGATTTGACCCCAACTTGATTCCCAATTTCGTCCTCAAATTCCCTTAGCACGCTGTACTAATGTGTTACTGAAACCAACTCAACCTCAAGTCAAGCTGATCTCGGACTGATGGCCGATTACACTTCGGCATATTGAGGCAAAGTGCGGCATATCCCATTTGGGTATGTGTCTCGTTTGATCGGGCGCAGCAGCTGCACCCTGCGCCACCATCGATCCCTCACGCATGCTGTTCGGCGGCTCCCTCCCTCCCGTCATTTGGACATGTAGTCGCCGGCCGATATTCGCGCCAATTCTGGGAGGTCTAAGTCGCACGATTGCGAATGGATTGACACTTCGAGTTCCGGCTGTGGCTCTGCGTTGAATGTTTGAAACGCTCACCCTTCTGACAATGCAGACATCAAATGCACCCTATTTCCTCACTCTACTTCCTGGCCCCCAGCGTTCCCAAGCGGCACCGTGCCGTGTAATACTACCTACCTACCTCGGAATTTCTATCCGATCCTACCCGTATATCTGCATCAAGAGAATGGTCGTCATGTCTTTAAGATACTTTCTGACTCGGAACCGGGGGACAAAGACTATTGCTAGACGAATCCTCGGATTCCGACGAGAACAAGATGACCTGTCCTTACTACTTAGAACAGTTCAACGACGTCAAAGTAGAACTGGATAAGTCTGACACCATCTTGCAGGATCCCGGAATCATATCGCTCGTTATAATCCGTAAATTTCCCCTTACTAAGAGCTTGACCGTCGGGCAAATAGAAATGTGATGTCTCATGGTATAATCCCGTCAGTCTGGCCTAATCCCCGCGTTCTCACAGCATTTGTCCTCGGCTTCGGTTCCAATTACAATGCCCTTAACCCAGGAGTTAGCTGATTAGTGATGCTCAAGTCCGGTTCGAACCTGAACTGGACCGAACCGAACGCCAGGTTCAGGTTCAGGTTCAGGTTCAGGAAATATCTAAACATGAACGCGAAGTTCGGTTCAAGGTTCGCTCGTGTTTTCATTTGTCTGAACGCGTTCGGACGACGAACTTACTTATCTGCTCATTCCCTCTATAGAAACTTCGGTTTGGCGTGTGATCTCATCAACTTACAGCTGTTTCTGAAAACCTTGAGAAAGTCTTTTTTTTCACACTTGCTCAACTTTTGATCGAGTGATAAGGATTACCGGTTTTGGTTAGCCGAGCCTAGCCAACCGTGCCGCGCACAAGCCAACACCAGGTGAATTTCCTATTAATTGCCTTCTCAGAGGGTGTTTGAACACTGAATAGTATGTGTTGTGCCTTTGTGGAGGTATTTAATCTCTTGCCTGCAGGACTGACAGTCCAACTTTGCCCTGCACAGTCCGATCGTGCTGACCCATGGGAAAAGTGAAGACTAACCGAGCCAAAACTGGTAATTGCTATCATTTCATCAAAAGTTGTACAAGTGCAAAAAGTTTTGACTTTCTCAGGCTTTTCGGAAACAGCTGTAATTACAGCTGTTTCCGAAAAGCTTGACACTTTTTTTTTTGCTCGCAACCAACTTTTGATCGAGTGCTAAGGATTACCTGGTTTGGGATTCCGATCAGCCATGTGCTGTGCTTGCCGTCGGCAATACTCTCCCTGCCGCTCGCAGCCTACCTCAAAATTTCCCCTCAAAAGATTCTGTTTGCCTGAAAAGCAGTCGGAACACTTACAGAAGATGTTTGGTGTATGAAATCTGGGTAAGAAATCATTTGGATTTCATAGTTGACTGCAGGTTCGCATCTGTGGTCTCGGCTTGGCATAGCTCGGCCACGCTCGGCTAGCCCAAAACAGTAATCCTTAGCCCTCCATCAAAAGTTGGTTGAGAGCAAAACAAATTTCACGAGTGTCAAGCTTTTCGGAAACAGCTGTAACCCAATATTATCATTACCCTACAGGAGTACCTCAGATAGTCAACCAAAATACCTGTTCCCAATCCCGACAAATCTTGCAAAAATTTTGCATTTTGCCTGTTTCAAATCCCGACAATTTTGCCCAAAATCGAGCATCGGCCTGTGTCCCAATCCCGACAAGTTCGCTGTCTGTCGGACTGACCCTGTTCCAGGTCCCGACAATGTTGGTTTGGTCGAGTGGTTATGGTATTTAATGTCTGCACTTTTTTTTCCCAGCAGGTCCCGCGTTCGATTTCGCCAGAGCGCTTAATAATAATCTTATACTTTCTTGAGCTGTGTTATATTGTATGGGCTTGTTATTTTTAGGGACCTTCTCATGGCAGTATGCGAAAGCGGGAATCCCGAGTTTATTACTATCGGCCACCGGGTAGTCGACCACCTTAAGGGTTTTATCAGTGTAGTGAGGGCATACACGAACGTTCCGTGGGTTTTACAGCTTCAACATGGAGGCTGGTGTCCTGCGATCAGGATCTGGTAAGCGGTACCGCATTGATGCAGTTTTGATGGCTCGGCGAATATTTTCCGGCGGCAAGTCCAAAATTGGCCAAAACTAGGTACCCGGCCAGGCGTGGGAACAATTTGATGGCCCACAGTCCTGCACCTCGCAACGCTTCCTCACGACGAAACAAGCAATCTCAAGTCCAGGAAATGCATTCAAGGCTACGACACACCGACTGCTACCTCTAAATCTACTCATTTGCCGCTTTCAACGCCTTATTAATGAGATATTTACGCTTGGGTAAAAGCAAAGGATCATCGACATCCCGGTGCGCCAAATAGTCGTCCATCGCCGCACAGTCGTTGACATTGGACAGAGATTCCCAAGTAACATCGTCGTCGGTCCAGAGTAAGGCTCCAACCGTTTCCGTTTGTAAACGTTTGTACACGGTTTTTAAACGTTTAATTCCGTTTTCGTGTATGGCCGGGCTCAAACGGTTTACAAACCGTTTATACACGGTTAAACGGTTCTGCGGATTTAGTCCACTGAAAGCGGAGTTAAAGGCAATAATATAATACCTTATAAGAACCAGAAGGGTTCTGCTCAAGCTTTCTGGTTACTACCAACTAACCCAAGCTGAGTTCCAGGCTATGGATTGCTGGAATGGCGGGTTCTAATCCAAATATGGCAATTGTTGATGTGATCGAAGCTCGGGAAACGGGATTGATGCGCCATACCGTTTGCCGACTTCAAATGTGATACTTACCTTTATCTTTGACTCATATTTTGACTCATATGAAGAACATTGTCAATGCCTGACATGCAGGGAGTATCTGATTTTGATCTAAGGCAGTTCCAGGAGTTGGAGTTAGGCTGGTTTGTTTTTTGGCTTGTCTCCTCCTTTGAATGCCCGGCGTAATAATTTCAGATAAGATTGGAAAAAGCACTGAATAAGATGATTGGGAGTCCTGTGGGGTTCCGTTGTTCTGGATTACAATTCGCAGTACTATCACTATTTTTTTTCACGCCCCATAAAAAACCTTGTATAAACTGTTTTAAACGTTTTTAAACGGTTTTATAACCGTTTCCGTTTATTGTACGTGTTTCCTTACACGAAAAACAAAAGGTTGGAGCCTTAGTCCAGAGCACCTGAAACTCGACGTGGCGGTCACGCCATCGGTGGCCGTTGATGGAATGTATTCCCGTTTCTTCCGCACCCTCGTTGTCCGAGTCAGACTCATCTGAGTCCTGCATGTCGACTGGTGCGTCGGAGTCAGTCTCCTCGTCTGAAGATGGGCCATTGGTCGCATCGGGGCCACCATTGCCGTCAGGACCGGCGTGATCGGACTCGTTGTCAGACTGAGAATCGTGCGCACTGTCTTCTTCGTCACCGCTGTCCCACGCCTCCTCTCCTGCTTGCACCCGACCTCTCGCACCACCCCGGACAGCCCTACAGCTGCGTGCACCACGCCCTCGACCACCACGACTCCCTCCCCGCCCTCGCGCTCTCACCGCTGCCCTTGCCGCCTTTGCGGCCTCCTTCTCTGCCGCCCTTGCTACCTTCGCAGCCTCCTTCTCCGCGGCTTTGATCGCCTTCTCTACTTCTTTTGCCGCTGCCTTTGATTCTCTCTCCGCCCGTTTTGCAGCAGCTTTCTCGGCTTTCTCCGCCTCGGTGAGTGTTTTTTTAATCGCAGGGAATAACTTTTTCAAACCCAAGTGCATTTCAGCCATATGCTTCCTTTGAAGCTCCTTCAACAACTCCGCCTGCATCTCGGGACCTGTCATGAGTTGAGCATGACCAGTGTTGTACGTCCGCTTTCGCTTGTGCTTCTTCGCATGTAGTTGCTTACGAAGACGCGCATTCTCTTGGTCCATCAAAACCATTTGGACGTGGTTTCGCTCGAACTCGACACCTGCCGCCTTTGCGATCGTACGGAGCTGAGCGTTCTCCGCAGCCATCGCTTTGGCTGATGCACGACCACGAAGCGGCGAGGGAACCGCAATCTTGTACAGTGCCTCGATGACCTCTGTATGAGCGCCGGCATTGGAGCGCGGTGGGGTTGATGGACAAGATTGGGCTGGGAATGGACGCGCGACCGTTCCAGACGGTGACACAGGAAGAAGTGAACTCGAAGTTGCTGCAGAGGGTGGCAATGTGGCACGAGATGTAGTAGTCGAAGTAATGTCAGCTGTTGCACCAGAAGAGCTTGTAGGTGTAGTTGAGTTCGACACGGTTGTGCCAATGGGGACCAATAGAGACAGCAGACGTGCAGGAAGCGGCTGAGCTGCCTGTGTAGTATAATTGAGTGCTGGCGCAAACAACTCGGTGCCAATAGCGCTTTCGTCAAGTGGCCAAATGCCACACTTGCGAAAAGCAGCCAGAATGTTTTCTTTGGAAAACGCCTGATCGCATGCAACTGAGTAGTTCGAAAGAAGATTATATTTATCTATGATAATATGGTCCCGAGCTAGCTACAATTATCACAGTTGAGTTCAGTATGTAATTGACAGATGGTGATGGTAGAAACATACCTCAGAGACGCGGGCTTTCCACTTGCGGGCTAGTGGTCCAAAGACTCCTACATCACAAGGTTGAAGGGCGTGGGTAGTGTGAGAAGGAAGACAAAGGACTACGATGCGGTGCTTCTCTGCAAAATCCATGAAGCGGAAGGTGCCGTGGCTGTTGTGGCCGTCAAGAATGACAAGGCGATAATCAGCTGGATCATCAAGACGCTCAGCTGTCACAGGAGCAAAGTCTTTCTCGAGCCAAAGCGCGCCAAGTTCTTGGTCGGTCCACCCATTTGGGGAGATGGAAATACTGTACCAAACGAATGAGATCACAGCTATTCGAGAAAAACGGAAGGAAACTAGCCTCGCGTTAGCGGGGTTATCAGCCCCCCAATTTAGATCGCGGCGGGCGCCTTCGAAGACAACAGATGGATGGAGGACCGTCCCATCTGCACAAATACACTCGATAATAGTGACCAGATCCCGAGTGCCGGTATGGATACGCTGAACTGTCTTCTGGTCACGATCCACAAGTGCCTTGATCCTGTCACCGACACCAAGCTGAATACCTTTTTCGTCCATGTTATAAATATTCTTGGACTTGATATCGAACTGATCAATTGTTTCTTTGAGAAGGGCGAAGTATTTGCTCACGACAGCCGGGTTTAACGCCCGGGCCCGACATTCCTCTAGCGACGATGTCCACTTGACCTTGAGATCAGGGTGACGCTCCTTGAATCGCTGAGGCCAATTCTCGCCAACTGGCCGACCGCAAATCTTGGATGCATAACCACCAATTGTTTCGAGGCTGAGAGGAAAGCCGCAGCGGCCCACAACCTTAAAAACATCAAAAAAGAAGCAAGAACAACGATGGTCTGCAGCCGACAACGCACTTTAACCCATTCCGCGAGGACATCTTCCTGGGCTGAGCTGAGAGCTCGTTCATGGGCATGGCCCTGTACTCGTGTCAAGACTCCCCGTCTGCGGTCCTGGAGAGTCGCGCGTGGAACCCGAAAGTAGATGGCTGCTGCACGCTCGGAGATTCGACGCCCGGAGATCTCAGCTTTGTTGATGGTGGCTATGGCAAGCTGGATGCGCTCCTCTTGGGAGAGAAGCTCAAGGTCGTCATCAGCAATGTCAGGGAAGGGATTAGGCATAGAGAGAGTAAATTGGAGATTTGAACGAAACACAGGGAATTGAGAGATTCAAGCGGTGTGCTGCAGGTAGTGTGCAAAGGCAAGACTTATATGCAACCCGCATGGGCGCCAGTGATGTTTGGAAGGGATATGGAAATTGCACTGAAGAGGAAATACATAAGACGGGATTGTGAGTGATATGAATTAATGGCGCCAATATTGAGAGATACGTTGAGGTCCTATCAATGCGACAACGACCAAAAAGCCAGGGATAGTCGAGGTAAGCCCAAATCTAGTTCAGAAGAGCTATTCAGACGTACAAAGACATGAATTTCCACGACCAACGCCCTGCATGTCTGTCGGCAATTTTTCAAGTCTGCAACATGGCCGCCGACAACATGGCGCCAGACGATGGCAGGACACTATGAAAGGTCAACACGAGCTCGAAGACAGCTTCATTGAACATATATTAATGTACACGCACCCGCTGTTGCTACGCCAGAGTCGTCATTTCTCAGGGGAAAGAGGCCAAAATCCATCAGAACGCCCCTGATGAGGGAGCACCGTGCAGCGGCAACGTGCAATAATGGGTCAGACTGAGGTGAGAGTAGCTTCAGAGGTAATGGATAAACGCACCAGGACCCACTGTTCCATAGCTATGGCTATCCACCTCCCAATACGAATCCAAAAACTTGGAGGGCCCCAAAACAGCAGTTTTTCGTAACGTGCTGCAGCGACGGCGAAATAAATTCCGTAAAATCGGATGGAATACCGCAAGAGGTGCTGATTGGTGTGTGAAATCGCCTTACCAAGTTTTGTGACTGTGGCGCCAATGGGCGGCGTGATACCGTGCTTGCGATCTCCCGCTATCGGATGTCATTTTGGCCCGTTTGGATCACTCTGTTGAGGGAATAGCAAGACCAGCGAGGGAATACAGTTTCCGGAGAAGGCCACGAGGCAAGGCCTCGCATCCGTCAATCAGAACGCGCCAAAGATTGTGAGAATTGAGCGAGTATTGGTGGAGATATGCAGGATTCTTGACAAAGGGTCCCCGGCCCAAATTAAGAAACCACGTGTTTCACAGCCTCCCCCGTCCCGAAATCCGGTACAGCATCCCATCAGTATCACCAAACTTCATCAAACGACATTGACAGACGCGTCTCGACTTGGACTTTAACCTAAAACCAAAGCCGAGGGATAAAAACTCACGTGGGCCTTACATCGGCCAAGTGGCCGACTACCTAGGGGTGGCCGACTACCTGGTGGCCGATAGTACACTCCAAGATCTAAACAGGTTCGTTATTAAACAAAGACATTAAAGAGAATCACACAATATTGGCCGCAACGTAACTGCGATTCCTTGTGGTAGAGCGCGAGTCGGAAGGTCGGGATACATATTACAGCTGCGGGTTGTGAGCCATTTCTCGGAGTATAAGTATAGGAGCCGAGAAAAGCATCGACCTGTCACCACCAGTAGCCATACAACATAAAATGCTCTTTCCGTCGAGGACGCATGTAACAAGATTATGCTGATCTGGGTAAAGGCCATCTTTCCATTGATGCAGAAGCTTTTCAACCATTGTAGTTACCGTACGTCGTCCTTGAGGGTCATGCCAGCGCTACCGAGGCACCATAGGTGGCGACTGGAAGTGAGGAAAGCCAGGAGACGCAAGGACGCGACAGGAGAGTAAAGGAAAGGGCCGTAGGAAACTAATTAAAACTCCGAAGATTTGTAATAACGCGGCTACCGTACATGATCGCGTGGTTAACTACAGACTAAGCCACAGCGGCCAAAACAGCTGGCTAGTTTTGCCTTGAATGCAGTGAATGTCATGACTGTCTTCATGAAGCTTGTCATCACTAAAGGCTTCACGTCCTAAACACTGTCGTATTTATTGCCTTGCATTGGTACAAAATCTATCGAGCGTGAACCTTCTTGCGCGGCGATACTTTCAGCGACCCCTCCTGCGGCTCAACATTGCCACGACTTGTCTCCAGTCTGTCTCGTAGTTCTCTGTCAAATCAATGACCTCGAGCATTGGTGATGGGGAAGCTTCGCAGCCGCGCTTGGAAGAAGCGCTCATAGCAGAAGGCTTCTGCAAGCAAGTGCGGGGCGCAAATGACGACGGAAGCGTGAGCTCGCGGGAGACACGATATCTTGGGCTGAAGCGCGAGTGATCGAAATCGAACACCGCCGTGGCCGGAACGATCTCGCGCTCGAAGGAAGCTGCGACCGTGCAGCAGAAGAAAAAGATAGAGGGAGCCAAGATGCACCAGAAATAGAGTAGTTGGGAGCATAGGTATGACCATCATTGTTGATCATATCAAAGATAAACCTCCACTGACGACCTGAGCAAAGAGTGAAAAGGGACCAGAGGAACACGACAAATCGGTTGCCCGGAGATCGGCTCAGTACCAATTGAAGAATTGAGTCATTCAACGCGTATCAGTACGGCCCAGAGTCGCATTCATCTCACAGAAACTTTGCATCATCCACATAGATTCCGCAATGAACTAGGTAACATGCTCGGGGTCCTTCGCACGCTCACCACCGATTATCACCTACCAGAGAAAAAGCGAAGCTCCAGAGGTGGATCAGGGCAGGCGCCAATACACACGGTACATCCTCCAGAGGTCCTCGCTCACCGCCCTGCCAAATACAGCCCTCAGGCGTACGGATGACAATTCGCAATCGGGAAATTGAGAGGATACTAACCCTGACATTTGAAGGTCACGATGAGGTTGGCGCCAGTGGGGCATCCGATGACTCGTGGCGTGCGGCGTTGAGGGCTTCGACCATGTCTGTGATCTTTTGCTCCACCGTGGCAAGCTCTAGCGGTGGGATAATGGCGCGATGCTGTAATAGTCGTTGAAAGAAGGCCAGTGGAAATACGTCGAGTGGCTCACGAGTTGCACCGTATTGGAAAACTGCGAGACCTCGTTGATCTGATAGTCAAGCTGAGTCTGAGCCCCACGCTGTGTTCGCAACGTTCGAATAAAATTGCGCTTGAGAATCTGGTATGCGATTCGGAGATTCTCTAGGACTTCAGAGACTTGATCAGACATCGGGAGGAGGAAGAGGAGTCGAACTTCACGTGGGCGCGACAATGATGATATCAGAAGACCTTGGTTGGCATTGAAGCATGGGCTGTGGAGGCCGATCCTACTGCGGACTCAGGATTATAATTAGCAGATGATCCTGGTGCCAAGGACATCACAGGCTGATACGTGCGCGTGTTCGTTATTGCAGATCTCGAATAATCATCAAGAGGTGGTGTCGAGATCTCGACTCCATTGGAATGAGATCTCGACACCATCCATTCCACCAGAGTCGAGATCTCGGGTGTCATTCTTTGTTAACAAAGTCGGGGTTTCAAACAAGTAAGTCGAGATCTCGATTGGTCACTAGAAATCTCACATGTAAAATTTCCTCCTGGACAAAACTTACTTACGGTTTTTTTTCCGAGATCTCTAAAGATCTCTAGAAGAATCTCAAGAACCATCGAGATCTCGACACTTTGTTGGTCTTCGATATTGATCTGTAACTATCTCGACGTTTTTTGGGTGAAAACCTTGAAAGTACCTAGTTTTGTCCAATATAGTCCCTCAAAAACGGCAGGGTATGGGAGGCAAAGTAAACAGGGAGATCCGTAGGGTCAATCGAACAGATAGTGGCCAATGGAGCCGGAAAAAGTACGGGAAAGTAGTGAAGGACCCGTAGAAGGCAAAGCAAACAGTGCGATATGGGAAGGCGGGCTTAACTGATGGTAAACCGAACGTATTCACATTTATCTAGCGTTTCGGGGTGCATAATGCCTGCAATTGGAACTGAGTGCCGAACTTCTGAACGGGGATCGGAAATACTCACCAGACCTGAATAGACCGCCTTCGAGAGTCGGAGCCCGGGGGTTCTCGTGGGGTTTGAAATCCTTTTTACCGATAAAGAGCTTCGAGGGAAGGGTCTTGTTGACAAAATTACAGACAAACGGCCGATAGTATCGTTGCTGGTTGAGGCCTTCACCCGCCTTCGTATCGACTGCCGCTAGATACCCTTTGCCACTCGTGGTATCAATTTCATGTCGCAGGATCCTGCAGTATACAGCTCCCGTCAGATCTCAGAATGCAGCGGGAGAGAACAACATAATTACAACACGAGAGCGTCTTTGGGAAGCGAGTGCTCGGAAGCAACGCTCACGCGAGAGGCCTTAAAGAAGTCCAGTTCTTCGGAATGCGCGATGATGACCCGCCCGTCATACGTGCCGGCAGTGGCATTAGTGAACCTGTCAAAGTCCACCCCGGATACGAAGAGCCGGTTGGCACTGGTTGTGTCGATCTCGGAACCATTCTGCAGGAGGAAGAGGCTGGGGTTTGGCTGTGCACCATAGTAAAGATGCAAGTCTCCCTTGTTCGTATGTGCAGTTATAGTGCGGTATTTGGTCCCGTTGCCCATAGGCTCTATTATCGGGGGTGGTTGATCAATTTGGAGACGGATCATTATCTTTGCTCTCGCGAGACTAGAGGAAAGGGTTAGTGTATGCACAGCATTAAAGTTAACATGAGATGAGACTTAACGTAATGCAGGTAGAGTATATGGGCAATGGTAGCTCGAAGAGAGGAACCACGAAGGATGCCGAGCCGGCGCCTCCGCGCAAGTAACTGTTAACATCATGAATTCGTTCAAGGAGTCACCGAATGTCAACAAAGAAGATTCTTACAGTCCCACGACGGCGTCTAAAGTGGGCTTCAATCCGGGACAATCGCTGCCTACAATGTCGCCGAGATTGGGCAAGGATAGCCCCACTTGCAGGGAGGTCTCAATGCTCAGGCTGATCGAGATCTTTTGCACCCCGCCAAAAACGTTAACGCCAAAGTTCAACGCGACGGATATAGATGGGCCGATGGAAGCACGCCCGGTGATATCGGCGGCGATCAACTGCACCGGCGGACGTTTAACCCAGTTGCCAATGAAAGACTTGTTTCCGTTAACAAGATCCAGGTTGGCTGTGATGTTACTCCAGCCGGTGGCAGTTCGGGCGACGAATTTACCAGTTATTGAAACATCGTACGAAATGCTGGCGCTAAGCGTGATGTAGGGACCAACCGTGAAGATCCCCGGAATCGAGAGGCCGCTGAAAGACACGATCAGAATCAAATGCTGGATATCAAGGAACGAGCCTCACGGCAAGCCTGTCTCAATGATCTGTTTATCGCCCAACGTGCCCGCGCCGATGACTATGAGTTCGGCGCATTAGTGTTTTTAAAACAAGGTTGACGTTAGCTATACCGAACACACTAATCCCAGCCCCGACCCCAACGTCAAATTGCCCTTTCACAATCGCTATTTCGGCTTTAACGAAGCCGTCTGAGAATGTGAACTTGAAGTTGGCGGTATACTTTATATACTGGGTGCCGCACGCGTGTCAGCCATTATATAGGTGCGGCGAATCGTTTACCCCATCTGTGAGCGGACAATATCATAATCAAGGGACATTTCACAAGGTAATTTATCTCACTAATGCGGCATTCAACGCAATAGACGCCTACGGTGCATTAGAATTGAAAGGCCTGAGAAAAGGCAGTACTTTTTGCTCACTCACTTATCTGTCCAAGGAGCGACATCCCGTTCTTGGGATCCGTCGATTTGATCCCTCCGAGACTCGACTCGATGATGGGATACGACCAGCCGAAATCGGGAATATTCTTCAATGGAACAAGCGAAGTGTTTGTGTCGAACGTGATGTCCCCAGATGGGCTGAGGAAGAACATGAGTGCACCTGCGCAAGAAAAAAAAACACAGATATAGTTTACGTGTAGCCAGCCTCCGAGAGCACCTGTGTTAGGACCTTGGCCACTTCAACCCCGGCCTTGAATTGATTGAATAAATCTTGGGGTCACATTCATTAAGTAGGCACGGCAACCATTGAAGGGGCGTACCGAAGAAACCCGCGATCGAATCGAAGATATCTAACGCTTTGTACACAGGGCCGGGCAATAAGGCCTTCGCTATCTGTGTCGCACGTTGAGACGCCAAATGAAGAACAAGGAGACGGCTTGCGCACCGGGAGGATTATACAGTTGAAAAGCATCCTGAATGGATTGAGGCTGAAACGGCATGAACCTCTACGGTGGAAGTAGACAACGATAGTCTCGTTTGTCGCCGATGGGAAGAGTTGTTCTATTTCGTAGTCGGGCAGTTGGCTGTCGTCGGAAATGCCATCAGAAAGGTCTTCGAAATATCCAATGCTGTCGTCGATCTTCATCTCGGCGTCAAACATTGCATCGTAAGATTTCTTCATCTCCTCGGCGGTCAAGGTGGCGTTTGGCGCAGTTACAGTGTCGTCCGACGAGGTTTCATTGTCGTAGGTGGATTTTGAGTCTTCGCGTTGACGGATACCGTCAGAGGGGTGATTGGAATGGGGTGCGTGGCCCGGTAAAACTCCAGCGATGTTATAAGCCTTGTCCGTCACCGAAAAACAAATTGAATACTTACCGTGAGAAACGGGAATCCGTTTGTAGCGATCAGGTTTAAAAGGTATTCACAATGATGTCGATCTCGCGCTCCGGATGTATAGCCTCACGAAGCCCCATTTCCGTCATCTGGCAGACGATCTCCATTCGGTTCCAGTTCGACGTGACATTGTGCACCAAATGAACGCTACGTTCTCCGGACTCGCGGCCAGCGCCGCACGAATCGGCGAACGCAAGAAGGAGGAACTTGGAATGCTTCGTCCACGCTTGGAGGGCCGTGCGCCACGCGCCACGACGCGTGAATTGGATGGTGATAGTCTCCCCATCTGGATCGCACGTAGTCGAGGAAACGTAGCCAGAGTGCTCAAGCAGCACGGCCGGGTAGTAAAAGCTGGAGACTTCAACCGAAGCAAAAGTACGAATGGATGGAAATGAGGCTTTCTGGAGGGTTAGCAAACTGGAATCAGGGATGCGGGTTGCATCTCACCGTGTGGATCGTGATAGTGCATCTTAATGCCGCTGGTGGGTTTGAGAAGAGTCAGATCGAAGACGTCGAGCTCAGGATGCACGGTTGGGTGCAGCACCTGCGGCCGCTCATTCCGGCGACCAGTTGTCCGATATTTGGGACGATGAGCACTTGCGAGGGAAAGCAGAAAGAGGAACGATACAACGACTGAAGCGAGATGCATGGTCAACGATTCTTCTGGAGCTGGTGTGCACGCACGGTCAGTTATATACCATCGACCTTCATCGAGGGTGAGCTCCGCGGTGCAGAGATGGTCCAGAGGTTAGCACCGCTAGTGCAGGAATTGAGAGACGGAAGCAAGATGAATGGTGTAGGATCGTTTTTCACTACTCGGATGATGTCAATCGCAAATATCTCGGCTGGAAGCGGGGCCGTCAAATATGCTCGAAATATGGAGCATCCAGATTCTGAGATCGCCTTTGCTGGGCTCCCCGTGTTTCTCCGGGGTAGGTAAGTGTGGGAGGCTGAGGTATTGGGTGCCAACCGAGTTCAGTTGGATCTCTTGGTGGAGCAGTACGAGGCGATCCTGCAACGCGTTGCGGTCCACGCGGATGGGCAAGCTTCGAATAGATGCCAATGATCTCGGAGGCGACATGATGGCACTAGTGTTTTTCTGGCTTTGGCCTAAGATGCGATCGCATTTTGGCTCGGCTTTGGCTTTTTCTGGCTTTGGCTTGGGTGAGCCTTGGCATGGCCTGGGATTTATCCAGGCTAAGGCAAAAATCTCACTGAAATCCGTGCTAAAAGCCGTGGCTTAGGCCGGGTCAACCCAACCCAGGCCAAAGCCAACGTTAGCAGTGTGGCCTTGGCCTGGTCTAAGGTTTCCGAGGCCAAAGCCAAGCCAAAGCCAAAGCCGGAAAAACACTGACGCCGACATACAGACGAAGGCACAAACACATTTGAAAGGATCGACGACTAAAGCAGTGAGACTTCGGTTTGTGGACGGACTTGAAGGCATGAATGGGGTTGAAACGGTGGCCGCGGTCACGGAACCTCGCCTGTATGAGCTTCTAAACTAGAGCTGCCTGACACTGGCGGTGCATCCCCGCGACGTCGCTGGTCAACCGATTAATTGAGCGTGCCCGCGATCTCGGGGGAGTTCGAATTGTGACGGTCTCGACTCGTGCCAGCTAGTACTCTAGTAGTCCCGAAATCTAACGCAAGACAGTAACTCGGCAACCTGGGGCAGCCAAACTTCGGTTTGAGCGGAAGCCAGTCTGGAGAGAACCGACCGTGAGCCGAACGCCTGAATCGACTCGGATTTGGAACGGAACTCACCAGTACAAAGGAGATGCTCGGTTTCTCGATGCATCATGATCCATATGACAGGATGCCGGATCTTCACGATGCAGCGGCGCCTCATGGTCATCTCGGAGTCAGGCGCATATGGCGTTTTGGGTTCACAGTTTTGAAGGGATGAAACGAGATCCACAGCAGATAAACGGGATAGTTTTCACAGCGCCGAAATTTGAAACGGAACTCGACGTATATGCGCAGTGCTCGAGTCTCAGATGACCACACCGAGGAATGGCCAGCCATAAATGCAGATGGCCCCAAAGCGAGAAGGAGGATAAATCATGGAGGAAGAGACGAGAAAAAGAAACGTGCGGCTCGGAATCCTTCGGATCGCGTCACCCGATCAACCCGATCCCCTTTTGTTAGCGCCACCACCGCAGCGACCTCGTCACCAGGTACTGGCCTCATCATACCAGGGATTCGGTCTCGCAGACTGGCCGGACTCGACAACATGCGTTCCACAACACGTCGCAGACTCGCAGAAGCTTATCTACCCGCTCGGATGGCTTGAGGGTTTGTTGGTAGGCAGGATTGCGTATGCGTGGCTGGAACATCGGGAAAGTTTTGGCCAGGTAGTGAGTATGGGCTCTCTTAGCTCCTTCGCCGAATTCGTCTTCGACGTATCTTTATTCGATTATAAGTTTGCTATACTGACCTCAACCCCACACCGAACGAACTCGCCCGCCCCTTGGAGCGCGTCCCACCGCGTCTCTATCGTTTGTTATCATTCCTAGTAACTCGTGTCACATGCGCTGGACTGAATCCCCCTCCGCATCCTCCGGGAATCCACTACTCCACCCAAGCTGGCCGGGCTCCGTCCTACCTGACCAGGCTGCTCTTGATCGCGAGCACATACGATTCGGAGGCGAGCATGAACGATGCTCTTCCAGCGAGTCTGAGGCTCGGTGCGTGTAGGGCTCTAGGTACGCCCCCCCCTCGCGCTCTACTTGGAGTGGCACTCCCACTAATAGCACGTACGCTGCAGGCATCTCTTCCACCCCACACTCGCATCTTATTCGCCCTCTGCGTGTTTTGAACCTACGCTCTTTTGCCTCGCTAACCCGTGCGCCCTGCGCCTCGACCTCAGCGTGCGCTTGGACGCGATGCTTCCTTCGATCGCAAGCGACTACGATTCAGACGGGCGCTTTAGGTACCTTCCCTCCTACTTGAATGGCTGACATACACGCTGCATTCCTCTTCCGAATCATCTGGGCCCCGCGCACGTTGACGTTCCCCCGTCTCAGGGCTAGCGTCTATCCTCACTCCTTCGCTTCCCCTCCCCATGTGCGACTTGCGTGCTCGAGGCTCTAGCGCTGGCTACCCTGGGTAGCTATGCTCGTACGTACCGGATCCGAGTCACCCCGAGATCCTTGGCGCCGCGCCGACTGCGTTCCTTTCTGGTGCTACGGTAGTACCGTCCTACCACGGATTGCCCCGGTCTCCGCCCGCCTACCGTCTCGCCTCGCGTCGCCGACGTACTCTCCGGGCGATACCGTGGCAGTGGCAATGAACCTGGTGGGACTGAAGACGTCAATGCAGTGGCGGCTATGCGGGCGCGAGCGTTGAGGCCCGTTTTCTTTGCTTTTGGTCTGGCAGGGCGGCGGATGCGCGTTTGTATTGACGTGTGCGATTACACCCGCACTATTCTCATCGTATGGATGCGCCTCTGGTGCGCAGGGCGGCGTTCCCGTCTCTGTCCGCACGGCGCACGACGTCCGTGTACCAGAAACATTCCAGGGCCGCGCGCGCAGAGGTATCCGCGACAGATGCGCCGAGGATTGGGGGCGGTTGGAACTAAGGCGCGGACACCGCAGCTCCAGTCTGGTGCAGCACTCCTCTGGCGCTCATTGCCCATGCTTTGGCGGCTGCGTTCTTTCCTGTATATCTTGAGTACAAAACACAGCACAACACCGCGCGCTCTTGACCCTCATCCCACCGCTTCGTAAGCATGGGCCATACCCCTTGGGAGGGACGTGGTCTCGACGACAGCTAGCCTTTCGTCTCTTTTCGGGGCGGAGAGTTCAAGTGCGGTTGTAATTCTGTTGTACAGGAGGTGACAAAAGGAAATGATGTTCAAGTCCAAACCTTCAACTTTGTCCCGGCCCGGCCTCGCCGCATTTACCATTCTCCCGCGACGCCTCCGGTTCCAGTGGCTCCGGACCCTCCATTGCAACTACGGCCTGCCTATCCGACATGGTGCTAAGCCGGGTATACCCGGGGCATACAAATATATCGTTAGATTCAGTGCGACTCTCTCGCCGCCTCCCTGTCCTAGCCGTCTCTTCCTGCCAGTGACGAATACTCTATCAAGTCCTTGCCAAGCAACATGTCGTATGTCCGCTGTTCGATTCATACTCATGAGCGAGAGATGTCTGGGATCCAATCGCCGTCCCGATATGTTTATCAATACCCGCTCCTCTTTACCCGGCATGTCGAAACACGCTAGTGGCGTGGCGCCTCAATTTCTCGCCAAGTTTTCGGTTTTCTTTATTCATCCACTAGGATATCTCCAGACCCGTGCCTCATCTTTTAAATCATCCACCGGGTACTACTAAATACCAGTGTGAGTAGGTGCTTTGTGGAATCCCGACTTCCTTAAACAGAGCAAGTGTTTTACCTATTTCCCACCGCGCAGCGCTTCATTTGGTGCCCGTCGAAAACGTCCTAAGTGGTTTTCGTTCTTTCCACGAAAGTGTGTTTATAACGCGCGCTGCACAGATCTTTCATTTCTTTTGGGGTTTATCTTTGTTATCAAGCGTACTGATGCCCCATCGAGAAAAGACTTCAGGAACAGCTTGCATTTTCTAATTTGGCTCATTCTCCATTCTCCGTTATTTTCGGGTCGAGGAAGATACGTCTGCGTTCAACTCAGGATGTATGCCCCGCGGATTTCAGTAACTAGCTCATTTAGGCAACTTCTCCGCAACGCACTTAGGGCATTGAATGCCATGCCAAGCACGAATGGAAAGTGCGCCGCTGACTCCTGGACAATTCAGTCGCATGTCCGGAAGCAGTCGGAACTTATTTCGAGATGCTACTTGCAGCGCCGCTCGTTATGCACGTCAACTTGGATCACCATATCGCTCGCTCTTCGCCACTGATGTGGTACCTGTTGCCTTAATACGCCAGTGAACGGCGCAACAACGGCATCGAAATGGCGAGCAATGGCCGCGGGATTTCAACATTACGGTCCAGCATAGAATTCGCTCTCTATGGGGCTAACATTCTGGGGGCGGATAAAACAATGATTCGTCTCAATTGCGCCTCTAGGGCATTATGAAAGACACCGACAACATATATAAGCATGTTCGATTTGCCCTTATCAGTCAGCACTCCAAGTGTCCCTTCCACCTCCCATAACCTTGAACTATCATGTTGTTCTCTCTTAAATCTCTGTCTAGCGCCATGGCTCTGCTGCCGTTGGTCGTCGCAAACATTCAAGACATCCAAACGCGTGGTACGGTGTCCCAGTAGCTTGTGGTTCTTGCTCGATATAATGACACGCAAGCTGCCGCAGACAACACTATCGAACGTCGAGTAGGTTTCCTCTTTTCCCTATCTGCTTCAAGAACAGCTGACTTTATTTTTATTTTATTTTAATGTTTTTTTAGCTTGTTGAGCCGGTGATCGCGATCAATCCCACCGATGCAAATTTCGGCATCTCAGCAGTGGCCCCGGGACGTTTTGTGACGTCGGCGGATGGAACGAAAATTTTCGCAGAGGCTCGCGGTAATCCTTCGAAACCAGCGATAGTCTTCATCCACGGATTCGGAATTGGAGCGATGGCTTTCAACGAAATCTTTGATGATCCAGACTGGCTCAGCCAAGCATACATGGTGAGTGACCGAAATGCTAGATTCCATACAATTTCCATCGCTAATTAGTAATATACAGGTTCGCTATGATACTCGGGGTCATGGGCGAAGCGACAAGCCGACCACCGCGGCAGCCTGGGTGTCACAGCGGCTTGCAGAGGACTTTGACGCGGTGGTGCAAAGTTACAATTTGATCAAGCCATTTGTATTGGGATGGTGAGCGCAGTGCCAGTGATGGTCCACGAAATATCTTCTTACTCGTATATCGTGGGGCAGGAGCATAGGCGGTACAGTCCGACACTCCGTCTTTCTCAATTTCTCACGGCCATCTTCATGCAGGAACTCATATTGCAGATATTTTATCCTTCCACCCCCCGAGTTACATCTCAGGTATCATTTACGATGCGGCCGTGCCAGATACGGCTTCCCTATTCAATGTTGGCGCACCTGGTCCCATCGCCCTCGTGCCGAGTCTCATTCAGACGACCAATGTCACTGAATTCCAGGAAGCTTATATTGATTTCATCAACCTCTGCCACCCCGCCCTCGAGTGGAACTTCTACCTCGCATGTCTCGGGGATGGAGTGGTTCAAACCGCGCGCCGCGACCGCATTATTGCTTGCTCGCACGCAGAACAGTACCGGGCTGCTCCAAGCCGGGACTTCAGGGGCATTGCCACTGTTGGCGATCTTCGGCGCAGATGATAAGGTTGTCATCAAGCAAGCCTCACTTGATGCAATTGCTGGGTGGCAGAGATTGACCGTCGTCACCCTCCCGGGCGCAGAGCACTTCACATGGATCAGCCGCCCGGTGCTCTTTAGGACCACAGTCTTGCAGTGGATTTCTCAAAATGCTTAGTCTCTCATAGACAGATGCAGACCTGACCAGTGGACTCGATCACCAGAAAATGGGATATATGGTTAGCTGTCTAAATGTGGTTTTGCTGAGGCAAATCCCCAGAAACAAAGTTTTACGGGGAAGGCGTTACAGTTATTAGCTCGAATTGAAGTCTCCAATCAAATTTATTTGAGCGTGAATTTAAGATTCGACAAATGAAGACAAAGCACGAAGGTTGGTCTGCCTTTGAATCGAGCTCTTTGGGCACAGGAAGTCAAATTCAAGACCCAAACCTTCGAATTCTAGGTAGTAGGAAGAGCTGAGACGGTTGCATGGCGAGGGCACAACTGGTTCTTGGGGTATAAAAACAGGTTGAGCATGGAAGCATGATCATGCATCAAATACAGAAGTGAGCGGTAATTGAAGGCACGAAAGTATGAAGCGTGCAACCATGGTTCTTCGAAAGTTTTCAGCAAAGAGTCAACGGTCAGAGTCATTGTGAGGATCGAGACACTCGAGAGCCTTGACTTCCCCTGCTCTTTCCGCCAAACTCCCCCGCGGGTTGAATCAAGTTGGCCGAAACAAGAGAGAACAACAAGGCTGCAAAGGGACTTTTCATAATTTTGGGCCTAAAAAGGGGCGGATCAGCAAAGCGACTAGAGACAAGGGCAGAGAGGGCAGTCGGCCTGCAAGCCCCACTGGCATGTAATCAGCGAAAGTAAATTCCATACTTGGTCGGGACAGATTCAACGAAAGGAACGGCAAGAAAAGGGAGCATAGTATCGGCTGCATCGCCGCATCAGTACTGAGAGATCCACAGCAGAGACTTGACTCTGAGTTTCAGATGGTCGCACCGAAGAACAGCCAACCAGAGATGCAGATGGTCCGAAAGCTAGCTGCCAATAATTCAACGTGACCGGGGGCCAACGAGTTGCGTGGCGCTGCTGCATCAAGGGAACTAGGAAGGTGGACCATAGAGGCAGAGAGTCCTAGGGCACTGTTTATAATTCCCCGGGCCCATTTTAATTCTGCGTTTATAAACAGGGTGTTTATAAACGCGTTTTTTAACACTCACCCAAATATGCTCAAAAACGGGGTTTCCAGTACCTTTTGCGATTTTTCGCCCAGCTTCCTTTCTGCGGCGTAAGCCAAGGCAACCTCCACACGCAGGACTCATTTCTTTGGGCCGGAAGAGCTGAGATAGACGTGGAGGTAGTTGCAGGCCAGCCGAGCTCGGTATATTGCATTTTGACAGTATTTCCGAATTTTTTCGGCCAGCCGTTCACACCCAGCCAACGGTTAGAAGACATTCTCGGAATATTTTTGGCACAGCGGGCATTCAATTTCTGGTCAAGTTTGAGTCAAACTGGTCTCCTTAACACAGCCAGTGCGAGTTAAAAACCAGTACTTTGAGCCAAGCCATTTAAAAACCCGTTTATAAAACCGGTGTTTATAACAATGTTGATAAACCGGACTAATAAACAACGCCCTAGCAGAGACCGTGACCGGAGAAATAAAGGCGCAGGTCGGAACCCTTCGGATCGCGTCGCCCGATCAGCCCGATCCCCTTTTGTTTAGCACCACCACATAAGCAAGGTGATCCCGACCTAACGGCTACCATGAAGTCTGGATACTGGCCTCATCATACCAGAGATTCGGTCGACTGCCAGACTCGACGATGCAACATGTCGCAGAAGCCTATCTACGCGGGGTTTGATTGGTAGGCAGGATTGCAGGCGTGGCTGCAGCATCGGGGAAGGTATTGGCCAGGTAGTGAGTATTGTTTCCCCCAGCTCCTTCGTCAAATTCGCCTTCGACGTATCTTTTATCTTATTATAAGTTTACTATACTGACCTGTCATACAGCCAACCCCACACCGAACGAACTTGCCCCTTGGAGCGCGTCCCACCGCCTCTATCGTTCGTTATCATTCCTACAAACTCGCGTTTCATACGCGGGACCGAAGCCATCTGCGCATCCTCCGGCAATCTTCTCCTCCACCCGGGCTTCGTACTACCTGACCAGGCTGCTCTTGATCGCGAGCACCTACGATTCGGAGGCGAGCATGAACGGTGCTCTGCCGGTGCGTCTGAGGCTCGATGCGTGTAAGGCTCTAGGTACCTCGTCCCTCGCACAGTCCTTGGAGCGATACTCCCATTTACAGCGCGTACGCTGCAGGATCTCTTCTACGTGTTTTGAGGCTACGCTCTTTTGCCTCGCTTACCGGTGCCTCCTGTGCCTCGACCTCAGTGTGCGCTTGGACGCGATGCTTCTCTCGAATGCAAGTGACTACGACTCGGAGGAGCGCTTCAGGTACGTCTAATCCGTGCGCTGCAGTTGGCTTCCGAATCATCTGGGCTTTGCACACGCACACACTTCCTTACTGTGCCCTCGAGGCTTGCGTGCACCTTCACCCTTTCGCTTCGCCTCCCCATGTACGACATCCGCGCCCGACGTTTTAACGCTGGCTACCCTGGGTAGCTATGCTAGTAGGCTCCGAGCCACCCCGCCCTTCTCCTCGGCGCCGCGCCGACTGCGTTCCTTCCTGGCGCTACTATACTACCGTCCTACCGCGAATCGCCCCTGTCTCCGTCCGCCTACGGTCTCGCGTCGCGTCGCTGAAGTACTCTCTGGGGGATACTGTAGCAGTGACGATGGACCCGGTGGGACTGAAGACGTCGCTGTCATGAGCGATGAGGCTCTTTTTTTTTCTTTGGTCGGGCTGGTGTGCAGGGCGGTGGTCCCGTCCTTGTCCGCACGGCGCACGACGTCCGTGTACCGGAGATGATGACAGCCAGGGGGGGCCACAATCGGGGCTAGAGGAGCGAACAGCGAGCGTCCCTCCTCTTCGAATGCGGCGCGCAGTTCTTGTGCTTGTTCGGTCGTTGCGTACACGAAACCGCGCAGCGAGGCGCGCTCCCGCTGTTAATGACACTCTTGGTTGGAGATTGTGGTGGCGATGCGCATCCCCATCCCGTGGCCGCGCGCGCAGAGGACAGGCACTCGTGGCAGATGCATGGAGGAGATTGTGGGCGGTCGGGACGAAGGAGCGAATGCCTCAGCTCCAGTCTGGTGCAGCGTTCCTCTGGCGCTCATTGCCCATGCTTTGGCGGCTGCGTCCTTTCCTGTATATCTTGCGTACACGACACAGCGCGGCACCACCCACTTTCCCCTTTCCCACCGCTTCGTAGGCATGGACTTAAGCCCATTGGAAAGGACGTAGGCTCGACGACAGCTGACCTTCCGTCTCTTTTCGGGACGGAGAGTGCAAGTGCGGTTGTAATTCTGTTGCACAGGTGACAAAAGGAAATCATGTTCAAGTCGAAACCCCCAGCCTTGGCCCGGCCCGGCGTCGTCGCATTTACCATTGCCCTGCGACGCCTCCGGTCCCAGTGGCTCTGGACCCTCCATTGCAACTACGGCCTGCCTATCCGACATGCTAACCTGGGGGCATAAAAACATATCGTTAGATTCAGTTCAACTCTCTCGCCAACTCCCTGTCCTGACCGTTTCTTCCCGCCAGTGACGAATAATTTATCAAGTCCTTGCCAAACAACATGTCGTACGTCCGTTCTTCGATTCATACTCGTGAGCGAGAGATGTCCGGGATCCAATCGCCGCCCTGACATGTTTGCTAAAACCCGGTCCTCTTTACCCAGCGTGTCGAAACACGCTAGCGGCGTGGTACCTCAATTTCTCACTAAGTTTTCGGTTTTCTTTATTCATTCGTTCTTGTGTACGGATTCGGCCACTGGTATATCTCCACATCCGTGCCTCATCTTCAAATCATCCACCGGGTACTGATGTTGGTGTGAGTACGTGCTTTGTGGAAATCCTCACAGCTGTTTCACCTATTGCATCTGCGCCGCGCTTCGTTTGGTGGATGAAAACGGCCTACGTAGTTTTTCGTTCTTTCCACGAGAGTCACACTGGACAGATCCTTTCATTCCTTCTGGGGTTCGTCTTTGTAACCCAAGGCCCGTCCAACCTGAATTCCTAGGGCTCCCTTATTTGTTACTTATGCCATTGAGAACAGACGCCCCCGTCCAGAAACAGCTTGCATGTTTCAATTGGGTTCATTATCCATTCTCCGTTATTTTCGGACCGAGGAAAATACGATGCAGGCCCTATTGATCTCATCGACTGGCTCATTTGGGTAACTTCTCCGCATCGCACTCACGGCATTGAATGTTATGCCAGTACGAACGGAAAGTGCGCCGCTAACTCCTGAACAATTCAATCTTATGGCACATATAGCATGCAAAAAATATCTGGTTACAACTCGGAGTTGAAAGCAGGATTTTGGATTACACCTCATACCGAACGCAAGTTCTGGTCTGCAACTTACAATTGAAATACAAAATTGTTCACAACTTGCATTATGAGGCCATCTCTTCTTGCAGGCCAAATTCCGTGTTTTACATTTTGCCAGGCTTGCTTCTGGGGACTTGGAATTGGAAAAGTTTCGAACTTTTGATGCAATTGATTGTAACAATGATGCCATTCCCGAACCGAAAGCCATAAACGGAAGGTGGTTGAATTTTCGGCACTCGAGGCCACTGTGCACCCGAGTTGATATTCCCTCGGCTTAGCAATGGAGTGAAGAATGACTTTATTGAGGGATGATGAAGAAAAAACACTTAACTTTACCTCTTCAAAGTCTTTTGCAAAGAGCATGTTAAACATCATAGTTTCAACCATCTCTTTAGATAATTCATGGGAATTCACTCCAGATGGTCTGGAAAGCAGGTCCAAATCGAGCAGATATTATCCGAAATCCTGCGTATACTACTGAGGAGCACGCCGAGATATGCCGTGAGCTAAACTGATCCCAAATCAAATCCAAACAAACACAATGTTGATAAGATGCGAGCCGCTGCCACTGGATGCAATCCAAATGCAATACATGTCACCCGACGCAAAGATGTAGACCAACACGAAAGGTAGTTACCCAACTGCTGAATTCCGATGTAAGTTGTGTTCAAAAACCCTGCAAAATTCAGGTAATTTTTGCATACTATATTGCCCATACAATCTCATGTCGGGAAGCAGTCGGAGGGTATTCGAGACGTTACTTGCAGTGCCGCTCGTTCTGCATGAAAGGTATGCGCGTCAACTTGTATCACCATATCACCCGCTCTTCACCACCGATGTGGTGGGATGTTATGCAAAGAGAGGTAAATTGCAATGCTCTTCCAAAGCGTCTCTGAGCGAACGGGAATAACCTGGAAGTGACGATGAATGCCATCTTTCAAACACAACAGGATTACGTGTTGAAATAAAGGTAGCCACGGCCTTTGCTCGGGAATAGCAGAAGACCCTCGCAAACGCGCAGGGGAATTCATTCGCAAACCACACGGTAATGATACGAATTAAACCAACTAGAGAGCATTTTACTAAATGGGAAAGAGAACGACGTAGAACACGGGAATGAAGGGGATGGGGCATGGCACAGTACCTGCGGCGTTAATACGCTAGTCAACGGTGCAACAACGGCATCGAAATGGCGAGCAATGGACGCGGGATTTCAGCATTACGGTCCATTGAGCAGCCGATAGACATCAATGCAGGCTTTGCATTAGGCATTGCAGTGTACAGTGTTTCACTTTTTGCCTTCATAGAAGAACTTCCAGATGGCGCCCTTCAACGTGGTAGTGGTATGTCTACGGTGCGGCTGACTATGTAACTTGAAATGCGAGGGTAAAACTTGGTTTTTATTCATGTTTGAACTACTTAGATTATATAGAGAGTTGTAGTTATGCCAAAAGGGAAAGGACGAAGGAAGTGATGTTCAGGTTTGGCAAGTTGTGCGTTCAGATCATTCCGGGTGATCCCGCATCAGTAGGTCTTAATTAACCCCTAATTTGACCGACCAGCAAAGCTAAGGCTTAATATTAAGGGCAATTTAAGGGTTAATTGAACTTAAGGGTTGTCTTAACTGGAACACTGGTCCAGTATATAATTCATTCTCTATGGGGCTAATTTCTGGGAAGCGAATAAAACAATGATTCGTCTCAATTGCGCCTCTAGGGCATTATGAAAGACGCCGACAACATATATAAGCATGTTCGAGTTGCCCGTATCGCCCAGCACTCCAAGTGTCCCTTCCACCTCCTACAACCTCGAACTATCATGTTGTTCTCTCTTAAATATCTGTCTAGCGCCATGGCTCTGCTGCCGTTAGTGGTCGCAAACATTCAAGACATCCAAACGCGTGGTACTGTGTCCCAGTAGCGTGAGGTTCTTGCTCGATATACTGACACGCAAGCTGCCGCAGACAACACTATCGAACGTCGAGTAGATTTCCTCTATTCCCTATCTGCTTCAACAACAGCTAACTTTTCTTTTTCTTTTTAGCTTGTTGAACCGGTGATCGCGATCAATCCCACCGATGCAAATTTCGGCATCTCAGCGGTGGCTCCGGGACGTTTTGTGACGTCGGCGGATGGGACGAAGATTTTCGCAGAGGCTCGCGGTAATTCTTCGAAACCAGTGATAGTCTTCATCCACGGATTCGGAATTGGAGCGATGGCTTTCAACGAAATCTTTGATGATCCAGTGTGGCTCGACCAAGCATACCTGGTGAGTGAACAAAATGCTAGTTTCCTTGCAATTTCCATCGCTAATTGATACTACACAGGTGCGCTACGATACTCGTGGTCATGGGCGAAGCGACAAGCCGACCACCGCGGCTGCCTGGATGTCTCAGCGACTTGCAGAGGACTTTGACGCGGTGGTGCAAAGTTACAGTTTGATCAAGCCATTTGTATTGGGATGGTAAGCGCATTGCCAGGGATGGTCCACGGAGTATCTTCTTACTCGTATATCGTGGGGCAGGAGCATAGGCGGTAGTACAGTCCGACACTCCGTCTCTCTCGATTTCTCACGACGATCTTCATGCAGGGACTCATATTGCAGATATTTTATCCTTCCACCCCCCGAATTATATCTCTGGTATTATTTACGATGCAGCCGTGCCAGATATGGCTTCCCTATTCAACGTCAGCACACCTGCTGCTGATGCCCTCCAACCGGGTCTCCTTACGACGACCAATGTCACGCAATTCCAGGCTACTTATATCGAGTTCATCAACCTCTGCCATCCCGCCCTCGAGTGGAACTTCTACCTCGCATGCCTCGGGGATGGAGTGGTTCAACCGCGCGCCGCCACCGCATTATTGTTTAGTCGCACGCAGAACAGCACCGGTCTGCTCCAAGCCGGGACTTCAGGGGCACTGCGGTTGATAAGATTGTCATGAAGCAAGCCGTACTTGATGTAATTGCTGGGTGGCAGAGATTGAACGTCACCACCCTCCCGGGCGCAGAGCACTTCACATGGATCAGCCGTCCGGTGCTCTTTAGGGCGACAGTCTTGCAGTGGATTTCTCAAAATGCTTAATTTGAGGTAAGCCTTGTGTTGTTGCTCTGATTTGACATTGTGATCCGTCACAAGGGAATCACCGTAACGGCGCTGAAAAAGGGTCTAATTAGAAACATCCTAGTCGTCTTTCTGTGCTCTGTAATTCTATTTTTATTTTATTTCGTTCAGTGTTCTCCAACATCTCAGTGCTATGAACGGTATGGTGCTGGTGTTTGGTATCCTGCCCAGAACCTCGGGCTCCGATTTTCCAAAAAGTTTTCCCGAACCCCAACATCTCTTTTTCCCCAGGCGTTTTGGATATATCCCTGGACAGATCTGAACGACGAGTTGCAACTTGATACACAGCGACCGTAGCACCTGTGGAATACTGCTTTGCAACAAAAAGGATTTCACCCTTTTGTAAAAACATTATTTGTGCCGACTGGCCTTAGACTCCCTGTTTCTGAGCAAGCCTCAACATTTTTACCCAAGTCAAAACCAGTGTCTCGTACGTCTATCTCGCCATCTTTTCCGGCTCGAGACATTGTGTATCTCTTTTTCGCCGGGAAAGCCATCTTCCGATATCTTGCTTTGCTCCTTGCCCGCGTGACGCATGACGCATGACCTCGACCAAAGTTAGGACCCCTGAAAATCAGTTTCGGAGTTTCATACAACAATCCGGACAAATTTGGGCTTCGTGGCCACCGACTTTGATGTGCTAGTACAGACAAGGTGGCCGAAATTTGAGAAGATTGGATACGGAGTCTGGACAAAGCTTGCGTGGGAGAGGCGGTTCAAACCCATTGTCTGCACTTTGTTTTGTGGACTCAAAGTCAACTTACCAGATTTGTTCGTCAAAGTGCAGAGCAGTGGCAGAAATTGTGCAGTAAGCAAAGTGTACAAGCAATATAATCCATTTTTACATGATACAAACCTTCATACTGGCATCCTACTATGGATGAGTACATAGTTGATGACAACGACTTTCAACAAGACAATACACGATGGGTGAAATCCGAATGGATTGGCTGTAACCGCACCTCATGCTTCGCTCACCTGCCTGCAGGGTCCATCATCCTTTGTATTTCAGATCAAGTGAAGCTGAAGGGGAATATGGCTGAAGTAATGCCAGTGACAGCTTTGAAATACAAGGAGCTGTATTCAGAGCAGCGGCAATTGGTTCAGATGATGACTGTTCTGGATACTGTCCAGTGACAGGGCAAGGCTAATGTGAATGTAATGGACCTCGAGGAGGATGACAATGTAGATTCATAGCAATTTATATTTTTTCTGGATTTCTTGTGATTTTCTTAGAAGTTTTTGAGGTTTGAGCCCAAATCCAGACAAGATTTTGCCAAAATCCAAGGGTATGATATGAAATCCAGACAAGAAACTGACAGACCTTCTGCAGGAAAGTCCAGACAAGAGGTTGGGGAGGGCCGATTTTGGTATCAAACTCTGAAACCGATTCTCCTGGGTCCTCCAAAGTTCGACATCAGTCCATGACCTGTGATTGTTAATTTGAATGAAAAATTCTAGTATGTAGACTATGTGTTGACATGAGGTCTGCACCACTGGTTAGCATTAGCCAACAATGTGCACTGACCTGGCTCATTATCCATACTGATGAGGGGGAATTACAGCTGTTTGCATAATTGATGACAGTCAGCAAAAAAAAAGAAACAAAAGCAAACATTTGATCCGGCCGCTTGCCTCGGTTATATCTCAGTCATTTCTGAACAGATTTCCGCAATTGTAGGTGCATTCAAATGGGAAGAAGCGGCGCTTTCGATTCATGTTGTTCCCACCCTGGTGTTGCCAATATCTTCCTTGATAGAATTTCGGGCTATTTGATTTCAACTCCAGAATGCTCATCTCATTGTTCGGTCAATTCTGGGCCGATTTACTTGATTCCGGGCACAATTGAAAGCCTACACCAAGGCAAGATAATCCTCGGCAAAAACATATGTCACATCATCTTTGAACTATTTCCTAGTGCAATTCACTGCTGCATATATAAATTCACCCAGAGCAAGGTTGTTTTTGCATCAAAGCATTTTCTTCTCTGCCGAGGTCGTATGCCTGAACATTCCCTTTCATTTGGACCTAAATATGAAGCAATCAGCTCAGATCTGATTGAGTGCCGGCCGGGGCATGTTGGGGGTCTGGTTCAATCAGCAGATTTTGCAGCAATGGGACGAGTTGAAATTACATATTAAAGTAGTCAATGATTGACAGCGCTGCTTCTCGCCTGTTGAACGCGCCCAAGATCGCATCAATCAGTTCCAAATTGAACGAGATAGAAGGCCGGCAGCCAGCCGGATCATAAGTTTGTTTTTCTTTTCTTTTCAGGCTGACTGTCATCAATTATGCAAACAGCTGTAAGGAAAGGGAGCCTAATTTTTCTATGTAGAACAGCTTGTCTATTTATCAATGAGAGTTGGCAGCAACTCCAAAAAGGTCGTCACTGCAGCATAACAACCCATATATGTATGGTGGTCAAAGTGCACATTTAATTGGCCGCAAGATAAAGTGGTGATTTCGGGCTTACCACAAGAAAGATAGGTGATTTGATGCCTTCCCCGCAAGAAAGATCACGATAATCACGTCGCTTAACTTGCGGGGAAATCGTGGCATCCCGCAAGATATATATAGTCATCGGCCGCAAGATACATAGTCATCCGCAAGATAAAGATAAGTTGCACCCGCAACTTTTATAACCTTTTGCAAAACCTTTTTCCAAGCCTTCCTGCAATAAACACAGGTAAGCTTGCTGGAGCAAAGCAACAATTAATTGGCTGTACATAGGCCTAGAGCATAAAAACGAGTGATCGAGTCTGTGTGAGGGTCTATGATGAAGTACTGAGAAAAGGTCATCTGAGGAGGTACGCGAGGTAGGCAAGTAAATGAGTGATGATTTGATGGGATATGAGGTCACGAAGAGAGAAGCGACGACATAAGGAACGTGGGTAGGATATTGATCTGGTTGAAAGATGGCACAAGTAGAAAATAATTGATAGACTGCAGATCAATGTAGCTAATTGGTGCATTGGAATCAATGAGTTAGAGCTACTCAGGGTTTGTCCCAAATAGTGGAGCTGGATTGCAGAATATCTAGCCAGTCCTTTGTAAATGGGCCTAGTGGACAGCCTCAGGTTTGAGATTGTCGCTGAAAAAGGGCTGCCGGCTGAAGCAGCATTGGCAGACCCAGATGGGGGCAATGTGGAGGAGAAATCCAATAAAACCACTATTTGGCGTGCATGATTTTGACCGATCCAAGTTTGACTATTCCTTGCAGCAATCAAGATTCCAGTCCAGTAAGGTGTCCTTTCCTCCAGAGATACTAGAACTGAAGGATTTAACGGCCTTCTGGCTCAATTTCTCATTTATCAATCGTGTGAGTCTTTCAGGTTCATCCACCTCTCTATTGTTGTGCTCACCTCAGACCTTTCTTGATCATTTCAGATTCAGACACATCAAAGGAAGGCTGTCAATTTGATTCCATCCTTTTCTACATACGCTAGCAAATGGTGCTCAGTTGAAGCCTTGTCTATGACACATCATAGCACCTGTTGAGGATGCCAAAGAGCTTCCTTTTTTGGCAAGGCTGCCCATCTTTTATTACCATGGATCTGGTGGCGGGGATGTCGATGATCCAAAGAGTGGATCGGTTTCTGCATACTAAGCTAATTAACCAGCGGATCAGAAGTTTTGCTGAGTAATCACAACAGAGGTGTTGTTTCCGCAAACAGCTATCGCTGTAATTACAGTTGGGAAGGGACATATCATAGGGATTGTGAGTAATTACATACAAACTGACTGAAATATATCCAGGTTGAGAGACTCACAAACTGATTGAGGCACAGAACAGGAAAAAATTATTACAGTACTACAATGCGTACAGCCGATTAATTGTGGCTTTGCTCCGGGCAAAGTGACCTGTGTTTATTGTAGAAAGGCTTTGAAAAAGGTTTTACAAAATGTTATAAAAGTTGCGGGTGCAACTTACCTTTATCTTGCGGACGACTCTGTATCTTGCGGGCGACACGTCTATATCTTGCAGCCGATGACTATATATATATCTTGCGGGATGCCACAATTTCCCTGCAAGTTAAGCGACATGATTATCATTATCTTTCTTGCAGAGAAGGCATCAAATCACTTATCTTTCTTGCGGTAAGTCCGAAATCACCACTTTATCTTGCAGCTGATTAAATGTGGACTTTGACCGCCATATATATGTGGTCATTTCCATGGCACCAAAATGGTGAAGGATTCAAGTGTAAACTCATGTATAAATAATACCAGACATGATGCTGAGGACTGACACACATAAATTAAAATCCAGAACACTGAAGAATACTCAAGCTGTTTTACCTGCAGAAAAGCATCCGAAGTGCATTGAAATAAAATAGTGTAGTGGGAGCAAGGAGCAAGGGAAATCAATTTGGATTTACCAAGTGTGATAGTGTGGGAACCCCAATGGTAACTTGCAGAGGTTAACTGGACCACCACTTGTCACCACATAACCAAACAGAACCAGAACAAGTTGAAGCTGGGATCCTATAAAATACAGTACAGCAGGTTTTATTTTCCTTATTTTCATATTTTCACTCATAGGATTCAAACGAGAAAATGGCTGGAGGTGATATCAAGATTTAAAACGGTGATTATAGCAAGGATTGAACCCACGCCAGGGGAAAACAATGACCAAAGCAGATGCCTAGTCACAATTTTCATTAGCTTTAGAATCTAATAAGAAGTTAAAAAGCCTTCAAAACTTCCAGGTCGCAAAAAGCCTCATCCCGATTTCTTGAATGGACGACTACTTATTATATAAGTATTTGTAAATAATTCATTAATGATAACACTCTGATGTGGTTTTCATTACTGAAGCGAAGCCTATGCAGGTCTTGGTATCATTTCCTTATTGGTATGTAGCATTATGGAATATATACCCTACTGTCGCATATAGCCGCCTTGTGTTCAATTTCTCGTCTCTGCTTCAAACGGCATGACTTGTACGCCTGTATCCTGGAAACTGCTCTAGCATCGATGTATTGAGAGTATCGAGCTCCGGACAAGTCAGTTGCGCCAGAAGAGGCCCCGTCATTTCCGAAAGTTTTGTCACAATAACATCAACGAAGTCCGCCAACCCGTTGAGCGCGTCGGGAACGAGAATCCGCAACGCCTGAAGGACGAAGCAGGCTGCGTTGTCATCTTCGAGCAGCATCTCGGCGTTGTACACACCCCCCCGTCAGGTTCCCGATATCGATGGGTGCGTAGGTGTTGGTGCCGTTGATGTTCCCGCCGATTGTTAGCAGATCGGGGTATTTCAGCCACATGGGAATCAGGTCGGAGAATATAAGTGGTTCAGTGTACTGAAGGAGAAAGGGGGCGGCGGCCCCATTTGGCCGGGATCTGCTCGTGACCGGGCATGTACTGCAGTGTTCCGTCCGCGGCAGCGGTGATGGCGTACATGGATTTCAGGACTTCGCCGTTGAGGCAACCCTCAGGACACTCAGCAGAGTTATGGCCATTGTACCGGGGATGAGCATATGCACGGCGCAGGATATCAGCTGGAGAGGAGCGATGATTTAGAACAGATAAAGGACCATATTCTGGATGTGACTCGCCATTTCTACTGGACCACAAAAGAAATAGGGATTCTGGGCGACAGACTGTTGAAACCGTGTTTGACGGTGTTGGTAAATGACGTCGAAATTGTAGTTTACAGAGGGCCCTGTTGCCTGTAAATCATAGAGAGCCTGGAAATATGGCAGCTGCAGGTGATAGTTATCACCACTGCACAGCACCATTGAGTCCCAACGGAGGAGTCAACATATGTTCCATGACGCACTTGAACTGATAAAACTCGCCGCATGTAGGAGAAGAGTCGCATTTGAACTGGTTGTGCGTGCCGGACAGGCCTGTCGGCGGTCCTATAGTCATGGAGTTAGGGAAGACGCATCAGAACCAAATTATGGAACCTGCCTACTATTCCCCCGAGGATCCCAGTGAGAAGACCCGGCGGGGGTGCACCTTCAATGGAGAGAGGGAAACCAGGGGGAAAGCAAATCAGCTCCGAGGAGCGCGAGCGCCGCAGCGCCAGCTGCAAAATCAAGCCCAAACCCGAATACTAAATGTGTGATGAATAAGTATTGATATTTTGAGGTATAGATAAAACACAATCGATACCTTCGTTGGACTGTGTAATGGCCTCATTGAAAGTGACAATTCCATTGTGAGGAATGAAATTATGGTTGGCTAATGCGTTCAGTCACGGACAAGGCCCCCGGAAATCGCCTTCTCCGGGTGGTTGAAAGGCATGTTCTCCGGTGACGTCGATAATTTGTGCCGAATCGAAGCCGGCCAGAGTGCGATTGGTGAGGCGGGCAGTGAATCCGTCAAAATAACTGCTAGGAAATGCGGCACATGGATGAGCGGCTGCTATTAGGCGAGGACAAATGAGGCGAAACGCATGTTGAACTGCGAGACAAGGAAACGCACACTGAAGCTTTAAAAGAAACTGGACGTGTCGGTATCTCCGATGGTCGGCCTTTAGGTTCAATGAATACAGAAGTAATAAGGACTTAAAGAATGTATTAGTAATCAAAACTTATTGCGGTTGAACCTCCTCCATAAGTGCAGATCGCAGCAAGTGACAGAGATATCCTAAATTCAGGAACAGAAATGTAAAGCAGTAATACGGAGAGTGATCCCGTGGTGCAGACTGGATGCAGTTCTGTTGGAATATTCCAGCAAGGCGCCACATACCCGACACGTAGAATGCGCTGGCACATACATGAAGAATGGCAACGGTTTGCATGGATATGCATAGCCTTGCATAGCCTCGAGACGCGTGTAGTTTCAGCTGGCCTGAAACCACTGATTTCTTGGACTCACATTGTTCTACGGACTTTGTTTATAGTAGCTTTGTACCATTGTTCTCGAGGTATAAAAGCCCTGGAGAGTTTGCAAATAAATACACTTTCTTGCTCCCCCCCACTCATTTGGACCCCATATTCTTACAAGTTCAATATAATATGTGTCGAGGCGAAGAGCGGTTCCCCCATCCTAAAAATTGTGCGGAAATCGAGGAACAAGACGTTCCGAATAGAAAAAGTCTGAATATCTGCAGCCATGGGAGGGATTGGTACTCACCCTTGAATATGAAAATGGAAGGCATAAATTAAAACGACCGTAGTGTTCGATTGGTAGGCAAGGTCCCGAGTGCAACATGCGCTCGGAACCAGCCTTGAACAATGAAATTATCAATGTAGATATACTTCAGCTTACCATCGTCTACGCAGACAAGGTCCTTATGAGACATGCTGCTGTGAACAAAAGCGAGGCCCTGACCGCATAAACAGAGGGTTCGAAGCCAGACAGCTTAGGTCTAGTTCGGACAGAACCAGGGATCTCGTCGAGATTTGGTCGATATGTGGGCAAGATTTGAAGGCCGAAAAGACTTTTGGGGTGCGGAATTGCATCCAGATCACCATAAATGGTTGAACCAAGGAGATTTTACATATCTGGCGTTGTGAGAACAGGAAGTATATTACCCTTTCTGGAAACGCCACCTAGGTCCTGTTCGGACGAAATTTAGCCAATCTGAGTAAGTTGGGGTGGCTCTAAAGGGATAGTCCCGGGTCCTGTTTAGACCGAAAATTCTTCTGTGCATTTCCATAGTATGAACTGTTCGGGAGAATCATGCAAATTTGCCGTATAGTGTGTCCATATTGCCGCAAAGAGTTTTCGTAAGTAGTGCATATGGTACGAATGGTGAAAAGCCTTATCTGCGAGCGAAGAATTTGGTTTCATTAAACAAAGATGATGACAGGACTTTGACAGACCATGTACAGCGTGTATGTGTAGGGCTCCAGCTAGTTTTACCAATGAAGTTCAAATAGTCTGGCTGTGAAATGCAGACGGCATAAGATAGTCTGAATGAAGGTTAAAATAATTGTGTTCAGGGATCTATACCTGATTCTACCCGCCTTTCGCACAGTGCTCTGCCAATTAAATAATTAGGGTGTGTGTCTATGTAAAAGATCTTTGTCTGACACTTTCTGGATGTGGAGAGGATGCAGGTCTTCTCAGTCACGTGGCAGTCATGGTACTTTCACCCAGCCCATCTTTGTCTGTTATTTTTGCGGGCTGAGGTTTTGCGCACAAATTGGAGAATTTCGCTTCAAAACTAGCCGGAGTGCAGCACCGTGCATATGTTAAATTCACCCTGGACTAGCTATCCAGCCAGCAACTCCATATGTAGCGCGGCTGAAGTGCAGTAAGACACATGATTCCGATTTCATTGAGCCCCAGAACTCCTGGGGTCAAAGTTAGCATGGAACTCATCTTTAAGCCACATGGTAAATCAGGTAGTAGATCGAAGATAAGAGAATAAAGATGTTGAGCTTTTGTTTCACATCCATTCATCCAAGCACTGACTACTGTATATTATTTCATTCAATTTGGCAGGGGGTGTGACCCGTAACCAAAAAAGCCTTTTTGACCCTTTGGCAACCAACGAAATTTGGCTTGGCACCTCTAAAATTTCGGCATTTAGGATCAAAATTTTCGAAAATTCTGTCTTTTTTGCACCTCCAAGAGAGATTTGGCCCAGATGTCACAGATTTTACATTCGGCACTGGGCACCGTGATCTGTGACCAAGACCAAAATTTGTCGCAGCACAGGGGGTGTGTGATGCATGACTGCTGATGAGCAGCAAATGAACCCACACCTGGAAACACATTATTTCTTGCTTTTCATGTGTGCTACATTCACAATATGTCATCTAAGAGAGGCAGTACTGAGTTCCCAAAGTAGCTGGCTTGTGGCCAGCATCACTAGAGTAATGGGATGGTGTCCCAAGGGTAACCTTGGGCATCTCTGGCATATGCTCACTCTGAAAACTGTAAGAGACAGTGTAGCCCAATTAAGCATAGGGGTTCCACACCAGTTATGACTGTCCCCAGCTTGGGGACAAGCAACTCAAGGTGTTGGGTGATTCTATTATATGTTGTTTTGGCCCAGTACACATTCATGTTGACTCAGGTGACATTGGGAGTACCAAATCATGGTGTTCTGACTGTTCCTGAGGCTCAGAGCTACCAGGATAGAGTTTGATGTGGGCTACCTTGTGATGTTCAGATGATCAGCAACTTGGGAACCACAGGTTTCCCCTTTCTGGGGTTAATAAACCTTGTTTCTCAAGAACCAATTCCAGGACATCCTTCAAAGTTGGGTATCTTTTGAAAGCTACAGGTCCAGACTTTACAGTTCTGATGTGGTTTTTCAAGGGATACCTCCAAGACGCGAGGAACACCTCAAGGAGTGCATGGTGAATAACTGACTGAGATGATCATCTCATGTGCAAATCATTACAAAGGACAGTTGGAATAGACCCAGAATGACTCAGTTGACCTCACTGACCAATTGGATTTGTTATATTTTAGTTGCCAAGACAGATACATGCACTCTGGAGCGGCTAAAAGGCTATTTTACTCATTTCTGTTATTGTCATAGCCATATCTCTGTTTGTATAAGTCGTTTCAGGTGTTCCTGGGAACAACACAGAACCTTCCCCCAACTAGTAAGCCTTGTGCTTGCACCCAAGGGAAGATTCTTGTCAATCTTCAGATCACCTACAAGCCTAGCTTGTAGTGAATTGGAATATCATTGGTTGTGAAGGAATCTGAAGTCATCCCCTTAACCAGAACACATGGAACATCTGAGCATGGCTCTTGAACTGTATTGAATCACTGGTCTTGGATCTTGAATCGTCTGTATCCTATTGAATCACCAGTCTTGGACCTTGCTGTGATCCAAAGATACCCCATTCATTGCTCATTGCCACTTCCTTTTCAACCACATTCCTTTCAAACCTTACTCAAATTGATGATATGTTTTGGATGGTCCCAAAATCACGGCTTGGCCAGCTTATTGTGGCCACATTGCATTGAAAGGTGAAATTTAGGTAGTCAGTGCACACCAATGGTTGATTGTACTTCAGCAACCCCAAAGTTGTTGTTCGAGGACAGGGTGATGTCTGGATTCAATTTTTGAATCCATTTGTCTTCTGTGATTCGGAAATCAATTATCACTTTGTATCTTAAGCAGATGTGGTGATTTTGTATGTACATGTTTGCCATTACCTCAATTTGACACTTTTTTCTCAACCATGTTCCCTGCTCCAGTACATTGGCCCCAGCCCTACCAAATTAATTACCTTGCCTCTTCACCCCCAAAATTGAGGCCTGATGGTGAGCCACTCAGCTTGATCTGCCCATATTCTTCCAATTGGTCAAAACTACCAAAGTCAAGTTCAATTTTATGTCCTTACACCTTGCACGGGCTTGTTCCAACCACACCACATTGAAATCCAATGTGCAATTCTGTGCGGGCAAGGTTGTTGGCCTACAGAAATTCAAAACCATTCACAATTTAGCTTTGAAAAAGCCCGGCTGATTCCCTCCTGCTCCACTCTACAGCAGTCACCCAACCTATGGTTGAGCGCTCAATGTACAAACCTTCTTCATTTCATTTTCAGGGTTTGCCCGCCAACAGATGTATCCGAAATCAACTTTGATCCAGAGAACTGGACCCACCACTGGGTTATTTCAACCTCCCCAATCAGCCTCTTATTTTCCATTCAAAAACGACTGGTGTCTTTCTTGTCCTTCTTTCTTCCCAACACCCTTGATCAACCCATATTGTTTCACTTCATCACTCCCTCTGTGTGATTTCATTCATGTGTTGTCTTTCATGAGTTAGCAGTGCTTGCAGTACAACTCTGAGGTGCATCAGACTTTCCCACAAGATCACATACTCATAGAGAAGTATGTTGGTCTCCAGCTCCCTTCTCTTCCAAAGCATCCAGCCTGGGCATTATAATTACACTCCCTTTCTGTCCCTGTTTATGACAAATTTTGCCGTCTCATAGTTTTCATCAGATTCAGTTTGTTTCACTGCTATATCTACTTGCCTTACCAGAGCGCTGGTGTCTCTTCCTACTATTCCGTATTTAGTTTTTTTTTGTTCTTCTTGACAGTGAGCTATCAGTTCAAGAGGTTCAAAATTGTTCTCATCCTCTGAATCCTTTCCAGTGTGCTGATATTTTGGGTGCATTACTGTGCTGAGGTATTTCCGCTTTGTACACGGTCTTTGGTATCAGGTGGCGATCAAGAATAACCGATGGATCAAATGAAGCCTACCACCCCATCCGCCGTGGGTTTTCCTATTGCGAGGATATAAACACTGACTGGTTCAAATCAGTGCGGTGCATCTTTGTCCAGCTGAATGTTTTCCTTCAATCTAGCATGGGTTTCTGCTGCTTCCCCATGTGCAGAGGTCAGCCGCTCCAATCAGCTACTTGCCTTTGTTGTGTTACATGACATGTTATATCATCCTACATGGACATTAATGTATTCTTTGTAGTTTTGAGTCACTCTGTCCACGCAGCTGTAGCACGGCATGCTTATACACATACTGTAATCTTCGTGGAATTTCTCAACAGCCTCATGAGGTAAGTATGTGTCATGCTCAAGGCCAGCAGTTAAGTGTTTCAATGGCAATGGTATGTCCGAAGTTAAGTCTATTCCCAACATATGTTTCCCTCGCCTTGGTTTTTCTATGGATGTGTCCTTATCTCTCTGTACCAATCATGCCACATTCACTCGCAAATTCGATTTCAGATTTAAAAGGGGGGAGGCGCGCTTTGTACTGGGACTTGATTTTGTCACAGATTTTCGTACCATAGGCTCCTGACCAGCCTGCCTACAAATGGCAAAGAAATGTGGCGAACACTTTGCCATAGGCAGGCTGGTACAACTCAGGCCAAACAAAAGGCCTGGGCCTGGAGCTCGAAATTTCAAGTAGTGCCGATCATCAGCATCACGCTGCGATCAATTTCCTACTAAATTCAGTCCCCAGAACTCACCTGCAACAAATGTAATCAAAATTCTGAAGAGACAGAATTTGAGAGGAGGGAAATTGGAATTATCCTTCCCTTTGGAGTTTTTCCAAAAGATGTGAAATGAGCTCAGGACAAAGGAAATGAAAAATGATCGAACTCCGTGCCCAGGCCTTTTGTTTGGCCTGAGTTGTACCAGCCTGCCTACAGCGACGTGCTCGCCACATTGTTGCAACTTGTAGGCAGACTGGTAACGAGCCTACTTTTGCCGTATAATATTAACCAACGATAAGAGACCTGCTTCAATTATCATAATTCAAAAGTTAGGTTGATGGTCTTTCAACTGCGGCAGCCTGCGCTTACGCTGGAGCGAAGCGAAGGCATGTCTTGTATAGTCATAATATAATGTAATGCAATCCGGCATAATCCCAGAGCTTAAAATTATGGCCTCGAGATATTTAATCATAAACTTAAGATTATAATGCATTATATTCAAATACCGTATTTTTTCGTCCAATTCGGAAGTCACGCATCACGCACCCCCTTATCGGTATCGAATTTTGGTCGAGGTCACACATCATGCGGATGTTTGTCGAACCTGGCGACCGTGACATAAATCCCAAAGACACCTGGAATACACGAAAAAAGTGATTTATGTGTTGAAAGTTGAAATTTTTGCTGCTGTATGCAACATTTTGACTCGAATCGAGGTATCGAATTGGTTGAAATGGTCACGCGTCACACCCGGTATCGAATTGAACGAAAAAAATACGGTACACATTGATCAACGCCGTGATCTTCACTACTACCACTATCTAGTAGTCACTGCATTTCGGCCGCCTCGACCGACCCCGCCTGAGTAATCTACTGTCTCAACCATTCCTATTTGATTAGTATTCTCGTCGCACAGGTGTCTCTGCACCATCGCAGTACTGTCCTGACCAGTGACGAACGAGGTCCAAGTGTCGTACACAGGTCCTGCCACTCGGTCTCCCTCTCCTCATCATGTGGTGGGATCACCTGGCGGAACGAGCACAGGCCGCGTATCATTATAGCTACTCTCTCGGGAGATCCTGCCGCCTGTGGAGCGTCGAACGACTTCTCGGTCTTGCAGGTTGTATTCACTACTTAACCCCGTTCTTCCGCTAATACCGCCGGGATCATGAGTCAGTACCTGCATGTCGAAAATGGAGCCCTATGTGCAGGCGCCGAGATTCAACGTCGGCATCGGCCTATGCGGTATATTCGTGAGATTCGAAGTGGCCTTGCTCACTTTTCTTCCTCGAACCCTTTACGACACAACTCATCTCTGTAATTAGCTCAAGGTACCGTCCCCCGGGTTGTGTTCTCTTCGTCGTGCTTTCTCTGTCTATGCGCCTGACGATTTTTCTCACATTCCTTCCGCGCAAATCGTGGAATTCGACTCCACTATGTCCCTTTCATAATCGCCTCTGAAACGAGGTTCGAAACCTCTTGCGTTCTGCCGTTCGATATCTAAATCCGTCCCGCTGCCGTCACCAAACAGATCCACGGATACGCTTCGTTGGGGATGTGGCCTCTCACGTATTTCACGCGTTGTACAGACCTCGTCGCATTCTCGAGAAAACCTCCTCACCGGCAGCAATGTCAAGTCGGTCGTGCTTTGGAGGTCAGAGCCCGCCCCCGGTGAGCTCGGTCATACACTGAGTATTATTGCTCTGTTCTTCCGTTATAGATGCGCGATTAGCGACCATCAGGATAGGCCGGGCGGCCCAAACCACCATTGAACTCACCAGTCGAGCCGTCCAACGGCGAAAGCATAGGAGAAGACTTGGCGCCTTGAGTCTCCTTGACAGTTCCGTTCTTCGCGCCTGTGCTATGTAAGCCACCAGATGTTCTACCTACGTCCGGTAACTTGATAAGCTGTCAAAGTATGGAGTCTCCCGCCATTCGATCCCACCACTGCTGTGAATAATATTAGAGAGGTTGCGGTGAGCCACCAGAGCCACCGGGAGCCACCTGGTGGCTCTAACGGCATGCGGTGCGGAGTGGCTACCGCATTTGATGGCTCGGCTGGTGGCTGAAGGTATGACGTCAAACAATTTGTTTTTCTTCGTCTTTGTCCATCTAACAACTGTGCCAGTGCAAAACCAGTCTAGACAAGCGAAAGAGATGAGTACAGACATTCCACACCCTTCTAAGGAGCGCAAAAACCCCGAGCCCACCGGCCCGGCAGTAGCCACTCCACTCCGCATGCCGTTAGAGCCACCGGGTGGCTCCCGGTGGCTCGCCACAACCTCTCTATTAACACCACCGACGATTGGCCATTGTGCACTGCATCTCCGGCAGCGCTTTCGAGGCGAAAACTCTTGTGGATAGCACAGCCCCCTACCCGGTGCTCAGTCACGGAAAATCGCGCGAAACCAATATAACACGCTATGTTATAACTAAGAGATATTTATTGACGTTCCTTCGTCGTCCGTCCGTCCTCATCGATTAACTTCGTCCCCCATCGATTCACTTCGTCCACATAATGGTGGTGCCAGATACGGACCCTGCGGTGCTGAGCGACCAAGCGCTGTCACTGCTCCCTCCCGAACTCGCCACACAGCTCCTACTCAACCGATACGTGTGGGCGGGAACTTCGGCGGTGCGTTACATGTCGTCGTCTTCCGCCATTTTCTCATCTGTCTCTGATCAGGTATTCATATGGGACATTCTGAGCAATCTGAAAGGGGACTACATGTTACTTTTCAAACTTAAACACAGGTTGGGGTGGCCAGTAGCGGCGTATTTTCTGTCGAGGTGACTATAGACCTTTTGCTCCCACTCTCATATTAACATCGCGCAGAATCACCTCCGCCGCAGCTGTGCTTGGATCTGTAGTTTTCCTGAGTACGTGGGTAGCGTCCTGCCAAAAATACTCCTTATGGTTACGCAGCCTATCCTGTGGGAGACTGTCGGGCCTTTCAGCTTGGGATTGCACTCCTCTTTCCCATCGTCATCCCTTTGACATCGCTCCTTTTTTTCTTCCGCGTGCGTGCTGTATACTGCTGTGCACAGACAGTGACTATCGTCTTTGGCCTCATGTGGCTCGCCGTGCTCGGAACGAGCCTCATTATTCCGATTGCGACCCGCGGCGTCAACATCGGACCCACCCCTTACTGTAGTCTGGGCAACCTGGCACCGTATGCCGAGACCGTCGGTCTCAATCCAGGATTGTTCGACACCGCAGTTTTCCTCGCCATCTCGTACAGGCTCGTCGGAAATACTCATGTCGAGTATCGTTCTTGGAGACAAAAAGCACGCGCATTCTTCACAGGGGCATACCTTCCGTCCTTCTCCAAGTCCCTCTTCATAGATGGCCAACTCTATTATATGTCAGCCTTCCATCGGTGGTTATTCACTCACTGAACCTCTTCATTCTCAGGATTACTGTGGTCACCAATATTGCGGCCTTCATCCTGCTGTGCTTTCCTGTTCTTGGACCTGCGTACCGCAGCTTCCTAATTGTCCCCAACGTGATGTTGACAAACATGATGGCGTGTCGTGTGTACCGACACACACGACTGGACCTCGCGCAGCAATCGTTCCTGTTTCCCACCACCCACCGTGGCGACCTCGCCGAAAATATTGAAGTTGAATTGGGTGCCCAAACCCACTCGTTACACTTCGCATGTCCAAAACACCAGACGGAAATAACAACAGACTGCGAAGCAGGAGAAACCGAGGATACGCTGGAAGACAATGGGGAATGCTAGTCAAGGTCTTTTATCCGAACTATGGGCGGTTTGGTATCGGGGATCATAACACCAAAGGTTCAATTCAGCTCAATTCAGCCGTACTGGTACTATTGTATTGATCAAATATTATGCCTTTTGAAACCATGACCCCGATTCGAACATACATGCTGGGCGTCGTCGTTAACGAGGAGCTCGCATGTGCCCGGGACGCCGGCTTTTTGGTTACCACAGCCTGCCCAAATGGGAAGTGTCTCTCAAATGATATATCACCTGCATCTTTGGGCCAAAGTTCTGGATATAACACAGACCATTTCTCTCTCGAGATGGTGAAATATCATCCCCCCAGGTGCTGTTGAATATATCGCAGTTTCAGGCAGCTTCCTTACTCCATCCTTGTTCGAGTTGCATCCGTGCTGGCACTTGGTACAAAGATACAAAGATGCCCTTGCTTGTGTGATTTGGGATTTGGGTATGCAAACCTTTGTGTGTGATGCTTCTCCAGAGTTGTGCCAGCCTTTTGACCTCAGATTACTCCAAGCTTTCTACACTTCCAGCCGCAGACCAAGACTGATCTGTCGCGTGATTGATACGCGAATATGGTGAGTCGTCGGACTTTTCTCTGTTGGTTCATTCCCGTCTTCGTGGCCTATCACACCAGAATAGTATCCTGACTTCTATCTGATGGACAGAATATTGGACAGTCGAATTTAAGTTAGATGTTGAACCGAGGTTTGCGGGCATCTTTCCCACGGACGAAAACTATTGAGCGCCGCCCAGTGAGGCTGTGGTTAAGGCATGGCTTGAAATTCAATCCCCCCCTTTAATTTCAAGTCATGCCGACCAACGACGGAACTAACTCATCAGCCATCTCCCATACATATTCAGGTCCCTTATATTGAGTTTTCCTCGATTCCTCTTTAACTCCCACTAGTAGTGTTGCCCCGACTCAGAAAATCGAGTCGCCACTTGTTGAGTCGAATTGATTTGGAAGTCGACTCGGTCAATTCGACTTGGGCGTTAAATTCAAGACCTAAACCTTCGGATTTTAGTTATAATAGGGGGAGCTGAGGGGGTTTCATGGTGAGGGCATAACTGGTTATTGGGGGTATAGATTAATGTTGCCGCGACTCAAAAAGTCGAGTCACGACTTGGCGAGTCGACTTCGGCTGATATTCGACTCGACTCGACTCGACTTCATCACGTTGAAGTCACTCGAAGTCAACTCGAGTCGACTTGAGTCACTTGAGTCGTGAGTTTTTGGTGCATATTTTAAGCTACTGAAGATACCTTCAGTACTCACCGTCTAGAATTACCTCAGACACCCGACAACTGGTGTTATTCAGGTTATCTTTGACGGATGATGGCTGATGTGGTCATTCAAAGATACCCCAGCACTAATTTACCTCCAGCCCAATGGGATGCATGAAAACGTGATAGAGGCCTTTCCACCCATCCTAAGTTCGATTTTCCCTTACCAGAATTCCCTCAAAAACCGAACAACCAGTGTTATTCAGGTCAATTTTGATGGCGTGGCTGATGCAGTCATCTGGAAAATACCCTAGTACCAACTTACCTCTAGCGCAGTGGGAAGCAGGGAAAATGAATAAAGACCTTTCCATCCATCCTATCTTCGATTAACCCTTGCCAGGATCACCTCAAACGACTGACAACTGGCTATGCAATTCAGTTTTATTGGCATTCCGAAATAGCACCACATTTGATCTGCTAGTAGCCAGTGTATCGGCTCACTTCACAGCAGCCTATCATTTAGGTTACCATTTGACATCTGACCTATCAGTTTTACTCGTTCACGGTTTTGTTCAATCATTTGTGACTCATTCAATCCTTGATCCCAATTAGGAAAGTTTGTTTTAAAGATGCGGCTCTGCAAACGGCAAATCAATACCGAATTAATGTTGCCGATACTTTGAGGTCAAGTCAAACCGAGTCAAGTATATGAGAGTCACCACAAAGTTGACTTAAGTTCACTTTTTAAGTGAAACTTCCGACCTCAAGTCAACTTAGGTCAACCTGAGTCATTGAAGTCAGATGGTATTTTTCAAAAACAAATGAAATTGCATAAAATTTGAGTTTCATCTCGTTACAGTTCATAACCTCAGAAATATTAAATAGATCGCAGGAATGCTATTCAAGCCCCATGATCCTCCAGCATTTCGAAGTACTGCCTGTCAAGCAGATCCCAATCAAAGCAGGTAAGTTCTGCTGTTGCTCTGCATTTGTGTCAGTCACCAGTTTGTATAAGTAGTCCTCCTTGGCATCTGGGATGGGAGCACACTGCCACTCTGTCTTGTCATTTTAAAGTTGAACTTTTAACATCTGTAAAGCCCCTAGACAAGTGTAATGTCAGTGCTGCATCAGGAGAAAACTATGTGGAGTGGGAAATGTACCTGGATGCAGACATTCAGTGGCGAAGGAATGAAATTGCCATTGGGTCTGCTCACATATGGGAGGCAAAGTTGTTTGGAAAGAAACAAAAATTGGTAGCAACAGAGGATTCATCAGCTAAGGAAATCTGAGTGTTCAGACCACTTCTCTTCATGTTGTAGCATGTCTCCAACATGCCAGAAGTAGTCTCTAAGTGCAAATTGTGCACCAGAATCCACATATTATTTGTGCATGCTTGTACCACATGTTCGGAAAGAAACAAAAATTTGTAGTGACAGGGGATTCCACTTCCAGCATGTCTCTAAAATGCCAAAAGTAGTCTCTGAGTGCAAATTGTGCACCAGAATCCACATGTTATTTGTGCGTGCTTGCCCCACATGTTCAGAAAGAAACAAAAATTGGCAGCAACAAGGGATTCATCAGCTAAGGAAATCTGAGTGTTCAGACCATTCCCCTTCATGTTTTAGCATGGCTCCAACATGCAAGAAGCATGTTTGTAAATGTGTGCCTTTCACGCACCCAGCTTTGGGTGTGCTGTTCTTTTCCTCCTGTATTAGGTTTGGATGGGAAAATCAAGCAAGTGACTAGCCTATATGCGAAGGAAGTCATGTAAATCACTTCCAGAAAAAATAGCCTGCAGTTCTAAGCTGGGTATCAACCATTTCAGTGCTGAGGCAAACCCAAACAAACACAATAGTAAAGCCAGTGCTTTTCAGCCACTGGCCAACTGAACTGTCTAAACATCAGGCGGGTGACAAGCCTACATGTTAAAGAAGCCATGTAAATTATTTCCAGCCAAAAAAGCCTGTGAGTCTAGGCTGGGTATCAGCCATTTCAGTGCCGAGGCATACCCAAACAAACACAATGGTGAAGCCAGTGCTTTTTAACCACCATCCACCTGAAATGTCCAAAAGTCAAGCAGGTGACTAGCCTAGGTCATCTTGAGGTTTGTGAAATTCGAACCAAATATAGTCTCGCCGCCTGCCAAATCCATCATCAAAGATACACTGGGAAATCTTTCACTTCGTCTCCAATGTTTCAGGGCAATGTTCAACCTTCTGAACCCCGAGGTGACTCGGAAATTATGCATTATGCATGTCAGGTGAAGTTCTGACTTCATATCTGTCTTCTCATTAATGGTCTAGCCTTGCTCTAGGCGCACTTCAAACTGTCCCGACTCTGGACTCAACTTCTTGAGATCAAGGGATCAGAAGTGTCGATTTGTGTATACTCTGCTGTGAGCAGATGATCAAAACACCAGGATACCTTTAAAGACTTGGATGAGCCACTTTACAATGGCAATTGCAGTCATGTCTGACCTTGATCCTCTCCCAAATTCTCTGGTTCCACACCCAGAGCATGTTGCCCCCCCTTGGCCCAATATATGGGGGAACATCCATCTTGACCCTGGACGTCAAATGTGCGCATCTTCTGGGTATGTTGCTTAAGCAGTTCTCTCTCTGACTGGTACTTATTATAGCCCATATATCGCTCTTACTGTCAATTGGAGTCCACAGGTATTGGTCATTTAATTGCCCATACACCATTCTCCAATATTTACGCCTCAGTGCACCATGCAATTGCGTGAGACTTTCACTGACAATTCTGATAATATTCTCTGGTCCTTTTCGCCAATCCCTTCTGCCTTGTCAACCTCATGTCTGAGGTGCCCTGCCTATTACAAAAATCTACGAATTGAAGTGCATCTGCGAGGTTAAACTAATGTATGTATGTATTTGCACTCCTATCAAATATCACGATCTCAAGCCTGGTATTAGCATACAACTGAGCAAACCAGTGCTCATTTTTGAACAGAGTGAGTCCCTTCAACCGTTCAACTACCCCATGTCAACTAATTTGCCAGTGAAGACTGTTAAACATGGTCAATTGTCTATAATAGTCCATATCCTTCGTTTTGTGCTTCCAATCAGAATTAAACAATTTGTGAACCTTACATATAGCTCGGAACAACTGCTGGAGTGTTGTGAAATGTAAAATGCAAGAAATTGGTATGAGGGTACCGACTCAAGTCACTCCGAGTCACTCCGAGTCGACTCGGCTCGACTCGGAAGTCGGGCGGAGTCACGCGGATGACTCGACTCGACTCGGCTCAAGTCGACTCCACGAAGTCGACTTGGGGAGGTGAAGTCGGGAGTCGCGGCAACATTAGTATAGATAGATTTGAGAAATTGGTTGAGCGGGGAAACACTGTGATCATGCATCAAATACAGAAGTGAGCAGTCATTGAAGGCGTGAAAGTATGAACCGTGCAACCAAGGTTCGTCGAAAGTTTTCAGCCAAGAATCAACAGTCAAAGTCATTGTGAGAATCGAGACACTCGAGAGCCTTGACTTCCCCTCCCCCAGGTTATATCAAGTTGACCAAAACAAGAGAAAAAAACAAAACTGCAAAGGGACTTTTCATGATTTTGGGCCTCAAAAGGGGCGGAGCAGAAAAGTGACTAGAGAGGGCGGTCGGTCTGCAAGCTGCAAGTCCCATTGGCATATAATCCGCGAAAGTAAGTTTCATACTCGGTCGGGACAGATTCAACGAAAGGAAGGGCAAGAAAAAGGGAGCATAGCATCGGCTGCATCGCCGCATCGTTGCTGAGAGATTTACAGCAGGACATAGACTGAAGTTTACGCCGTGAGCTTGAATCCGAGTCACAACTTGACTCGGAGAGCTCGAGAGGGCTTAGACTTAACTCGGAGTCTCAGATAGTCGCACTGAAGAACGGCCAGCCAGAAATGCAGATGGGTCCAAAGAGAGCCGCCAATGATTCATCCTGACTGGGAGCCAACAAGCTTCTAGGCGTTGCTGCATCAAGGGAACGAGGAAGATGGATCACAGAGGAAGAAACCGTGACGGGAGAAATAAAGGCACGGCTCGGAATCGGACATTCGGATCCGAGTCGTGTGTCGATCATCCCGATCACCTTTTGTTTTATCGCCACCGCTGCTGGCGATCACCATGAAGTCGTGATACTCAAATTGTTGTGGGGTCTCCGCCCCCCGTCGGTAGTGCGTTGTGCTCTAAGGGCATCTTGGAGCTGGATATGGATAGCTGCCCATATGTTAGTTACATGATTGTTCTTAGTAAACTGGTAGTTCCAATTGTGGGACCACGCCAGTATAATTTATCCTCCTCCTCCTCCTCAAATGGCATGGAGGTGGACGACCAGGAATCACGTCAGCTGTTCGTACTTGCATGTGCCCAATTCTCCCACGCTTCTTCCGTAATCCTTTCTTTGTCCTGACCTCCACCTCCAGGTGAGAATAGTGCTGTCCATTAATATAATACGAAAAAATATATTATTAATATATTACTGATAATACGAATACAATATGGCGCTGGCCTCAACCGCATAATATTGATACAGGACAATATACTATGATATGATATGAATATAATATGATACGCCAGTGGGCATATTATCGTATTGTTTTCATATTATGGGAATCTCCGGAAGTGCTGATCCTATCGGAGACGTGAGCAAAGACATCGTGAATCATTCCCCAGCTAGGGCCTAAATATTACAGCCATTCCAAAAATGATTGCCGAGGGTTGGCGGACAGACGAGGACCTTGCGGCGCCACATGGTGGTGACTGTACCCTGCAGGGAGGGCGGGAAACTCACGGCGAACTTTTAGAGTAAATATTATCTTTTTTTATTCATACATTCACCGAATTGAATTTAGGATAAACAGTACTGGGATCGAATCGCCTCCCTCAGAATTTCTGAACCGCTGATCCATGGACCCCACTGCCGATCACACGAGTTGGCCAGCCTCTCGATGATCTCAAAGCTGCCACTGATTGGGATCCTGAAGTCACCAAACGAGCGCGCCGTCTTTTGACAGCGTTGATGAAAAGTATTCTGCAGCCTCCACAACTCCCACTAATACTGGATCAAAGCCAGCGAAGAGGATCTTTGTGATGGCAGTCAAGGGAGATGCCGAGATGAAGAAGACTTCGTTTGCAGGGAAAGATGGGGTTGAACTGTATTTTGGTGGGATTTTTCCAGTCCAGGATGGCTTTGATGACCCCCTTGGATGGTGGAAGGTAAATTAGTACTCTCGCAGTCTGATTTCCACTGAATCTGATATTGTACTTTGGCAAAATCAGAGGACTATGCTGTCTGTTGCGCGGGTCGCAAGAGACATTTTTGCAATCTCAGGGGTCAGCATTGCTGTCGAGTGCATTTTCTCAAGCATGAAGCACACCTTGACCGACGATCAAACGTCAATGACGCCCCAGAACCCATCCATGTGCATTGTAACAAATTACTCAACATCCTGGAATATTAAATGATATATTATTAATATATTCTGATACATATTAATAGATACACAGATAATAGATATAGATACGATATGGCCTGGGAACCTGTAATATGATATTGATATAATATGATATGCAAAATTTCGTATCAATATCATATGTGGACAGCACTAGGTGAGAATGCAGCAAGGAGTTTACTTGTCGGCCATAAATTGCTGTGTGCACGTTCGCGTAGGTTACTGGAGTGTTCTATGGTGGCACAGGGGTGAGCAAGCATGCCAACCTGCGCGCCGTGCCTGTATTGCCGGTTCGCCTGGTGAGCAAACCCGTTCTGGCGGCACTTTGGTTTCACTTTTTGGCGGGAACGGTTAGATAGGCCGACCGGCATGATGGGAGAATTTATACTGAAAATATCTTCAGCGCTCGGACCGACCCAGAACTTTACATCGGCCCTTTCACAACAACCATACGCTGACTTGACACCGACACGTCTGTCATCTCAAGGGCTAGGTCCTATACACCCGTAGTCCTTCCACCGTCCTTCCGCCCCACCTACGCCCTCCACACTGCTTTCCCCCCGCCTCCGCAAACGCTGCTCGCTCGCTACCCATCCACCATAACGTCCTCCTCGGTGTACCTCCCCGCTCGACGAACGGGTACCCACACCCGGTGCTCCGAAGCGATTCGTGCACCTCGTGGGCCCGCCGTCGGAAGTGGCGCTGGATGCGAGGGGCGCGGGAGTGAAGGGGAAGTGGGTGAGGGGTGGTTGTTGGGCGAGTGCGGAGGTCCGGACATATCTCTGTAAGGGTACGGGTGCGGGGAACGCGAGCGCGGCAGGTGGGAGTGGGAATGTATATGCAAAGGGAAACGGGAAGGAGAACGGGAAGATACGCCAGGACGACCACGCGGACGACGCGGAGGCGAAGACGCATTTCGGCATCTTCACGACGCAGGCGCTGAAGCAGGGTGAAGACATCGTGGCGGAATGGGAATGGGATGATGCGAACGCCGTGCATCGAGTGGCAGATTGGATGGGTGCGTCTCCTTGATTATCATTTCTCTCTGTTCATACTACGTCCATCTTCCATGTCTACACGCTCCCCAATCTTTCACCTTCCTTCCTTCTTTTCTCCTTCTACGCTCCCCCGCTCTCGTACGCACGCACCCCTTCCCCTTAAATTATAACTTCTCTTTTCGTTGCTCCCGACTCCTTCATGTCCCTCCCAGACTACGCATCCCGCCGACTCCGACGCAGCGGCACCCTGCTCGCCCAACTCACGAATACTTCACGCGCTCGGTGGAACGGGCGTGCAATGCGCTTGTGCGTCTTCGACTCCGGCTTCACCCGCCCACGTTCCGTTAACACCAAAGGTTACGTCGAGCATCGAGAGTGGCTGGACGATGGTATCGGCGGATAAGGAAGAGGTGGATGTTGGAGACGGCGAGCAGAAGGACGAGCGCGTGTGTTATACGCACGATGGTGCGGGCGGTATTCCCCGCACGTACCCGTCGAGTGTGCAGCCACGCTACCGCGTCCACACACCGAATAAAGAAAAATTTTGACCTAGGTTGAAATGTTAGAAGAAATTGGATCAACCCATAGCCAAATCAAGTTCAGGGAAAGAATGTTCTATCAGTTAGTCAGAAATTACGATGGAAAAGGCTGCCATCAGCAGCTCTTTCAAACTTGACATATTTATTGAATATCAATGAGATATGAAAGGGAAGCTGAATGTTCATCTTTCATCAGCCCTTTCAAAGCACTGGAAAGACCAACTTTCTAAGGAGTCAAAAGGTGCATTGAGATGCTTTCTTTCGTCATTTTATGAAAGATTTGCCCATATATGGAAATATTTCCTAAAAATAAGAAAGAAAGGCTTTTTGGCAGTGCTTTCAGCTATATTGAAAAGAACCTCTTTTCTCTCACTGGGAATAGCTGCTGAAAGATAAACTTTCAGCAGTCCTTTCATATCTCGCTGAGAGTGAATAAATACATGAGTTGTGAAGTAGCCACTGATTGTAGCTACTTCTGTGGCACTTTTGTACCAAATGAATTTATTAACTTTCTATAAATTTTGATAGGGCTACCGATTTATACACTTTCAGCTAACATCTTGACCTAGGTCGATATTTTTCTTTATCTGGTGTGCCATCCCGGAGAGGAGACTGACGTCGATATCAACATCGAGGGTGAGGATGCGCCCTTCCCCCTGCCACTAACTCCGCTGCGATTGGGCTCGCCCTTGCCCTTCGCCGCATCTTCAACATCAACCACTCTCCATCCCTCTTCCTCGACATCTACTTGCCGTCCCCATCGTGTCATCGTCTTCATCCATAGCCCGCCTCTCCATCTCACATCCCACCATCTTCAAAAACCACACCGTCCCTCAAGTCCAAACGACTCGCCAGCCCTGGCGTCCCACTGCCCTCCTCTGAAGCACCTGCCGCGCACTAGGGGCCCGCTCATTGCCGCCGCACGGGGGGTGTACGCGGTCGAGCGCGAGCGAGGTAGTGGCGGGCGGGGTGTAGTTGTGCTGGATCGCCAGGTGGTGCTGGATTCGGCGGCAGGGTTTGCGGGGTACGGGTATGGGTACGGGACGGAGGGGTATTTTGGCGATGCTGATGACTCGGTCGACAGTACGAGCGGTCATGGGGCGGGAGCGGGACGCGGTATTTGTATAGTACGAGTTGGAGTGAAAATCCGTAAGTTTCTCGCCTTTTTTTCTACAATGGCTTCTTCCCTCCCTCTTCATCCTTCCACGTCTCTCCCCTTCTATGCGTTCCCTTGCCACGACCTTACTGACGCTCTCTTTTACCTAGGAACGTACCATACGCATCCTAGAACTTTACCTCTGCGTTCTCTGCCCCGGGGACAACCAAAAAGAAGCGGTGATCTCTGGGCGGCACGAAAGGACCGCGCCGGAATATATACCTACCTTGAGCTACCATGATGGAAAAAAAAGGTGGATTCACGAGGAATCACGAATCATAGAATGGCAGCGATACTAAAGCCATGGGAATGGAATCAGTGAACAGGACCTACAAGAACACGGGTATGGCGCGAAGATTGCGCACCTGCACTGCCGGTGCACCGTGCGAGCGCGCGATGGCGGTGCAGGGCGGGAACGCGAGCAAGGCGACCGCCAGTCCCATCACGACGACGATATCCGTCCCACCCGTTCTCATCCCCGCTGTGAAGGAGAATAAGGGGGGCGCAGCAACGGGAGTCCATGGGTGATGCACATCTTCGCCGAGGACGAGCATCGCCGGCTTTCAGAGCGTTATCAAGCTCGTCGAGGACGACGGGATGTACGAGCAGAGCAGTAACGAAAGTGAGAAGGGCATTGGGCTGGAGGAACTGACTCCGCAGGAGCTGTTTTGGCTGCTGGTCGAGGACGAAGGCCCGGGCGCCTGGGAGCGCGAGATGGAGCTGGTGGATGACTCACTGAGGATGAGATGGCAGCCCACAGGAGGGGCACTTCTGGTGAACGCGGATTTGCCTATGGATTCGCGACATACCTGGATGCTTCCCTGCGCTGCTAGCGCGACGCTGCGATCGTCCGGACAGCTCTCGCGTTTCTTGAGCGGGTGATTTCCTTTTTGGGAAAGGAGTACTTATTGAAATCGAAAAGTCAGATTTAGTTGAGGACGACGTTTTCTGCGAGCGGGGATCGCTGACCTCGAGCTTAGCGGGGGTTTACCAAGTCGTCCCCGCTGCCGGGGACCCAAACTCGCTCAGCATCGGCGGGACACTCTCACGACATAACCAATGGATAGTCGCACAAAATCGTCCCCTGGCGTTCACGTCGCGCTCGATTCTGGCCGACACGCCACGCGCGCACATACTGCGGTCGCTGCTGGTGCCTGTGTCGAGATCGGGATGCTCGAGTAAGGCGGCGATAAGTCACCCGCCCGCGGATGGCAAGGACAGAGCGAGCTTGGGGACCCTGATGGCGATGCAGGAGGTCTTATCCCGCCCGTGGCGCGCACACGCATCGACCCAAGAAGCCGGGTCTATTACTCGGGCGAGGAGGATATGGTCTTCGATATCACCGCACTGGAGACGCCGTGCGCGTTGATTAATTATTCATGACTATCTTCATTCTTGCACACTTGTCTTCATGCATGGCGTGCGGCGACTTCCCCCGTTTGGGCACATTCCGATGTCGACCGCCTTCTCTACTCGACTCTCACCAAAGCTCTGCGCATCACCCACCTCTGCAAGCTCGACCCTCTCACTGCCCCCTGTGTGCCGTCGCTGAGCACGTTTTTGGCGTAAATCTTCGACCTCGCGCAGGGTGTATCTACGGGAAAGTGGGCGCTGTACGGGAACGTATTCCATTGTGTGAGAGCGGGGTCATGCAGAAGGTACGGATAGTACGCGTATGGCGGCAGGGGACGGACTGAGATTTGGCCGTGCTCGGCGCATTCCTTTCCCTGTTCTTCGCATTAGATTACTTCCAAGTCTGGTATCATGAGGTTTTGTTTTGAACTGAGGTTTTAATTCTTATTTCAATATGCGGTGGCCCTCAGTCTGTGTCTAAAAAAATCTTTGCCTCATTTCCGTGAGACGACCCTCTCGTTGCAGCAACTAGTGCTCGTTTTACAAATCACTGAACTATGGAACACGCGGCCGAACATAATCTCAACCCAATTCCTACGGCTGTACGATTTCGACAAATTCAACGTCGGAGAGAATGCATGACCAACGGGGGGACTCGGCCACAATTTTTGGGTCACGCATACATCTAGACAAGCAGTACTTGGAGTGGAAAAGGGGGCTCTTTTCTCGGATTATAATCCTAGGCTTCAACATCGGCAGTCCAATGTGGGACTCTGGATAAGGGTTTCTACTACCATTGCCAGTACGCGGGACCTTCATTCAATCAGATGCAATTTTATTGGTCGGACCTAGGTTCTGAGTAATGAAACTTTGCTCGGTTGTTATAAAACAGAGCGTGAATAGGAGTGATATGTATTGTTGTTGCTCTTAAAGTCTCAGTTTACTGTAATGGCCCGGCATCACATTAACACTCAGTGGTTTGAGGACTCCGAGTGGGAAGGTGGTGAAACGCTGCACGCAAGTGTAGCAGTGAAATCAAATACAAAAGAGTTAGACAAAGTCTACACTCCAATATATCCAACCTCAACCACCAACAACTCAAATGCTTTGTTATGTGTGTTCGGGGCAATGGGTCAGGCGTATTGACCCTCAGTCTCAATTTGAACTGGATCCCTCAGATAACCTTATCCAATTCACAACACTTATAGTGCATAAGAACAGCAAAAGCCAAATTTATTGATATATCCAAAGTACATCCAATAGGTTTATCCAAGTTACTAACCACTAGAACCACTGTTGGACTTTTTATAGAAGGTAGGAAGAGGAGGACCGGCTCAAGCATAAGGCGATTCCAAGTTGCAGGAAGACTGGCTCAACACAAGGTGATTCCAAGTCCTACCAGGACTGGCTCAAACACAAGTGGATTCCAAGTCGAACTGAACTGGCTCAAGCTCAAGGCAATTCCAGGTCACTAAACTCAATAGTTGGTGCCAACAAGTGGGAGTGGGATTCACTGTCTGTACATAATTTGCATGCCAGTTTAAATACATCTACTTGTGCTAAAAGGGTATAAAGTATGTGAGAATAAAACCGCTTTTCTGGGGTTAAAACTCTGTGCTAGGCCGTGAAAACAGCGCCCATGAGTCATATGTATCGGTCCTAGGAACCCTCCGATGTAATTTCCGAGGAAAAGGCCCTTTTCCCCAAGGGAAATGCACAGCCTTTTTAATTGTTTCCAGGCACAACTTGTATCCATAATCATTCTGACAGTGCCAGGCCTGTCCAGACCTATTACACCACGTTCCAGACATTTCTAGGTGTCTCCAGGATCCAATCTAGTGTGAACATGCTCTGGAATATCCTAGAGATCACGATATCCAACCACTAGATTCCTTATTTGGTAGATACCATCAAAGTGACTCCAGAGAACCGTAGATGATTTATCCCTTAGTTCTGTAGCTGCCTATAATATCCTTCTAATGTCCCAAATAGTTGGTAATGGCCTAGCATCCATAAATTACTCAAACTCACTGCACAAACTGTACAGATTGCCAGAGCAGTGTTATGACCAGTGTAATGAAAATGGTAATAAAACTGGTGTTTAAATGCATCCAACGGCCTAGTACTCAGTCCTAGGAGTAGACCAGTACCCTCTTAACCTTCTTGACTGGTTTTATCAGTTACTTCCAACTGAAAGGTTGCAAAATTGAATAATTCAGGTGTGATCAATTTCACACCTTATCAGCGGTACTGACTGGACCTAAAATACGATCATTTTGCGGCTGTATTGGTATCATGCCATTGACATTCAACCTTGCATCCTACCTTTTACCGGCTTCACAGCACACATGTATCATGTTGGACAATTGCACTTGGAAATTACCGTACCTGCCAGAGCAAAGCGAGGGCAAATCTTGTATCCTATAGAAATAGGTGATGGGGAGACCTACTTGATCCCCAAGTGATGGGCATTCTAAACCAGGTGCTCAGGGAAAATCATGCTTATGTATCAGAAACGATGCCACGTTTGGGGGTCTTTCTTCCATCTTCTGATGTCTGTCTTAGCATTCGTTCGAATCACTGAGACCTTCCAGTATCAATGTTCTTTCATCTCGACATCCAGATGATCACTCGAGACCTGGACACCAGAAGATGGAAGGGGATTGTCCAAGTCACATCTTCTCCTCAAATCTCACCTCTTCTCGACCGGTAGATGATCAATTTGCGAAGCTCTGTGCGCTGTCTTGACGCCCCCCAGCTGCTTTTGATTTGAGAGGCTTAGGAAGAGAGCATTATTTGTGTGTTGATTTAGTGGGTGTGTTTGTTAGGGAGATAGTCTCTCGATCAGCTTATAGTGCTCTCAATTAGTCTTTTTGTTTAGAGTCTCTTCAGTTTAATGTTGCCACTAAACAGTCGATTCACCGTGTTTCAGTGGCTTATTATTATTTCTCCGCTTTCTTTCAAAGAAACAAATCGGTCTGTAAACATAAATATCTGCACACAAATGCAGCTAACGGGCCGTGGCGTTCACAAGGGCTCAAATGAACAAAAGACACCTTAAAATAGGGTTGTTCACAGTTGGCCTTTCTGCGCCCTTTTTGTGCCCTTTTTGCACCCTTTTTTATGTTTGGCAGATATTGAGCTATAAAATCCAAGATAATTCACCTTAGTCCTTTTGAACATCTGAGGTGGTATGTGACCTTTGAGGAATGACAAGAGCACCCAGACTGCATGAAATAGAGGGAAGGAGGCAAAAAGGGTGCAGAAAAGAGCGGAAAAAGGGAGCCTCAAGCCAGGGTGTTCACAGTTGCCCTTTTTCAGGCCCTTTTTCGCACCCTTTTTTCTTCATTTCACCCAGAATTGCATGTAGGACCACTTTTTTTTTTTTTGGTATTCTACCCTTTTTGTACTTCTAATTGAAAAAGGGAAAAAATACCGGGCAAAAAACGAAGAGAATGGCAAAAAGGGTGGAAAAAGAGCACGAAAAAGGGCAACTGTGAACAACCCTAATGCCATCCCAAATTTTTTGAAGACTTTTGCTGTTCGACAGAATCAACGATTCAGGGTAAATGATGGATTGTTAGGAGACCATACTTGTGATGGTTACTGGCCGAGGTACGTTTCCGATTGGCTTGAGGGCCCTAATTTTTTCTCTTTGCGTGAGTAGAAATATTCGCTGAAAATGACTACAGTACATACGTTGAGAAACAATTCACGACTCGTGGCAGTGGCGGCAAATCCCCGATTGCCTGACTTGTCTAAGATCTGCCTTGTGCCACAAGTTGTGGACAAGAATCAGGAATGTTAACAACCATCAGATGCCGTATCGGCAACAGGTACTCCTGTGAATGAATGAAGACTCCGATCCGCCGTCCTTATAAGCTACCTCCCTTGAGCGCCACCTTCTTTAGGTCTTATTCTCCCCCTCCGTTCTTCAACCTTTTTCTTCTGAGCCGGGAGCTCCCTTTGCGCATTACTCCTCGCCGCATTCACTCTCTGTCCCTTCATCCCAACCATGAAATCTCTCACCCTTGTCTTTATCCTTGCTCTCGCGACTTATGTCTCCGCCCAGGCTAACGGTGGCCCTCCCTTCGATCCCGCAGGTGCGGGGAATGTCGGTAACGGAAGAGGCCTGCAGTTTATTGGTGGACAGTGTCTTAGCACGGCGGACTGCGGGTCCGGCTGCTGCGCTGGTCCCTCTGGCATCTGCTCTGGTGCTGATGCTCAGTTCAAGGCTGGCAAGACTGGTTGCGGCTTCGCTTCCGGCCTGTCGTCTTCAAACTCGGGCAGCGATTCTCCATCTCCCGCTCCATCAAACTCTCCATCCCTCACTTCATCGAATTCTCCATCGCTCGTTCCATCACATTCTCCATCTCTCACTTCATCAAATTCACCATCTCTCGCTCCATCGAAGTCTCCATCTCTCACTTCATCGAATTCTCCATTTTTTGCTCCATCAAATTCTCCATCTCTCACTTCGTCGAGTTCTCCATCTCTCAGTTCATCGAGTTCTCCATCTCTCGCTCCATCTAATTCCACGTTGCCACATCCACTACAGCATTCACCTTCCGGTCTAATTTCTGGCTCTGTTATTGGTAGCCTAGTTTTACTGTTACTAGGCATCACATTATTCCTCCGACTCAGGAAGCAGCAAAAGCTATGGATTCCGCAGCTCACTAGCGTGAGTCCGTATTCCGGATTTTCAATAGATAGGAGGGCCGAAAAAAATAGGGACAGAACCCTATCTTCGAACGCACCACTATCAGCAGCTGTTGTGTTTCATGAAGATAGCGGGATTCAGCTTAATCTTCCAACATCCATCATAACAGAGCCTCCGCCCAGCTACAGTAGCAATTACTGTGCGTAATGGCGCTGGTATCTCCAGGTGCTGATCGTAACCCTTTGGCTCGGCATTTGCCCGATCCGGAGGTATGTGAAACGACGGCATTTGGTAGATTAGTTAGATTTTAGTATTTATTGAGTACATACAAGATTAGTAGCATAGGCGTTCGTTGAACGCCTATTGTGCGCCCGAACGCCTATTCCTGCCTTGAACGCCTATCGCGGGCTTGAAGGCCCATTGTGCCTAGGCGAATGGTAAGCGTTGGTGATACTGGCCTACCATACGGCACGACAACCAGACTCTTGAGTGCGCCGCACAATCCGCACGTTTGCAGAAGCCTGTCTACGCAATTAAGTTGTGCCACGGCAGACGTGCTCATGATTGATTTTGAGTCGGATTTCTGAAATTTATTGCGAAGCATATTGCACGCATGCTTTGCTGTAGCATCGGGAAACTATTGGTTTTCGATGTCCCTTCATTTCTGAACGACGCTATACTGACCTTTCGCATGCGAGAAAGCCCACCAGATCTCTCCGTGATTCGACTGGCCGGAATCGATGGAGAGTGTCGTCTGAGCCTCGCCGTATGCCAGTGGGGCTCAGGATTTTTCTGAGTGTAACCAGGACGCTAAGGACGCCTCACTTTCAGGTTCCTCCCTTTTCGCGGATCCACGTCGTTATCATCTCCATAAACTCGCGCTAGGCCGGACTCACCCGCATATCCTTTGAAAATCTTCTACTTCCCGCCGTCAGGCCGGGCTCCGTGCTACTTGAAATTGACTACTCTCGATCGCGAGCATCTACCGTTCAAAGGTGGCGCGAAAAATGTTGCTCTCCGTGCGTCGGTGGCTCGGTGTGTGTATGGCCCTCGGTACGTTCTCCCTCGCGCTTAGTCGGCGTCCTACCCCAGATCGCTGATACCGCGTACGCAAACGCTGCAGGCATCTCTCCCCCCTCGCACCGAGCACCTCGCTCGCCGTCCCTGTGTGTTGGGCTCGCGTTTTCCCTCGCTTTTTTCCCCCGCTTCACTGTGCGCGCGTTGCGGGTCGACGTCCGCTTGGACTCGATGCTTTCCGCGGAAGCTCTGCGACTACGATTCTGAGGTGGATTCTTGCAGTGCATGTACGGCTTTGGGTACATCCACACCACCCCCTCAAAACTTACCCAACTCGCTGACCCCTACGCTGCAGTCCTCTCCCGAATCATCTGAGACCCCGGCTTGCACTTCGTTACTGTGCCCTTGAGGCTAACGTGTACTTTCACTCTTTCGCTTTGCCTCCCCATGTACTACTTCTGCGCTCGACGCTCTAACGCTGACTGTCCTGGTGGCACCGCACCGCGTCTTCCTCCTCGGCGCTGCGCTGCGCCAACCAAGCGCCGACTACGTTTCGTCCTGTTTCATCCTACCGCGGATCGCCCCCCGTCCGCCTGCTGTCTCGCATCGCCTCGGCAAACACGCATGTTCCTCAGCCTGGCGATGACGTGACAGCGGCAATGGACCCGGTTGGGCTGAAGACGTCGATGCGATGGATAGATCCATGGCTTCGTTGGGGCAAGCTCTTGTATTCCGGTGGAGAGACGCCTTGCTGGGGCAGGTGAGGGAGGAGCCGGTATGACTGCGCGCGGGCGTATGCAGGAGAGCGGCCCTCTAGCCCACTGGATGTTTTCTTTCCGGGCTTGCTTCGTACGCACATGCGTTAACGCTACTTCGGAAACGGGCTCCAAGACCCATGACTCCGCGGACCTCGCAACCGTCATGCACCCTGCGTTCCGAATACCAGACGACAGGCACACGCCTGTCGCGTGTATGCGCTAGTCGTGGCGTCGGCGTTCCATGTACTTGGCGGGTTTTCCAATCGCTGTCCACACGTGCAAAGGGTGGCGATAGCTGTGAGAGGAATCAAGTTCTACGATTACTCGGTTGTGCAGGGCCACTGTTACGATTATTCGTTCTCTTATCTATTCTGCACACATACGACACGACTCCGTCGACACGGAGTCGCCGTCCTTCCCCTCCCTCTTCCTCTAAGCATTTGCATTGTTCTTTTTCGAGTAATTAGTTAATGCCAACTTAACCGTCGGCTGTGATCGCTACTGGCAGCCGCTGAATATCGCCAAGGTTGATAAAACCGAAAGTTTAGGTCATTTGAGCCCAATCGGGAGACCCTCGTGGTGCATCTGTCGCTGTTTCTACACGTCGGCTATCGCCTCGCTGTCTCCCTTGTTGTCTTGCACCTCTTCCACCGCTACTGCCACAGCGATACCTTGTTTTTTTTGGGTCGTCTTCAACACCTCCATGATTCCCCGAAAAAGTAAAGAGTCGCGACCACTTTACATCACCGGTGCGAGGGTTGTTTCGTTGGGATGCCAGGTCATTATTTACTTTGCATAGGTGGCCAAGGAGGTCCTGGTGTAGGCCGTGGACAAGGTATCGGTGGTCCTGGGGGGGCTGGGCATGGTCCCGTTGTGAATATCACCGCGCAACACTTCACTGCACATAATCTGTATGCCAGCGCAGCTCCGCAGCAGGTGTCTCAGCTTGGCAATGTGCAAGCCCCACAGATTGTCAACCAATGTCCTCGTCCGTCAAAAATATTTCAGGGCAGGAAGAATATTCTAGAGGAAATGCATCAATACTTTACTACTGATGACGGGGAACAACATATTTTTTGTACTATATGGACTTGGGGGTGTTGGGAAGACCCAGATTTCATTGAAATTTATAAAAGACTCATCATCTCAGTATGTTTCTCTGGTTATGAATTGCTGTAAATTTTCATTGACCTACCTCTACCCCTATTCTGCCAGCTTTTCGGACATCTTTCTCATTGATACAAGCACCGTTGACAAGATTGATACTGGGTTGAAAAATATCGCATTGACAAAGCATGTTGGAAAGTCCTCCAAAGAGGCCTTACAATGGCTTACCAGCAAACAAGAAAAATGGCTACTTTTCTTTGACAATGCTGATGACCCAACAATCAACCTAAATCAATTTCTTCCTCAATGTGACCATGGGAACATTATCATAACCTCTCGAAATCGTGAACTCTGTTCTTATGCTGGGGCAGATTCTCATGTTACAGATCTGGAAGAGACAGATGCAGTGGCATTATTACTCAAAAGTGCTCGACAAAAGAACTCTGATCATAATCAGAAAATTGCCGCTGAGATTGTGAAGGTGAGAGGTGATCATCAAATCATCAGCTTTGTTTCCACTCCTTTGTAAAGACATTAGGCTATCTTCCCCTGGCAATTGTCCAGGCTGGTGCCTTCATATTCAAGTCTAGTGCCTTTGACAGTTATTTGGATCTTTACTCGAAGAATCAGGCACAGTTGCTTTCTCAAAAACCTGCTCAGTCCCATGATGATTATGCTTGGACAGTCTATACTACATGGCAAATGAGCTTCAACCGGTTGACACCACAAGCTGCCATGTTCTTGAAGCAATGTTCATTCTTCCATAATAAAGGAATTTCAGAGGAAATCTTCCGGAATGCATCCATGTACAAGTTCCCATCTTCTGGTCCTTCCAAGCAAGAACTTCAGAAGGCACTGGATTTTCTTTCATGTTTCTGTGGGCCAACTGGAGAATGGGACTCACTCCAGTTTTTGAATATCACAAATGACCTGAAGGCATATTCTTTAATTGACTTTGATGATGAAAAAAAGCTATTTTCTATCCATCTGTTAGTGCATACCTGGTGTAGATCCAAAGTTGATGATTTGGAATCAGGTCAATCTATCATGAGTTACATACTGGGGATGAATATTGCAGGAATACCAAAAGAGCATTTACAAGCTGCTTCTATAAAATTGTTGCCCCATATTGAAGCATTGAGGCACTTTAAACCACATTTAGTTGCTGACTTCAGAGAGGAATATTGGAGAATTTATTTTGATGCAGAAAAAACAGAGGAGGCAGAAGTTCTTGCAGTTCAGGTTCTTGAGAAGCGTGAGATGTTACTTGGAAAAGATCATCCAGACACTCTCCAGGCTATGGCTAATCTTGCAATGACATATCGAAGGCTTGGACGTTTTACTCAGGCACATGCTCTTAATATTGCAGTGTTGGAAAAACAGTCAAACATTCTTGGTCATCATAGTCAGGCCACCTTGGATGCCATGCACAATCTTGGATCCACATATCAAGATCTTGGACAGTTCAAGAAGCAAATACTTTATTAGCTCATCTTAAGACCTAGGTGGTTCCGACCGAAAATGAAACTTAAGTTGCAGTGCCTCTTAAGTTCTATAATGGTACTGTATACCCATTCAATATGCTTCCTATGGTGCGCTGGACTCGCACTTAATTTCTTGCATCTTAAGTTTAAACTTGCACTCGAGTTCTCACATCTTAAGTTTGGATGAAATACATATGAGTAATGAATAAAACTATATGAGTTCTTCACCACTTAAGTTCCTCACAACTGAAGTCATGCGAAGTTCTTAAGTTCTATCCCTGGACTTGAGTTTCGGTACAGCTGGAGTTCTGCCACAAAACTTCAGTTTGAGAAAAGAGATGGGAATGCGGATGTTCCACAAAAGAACCCTCCGACCTGCACCGAGTGCTCGTCTGTGTTCACGGGCACTGTACCCCGCATGTTTCCATCCCGTGGATCTGCGCCCTGGCAGGTACCGTCTGACAGCTGATGGTGGCGTCAAACGCGAAATGGTGTAGTCGCAGTAGGAAGCATCCCCGCGCATAGTTAACGATGACACTGGAGACAAATCACAGAAGATGAAAGAAGTAAGGGATGATTTGGGATGGGGATTAGACTGGAAAGGAGACATACATAGTTATTTTCCTGACACGACGGGTGGCAATGGGTCTGCGGGGATTCGGGTGGCCATGCAGGCGATGCTGGCCCACTGTAATACAAGGAGAAAAATCAGCTTGATTTTCCATAGGAGAGACAATGAATAAAGAGGAAATTTGCGCACAAAGAAATCGACTGACATAATAGCTGGTGGCAGACTAGGCATGCAGCGTGAAAGTATACGTCGTGTGTTTGGCAATAATGACGACAATGCAAATGTCCAGAAACCAAGTGGTGTCAGAGGGGAGAGAAAAAGCTTGATACGAAACGATGCTGTGGTAGTTGTTCGAGAGAAAGACACAAAGTCACGTTTGAGTGACCGTGACTCAGCACACATCTCCACTGATCTCGCTAAGTTCGCTCGGCCGCCACATTCCAAACCCCGTGACCCGTTGCTTTCATCCTCTTCCTCCACGCTGCCACCGCCCTCGTCGTCATCTTCTGTCTCTCAACCGCTGCATCCTCCTGTTTACAGCACACACCCGATCCCCATCCACATGCTGCGGCAGTGCTAGTGATCTTCCTGGCTTGGCTTGAAGCCGTGAAGCCGCGAAGCCCAAGCCGTGGCTTGACAAGCCAAGCCAAGCCAAATCCTTGGCTTCGGGTGGGCTTGGGCTTGGGCTTCAGTCGCCCGAAGCCCAAGCCGACGGCTCAAGCCGCGCCTTGGAGGGGCCAAATTGACGGCACAGTTCCGGTGTTAAAATGTGACAAACTCACTGACAGACGGCATTATAGATCCATCAACCCGCCCAAACTATGGCTCGATGAGTATCAGCAATATTTGACAGCTCACGAAGTGGTGCCTGCAGGTATGGACACGATTTAATGGTGGGGGGTAAGTGTCGAAAATATCTTGATTCAGCTACTTGATAACATCATCGGTATCCAGCGAGCGCGCATTTTCCTCGGCTGGGATTACAATCAGCAAGAGACGCAACCGGTCAAAGGCCGACATTGTTGAGGCGTTACACATTCTCAAATGTATGATACGCCGTGATTTGATGTTCCGTAAGTTGGCTCTCATGGACGACACCGGGTGCGATGCTGAGGATACTGATGATGGTGGGAAGGAGGGTGAAGGATGGGATGATCTGTTGGTAGATGGCCCGAATAATTACGACCTGGACTACGATATCTAATTACTTTTTTTTGGTGTTTTTGGCAGTAATTGAACGACGATGAATGTGTAGCAGATGCACTGGGAAAATTATTGGCAAGCCGCGGCTTAAGCCCAAGCCAAGCCAAGCCAAGCCCTACTTGACGGCTTGGGCTTGGGCTTGAGGAAAGTGAAGCCAAAGCCTGCCCAAGCCAAGCCCAAGCCGGGGCTTCCAAGCCAAGCCAAGCCGTAAGATCACTATGCGGCACACGGAAGGCCTGAGCACTGTGCCGGGCGCAGCGCCAACTGCCCTCGTCGTCGCCTTCCACCTCCCGGCCGTGCGCACTTTCTCTCCTTCCCAAATTTTTCCAATGCTAACGTGTTCTCAAGTTTCTTCCAGCCCTACAATGCCACCCTCCGTCAACTAGCTTGGGACCTCGAACAAAACCTTCTGCATTGACAACGAGGCTCTATACTCTCGATACGACATTTGTTTCCAGACATTGAAGCTATTGATCCCGACCAACAACAACAGCAAGAACCTTGTCCCCATTGTCATGTCCACCATCAGCTTGCGCCTCCCTCATCAGCTTAACTCTGACCTGTGCAAACTCGCCATCAATATGGGTCAGTCCTTCACATTTCCATTTTCAGGTACTTGCTAAAACATCTCTTCAACTTCCCGCATCTCCACTTCTTCATGCCACATCGGGCAGGATTTAAAAGAGAAGGTGGGTTTTGCTCCTTCTTTCCTCGCTCCCTATCTCATTCTCACCCCCAAACACCGATCCCCCTTCCTCTTTATATCATCCCTGTGCCGTCGACTACATCACCGGCAAAGCGCTCGAGTGCGAGATGCTGGACGGCAGCGACAAGGAGAACGACGACGAGTTTGGTAAGCTTAAAGAAGATGAGGGACGAGGAGGGGGAGTTTGATGAGGTGTGTGCATCGGTTTTTTTTTGTTCCTTTCTTTCTTTTTTGGGTGCAGAGGTTGTGCTTGGGGAGCTTGACGGGTTTTTGAGGTGGAACGGAGGCGAGGGGGGCTGTGAGAAGGGAAGAAAATGGAAGCACCCGTGCCTGCCGCACCTGCCCGCACCCACGTTGTCCCTGCGCCTGTACCTGCTGCGCCTGCGGCGTTCATGCCCGTTAAGTACAGACCCTCATATGCACCATTTCTATACACCTATTTGCACTCTTTTTTCTGCCATTTTTCAGTACATTCCAATATATATTATATTACAAAATTTTTCTTGATGTCACAAGAACAAACTTAAGTTCTCCGTGACTTAAGTGTCGCACAGAGGAACTTAAGCTTGGCAAGAACTTAAAGTTCGAGGGTGGTGGGGTAGAGAACGGGTGTGCCGATGGGGCACCATTGGGCACAGAACTTAAGTTCTGCATGAACTTAAGTAGCCAAAACGGTAAGGACCGGCAGAACTTAAGATCAGCTAATTCTATTTCATCAAGAAGGCACAAGAGCTTCGGGTTGCAGTACTTGAGCAGCGTACAAAGCTTTTAGGAGATTACCACCCAGACACCTGGGAGGCCATGATGAATCTGGGAATGTCAGATATTGTACTTGGTCAACTGGATGAGGCAGAACAGCTTCTTAAAGTAGTGCTTGAAAAAACAGCAGAGGTTTGGGGAGATGATCATCCATTAACCCTTGCAGTAATGGCCAATCTAGGAGTATTATATTCCCGCCAAAAAGAATTCAAGAAGGCAGAAGCAATTCAGGCTGTTGTGCTAGATAAACATAAACAGCTTCTGGGTGCTGATCATCCGAGGACTGTGTTTGTTATGAGCAATGTGGTGGTAACATACAGAAACCTCAAAGAGTTTGAAAAAGCAGAAGAACTTGCAGTGGTTGCACTAAAGAAGTCAAAGAAGTTGCTAGGAGACACACATCCAGACACAGTGCGTGCTATGGGTAATCTGGCATCAGTGTACCACACCTTGGAAGAGTTCAAGAAAGCTGAAGAGCTTGAGGTTGTGGTGTTTGAAAAGCAGAAACAGCTCTTGGGTGAAAATCATCCTTACACTCTGTTAGCCATGGGAAATCTAGCCTTGACATATCGCAGGCTGGACAAAGTAAAGGAAGCTGAGGCGCTGGAGAAATTTGTTCATGCAAGCAAGAAATAGTGGTGTATTGTAAGCCTTCTTAGTCTTGGTAGGTTAGGCATTCTTGCTGAATGATCAAATGAAGGCTGCTGAGGAATGTTTCTACAATTCTGTGCCTTGGTTAGTTTTGTGACTGTATGGATCATATTTATTTAAAATCATTTGAAGCTCTTGTGAATTTACATGCCTGGAATGGTTAAAGAGGTTTTGTAGCATATGATATGATTTATCCATTTACAACTATACAGGCAAAGAGGAAAATACAAGATGCCCAGAGATGGACACTTAAAATAAGTAGAAAACAATTGAAAAGGTTCAGAATACAATGATCAGACAGAAACAATCTTTTGAGAAAGATATATAGCAAGTAAACAAAAACTAATTAGCAGTGTTTGTTCCCGCCTTTGCCTCATGAAGTGCAATGAGATGGTCTCAAACATGCTTAATGGAGCTCATATCTGGATGGGAGCTAAGGCTGGGGAGACACAAGTCGACTTAGTGGGAGATAAGGCGATATGAGATAAGGGCAATCACGGATAGATATCCAATCTTGTTTATGTTTATTGTTCATCTGCCTCTTTCTCGACGCGTCCATCGCGTCTTCGTGGACAGTCTTTCCTACCCCTCCTGACCCTCACCACCATCTCTTTTGAGCCCCATCCACCCATCCCTGTTGCTCATGCTTGGTTGTTCCAGTCACTTCCTCCTCATAACCCATACATTCACTGCGTACGGGGTTTGACCTCTGCATTCACCCATCCCGATTCGCGAGCCTGCCCCCCCCTCGGCGCATCACTGACCGGCTCAGAAAATCGGCCGCTCGGCGGTCAATCCCCCCCGCACACTCCAGCTCTGTATCCACATTTATTCTCCCATCCGCCGTCATCCTCTTATTCCCTCTCTGAGGCGGTCAAAGACCGCCGGCCATTTCTGATATGAATAGCCATCACTTACTCATCCTATCCAGGGTGCCCAGTTGATATCTCCCCTATCTAAAGGCCAGCCAGAGAAGCACATTAACAGTTTTGCAAAATCACTTGCCAACAATTCCTGAATGACCTGATATTCATACCAGGAGTGGGGTCGTGTCCTGGTATACACTTCAAAGTCAGGAGTAGTTGGGAATGGTAAGAGGTGGATAAAGAGCCTCAGCGAGAGAAACTGGCCAAGCTCGGCCTATGATAAGATTCGATACCGTAGGAGAATGAGAATGGCGCGCCAATGCGCAAGACGTTCAAAGAGGATGATGAGGCCGGAAATACATGTGCTTTCTTTTTTCTGACTGGATAGTGCGTTGTGTATAGAGAAGACGGCGATTAAGATTTAGCAGATAACGCCCAGTGAAGTGAATTCAGTGTGGTGTTGTAAGTATGGCCCGGAGGAGTCGCCGTTAGATGTCATGGTACCTTAAAAACTCGAATGTAGATTGCGGGGTGGATGTAGATATCGCGTATGACATGAACGACACACATTGAAGCCAAGAGGGCGTCGAAAAAAGGTTAGCATCAATGTAGTAGAGTCGAGAAATATGAACTAACGGCCCGAAGACAGATTCTATCACTCGCGATGCAAAATTTCTACGAATGGCGGGGGCCCTTGAACGTGTGAAGAACGCGCTTGGATCCGGGAGGAGATTCAGTAGGTGATCGGTGGCGGCCCAAAGACCTACATGATCAAAACTTGATAAAAATATGTAGGTATCAAACTCGGCATGAAGAGGCTGGCAGGAACGCGTCCTTCACGCGTCAATTGGATCGCGAAACGCGACAAAGGTGAACAGGAAGGTTGGTCCCATCAGACGCGTCCGGCGGTACCGATGCGGGCTTGCTGAGCAGTACAGAGTTGAATGAGACATCCAGAGCGATGCCGATGAGTCATGCCTCCGGAGACCGGGTCAGCAGGGTGAGAAAATGCAACATTGGGGAGGAACTCATTGCGGCGCATCGTCTAGTAAATGGGACCATAAATCGGATCAACAACCTGTGACGGCGCGAAGCTGAGCACGGCCAGGTGCATGAGTATAAAGTGATCTTACATTTGAGGTGGACGCGATGCGAAAATTGAATTCGAAGGTTCGCAACCATCAGGTCAAAATAATCTGAGCAGAGATGAATGGAAATGAGCAACAGCCTGGGATGAAATACGTACCACAAACGCATCGGGTTGCCCTCGGTAACGTGAAAATTTGAATAGAGACTTCGCGTGGGCATCTACGCGCCGCCAACGCACGAGTAGATTATGGTGCGACAGCACCAATGTCAGTCGAAATGTCGAGGTCAGGGCAAAGCCAAATTGAACCAATTGAAGTTGCTGACGTTCAGAGACATACTCAACTGAGATGCGACACCAATTGTACTGCGACTGGGGAAGATGGCACACTGGCGGACAGCTAGGCGGTATGTGGGTAAGAACACAAGCTTGAAGCGTGCAAAATTGTAGTGACTCGCCGGGAACGCCACCAGAATCCGGGGACAGACCTATGAGCGACGTTGTAAAAGTGTAAGCAGCATTAGATTAGGGTGAGGTACAACCTGCCTGATCGGTTGGTCTAGTGTGTACATTGTTCAAAGCTGCAACTCGTACGGAGCATTAGGGGTCTTGAAAATCCCGGCGTCTTGCAAGCGCCCTACCCAGTCTGGGAGCTTCGTCAGATAGCCGTTGCCCCTCTGATCTACCTATTTCCCCACCAGGGTGGGGTGGGCCCCCCTAGAAAAAAAAATCAAAAGTTGGTGCACATATAGATCCTGATGAGGAAATGACATTCCATCTATAAACTTCATCAGACTTTTGACATTTTGATTGTGGCGTTGTGCAACGCCAAAAAACACCAAAAAACGCGCGAAAATGCCGTAAAACGCAACAACTCACAACGCCGACAATTGGCTGACAATGCCGAAAAGTTCAAGCGAATAACTTTGGAACGGGCCATCGCTGCTGCGGCCATGGGTCTCCCTGGAACTCTCTAGGACCATGCCAACCACTGTGTGCTGTTTTGACCAAAATCCTTACCTACATGTCCCGCAAAAGTAATGTTGCCGCGACTTCCGACTCCAAGTCATTTAAAGTCGAAGTCGCAGCCGACTTAAGTCGAGTCGAGACGAGTCGATGCTGCGACTCGGGTTGACTTCCAAGTCGACTCGAGTGACCTCAAGTTGACTTGATCTTCTCAATTCCCGAAAGGTGTCCTGAGTCGTTTACAGCACAAAAAAATCAATTTCTTGAATTTTGATGGAGCGTGACTTGAGCGCGTGACACCCGGATGACATCTGTCACGTTTCTGTGTTTGTTAGTGAAACCGCCGCAAATGAAGCTAGAACCCCAAAAATACCTTGTTGTACAAAATATGCTCTGGAGTCGACTCGAGTCGACTTGAGTTGACTTGGACATATCAAGTCAAGTCGAGTTGAGTCAAATCTGCGTTCAAGTCGACTTTCAAAGTTGTGACTCGACTTTTCGAGTCGCAGCAACATTACGCAAAAGAGAGGTCAATTCAGTCACACAACGTGAATACACGAAAAAACGTGAAATGCCACAATCAAAATGTCAAAAGACTGATGTTTGGGTGTGCTCCCAATTGTTGATTTGCTATGGACATTTTGATTGCAACAGGGGCCACAACCAGGGCCATAGGCTGGGGGGGCACATAAAAATTTAAAAAAAGAAATGGGCACACTGATGCAGATAGCTTAGAAAATCATATTCCATTATTGAAGTATGTTGGTGGCAGTCACCATTGCCTTGCCAGGAATATTTTCCAAATGTCAATATCTGTGAAAATAGCATTTTCCAAGTCAAATGATTTTTTTTCAACAAGAGTAAGTAGATGATTAGGGTCATGATTAGGTATACCATCCAATCTGACATCTTGAATCTTGCCTGGGTTGAGCCAATTTTGGTGACCCTTTATTATTGTGTCCCTGGTTGCGGCCCTGTTGCAATCAAATGTCCATAGTGAGCAACAGTTAGGAGCACACCCAAAGTTTACAGAAGGAATATCATTTCCTCGCCAAGATCTATATGTGCATCAATTTCCAATTTCTTTTCTAGGGGGTCCACCCCACCCCAGTGGAAAAATAGATAGTTAATGAGCCGGGTTTACATCCAATACCAGTACCAAGGGCGTGACCGAAAAATTCCATTTTAGGTTGTTTTTTATCCTCCTGAAAGAATTGCACAAGGTGCGCTCAGTTCTACACAGATTCGGGCAGGAGGATCTCGCTGTTGTTCACGTAATAATCCATAGGCAATTAGTGACAGAGAGAAACTGGCGAAATTATCATTCTTTCCCTACTCTAGCAACCGAGCCTCTTGTGAGCATAAATCTCGAATGCCATGCCCAGATGTGCTCCGATGGAGGTGACTTTTCTGGCGGGGCTTCCTGGGGATGGTCTGAGACACTTCATGAGCCCATAATTACACATATAGCTTTCTACTTGGTCACTGTTTCAAACAGGAAATATTGCATTGCCCATGGCATGCCAGATTCAGACCCAGATGGTCCTGTTGCTTGCTTCACCGCTGGAGATTCAATATCTTGACTGTCTAAAGATGGTATGTACAATTCCAAAGTCAATTTGCGAAGATACATGGATTTACAAGGACGATCAATATGTTTTCCCGAGGTGGGGAAACGAGAGGACCTGCAGTCTCTAGAGCCCCACCATCCTGAACATCTTGAGAAAGTCAAAGGGATTGATTATATGTAGAGTAATTCAGACATACGTGAGCAATTTTCATCCGAATGTCCATCCATTAAGGGGAATGTTTGAGTTTCAAGAGTTCAACATGCTTCTGAGACAAGGAGATTGTGTCAGACATGGGGACACATGGTATTAGAAGTGCAACTTACCACCTGTGGCAAAAGTTTGAAAAGGCTCTTGTCAGCAGCACATGTGCAGTGGGGAAGGCAGGGCAACTTACCTTCTATTGCACAAGTGTGGAAAAGGGGTCATCAGCAGTGCATGCAGAGTGGAGAATGCAGGGTGATTTACCAGCTGTTGCATGAGCATGAAAGAGGGGTCATCAGCACCACACATGCCATGGAGAACACAAGGTGACTTACCAGCTGTTGCACAAGTGTAAAAAAGGTGTTCTCAGCAGCTTGCATGCAGTGGAGAGCACAGGGTGACTTACCACCTGTTGTGCGATTGTGAAAGGGCCATTGTCAGTGGCATGTGTGCAGTGGAGAATGCAGGGCAACTTACCCGCTGTTGCACAAGCGTGAAAAAGCTGTTGTCAGCAGCACATGCGCAGTGGATAACACAGGGTGACTTACCAGCTGTTACACGAGTGTGAAGAGAGTGTTGTCAGCAGCACGCATGCAGTGGAGAGTGCAGGGCAACTTACCCACTGTTTCACGAGCATGAAAAGGTGTTGTCAATGGCATGTGTGCAGTGGAGAATGCAGGGTGACTTACCAGCTGTTGCATGAGGGTGGAAAAAAGTGTTGTCAGCAGTGGGCGTGCAGTGGAAAACACAGGGTGACTTACGGACTGTTGCACGAACGCAAAGAAGGTGGTGTCAGTGGTGTGCAGTAGAGAATGCAGGGTGACTTACCCGCTGTTGTATGATGAGAAAGGTGTTGTTAGCGGCACACATGCAGTGAAGAATGCAGGGTGACTTACCCGCTGTTGTACAATGACAAAGGTGTTGTCAGCGGCACGTGTGCAGTAGAGAATTCAGGGTGACTTACTGGCTGTTGCATGAATGTAAAAAAAAGGTGTTGTCAGCAGCACACGTGCAGTGGAGAATGCAGGGCAACTTACGTTCTGTTGTACAATGACAAAGGTGTTGTCAGCAGCACACATGCAGTGAAGAATACAGGGTGACTTACCAGCTGTTGCATGAGGGTGAAAAAAAGTGTTGTCAGCGATGCACATGCAGTAGAGAACACAGGGTGACTTACCCGCTGTTGTACAATGAAAAAGGTGTTGTCAGCGGCACACATGCAGTGAAGAATGCAGGGTGACTTACGGTCTGTTGCATGAGTGAGAAAAGGTCATTGTCAGCAGCACACACACAGTGGAGAAAGCAGGCCAACTTACCTCCTGTTGTGTGAGTGTGAAAAATGCATTGTCAGCAGCATGTGCAGAGTGGAGAACGCTGGGTGACCTACCCGCTATTGCATGATGGTGAAAAAGGTGTTGTCAGCAGCACGTGCAGTGGAGCACACAGGGTGACTTACCAGCTATTAAAAAAAGATGAAAAAGGTGTTACCAGCAACACATGCAGCAGAGAACACAGGGTGACTTACGTTCTGTTGTGTGAGTGTGAAAACGGTGTTGTCAGCAGCACACACAGTGGATAAAGCGCAGCAACTTACATGCTGTTGTGTGAGCATGAAAGAGGTGTTGTCAGCAGCATGTGTGCAGTGGAGAACACAGGGCAACTTACAAGCTGTTGCACAAGTGTGAAAGAGTTGACATCAGCAGTGCGCATGTGCAGTGGAGAACACAGGGCAACTTACAGTCTGTTGTGCGAGTGAGAAAAGGATGTTGTCAGCAGTATGTGCACAGTGGAGAAAGCAGGCTGACTCACCTCCTGTTGCGTGTGCATGAAAAAGCCATTGTCAGCAGGGTGTGAAGAGTGGAGAACACAGGGTGCCTTACCCGCTATTGCACAAGTGTGAAAGAGGTGTTGTCAGCAGCACACATGCAATGGATAGCACAGGGTGACTTACCAGCTGTTGCACAAGCATGAAAGGTTGATGTCAGCAGCACACACAGTGGAGAGTGCAGGGCGACTTACTGCCTGTTGCAAAAATTTGGAAAGGCTGTTGTCAGCAGCATGCACACAGTGGGCAGTGGAGAAAGCAGGGTGACTTACCCACTGTTGCACAAGCATGAAAAGGGTGTTGTCAGCAGCATGTGTGCAGTGTGGAATGCAGGGAGACCTACCGCCTGTGGCACAAGCGGGGAAAAGGGTGTTGTCAGCAGTGCGCATGCAGTGGAGAATGCAGGGCAACTTGCCCACTGTGGTGTGACCGTCAAAAACTGTTGTCAGTAGTGTGCATGCTGTGGAGAACACAGGGCGACTTACCAGCTATTGCAGGAGCATGAAAAAGGCGCCATCAGCAGTGCACGCAGAATGGAGAATGCAGGGCAACTCACCTCCTGTTATGTGAACATGGAAAAGGTGTCATCAACAGCATGCATGCGGTGTACAATGCAGGACGACTCACCCGCTATTGCATGAGCATGAAAGAGGCATCATCAGCAGCATGCATGCAGTGGTGAATGCAGGGTGACTTACTGGCTGTTGCACGATGAAAATGGTGTTGTTAGCAATGCACATGCAGTGCATGGTGGAGAAAGCAGCCTGACTTACATTCTGTTACACAAGCACAAAAAGGTTTGTGTCAGTGGCACACAGTAGAGAATGCAGGGCAACTTACCGGCTGTTGCACAAGCGTGAAAAGGGTGTTGTTAGCAATGCACGTGCAGTGAATGGTGGAGAAAGCAGGGTGACTTACGTTCTGTTACACAAGCACAAAAAAAGCTTGTGACAGTGGCACGCAGTAGAGAATGCAGGGCAACTTACCCGCTGTTGCACAACCATGAAAAAAGTGTTGTCAGCAGCAACATGCAGTGGAGAACCCAGGGTGACTTACAGTCTATTGTGTGAGTGAGAAAAGGATGTGGTCAGCAGCACACACAGTGGAGAAAGCAGGCCAACTTACCTCCTGTTACATGATGGTGAAAGAGGTATCATCAGCAGCACACATATAATGAAGAGTGCATGGCAACTTACTGCCTTTTGCACAAATGTGAAAGAGGTGTTGTCAGCAGCATGCACGCAGTGGAGACTGCAGGGTGCCTTACTAGCTGTTGTGCGAGCAGAAAAGGTGTTGTCAGCAGCACACATGCAGTGGAGCTGCAGTTTAGCTACCTTCTTCAACCTCCTTTGCATTAGAAGGTCTACAGCCTCGTTATTGTTCAGCATATTAGCAACATCCAGCACTGTTCCAAAAATCCCCCCTAATCATCATGTCAGTATGTACATTCCTCCACAAGCCCTGCCAACTCACATTCACTATTGCCCTCTCCATCTCCCAGATTGTTCAGTAGCAATGTGAAGATCTTAGTGTTCCCCACCAGCAAAGCAACATGAAGTGGGGATCCAAACATTTTCCCTATTCCCATATCAGCAGCCACTTCTCCCACGTGTGACCACTCACCATTGAGCTCAGCCTTTGCTCCTTTCCTAACCAGCAACCTCGACTATATCAAACTCCTCATTTGCGCAAGCAGCACAAAGTGCTGTCCCATAATGCCCTCCTACCCAAAAAATCAGCTTCACCACCAAGCCCAGTAACATCAAAGCACTCACCCACAATATTTATGTATTCCTCGTTGTCAGTCCTTTTGTCAAGCAGCAGTTGTACTTCTGCTATGTGCCCATTGGCAGAGGCTGCTTGAAGTGCTGTTCCATAATCCCCACCTGAACAAAGATAAGTGGGGGTGATGTGTGTGACAAAAGTTTACAATCTTACTGGGTTGGGTTTCAATCACCTGTTTATCGGCTGGGATTTTCTCGCTAAGAAGAAATTCCACTATATCATTCTTGCCAAGATATGCAGCTAACTGGAGCGAGTTTCCAAACACAGTCTCTTTAATCGGCTCCTCAAGATCAGTGCCTTGAGTGATCAACAGCTTGGCCACCTCGACCTTGTTGTTCACACAAGCAGCATAAATTGCTGTCCCATAAGGCCCTCCTACTCGAAAGATTAGCATCGCTACCAAGCCCATTAACATTGAAACACCCACCCCCAATATTTATGTATTCCTCCTTGTCAGTCCTGTTATCAAGTAGCAGTTGTACTATGGCTATGTGCCCATTTGCAGAGGCTGCTTGAAGTGCTGTTCCATAAGTCCCAGCTGAACAAACATGAGTGTGGTGATAAATGTGATAAAATTTTACAATCTTACTACGTTCGGTGTCAATCACACGTTGATCAGCCGTGATGTCCTTGTTAAGAAAAAATTCCACTATATCTTTCCTCCCGCGATATGCTGCTAGCTGGAACAAGTTTGCGAACCCGGGGTGTTTCATACACTTCTTAGGATCAGCGTCTAGATTGATCAGGTCCTGAAGTCTATCAAGAAATGGTGTCACTTCAACCTCTTCCTGGAACACTTGATAGAATTGCTTCTGGACCCCGCGCAATGCTTTTTGGATGTCTTGCAATGCATTCCAAGCATCCCGTAGCGGCAGAATGAGAAGCAGCAAAGCAAGGACCTGCCCAAAACTCCACAGATCATCTTCACCAGATTGGAAGTGCTTATTGCGGGAGAGCGTGAGTTCGATATCAACCAGGAAGATGATGTTGATCATGACCAGGAGCACTAATCCGATAACAAGAAAGGCGATGTGAACTTCTTTAGTGTGAACTTCTTTGGTGTGAACTTCTGAGGACGGTGAGTCAAGGAGGTTAATCACAGAATAGCTTGAAGGGAACTCACTTTGAGACTCCACATCTTCCAGCTTGTTCTTAGACAAAGTCCTGCAGATACTTCGGATACATCGGATACAGACGTCCCATTGTTTCTTGTGATTTTTCCGGGACCAGTTATATCCAATATGAAGTGCGAGAAAGAACAGGATAGGGAGGAGAAGATTGACGCCAGGGATGAGGAGAAGAAAATACATGATTAAGGAAAAGATCTGCAGTGCACGTGACGAGAAAAGTGCGGGGCCTCCAACAATAGTAAGTGTTGGATCACAGCCGATGGGGGGGGTGCCGAATTTGGATCGATTCAGCCAAAGCACAATTCCAACGGCGGCCATCAGCGAGAGGTGCAAGGAACCAAGGATGAGCACGGGTGTCCGTGAAAATAGGTCCCAAAGGCGATCAACAATGCGGAAGACCACCACGGGGCGGAGGCTGCAGACGGGTGAGTCATGATTGGGGACAAAATGCGAGACGAACCTCTTAGCCCTGACATGTTGAGGACAGGTTTTAGAGGAGCACACGACCGGGACCCAGTCTGACCACCTCGCACGAATGTGCTCCCTGCCCGGTTCAAGACGACAACGAGGGCAGCGTGGGTCCAAGTCCCCGGGGCGCCGTGTTCGTTTGTCGTCCTTGCTGAGATGGTGGGCATATAGCAAAAACCAGATCCAAGTGCTGGTATTGTTCATCCAGCTCAAATCGAGGATGACGGCCACGTGAAAACGAGTTATCTGCAGCGCTTCAACAGCAGTGGTGGCCTGGATGATAGTGGAGATGAGGACAGCGAAAGCGATGGCGAGCATGCCGATGGACTGGTCCTTGATGCCTTTCATCTCATCGGGGGAGACTGTTCCATCCCAAATATACGCCACGACCGGGATAAAACATAAAAGATTTTGTGCGTAGATCGCGGCGCGAACTCCAATACCAGAGATGTCTGGATTGGCGGTAATGCATGAGGGGTCCATGGTGGTTAGGAGCGAAGAGTGACTGCGTGCTTGTGCAAAGTGTCCAGCGTGTCCACGGCCTATAAGAAGTCCCACGTCTTGCAGGATTGACAGTTGGTTGACAGCCATCTGGCCAGGTACAGGTGAGCGCTGGCGATGGTGCAACTCGAGGCCTGGTTACAGCATGATACACGGTGGCTTCTTTGCAAGTCCGAGGCAGATGAGCTGAGTCTGGTGGTCAGGGAACACGGAGTAGGATCTCGGAATCTGGTGTGGCAAAGGAAGTGAATGTACTAAAAGAAGCGACGGAGTTGCAGGGGAGACGCAAGCCATTTAGATGCATACATTGCACCGGAAAGTGGCGCTTGCATAATACTTGAATTGAGAATTGGGGCCGCGTGGACAGGGTTTTTAATCTTGCGCCCCAAAACTCACGCGTTGACCGCGTGGAAGTAATATGGGCATAAACGGCGCTAAGGATTCGAATGCTAAGGATTATAAAATTTGGTCCGAGTGAAGTTCTCGCCATAGAAGCCGGCCGAAGCCCAAGCCAAGGGTGGTTGGTGGTCAATCTTGACAGTGTCGGCTTGAACCAGAGCTAGAGTCATTTGCGGGATCGCAGGCTGTCAATCAATCGCATCAATCAACCTCATCTCCGACGCCGTCGCAGTCCCACGGGCCACCACCATGGCAGGTCGACCTTCTGACTACACCGCCAATGGGCAGCCATGTGGCTCAGAGCTGGAAGAAAACTGTCGAATACATGCAGCTGCCAGCTGGAGCCAGCCCGCTGAAGGCTGGCCGCCAGCCCATTTCCCAATAGGTCCACGCTGGAGCCAGCTTCAATGTGGTGGCCAGCTGTGCATCAACATTGCAGCCATCTGAGCTGCCATCCATTTATAACTTGATTGCGAACAAGTCCCAATGAATGAACGGTGAAAATAATGGATTGTAATTATATACAAATATGCTACACCTGCAACACTACCGGACATGTCGACGGGCTCTGGGTGCCATCGCTGACATACACCCACACTTCGGCGTCATCCGTCAAGTTCGAACGCAGTGTGGCGGGCGATTTTTCGATCAGGCGATGATCTACAATATCCATTGTAAAGATATTCAGGGCGCAAAGAAAGTACGGCATACACACCGTGATAACCTCGTTCTCCTGCCGCCCTATTTACTCTGGATATTTGTGGTTGTGTTGCTCGATGCTAGCGGCACCCAACCTAGCAGGCATGTGGACAGGGTTTGTGAGGTTGACGTTGAACAGAGTACCGTAGGTCTTGGAATTGGAGGGTTTGAAGATCAAGGCTTGGAGTTTGAGGTCTTGGGGCTTGATGACTGGGGTTTCGAAGCGGTCTTGAAGTTTGGAGACAAAGACTTCGAGCACGAAAGGAGGCGAAGAGCAGAATTACAGTACTCTGGGTGATTTCGATTGGAAGATTTGGAAACTCTACGAGGAGATTTTGCTGCCTTGGCTGGGACGATGAGTGGCTCGGGTAACGGCAGGCTGCGGACTTGCGAACATTGTTTCTCCTGGACTCTAGAGGATGTCGTATGGTGTGAAACCAACTTGCAGCGAACCAGTGGGAGGACGAGGCCAATTGGCTGGGCAAGTTGCTTGAACAGAAGAATTCCAGGGCGTGGCTCAAGGAGCATGGAAAGAATCAGAGGGAGGATTGACTTGCCACCGAGTCCGTGCCGCTTGCAGCCCCAAACTTCGACTCTCCTCCGATTTGAGATGTTAAGTGCTGCTATAGCCATGGCTTCGAGGAGTTCGCAGTATGAGAGAGGATTGAGAGCAAATGAAAGGTAAGAGGAAGAAGAGGGAAGAAGACAAGAAGGCGAAACGACCAACATGCACGTGATCAGATACAACAACAAACAGTGCGCACGGACCCTTCTATTTTGTCCGTCTTAAAGTCGGCTTTTGCGTCATGCAGGCATCAATATTTGTGTAACTCATGGTGTAAAATATGAAGAAAATTGATGATCTCTTCGAAATGAATGTTCTGCATGCCCATCAAGCCAATTCGAGCAGCTCATGCAACCTTGCTCGAATGACCTCTGACATTTTTCCCTTTGTCAACGACTGAGCCGCAAAAAAAAAAAAAAAATAGTTGCATTCAAGCATAGATAACAATCTAAGGCAGGAGAGCTTTCATAAGAGAATTTTTATATTATCAGCAATATGGTTGCAAGGTGTGAAACTGTGTGGGACCTAACTAGCTGTCCAGTTGGTGGATACCTGAAACTTCGGCTGGCGTGTGCCAGCCAGCTCCCAGCTGGAGAAAAGGTTGTGTCCAGTTTCTTGAATCCTGATTTCCAGCTGATCAATCCAGGTAGGGGCGACGTGTCGGCACTTTGGCGGTGTAACGGCAGGCCTCCTTCAATCGCTCAAGTAGGCGACTACACGCTCATTTGCCGTTCGAGCTGCCCTAACTCCGAGTGATCACGCATCCTCGACTCTCATCCTATTCAATGGACGTCCGCTCTTGTTGTACGCCACCAGACGCATTACACCGTCTTAGCTTCTCGTCTCATAACCCAGACACCCATCCGTCTATTCTCGGTACGTGCCGCTCAAATCGCCGAGTGACGACCAAGACACACACACCCAAATGAAGCCCAGGTGGAAACCAGCAATCATCGATGTGTGTTTCACACCAAATAATCACCTCGAACCGACATGTCGTTTGGCTGGACTCCAGAGTTTCCGTTAAATGGACTCCACATGGATCCAGCGTGACCTGGTTCTAGCTGGACAACGATGGTAGGATCCAGGTATATGTCTTCCTGTCAATTGGCCATTTCAGTAGCTGACACTGTTGAAATACTGAGCCTAGGTGGTGTATGTACAACCACAGATGCCATAGCTGGGTCATGATTTGGAGTACGGCAATCTTTTCATCTTAGCTGTCTGGTAAACTACAGGTTAGGTGTCTCGGAACGAGTGGTGAGAATTTGTAAATTTATCTAGATGCTCAACAGCGAATGCACAATATAAAACATTGTCCAGATGCCTGCACTGAATTCGAGAAAAAATAGGAAAGCATAAAACCGCGGTAATTACACCTCGTTTCCATCGTCCTCAGCACCCACCGGCTCGCTCCCACTCTGCTGTTCTGCATCCCCGCTAAAACTCTGTCCACGGTTGCGCGCCTCGATAACTTCATCGATGTCAGCCTGGTACGCCATTCCCGCTTCGTCAGTGGCGGTGGCGGCGTCGGGAATCTGTTCGGTCGAGTTCGAGCCATGACGTGCCCGATCCTTGTCAAGGATCGAAGAAAAGGCCCTATAAACGGTAACAAATTCAACGGGATTCAATAAGAATAATAATCAAGTCTATAAGAGCCTACTTACCTTGCGACCCGTTTTTGCAATCTCGTCGGCGTCGGTGGTGCCATTCCTTACTGTCGTACGGATTTTTTGCAGGTCCTTGTCCACGAGCTCCCAATAGTCGGTGGTGTCGGTATCCTTGATGGTGCCCTCGACCTTCTTGACGTGCCATTTACGCTGAAGAAGAATGAGAAGAGCGAGAATATAGAAGACGGCAATACGTACCATCAGCGCCACTCGACTGCATAGAGCCGGTGTAATCGGAATCGAGGTGCTTTTGCCGCCGCAGAGTTTGTGAGTGATAGTCTTTGTTAGTTGGTAGACTGATGGTTGTGTGTGTCGCATCTGGTCGAAGACTTGGTGTCTCCTTCTTCTTGCTAGACAATGCACATGTAGAGACTTCGACAGACTTTACAATCTATATCACGTAAATATAATACGTCAAGTGCGAGTGGCAAGTGGCAAAAGCAAACACCGAACATACCTCTTTCTTAATGATTGAACGGGACTGGGTGAAGACGTCTCCAACAAACTTCTGGACAGTATCCGTTGAGAACTTGTCGTGCTCGGTCCCAACAACAAAGTTTCCCCAACGATGCCAGAGAAGAAGCGTCTGCGAGGAGAAAGACTTGAGTCATGACTGTGCTACTGTCAATAATGACTTGCCTGAACATCGTTCTTCGCAATCTCTCCCTTGTACTGAGTAATCTTGCTCGAACAAAGCATGGCATTGACAGCTCGCGTGAGGTTCGTCTTCAGTGCAGCGTTAATCTCGAATTGAGGCTTGGCAGCTTGGAATTTTGCAAGCATATTTTCGTTAGCCTTCAGCGTGACAAAAATCTTCGCCAATTGCACTGGAGGTGGGTCGTTTACGAAGGCCTCCACCTCGGTTACCTGGTCTGGACGAAGTCACTTCCGGGTGGCAAAGGCTGTAATCGCACGAAGATGATTCCCATTGGGCCGGAGAACCAGAGCACTGGGGAGTGGCTCCTCCAAGTCATTTTCGTTGAGCTCTGCGTCGTCAGCAGTCCGTTTACGGGTAGGGCTGCATGAAGGGGTGACATTCGACATGAGCAGATCATAGTTGTCGTCGTCATCGTCGATGTGGGGAGAGCTGGAGCGCGAAGGACCAGAAGACATGAGATCGTTGTGGGAGAAGAAAAGGTTGCTGGTGTTGCGCTTTGGTCGCGATGTCGTGTTATTTAAGTTGATTCATGGACAATGAATTATGACTTACCAAAACTGGACATTGCTGCGACTTAGCTTCAACGATGCCACCACGGCGTGCATTGCCAGAATGTAAGAGAAATGTCAAAGATTCAGCAATTATAATAACTCAGTGATACCTTGCCAGGTTATGAGGAAGGAACCGACAAGAAAGTTCGATGCAAAGTATGCCCCAATGCGAAATGGGCAGCATATCAGAAAGGGCATGTGAAAGAGCATCTCAATTCCACAAAACACAAACAAGCCCTTGAGTCGGCGACCACACGGCAGGCGAGACGAAACGATATTGAACAGCGTCTTGCCGGGGTTTCACGTCTATCAACTGCAAGATCAGGAGCAACAGCAGATCTGACACTTGCCAATCTTTGCTTGCCGATATTTCACCCAGTTCCAAATACAGTGCTGTCAGAAGTGGAAGAAGGCATGTGGGGAGATTATAACAAGTACGAGGCAGGTTTCAGTGGCGGTGATGAAATAGCCGAGGATGATGTTGGCACTTTTGAAGTTCAATATAATGTGGGGATTTCTCTTTATCTTCCCCCTACTTTTACTGGTTCAAAAATTTCCCCCCAACTTTTTTTTGGTTCAAAAATTTTCCCCTCAACATTGTGGTTCGAAAATTTCCCCTCAACTTTCAGACACTTTTATTTTATTTTTATTTTTTTGGCTTAAATGGGAGCCTGATCTTGTAAAGATGACGGATTCCTATACCCCGCACGGCCTACCGCCCTGGCTCCGACGCCAGAAGCAGAATATGCTGCACACGAACGCCGCAAAGTGTCAGCTGTCAATCAGTTATCAATGTCAGCCGATCTGTTGCCGATTGCCTTGGCGTCAACCCGACTCAGAAATCCGACATCACAATTTGAGGACGCTCCGGACCATAGTAAACTGGAGGTCTGATGGACAAGTTACTTGTCCCGGCTGCGTAACGTGCACATCGCTGGACTCTGCGATGCCTGCCAGGATTTGACGGTCACTTGGATCTGGGGGAAGCAAATACTGACGAGGGAGGAGGAATATATTGAAGAGGCAATTGCGGCCTTAATGGATTTGCAAAAGGAATGAGCCAACACGAGTCGTCGTCCACAATAGTCGTATCTTACTATCCTCTGACCTCTAAATTGCTTGGTATTTAGTTTAGTGCTTAGTCCTTCCAGTTTGCTTCCAGTTGCTACTATTTTACACTACTTTTAATGTCAGACCTCCAGTTTACTATGGTCCGGAGCGTCCTCAAATTGTGATGTCAGACTTCTGAGTTCAGTCGGGTTGACGCCAAGGCAATTGGCATCAGATCGGCTGACATCATGATAACTGATTGACAGCTGACACTTTGCGGCGTTCGTGTGCAGCGTATTCTGCTTCTGGCGTCGGAGCCAGGGCGGTAGGCCGTGCGGGGTATAGGAATCTGTCATCTTTACAAGATCAGACTCCCATTTAAGCCAAACAAATAAAAATAAAATAAAAGTGTCTGAAAGTTGAGGGGAAATTTTCGAACCATAATGTTGAGGGGAAATTTTTTGAACCAAAAAAGTTGAGGGGAAATTTTTGAACCAGTAAAAGTAGGAGAAGGTAAAGAGAAATCCCCACATTATATTGAACTTCAAAAGTGCCAAATGTTGAGGGGAAAATCACTAAATTCCCGATGAAGTGAGGGGAAAACACTAAATTGTGGGGGGAATATTAAATGTGCATTTGGAACGGCATAGATATTTAATACTCACCGTGTTTCCACTCCTAGGGTGAAAGTAGCACGCTTAGGCCTGCAGGGGATCAAAATACAGTATTTAAATGACTTTAGGTGTCGATTTGAGCAATAAAGAATTTTGTGCCCAAAAGTTGAGGGGAAAATTTTTGCACTGAATTTGTTGAAGGGAAATTTTTTGCAGCGGTAAAAGTTGCAGAAATGTAAAATAGGGAAATGAAAGGAGGGGATTTCCGAGAAGAATCCCCACATTATATTGACCTTAAAAAGTGTGAAAGTTGAGGGGAAATTTACCAAATTTCCAATGAATTGGGGGGAAAACACTAAAATGTGGGGGGAACATTAAAAGTGCATTTGGAACGGCATACTTGCTCCTATCCCAACTGTCAAGGGACAACGTGGCCGTCCTAAACGAGAAATTGTGATCTTGTGCTCAACATCTGCACCACTTGCCTTCAACAGTCGGGATTATGCCTCTGATTCTGAATGGTACAGGTGCAAAACTTTGATATCTCAGTCGCGAGACATCTGCTGCAAAGGTTCTTGGGTTTTATCCAGCAGTCCCCTTCCTGGCAAAGAAATCGTGACTGGGAGAATCATCGAAATTCTTCAAAATATTGATTTGACAGCTGCGATCGTGATTCTCGAGCAGTTCGTTATACAGGCCAAGCGGCATGAAGTATTCAACATGCCATTCATGTCCCCCTGACGGCGTGAAGAGGCTGTGTTTCTGATTTTGAAACCGGAGGTAAGATATTATCTTCTGTTCTCTTGTGGCCAAGTGTACTGATGGGGGATACCAAAATAGAACATTAAATTTGGCTTCAATGTGCAGCATGATTGCTCTTCAGGCACATGCAAAGCATCTGGGAAGAAATCAGTGCTTCAAGAGCGCCAGAAAACTAACCTGGAGGAGTCCTTCATTGAGCACGACTCTCTTGTCCACCACTTCATCATTAACACTGCTTCCCTTCATAATCCCCATTTCATACGACGCGTGCTTCCTTCCAGCTTGATCAAACCTACACCGCTGTGGCAGGATCATATTCTCCTGCATCATAAACAAGCAGAACGACTTCGCAGTGGCTGGGAAGTCCGACGGGTCAAGAATGCAGCTGTTGCACAGGCCAGAAAAGCAGTGAAAGCAGCGGCAGCAGGAGTTGACCACCCTCCCGCAAATTCCAGGAGGAAGAAGACCTCCAAGAAACGACGCCGGGCTGTAGATTCCGAGGAGGACAAACGGCAACCATCAAAGAAGCAGAAAACCTCTCGGCATGGGCCCAGCGAGAGCAACAGTTCCGAATCAGAATCAGGAACTGATTCAAGTTCTGAATCGGATTCAGATGCTGAACCTGACGGCGGGGAGATGCCTGAGACTCGAGAAACCAGACCGCCCCCCAGGCGCTCGGGGCTCAGAGTTTGTATTGCTATAAATTACAAGGAATAGTAAATTTATTTGTTGTTTGCCTCGCAATAAGATCTTGATAGCCTGGTGTGTGCTAGCCAAACTTGTCAGCTGGAGTCCAGCTGGCACTTCCATGTGTTCCAGCTGGCCCTCTTAGCTGTTCTGTCAGCTGGAGTCCGCATGGGGCCAGGCTTGTGCCTAGGTGGACGGTCCATCTGGATACAGATGGAATGGCCACCTGACCGTGACACTGCTGTGGCCGATGGATTTTTGGAAGCAAAAAAGGACATGCAAACATGTCTTGCTTTTTGGCTATATTTTCACGGAGCTCGGGACACAGAAGACAAAAACCATACCTTTTCTGCACATGTTCAATTGCGAAATATATGCTAAAAAGGCTCTATGTTTTGTCTCAAAATCCTCCCAGAACATTGACTATTTTTGTGAGCTTTTCTGTGTCGGAAAAGTACTCTGTTTGCATCCCAAAAAGAGGATGAACAAAGGAGTTTCCTTTGTCCTTCAGCTGTTTTCGATCTCGAAAGGGAGTATGTTTCTCTTTGCAAAAGAGATCCAAAAATTGGCTTTTTTGCGTGGATGTTTTGTGGCCGAAAATGTATCCTGTTTCGCGGATATTTTGGACCGGAACATGGGCGCAAGAAGCAATCTGTTCGGCTTGATTTTTGGCATGGTAGAGAAAATCTTCCTAAAAAGGAAGACATGTTTGGACATTGTGTTTCGGTCCCAAAAATCCATCGGCCACAGCAGTGTGAGGTGGGTACCATTTGGGTGTGTAGTCTAGTGGAATCACGGTCCGATCTAGTCTCTCGTAGACAGACGCTCTATACGAACGCTCGTACCTCACTGTATAGAGTCTGTTAGTTACCGCGGGGTCGTGTATGAAGTGCGCTCTTATTACGTGATCTTACGTAAGTTTTGGTAGGCCGTGGTTCGAACCCGGACTAAACACTCATTTAATTTTTCTTCCAAGACCCTCTCTTGCCTCAAATTTATCCTAATCAATGAAAGCCATGTTCATTTGAGTTCCTGGAATTTTTGGAAGTACTTTAAAGGTATCCTAGTGTCCCATTTAACTGGCTGAAGTTCTGGCTACTGTCAAAGTGCCGCAATTCTGCAGCACATGTTCCCGGCCTCCTCTAGAAAATCGAAAGAGTCAGGATGCTATGAGTAGACTGCTAGGCCTCATAGGTATTCAAATTCAACGAAATTTCTCGTTTCTGGTGCCAAGGGACGCGACTCGGAAAATACTTACATAAGATTATGTAATAACGGCGCTCTACATACACGGACCTTCGGTAAACATCAGACTAGGTCCGATCGTTGAGACACCGACTGATTACGCAATCAGGTGACTGTGATTCAAGACGCGTCTTCCGTTTAAGGCTCCAACCGTTTCCGTTTGTAAACATTTTAAACGGTTATAACCATTTTCATTTTTGTTTTGTTTAGTGACCGTGGTAAACGATAAACAAAAATAAAATAAACGATTAAACGGTTATCTTTCAGACACCTACTCCAAGTCCAACTTTGGTCCAACAGGCATGATCCGGAAGGCTCTTTGCCCCATTCCATAGCTTCAGGCTCAAGTCAGCCTCAGCATGACTCGGCACACCGTTTTGGCACCGCACCTCATGGGCAAAGTGTTCGGCCACGGATTGCCGAAAGACTTGAAACTGTCAACTGGGTTCGAGCGGATTCAAGGTAAAGTTTCTGGAACACTTTTTTCACGCCTTCTCGTTCAATCGTAGCTAAGTATGCTCGGAAAACTTCCTTTTAAAACGTTTTAAACGGTTTTTTCAAACATTTGTTTTCGTTTCCGTTTATTTTACCCCCGGTCACAAATGAAAACGAAAAGGTTGGAGCCTTACTTCTGTTACTGCTCATATCGCACTTCCCACCGCCGACTCGACGCGTTTTATCGCTCATCTATGGTGGAATATGTTCCCTGGAAGTCGCCCAAAGGAGAAAAGTCACTGAAAACTATCGTCGCTTCGGAAATTCCGGCGTGGAAGAGCGGTCTCCATGAACAGCAAGCCCATCCGATTCTTCGCATTATGGACAGTCAAGTAATCCTTCTCTGTACTGCGACTGGCAGAGGAAAATCAGCACTATTCACCGTTCCAATCTTATATCACCTGGCTGTGAGCAAAGCACCCGAACGATTCCCTAAGTTCCGTGGAATCAGACGGCAACCAGTGGGGACGATTATCACACCAACGAAGGGACTGGCCTGGAATATTGTGCATAATAGCTCCACTCATGTTTTGGCTTCATTTATAACTATTCTGCAAGGTTGAGACTTTGGCAGGACACAGTATCAGCGCACCGGCATACGACCGTGAGACGATTGCGCGAGCAGCATGCCGCACCGAGATAGTGAAGGTGAGATTCCATTATCTCTTCTCCATTTCATTTAAAATAAATTTCTTTCCAAAGACATTATGTTATCTTCCCCTTGCAATTATTCAGGCAGGTGCCTTCATATCCAAGTCAGGAGCTCTTGACAGTTATTTGGACCTACATCAAAAACATCAATCACAGCTACTCAGTGAAAAGCCTGTTCAGTCTCATGATTCTTGTGCATGGACAGTCTACACCACTTGGCAAATGAGCTTTGACCGGCTGACACCACCAGCTGCCATGTTCCTGCAGGTCTGCTCATTCTTTCATAATAAAGGAATCTCAGAGGGAATCTTTCGAAATGCACCTATGTACAAGTTCCCAATGTCTGGTCCTTCCAAAAAGGAGTTGCAGAAGCCATTGGAATTCCTCTCTCATTTTCTAAGTTCAACAGGTGAATGGGACTCATTCCGCTTTATGAGCATCACCAATGACATCAAGGCATATTCCTTACTTGACTTTAATCCTGAGAGCAATGTGTTTTCCATCCATCCACTGGTGCATGCATGGAGCCGGACAATAGTCACTGATTTGGAATATCACCTCACTGCAGGGGCTATACTGGGCATGGACTTTTCAGAGATCCAAACACAGGATAGACAACTTGCCAGTATGAAATTACGTCCACATGTGGAATCAGTCCTGCAGTTGAGCTTGGAAGAGTCTCCGGATTTCCGAGCACAATATGGACTGATATTTGTGGAAAGTGGTAAATACAAACAAGCTGAGGAGTTACAAATGGCAGTGCTCAACAAACGGATGAAGCTTATGGGCAACAGCCATCCAGACACCCTGGCAGCTATGGGTGATTTGGCAGCAACATACTCAAAGACACTGGGGCCAGCAGAGTTTAAGGCAGAGGAACTTGAGGTTGTTGTGCTGGATAAATGGAAACAGCATTTGGGTCCTAGTCATCCAGACACACTGTCTACAATGGAAAATATGACAACATACAAGAACTTGGGAGAATTCAAAAAAGCAGAGGATCTTGAGGTCATTGTACTGGAAAAACAGAAACAGCTTCTGGGGGTTAACCATCTGGACACCCTGACAACAATGGCAAACTTGGCAGAAACACACTTTCATCTGCAAGACTTTAAGAAAGCAGAAGAACTAGAGATTCTTGTACTCGAGAAACAAAAACAGAGTTTGGGTGCCAATCATCCTGACACCCTACGTGCCATGGGTAATCTGGCTGCAACATACCTGAACATTGGAAAGTTCAGACAGGCAGAACAACTTGAGCTCATTGTGTTGGAGAATCGAAAACAGTTGCTTGGAGATAATCATCCATACACCCTGGTAACTCTGGGTAACCTTGCTGCAACATACCAAAAATTAGGAGAGTTCAAGATGGCAGAAGAACTAGGTGTTGCTGTGCTTGAGAATCGAAAACAGGTTTTAGGGGCCATTCATCCTGAGACCCTATGTGCTATGGCTAACCTGGCATCCACATATTTAGAGCTGGGAGAGCCAAAGAAGGCCAAAGAACTCGAGGTTATTGTGCTCGAGAAACGCACAGAGATCCTTGGTGACAGTCATCCTCACACACTACTTGCAATGGCTAATCTGGGAGCAACATACTGGAATCTGGAGGAGTTTGAAAAGGCAGAAGAACTTGATACTGTAGTGCTTGGGAAACGGAAAGAGATCTTGGGAGCAAACCATCCTGACACCTTACTTGCCATGAGTCATCTTGCAGCAACATGCATGTACTCAAAAAAATTGATGAAAGCAGTAGAACTTGAGAGTATTGTGCTGGAGAAATGCAAGCAGTTCTGGGTACTGATCATCCAGACACTTTAAATGCTATGAATAATCTGGCAGCAACATACAAAATCTCAGGCGAGCTGCACAAGGCAGAAGAACTTGAGCTTCATATTGTAAAAGCACAGAAACAATTTCTGGGGGAAAATCATCCACTCACCTTGCTTGCCATGGCTCATTTGGCAGATACATACTGGAACCTTCAGGAGTTCAAGAAAGCAGGTGAACTCGAGGTTGTGATTCTGGAGAAGCAGAAAAAGCTTCTAGGGGACAATCATCCAGATACTTTGCTTACATTGGGGAATCTAGCAAGAACATATCATGATCTGGAGAAGTTTAAAGAAGCAGCAGAACTCGCAGAGGTTGTGCTGGAGCAACGAAGACTGGTTCTTGGCAACACTCATCCACACACTCTGCTTGCTATGTCATCTCTTGCATCAATGTTGCGCAGTGTGGACAGGGTAAAGGAGGTTGAAGAGCTTGAGGAACTTGTTGAAAACATTGCCAAGTAGTTGTGCTGTATGTTTTTGTGGTGTCACAAAGGAGATTCACAGTTTGAGTCGCAGACACAAGGTTTTTTTGCACACAAAGGAAACAAATACTGTAGTATTAGACCAAAGGTTCAGGTGACAGGTGACAGGCGGTCGTGAACTAAACAATTTTGACCCAGTGACAGTAACTTTATAATTTTTGGACAAAATAGGCAAGAAACGTCAAAATTTTCGGTCCGGCATTTGCCGGACTACTATATGTGGTAAATTTCTCGTGATTGCCGATAAATGAATACTATGTTCAGTGAACATTTCAGGAGACGGGCAAGATTATTGTGAACCTTTGGTCGTAATACTACAGTAGACAAAACTGGATGGCAAGTTTTTCCGTATGTTTGACGTAATGTTGCCACAAACTCCGACTCAGTCGGGTGAAGTTGACTCCCGAGTCAATGACTGAGTTGAGTTGAGTCAACTTAATGAAGTTGACTCTCACAGACTCCGGAGTCAAACGAGTCGACCTGAGGTTGACTTAGTCAACTTGAGTCGGGTATTTTTAAGCTGTCGTATAGTGAGTATTATAGCTTGGTTGTATCATAGCTTCTCAGACCTAAATTTTCTAGGTTATTATAAAGCATAAAACAGAGATATGTGATTAGGAATGTGTGCGGATGTGTATGTTAGGTAGCTTGTGTGGCACAGAATTCTAGTAGGCAAAAGGTACTGATTTAACGTATAAATTCATTCGCTCAGTTGTGTTCAGCTTCATTTAACAGCTCAAGAGAATTAAAAGCTTGACAATGTCAAACTTGCGGTCATACAAGGGTCAACAAAGGTTGGCTTCAAATAGAAAACCGCAGCTTATGGCACAAACTCCTATTACACCGAAAGCTTCAGTTTTGAGTATGGACTAATTCTCTTAGTTGCATTTAGCTTCATTTAACAACCCAAGAGAATTCAAAGCCTGACAATCTCAAACTTGCAGTCATACAAGGGTCAACAAAAGATGGCTTCAAATGAAAAACCATAGCTCATGGCTAGGGCATCAAACCGTGCGTAATGCGCCCATGGGCGCAAAAACTACGCCCATAGTATTTGGCTTATAGGACGACCTGACCCGTGCGTAAGAAGGATCTCGGAGCACTCGGACTTGTAGGATCCGTGGATATAGCCGTTTACGAGCGTAATTTACGGGCGGTTGGGTGACTGTGCCAGATCAATAAATTTCAAGTGATTGATGGACAATATTCATAGAAGAACACTTTACTTACCGCACTGCCATGTACAAGGCAAATTCTATGATCCATAAAAGCCATTTTGGCGTGTCAGTAAAGCCGGGTGGTTTCAGATACCTCTGTGTCCATCCCATAGCTTGCCGAGCGCTCGGGGGACTGTCAAGACCTGTAATAGATGGCAGCCGACTTAAACCACCAACGATTTGCAAGCACCGGCAGGCAGTCAGCCGCAAAAAATTGCCTCGGCAGGCTTTGATTCAACAACACCCGTAATTAATGGGTGGTTATGGGGGGCCATATTGCGTCTCAACGCCTACCGTAACCCGTTGTGTCTGTAGCTTGCCCAAAACCCAGACATGACGGGGCTGTAACCGTAATTATGGCTCTGTAAGCCCATAAGTTCATGGGATGGTTTGATGCTCTACTCATGGCACAAAATCCCAGTAGGCAGAAAGCATCAATTTCAAGTATGGATTCATCCTTTTGCTTGCAATGCCATTTATTTACCAGCCCAGGTGAGACTGGGGACTTGCAAACCATGGTGCTGCATAAGTATAGAATTTAATGCTACTTATTAATGCTAATCTATGCTCCTTGGTTCTGGAGGAATTAAATTCCGTAAAGTAAAAACGAATCGCAGAACTGGGTGGGCTGTGCTGATAGCCAACGAGGAATCCCGTACCGATCCGGAATTCAACAAAGTTACTGCAACGATCCCACAGCTACTTCCAGCGCTCAAGGTCTGTTGTTGTCGATCTATGAGACCTGCTTTTATGAGCCTTCTTCCTTTTCCTCTCTCCAGCATTCAAGCAGACCAAGACTCGCAACACCCACCTGTAAATTACAGGCTGTAATTAATACTTAATCTCTGTGGGCAGCATGAAATCTGTCTAAGTGGTATTTAAATCCAACAAATTAATGTTTTAAGTGGAATTATCTATGGTTATATCTAGCGAATCCACCCCGAGCAGCAAAAACCACTGATCCCACTGGAAATTTCGTTTCGCTGTGTTTTTGTGGTGGGTGGATTATTGAGAGACTTGGGAGGGGCACTTAGAAGAAGGCATTTAAAAGCATACTGAACAAAAAACCGCGGTCAAAATGTAGGCGTGGCAGGACCCAGAGATGATTCTTGGATGATTTGAAGGTGTCGAGTGGAGTTTAAATTAGCTCGCTTAGCTTGAAGTACTTGTCTTGTGATCTTTACGCCTCAAGTTAGACCACGGAACTATGTGCATAGTGGTTCTAGATGCCATCTAAGTGTGGCTTTCAGGTCCCATAAAAATTGGCTCACTACAATCACGGTACACTGGATTTTGTAGTAGGATCAGCCGTTTGATGTGCTCGGAACAGAATCTCCTTCACTATTCATCTGTTCACCCTCAACCTTATTTTATATTCTGGGCAGGCACACCTGTCAGTAAAATTTCCGGTACTTCCAAAGACGATCGGACAAGAGTTGAGCAAACGCGAATACATTTTGAACTTTGATGTGCAGGTGCAAGTATAGTACTTCGCTTCAAATTGCCTCGGGCTTATGTTTTTGATCTCATGTGCATAGAATGGCTCTGTTTTATTGAGGTCATTAGGTCTAGATATTTAAACTCAAGCGCTTTTAGCATCAGAAGGCACTAAGTCGAATTATGCAGTGATGCACTGGACAAACAACAATTATTTCGACTAGCACATCCCTCTCTGAAAACTCAGGATTGTTTTATGACATACTGAGACAATTTGGAAGAGAAATCCACCGACTTCACCGACTCAAGTCGACCCGAAGTCGACTTGAGTCGGACAAGTTCGACTCGACTCGTAAATTAAGTCGAATCGAGCGACTTTTATCAACTCGACTTCCAGACAACTCAACTTTGGACTCGCGGCAACGTTGGTTTGACGTGATTTCCTTACCAGTTGATATAGTTGTACTTAGAATGTACTATGCTTGAGGTTGATTTTGAATTGATCCAAAAGTTATTGGGAATGACTGTAAGATTAAAATGATGGAGTAGCACATATTACGAATTGAATTTCAGTTAAACAGTTCCGAAGGAGCAAATGGTAGATTGAAAGCAGTTTCGCAAATACATTCTATTTCGTAACCCTGAACTCCGGTACTACTGAGTAGTGCTGGAGACTCAAAATACTGCTAAGGAACGTCATTTTGCTGTAGATTGAAGACCCACCAAAGAACTGACTCGGAATACCTCGTATATTAAGTAGATCTAGATGCCTCGTATCAGTATGTGCATATTTTGCCATCACCTCAATTTGCTATTTCTTTCTCAACTGCAAGCCTCCTGCAGCTTTGGGCCCAAGTTCACCTAATTCAGTTAGTGTTCTCCCCACGTCTATGTCTACTCAAAAGGGAGGCGTCCATCCAATCACCTTTCCTCCTTTCCCCATCATCTTCCAACCACCCCCAAGCGTTCTTCCGCCCCTCAATACCGTGCTTCAAGGCCAATTCTTCTGTCAGTCAACCAACTCGACAGGACCTCGCAATCCTCAAATCCAGGGCCCCTGCTCTTCCCCGCTCGTCAAGGCTCAAATCAAGACGAAAGCCTGTCTCAAAACTTGAGAAGCTGAAGACCACGCAAGGACTTCTCTTGGCGCTGCAAAATCTCAGGATGTTCTGGAGAATCCTCAAACGCTCAATTCGGCCCGACTAGACGAATGATCAAGTCTTTGGTCAAGACCGGCAGGGTCAACAGCCAAAAGATGGTTCAAGGACACATTCCTGGTACGTCGAAGCATTTTACGCATCGAGTTCGATGCTAATGTGTTTTTATCAACTTTTCCGGACCACGGCTCACAATTCACTTAGGCCCAACCCTTGCGCCAACATGTCTATTGAAGTTGTCGGATTTGCCGATGGAACATATGGAGTTGCGGATTCTACTTTGATTGGATTGTTTTGCGGCACGCATGTAGGCTTATCAGATGTTGTACATGTGTTAATGGTTGAATTTATATTTGAATTGCTTTCCAATCCAAGGATTTTTTGAAATGCCTACTTTTCTGCCGAAGCGACGCGAAGGCATGTCTTGTTTATGATTAGGGAACAGCGAAGAGGAGATACCGGAGTAGCTACAACCCCGATACCATTTTTGAGTCGAGATTCTACCGCGTGAACTTGAATAGAACTCGGCTCAGACGAAACGTAACATAATCTGGCAAGCAAAGCCGGCTATTTCAGCGGTCGCTCGCCATGATCAGTTTTAGGATGGGAGGCCCAATTCAATGCACATCAGACAAGCAGTAATATCTGTCGAAGTTTGCGAGTCGGGACGTCCTTGACTGCTTTCAAGGGACTGAGACTCGCGAGGGAGGAAGAGAAGGGACATGAGCCAGTCATTCCTCCAACCTTCCGGCAACACTTCACTGGCTACCGAGACATTGAGCATATCGGCAGACAGGACCCAGACAGATCATAAAGAGGATGGGCAAATAAAATTGATGTGTATTGCGAGTCCTGAATTGGGTCTTCACTTCTAATGAATGGCGGTACCCTTGAATGCAAATCATGACCACACGGGAAAGAGCAGGGGCTGGTGATCAGTCTGCAAGAATAAGGTCTGACTCTGAATGAACTAATCAGGCCAATGAGTCCGAGATACGTCAAAAGGAGCTAAGAATTACGACAAAACGAGTTCACGGATAGTCTACAGCAACGAAGCGAGCAAAGGAAAAGAGATATCTTGCAAGCAACTTGCAAATTGAGCCGAGCGCGATATCGAGTATCGAATAAATCTCAGGAGGAACCGATAGAAGGGTCTTAGGTGAGCCGCCAATAATTCAACTTGACTGGGAGCCAACGAGTTACCTGGCGCTGTTGCATCAAGGGAACAACAAGGGAACTAGGAACATGGATCGTGACGGAAGAAATAAAGGCGTGGTTCGGAATGCTTCGGATCGCGTCGCCCGATCAACCCGATCCCCTTTTGTTTAGCGCCACCACCACGGCATGCGACCTGACTTGCCTAAACGTCACCATGATACTGGGTCACTATATGATACGACAACCGGATTCTCGCGCGTCCCGCAATCTGCACGACGTCGCAGAAGTCTGTCTATGGGCTAAGTTGTGCAGCGGCGGACGTGCTCATTCTCGATTTTGAGCCGGATTTGTAACATTCATTGTGTGCGGTGGGAGATTGCGTGCACGTATTCATTGCTTTGCTGCAGCATCGCGGAGATCATTGGCTAGGTAGCAAGCATTGTTTCGGAGGTAGACTGGGAGAAGGAGGATTGGGACGCATAGATGGAGCCGGTGGCGCGACGGCGACGCGTAGCCGCGAACTGTGTGAACGGCGCGACCGGGCTGGTGTACGCCGCTCGCGACGTGAATCGTGAGCGCTACCCTTCCCAGTGCTCCCAAATTGCGCACATCTCGAATCTCCCGCGAATCTCCCGCAGACGGTATTTTTTGGGCTATTTTTTTTCCGGGCGGCTGCCGGATACTGATTGACGCCTCTTTAGGTTTCCTCCATTCTCGCCCATCGCCGTCGTTATCATCCCCGAACCAAAGCCACCTGCACATCCTCTGGAAATCTCCTTCTCTGCGCACAGGCATTTCTTTCATCGCGCACGTCGCTCGTCGTCCTCGCCTTTCGAGGCTCACGTGTCCCTCCCCCCCTCCCCGCTCTTTTCTCTCGCTTCCCCATGCGTGCGCGCCTTACGGCTGGACGTCGTCTTGGACCCGGTGCTTCCGCGGAAGCTGCTCTCGATTGCAAATAACTATGATTCAGAGGAGGGCAGGAACGGTTCTTGATGCATCTATAGCTTTAGGTACGCCCACCTCACGCCTGCTTCTTCCGTCCTACGCAAATCGCTGGCCCATAGACTGCAGCCTCTCTCGAATCATCTGGGCTCCGCGCAGCGCACGTCGCCGATACAGTACTAGTGCCCTCGAGCTCGCGCCCCGCGTACCACTCTCCTTCGCCTCGCACCTCCCTGCGCGTCTGCGCGCTCGGCATCATGGCATATTGCGCTTGGACTCGACGCCACCGCATCGCACCCTCCTCCCCGGCTCTCTGGCGCCACAGTACTACCCGTCCTACCGCAGTTCGCCCCCGTTCTCGCCCACCCACTCCCTCGCCCCGCCTCGCCAACACGCAGTTCCTGGCGATGACGTAGCACTGGCAATTGGCCCGGCGGCTGAACACGCTGATGCGATGGCGACTGAATGCAGGTGCGAGTGATTATGCCCGTTTTCTTTTTATTTTAGTCAGGCAGGGCGGCGGGTGCGCGAGCAGTTTGCGCTCCCGCTACGCGTCATGCTCGCGACTATCCCCATCGTATGGATGCCCGGTACCTCGCCTCCCGCGCCCAAGGCGCCGTATCTGCCTAACGACCGGGTATAGGGGAGGCAATGTAATTTGTATGCCCTCCAGGTTAGCACCATGTTGAATAAGCAGTCCGTAGGCTGTAGCAATGGAGGTTCCGGAGGCGTTGCGGGAGAATGGTAAATGCGGCGCGGCCGGGCTTTCGACTTCAACAACATCTGAACATCATCTCCTTTTGTCATCTTCTCTTCGTACGTCAACTCCACCCGTTTTCCCGACTGTGTGTGCTTGCTATCGAGAGTTTTCCTCAGGAAACTCGCTAGCAATGCCTGTCCTAGCCGTCTCTTCCTGCCACTGACGAATACTCTATCAAGTCCTCGCCCGCACGTCCGCTGTTCGATTCATACTCGGGAGCGAGAGACATCCGGGACCCAATCGCCGCCCTGATACGTTTGCTAATATCCCTTCCTCTTTGCCCTGCATGTCGAAATACGCAAGTGGTGTGGCGCTATTCATTCGTTCTTGCGTACGGAATCGGGAATTGATATATCTCCAGACCCGCGCCCCATCTGTAAACCATCCACCGGGTGCTAATACTAGTGTGAATGCGTACTTTGTGGAAATTTCCGTTCACGGCCCGACTTCTAGACAGAACAGGTGTTTCACCTATCTCCCTCCGCGCCGCGCATCATAGGTAGTTTTCGTTCTCGTCATGACAGTGTACTTATGCACGTTGGACAAATACTTTCATTCCTTTTGGGGTTTGTCTTCGTAACCCAAAGTCCGTCCAACCTGAATTCCTACCATATTTATTGATCATGCCCCATCGAGAAGTCCAGGGACAGCTTGCATGTTTCAATTGGGCTCATTCTCCTTTCTCCGTTGTTTTCGGGCTGAGGAAAATACGTTCGACTCACGATGCGGACCCCGCTGATCTCATCAGCTAACTCATTTAGATGACTTCTCCGCGTCGCACTCACGGCATTGAACGCCATGTCAAGCACGAACGGAAAGTGCGCCGCTGACCCTTGGACATATGTTCGGGAGCAGTCGGGACGCGTTTCAAGACGTTACTTGCAGCGCCGCTCGTTATGCGCGTCAACTTGCACCACCATATAGCTCGCTCCTCGCCACTGATGTAGTGCCTGTTGCTTTCATACGCCGGTCAACGGCGCAACAACGGCACTGGGATGGCGAGCAATGGACGTGGAATGCCAACATTACGGTCCAGTGTATAATTCGTTCTCTATGGGGCTAACTTCTGGGGAGCGAATAAAACAATGTTTCATCTCAATTGCGGCTCTACGACTAGGGCATTATGAAAGAAACCGAAACATATATAATCATGTTCGATTTCCCCATAACACTCAGCACTCCAAGTGTCCCTTCCACCTCCCATAACCTCGAACTATCATGTTGTTCTCTCTTAAAGCTCTGTCTAGCGCCATGGCTTTGCTGCCGTTGGTCGTTGCAAACATTCAAGACATCCAAACGCGTGGTACTGTGTCCCAGTAGCTTGTGGTTCTTGCTCGATATACTGATGCGCAAGCTGCCGCAGACAACACCATCGAACGTCGAGTAGGTTTCCTCTTTCCCCTATCTGCTTCAAGAACAGCTGACTTTATTTTTATTTTATTTAAATGTTTTTTAGCTTGTTGAACCGGTGATCTCGATCAATCCCACCGATGCAAATTTTGGCATCTCAGCGGTGGCTCCGGGACGTTTTGTGACGTCGGCGGACGGGACGAAAATTTTCGCAGAGGCTCGCGGTAATCCTTTGAAACCAGCGATAGTCTTCATCCACGGATTCGGACTTGGAGCGATGGCTTTCAACGAAATCTTTGATGATCTAGAGTGGCTCAGCCAAGCATACATGGTGAGTGACCGAAATGCTAGATTCCATACAGTTTCCATCGCTAATTAGTAATATACAGGTTCGCTACGATACTCGTGGACATGGGCGAAGCGACAAGCCGACCACTGCGGCTGCCTGGGTGTCTCAGCGACTTGCAGAGGACTTTGACGCGGTGGTGCAAAGTTACCATTTGATCAAGCCATTTGTATTGGGATGGTGAGCCCATTGCCAGTGATTGTCCACGGAACATCTTCTTACTCGTATATCGTGGGGCAGGAGCATAGGCGGTAGTACAGTCCGACACTCCGTCTTTCTCAATTTCTCACGACCATCTTCATGCAGCGACTCATATTGCAGATATTTTATCCTTCCACCCCCCGAGTTACATCTCTGGTATTATTTACGATGCAGCCGCGCCAGATATGGATAGCCTATTCAGCATTGCCGCACCTGGTCCGGTCGCCCTCGTGCCGAGTCTCATTCAGACGACCAATGTGACTGAATTCCAGGAAGCTTATATTGATTTCATCAACTTCTGCCACCCCGCCCTCGAGTGGAACTTCTACCTCGCATGCCTCGGGGACGGAGTGGTTCAACCGCGCGCCGCCACCCAATTCTTGTTTACTCGCACGCAGAACAGCACTGGTCTGCTCCAAGCCGGGACTTCAGGGGCGTTGCCGTTGTTGGCGATCTTCGGCGCGAATGATAAGGTTGTCATGGAGCAACCCATACTTAATGTAATTGCTGGGTGGCAGAGATTGAACGTCACCACCCTCCCGAACGCAGAGCATTTCACATGGATCAGCCAACCGGTGCTCTTTAGGGAGACAGTCTTGCAGTGGATTACTCATCATCCTTAATTTGAGGTAAGTCTCGTGTTGTTGCTCTGAAACTTGACATTAATCCTCACAAGGATATCACCGTAATGGTCGTTGGAACAGGGTCCAATTAGATACATTTTATTCCTTATCCTATCCGTCTTTCTGTGGTATGCAATTCTAGATCGGCGACTGCTTTTTTTAATTCTGTTTTCTAACACCTCAGTTCTATGAACGGCGACGCTGGTGTTTGGTATGTCCTTCCCCGAAACTCGGGACCCGACTTCCAACGATTTCCTCCTACAATCTAGGCGACAAGTTGTAAGTTGGAAATGCAGCAACCATGGCACCTGTTGAATACTGGTTTGCAACAAAAAAAGATTCCACTCTCTTGTACACATTATTTGCGCAGACTAGTATTTGGCATTATGTCTGCCTCGCCCCGGACTCCTCGTTTCTCGGCAACCCTCAACGTCTTTTCGTAGGTCAAAATTGGAATCGCCGGCGCCCGTACATATATCAGCCACACTTTCTGGCCCGAGAAGTTGTGTATCTCGCTTTGACCGTCAAAGGTGTTGTTGCAGATCCAGTTGTCGTGGAATTCATACATCACCCAACAGGGCATACTAAGCACCAAGAAATAAAATTCGGGGGTTCAGCCTCATGTGGCTTTAGTTGAGTAAATCGCCCCTGAACTCTGAATCCTCTCCAAGTATTCTTCCAGGATATTGGAAGCACGTGTGAATAGAAATACCGGATAGGATACCTTCGCTTTATGCAGATCAGGTACCTGTACCGTAGGTGCGCGGAACCGTCCCTGCGCAGCTTTTGCTGATTTCCCCATATGCATGCCCTTGTATCCACGCCATCTGCCCCGTGAATTGCGCGCGTTCATATTGCATTGCCATTTATGGGAATTGGGTTTCTATTTGCGGTTGCGTCGTGGGATTCTTCTCCAACGCAGAAGGCGTGTGCTTAGAAGTGAACATACCCGATGGCGTCATGGTGCATTCGCTGTTTGGAGACCTGGAACCGTACTAACCACTACCAGGAATCTCTCCGATAACCTTACTTCCGACGTTGGCTAGTTTCCCATCGTTGTGAATCTTTCACCTATGCGATGTTCGCTTTCCCAATCTTAATTCTAATCATTTAGCAAACGTATTGATCCTGCTTATAATTATCTTTTCTCCCCAGGCCGACTCGGAGCCCCGACTCTGACCAAGCCCGATCGCTGATTCATCCGGCGATGATGTGGCTTCTTTCCTCTCTTCGTGTTCGTTCGGCCATGCAGGCTTGACACCGAAGCTCCCAAAGCATTCGATCTGCTAACAGACACTCAGACTATAAAAGCACACCAACACAAGCTCATGTAGCCTGTCTTACTCCAAACAGCCATGCCTACTCAAACAAATCTTGCTCTTATCATCGACACGAAGCCTTTGTCTCGCACTATCAAGGATAGAGGCGTACCCACCCCGGGACCGGAAGAAATCCTTGTTCGTGTCGAAGCTGCGGGACTCAATCCGGTGGATGCGCGCATTGGTACCAGGGACCTTCCAATGTGGCCGGACATGCCTACCGTTCCTGGCGCTGAAGCTTCTGGTGTTATTGTGGCGATCGGTAACGAGGTCAAGGGATTCGAGGTCGGCGATAGGGTGTAAGTCTTTTTCTCAAATTCAGAGAATATATTCCTATCTAATTTCTTTCTGTAGTGCTTTTGGAACGGCCGGTCAGAAATTGGATATATCGTCGTATCAACAGTACAGCCTTGCACACTCGACTATTGTCACAAAAGTAAGCTCTCGTGGTTGATGCATCGATTATATTTGACGCATTTCTATCTAGTTGCCGCCAAACATATCCATCGAGGAAGGTGCCTCTATCCCCGTAGGATTGTTCACAAGCTATCACGCCTTGTACGCCCAACCTCCTCACGGGGGTGGTCTCGTTTCCGCTATGTCCCCAGGGGGGCGTGGCAAGTACGCTGGGCAACCAATCGTCATTTTGGGCGGTGCGGGTGCGACAGGCCACTACGGTGTGTTTCTTGAGCACCCTTTATCCCTTGTCTGATATATATCTTTTTCCCAGCCCTTCAACTGGCTAGGCTCTCTGGTTTCTCCCCCATCATCACCACCGCTTCTCTTAAACACGAGAGCTTCCTGAAATCACTTGGTGCTACCCATGTCATTAACCGCTACCTTCCCGACACCGAGGTTGTCAAGGCCGTTGCAGACTTGGCTCCTGCGCTTTCCGTCGTCTTCGACACCATTTCCACCAAAGAGACGGTCACGTTGGGATTCGAGATACTCAAGGAGTCCAAAAAGTATAGCAAGGGCGACAAGACGCTCTTGCAAATCATCCCTATCTCCATCGCCGAGGCTGAGAGAGAAGGCATCCATATTTATATGGGATGGGGGATATCGGCGTGGCAGCAATACAATGCGCTGTCTCGGGAGTTGTACTCGCAGTTGGAGGGGCTGTTGGCTGATGGTACTATCAAGGTATGGCATTCTTTCATTAAACACAATTGATACTCACTCGGGGCCTGTAGCCAATGAAGATTGAAATCGTCTCCGGTGGATTGACAGCATTAGAAGAAGCATTCAAAACGTTCGATAAGGTTTCGGGAGTTAAGCGTGTGGTCTTGCCTCAAGAGACGCGTGTTATTTAGGCTTCCAGAACCACACCTTAATGAATCAGGCTTCTCCGTGCTGCCTCACTGTATAGTATGATTTAACTGTAACTGGAATCAAACAATGGTGAACAACATTTTGGTTCATCTGACGGGCTAGGATAATTTTATGAAGCGTGTAAGGCCGGCGAGCGGCACGGCCCGCTATCAAGATTGATACCGCTCGATCGAATTTTTACGCGGTCCAAATTTCAGCTCAATTAAGGCCCCTGCAAGTATAACAGTGATTTGCGAATTCAGGCCAATACTTGGGGCCTTATAGCTCACCAACGAGGCTTGGTAGCTCCTGGTAGCACTGGCAGGGAGGCTCGGTAGCAGCTCGGTAGCTCATGGTGGTTGTGGCAGGTATGGTCAGTAGCCGTTGGTAGCACACAGTAGCTCGACATATCTGGTGGTAGCAGTCAAAACGCGTGATTATTTGGCTTCAATTCTTCCTCTAAAATGTTACGCGAGTAGATGAAAATCATTGTATATTATCCAGTGCATTTGTAAGTACAGCAAAACACCATCCATACGGGACACAATTTGTCATATACCCGAAGATCAATGTCAAACTCAGCAAAATGAATAAAGCACACGGACAACTTACAACATCGACCATAATATTGCTACGGTGTTTGCCAACAGATCAAACAGGGATACCTGAGAAGACCATCAGAAAGGAGCTGGCGATGCCAGTGAAAGGTCACATACTGTAATGACTTTCAGAGGCTGAAACATAATGGATAAAAAGCAGAAAATTCCACCTACATTGGAAGCAGGGAAGTTAGAGAATGAAACAGAGTGGAAGACCAACCGCTTGAAGAGCAGATGTGCATTAAGGGTCATTTGTCGGAAAAATCCTATTTGGCTTTGATCGGCATTGAACACATTCCAAGCCATTGCATGGCCAAATGGCTTTAGCTAGCTTCCGACGCAAGTTTGGAATCCTCTAACCACTTCCAAGCCATGTCGATGGTTCTAACACCTTCTGAGATGATTCTCAGAAAAGCAACAAAGTGTGTATGCTCCCATTCTTCTCCATGAGCAAGGGGTTCTTTGTAGTCACAGTTATAGTAGTAGTCATTGTTGGTGTTAGCAAGCAAGTAATTAATGACTTGTAGGAGTAAGTAGGAGGTAAGCAAGGATGAGGAGGGTCACTCCACATTTGATTTTAAGTAATGTGTAAAACATGCATACATGAGTAGGAAAATATCTGGGGGTCATCAACAGAGTTGTGTGCCTTGGTCCTGGATCAAACTTATCATGCTGCAATTGCATTTCTTCAGGGAGCCTCAAGACCACTTACTAAGAGCAATTCATTGGAACATCGCGAAGAAGACAGCGAGTCATGCATTTTTGTCTGAACCCGCAGTGGCTTTGAGGTCCTACATTCCTGGCTTTTTCTTGACTACTGGGTGAGGGGTAACAAACCTTGATTCTCCCGGCAGTGAGCAAATTTCTTGTTTTCGTCCTCAGCTCATTACCTACTGGTACATGTGCATGACTTTCTATATTTGACTTAAAAATTTATTCTTGCTCTTCTTTGCCTTTCGTTGCCCCTCCAGGATACTTACACTGCTGAAGCAAAGTGAAGGCACTTCTTGTAAAGTAGAATCAAATGGCAGATGTGGAAGGATTTCCCCATCCCAGCCATCCAACCCTGCCACACTTTGCATTGAAGGCGGTGAAAAAACAGCATAAGTGTGAGTTTCTGCTGGGCACAGCAGTGGCCCTCTACCTCAAGTTTTGGATTTGGTCAGAAGTCAGGGTATGTACCTTGTACATAAAGATCAATATCTTCCATGCCTCACTTGTATACAGATGGATCTTGAAATTGTACATCAACTGAAGAGTACATACACAAAAACCTATTTATTTGCACCTGGCTCAGTTCGCCACCTATTTTAACCATGAAGTCCAGTTTTGTTATGAGTGTGTTCAGTCCTGATGCAACTTTATTTGCACCAGTCATGGTTGTCAACCTGAATGCAAGATCTTCTGCTTTTCATCAGTCTTTTGACATTTTGATTGCAGTGTTTCACGTGTTTTTTGATGTTTTCGTGTTGTCCACCCAAACGAATTTGTGTTTTGCAAGCTATGTAAGCAAGCCTGGGAGATATCATGGTGTATAGTAGTTGGGATGGGCATAGATAGTTGCAGGGATGTCCAAGTGCAGTGAGTGCATTCGCCAATCTAGTGTTATCAGCCGAAGTTGTTCCGGTGTTGTGAGGATTTGCGTGAAAATTGTTGTGTTGTCTGTTTCGGCATTTTCAGGTGTTTTTTGGCGTTGTTTGATGTTGTACAACACCACAACAAAAATGTCAAAAGTCTGATGTTGTTGCAAGATCCCCTGGTACAGTATGTTGGTCATGAGCTGATGGTCAAATGATGGCACTCTGAAAGGACGCCGGCAATGCATCCTCACTGATTCAGACAGAAAGACAGGAACAGTGATCTAGATTGTCGTAGTGTAAGTGAAAGACAAGATAAACAAGTATAACTGATGGGAAAGGTTTAAATACTGGGATCATCCATCAAAGATGGTTAGTAATAATTGGACCAGGTTTCATCAATCAATGTAAGTAAGTGCCAGACTTACACACTTGGCTAAATACTTATAGGCCAAAAAACTTGCAAGTAAATCACCTCTAGCAGACTGGAAAGACATCTATGCATCTCAGGATCACTGAACTATACATACAGACTCATTTCAGACAAAACTGTCTCTTCAAATTTTTGATTGAAAAGGTTTGAATTTTCAACATTGCAAAATTCTTTTAAGTCAACTTTACCTGCATCGGCAACTCCCGACCGTACTAGCCACCGATTAGAATCCTCCAGCCGCTTCGCTGTAAGGTCTTGATCAATTGTCATCAAGTGCCTACTAGCATGTGGCTGGTTATGAGCTAGGCTCCAACCATCTAGTTTTCGTGTATGGGCCTGGGTAGATTAAACAGAAACAGTATCTAAACTGTTTAAATGGTATTTTTTTTCAAGGGCATTCAAAACCTGTGTACATATAGGGCCACCAGCTATTTATTTTCATGCATATCACTCTTTTCCTTTGTGGGTCACTACACCAATTAATTTTTTTTGAGAAAGAGTGTACACCTGCAACATGTACATTGAATGAACATTGAGGATTGACATACAGTGACATGAACCTCGGGTGAGTTGAACCTTGAGTTCAACGGCTTAATTCAAGTTATTCAACAGCAATTCCAACCAAAGGCAATGGGCATAAGCAATGGCATATTGAAGTGATGTAAGATTTAGATCATTGTTTGGGTTGCTGTTAAAGACTTAGCGCGAGCAGTGCGGCGCATCACTCCCAACTCTTGAGCCATCAATCACAAGAACAATTCCTATATTTGGATTGACTCCTGCCAAGAGTTGAGTGCTAATTGTTGGTGCACCCATATTTGCACATTGGGAGACACTGGGGAGCTTCAGGGACCCAGCAGCTATCGAGTTTTTATCAGATCCCCGCAGGTAAAACCTGGGAGTATAACCAAAGTATAACAGATCTTGCAAATCATTTAAACTATTTATAAACCGTTTGATCTCCTGGGCAAATTAAATGAAAAAAAAAACGGTTAAAACCGTGTATAGACGTATAGACACGGAAACGGTTGGAGCCTTATCAGGACGTGTCACGGTGTGAATGAGCCGTAGATTCTATCTGTGTCCAACTGTGCTTTTTAAGTTTTGTCCAACGGTGAGTAAACTTCTTGGTACCTATTTTCAAGCCAATGTAATTCTCAACATCAACTTACACAGTTCAATATCGCGCCCAACAGGACGCGAAGCCGCTTGTACTACTTACACGAACGGTTGGTCAGGTCGGGTCACGTCGTCATGGCGTGTGACAGGTGTGACACTCCCTGCGGTAGTTGATCAACCAGAACCATATTAGGTTTGCTTAAACAATGAACATCTCAATGTAAAACAGGGTTTAAAATTTGTTCTGTTTAAACAGGTACCGTGCAGCGTGATTTCAATCAAAAACAAGGTTAAACATGGTTTAATCAAAACAATGTTTCTGTTTAAACACTGGAAAAGCCAGAAAATGCTGGTGCAGGGACTCGAACTCCTGACCTCCAGATTTCTGTGAAAATAAAACAGCATGCATTAACCACTTCACCAAGTAGGACAATGGCAAGGGCTGATGTTGATGGTTAACTACAACAAGATATGCCTTGGGTGCAAATGTCAACTTCAAGTCCCTCACACTTCAGTGAGACTACATCTTGCTGTATGATCACAATTAATTCCACTATGGTAATACTATCTTAGTTGGCCACCTTGAATTTCATCAGCAATTGCTGAAGACCTGCATTGAATTTCTTGGGGGTTTGGATCTGGAATCAAAGGTACATATCCCAAGAGTTATTTGATAATAGTGGGCTCAATTTATGTGACATCCCAATGCAGCCATGAACTTTTTCCCATTGGCATGCCCAAAAAGTCAATAGATGTAACTTTCCACAAGTCTCACTGAGCATGAGGAACTTGAAGTTCAGGCTCCTACCCACCCGCACGTTACGGGGTTGGGGAAGACAGAGTAGCCGTGATTACAAGTGAAATCCGTGTCCTAGCAGTTGTAGTCATACATAATGTCAAATCACTGTTAGCCGACATAATAGCTTCCGAACTTCCAAGGCCCCAACCCCTCCACGGCGGCTGGCGTTTAACAGCTGTAAACAACATAGCCACATTTTGTGAAAATATTTTTTTTTCGACACCAACCTCTCGCAAAAATGTTGAGGTTGGCCCAAATGACTCCCCAGGTTGCTTGGACCCCGCCTGTCAATTTTACTGGGAGGCAAAAGAATGAAAGCAAGATTCGCAGAACTTTGGCTAAATGGGTGGCTATGTTGTTTACGGTTGTTAAACGCCAGCCGCCATGGAGGGGTTGGGGCCTTGGAAGTTCGGAAGCTATTATGTCAGCTAACAGTGATTTGTCTTTTCGTATTACATTACTTGATCCAGCTTTGAATCCTGCTATTCTGTCTTCCCCAACCCCGTAACGTGTGGGTGGGTAGGAGCCTGCTTGAAGTTGACATTTGCACCCAAGGCATATCTTGTTGTAATTAACCATCAACATCAGCCCTTGCCATTGTCCTACTTGGTGAAGTGGTTAATGCATGCTGCTTTATTTTCACAGAAACCCGGAGGTCAGGAGTTCGAGTCCCTGCACCAGCATTTTCTGGCTTTTCCAGTGTTTAAACGTGTTTAAACATCAACCAGGTTGTTCAACAGAAACATTGTTTTGATTAAACCATGTTTAACCTTGTTTTTGATTGGAATCACGCTGCACGGTACCTGTTTAAACAGAACAAATTTTAAACCCTGTTTTACATTGAGATGCTCATTGTTTAAGCAAACCTAATATAGTTTTATGATCAACACGTCCGCCTTCGACTTATCTTCCTACCCATCCCAATCCGATTTGCGGGCGAGTCTTATAGCTCCTCGCTACTAGCTTTGATGATGCAGCAAACTTCAGCGCTCTGATTCTAAGTGCTGATTTCCACTCTGTCCGCGCCTAAATACTGCCTTCACTGTCAGCTCTTCCTCCCCCGGGCCCCGGCTGCCTCCGCCAGACGACTCAGCTTGCGCACTCCGCCAGACGTCGTCCAAATTCCTCACGCCCTCACGGTGACGCGACGTCCGGTCCGCTAATGCACCGGAAAAACATCGTTTCTACAATGAGCTAGCCCACTCCTCATCCGTCCGTGCCCTCCTGGCCCACCTTCCAGCGCACCGCGTATTTTGCCCGCACACCTTCTTGGTCCACGACTATGCCGCCATCCCAGCTAGCACGCATTCTAGTCGCTCCTCAGCCATGCGTCCGATAGCCGCAGTCGTCCTGGTGCGATGCCCCTGTTGCGCAGTTCCCAGCACGGCGTTGTGACGGGCTGTATCACCGCGCTGTTCTGGGAATGGGAGACGTTTAGTATCCCTGCCATCGCGCAGAGTAGCGTAGTTCGTTGACGGTGGATTGGTTGGATGGAGTTCCTCCTCGCCCACTGCGCGCTCGACATTACTGCGTTGCGGCGGCGGGGAGGGCATGCCGGGAGATGAGCCCTAGAGCGTCGAGTCACCCACGCCCGGCGCGCTCCACCATCGCTCGTGCAGGATCCATAGAGCAGACCGTCGGGAACCTGAGATCGGCGATGGCACGGAGGAGCCCGCGAGGGACGGCGGTGAGGAGGAGCACGAGGACCTTGAGGCGGAGGAACGCATCGCCCGCAATCAGTCGCCCCGCGGGATCTGTGCTAACTTTGACGACGGCGGCCCCTGCACCCCCAAACACCGGGCGCAAGCCAGCGTTCCACAGGCCCTCCCGCTCCGCACCCCCCACCCCCTTCCACACCCACACCGCCGTCGTACGGTCCTGGGAGTAATCGATTCTTTGACCTGAGCTCTATCTTCGACATCCCTTCCTTTCCTGCCCACCACTGCACTCTGCGCCATCGACGGGACAGGTCTTCCCGGCGGCCCCCATCATCGATGCCACTTAACCTATATCTCGATTCCTGAGAGGCTGATGGAGAATTCATCGATCGCGACCCCAGTTTGGGACTTTCGAGTTCGAAGGCGCTGTTTCCTCCATTCGTGTCGACAACAGAGTCCAGGTCCGTTCTAGTCCACTCTCGCGCGCAGCATGGCTTCGCCTCCAGCGCCCGGGCTTTATACTCACCATCCTCTCTGCCGCCAGACTTCTTCACTGCGGAGATGCGTCGTCACCGTTGCGCAGCGCCTGTTCCGATTAGGATGCACAAGTACTTCGTCGACCCCCAGCGCCGTACCGCTGATTCTGATTCGGGAATCGGGCGAGGGCGGATTCGCGCACATGTCTCGTCTTTTGTTTTGCGCGATGCACAACCCGCAACTTGATCCTTTTCCTGCCGTTCCCCTCGTCTTCATCCCTCTTCTGCAGTCGCCACCGTACGCACCACCGCAGTCACTTCACCATCACGGGCCGCGCGTTGTCTTCTTCCGGCCAACCTCGTCGGCATCACCGACTCCTCAGCCTGTTTATCGCCTCGACCTGGTCCTCGGACGTGCTGGGTGGAGATGTCCCGCTCCTGTGCCGCTTAATGTTTTCTTGTGTTCGCCGGCGACGATGCTCTTGTCATTATCAAGCATCGTAACTCGGCGGTCGGTCATCAGGATTAGCGTGATGATGATGTGCGCTGCGCCTGCACAGCGCTGGTGGGGGCGTCGTCGGCTTTGAGAAACGTCGAAGGTGGGGTGTTGGGGTGCCCAAAATTCGTTGCCTTCCGCATTGTTCTTACACATGATCCGGTAGCAAGTTAGATACAGGCCTGTCCTTCGGTAGAAATATCGGATCCCTTTGCCTCTATGCAGATCGTGTACCTGTACCATAGGTGCTCGGAACCGTCCCTGCGCAGCTTTTGCTTATTTCCCCATGCCCTTGTATCCGCGCCATCTGCCCTGTGAATTACGCGCGTTCATATTGCATTGCCATTTATATGGGAATTGGGTTTCCTTTTGCGAATGTGTCATGGGATTCTCCTTCAACGCAGCAGGCGTGTGTGTGCTTAAAATTAAACATACCCGATGGCGTGATGGCGCGTTCACTGTTTGCAGACCAAGAACCGTACTAACCACTACCAGGAATCTCTCCGGTAACCTTACTTCCGACGTTGGCTAATTTCCCATCATTGTGAATCTTTCACCTATGTGATGTTCGCATTCCCAATCTTGATTCTAATCTTTTAGCAAACGTATTGATCCTGCTTCTTATCATTATACTTTATCCCCAGACCGACTCGGAGCCCCGACTCTGACAAAGCCCGATCATTGATTCGCCCGGCGATGACCGATGTGGCTTCTTTCCTCTCTTCGTATTCGTTCGGCGATGCACGCTTGACACCGAAGCCCCAAAAGCATTCGATCTGCTAATAGACACTCAGAGTATAAAAGCACACCGACGCAAGCTCATGTAGCCTATCTCAATCTAGTCAGTCATGCCTATTCAAACAAATCTTGCTCTTGTCGTCGACGCGAAGCCTTTTTCTCGCACTATCAAGGATAGAGGCGTGCCCACCCCGGGATCGGAAGAAGTCCTTGTTCGTGTCGAAGCCGCGGGACTCAATCCGGTGGATGCGCGCATTGGTAGCATGGACATTCCAATGTGGGCGGACATGCCTACTGTTCCCGGCGCTGAAGCTTCTGGTGTTATTGTGGCGATCGGTAACGAGGTCAAGGGATTCGAGGTCGGCGATAGGGTGTAAGTTTTTTTTCTCAAATTCAGAGAATATACTCACCTATCTAATTTCTTTCTGTAGTGCTTTTGGAACGGCCGGTCAGAAATTGGATATATCGTCGTATCAACAGTACAGTCTTGCACACTCGACTATTGTCACAAAAGTAAGCTCCCGTGGTTGGTACATCGATTATATTTGACGCATTTCTATCCAGTTGCCTCCAAACATATCCATCGAGGAAGGTGCCTCTATTCCCGTAGGATTGTTCACAAGCTATCACGCCTTGTACGCCCAACCTCCTCATGGGGGTGGTCTCGTTTCCGCTATGTCCCCAGGGGGGCGTGGCAAGTACGCTGGGCAACCAATCGTCATTTTGGGCGGTGCGGGTGCGACAGGCCACTACGGTATGTGTTTCTTGGGCACCCTTTATCCCTTGTCTGATAAATATCTTTTTTCTAGCCCTTCAACTGGCTAGGCTCTCTGGTTTCTCCCCCATCATCACCACCGCTTCTCTTAAACACGAGAGCTTCCTGAAATCACTTGGTGCTACCCATGTCATTAATCGTTCCCTTCCCGACACCGAGGTTGTCAAGGCTGTCGCAGCCTTAGCTCCCATGCTTTCCGTCGTCTTCGACACCATTTCCACCAAAGAGACGGTCACGTTGGGATTCGAGATACTCAAGGAGTCCAAAAAGTATAGCAAGGGCGACAAGACGCTCTTGCAAATCATCCCTATCTCCATCGCCGAGGCTGAGAGCGAAGGCATCCACATTTATATGGGATGGGCGACATCGGTGTGGCAGCAATACAATGCGCTGTCTCGGGAGTTGTACTCGCAGTTGGAGGGTCTGTTGGCGGACGGTACTATCAAGGTATGTCGTTCTTTCTTTGGACACAACTGATATTCATTCGGGGTCTGCAGCCAATGAAGATTGAAATCGTCCACGGTGGATTGAATGCGTTGGAGGAAGCATTCAAAACGTTCGATAAGGTTTCGGGAGTTAAGCGTGTGGTCTTGCCTCAAGAGACGCGCGCTGTTTAGGCTTCCAGAACCACATCTTAATGAATCAGGCTTCTCCGTACCGCCTCACTGTATAGTATGATTTGACTGTAACTGCAATTAAACAATGGTGAACGACATTTTGGGTCATCAGACGGGCTGGAATAAGTAATTTTTATTGCCGATCAAGGTCCGCCCCGATATAGGATGGGTCAAAGGGCGGAAACGTTCAGCGGTTGCGAGGATATACCCGATAAATCGAGGATCTAGTTGATCTTCTACTCTGACTGCCTCTAATTCTTGGCTGAATTGATGTTGAATTAAATTGTTCAACTCCCCTGAGGTTCGTGTCACTGTATGTCCATTCTCAAAGTTCATTTAATGTATTATCGGCCACCGGGTACTCGGCCACCTTAGCAGTTGTCGTCATTTCTCGGATGCTGTGAGTGAGCTTCATGGCAGCTTGGGCCATGAATCAAAGGTATACATCCTATGAGAGGTTAAAAATATTTTGGTGAATTTTATCTGGTATGAGAGGTCTTCAAAGGTTGTACTTGATCCCTCGAGGTCAAGTGTTCACAATTTTAAACTTCCCCATGATAAATTAGCAGGTGGCCGATAGTATATGCTGCAGGTGTACACTCCTTCTCATAGTGTTGGCCGTAAGCCGTAAGGCTTTAATTGGGTTAAGGGTTATTAAGGCCTTATTATAAGCCTTAACAGTCGAGCCGCTGGGACTTTGAGGGCTTAAGGGTCCGGGCTGATCAAGACCGGTGACCTCAGCCATAGCAAAAATTATATTCAACAACCATTCATCTTCAGGCAACCAGAAATTTGAAAGAGAATTCTCTCAAGTTTTTGTGTTCTTCCTGGATGGCACCTCCGATTTCCCCCCGTTGCCCAGATACACATCAATCACTAAGTTGAACTGTTGAACTTGAGTCTTGGGTAAGGGGATACCTCGGTGAGAGTCATTATGGCAAATTGATTCATTGTTAAATACCAACCATATGTTGGTAAGCCATACCTGCTCTTGGATGGAATATAACTGATACTTTTAGCAAAAAACTCGAGCGTAGGAACATATTGCCTGAAAAGGAAATTAGGGCTATAAGGCCTGCCCTTGAAATTAAGGCTTAAGGCTTAATAACCCTTAAAGGCTCCCAAGACTGGTCCATAACCCTTAATTGCCAACACTGCCTGAGGCTTCTCAACCAAAATTAATTAGTGTCGTTCAAAGTTGCCATTTTTGCCCCATTTTTGGCTCATTTTCGGTTTCATTTTCATTCTCATTTTCCAAAGAGGAAGACAAAAATGAAGCTCAAAAATGAGCTCACAGGGCCATTTTCACAAAAATGCTCATTTTTGGTTTCATTTTCATTCTCATTTTTGTCCTCCTTCTTGTGCCGAGGATTGAATCTCTGCACCAGACTTTGATCTCATCAAATCCCTTTGTCCTTCCCTTCACACCATACATTCTCTAATAGCTACTATCCCATCATCAGTTGTATACCCTTTAGATATCCATGGGCCAGACATCTCCCAAGAAATCTTGTAAAAAGGCACCCGCAAACTCCAGTGCCACTCGTGGTGGCAGTAACCGCTCCTGTCACGAAAGTGGCTAGAGCAGCCGCTAAATGCCAAGTTAAAGCGTCCAAATGAGACGATGAGCTCCTTGCAGCCACCGTCATTGAGACCGGTGCAGCTCGTGTGCTCTGGGACAAACACAGGCACACTGATTCCTTTGGTATTTTTCAGCAAGATCATCAAGTAGTTGCATGCATTTAGATCATCTGTGGTGGGACGAACCCGTCATCCATCAGCAGAAGGGCATAAACGTAGCGGCAAGTAACAAGCAAGTGGCATGTACCAGTGGACTTTCAAATGGCAGATCCTATGCCGATGCCCGCCAAGTGTTCAAGAGAAGGAGGACTCTCCTTCTTCAAAAATGAGTGAAATTACAGGACCAGGGCGTTCAAAGTTGCCCATTTTCGTCTCATTTTTGTTTTCATTTTCTCATGTTTGGCACTCAAGCCAAGTGTAACAGGTTATGAGCACAGCCAGAGCACAGGGATTTTTAGCTTGAAAAAAAATCAGAAACATCTCAGAGGCCTGTAGCCCATGTAGAATGTAATTGAGCATGCTCAATGCAGAGGAAAGTGGTAGACTTCAGCTCAGAAAGCAGTGCTGCAACTCGGACAAACCAGCCCGGCTCTGGTCTAAGGTGGGAATCACCTTCCCAATATGGAAGGAGAGGGGGGAGGGGGGTCAGCTCAAGGTCAAAAAATCTTTTCGACCTGATATAGCCTGATATCTGATTTTCAAAAGTTGAAACCCCCTTGGTGTGAATCAGTTGTAGATTCTACAGTGAGTCAACTTCTCAGTACTTATTTTCAAGCCAATATAATTCTTGATATCAACCTACACAGTTCAATATTGCGCCTGACAGAAGGGGATGTGAGGCCATGACACAGCTGTGGCCGATGGACTTTTGGGACCAAAACACAACATCCAAACATGTCTTCCTGTTAGGGAATATTTTTCCCATCAGAAGGAAAATTGACCCAAAAACCTTCCCACCTGAAGCAATGTTGTCTATCCAAACCCACCCAAAACATGACACATTTTTGGCCACCGAACATCTATCTGGAAATGGTCTATTTTGGGAAGGAAAACACATCTCATTTTGAGACCAAAATAGCAAAAGAACAAAGGAACTTCCCATTTTTGGGCCTGAAATCAATGCGTTTTCCCACATGAAAAGACTATGAAAAATTGGTGGTGTTTCAGAGACAAAGAGGTGATACTGTATCATTACATTCAATTTTGATACTGATAGAGGGGTGCGTGATGCGTGACTTCCGAATTGAATGTAATGATACAGTATATTTTGAAATCATTCTCTTGTTGAAAATGGATAACCTATCATATTTATTCCATTTTCCAAAGGACCACAAAAATATTGCCTAACAACAAGACATATTTGCAGCTGATGTTTTGGCACAAAAAATCCATCAGCCCCTGCTGTGCAAGCTGCTACACAAACAGTTGGTCACATCTGGTGACATCAATCATGGCATGTGATGGGTGACACTCCCTCCCAGCCTCTTGACCAACACATCCACCTTCAACTTATCTTCCCACCCACCCCAATCTGATTTAGGCACAAGCCTTGTAGCTTCTCCTTACTAGCTGTCCCACTGTCTTCAGCTCTTCCTCCCCGGCTACCTCCACCAGACGACTCAGCTTGTGCACTCTGCCTGACATTGTCCACCTTCCTCATGCCCTCACAGTGACGCAGTGTCTGCCCCACTAGTGCACCTGAAAAATATTGTTTCTACAATGAGCTAGCCCACTCTTCATCTGTCTGTGCCCTCCTGGCACACCTTCCAGCAAACTGCATATTTTGTCCATGCACCTTCTTGGTCCACAACTATGCTGCCATCTCTGCTAGCATGCATTCTGGTTGCTGATAGCGGCAGTCATCCCTGCATGATGCCCCTGTTTTGCACCTCCCAGCATGGCATCTTGACACACTGAATCACTGAATGAGTGAAGGCTGGTCTCACTGCCATCACGTAGAGTAGCGTGATTCATTGACAATGGAGCAGCTAGATGGAGTTCCTCCTCACTCACTGAGTGTTCGACACTACTGCGTTGCAGTGGTGGGGAGGGCATGCTGGGAGACAAACCCTGGAGCATCAACTCACCCATGCCAGCCACGCTCCACCATCACTTGTGCAGGATCTATAGAGCAGACTGTCAGGAGTGGCTGAGCCTGCGATCAGCAATGGCACGGAGGAGCCCGTGAGGGACAGTGGTGAGGAGGAGTGCGAGGATCTTGAGGCAGACAAACACATTGCCCAAAATCAGCTGCCCTGCAGGATCTGCACAAACATTGACAATGGCGGCCCCTGCACCCCCCAAGCACCGGGTGCAAGCCAGCATTCCACATGCCCTCCCACTCTGTGTCCCACCCCTCCTACACCCACAGTGCCCTCATTCAATCTGGGAGTAATTGATTATTTGATCTGCACCCTGTCAACACCCATACCTCTGTGCAAGTTCCTCCTGGTCCCTATCTTCAACATCTCTCCCTTTCCTGCCCATAACTGCACTCTGTGCTGCACCATTGATGGGGTACATCTTCCCAGCACCCCCTGTTATTGATGCTGCCACTTAATCTATATGCAGGAGAGGCTGGCGGAGAATTCATCAATCGTGATCCCAGTATAGGATGTTGGAGGTCAAAGTCTATCTGTGTCAACAACTGAGTCCAGACCCAATCTAGCGCACAACATGGCTTCACCTCCTCCAGCACCCAGGATCAATGCTCACCATCCCTCCTTCTCTGCCTTCAGTTCTCGCTCATCTATGTCACCATGGTCCACCATACACACTTCACCTCGGCAAATTAATTGATGTGATTGCAAGGAGGTAAGGCAGAGGGTTGTAGAGGCTCTAATTAGGTATCAATGCATACCAGGAGTGCCTGTTCCAGGTCAGAATGATAGCCACTATATCTTTGAACAAAAAATGGCAGTACCAATTGATAAACAGCCTGCAGATAAGTGTCATGAGTAGTGTTGCCACAACTCAAAAAGTTGAGTTGCGACTTCAAAAGTCGACTCGACTTGATAGGTCAAGTTGACTTCAGAGCCCATTTTTGAAAGCAAGGTTTTTTTGTAGTTCTAGCTTCATTTGCAGCGGTTTCGCAAAAAATCACAGAAACGTGATAGTGTCACCTGAGTGTCACGCGCTCAGGTCACGGTCCATCAAAATTCTAGAAATTGCTTTTTTTGTGCTGTAAATGACTCAGCACACCTTTCTAGGTTTGGGAGCGTTAAGTCGGGTCAACTTGGAAGTCAACCCGAGTTGCAGTGCTGACTTGGCTTGACTCGACTCAAGTCAGCTGCAACTTCAACTTCAAAATGACTTGGAGTTGAAGTCGTGGCAACACTAGTCATGAGGTAGAGGTTGTGGAGGTTGTGTGCAGAGGTTGCAAATTCTTCGAGTTGCCGACAAGTCCAACAGGTTGTCAGATGTGTTTTTCTCACCAGCATAACCTCCACTCTCAAATTCTCAAAGTGCTTCAGATTCGGAGATATCGAGGAGGTTTTGAATCCTGCAAAAGTGGGGGTTGCAGAGGTTTTGAGGTTAATTGGTATCTGAATAAACATTTTCTGTCCTGGGTGTCATCAACTTACAACAGAATATATATTTGCATGGGGAAGAGGCATGGTCAACTGAAAAGGCTGCTGCAGAGGCTACACACTGACAAAAGCACAAGCTGGAATATCCAATTTTTCTCAGACTGATAGCCAATGCATCAAAAGGGTAGTTAACTCCAATCTTAAGGACAGAGTGCAGAGCTAGCACCAATTCATGAAGCCACAGGTAAGCTCAGAGGCTCCAGCCATGTAGCAGTACATAGTAAGGGTATCTGTTCTATGTTGGAATGACAGCCAATCCACTTGTGAACAATGGTGTAGCACCTAGATGCAAAATCTCACCCTGAGGAGCAGCTGTGATCTGTTTGTAGGGTGCTGTGGAGGCTACATAAATAACAAAACTGGAAGCCACATTAGATATGATCATTTGTTCATGATGCAAACATGGCTTGAGACATTTGGACCAAAACTAGTACCATGTAAGCAAATTTTCAGCTACAAAAAGGTGCTACAGGGCACTGTGGAGGCTACCAGTTGGCAGCAATTTAGAGCCCCAATTACTGCATTTGGTTGGAAATGATGGGGTAGGCAAAGGGCCCACCCAACTGGTACAAATGGCAGGGCTTCCTAAATCAGAACATTACTAATGGAAGCTGGAAGCTACACCTCTTCAGCCTCACTTAGACTAATTTCCCTTAACCAATGAAAACCATCTTAAAGACCCTTTACATAACATTTCGTAGAGTCCTGGGGTATGCTTCAGGAGCAAGTTAGATACGGACCTGTCCTTCGGTAGAAATATCGGATCCCTTCGCCTCTATGCAGATCAGGTACCCGTACCATAGGTGCACGGAACCATCCCTGTGTAGCTTTTCCTGATTTCCCCAGGCCCTTGCATCCACACCATCTGCCCCGTGAATTGCGCGTTCGTATTTTATTTCCATTTACGGGAATTGGGTTCCTTTGCGGATGTGTCGTGGGATTCTTCTCCAACGCAGGAGATGTGTGTGTGCTCAAAAGTACACATATCTGATGGGCGTGATGGCACTTTCGCTCCTGGAGACCTAGAATTGTACTAACCACTGCCAGGAATCTCTCCGGCTACCTTCCTTCCAACATCGGCTACTATTTGAGACCAGGTACCTGGCCACCTAAGCATTGGTGCCTCATCTGTCATTGTTGCAGACAGTCATTCCAGTCCCAACTATATCAAAATGAAGGCATGCTTCCTAGGAAGGATTCAAGACCCTAAGTTCCCAAATATCCCAACATTTGAGTTCACAGTGAATTTATTTTGCACGGCAGTATAACATGGCCAAATAACAGGGTAGTTGGCCACCCCGCTAAATAATGGCCTGAGCTCTCAAATGGCCGCAACTTGCACTCTAAATCATAAAGGAAGATTTTATTGACTATCTCAAACAGTTGTGGTGTATATATGAGGCATACAAAAGGTCAGAAAATCTGGTTCCGACTGATGCAAAAGCCCAAAATCAGGGTTGTGAAATGAACGAGCGTCCTACAAGTGGAATAAACACCGAGATGGGCCAAATTAAGATCCAGATTGCTTAATGGGAAGTATTGGGACGTACCTGAGCACCCAAATCTATTCCAAGATGCTGATAGCTCCTCCAAAAAATCTGACTATTAGCGAGACCGAAATTGAGTGGTTTGAGATAATGGCCTGCAGAGCTATCAGAGGTGAATTGATAAAATCTAGAAATACCTCTCAGAATGAAGGATTGGATAGTAAAAATTACTCTGTGAAGTTCTAGACCAATAGCATGGCGGTATCGTGTACCACGACGGTGGCCAGCATGGCTGACCCAAAAAAGCAGTCGTGCTTCCCTGAGTGTGTAAAGAGGAGTAGTGGGGGCTACTTCCACCCAGTAGCATCACAGACAGAGGCCCAACATCAGGGGATCAGAACGAGCCCCCAAAGTCGTGGATTGACGAAGAAATGGTGGAGAAATGGCACCGGCAAGTGAGGCGTGGCGGTCTGATGGTAAGAAATTGATGTTTCCACGCCTCGGATTCCGATCCGCGATGCCGTAGCATTCGATCAACCCATCACTTTCGGCTAAAATTTGGTACGAACCTTCGTTGGAGGTCGTACTCCATTCTTATATCATGCCCAGTCCTAATTATCAAGCTCCGGCCTTCTAGCTCCCAAGTGGCCAACTAGGTAGGGTGGCCAAGTACCTGGTCCGAAATAGTAGTTTCCCATCATTTTGAATCTTTCACCTATGTGATGTTCACTTTCCCAATCTTGATTCCAATCATTTAGAAAATGTATTGATCCTGCTTCTTATAATTATCCTTTCTCCCCAGTCCGACTCGGAGCCCCGACTCTGACAAAGCCCGAGTACTGATTCACCCGGCGATGACCGATGTGGCTTCTTTCTCTTTGTATTCGTTCGGCGATGCATGCTTGACGCCGAAGCTCCCAAAGCATAGGATCTGATAATAGGCACTCAGACTATAAAAGCACACCAACGCAAGCCCGTGTACCCTATCTCAATCCAAACAGCCATGCCTACTCAAACAAATCTTGCTCTTATCATCGACGCGAAGCCTTTTTCTCGCACTATCAAGGATAGAGGCGTGCCCACCCCGGGACCGGAAGAAATCCTTGTTCGTGTCGAAGCCGCGGGACTCAATCCGGTAGATGCGCGCATTGGTACCAGGGACATTCCAATGTGGCCGGACGTGACTACCGTTCCCGGCGCTGAAGCTTCTGGTGTTATTGTGGCGATCGGCAACGAGGTCAAGGGATTCAAGGTCGGAGACAGGGTGTACGTTTCTTCGCGCAAAATCAGGGAATATATTCGCCTATCTCATTTCTTTCTGTAGCGCTTTTGGAACGGCCGGTCAGAAATTGGATATATCGTCGTATCAACAGTACAGTCTTGCACACTCAACTATTGTCACAAAGGTAAGCTCCGGTGGTTGGTGCATCGATTATATTTGACGCATTTCGTCTAGTTGCCTCCAAACATATCCATCGAGGAAGGTGCTTCTATTCCCGTAGGATTGTTCACAAGCTATCACGCCTTGTACGCCCAACCTCCTCATGGGGGCGGTCTCGTTTCCGCCCTGTCCCCAGGGGGGCGTGGCAAGTACGCTGGGCAACCAATCGTCATTTTGGGCGGTGCGGGTGCGACAGGCCACTACGGTATGTGTTCTTAGGTGCCATTATCCCTTGTCTAATTAATTTTCTTTTTTTTTTCCTTCTAGCCCTTCAACTGGCTAAGCTTTCTGGTTTCTCCCCCATCATCACCACCGCTTCTCTCAAACATGAGAGCTTCTTGAAATCACTTGGTGCTACCCATGTCGTTGACCGCTCCCTTCCAGAAACCGAGGTTGTCAAGGCTGTCGCAGACTTGGCTCCCGCGCTTTCCGTCGTCTTTGACACCATCTCCACCAAAGAGACGGTCACGTTGGGATTCGAGATACTCAAGAAGTCCAAAAATTATGGCAAGGGCGACAAGACGCTCCTGCAAATTATTCCTATCTCCATCGCCGAGGCTGAGAGCGAAGGTATCCATATCTATATGGGATGGGCGACATCGGCGTGGCAGCAATACAATGCGCTGTCTCGGGAGTTGTACTCGCAGTTGGAGGGTCTGTTGGCGGACGGTACTATCAAGGTATGTCGTTCTTTCTTTGGACACAACTGATACTCACTCGGGATCTGCAGCCAATGAAGATTGAAATCGTCCACGGTGGATTGAATGCGTTGGAGGAAGCATTCAAAACGTTTGATAAGGTTTCAGGAATTAAGCGTGTGATCTTGCCTCAAGAGACGCGTGCTGTTTAGGCTTCCAGAACCACATCTTAATGAATGGGGTTTTGCCGTACCGCCTCACTGTATAATATGATTTGACTGTGACTGGAATCAAACGATGGTGAACAACATTTTGGGCCGTCTGACGGGCTGGAATAAGTAATTTTGTTGCCAATCAAGGCCCGCCCCGATATAGGATGGGTCAATGGGCGAAAACGTTCAGCAGTTGTGAGGATATACCCGATAAATCGAGAATCTTGTCGATCTTCTACTCTGACTGCCCCTAATTCTTAGCTGAATTGATGTTGAATTAAATTGTTCAACTCCCCCGAGGTTCGTGTCACTGTATGTCCATTCTCAAAGTTCATTCAATGTACATGCTGCAGGTGTACACTCCTTCTCAACCAAATTCCTGCTACGTTTAGGTAAGAGTTATAGGGCGCCCTATTTTCACTGCTCGCAGTAAATCACATCTTCGTCAGCAGATTTTGCTTAAGCGCTGATCTCCCAGCCAAATATCTGAGACGGCACGAAAGCCGAACGATTGCCTACAAAAGCTCTGAGATGCTGATTCGCTTCTATCGCTCTGCAGCGCAACTTGAAGCTCCCAGCGAAAACGGCGGCAAGCCATTGAGCCATTTCAAACAGATCAAGCCAAAACAAACCAAATCAAGCAACACACACTCTTTACTCCCATATTCGGCTGAGCACTCCCAATTGTAACAAAAATCGACAGCAACATTGGCAGGATTTTTTTTTTTTTTTTTGCCTTTTGATTCCTTCCTCCCATTCCCCTACCTCTCCTCGCCCTCAGGTCGGTATTTGATATAGTCAATGACTTCAAGACAATGGTCAGAGAGAAAGCTCTAGTGGCCCCATGGCTTTGACGAGGTGTATCAGGTAAAAGCCTTAGCGCATCCATAAACTCAGCATCTGCGGTCCTGATTCTCAGCGCCAAGGCCTCATGTGGGTACCGGTCCTCGACCCCGAGCACTGATCCCCTCTCGTTCATCAATCCAACTCACCGACGCATGAGGTATGGCATTTTGCACTTTCTTATCGATGTCGTACAATTTCTCTTATTTATTAACAATTGTTTCTTTGTTCAGATGAATTCAGTCACGTCGTAATAGCTCTTACCTCAACACTCGAGTGGCATTGTATTCTCGGAACAGCAAAACCGCGAACACTGCTCAGCACCACCAGCTTAAGCTCTCTATCACCGAGCACAAGCGTCCTAAGTTGGTCCACCTGTATCTTCCGACTTATTTACCTCGTTAACCTGTGATTCATTGAACATTCCTGGATGATTGCTGCGTGGGCTCCTATAGCGCCAAGACCTCCGTGTTTTAATCACTGTGCCGAAACCAATCAGCGGTGAGCTTCGTTCCTATTCCCTTTTACATTGCTGATATTTATTCCTCAAATATTCTGATGCATAGCGCACTGCTTATAGCGTGAAAGATTTGGTGTGTTTCCTTGCCAACAAACATCGCTTTACTTACAGACACATCTTCAGCATCTGGGTGGAGCCTCTCTCGATATGCTAGGCGGCTGCATACGACACAGCGGGGCAGGCTGGCGGTGGTACCCAGTAGTACAGCCATGCAATAGAATAATTCGATGTGAATTTATATGGTTTGATGCTGCTTTACGCAGTTCAGTTGTGGTTCAACGTGTTGCAACAAATTTGTCGAGCCAAATCGAGCCCTTGCCCATTTCTCAAGCCATCTAGAACCATATCATTTTGGCTTGCTGTAGCTTGATATGTCTCAATCTTGGTTTGATTTGGCTTACCGTGCTTTTCACTGGGCCTACACCCTCAATGACACTGCCAAACATTGCTTGCTTCACTCAATGCATTCAGATCTAAGCTGACTTGAACGGCATTTCTTTCAGCGTTTTCATGTGGAATGATATAGCTGAAAATGCTTTGCGGGCTTCTTGTGTCACTTCCGCGCAAGTTAAAGTGGTCAGTATTCTATGGTAGCGGGCACGGCCGCTTGTCGACCTTACCCGCTTTATTAATTGACACTGTGACCCACAACAGAAGTGATATGGACGAATTCAATAGCCGGTGGCCCAATATGTACACTGGTTTTGAATGCCCTTGAAAAAAAAGAAAAGAAAAACATTTAAAACGGTTTTAAATAGTGTAGATACCGTTTCCATTTGATTTACCCAGGCCCTTACACGAAAACTACGTGGTTGGAGCCTTAGACCACACACAGGATCAGATTTGAAGTGCTGGAGAGCTTGGAGAACATGTTTAGGGTTTTGCAGGAGAGCTTGAGCTACAGAGGCCTGTGTTCGAGTATTGCAACCTCCCATGTCGCTCTCTTTACCTCCATCCAGAAAACATTGAAGAAAAGTCAAACGATGTCAGTACACCGTCGTCGGTCGACGACCCAAACCCGGAGAAGCATTCAACTGTGTGCTCATTGAATGCGGGAGTCAATGCAGGAAGCTTTGAAGATGGCATTTGACTCTAATGTGTCGAGGCATCGGCACAGATCGCCGCAGTTTGGGGCCTGGGCTGCTCCCGCGGCTATGCCAAAGTGCACCATCTTGTAATCATAGTGCAAACAGGGAAATGGCTGACACAAGAGATGACACTGCCAAGAAAAGTCACAGTGAGCGACATCGTGTCCGAGTCTTACGAACTTGAAGAAGCGGACATAACGCTCGCACAGTAGTAGTGTCGCATCGTATCATCATTGGTTTATCGTCGTCCCAAATTGGTCCCAAAAACGTTGCGCAGTTGGAGCGGAGTGAAAGGTGACGAATGTAAGAGCAAGAAGGGAGTGATTCGTGGCAGATGTGGGTTTCGTTTGCTGTATAAATGCCGAAGTCTGCGAAAAAGTAATCATGGTTTGGGCATGTAGTCCAGAGAAAAGTTGACAGGGGCCGTAAGAGATGAGCAGCTGCCTGCATCGCGATAGTGGCATAGAGATATGGGCATTATTCGAAATGATATAGCAAAGACACTAATACAGTGCAGAATAAATATGGGAGCAAAAAAGCTAAAAGCGTCGAACAACGCCTGAATACCGGGCCTCCAAAGCAGCGATCCAAGATTGAAGAGAAGTACGGGACGAACTAGATTCAGAGGCCAGTGGCCGAGGGCCGAGTAAACCCACTTCGCGGAGATGAAGCTGAAGGAGAATGTCTTGCATTGCACTGAGGACGACTGAAAATGGGTCAGCCCTATTCTATTCCTGAGGATGCATATGGAAACTGGCGAAAGTCATTGCGTGCGGAGAGCGAGACGACTGGCGGCCACACGGATAGTAGCACTCACATTTAAGCTGCTGACCATCCGTCATGCTCATATATTGAGCGTAGATTTGCTTCGTCGCAGCACTTTGGTTTAGGGACACGAATCGGTGCAGGAGGTAGTCACACGCGGCGTCGTAGTTGTCGCCTCCTGTGTAGTCGGGGAAATAGTCGGCCTGGTGGGAGACAGAAAGGTAAATCAGCGTGTGCGGGAAAAGGAAGCTTGGGCGGCGTTCACGATTTTCAGCGGGACAGAAAATCCATGCCCAGAAAATGCAACAGAAAGAAATACGGCGAAGGTGGGAAGATCCAAAATCAAAGAAAACCCACCAACGGACTCCGCGGGAGCTTGTCCACCAATCCATCGATATTCAGGAATAAAATGATGTTCGTCTTCACGAACCACCGCGAGTTACAGATCGAGTCGAACAGTGTTAAAGCTTCTTGTATGCGATTCTAGATCACGTCCTTGATCAGTCCACCCCAAATTTGCGCGCAGCTGTGTAGCATCGAGGAAATTAATGGCACACAAGTACTTACCACGCTTTCGTCTTCATACAGCATCTGGTCGTACTGGGTCAAATCGGCGCAGAACAGGATCGCTTTGACGTTTTCGAAGTAGTGAAGCCATTTTTTGCAGTCGGAGCGTTGGCCACTGGGGTCGAAGATTTTGTATTTAAGCTCGCCGACCTATGGGGAATGTTAAGAATGAGTCTGCTGCAACGAGCCAGGTTACAGAAGCAAGCCGCAAAGTACCTGAAGACTCAACTCCACAACGCCTGGTGCCTTGACTCTACAGCGCAAAATGTCTTGGTCACTGGGAACGTAGTCGACTGCCGCAATGCGGTCAATGGCGTTGAAGTAGTACGCAGCGTTCTCGGAGAGCTGGAACTCGTTTCTGCGACGAATGGCTTCTTTAACGCCTGGGTCTGTGTTGGAGGAATTTTGTTTCACGGTACGGATACGACAGCAGGAGAAAGAACATACCGCACCAAAGGCCCCGGATGGCATCGGCGATGTCGCGTGGGAGCATATCGGCCTCAATCATTTCGAGGAGGGAGAGGATAGCGGCCCTGCGTGCGTCATTCTGTGGGGAAAGCGAGACTTCGAGCACCGGCATCGCCTCGAGAATTGCGCTGCAACAGTATGGGCTTAAGAGTGGCCCGGTGAACAGCAAGGCACATGACAACGCACCGCATAGATAGAGTGATATTGGAGAAAATGACTTCTCTGTAGGCAATTCGCTCCAGGTCGGTCGGTCCCGGCGGGTGAAGGAGCATCAGCTGCTTTAAAACCGACCGTTCCGCCCCTCCCGCACCAAGAAGCAATATATTAATTTCATTCTTAGCTCTTAGAAAGTCCAGGTAGATTCGCTTGTCGATCTCGTCGTTCCCTAAAATAATTATTAATTCTCAGCTTGAGACTGGAGCAAGAAACTCACAGGCCGTTGCCTTAAGGAGATTCTCCTTGGCTCGAGAGCTCGAGATACACCTCATGATGGATTGGGTTTCCGGTGGGTACGCGGCGTCCAGGAGGGATGAAGGTACCCTTCAAAGGCCGTGGATGACAATGAGGAGGGGAGGCTGAGGGCTTGTCGGGAGGAGGCAATGCAGGAGACACCAGATGGCAGAGATCATTGTCGTAGCTTCTGACACTGACAACGCGACCCAAGCGCGGCCCGGGACGATGCTGCTGTTTGCACTTGCGTACTTTCCGCCTCAAACGTAAGCCCCAAATCGGGCAATTTAATGGAGGCAGTGTTTAGCTGCCGAACCTGCCGACCACAGCACAGAAATGCAAAAGAAATGGCAAAGTCAGTCTCAACTCGCAAGCTTTCAGAATTCAGATAACTGTGATTATATTGATATAGAAATCTTTACATCCTCCTTGCTTCATGTGCGTGAAGAGGACCGACCATTCGGGGCCGCACCTGTCAACGATGCACAGCATTCTGTCAGTAGTGTTTCCTTGGCCTTGGCTCAAGCCAGCAAGCCAGCCAAGCCAAGCCATGGCTTCGTCAAGCCAGGCCAAGCCATAATGCTGGCTTGACCTGGCCCTGGCTTCTGGCTTGGGATCTTCTGGGCCAAGCCAAGCCAGTCAAGCCATGGCTTCAAAAGGTATCCCCAAACCAAGTCAAACTGTCTTAGTGAGCACAATTTTTTCTCTGAAACCAATCTAGGTGTGAGATTGGAATGCATATTTACATTATTCACAAACCCAGATGAATCCTCGACAAATGGGACCCTTCTCATGCCGCATGCATACTACCTTCCCTGTTGGAGATAACTGCTGCCATGTAGCCAAGTTGGAAAAGTTTGATTATAGCCTGTTATACTGGTCCTTTTTATTTTTAAAAGATGTGATCAGTGCACAGACATCTATATATCACTCACAGCATGCCAAAAACAGAAAGTAATGCCCTGTGAAAATTTGTGCCTAAGCCATGGCTCAAGCCACTGGCTTTGGCCTGGCCCTAGCTTCTCCTGGCTTTGGCCCTGGCCCAGAATTTTGCAAGCCTGTGTCGGAGAAATGCTCCGAAGCCGATAAGGCCTAATAATGCCTAATAACGCGATCCGGCACGGGCCGAGTTATAACGTCAAGACCTTCTCAAAGAACCATTATAAGGCACGGCAAGATAAGGCCTGATAAGGACTTGGCTTTAAGATAAGGCAATTTTCAGAGGTGGCGGCAGCAAAAGATTACTCTAATCTTATCTTATCCTAAGACATTATATTCAACATAGGATTTATTCTAATTCCACATTAGAGGTTCGAACCAGCGACCTCGTGAAAGCCTAAACTGACCGGCAGTCCGCCATAACCAACTGCACCAGGCAGCTTTTTCTATGGTATGAAAACAATTCAGCTATATTGTGCCCTAATGCCTAACCTGTCTACAAAAAAAAAAAAAATTCAAGCAGCCACCGAATGAGGGCACGGTAGTCCTCGCCAAGCGTGTAGAACACAGATTGGTGCGAGAGATAAAATGTGCCGAGGAACAAAAAAATCGGCTTACTCCTCCTTGACGCGCGACTTCCCCATCCTCAGCCCTCTGAATCTCCGCCCATCCTCTCTTCCTTCCCAAACTCCATGTCACAACCACCTCCTGCCAAGCTCCTCTGGCGTCTCCCTGCCTCCCACTTCTGTTCCCTCCCCCCAAATGGCTCCTCACATCCGCCCTTCCGCCCTACAGATTCAACAAACACATGCACCGTCCGCCTCCTCGTCGTAAGTACAACGAATCGCCTGTGACAGATTCGACAACCGTGCCTGTGCGCCCCCGCCGGAGTGCGTAGACGTGCGTCGATGCTCGTCCGATGCGGCAGGAGAGTGTGGGTGCGTGTATGGATGAGGATGGGGGTGGCAAAGAGGAGAGGGCTGGAGGGCCCAGACGCTCACGCCAAGGCCGTCCCGCCGCACGCAAAGGAGAGCCTGCCGACCGTCGCACGTCCCGCTTCAAAGGTATGTACGTCGCAGGGTGATGCGCATCCTCTGTCCTTCCCTCTACCCGTAGGATCCTTCCCCTGGCCACCTCCAGAGTTAAGCAGTGGCGCGAGATCACCCACGCGCCCGCGCCCGCCACAGAAGTGAACGATGCAGGCAGCGGCGAGCTCCCCGTACCCGAAACCCCCCTCGCAGCAAGCACACTCACCGCCAGCGCGCTGCGCGAGAAGAAGCGCCCGAGTGCTTTTCGCCAGCCCACGAACGGTGCACCCGTGTCAGAGAGAACGGGCGAGGCGGCGGGCAGCGGTGTGAGAAACGCGATGAGCCGGCTGTGTACAGCGGAGATGGGGTAGGGCAGCGCTGGGTGGGGGAGAGGTCGGTGAGAGCGTCAAGGAGGCGGTGGGTGCGTTCGAGCACAGGAATGCCGTATGGAGGGCATGTGCTGGTAGTACCGCTGAAAGACATCCAGCGTCCTGCGCCTAACGAGGGTGACGAGGGCAGATGCAGAACTGCGAGTGTGGTGGCAGGGAAGAGACTAAGAGGGCTGGAGTTTTGTCTGGAAGTTGAGTGGACATTAGTATATTCATAAAGGAAGAATAAATGAGGCAGAAGGTGGGTGGGTGCGGATCATATTGAGCGCCATACAGTCCAAGAAAACGACCCAACGTCGCTCCCCTTACACACTCCCGATCTGATACAGAAAAAAACAAAGTACTCACCAGAACAACAACCTTCTCAGCCGCCTCAAACACGCACGGTGTCCCAGTCGCCACTTCCTCCTGCGCTTGCTCCGTACCCATGACCGTTCATGAAAGTGTCGCCGTCGCCGACGAGGACGAAGAACATATAGATGACGTCTCAGCTGGGGTCCAGTACACGACGTTGGGGATTGATGAGGAGCATGTGGATGTGGCGGAGAAAAGAGCGAATGATCATGGCCTGATCATGGCATAATAATATGAGAATAATGTTAGCCGCCGCCGGATAAGTGTCTGAAAAGGCAGGCCGGTCCTGGCCGGCCCCTGAAAAGACATGCCGGTCCTGGCCGGTCCCTTAAAAGGCCCTTATCATGACGTTATAAGGCCGCGGCCTTATAATGCTATTTATATTTTTCCGACATGGGCCAGGTGAAGCCAAGCCAAAGCCATGGCTTGTAGGCCAAGCCAAGCCAGGGAAACACTATCTGTCAGCCACAGTTTCTTTTTCCTTCCCCCACGATCCTCCCTGCTCGCCGTCGTCCTCCGTCCTCAATACCGTTCCGCCCATCGCTCCTCGGATCAAGAATGCGTTGGCGACGCCTGCGTCCCGCTCTCGAGGGGGTATCCGCCGTGTCCTCCCGCCCCGGCTTGGGGGACCCCTGAATGATGCCGTGGCCGCCGCAAACATTGCCTATTTGGTGCTTAAGGCAGAAAGTCATTGCTGACTCTCGGCACGTGTGTTATTCTGGTGTCTGGTGGAACCAAGCACGGACAAGCAGTACGGAGTTTGGCTTCTCGTCTCAAAGTTAACGAGATTCAAATTTGAAAAAATTGAACGGAAATTTTAGATGTATGCGCGACATTCCGGATTCAATGTTTTTCATTGCTAAAAGTGCTTTGAAACCTTGAAAATCAAATAAATTCGCGAATACTGAGAGGAACTTCATGCGAGGCACGAGCATTATTGCTCGGCTCCAGTATTGACGCTGGAGTAGTTTTGGTTTTCTCGGCATCGACCTCGGAGACATCAATGTTCCGCTTGGACTGAGCTGCCCACCCCTCACCGTTCTCAGTAACACTGGTGCTCTTTCAATTTCTGTCCGGGCAGTATTGCCTCTGATACCTTGAATTACAGTATTTAGCAGAGGTATTACCACCTGCTGTGATGGGCCCGAGATTGAGTGGGGTAAGTACTTACCATCTAAGTTATGCTTAAATCCAGACGTGCGATAGGCAGCGAACGACAATGGGTTTTGAGAGGAATTGAACCTCCTGGTGAGCATTTGAATAATCGCTATACGAGTGGCCCGGAAGCTGCTCACAAACCCTCGACGACCCCGTAGGACGTGACGCGCCCTTGTAGGCCGCATATTAATAATCACGAGTAGCTACTAGCGCCTACCCTGTCCACGTCACCTTGTCTTTCGAAGCACGTCTCGTTGCTCCGGTGCGGTTTCCCTCATGTAATAAAGCGTTTGTGACGCTGGAGCTGTTGAGGGCGCGACATTTTAATCCCAATGGACGCCTAAAAAGTTTCTGAAACGACGAGAACGGGAGCTATAAAATCTGAATAATGGTTCATATTCTGTTTTGGAAGTGAAACGCCGAGTCATGAATACAAACCGATAGATAATTGTGCACAATGGTTCGAGGCACGTACTACTCCGAGTCGGACGCAATCGCTCCACCAATCCGGACTCTGAACCTCCCCCTATCGGGCTCAGAAATCTTCTCATACCCCCACCACTCGCTTTCTTCATCAGATTTGAGCTTCGGTTTGAACCGCCTACTCCCCGCGTTGACGACCAGGTGGAGAGGCACAGCAGAGCGATAAGCACGCATAATCTGTCGGATGCGCTGGCTGGTTCTGATGCGATGGTTGGCAAAGAAGCCGCCACAAACGGGACGCGAAACGCGCAGTGTGGATGGGATGATGATGATGGAGGTGAGGGAGGGCAGGTTTGGGATTGCGTCAAGGAGGAGTTCCTATGTTCAAGGTCAATTAACGTAGTGTTCGGTGATGCTGATCGTTAATGAGGCATTGACATACCACTGTGTCCCCGTTCTGACGGAGGTCAGCCATGTTTACACTCGTCATGAGAGTTTTGAGGCGAGGCATGCGGGAGAGCACGTCTGAGTTCGAAGGGGTGAATCCCCATTTCCCCTCGACGGAAGCACTGCAGGAGAGGTGAACGAGGGTCTCTGCATGTTTCGTGAGCCCGGAGAGGAAAAATGCGTCTGCCAAGGCGAGTTCCTCCAGTGGGGATACATCTCTCGCGGGGCCGTTCACCGTCAATCGTGTCAATCCTGAGTAGGAAGAGAGGTAGCGCAACATTTCATGAGTCACAGAAGATGCGGTTAGGTCCGTGATGTGTATGCTTTCCGTGCGTAGGATGTTCCATACTGGGGAGAAATCAGCCCTAGAGGCAGAGAGATGCAATGTGGTGAGCTGCGGGCTCCGAGAGATTGCTTTGCAGATTTTGAGAGAGCTGTTGGCTGACACTTTATCGGGAACGTAATCGGTCCCTGACAGCATGAGTTTGTGGAAGTTACCCAATTGACCGAATTCCTGAAGACCAGTTCTCGACATAACAGCATGTAAGTCACCGGACAACGAGAGGTCGTTCAAGTTGGAGAAGGAGGGAAGAGCGTCAAGGATAATGTTATTGATCCATTCTGGATAGTCATGGCTCTCTCGGATAGCCCATCTGCGAGTTGTGTCAGCAGTACGCGTAGACGAGATGATCGTCGACATACGAAAGAGTCCGAATGTGCTTCAATGAGGTCAATGCGGGACCAAGGGACTGTTTAATTCGCTGAAAGAAGGCATTTTTATCTTCCTCCTCCAGGTTCTCGTTGCCGTGATAATAATTAGTGGCAGATATGCTCAGAGTCCGGGCGTAGGTTGACCAATTTGTTTCTCCGGATGCAATGGCTTCAAGCTGACGGAGCCCTTTATCCGGCCGCTGTCCGGAGAGCAGAATCATGACAGTTGAGAAATATAGGGGGTTAATGGCAACTCTGAGAGATCTGCACACTGTGCGGAGATTCTTTTGGTCCCACGGCCACTGCAAACCACTTTGAGGGAACAGAACTGATGAATAGACGACTCGACTTACATGGCCGCCAATCTCCTGCAACAACTCAGCCGGGAGAGATATGAGTGAAGCTACGGGCATTTTTGCAGTGTGTGGGGAAGAAGCTGTTGACGAATGCGACCGTAACCGCTGTTTATATACATGAGCGGGACCGAATCAACCAATCGGCTGTGTGCTTGACATAGCCGTTTCAGAAATAGTATACGGATTTTGATGGAAGTGGTACTAATTCGTTTGGACTTACCCAGCCTTGTATTGTAGTACTTCAACCAAAGATTTAAGTGACGGTGGCATCCAGATTTCTTCGATGTGTTTAAAAGTCGCGATCATTCGGAAGAAAAATCTTCGGTCAGCTACTATCGGCCACTGGGTAGTCGGCCGCCTGCTGATATATCACGGAGGATTTAAGCATTATAGTACTTTGGTCTTGAGGTTCGAGTATGGCCTTAGGTCAATAATATTAGGGGAAGTCAAAGTTGTCTCAGGAGGTCGATTCAGAAAGTGATTCAGAGGTCGATTCACCTATTGATTCGGACACAAGAATTAAATACCCTTGAATCATCCTAGCTTTGACCGCCCCAATTCAAATTTGGGTCAGTGGCTTCGATCAAGGTCGATTCGAGGTCGATTCACGCGAGCTTGAATTACGAAGCGATTCGAATCGCGATTCTGAGGTTGTTGCTCTTCCGAGCGATTCAGGTCGATTCTGGGTTTTGATGGATTCTGCGTCGATTCTGGTCCTCTGAATCGACATCTGAATCGACCTCTGAAGCGACGGCTGAATCACCCTCCGCAGATAACTTTGACTTCCTCTAATGCCCTGTACCAAATTTTGAGCGGGGGTTTGATCAGAACTAGAAGTTACGCGACGCCGGATCGGAATCCGGAAAGTGGGACCTATCATTTCTTAGCCTCAAGTTAGCGTTGTGGCGAGTAGTATACACCTTCGTCACTTTGTTACTTCTCTTAGGAATGAGAAAGTTCGCGAGTTTGATGGAAACCGGGAAAGTTCCTTATTTCGACGGATATCTGAAAGCTCGTCACCTCGACTAAATTCTGGTGAAAGCCCGCACTTCCGGGCGCGCGCGTGGTAAGCGTATTGTTTGATGATTTGCAAACGGTTGTAAAATGCAAGATAAAATGGTCCATCGAGTCGCTACATCGGACAGTCATGATTGCACAGAGTCATGTCTCCCACAAAGATGAAACTTCTCGCAAGGCAGACCTAGATGTGCATTCCGACGTAGTGGTTAAAAGGAAGTGTTCAGCCTAGAGTGGGAGCCCTTGCATAATAGCTGCAAACAGTCGCTACCCTCGATCCCGTGACTCCGACCCTCTCTTTCTTCTTTGACACCTTCTGTGCTCCTTCTAGCGCACACGACCCCTTTTTCTTGCTCAGCATGTCGGCCACCAGCAGCCCAGGCGACCCCACCCCCGAGCAGGACGCCGGCGACGACAACGGGGACGCTATAGTCGTCTTGACACCAGACACCGCCACGCTCGAGCGGGCGCTTGCGGAGCGCGCGGCGAAGCGCCAGGCGATTGCGAGCAAAAAGAGGCAGGCGGCGACGGATAGGCAGGCGTTTGTGAGACTCCTATGTGCTGGGCTCGGTGGTGATGCTGACCCAAGGAATTCGAATGAAAGGGAGTGACACTGATGAAGATAAAAAATTACGAGGGCGCGGCGGGGTGTTTCGCTGACGCATGCAAGCTGTGGCGCGCGAACCCCGTCGCGCACTGCGATCTTGCTACGGCATATCTACATCTTGGGAGGTGGGTCGTTCATTGCGTTTTCATATGGCGCCTATTCTATGCTATATGCCATCGCATTTTACTAACGTATCCTCGACGACAGATTCGAGGACGCAGAAGCGTCTGCATCGACGGCTCTGGGGTTGGACCCGAAGCTTGTCGAGGCGCGGTATGCGCGCGCCATGGCGCGGAAGGGTCGAGGGAATGTCCGAGCTGCAATCGTTGGTGAGCGCCACTTCTCCTTTTGCTGCCCTTTCTTCTCTTCTTCTCGTCCCTGCTCTTCGCTCTTTGTTCTTTTCTTCCGCTGCGTGGCACTATCGTTATGATTGGTGTATCGATGACTGCGGGTTGGCATCATATCATGACCATCGTGGTCGCAGATCTGCACCAGGCTGTCGAGATCGGGTCTCACATTCCGAGCGAGTTTTTCCCCGCGAGCGTTGTGCAGTCCGCCGTGGGCTTCGGGTCCTCTTCCCTTGACGCCACCAGACCTTTGGGAACCTTGTTCTGGCTTTAGCGGCAATGGGCGCCTGTACCAGAGCTATCATATTTCTTTCGAAACGAGGCGAGGACGGGTGGTATCCTATCTGATTTTTTCCCGCTTCGCCTGCCAACCGGACAGACGAGACGGATGTGGGTGTCCCGTATCATGCGCGCGCGCGCCACCCTCAAGTAAATCGAAGATCTGTGCTCAGTGGACAGGTGTACGGGGCCTTGCGTCCGAGCTCCTAAAACATCGCATCTGTTTCGCTGCGCGGCGTGGTGCGCTCCGTGACTTTCTCTTTCATTTTCATTTTTTCTTGGTTTTTTCTCTCCGCCTCGTCTCCACCCCTTGGAACGGGTTCCTTCACCTCACCTTCCATTACGACGTGCGCACCCCACTCGACGTCCCATCGTATCGAGCCGACGAAGTGGCGATTCAGCATCGTCTCGATCGCCCGGGTCCGAGCATACGTAGACGTTGAGATGCGTGGGCTGCTCTTCAAAGAAGGGAATGGAGGTGTGGCGTGCCCTCACACGTTGAGGGGTACATGTATTCCCGCGCTGCGCTACTCCCGAGCTTCGCGCCGGCGTGTGTTTTGGAGCTGATGCGGTGGTTGCTGGTACGCGTGCTGGTGCGGCATTCGGTGCCTGTTCTGTGAGCTGTGAACGTAGCGGTCCGTTCACCGTGCACGACGTCGACATTGGTGGATTGCCGGGCTGGGGTACGAATCGCTTTCTACCGTGGCGATGCGGGACCGAGCTGTGGGGGATTGGCTGCCTCGCAGGACATCGCCTTCGCTCTAGGCGCAAGTGGCCCATCTGAAATGTCCGTGGAGCCGAACGCGTGGGTGTGAGGAGTGGTGAGCGACGGCGCTGCAGCCCTCTCTGGGGCTGCGTCGCATCCTGCAGGCGGCCATCGCCCTGTGGAATCGATTAGTCTGCCCCTTCGAACGGCTGCACGTCGCATACTGTCACGCCTCCCATGCATTCCGACGGGCCTCACGGAGTGCTGCAGCGGTTTCGCAGATGAAAGACGTCTTCTGGGGGACGTGAACGCGCTTATATTTCGTGCGGTGCGGTTTGGGGCCGCCTGCCTCACTGTACGCCGAATGTACATGCATGGGAATTCCATGCGGGACCAGGCCCAGCGTGTCCACTTGTCGATGGTCATTTCCACCGCGGGTACAGGCGTGTACGGCGTGGCGTGCACACCGATACTATTCTTCCTCTTCTTTGCTTTGCGCCTGCCCTTCACTTGACATTCGCGGTACTGACATCAATGCAGATCTGACGACCGTGCTTGAGCTCGCGCCCGACAACGCCAGCGCGCAGGCCGCGCTGCGCGATTTGCAGGCCGAACAGGAGGATCCCCCCGCTTCCACCTCCGCGTCAGATGCTCCCGCCACTTCGAACAAGGCCGCTTCAGCTTCGGACGAAGCGCCTGCCGCCTCGGCGCCTGCTCCCAGCACATCGGAGCCCGCCGCCAGCGCCTCCGGCGCCGGTCCCTCTACCACCGCTCCCGCTTCCTCCGCGGACGCAGACGCCGACGCCGACGCCGACGCCTCATACGCGCGCCCCCTCCCCACCCTCCCCGCCGCTCCCCACCTCCTCCCTCTTCGACGACGACTCGGCGTCCGACACCTCCGACGCGCTGCACACCGGCACCTCGCGCACGCCGTGTCTCTTCTACAACACCTCCTCCTGCGCGCGCGGCGCGCTCTGCACCTTCTCGCATGCGCCCGACCGGCGGAGCGTGCGCGACGGCCTCGGGAAGAACGTCTGTCTGTACTGGCTCGTGGGGCTGTGTAAGTTTGGGCCGAAGTGCATATACAAGCATGGGAAGGAGGCGTTGGGGAGTGGGTGGTGGGATAGCGAGGAGGGGGTGAAGGAGATGAAGGAGAAGGTAGAGAGGGAGAGGGAGGGGCGAAGGAGGGGGCGGGAGGAGAGAGGGAGAAGAGGGGGAAGGGCCAAGGGAGGGGGAAGGGCAAGGGGAAAGGGAAGGGAAGGGCGGGTGCGGGTGCGGGTGCGGGTGCGGGTGCGGGCGGGGAGGGCGCAGAAGGGGGGAGCGGCGGCAGGCACGAGCGGGGAAGGCGCGGACGGGTCGCACAACGCGAACGCGAACGACAAGTCGCGGCCCAAGAACAACTCGAAGCCCAAGGGCAAGTCGAAGAAGGCCCAGGGCCCGCGCCACACCCATAACAACTCCAACTCCAACGCGAACGTGCTCGCGAGTGTTAGCGCACAGCACGCGGCGCTGGCGGCCGAGCTCGCGCGGCGGATGGCGCTTTTTAATTTGAGCATGGGGGTCGCGCCGTATGAGGGGTTCGGGGGTCTGTCGCCCGGCGGTCTGCCGGTGGGGTTGGAGGTGGTGGGGTCGCCGGGTGTGGCGGCGCAGGAAGGCGCGAGCGCGGGGTTCACGGAGTACGTCCCGCCGCCGCGGGCAGCTGATGTACGTCTCTCTGTCCTTCGTTTTTATCTTTCGACCTTCTGCTTGTTGCTCCTTCATCCCTCGTTACCCCATCTCGCTCCCCTCCGTCCGCTTTCTTCGCCTCCCCATTCCGATTTCGCGACTAATACACTTTCCAGGCAACTGATGCAGATGGGACGGGAACGGGGTTATCGTACTAATTGTATTGGATGGAAGGAGGCGGAAGCGTGCTGACTAACTACATACCCTAAATGCGGTCAGGACCGCGGGAGGTGGAGCTGGGTCGTGAGGTATATATATTGAGGAGGAGAAGGAAGGGAGGAAAGAGAAAGGAAAGCGGTCTAAATTTCTACTTACTTAACAACATATTTATGTATCTATCTCGCGTAAGGGCTGGGTAATACTAGACAAAATGGTCATCGGTCGCAGGGTGTGTGGATGTAGTCTGTCCCGGCGGCGAGGTTTGTCGCAATTTCCCATCTCGGTGGCTCGAGCTCTGGCATCTGCGCCAACTCGCAAGGCCAAAGAAAGGCTGCGTCTGCTGCCCCTTTTTTTTCATCGAGCCTGATGTACCGCAAATGTATATGTATACCGCTTCGGCGGCATGCGCGGGATCCCGTTGATTAGCTCCACAATATCGTGAGGCGCGTGGAGCGTTCTCTGTGTAAGCCAATTCACCGATAGTGGTATTTTTCTTGGTTGTCGATGTTGCATGGTTTTTATGGGTCCATGGCAGCACGCGAGGGGCCTCATAGTATAGAACTGTAGTAGCTTTCAACAATTCAATTTCTAGCAACCAACACCCGAGTGTGAAACAACTTCAAGTTGGATGCAAATGAATCGACAGAGTGTGAAGACCAAAAGCAACCTACCAATGGAAATTATGATGGACTGCCAGTGACACTTCCCTTGCAGGAGTAGGTTGTTATTTGACATTTTTAACCTGCCATTAAGTGCGAAAATTACATTCTGTCGTAGTCGAGTTAACAAACTAACAGTCGTTGTAGCAACCATCGCAAAGTTGGATCCGTTGCTTAAAAAATTAACCTTAACAGGTTTCTTCGAGTATGGCTGTCATGTTTCGCCTGGTTAATACTCTGCCCACTGGGGCACTGTCACACAAGTTGAATTCAGAGCCTCTCCCTCTTAGGTATTACTGCCCATCGTACTAACCAGCCGGAGCGTACCTCCGGCGTATCTTGCAGATATATATAAAACTTCTGATGAAGCAAAAAAGGCACATTGAGAAAAATATCCGGGCTTTGAAATCCTCGCACATTTCCTCGATCTTGTGAAATATATCATGAAAAACAAGGATGTAAAACAATTTTAATAAAGGTGCAGACTGACCGCCATAGGTAGAGTTGGAATCGACATCTTGCTCACGCCAAGATGAGCATCTTTGAGATAGCCAAGCATGATTGAACTCGACCTACTTTCGACAACACGGTAATTATGAAATTTCAACATACTTCAATAGTTCTCAATATCCTTCAGAAACTGTGAAAGGTCTCATTTGTGATCTGTCAGTGTGACTCTGCTGTCGGTAGTACCTTTGTTAATCAACTTGATGTGTGTCTGTATTCGTCAATTTGAACAGTAGGCTTGGTCGAGAAACATCATAAAGAAAACTTGTAACACCTTTATAGTACTTTAGCCATGTCCACCGGTCCTACGCTGCAGGCGTCAATTGCTCTACAATCTCAAGTGCATAATGGGGATAAATGGGCAGTTCAGGCAGAAATGATTGGTGCTCAGACCGTTATTCGATCCAGTTCCGTTGTAAACTCTGTACCCACTCATACAATGATCTCTCTCTTTGTAAAACATCGTTCATCCGAACATTTTTAAACTTCGCTTTTTTTGAAGTTTCGCGCATCATTTTCCGTCCCGGCTTCTGTAGTGCCGACACCAACGTTGATCACGCTGATTGCCACGTCCGTGTCCGAGAAGTTGCGAAAGAGAAGAACCAAAGAACCTAGCGTAAAAATAGAGTCATGCCTCAAACTGTCTGACTCTGAGTCACCCGCCCGCCCTTAGGACCACAGGAAAGGTTTGAGGACTTGAGTCGCGCCTTTGGCCAACATCGATCTGGGTGAGATTGACTGTTCGACACTGTCTGTTGATGCTAAATTTATGATCGCATTTATCAAGCTTCGAATTGATCTCGAATGAGGCCGACCTGAGGCTGCGGCGCTATTGAATTCCTAAAACCGAATGCTAATTCATGTCAATGCAAGTCGAGGTGAGTTTATTTAGACGTCTAGTTTGACTAACCTCCCAGAAAATTGTGGCTCCATAGTAGCATGAGTCGGAACTCTCATGCTAGATTTCCTCACATACGCCTCATTGACATACTGTCAGTCAGACTTCTCGAGACAACGGTCACAGGACGTTGGGAGGGGCCCTCTCATGGTATATGAGGTATGATCACCGTAACGTTCCCAGCCCACTTCCTCCTCATTACCACCATGGATTATGTTGTGGATCCCGCAGAGTTCGCTGTACCGTGGGCTATCATGCTGGACGCCATCTCCCTAACCTGTGTAAGTTGCGCCGCGCCAGAGAATTTTGAGGAATTGATCTTCATATGTACCAGACTTCGCTTGTGCTATATGGTGGATGGTTTTATCCCACCGTCACCTGCAATGATGTCTGAAAAACGCAGGCCTATACATCGTCCTATTCTTCTTCGCAATTCGCGCGCTTATGCAGAGAGACCTCCCCAGACGCCGGGCCCTCCTCATCACCACCTCGGTCATGTTCTTCCTAGGGACATGTGGCGCTGTCGGCCCAGTCGTAATGACCTCCGTCACCGTCCGGATAGTTAACGGAGTTGTTCAGCGATCCAGCGACTTACCGCGCCTAGTCGAGATACTCAATATTCTTCAACTGTTGGACGTTGTACGGTCGTCGATGAACAAGTGAGTAAAGGGACACTCGTTATTTCTGCCAAGTTTTGCCTGAAAAGAAAACCATTCAGTGTAGTGACAGACTTGCTTTTTGTAACTTGTGCTCACTCGTGATTTTCACACTCCTAATTAACGAGCATTCCTAGCTATACCGCTGTTATATTATCTGGGGATCAAAAAGAAAGGTTCTCATCCTCCCTGCACTGTGCATCTTGGCAACTGTCGGCAAGTGGGACCTATTCCATCCGTCCTCCAGGAAATCAATGGATATTCGGCAGTCCTTAACGTTCTCGTGTGTCTGAAAAACCCTCAAGGGGCGTACCTTATCGACACCAAAGCGCCTTTCATTATGACATTGGGGACGAATCTGCTTCTTATGTTTTTAACAGGTTCACTCGGCAATATTATAGTTCCCACTCGTATTTGCGCTGATCAATCTATCTAGCGGGCCGGATATGGTACAAAGGACGGGAAGTGCACACTATCCTGGGCCCAGCTTTTCGGAAGAAATATAATAGTGCTCTTGCGCTGATGTGCGTGCTCCGGTTGTTGACCGACCATCTTCAATTCTGCTACACTGCAGTAGACTGGAGTCCGGCGCACTGTATTGTTTCTCTCTAGTCGTATGGGTCGCCTCCCTAACCACCCTCAACTCTACGGGTGAATTTGTGAGTGCTCCAATGAAAAATATGTCCCTGAAACTCAACCCAGCTACGAGGCGGCCGTATTCGCCGGTGTCACTGGTGGTTTGGTCATACAAATTGTGGTAAGTAGCGCTGTTGTATCCCTCATTGACATCCAAATTGATTCTTCTGATTTGGACCTTGGCAGAACATAGCACCGACTTTGATCCTCGTTCGCGTGGGAATGGGCCAGGACCGAATTCAAGCAACCACTGCAGTCTCTGACCGATTACCATCTGGAGGGTCTATAAGGTTTCGAGTTCCCGTAAACCTTGAGGATGAATCATACCCGGTCGTGGACATCAAGTAGCCGGAAAGTTATCGGTCCAGACTTGAACGAATTTATGAGTGGGATGCCCGAATCTTAGTCTTTCGTAGACAGACACTTCAGCAATGGTTACTATACTTGAACTATTGACCAGTATGATATACCTCCGCCGTCTACATTTGTCTGTCGCCCAAGTGTATGCACTGCCACCCTTTGCAACTATCCTCACATCGGATTTTGAAAGTATATATTGTGGTTGGCAGTCGAGGTAAGAAGCTAGTGATATGACCCAGTCATTCTATAATTATTTTGGCTCCTAGGGACTTGAGACGATGAAGGCTTCATGCGGCGCTTGGGAAGATGTATATAGTTGTTAGGGCATGCACAGAGCTAGGTGGAACCGTGGTGAGGCTGGATGTGCTTACTATAGTGATGAGGAAATGGTGAAGAGGTTGGAGAGGCAGGCTACGAGAGGCGTCGAGATATGTATACTTCTGAGAGGAGCACCACTTCGTTCTCACTAGCATGCACCAAGGTGCTAGGGCCAGGCAACTACCGGTAAATACAAGGAACGGGGTGCGTCGTTGTTCCATTGTTCTGAGCTGTGTCGCGTTGATTGAGGGCAGCCGAGCTCGACACGCATGCGTCTCGCTTGTTTAATGGGAACGAAGACGCGCACGACCATTTGTGGTTGGCACAGGACCTCTGGATGGAAGATGATGTGTGGAACTGCGTTGACAGAGACACATTCGTGAAGGAGCGTGTCCTTCGGACAATGGCAGCAGTGCGCCGGCTGCAAGGAGGTGTGCGATATTCCACAATGTGAGATGTGTCCATCACTAACGTTGCGTTGCGTTTCAGCAATAGTACTGCTCGCGCAGCTGTCAAAAGGCGCATTTGCTGGGGCACAAGGAGACGTGCAAGATGAAGGCGCAGCTGAAAGCACAACTGCTTGTGAAGATGAGCATGATGCGGTAGCTTTCCTTGTACCCGTTGAGCGAAATCTGGATTTCTTTTGCTTCACGCGCGGCTGCCCTGCATTCAGAGTCGGGTGAGGTAAGAGGTACAGGGTGCCCAGAGGGACTCTATGGTTTTATTGTTAATTTGCCTGTTTCCACATGGCTCCATTAATTCATTTCTAAAGTGATAGTGCGCCCCATAGCCTGCTGCTCGCTATGTGTAAAAGTGACCAGCGTCATCTTTCAAATTCTGGCCCAAATCTTTTTTCTAGGATTCCTGAAAAACCCACCATTTTTTGAGGAAATAGCACATTCAATCTCGAGCTCCCATGCAAAAACAGGCTGTTCCTTAGCAAGTCTTTTGTAGCTCTGGCCGCTGTGTTGGCTGTCCAAACCTAGCCTAGGGAAGCGCTCTTTGTTTAACTCGCTATATTTAAGCTAATGTGTATACCCTCCCACAGGTTGCCAATGCACTCGGAGTGTACTTTTGCGTATATCCCCCGTTCCGCATGTACAGCACAGGAGTCCTCATCACACTATATTTTCGCAGAACGATGTCAACTTTGTGATCGACTGCGCCCACTGGACCAACCTTGTTTCGGGTAAATGCTACACCCTCGCACACTGAGCACCAGAACCCGCTTTCGAGCTTTGGGCCTGACGCTGGGACCGGGTGCAGCCTCTAGTGAGTGCCAGCCTAGAAACGCCGAGGTTCCGCAACGGTTCAGGATCATGGCATTGAACAGGTTGTTTCAGCGACAATTACCACTTCGCCGATAGTCCGTGCACCAACCTCGAGAATCCCGGATCGACCAACCTGAGCCACTTGCCCCCCGTGAGTGTTCTGCCGGTTGGCATTGATTCAGTGCAATTTCTCATCTGTTTGCAGTGGCGGAGGGCCAACCTACTCTTGGCAAGGATCCCAATTTTTTCTGTCCATGTTCTTGTGAATTTTCCAGCAACGACCAGATCAACTCTTTCAAATGCCACTTGGTTTGAGGATAGTGTGGGCTGAACAAGACAAGGATATGTGAAGTATATAAGTAGAGTTCCCCGTTCAACCCCGAGTCCCTGTTCCAAGGGGGTCCAGTTTTTGGGCTTATCTTTGGACCCCCTTGCCCTGTTCATGTGAACTATTGGTATTTCATGGTTGGTTCGCAGTTTTCCATGTGTGCAGTCTGCAATTGGGATCCTTGCGACACATCATATGGAGTTGGTGGAGAGTGTCTGATACGACTTTCACTGGCACCGACGCATCTGTGGCAAGCTTTGCCACTTTCTGAGAGGGAAAAATGGTCAGTACAGCAAAGGTGGCACGATTGCAGACGCAATGAACGTACGCGAAGAGAGGGGAAGTCCAGACAGTTTTGAGAGGTGGAATCCAGGATGCATATAACAGTTGGGCAAAGGCTCGAGCAGCTTTTTGACTTTTCACCCCAGTCACGTGTGCCCAATAAGGAAATTCGCGTGTCATGTTTACTCCTCAACCGCAAATGGAACCGAGCCTCCGGCGTGACAGGTCACCCGACGCGTTCTTTCTTTCCGCCACCAGTCATCCTTGCGCCGACCACTCATCCCCGCCTTCTCGTCCCCGCCGTGTCCTTCCCGTTCCGTCTTGGTTCCGTCTACCCAAGAACCCCGAGCCTTCAAGTTCGTGACAGGCGGGGCACCATTGATTGTCCCCCGCCGTTGTTTGCGACTATGACATGGTGGCATGGCACCGCTGTGTTTCTTCATACCTGGTGTTTCCCCCACACGCTTGAGTCTCGGGACTGTCTAGTTCCTGAGAGACATGTCTTTATATGATGGGTAAGCGCTGCCATCCGTGGCACATCACTACGTACGCGCCCCGACCGCGTCTCCCGCAGGTATTCGGAGAGCGTGCGGCTACCTTTTTGGGACGACTTCCACAATAGCAGCATCCTATGGGTGTGGTGCTAGCTCGATGCACGTGTTGTCCTGCACGCTTTCAATAAAAAAAGATACCCACCATGTCGTATATGCATATGCCAATCAAGTCCTTCAAATTGCTTCCAAATGTCCCTCTTGACTTGTAAAAAATTCATGCAATGACTTGCTGATAATTTCTGTATGCACAGGTAGCACAGAAAAAAAAGAAACAATGGTCACAACTCCGCCATAGCCCCCGGCTGCTGAGTTACTAAATTGAGTGAAAAGTGCAAACAAGACACGCGAATTGCCTTATTTAGAGCACGTGACTGAGGCGAAAAAGTAGCGATCTGGCTCGAGCGGCTTTTGGCAGCGGTGTATGAATAGGTCGTTGTGTTGGGGCCACCGAGATCACGCTTGGGCAAAGAAACCGAAGGCGCCATTGTTGGATCAAAGCGCAATGCAAAAGTTCCGTGGGTCCAGTCAAGTCCAAGGATGGCAAGCAAGGTCCAAGCACAAAGTAGTGTAGGATTAAAGTCCACGCTTGATCACCGCGAGGATTGAAGGCCGCCAGCTTTCTTGCAAGCTTTCTGCCAGAAATCATCCCAGACAAAATCGGTGCTAGGGGAACCTGCACGTACAGCATTTATTTGGACAAAAATCTCGCGTCACTGGTTCGAGTCAACTGGTAAGATTCAACTCTTGAAGCGGGTTGATCATGAGCAGAAGGCAGAATATAGAAGGGGCAGTGGAGTATTGAGGATGGGGATAGTTGCGGAGACGAAGACCAAACAGAGACTGTCAGCGCTTGCACAGCAAGCAAAGATGTCGAATTTCCGGTCTCCAAGTGGCTTGACAACTTGCAAGGATAGGTTTGTGCTATTCAAAGAACCCACACAAAGCGACGTGCAGCTAAACTTACACGTACAGCATTATTTCGAACAAAATACACTATTGCGTAACCTTTGTAGAAAGGATGTTCTCAATCATCCTGTTACGACTTGAAGCTCCTGGCAATAAATTGAAATTAGACTCGAATCTGACAATGAAATGAATGACGACGCACATAAGCCGTTTCAGCTGCTTTAACGCCCGGCGAATGCGTCTCTGTGCGCACCAACCAAAGGCAATCAGAAACGATGACAGAAATGGAGAGCCACAACGCACCCCACAACGCACTACCGAGCCTGAGGAATCCAGCGGCTTACGCTCGGGGGCCCATGATCATAAGGGACGAACGCGGACCGACGCTGGCTAAGCGGGTTGCCATCACGCTCGTACGGCGTCATCTTCATCGGCGGTGTCGGCCAGGTATGCCCCGGCAGGGACGCAACGCGGCTATGTACTGGTAGCGAGGTTGAGCGGAGCGTCGAGCGGCGGCGGGGGGTGGAGGTTGGGAAGCGGAAGCGGAAGCGGTTCCTCGGGAGTCTCGACCCACAAGAAGGAAGCGGCGGCAGCGGGGTTTTGTTGTAATGGGTTTGAGATCGGGGCCCGGGGCGGGATGCGGGGCGCGGATTGGGTGAGCACGCGGCGTGGAGGTAGGCCGGCACTATTATTGCCGTGGTGGGAGCGACGGGCGGGCGTGTAGGTGCGGTCTGTCGAATAGCCGGAGTCGTGCGACCTGCGAGAGGTCGAGGTGGATGTCCTGATCGAGGGGCTCTGTGAAGGCGGAATTCTGAGTGCTCGCAGACACAGAATGCGTATGGGCGACTCACGGGTACGAAACTCTGCCGCTTTCCGTACGGATCTTTGGTGCGGGGGTCTATGGGCGTGTACTGGCGCTGGTGCGTATTCAGCGCCGAGTCAGACTACATTTCGGATGCCAAGACGAACCTCATTCGCGTAGATGTAGCTCGCGGCGCCGGTGTATGGATGATTCATGCCTCTACACTAATCGTCAGTAGAGGTCGGGGTCGTTCAAGGGTCGTTGGCAAAGAAGCAGCGTGCGAGGCAATTCATGATAGACGGGAAGAATCGTGATGCTTTGGAATAAATAGAACGCCACTAGTGCTACTTCGATGGATCCGCTGCGGTGTTCGTTGTGGGATCCTAGCGTAATTGTTTCGTGGAGCGAGACTGAGTCAATAAACGGAAACGGAAAAACGCCGAGCGGGCCGCAGGCAGGGTTGTCGATCCGAACTAGTCGTTCGGACCAAGAAGAGGCTCTTGATTGATCATCGGCGCGGGATGAGCACATGAGGCATTGCAGGTGGTAGCAGCAGTCTTTAAATATCTATCCATGGATACGTCGACGTTCCGTTGCCTGGAGACTACATAGGACTTGAAACCAGATCAGGGACCAGATCTCAGCGCTGGGCCGCTGGTAGCAGCAGGCCATGGCAAAATCGCTTGTCTCTTCAGAACGCCCAGAAACCCAGCAAGACTAGTGGGACCACGGACAACAAGCTTGGGTTAGAGCCAATTCCGGACTGACGAGGAGGAAACGCCACAAAAGGTTTGAAGATTCAATTGGCCATGGCCCGGGACTCGGTGATGGAAAGGAAACAAGAGAGGTCACGAGGCAAACGCGTTCGCCGGCGATCATGACTCTGCACCAAACAAACGCATCGTGAGTTCAATAAATTTTATTTGAAACTTTCTACTTGATCTAATCGCCCTCGCCTCACGTGCCTCACTCCCAAAATCCAACATTACAGTAACCTAATTTCAATGCAAATGAATTGACAGCCAGATAAGAGGACGTTTTTTATACCTCCTGCACTTAAGACTTCGGTGCCGCCCTTTTCTAATCTGTTTCTCTATCCGCTAGTTCACGCTCTGGAATTCACAGTGCAATATTCGCTCGGTATGTCCGCCCTTACCTTCCGATTGAGTGTAGCACCGTTATTCGCATTTTCAAGTGAACCGGGGTTTTCAAGTCCTTTTGTGCTGGAGACTACAATCTTTCGTTAGGTTAGTGGGACGTGTTTTCGGCTTCGATTAAAGCATAATCACAGATGCTAACACGCATTCTCTTTTCAACGCCATGTGACCGAACCCTGAAGCCAAATATTCTTCCAGCGTCAATTGCGCCCAAGTGACAAAAATATAGGCACCATCAAATGAATCGGAGTATCACCAGTAAACTTGCAGCTCCAAAATTTGCCAATCATTACAAGAGTAAAAGGTTCGGGTCCAAACGCGAACCTGAACTGAACTTGAACCCACGTTCGGGTCTGAGGTTTAGAGATTTCTTGAACTGAACAGAAGGTTTAGGTTCGGTGTTCAGGGGAAGACCCCCCCCCCAACCTGAACTGAACCAAACTTCACCACTACCATGCCCAAGATAAAATTAATTGGGGACTGGATTGTGCAGTGAAGAAGACAAACGGGGTAGATTCAGAAGAAAAAACATGTACATATGAAATCAGCATATCTGTTTAAGATACAAGTAATATGAATAGTAGAATGAGTTAAGCAGAATAAATATTATGGAGCCGTGGCTCCATTCCACTTCCCACAGTTGCATTCTAGAGATGTTGACCTGGCCGCTTTCTCATTGCCGAGACAGCGGTTTGGAGTTCTGTTATCTTCATGTATGCTGCTGTTTCATTTTTGAGTTCATTTAATTAGTTTTCTGACTCTAGAACAAAATGCTCAGATGCTTAGTTGTCGATGACTCCCAATCACAATTTGTTGAATGACAGTAAACGTTAACTCCTGGCCGTCACGACGCAGCTATTCTACGTGGCCCTGGACGATATTTGGACACCATTAACCAGAATAGGTTTCCGCAATGTTTCCTTTCATGTTTGCCAAGACTGTATTCTATATTTTATCCCCTTCCCCACGCTGTCGATTCCTTTACAGATGAAGTTGCGAGTTACATGCAGTCTGCAGTGCCTAACTAGCTCGACCGATTTGTTGGGATTCACGAGTTGCGAGCCATACGGAGCTCGTCGGCAATCGCAACGTGCTCAGACCGAGTTACGTACTGCCTTCATATTCCGTCTGTTTACGTGTTGTTTAGCCGATCGTTTGCCTCTGTATCACCACCATGTATATTACAGGACAAACGTGCCCCTCTTTGTTGCTGTGGCTTTGTCCCGCCCTTGCTCGCCAACTAGCCTGATAAGGCTTATTCTAACATGATTTTCATTTCCTCAATGACAATGTGCCCTTCTTATTTGGTTTCCGCCTGGGTCCCTGACCTCGAGTTTCTCCACAAGTTGGCTTTCCGACTCTAGAATAAAATATGTGCTCATCGCACTGCTTAGTTGCCGATAACTTCCAATCACAATTTGTTGAATGACTGTAAATGTTAGTTACTGACCGCCACGACGTCACTATTCTGCCCGGTCCTGAACGGTATTTGGACGCCATTAACCAGAATAGGTTTCCGCAATGTTTCCTTCCCTGTTTTCCAAGACTGTATTCCAAATCATATCCCTTGCGCGCTGACAATTCCTTGGCAGATGAAATGGTGAGTTACATACATTCTGCAGTGCCTGACAAACTAACATAGTGCCTAACTTAGCTCAGCCAATTTTCAAAGATTTCCTTTTCTCGATGGCAATGTGCACTTCTTATTCGATTTCATGCCGCCAACTCGTTGGCTGATGAAATGGTGAGGTACATTTAGTCTGCAGTGCCGAACTTAGCTCGGCCGATTGCCAAATTTTTTTCATTTCCTCCATGACAATGTGCTCGTCTTATTTAGTTTTCACCTGAGTCACTGAATTCAAGTTTATCTACATCTTCGCTCTCTTGTTCTGTCATTATAGGGTTCTCATAGTCAGTTTTCGTACTCTAGAACGAAATATGCACTGCAGCGCAATTGTCTTACTGCGTGGTTCCCCGTAGCGCATGTACTTAGTTGCGGTGGCCGTCAAGATTTTCACTCCGTTTGAGCGCAAGAGAGCGGGAGTTATGGTGTCTTTACTTTTGAGATTGATATTCCAGATGAGGCGATGCCTTGCATGCAAGGACGCAAGGTTCTCCTCTGTTATGGACCTGTAGGGTGGAAAGAAGAGCCGGATGGATTCAAAAACATGAGCGCAGGCCCGTTCGCGGCCTTGAGGATCTCTTCAAAATGAGCGGGCATATTGCCAATGACGCTACACAGATCCGGGAATGCCCAGTGCTTTTGCCGCAAATATCGAGCCAGGCGTCCATAACGAGAGCATGTACAGTCTCGCTGATGAGCGATTTAGTTTCGGGGTTGAGAGGACAACGATATCGAGCATCTGCGACACACCCAGACGGATATGGGGAGCAGGGCAAGATTTTCGAGGCGGAGAGAACGATGCATTCGATGAGAGAAAAACCGGCCATTTTGAGGGTTTCTAGCTGCGGGAGCTTCGGATTTAATTGGCTTTACGTTGCCATCATGCTTGTAATGGCGGGGATCAAGCGGGGATACCCACACCCCTGTCACCCGACATCGACTGCAATCGTTCTACTACCTAGCAAAGATGGCATCGTCGCCGCTGCTCTCAGTCGCCACCGAGCTCCTTCTGGCTGTAGTCGAGGCCATCGACGATGCGGCGTCGCTGCGCAGCTTCGCTCTCACCTGTAAGCTCGCCCGCCTGCTGGCCGAGCCAGTCCTCTACCGCGCCGTCTTAGTCACCACCGGCTCCCAAGCGTCATGCCTCGCCAATGCCCTACAGCAACAGCAACCCCCCGCGCGTGCAGAGCTCGTGAGATCTCTGGACCTGCGGCCGAAGTTCGGCAGGGACGCGGGCGTCGAGGCGCTGACGCCACTGGTCGGGGCGATGACACAGCTGCGCACACTGTCGATGGAGAGCCCGTTCGCGAATTACGGCCGCTGGCGCTCCCGCGCGATCCGCCGCCGGTGGGACACGCTAATGCAGGGCTACCGCGCGCTGTTTCTCGATGCCCAGTGCGGCGCTAGCCTACAAAAGCTCAAGAGCTGTGAGCTTTTTCTTGGTCTGTTCTGGTCGCAGGCGCTGACAAGGCTGGAGTGACGATCCACTGGTCGGGTGACGCCAGCCGCTTCTGGCTGCTCACAGAGTTCAAGCCGATCCTCACGCTGCCGGCGCTGCAGAGCCTCACCATCTCGTGCGCCGTTCTGGGCGACGACCTCGCCGACGGCCTGGCCACCTTCGCCGGCACCACACCCTTGACCCATCTTGAGCTGGTCGAGTGCTTCGTGTCGCAAAAGGCGCTGACCGCCGTGCTGGCGCTCCCTCGCGCGTTGCGGTCCTGCCACCTGGGCATCATGCGCTACCATACTTTCCCCTCCAACCACAATTACCACGAAGCCTCGCCCGAGCAGCAACTCGAGGCCCTGCGCCAGCAGCGCCACTCGCTCCAGCAACTCACCTGGTTCGACAAGGACTTCGCCTACGGCACAGACGTCTGTCGCGTGTCCACCGTCTCCGGAAGAGGCCTGTCCCATTTCACCGAGCTGCACACCCTCACCCTCGACGGCGCCTGCGCGCTGCTCTTCTCGACCCTCTTCTCCGAGTGCGCGCCGCCCAACCTCGACCGCCTGCGCATCATCCGCCACGACCAAGGCACCGTCCTGGACCATCCCGCCGACAGCGTCGCCCATACGCGCATCCCGGGCATTCCCGCCACCCTTTTCTCTGCGCCAGCATCTCCCCGCGCTACGCCACCTCGACCTCGTCTTCTCTCCCAAGGGCCGCGACAATCCTGATCCCCTCTGGGCCAAGCCTGACCGGCGCGACCGCGTCAAGCGCCTCGGAGAAGACTACCACGCCCGGGGCATCCGTCTGGCTATCTTTGCCGCCCACCGCGGCAGCACGTTCCCGCCCTACCTATTCGGCGAAGAGCCACCGTGCGAGGAGCCCGCTTACCGCGCTGAGAACGCCTGGTTCTCGCCAGGGAATGACATAGGTGGAACGTTTAGTGAGTGGTTTGGGATGGTGAGAAGGCATCCGCGACATTCGGACTGCGAAGAGGTCATGCAGCTCGGTGGGGTCAAGGGTCTCGCATGTCGCGTCATCGATACCGTCGAATTGTTTTCTGTTTGAGCTCAACACCGCATGGCCGATAAACACGTCCTTTTCTCGAGAGGCGTTATATTGTTTAAGTTAGGAATCTGCGAAACACGAAGATTATGTCTCCGGCCCTTGTGGCGGTTGGAGGAGCAACGATCTTGGACAATCACGCTTGTATGCTTGCACACCATGGTCTATGGCCATCAGGCAATGCGCGAATCGTTCGTTGGCAGCAGGACTGCTGTCATGTATCGTCCTTTGCTCCGGGATTTCGTCAGATAGAGATGCCTACGAGTTGTCGGGATGAAAAGAGATCTTGACGCAAAGGCTGCCCACCTCCACTGTATACCAGACGGCGGTCATTCCTGAAATGGAATTGCAGTTGACTGACTGGCCTCAGAAACGTTGGAAACACCCCAGAGTTTCAGGCCTCATGGATCTCTCCGTATTGGGTCGCATCCCTCTGAGGCCGACAAACGAATTGCTTTCATTAAACAAATCCAATCGAAGGATCGCTTTCGTCGCAAGGCATGCAACAACATGGAGGTGAGTTTCATATTTTGCTGAGCATTATCTCAGTGCGGTATCATCCTCGAAAGAACAAAATTCAGACGCTGTTCTCACTGTCAATGAGTTTACTACTGCTCCTCAGATTGCCAGAAAGCTGATTGGAAGGTTGGTTATCACGAGACACGCCATTCCTTTTAAATACATCTGTAGTTCTTTTTTTGTTTTTAAATCAGCCATTGACCATCGACCCCGTCGCAGAAAACAAGGATCTAGGAGCACAATTGCTACACAAGGATATCGCAGAGCACCGATACACCAAGCCCTTACCTATCTTTCAACCCCATTATATCTCCAAACTTCGGAATTTCGCAGAAAACAGTCCGTCAAATCCGTTCATTATTACAGAAGCTGGCCTCCGCTGAAAGCGTGGACTGGCTCCAGCAAGACGATACAACGGGCCAAGTTTTTTGGAACGAGCACATTCCGTGGATGACACGCAGCCATGAGCGGATGGAGCTCTGCCTGATGCTCTTCCAGGATGAGATGTTCGTATCCTGCAGGCGGTTGATGTTCCCTCAGAAGGTCCGACCGTCCAGCATACCTTGAAGGCCTCCGCCAAATGCTACAACTCAAGGAAGAGGGTACGGACGTGGAAGCAGAGGTGCAACAATGGTTGGCGGCAATCGAGAGCGTGGTTACAATTCACTAGATGCTGAGCAGTGGCCAAATATAAAACTTAAATACTTGAACTAGTCTTGAATATTTTATGGTACCAATATTCAAAGCACCAAGATTGAAGAATTAAGGGAAGAAAACCGAGAGATTTCTCCATCGCTGATTTCGGTAGTGCTGCCAGCGGTATGCCCAGCAAGGCTACTTTCACCGTGACTTCTTCGTTTTTCCGACGCAAGAACTCGAGGGAATCACGGATGAGATTGCTCGGGTGCAGGACTTTCTCGAACAGCTAAGTCAAAAACGACATGCGTTGATGGAATTCGTTCTCCCTCGCCCAATACCCGGCATCCGCTCCCACCAATCCGTTTTCTATCGGGCCTTCGACGGATAAGCATGCAAATCTTCGACCAGTGCACTCTGACACATTTGGTCTAGCGCGCACCCTCTCTTCACTTCATCTACAAATTCAATCGTGCAACCCCCAAATTATTCGAAGCGCTTTTAAGGCTGTTCAAATGGTTCCTTGCCCTTCAAATCCTCAGGATTCTGCCCCCGGTTATCAAGCAATCAAGTCTCCGAACATTGCAATTGAGATCTCATTCTGGACACCTGCCTTCGGGCAAGTTCTTCGGCAACTGTTGCTACTGTTGGTCCACCACTACTATCGGCTTCGGAAGCTTTTCAATTCGAATTTCGGCTGACAATAATCGCCATTGCCACTGGATAGGGGAACACTCCCTTTCAGTCACTACAACGGTGTTGGCATTGCAACACAACTTTCTTCTCATGTAGTAAAATTCCCCGATATACATGTTTTTGGCCACCGTTTGACGGTGCGCGCACCGCCAATCTCCGGAACAAAGCGAGGGCACATCTTGTGCTGTACTATCTTTGTCTTCCAACCGAATTATTACGGCTCTGCGCTTCCATCTGGTCTCCTCTTGAGCACTGGTCACCGCCTCCCGGCGTAGGAGGCTTTGGTCAGGGCTCCTACCAGGGTGTTCAACACTGAAAATTTCTTGCACAATGTTACTCTGGTTAACCTCTGTGCCCCCGTGATCCTGTCTGCTGAAGCCGAAAATGGAGGACGCAATGGAAAGTAGTGCTATTCCTAGCCTCGACACGGAATTTGTCCATCCCCATCTGAGCGATCATCAAGATTCTTTTCCGCCTTCTGAGGCCATTTAATCTGCTTGACGATGGTCGACAGCTTCTGTATACCCCCCATTCCCCCGTGCCTCTCGTGAAGGATCTTTTGGACCTGATTGTCAACTATCGTCTCGGCACTGGTCAGATCATCCGCCGAATGGCTCAATCTTCAGCTACAATATCACGGGGGCTTACAATGGATTCAATACTTCCCAACCTGTGACCTCTTTTTCATACTACAACAATCCGCTTTCTGATTCCTGCGACATTGTAAGTCTGCCGCTCGACGCATAATCTGTCCCATTTATCCTACTCCAGACTACTATGACGATATATGCCAACATAAAATCGGATTAATTTCAAGTATCAGTGGGTATTAGTTTGCTTCTCTTAGGACCAGGGTCTTAATTGGTTTCAAGATTAAAATAACATGCTGGACGCTGACTGTCTACATTTTGTCATTTGACATCAATCCTGCATTATTATGGGCAGATATTTATGACGATATTCGATTCATGAGCCTGTACCTTTTCTCTTAAGACCTAGTGCGTGCTCTCTTGCTTGAACCCCGCCCCAGTTTTCATTCGGCCGCTTCAGCTGGATAGCTGGGTTGTTCGGTCTGTGCATACTTGAGTGATCCATCAAGATAATTTGCAGGGGATGCGCTACGAATGGAACAGATGATCTACTACCTGATGTGCAGGTTCCTCATGGATCAGATCAGCTCAGTTTTGGATCACAGAATCTAACGGGATTTGAGAGTACCGTTCGCCCGTGCTGTCATTATCACGGTAATAGCGACGCGACATGGAACAATGGAATATTAAGCCTCCATTATCCACCGTGTAGCGAGGCTCCAGCTAGTTTCTTGGCTTTTGACAGTCAGATATGTTTTGACCCTGATTCGATGTACTGCTCTAGCGCAAAACACCGTTTTCTTCTTCTAGAAGATAATCCTTTCAACGGCACCGCATTTCTCAACACGCTTCTGCATAATTTCTTCCAGGCGTTGTATCACACCATCCGTCTGGATTTAGGCATCTTGCAGCCCAACTAGATCTATATGTCGGCCGAAATGTACAACCAAAGTATTTCAACGGTGTACATACCCGGCGAATCTTTCGAAGGTGCCAGTGTGTACTGGGGGTCGACATATGCCGATACCTCGCATTGAGATAGCTCCAACCTCACCATGCTCTGGACCGAAGAACAACAGGACGTTGTTTGTGTGCCAGTCATGTCTTATATTCGTGCTGTGCCTCGCCTCAAACCGCTGGGGGCTGCCATAACCAGTGTCTTCGTGTCAACTTTTGCAATGGTCTCTGTCCTTTGGCAGGTCTTTTCCTTTCATTGCAGCAGCTCCTTGTGATAAAGGAAGTGGAAAGTCTATTCTCATTCAAGAAAAGTATACTTCAAGCTAACTCGGGCCTCGGGCCCTTTAGATAACAAGGAGGTTGAAAGTCTGAGAGAAACCGCTGAGCAAATGAGGGAAACCATTGAACAGATGAGATGAGGTCTAGACAAGCATGGCCTCATTGGCGACGATGAAGAATCCGAGGATATGAGTAAGTCTCACATCCGTGATGTGGCACTTCCATGCATTCAACTACTTGGATAGATTCTTGGAAAATATTCCATGACATGGGATTGGGCCTCTACACAGCAGGAGCTGAACCTTTAGGTAGAATGATAATTATACAGGACATAACAAGGTTACAAAAAATATGCCTGACTTTGCACCATTTTCTCCAGGCAACTTGGATTTGGTCAGAGAATATCTGACATGTCATTTCCTGTAACAGTCCACTGAGAAGGCTTTTACTGTACCACAGATGCATCAGAGAATTTTGGGCCAGGAAGAATGAATCCTAGGCCCAAACTTCACCATATCCCACTCAATCTAGAGACAGTGTCTGCAGAGTAACTAGTAGAATAAATTGACTTGTTGATAATATTTCTCGGACATCTTGGTGTGTCATCTTCTCTTCATAAATTATTATTGGGATACAGGCATTTTAAAAAATCAGAGCCAAATGCAACACTGGGATTCTATATTGGCTCAAACCTGAGTGTTTGCGAGGCAGAATGCTTCAAGTTAAATGAGAATAACAGAGATGCTCCAGCAATATTATTGATCTTCTCCAATATTCTATTGAATAAATAACAGTTTTTCCAAGCTTTCTGGCTCTGAAACTTGTCTTTCAACAAAAATTGTTCCTGAGATGCCTCGGACAGTATTGCTCGCTCACACAAAACCAAGCCGCAACCATTTCGGGCTAATACACAAAGCAGAAATGACTAATCACAAAAACTGTTGCTTGTTCCAGACATATTTGCATTTGATGTATAGCACTGATTAATTGGAAGGTAATGTGCATTTCAACATGATAAAAGATCTGATAGCTGGAGATTTGAATATTATCTACAGAATAATTTTTGTTCAGTTTTCTTTTCATTTTTATGATGACCAATGTTTCATGACTAAATATTGTTTGTACTTGTAGCAAAATTGCACAAAATCAGTCTTCACCACACATGTAAGTAGCCAAACCTAAAGGTTCGGCAATGAAGAGGTATCCTTGATGTGGTGTTACTCGCAGGCACATAACAAAACATACTCAAATGCCTGGCCACCATCTTTCTGTCCAATACCGGTACAGCCAGACATCTGAATGATGATATCACTCAGAGCAAACCTACAACTGGGCTCCGGGTTTAAACGGACTGCTAATTACTGAATACAATCCACTACAATATTTATTCGTGTAAGCTACCAGTAGTTATTCTCTGCACCAACATAAAAGCGACTTAGCATACTGTGTGCTAATTTTAACTGATCTTCTCTCAGACAAAATGCCCAACTGTATTTATCTTCAGAAGGTTTGTGACCACTTGGCATTGTTGTTGATTCAGTCCCGGGATTTGAGTTAAATACTTGGTGCATTGCCCACCTCACCATGTAGCCGGTGTGAACCCAACTTCAACTTTGGATTCCACTCTGGTAGGCCGAGTGTGGTCACATTGTTGGAAGGTGTATCTGAGGCATTGTGCACAGTGGCAATAAAGTGGTCAAAGACAAAGAAAGATTGATCATGTGTGACATAACATGCAACTTATCTAATCTAATGCAGTCTTGACTCAAACTCCAACACACCCCTGTAATCCAAAATCTTTACATGCTGTAGTCTGGCTCATTTTCCTTCTTGGTAAGTGACACAGTCTGAAGTGCAGACTGAATTTCATCAACTGTTGCCAACTTCTTCTTTTGATTCTTCTTTCTGGTGGGACTGGCAGATGGGTTGGAAACAGAAGCAGTGGTGGTAGTTGCAGGGGAAGATAGGGAATGATGTGCATGAACATGAGCATTGTGCTCCTTGGTGATGGCATTGGCAGCAATGAGAGCAGGAGGTGGGTAGGGCTTGACTGCAACAGTGGTGAGCCAGGCCTTATGAGCAATAGGATCCATGGTGTCAATGTTGAGCTTGGTAGGAAGGTTGAGGACAGCAGACAGAACATGCTCAGTTGTGACATCAGCAGTGTGCGAGTCATCAGACTCCTTAGCTAGCTGTGCACACTGTTCATGATTGCAAAGAATGCAATGGCAGAACATTGTCAGACATGACCGAGACACAGAACTGGGCAAAAGGACTGGGGAGACTATCTGTAGCAGACATCTGTGCGATTCTTGGTGTTGGTCCCATCAAATTCCTTGCCAGCAGTAGAGTGCAAGTGCAAATATGAATGCAAGTGTCTGGATGAAGTGTGTGGGGCACAAGGATGATGAGCAAGATGAGATTCAGCATCTTCACCCCATGATTTGGATAGAATAGTGGCATGGCTTCTCATGCAGCCTTGATAACTGAATCAGAATGCTGAAGTTCAGTGTACTCCCATGCATTGATCACATTGATCATGGATGATACATTGCGCTGAGGAGACTTGGCCTGCAGGACAGTGATTATAGGGGCATAGGCAGTTGAAAGACCACTCAGGATCTTGTCCTGAACCATGTGTGCAGGGAGGAAGGTGACTATGGTGGTGAAACAATACTCAGCAGTGATGACCACCTGGAGAAATTTATATGCAGGCCATCATGGGAGATGGTGTGTAACTGGGACATAAAGATGGAGCAAGTAGCTGGGTTAGCTGTGGTGTAGAATGACTTGAGTGTTGCCCATAGTAAACATTCATTTAACCTGATGCCAGTGTTATTAACCTTGTCCTTCACAGCTTGGCTCAGTGTGAGGAGCAAGATACAATGGGCCTATCTATCTAGCCCTGGAATTTGGGCTAAATCCCAGGATTAGATCTATATAAGAGACGAACGTGGTTTGACTTTGACCACACAACCTGATTGGCTGTTGGACACTTTGTCTCGGGGCAAACAACTCCAATGACTCACTGTGGCTTCAGGTCTACTGAAATGTTGGAAGTCCCACCCAAATGTTGAGATGTTGAAAAGCCATTTGGCTTTCTGGAACTCGCAGCTGAACTCCGTTCACGGCACTCACAGCCACATTCCTTCTTCTCACTCGCCCCATGCTCACACCCACGCTCCACCGTCCTCCACGCCGACTATACCAACGCACTAGCATTTGAATATATCTTTGCCCACTCCTTCTACGCCCTCAGTAAGCTGCATGAATCCAAAATCCAACCCCCAGAACAAACAATCCTTCACACCGTGCGCCCCTCCATTCCAGGCTCAGCGGAATGCTCTCCCATCCTCGCAGCACGGGAAGAAAAAAGAACTCCACCAACTCTGCCCCAGCGCCAGCAGAGCCACTAGCCCAACATTAGCCCCAGATTTTGCGTGATATCTTTACATGATAGTCATGTATCTCAAGACAGTGGTCCTCACCACTGCCAGATACTATTGAGTTCGGGTGCATTTCCTGATGAACAGACGCGACTGTCGCCTCGAGTGACAACTCCAACCTGTAAGCCACCCAAACATGCAATATTTGGCTCAAGCGGAGCGCCTTTGGCAGGCACACAAGGAACGTGAGCGTGAATCGCTGCTAACATGTAAACACAAACGGACATCACTCCCTGTTCCCGAGGGCCCATCCACTGCGAGACAGCTCATCCAGCAAAATCGGCGACAAATCTATATTGGGATACTTTACCGTATCATGTGCAATAAATTGTGGGGTATACAGCGATCAACCCATTTGTGAGAGGTAGGCAAGTGAGTAAAAGGGGATTACCCGAGAGCTCCGAAATGGCCGATGGAAGGGAAGAATTACATAATTGAACACCTGGTACATGAAATATGAGGGAAACAGTGAAGGGAGTTGTTACTCACCATGAGGCCGTGAGGAGTGAACTGAAGGTTCGCGACAAGCGGCACGTTTAGTGATCGTTCTGTAATTCTTCAAATTTGTTGCAGCCGTTGCATAGCACGGGCTGACTGCTAGTAGATATAATTCCATTCAATTTGATATGGGGTGTAATACATGACTCTGTTTGAGCAATTCAATAATTTGATAGCAGCCGGATTTCTGCGTGACATCCCAAAAATTTCAACAAATTTCATGGAAATTTTCACTTTTTTGCCACTGGGGGGGGAGGGCCTGTCACAGTTTAGATGCTCGATAAGATCCCTGTGACACGTGACATCAACCATATTTTGATATCAATAGAGGGGTGCATGATGCATGACTTCTAAATTGAATGTAATTGTACAGTAGCTAAAGTGTTAGCTTTGTCAACAGAAATGCCATACTTTCCAAAATCAACCATGGTCTGCTCCATAAATCAGTGGTTCAAAAAGTAAGTACATAGTGAAAGTGACAATGGCTACCAGCTTCAGTTCACCTCCATGTTCTGAGCTGTGAGATCACATAAACCAATTTGAACTCTGGGGACACTAGTCAAATAACTAATAAGAGGTATGATAAAGAAGTTTGATCATCAAAAATCACAATTTTAACATAGAATCATGCTTAAACAGTGACTCTTGTTTCCTTGTGATCTTCACCAGCTGGTCCTTCAATATCTGAAATGCTGTCATTGAATATAGAATGATGGAGAGGTATATGCAAGGTTGTAAGATGTGCCAGAGACTCCTGGTGGGCATTTTCAACCATGTGAAGTCGAGTATCAATGTCAGCAACATCTTTGGATTGTAATGACAGTTCAAAGAGTTGTCGTGCTTCCTTCCAGAGCTCCACAGCCTTTAATAAATCACCCTGTTTCTGTGCAAAATCTCCAAGTCGCAACATGCACTTTGCTCGGCTATAATGGACATCCATGTAGGTGAATCCTTCCAGTGCTAGAATAAACAGACTGTTTGCAGTCCCTTTATCCCCACTAGAATCAAATACATCTCCAAGGAGAAGGAGTGCCTTGTGAAATCTCAACTTGTTTTTTGATGTATATCCATGAACTAGATATACCACTGCCCACATGGGTTGCCATTCAGATGCCTGCCACAAGTTGATATCAGCAAGCCTTTCCAGACAGGCTGATGCACAGTCATTGCCCCAGTAGTCCAAGGAGTGGAAGCTCTGGAATGAATGAAGGCATTCCAAAAGCTTGGCCTTGGCTAGAGAAAAGTTTTTGTCTTTGAGTTCTATGTCTGCATAAACTATCTCACATTGCAACATTCCAGGAGGATAAACAGTCTGGAATATATGTTTTGCTTGGTCCAGGTTTTGTTTTTATATTGTGTATTTCCAGACCTATTTTTAAACCAATGGTGGCAAGACCAAGTAATGGAAATACACAACCACGAGCATCATTTGCAGAGGAAGCATTTATAAGAAGATCAGTATAGATGCTCCTGGCTTGAGCATATTCAGATTTAAGAAAATGAATCTCTGCAGAGTCTGAGTCAACCCTCTGATCCATAATGCCTCCAGACATGCCACAGAGTATTAGGGCCACTTTTGCTTTCTGAAGTTTCACCAAACTATCCTGGTAGTTGCCTCGAGGTGTGCAGCACATGGCATCCAGAATAAATCCTCCTGCTTCCTGATACAAATTTCCAGCCAATTTGCCAAGGTGTTGCACCTTCCGACTGTAGATTGTGGCAGCATTATAATCCCTAGTTGAGTACTTGACCTCGCTCATAACTCTCAATGCAGTACACTCCCCATCAGTGTCTCCACATGTTTTCGATAAGTCATGTGCTTTTAAACAAAATTCCATAGCTTTAGATAAATCTTGCACAGCAAAGAAACATTGCCCAACTACTCGGTAGAATTTTGCTAGGAGCAAGTGTCCTATCAGAAAAGGTGTAATGCAACATACTGCTATACTTGCCTTCAAGAAATATGTCATCCAAGTGTTGGAGATGAGCCATGGCTTTATCTATAAATTCCTCTGGCCTCTGATGGGGATAGCTGCGATCTGACAGCAGTATCTCTATGAGCAGACTCACCTCCAGTCTGTGATTACATGGATTTGGGAGAAAGGAGGGGATATTATCCACTAGCATTGTACGTTGGCGCCCAGAGAGCCTATAAAAGGTGTTGAGAGATAATATGCAGTGCATTGTATCCACAAGGTTAGGGTTGCTATGACATAGACCCCATTGCAAAACCTCATGCAGATTCCTCAGATTTAGGGTTATTTGGTTCAAAATTGGTTGTAGCTGCTCTCCTTTATACTTGTGGTTGTGGTATAGCTCAAGCAGAGCCTGAAAATGCCGGAAAAGTGATTGCACATGAGAATTGGAAGGAGGGAAGGACTTCTGGATGTGTTCTCTAATAGGCACTAGTAGGCGAAGTTGTTTTTTGTTGTCAAGATAGGCCAATGAAGTTGCAAGTAATACAGCCCTGCATCCAAGAATATCAGAGATTGGAAAGTTGCTCAAAGCAAGTTCAGCATCTGAAAGCCCATCAGGGAGAATTGAGAGCAGACTCAACAATTCTCTGGCACCAGATGTGATTCTGGGACTCAGAAGAGAAAGCCTAATAGATGCATCCACATTTGAATTTCTTCCATGACCAGTAGAAAGTAGTGATGTTTTCTCATTCTCCCAGCGGGTTAAGACACTGGATGGGCCTTCATAGTCAACAAGATGGGCAACAAGATCTACTGCAAGAGGCATATTGTCTGTTAACTGAAGAAGTTGGCTCATCTCCTCCTTGCTGCAAGAATTGTCTGTAATTTCAACAAAGGTCTGTTGAGCTGCATTATCAGACAGAGGCTCCAGAGGCTTGGGACATGGGTGAGTCCAGAGGACCTTGGCAGGTCTTTCTGCCCCACGCATTGTAACCTTTTCAAAACTAAGTGGAGCCACAGTGACCACAACGCATGAACTTACTATCAAGGCAAGATGGGGCACATCGGCAAGCAGAGAAAGGAATTCTTCAATGTCTGCACGGGATTTGATTGGCTCCCAAGGAGTTTCCAAATTGTCCAGAATCAAAAGACAAGTTGGCTGCTGTATAAAATATTTCATAACAGGTTTTGTGAGGTCCTGGACAGGATTTAATCCAACATGCAGTCCAATCAGCGCAGCCAGTTCCATGCTCGTAGTTGCAGATTCAGCACTGACAAAGAATCGGTGTTGAAATTTGGTTGAGGTATCGGGATGGTGAAGGACAGCTCTTGCAAGGCTTGTCTTGCCCATTCCACCTCCTCCTAAGATAGCTATCCTGGGTGACTTGTGATCTAGAAGCTCCATGATGTTGTGAAGCTCATGTTCTCGTCCATAAAATATCTTGGGCTTTGATGGCAATATGGAGAAAGAACTTGAGCTGCGAAAATTTAGCTATCAAGCTGATGATTAATTGGACCACCCAACCACCTGTTCTGCGATCCGTTGGTCCCCTGATAAAACTGATTGTAACATTACTCAGGATGAATTATGAAAGGGATATATATGCATACTGAGGACGACCTGTCTGACATTGTATCATCTGAGAGAGTAGAAATGAATTTGAGCAGTTCTTGGTGCATTCCCTCGACTGTTGTCTTCATCTCCTCTATATTGTTGAACAGTGCCACCCCAGTGTTGATCTACTCCATGTGTTAAGTATTTTGTAAGAATTATGGTCTAGTCCATACCTTGAAGACTTGCAAAGTATGATCCATTCCTGCGCGGCAAGCCTTGAGTAGGGAATTCATCTCACTGTGGTTGAAGAGCTGCTTGATTTTGTTCCTTGTTTGTTGTTCCACAAATGTGTATATTTTGTGAAGAGTTCTACAGTGTACTGTGTCATCAGCAGGGCTTCATCAGCACAAATTCACTTACACCATGAATTTCCCAATTTCATCCAGGGTGAATGGAGACAAGGATCCAGTTTCTGATTCTATGTGAAGAGTGACAATTGCATATAGCACTTGGTGAATGTTCTCCATGAGCTCAAGGCACTGGTCCTTGTTACGTTTTGCATTCTCAAAAATACTGTGAGTTGATGGCATGTCCATTTAATCAGGTTCTCACCTGCAGTGCAGTCATCAAGGACAGAATGGTTTTTGAGATGGGCTGAACAAATGGGGTCCCAAATGCATCATTCACTTCGTTTAGAAGTGCTAGCGCTGAAATCAAACAAGCAGAGATATTGTTGAGGCGAATTTCTGTGGCCACAAGTTGACGGGGCATTTTGAATTCAAAGCGGAAGCGGCCATTGCAGATGTTCACATAATATATATGTTCCATGACGGTGCCATAACATATACAGTAATGTAAGCATTAGTTTTTACCGCCACAGCCCAGAACTTTGCACTATCTGCACGCAAGAATGCTATCCGCGCAACCCTACGCCCACATACACCGAAAATGGTCTGATTGGGCCATTTGAAGCTATATTGGTGCCTTTTTGGTTTTGGTTCACCTAAATTTGCAGCTGACACCAGTAACAGCTATCCCAGACTCCTCGAGAAACAGAGTGGAGGGAGGGGGGAAATGTGAACCCCGATACAAGAGACAGCCTGATCCTTACTGGTTTTGCTGCCCCGTTCAGTGGGTCAAAACGGTGGCTATGTTCATCTGTTTTGACCTTCTGAACGGGACGGCAAACTAGTAGGGATGACTTCCGGCTTCCACCCACATCGCGACGATAGAAAACCAAATCGGCCGAATTTCGAACACCTTAAGAGCTGCTCTGAACTATTGGAATTCCGAATCCTGCGCCCGCTATCTCCAATGCCGCAGCTCGGCGCAGCAAGACAATAACTTATCTGCTATATCCAATTCCTGCATTTATCCTGTTCAATTCGGCTTTTGTCTCGTGCCGTATTCATGTTCCAATTGTTCTGTGTTGATCTCCCTCCTTTTGGCTTAATTTACTTACAGTTACCTTTAGTTTAATTACTTCTCGGCAGATTGTAGTATAACTAGTGCGTAGTTATCGAATGAATCCCCTGCGCGTTTGCGAAGGTCTTCTGCCATCTCGGAGTAAAGGCCGCGGCTAATTTTATTTCAACACGAACTTCACCACCTACTCCAAGACCCCGCTAATGCTCATTTGACCTCAATCTTCGTGCACGCAAGTGAAGGGGAGCGCCTTGGAGATACAAAGTATATAAGCAGACATATTGGCCTAAAAGCAAAGTAATAATAAAAAAGCATACGCAAAATAAATGTTCATAAATGAGCACACGTCTGTAGCAAAGGTTCAGGACTGGAGCTCGCTCTTTGCGTAATGTAGCTATGCCTCTGGGGTTTGACTACATTTCTTGAATTTCTCGATTATTTAGATGCTACATCCAGACCAAATTGAATAATAATATTCAATGGCTGTATCAGCACGTGGTATATGCGACAGAAACGCGGTACATAGGGTTTAAGATATTGTACATCTCAAGGCTTGGGTGCTCATATGGCTTGACACTTGCTTCTCCTCACTTCCCCACACTCTCCCTGGCCTCCGCGTGTCCGATAGCTGGGACGCCTCGGGGTCACATCATACCACCCATCGTCTTTGCATATGGGCTGAGATTCGTACATTGCGCCAAGCCGGCAACGCTTCGACAACAACTTGGCTCCGGCACGCGCCTCTCTGTATTTCAGCCCGCGGTGGCGCATCTCTACTCGATCTGATGAAACACCGCCAGAGTAGTTCATGAACGGCAGGACATTCGGCTCAAGTGTGTGCCCGAGGCTGGGAAAGATAGAACTTTGATAGAACTGGAGAATTGTCTAGTACGGGATGTGTGTTTTATTATCTGTCCTTTCTCATCATTTGGCCTGATATTCTATTGGAGACAGAAAAGGTCAATAACACACCAGGCCGATGCCTCGAGTAATATTTGGGAGTAAATTTTCGACAGCTAGTCAGAGATGCTAGTCTCGATGACGGCTGAGTCGGCAGCAATTCGTGAAAGAAAGCTATATAAATGCGTACGCGCAGAGAAATAATAGAACGAGATATGTGTCTTTTTTTTTAAGAAAGAAAGATGAACGGACACGGAGGTCGACTTCTTATCGAGCCCTGCAGCACTACGGTCAGAGTCGCTTTCGCTGCCAGATAATTCAGGACCCCAGGCAGCTTCCGACACTACTTCACCGGCCATATTCAGGCCATTGAAGAGAAACTGAATCGAGGCAAAGGCAGCGTCGTAGGTCCTCCTGCCTACCGATCTTCTCCCGTTGATACCGACTTTCTGTAGGTTGCAACCCGATTTTGACATAAATGATGCTAGGGACTGGACTGGATCGGGCAGTAGAAATCGTTCCCTGACTTCGAGACTACGGAGTGCAGGAACGATGAATATGCCCAGGGCGTCTGGAATTGGCCGCCCATCTCTCGGGCTACTGTAGACTAGTAATTCCAAGAATGGGAGAGTGATATCGGGAAGGGAATTGTTTCCATAGCGGTCATGGAGATGGAGCTCGCAATGAACCAGGTTGGTTGCTTTCTGTAAAACTGGTATGCAGTGGTCAATAACTATGACGTGCAAAGTTAGGCGAGTCAGTTGCGTCCATGACAAAACGACGTTAGAAACTGCAACGGCATTGAGGACGACACTGCGTAGCAGGGGCGCGTCGAAGATTACAAGAACCTCCTCAAGATCCTGCTCCATTCCCAAGTCCAAATGGCGTAGCAGAGGCATGCCGCCTCCAATGGCGAGGGGGCTGAAATTGGCGAGACGAAGCTTCATATATTCGCAGCGTGCGTGGTGAAGAAGGGCCGCTCCAAGGAGTTCAGATCCACTAGACGCCTCGCCATCTGCATGTTCGTCTATGTGGATAGAAAGCGGGAGCCGGCCAGATCTGACCAGCCATATCTCTTCTACATCGCCTCGATCGAAGTAAATGGCATCTTTAGATAACGACAATGCTCTCCACAGGGCGGGGCAGGTGAGAGCTATTTCTCGCCCATCGGCGACAAATTTGTGTCAAACGAGTCGGGGACAGAGGCCCGCGGAGCGGTGGGCATGACGGGTATACTGTAAGGAAGTGTGTGAAAATATCGCAGACGATTTCGTTCGGCAACGACAAGACGGGGTACCTGTAGGAATCGAGTCGCCTCTGTGCTGCTGATTTCTCGAGTCGCAATGCAACTAGGGAGCGCTCGAGATCCTGGATTTGGGCATTAAGATCTGCGATCCGAGCACGATCTACGGCCAGCGCGGCGAGCATGGTGTACCTCGGCGGGAGTATCTGAGGTGACAATCTGTCTCGGATAACCATTCAGATTGAAAATATTTTCAGGCTTTTCACTCACTGCTTGTGTTCAATTACTATAGTTATCCTGTTTGAACTCAGGCGTGACCTTGTGCTCCGGTAAATCGACAGCGAGCCAGAAAGCTACAGGAAAGGAAAAAACGAGCGGTCGGGATCGGGTAGGGAAAGGAAAGAAGAAATTAGAGAAACCCGCTGCCAGTCGCAGATAGGAAGCCGTCCGCTTGGGTGAGACGAAATTGATATTTCTGGTGAAGTGGGCGGTTTTCGACCGCTGCAGTGAGGGACTTACTCCCAAGGCTGGCGAATGAGTGGGTGTACGGAGGGGTTGGGTCGCTTTGGTTGAGGAGCAAGCGAGAATGTGCGCGTAGCACCGTGACGTCATCCTCTGAGTCCGATTTCGTTGGTTAACCGTGACATCGAGCTGTGAGCAACTGTGAGTTCTGTCAGTTTAATAGCTGTAGTTGTTAATCCCTGTACCTCCAGTGTGCTGTTATTCGCGACGAAGCCACCTTGAAGCGGTGTATAGCTAATTGACAATCCAGCCATCGCAGAGTCTGCAGACCCGGGCCTTCCATCTCCCTCAATGTTTTTTGTCCGTGGGTCGAAGCGAAGCGCCGGCATGTCTTCTCTGGACTGTACCAGAAGTCTTCGGACTATCCGGCGACTTGTTGTTCCCGTCTTAACGTTACGGTAATTCACCGCAGTGTCTTCAGCCCCTTGTGCTCCGTCGCTCCACTTGGGATGCAGCTTCTTTTCTTCCGTATGTCATGCACCGATTTGTTCAGATCTCAAAATTGGGAGTCGGACTTCTGTAGGCAATGAAGCGACGAGGGCACTTGGGTAGATATATTCCTGCGCAGTCCCGGTTTGTAGCTCAATGCTGACGATAGTTTAACCATGTTCCACCAATACTCGCGAGTTAATGCGTATTGTTGCTCCAATTTGACGGTGTATCCACTTGTGGTTCCAGCGGCAGCCGCGGTAGGTCCAGCTTTATGAACGCCAGTTCCAAGAATTGCCCCAATGTACACGCACTAGATAAGAATGGCAGTTGGACCCACAGTACCATGTGCAGGACAGCAGCCCGTGTTTCGGGAATGGCGACTCGGAGGAGTCATCGTCTAGGATTCATCTGTGGGTCCACTGGCACTTAAGTAGTGACGGAGAGCGCCTCTCAGACTGCCGTTCTTCCATGTATCACAGATTCATGGACGCCTTCCTCGCTGCTACAGATATTGCTAGACATTGGATCGTCGCTCATCCTTATGGCGCTCTCATCAGTGCAACTCGCTTTGGCCTTCTCTTCTCGTTACCTCCCGGGCCGTTCCTCTCCACCTGACCTCATACAAGATTCGCGCAAGGGAATAAAAATGGCCGAATATGACGTTGTAACCGTAGGAGGAGGTGATCATCATAGTTTTTCAACAAGCCGAGCTGACTTTCCATTGTGCTCAGGAACAGCAGGATGTGTCCTTGCTGCCCGTCTTAGCGAGAATCCGTCAATGTCCGTGTGCATCTTAGAGGCAGGAGAGAGGTAAATCCCACTCTTAGGCGAATTTATCCGATAGTTCAACAACAAGTTCTGGTTCCTTGCCCCTATCTCGCATACCATCTGCATATGGCCAGCTCTTCGGCTCAGACTATCTGTATAATCTCAACACAACCGCCCAACCATATGCGGCGGACCTAGTTCGCTATTGGCCGCGAGGCAAGGCCACTTCTACGTGTTCCCTGATACCTGCTGATTAGTTTCCGTAAGGAAACTTCTTGGAGGGTGTGAATGTGTGTTCTTGTAATACATCTCCAAATTCTGATTGATACACCAGGTTCAGCCATCAACGCGGAAGTGTAGAAACATTCTATTAGTGGTACTTTATATTTGCCGACGTACTGCTCATAGCTTCCACTGTTGCTCACCATCCGACTATGACGAGTGGGGCCACACTGGCCTTGAAGATGCCAGCAGGTGGTCTTATGTGTCACTTTGCAAGTGCGTAGCGAACTTGATTTACGTTCCCATTGACCTTGGATGTAAGATACTTCCTCCATTTTGAGAATTTTTGTCCAAGCAAAGACCATCCTGCTGTTAATTCTTCCTGTCATGGAGGTGGAGGGCCAATTGAAAGTATGTCCTTGTCCGTACTCCTACCTTGCATACGGGACCACGAACCTTTGCAGCGGGTTTCTTCGGCTATTTTTCAACCATCACATCCGTCTGCATCGATGCTTGCTCCAACGTAGGTATCCCTATTAGGGCGGACTTCAATACTTTAGAAGGTACTTTGGGTGTCGGAAAGGTAGCATTCACTACAAATTTTCCACGACAAACATCTAATTACGTTCGTTGCGCGGCAATACTTCAGTGGGTCGATCTGTTGATTGTCATCGAATACCAAACTGACTTTCGCTAGTGACGTACATCAACACCAAGGGTAGTAGGGTGTCGAATCAGTCGGCTTATATCACGCCCGAGGTTATGAAGCGCAAAAATCTGTCGGTCCTAACACATGATGCGTCTGTTACCAAAATCATCTTCGAGTCGGTCACTTCCTCAACCCGCGCTTGCGGCGTTGAAGCATCTTCGGATCAGGGCGTCACCCGATTCCAGATACGAGCCCGCACGGAAGTCATTCTTTGGTGAGGCAATTTTTACTGTTGTACCTCTCCGCCCATAGTAATTTCCACAGTGCTAGTACCATACACACTCCCCCAGGTGCGCAGATGTTCGACGAGCGACTCACGTATGCTCACCCCCATAGACATTAATGCTTTCGGGGATTGGTCCTGCCGATCAACTGCGACGACACGGTATAGCTGTCGTCGTCGACCTCGCGGGAGTCGGAGCACACATCATGGACCATCCGGCTGTGGACGTGGCTCTTGAAGAAACCAGCGGACATTCCCTCTCTTATTTGGTGCCCCAAAGTGTGCTGGAAACTATAAAAATGATGTTCGCTGTGGGGCAGTATCTTATAATAGGAAAGGGACCTATGTCTACAAATGTGAGATGCTCATCACCAGAATCATAGCCCAGATCTGATGAATAGTACTGTACGTAGTGGTTCGAGGCGGCCGCCTTTTTCCGCTCTTCTGACCCTGGGCTCTTTCCACCTGGGGCTTTCCTGCACAGATAGAGGACGCTACCTCAGGCTCCGGCTCCCCTGACCTCGAGTTGGCTGTGAGCCCTTCGGGCTATTTTTATCATGGGCGGGCGAAGCTACCAAACAAACCCTCGCTTGGGCTGCATCTTGTTCTACTGCGGTTAATTGTGTTTTTGTAAATTCCCCGGGACGTAAATCTGACTTTTTTCAGTCCGAAGAGCTCGGGAACTGTACAAATTCGCTCATCCAATCCTTTTGACCCACCGGTTATCAATCCCAAGTGAGTCCTGCACCGTTGTATCCTATCGCTTCGGTTGGTCGATCATTATGATTTTAGTTATCTCTCGTCGGCCAACGATCTATTTGTTCTCTTGCGGGGCATGAGGATGGTCACGCGCGCCGCAAACACTATCCCCTTGGCCCGCGTTATCCGCGATAAAGATCATCGCGATCCGGGTTTTAGTCCTGACTTGGCCACCGCGTCTGATCCCGTACTCGCAGAGTACATCAGGCTGAAGCTAGAATCACTCTACTATCCGACGTCGACTGCGCGCATGGCGCGTCCTCAGGTGGGAGGGGTGGTAGACTCGCATCTGTGTGTGCACGGCGTAAAGAGTCTGAGGGTTGTCGACGCATCTATATTCCCAACCATTCCGTCTGGACATACGGTATAATTTCTGTTTCAACCCTTTCAAACCCTCTCTGACCTCTTCGTCAATATAGGCTGCGCCAACCATTGCGGTTGCTGAGATGGCCGCGGATATAATACGGGAAGCCCATGTTGAACAGAATTGATCTCGATTTTAATACGGCTTCAGTCGGCGGATAGAAATAACACAGTTTCTGGGCAACACTCATGCATACTCACAGCTCATTGCAATGATAACCGCAGATTGTGCCTCTGAAGCTCAAAGCGAGTGTGTTGATCAACGGTGTGTTGAACCTAATTTACCGTAGTGTAGCACCTGTCCCTGCAGTACCAATGGAAAACCTTATCGCTAGGTAGATTGACTCCATTATGAGAATATCAGGTAAGAACTTTGCGCGTTTAAGCTCTGCGAAAAAAAATTTAAAACAACACGACCGGTTTGACGGCCTGTCGGCATCTATGTCGGCCAACAGTATATCACTGATGACATAGTTGGCTTCCCCGGCTTCGTCATTTCTTCATAGTAGTCTTCAAAATTCTAAATAGTCACAGACAAAATGATTGAGTAAGGATTCCGCAGCCCAAATTGCATTCCGCTGAATTTTCCATCCTCATTTGGCTACAATCAAACGTGCCCAGCCTCCCCTTCCAGCGTTGTCGACTTGTCGGCTTGTCATTAGTTTACTTTGTTTCTGCCACCAATGTTGACCGGGAAATTTTCCTCCAGAAATTAATTTCGAATCACCTTCGAAGAGTATACGAAATCCTCTACAACGAAATTTCTTAGTTGAGACATCATAGTTCAACCCCGGCTAAGACACTGACGGTCGATTTTACATGCGGCAGACTGATTGGAATCGTATGAAGTCCAACTGTCCAAATGCTGACATCGGCAAGCGCAGAAGATGTTCGATTCGTGAGAAAGGGTTCAAAAATTGATGCGCATTCGTGGCGTTGTCTTTCCGTTCTCTCTTCCCTTGTGCATCGCAATTTCACACTTTCTTTTCGCCCATCCCCATCCGGGCGCCGAGTTGCATCTCTGACGTTGAATTTAACATCGTACGACCCATGACCGCGCCTTCGGTTCCCCGCAATCGTTGATCACGCACATGACCTACTCGCGTACGTGAAACATCGGCTCCATGCCGTACTCAGTCAAAAGGGCGGGGGTCTTTCGTCAGTTCTGCGAGCCCTTCTTCCCACCATGCTTCGCCCACGTCTTACCAGCGCAGTGCTGCTGCTCGTCGGCAGCGCACTGGGAGATGGTCTCTATCACCCGCTCCCCCCTGATCATCACCAACCCCGACTCAAATGTCGTCGACAGACAGTTAGGACCGCACCCACAGGTCACCAACAGCCCGAACGCGGACGCTGCAGCGACAGCAAACTCGACCGTCGCTGCGTGTCCCGGATATTCCCTGCACGCGTTGTCTCAGACCAAAAACGGCTTGACCGCCAAACTCAATCTTGCGGGAGCTGAGTGCAATGTCTTTGGGCAAGACGTGGCCAACTTGACGATCGAGGTTACTTACGAAACGGAGACGCGGTGAGCACGGCGACTTATCTTGTATTATTCATGTCTAATGCCGAGCCAGGCTTCACGTCAACATCTTCGATACGGCAAACTCTCAATTCACCATCCCCGAGTCCGTTTTTGCCCGCCCTAAAGCCTCGGGTTCCACGAACGCCAAAAACTCTGACCTTGTATTCAACTACAATGCAAACCCTTTCGCCTTCTGGATAACGCGTCAGTCGGCCCCGCACGCTGCGCCGCTTTTCGATACCCGGATATCGTCTTTGCCCGCTACCCCAATTGCACCCGTCTTTCCGAGCGACAACTCGACTGCACTAGACGGCTTCCCGCTGGTATTCGAGAACCAATACCTCCAGGTAGGTTGACTTCTCTCTTCTTGACGTCATACTGACGCGTCGATAGCTCGCGTCTGCGCTTCCTCTCGGCGCGAACATTTATGGCCTGGGCGAAGTCGTCTCCAGCAGTGGGATCAGACGCGACATAGGCACTGACGGTGGTGTTGGTACCATCCAAAACGATTGGGGTGCGCCGTTCCCATTCATTGATTGAACTTCAATTGAACTTGGAACCAGCCCGCGACATCGCCGACCCGGTCAATGAAAATATGCAAGTGCGCTTGCTATCGTGTGAAGGCCTCTCTAACTCCCCGCAGCTACGGCGTCCACCCCATCTACATGGAACATCGGTTCGACTCCAAAACCAGCACGTCGCAGTCGCATGGCGTTTTCCTCCTAAAGTACGCCCTTCTCCCACGCGGCCCGCCTTTTCCCGCTCACGCGCCCCAGCCCCACCGGCGCGGACATCATGCTCCTCACCCCGCCCGGGTCGAACGTCTCCCTCATCGAGTACCGCCTCCTCGGCGGCACGCTCGACTTCTACTTCCTCGCCGGGCCTACCCCGCGCGCGGTCATCGAGCAGTACTCGGCCATCGTGGGCACCCCGACGTGGCAGCCGTACTGGGGCTTCGGATTCCATCTCTGCCGCTGGGGATACCCGAGTTTAGCCGCGGTGAAGGAGGTCGTGGCCAAGATGCGCGCGGCGAACATCCCGCTGGAGACGATGTGGAATGATATTGATCTGTACCTTGCGTTCCGTGACTTTACGTCGGACCCGGTGAGCTTTAATGGGGACGAGATGCGCGAGTGGATTGGGGAGCTGGTGAGTTGTTTGTTGTTTTTGGAGGAAGAAAATGGGACGCTGTTGACTCGGGGTGTGTAGCACTCAAACAACCAACATTGTGAGTTGTTTTTTGTCGGTTCAAACGATTTGTGCTAATGGGTCTTTAGACATCCCTATTGTGGACGCCGCCGTCGCGAAGGAAGTTAACAGCACGGACATTGTGCGTATCCCTGTCTGTTTCTACTTCTCCGAGCTAAAAACACTATCTTTAGTACAACCCTTACCGCAAGGGCACTGAACTGTAAGCGTTCAATATTTGCTTAGACGTATGTAACTGAGCATTTTGCAGTGATGTTTTCATCAAGAACCCTGACGGCACGGAGTACATTGGGCAGGTGTGGCCGGGCTACACGGCAAGTACCTTCGTTCAACAACTGCGGAGAATTTTCCTGATGAGTATGTAGGTCTTCCCGGACTGGTTCTCGGCGAATACGCTCAGCTGGTGGACGGAGGCGCTGAAGAACTGGACTGCGGGTGGTATTGAGTTTAGCGGTGCGTCCAACACCAGTCAAAGATGTACATATTGCTCATTCTGCGTAGGTATCTGGTTGGACATGAACGAAGCTAGTTCGTTCTGTGATGGTTCATGGTGCGTACAATATTAGCCATGCTCCCCGCAACTGACACGACCCTCGCGACAGCGGAACCGGAATCGACATCAGCAACACTTCGAGTAAGCCTTCTATTTCTATTTATATATATATATTCCTGGCTATTAGTATCCTTACACGACATTTCCAGCACCGTTCATCCTGCCCGGTGAACCCGGAAACATCTTGACAAATTATCCCGAGGGCTACAACGCGACGATCTCTGGCCCGAGCGGGAACATCACCGTCAACGGAACGCTCACGTACGGCGCAACCGCGTCCTCCGCGCTGTCCGCCCGCGGCATTGGCGCGGGCAACCAGACCGACGTCGAGCTCAATGCGCCGCCGTATGCGATTCACAATGGTGTGTGCCTCTCCTGTTGCATATTCCCGTGGCTAAACGGTGTCGAACGATAGCGAACGGCGAACTGGCGAACCACGCACTCGGGACAAATGCGACGCATGCTGGCGGCTATGTCGAGCTGGACACTCACAATCTGTGGGGTTTGATGGAGGCGGAGGCGACGCACAAGGCGCTCAAGACTCTCCTTCCAAACCAAGCGGCCTTTCATCATCAGTCGTTCTGCGTTCGCGGGCGCGGGCAAGTGGGCCGGACACTGGGTGCGTTTCGTCTTCCTTTCTTTCCTCCCCCCTTGGTAAACTGATTGATACTTACGAATTGGACGTTTAGCTGGGCGACAACTTCTCCCAATGGAAGTACATGTACTTCTCGATTCAGGGCGTCCTGCAGCACCAGATGTTCCAGATCCCCTTTGTCGGCGCAGATACCTGCGGGTTCAACGACAACACCGACGAGGAGCTGTGCAATCGGTGGATGCAGCTCGCCGCGTTCACGCCGTTCTACCGCAACCACAACGTCAAGGGCGCGATTTCGCAGGAGCCGTTTGTGTGGGACAGCGTTGCGAATGCGTCACGCACGGCGATTGCGGTGCGATATTCGCTGCTGCCGTATTGGGTATGTTTGAAGTGTTTCCAATTCGTGGGATGAAAGTGTCGCTGATGGATGATCGTAGTACTCGCTATTCGCCAATGCGTCGCTGAGCGGAACCCCGCCTGTACGCGCGCTGTTCTGGGAGTTCCCCAATGAGCCGGAGCTGTTTGCCCTTGATAGCCAGTTCCTGGTTGGCAGCGATATTCTTGTCACGCCTGTTCTAACGCCGAACGTCTCCACCGTCGATGGTACATGGTTTTGCCCAGCGACTAACACTACCTTGTTGACGTTGTCTCTTTCTTCCCGCTAGGAATCTTCCCTGGCCGCGGAAAGACTGTGTGGCGCGACTGGTACACGCACGACGTCGTCAAAGCCGCCTCGGGCGCCAACACCACGCTCGCTGCGCCCCTCGGCCACATCAACGTGCACATCCGCGACGGTGCCGCGCTCCTGCTTCACCAGACTCCGGGATATACCGTCGAGGAGACACGCCAGGGCCCATTCGCGCTGCTCGTCACACAGTCCGCGGACGGGCACGCGTTCGGCTCGACGTACTTCGATGACGGCGTTTCTGACCCGCCCGGCCCCAGCACCACCGTTACGGTCACCGCCAGCAAGAACAGCCTGACGATCGCGAGCGCCGGCAAGTTCCACATCGCGCAGAAGCTGGCGCAAGTGACCGTCCTCGGCGTCGCGAAGAAGCCTGCGTCGGTGTCCGTCGGCGGAAAGGCGGTGAAGTTCACGTATGCGAGTGCACAGCAGAAGGTGGTTCTGACTGGACTGAGCGTGGACTTGAACACGGGTACTACTGTCCAGTGGAAATGAACGGGATGAGAATGTATACATATATCCAGTACAGCGGTTTTCAGATGTAGCCGCCAGTGATTGAATTTAAGGGGACGGTCTTCTATCGTTGGCGTTCAAGACTGGATCATAATAGGTCACGGCTGAAATATCAAAGCGTTCCTGAGTCAAAAAACTGAAAACTGAACGGCCAGAAATGCACATACAATTATAGAATGTTGGTTCAAACTCGAAGCTTGGGTTGACTGTTCACAGGCATGGCTGCGGTTGCGAAGACTAAATAATTCCAGCAACATAATCGGGCTTTCCAGCGATGTTGAGCAAATATTTCAAGTCAACCGCATGAACAAATATTTTCGTAAATAGGATAATGCATAAACGAGCCTTGTAGATATATTATACCAGCTCTAATCACAAAAATGTTGGCAATGAAAACACCGATCCCCAGCGCACTTGCACGATTGGACACTATAACATGCGCGAATCAACCAGTGTGTTCGTCAACGTACGAGATCCATACTGACAGTACCGTCTTTCTGACACTCAATCAGCCTCCTAGTCTTCTTCGCCTTCCTCATCCTTTTTCAGGCCCCACTCTGCGTACTCAGCTCGCCACTCTCCAGAGATGGGAGCCCAGTCAACGTTGGGATTCTGCCGCCATATCTGTAACGGTAGAGGATCCGGAGGTGGGGGGGCCGCCGCGGGGCCCATCTGACGGTTTTTTGTGCTACTGGTTGGCGCATGGGCCCGCGGTTTACATACAGTACCTCATTTTCGGTCGGGTAACGAAGGTTTGCGGCAAGGTCCTGTGCGGGAAGTACAGCCGCGAGATCGACCTCCCGTTTGCGAACGAAGGCAATTTAGACATTGGAGAGCGGTTGGATGCCATCCGTCGACCGCCGGGCATCAATAATGGTGAAAAGTTCAGCGTCGGAGCCAACGTCGAGCCCAAGGGAAACTATGGTCTCGAGTTGAGGGCACAGGATCTCTGCTGAGCCGAGTGAAGGAGGTATCAGCAGCGTGAACAACGCACACTGTGTGATGTTGTTTTTTCGAAGCGAATCCCAACGAGAGTGAAGAAGTAGCCTTCGTAGCATAGGAAACCGACGGAGTCCTTGGGCAAGGATGTCGGTGGAAAGTTTTATGCTGAGGCTGAGGTCGGTGAGCATGTCCGGATAGCAGAGTGCTGTCAGGACTGGAACGGGATCCATATGATGCGAATATTCGAGAGACGTGAGATTTGGTAAAATGATGTGATCCAGAAGACGCGTGTTCCGAGATGGAGTCATGTCGTGGATACATAAACGTCGCAAGAGTGGCAGGTGGACTGCGCTTTCGGTCGCAATTTCGTCCCTAAGGTCACGTACGTTTAGGGCGCACGTTTTGACGTTGAGACATTGTCGCAACATAGCCAATATATCCGCCAATCCACCCGCGACGGATAGCTGTGAGAGGTGGCTTGATGCCACAACGGCTCGAAGGTTGGAAGAATAGCTCCGGAGTGAGAGGGCGCGGATATTGGGGGCACGAATAAAGGACAGGAAATCAGCATCGACTTCGGCTTCTCTTCCGACTCGAATAATGACCGCCTTCAACAGCGGAAGATCATATGGTGTGAGCTTTTGAAGAGATTTGAATTGTTCCAATGGGAGATCAAAGTGGACGTGCTCCCAACGGTGAGCGAATTTGATAAGAGCCTGAACCACCGCAGTGCTCTCATACGAAGAGTAAATTGAGAGGGGTAGACTGCCCGACCTGTTTAACCAGGAAGTCACTCCTACTGCTTTCCTTGTCGCAATGAGCCTGTAGCGGGGAAGGGCACCAAAACTGTCTTGGGAGGCTCTTCGACCCGCAACGAAGCCCAAAGCCGAGGCATCGACAGAGCGAACTTTCGCCACCCGCTACAGATATGAGAAACAAGGAGCGGGGATTCTGAGGAACGTAAAGAAAGGTAGTGTTCGGGAAGCGAAGCCGTGAATATTTCTCCCAGAACATCATGAGGAAGTCTCCGCGCTCCAGAGACCTGCGCCAAATGAGAATCGATGAAGTCCTCCAACTTGTCCCGTTTGCGAACCAGCTGACCCGGTGGGCGCTTTCGGCGAGCAATCTCGTCCGAAGTTTTACGAAGCTCCTCCTGGGTGACCGCTACGAGATCACGAATTCGGTGACATTCGCCCTCAGGAGGGACAAAGTTGGTGTAGAGGTACTGTACTATTTCGACCGAGTGTTCAAGTGACACGTGACGCGGCCCACTGAACTGAACACTTGGGCCTCTGGTGACAGTGACAGTGAGATTTTGGGATCGAAATAGCCTCAAAAACACCAAGTTTTCTGGTTCGGTATTTGCCGGACTGCCGTATATGGCAATTTTCCCATGATTGCCGGCAATTGAACACTTGGGAAAATGCCGCGCCCGGCTCTGCCTGCGTCGTCGGCAATGTTTATAAAGGCGATAGTGTCGGCGGATATGAGTTGTTTACTTCTAAACATGTTTTGAATTGAGCAGCTCTATACAACAAGTAAATCAAGTCTTTCTTTTGGGATGAATACTTTGCATTATCATGCATATTATTCGTATGAAACTACAACCATTTCTCAGCACCTCGAGTCCAAAAATGCTCGTGGACTATGCGTTCATCATGCTTACGCACCTTGTATGCACTGCAAACTAAGTGGTCTCCGCCAATTCCCGTCCCAGCCATAAAAGAATGCCTGCGATTCCCAAATAGTGGTTCAATGTTTCGGGTAGGTGCTGATAGGCGGACTCGACGTCGTGTAGAGAAAGCAGATGCGAGATGGAAGCAAGAAAGAAGCAAAGAGCCGTGTTTGCGCGTGTGTGATGGTGCCGTCCGCCACGGCGCCAGAACGGCCAAACTTATAGCGAACGCTTTTTGCCCATTTGAACATGCTAAACGACGGGTAGATGGATTAAAACCATTTCTTGGGTCTCGAAAATCCCGAAAAACCATCCAGAGGAAGGGAAATGGCGCTGCACTGCGGCCGGATCAGAAGTTTGTTTTTGTTTTTTTTTCACGCCGACTGTCATCAATTTTGCAAACAGCTGTAAGGTGATGCGTGACACCCTATGAACACTTGGTCAAAATAGTACAGTAATCCTTGTAAGGCGTTTTGTGGCTGGGTAGAATATCAAACACATATCATTAGGGTACGACCTCATCTCACCGGAATGAACTCTTGCCCGACTTGCGAGGTGGCATTATTGTGCAAGAAGAAAATTATCCTGTTTGGTCCAATGTTGCCAAACTCTCACGGTCACCTGCTGACGTGGTTGAATCCCTTAGCGAAAACCGAGAATATCGTCGCCTCAGTAGTTTCACTGGTCCAACGCAGACGCCCCCTATAATATGTGTTTCCATTGACGGATGCAAAGAAAGGATCAAAATAATGGCAACCAGTGACAGAGACTGGGGCCTCGTGCATTTTCTGTCTCTCTCGAAGAGAGTACAACATGCGCTGAGGTACGAATATAATTGTTGTAGCATCTATCTATAAGGGACTACAAAGAGGGATACGGACCTGCTTTAGAAGAACACTTTAACATCTTTACATGGGTTCAAATTCATTGCCGAGTGTAGACTCGTCACCAGTCTGCCTGCGAATGGCAAAAGAATGTGGCGAGCACTTTGCCGCAGGCATTGTTGCTGCTCACAGGCAGGCTGGTCACGAGCCTATGCCGAATGAGCAGGCCCAACCTCCACATTCCAGCCTTTGTAATCACATTTTGTCACCTGCAGCAACGAGTCGCCTGCGACACCGGAAGTTTCGCACAATTATAAATCACAGATACCCGTGAGCACATTCTGTGTTTCTGGACACATTTGCGAAGGACTAAATTGAATATATTAACTTTGAATATTCCGGGTCCGTTTCATGATCTCATCTTATACTGGAGTTCACGACGCCGAGCCGCATCCACCGTACTGTCCAATAATCAGTCCTAAACGATGTCAACATTCTGAACAAAGGAATATCACCTTAATTGCGGCCAGAATCGCGTCGACGCCGGCTTGGTCGGTGTATCCGTTCCAATAGCGGTTGTCCTGCGGGAACCTATGAGGCACCTCAGAACACAAGCGGGAGTTATGCCTCATTTCAGGAACTTACCACGGATCCCCAGTCTCGTCGTCTTTCGAGACACTACGCAAGCGAAGTCGGTTGGAATCAAAAAACTGTTTGCAAACACGTACTCTGAGCTTGTTACAGCTTCAAATTGGGCCCAGATGTGCGCAGCGAAAGGCCCGGAGTGAGTGTTCCCAGTACCAACGTCCTTTACGACATCGATGTAATACTTTTTGAGAGGCATATAAGCATACTAGACGCCGTAGATACGTTTGGATAAGTCACCATCAAGTGTTTCATGAACAATCCCTGCAATTAAAGTGCATTGAGTATAAAATGGAGAATGAGAAGGCGAAACACACCTTGAAAGTCATTCTATCTGGCCCGTTACTCCTGTCCTTGTTACAGGAAGGCGCAGGATCACAGATGGGCTCTCGCAGAATTCCGTTGGTGGTCAATCCTTGGGCGCCGCTGAATACTGCGTTGATCGTGAGCTCGGCGTCGGTCAGATAATCCGCGTTTGTTCCGCCGGTGATCTTGTACAAAAGCCCCAGACCAGCAGGTATAGTACCCTACTTGAACGTCAACGACAAACCTGCAAGCCAAAAGGATGTGCAGCGAAGGTATGAACATACTTGATTGTATGAGTAGATCCCACCGCTAAGGCTGCAGGATTGGGCCTTCGAGTCCCACGAAATTCCGTCACGCCAGATCCCATCCGTCCCACGCAAACCACTGGCAGAAAGCCACCCCCATGTCTTTATGGGGTAATACTCAGCAAAAAGTAGAGACCAGGAATTTCGACCCGCTCACGTCAAGCGCGTCCTGCCTGAACATATTGTCGTTAAGCCGTTCAAATGCCAACCCGTTCGCAAGCAAGAAGAGGCCGTTGGTGACCGTGTTCTTATAGTTTCGGTCCTAAACAGATATTCAGCGTGATATTTAGAGATGCAGACCCATACGCACTGAGTTCCACCAAACTACAACAGAGAGTGAGCCAAAATGAAAGAACGGACGGAGGCCCTTGAACATACCTCCGCTGCCAGGTTGGCATTTACTGGTGGTGTCCACTATCTTATTTTAGTAATAGTGGCTCCAAGTAAGCAGGTAGTCACGCGTACAAGCGTTGTTCTTGACGTACGCCAAGATACCCGCACCGAATTTCTGGAGAACAGCGTAAGGCGAATGATCATGGAAGGAGGAGACTACATGTAAACGCACATAATAATCTTGGTTATTGCCCATGCCATCGCCCAGCTTGAAGAACATGATGCTGGTCCACAGCCTACAGTCAAATCAGGAAAAACTAGCGGCTACATTATGACACATGGATCGACGTACGCGTCGTCATACGAGGCAGGCTCTCCGAGGTCTGATCGACAGTCACCGGTCAAGAATTATAACTAAAGATAGAAAAACATACTTTTGAAAAGATTGTTCCAGTTGGGCCCCGAAGAACCGTCAGGGAATGGGTATTCCACCTGCTCGTTGAATATATCGAATTGTTTGTCGCCAGTGATAACCATGTAGTTATAGATGGTCTCCCATTTATTCTGATCAGCGCGTCAATCGCTGTAGACTAACTGGCAACGGCGTGTAGAACGGGAACAAACATACCGAGTCCGTCCACAAGCGTTGCATGTCGTCAGGTTCAGATACGAAGAAACCACCCTCACCATCTGTGCACACATACAGGAATTCTTCCTATCGTTGAGATATTGGAGCTTACCTTCGGGAGGAACGAAATAAGAGAGCAATTGGCTGACACGAGCCTGCGGATTGATCTGGTAGGTTTTACAATTCAACAGCGGAAGCACTAACCTTGGCGACAGTCTGTGTGAAAATTCAGTTGATTCAACTATTTCCAGTAGGCGAGTTGCTTCGCTTACGAAGGCGGACGTGCAAGTCACAGGTGCCGGATACGTTTTCGTCGGTGGCGGCGTAGTTTGCGTTAAAGTAGGCTGATCCAACGACCTGTCAAAGACTTCAGTCAGCTACTGATCTCGGCATGCTACGTGGACGCTTACCATTCAAAAGTCCCACCAAAGCAAGTGGTCGCAGCGAAAGTGGTCTTTTTGCTGGAATTGAAGTGATAAGACTGTTGAATTCATGTCTAAGCGGCAAGAGAGATTCACGCAAGAGTATCCGCCTGGTCGAAAGTAACCAAGTCTCCGCCCTACAAATAATGGGACGGATCGACAACGCGACAAAAGTGAAAACTCACCGAAAGGTCAAGCCAGTACGTCTGCGACGGCGTGTCCAGCGTTGGCTTCTTTCCCGATATGTGCTTGTCGACTTCATACTGAGAGAGAATGCCAGGGGTAGCTGTACACGAGCCTGCCGCGCCCCCTCCAACCATCTGTGGGGGGTCAGCATCATTCAACAGATGTGATATTGCTTCGTACTGTGCAGTTATATCCTACGCAGGACGCGGCGGCGAGATGGTACGTGCGTGCGTAGTGTGCAAGTCCTGGTTGACTGAATAGTTAGAGACCTCTTTGTATTCACCAAGAGAACAGCGTATCGCGCACCGAGATTCACTGCAACGAGTGATATTAGTGTCTACAGCAGGGAAAAAAGTCACTACTTGCTCACCAATGCTCATATCAATCCCTGCACGGATATAAAGCTTGACGCTATCTTCCATATCCAAGATTGATGTATGCGGATTTGTCACTGGAGCTTGTCCAGTAACGTTCACATCCCAATCTCCGTGATAGTCGTACGCTGCTCAGCCATACTCGTCACTCAGTTCAGGGAGAAAAATAGGAAGAATTGAAACAAACACATCATGTTCATATACGACACACTCGATGCGATCTTGTTGATCTCAAAGCCCTTGAGAAACCAGTACCCAGCTGGGGTCGCTGCAAGTGAACGTGTCAAGTCGCAGCAGAAATTACAGGTTACACCCGTACCGATCGACACCAAAGCGCTGGACCCAGCGAAGCCGTAAGGTTGGGTGTGTCTGGTGAGTAGGTCAAAACACTCGAACAACAAAAAAATTGAAAAACCAACCAGTCGCAGGCGCATCTCGTTCAATCGCAGCAGGGTACTCTTGGAAATTTCATTTAAACTTCACAATGAGCTGAACAGCCCCCGATCTGTTACGTACCGAAGTCGATGTCTGAAGGAAGAAACATACACTGTCAGTGAAGATACACTAGGACATTCCCAGAAAGGTCTCACCAATGCCATCGAGCCCCCACACCTCCAGAAAGCTTTTAACTGAGTTGATGAACGTCGCTCGATTAGTCGAACTCTCGATCATGACGGTGAAGAGGTCCTTCGTTCCGTCGTCCTCTCTGTCAAACACAAATGTCGTCAGCTACCGGACCGGAATAAAGCCAGAGACGGCGACGACGCACGAAAAGTCCCAGCCACCGATAGCGATGAGCACTTTCAACCCGGTGACATCCTTCTTGCGGTTCACCAGATCCTGCAATGGCCCGTTATCGTCGTCTGTGATCTCTAATCGCGGGCATCGCAGCATCAGCATCCCCGATACACGAGAAATTGAAATTGAGCGAAAAACTGACGAATCTCCAATCCCTGCGAAATGGTTGCAAACGCATAGTGTACATGGGTATATCCCTTCAGATCGAGCTGCGCCGGTGAGACGGGGTTGCAGCCTGCGACACGCTTGACGGCAGAGCCCTGGTAATACCCGATCTTTCGCGAGAGCTTGCCCGAGGTGCAAGAAGGAAGGCTGGGTTCAATGCAATTTGACTGGCTGTGAGAATCGGCGTATGTGTCAGAGGCTACGTGAAGGCGAGCCAGCGGACTCACCAAGGGTTCGAGCCCTATGTCAATCATAATATTCAATCTCAAGGCAAATGAAGAAAACAGGAAAGGCGGCGCACAGTGGTGAGGCAAAATTCATCCGTCAGCCCACAGAATCCGAAAGCACTGCAGCATGCGTTGAGGGGGCATGTAACGTTTCCCACCGTCTGTATACCGCATTGCTGATTCGGGTCGATGCTGCCAGGGCTCGGAGGTCAGGGGTAGTGGAATATTCGGATCCCAGAACCACTCACGGAATTGGAGGCGGAGCGCCCGTTGACACGCAGATAACCTCGCCAATCTGTAAATTCGCGCAGCCTGTCCGGTGCTCAGAACGCGGATGAACAAGCACTTAACCGTGGCGCGCACCTTGCCATTTCCAAGTCTTGGTGTTCCACTGCTCAATCTCGGCAACAGTTATCGAGAACTTTAACGCGAGTGTGGAGCAACTGTCCATAGACACGATTGTATACTGGCCCGATGGTCAGAAACAGAAGTGAAATCGAAACGGATACTTACCGTGGCACAAGTCCCATTCGGATTCTGCTGGGGCTGCCCGGGAATCGTCCCCGACGTGACACATAGTTTTTCACCTGAGAATCCAGAGTGTTAGCCAATTCCAGCGCGGTTGGTTTGTGGAAGTCGTGGTGAAGAGATTGACATCGGAGTTTCAAATGATCTGAAGCTCCGCTGTCAATCACGGGTATCCCCGGACAAGTTCTGGGTCATCGAGGAAAGAGATATGGTGAAGAGCAATAAATCTCACCGAGTTGCAAATTTGAGCAGTCAGCGTTGGGGTTGAATGACTGGAGCTGGGCAAGGGTGATCTTTGCCGCCTGGGCTATTGCGGAACAAGTGTCTCCAGACACAACAGTGTGAACTGTGCAATCTACGGCGAGTTAGCACCACAGCGAACGCGAACAGAAATTATTCGCACCTGCAGCGGCTACCTTAGGCATCGATGAGAGGAGCCCAATGCCCGCCGCGAACACGCTGTAAACCGTTCGCAGATGAACCATGACAGTATCGATGCGAGCTGGATGGCTTTGCAATCTGAAGGACCCGGGCGGGATTATATATTCAACAGAACCAGGGTCACCTGGACCCATAACGCTAATCTGAAACAAGACTTTTCAATGTAGAAAGAGACTTGCGTTTAAATTTAGGTCTTCTGCCGCTAGATTTCCACACCTTGCCTAGGTGACGTTGGGTCGACTCGAGGTGTGGCGGTTTCAGAGATCTCAATGGCGGGAAGGATTTTCTTGTTAGTACGACGGCCACCCACGCTTGGACATGGTTGAAATTGTTGCATCTTACATAACAGGCACGGGATTGGAGGCTCGACGAATGGCAGAGGATGCGAGACGGAGATCATACGTATCGGGCCCGCCAAGCCATAGACGAAGGGTCACACGCGTGGGATAAGTGAGAAGGACCTCCCAAGCACCCACGGGTACAGTACTGTGGCAGCGACGGATGTAGTCATGGAAGTAGTCACATCTCCCACGCTGCGCATCGTTGAAATGCACTTACGACAAATCCAGCGCATAGCTCGCAGAGTATTGAGGCGGCGATTCTTGGAATCCCCGCCACCACCGACGTTGTGGTGCACTCCATCCTTCTCAGCCGTTACTGTCAAGTCTGCAATTCACCACCGTGCTGATGTAGCTGCAAAATTAGACGGAATGAATCAAGGGAGAGCGGACAATCATGGGGTAACCATCCTCATATCCGTGTCTGTCGCATCAAATCTGCACTTACGCTCATAGAAACATGGGTATCGAAGTGTGAGTTCCTGGACATCCACAGCCAGCGAAAGACTTGAATCTCACCTTCGAAATTGCTTACGCATAGCCCAAAACATGGAAACCAATGTCCCGAGATCAAAAGAACCCGCCTCTGGCGTCAAAAATCGAAATTTCCCCAAAGATTTCCGGTGAATAGTAACTAAGATCCGAGAGAAGCAGACAATTTGGAAAGGCACTCGAAAATCACAGCTATACGCGAGAGGAATCCACAAACAAGGTCCAGGGATATACAATGAAACTGGCATCGGAAACCCCTGAAGTCTCACGCCGGAAGATTTCTCTTCACCGCCTTCACATTGTTTTGCAACCACTGAAACGAGCCAGTGTCCAAGGAAGGGGGAGTGTCGATCTCCAAGGAGGTCAAAGAATACCCCGACGCATTCCGTGCCTCCACAACGGAGCATAGAGCACGATAATCGGCGTTATCGACCGCAAGACTGCGGAGATGGGGCCAAAGAATCGGCGGCTCGGGCTTCGAGAGCGCCGAGAAGAACGTGCTGCAGTCAACGTGGAGAAGGCTGAGGTGTTCGAGTGAAGGGAACGCAAGGGCGAGGTGTGCGTGCATCGTACATCCGGCGATGAACGACAATTTGAGCGTGCGGAGCGCGGGGAACTCGAGGTGCTGGTCGGTGAGCACCTGTGTGAAGATGTTCCAGCAGGCGCGGCTCAAATCGTTTAACGAGAGTTCTTCGAGAACCGGAGTGCTGATGAGAGTGCATAGAAGGCGGAAATCATTGTCGTGGAAGTTTCCCAGGGAAAGTGTCGTGAGGGATGAGATGTAGGATTTGAATAGATCTTGGGCTGTTACGCCGTGAAGCCATGGCAGGGTCGCACGGAGGGACAGGTGGCGAAGCCGTGATACGTCTTGTGTACCCTGCAAGGAGGTATCGAAACGCTCGGCGAGCTGCCCAATGATAGCAGCTGAAGTCGCACAGAGATCCAAACGCCTGAGCTGATCAACGAATGAAGAGACGTCGCAGTTCTCCAAAGTAATGCCGTGGAGGACAAGGGATTTCAGTGAGGACATGGATTTAAACGAAATAGCCAGTTGAGTATCCGTGGAGGACTCCTTCTCGCTGACTCGGAGCTGAAGCGACTCCAGTCGAGGCGCTGTCCTGCATACGACATTCTTCTGTATGTATGCGAAATTCTCGGCTGTAGTTATAACGCAAAGGCTGCGCCATCGAGACGCTGCGGACCATATTTTGAGGATAATCCCCCAAAATTGAGCGAACTGTTTCCCTGTGATATCGAACGGGACGTCCAACAAGAGATCCAGCTGTAAGTTACAAGATCTCGTGAAATATTCATCCAGCATCTCTGGATGACTAGGGCGGCAGTTTAGGATACGAATGTCGGTCCATAGCTCCGGGAGACGCTGCGCTATGTCGCGCCAAAGCGTGCAAACGCGAGTCAAGGTGTGCACTGGCAGTGGTACCCTCGGTTTCCGGTCGATGGGGGATCTAGAGGCATGAACGAAGTAGAAGAGAACGCAGACAAGTTCAGGTGGAAGGGAGTGGATCCCTCGCATGGCCGAGTCCGACATCGTCGACATGGCCGTTGTGAGTAAAGAGTCAGGACGACTCGGAGATATTACACAGCCGACAGCCGTCGGTCCGAGTTCCCCCGGGCATTTGCCAGCATTTGCTCTGTGGACTCGACCATCATCCAGCAGCTGCCACAGACGAAAGCCGCCGCACTCGAAGGGCATTACCTAATACCTGTGTTGCAGAACGGCCAGAAAACACTTCTCTCAGCCTCTTCCGGCTCAGGAGTGTCCGCTCTCGATTTCCGGCTTCGCAGACTTCGCCCATAGAGCCCCGGCTGATGTAGTACACGCAGATACCGATAGGAATTGAACACGACCAGTGGGTGAAAAACCTGAAAACGTTTATCTATCTGAATCTTTTTCGCGAACAGATTACCACACATACACGTTCCGAGTCTCATCATGCTCGGTGCGCTGGCAGCAATCATGCTCGGTGCGTTGACAGCAGATCGTGCTCGCGTCGCAGACCTCGATGCCCAAATCCAGGATATCGAGCGCTCACTTGCCGCATTGCAACTCCAGAAATCGGTAGCGCAGGAGCGGCTCGACACCTTCAAGTACTCCGTCTTGACATTGCCAAACGAGATCGTCTCCGAAATTTTCATACACTTCCTTCCGATCTACCCATCATGCCTACCGTTCGGTGGCGCTCTGTCGCCAATTCACTTGACACAAATTTGTCACCGATGGCGCGAAATAGCTCTTGCCACCCCTGCGCTGTGGAGAGCAGTGTCGTTGAATACCAGCCATTTCGATGGAGATCAAGTGGAGATCTAGCTCAAGAGATCTGGCTGTTGCCCTCTCTCAATTTACCTGGACGAATTTGCAGATGGAAAGGTGTTTGACGCGTCAAAAGCTCTTGTAGCAGTTTTCCTTCACCACGCACGCTGGGAATATCTGCAACTTCGTCTTACCCATTCCCATCTACCTGCCGTTCAGGGCAGGACGCCGCTACTCCAACATTTAGATTTAGAACTGGGTTATCCCCCGCAAAAGGTTCTTGTAATCGGTGACGCACCCCTGTTACGCAGCGCCATCCTCAACGACATTGCGGTTTTTTCAAACATTATTTTACCATGGACGCAATTGACTAAGCTGACTTTATGCTTCATCCCCATCGGCAACTGCGTGCCAGTTTTGCAGCAAATGACACCGAACCTGGTTTATTGCGAGCTTCAGCTTTATGACCACAATGAAGGCGATTCCCTTCCTGACATAACGCTTCCATCCTTGGCAACGCTATCCTGCATTGACGTGGAGGACGGCGACCCAATGTCAGACGGTCTCGACATCTTCATCGTCCCTGCACTCCGCAGCCTCTGCCTCACAGAAAAAATTCTTCGGCCCAGTCCAGTTGATTCCCTGAAATCATTTATAGCAAAGTCGGGCTGCACGCTTCAAGAAGTGCGCATCAGCGGCGGAAGATCAGTCCGTATGGATTTCTACGATGCGGCTTTCCCTTCAATTCAGTTCTTCTTTAATACAAATGTTTAAAAAAACCAGTCGGAAACCAAGGGTAATATTAATTCCCCCAGTAACAAGAGCAACTCGAACTCCGTATAGAGTCTCTCCCAATTCTCCGTATGTGTTTTACTCTTCTTTCGTCCAATCTTGCTGCTGCATGTTGATGAATCCCGCAGTGCTGGATCACAAGCACACACCCATATCCGTTCTTTTGTCTTCCGTTTTTGAAAAACCGCACATTTCGTTCTACGACCTTTCCGTGCCCTTCGCACGCATTGAATTCATCCAGGACCAACTCGATATGCCCACGCATCTCACGAATCTCAACAACGACACCATTGGGACCGAAGTCGGCTGGTACGGGCTCTCGGGAAATGATCTTATTGCGATCGACTTTAGCCGCCAGGGTCGAACAGATATACGAGGGTTTGAGATGGATTATTTTTTGACTGTAATTCAGACGTTTCACCATTACATGTTGGCCGCCTTTTGTAGTGATAAGCCAAGCCTCAGCGACCTTGTTTACGGTAGTATCGCTCCTCGCCGCTCGGAAAATCGTCGCTACTCGCCCATGCCCGTCGTCTTTTCACTGGATTCCGGCCTTGCATGGACGACGTCACACTGTAAAATACTCCCCGGTTTAACCGATCACATTTAGTTTAGCGGATTGTAGTAACCACCGAGTAGCTCGCGAATAAGTCCCCTGCGCGTCTTCTGCTATTCCCGAGTAAAGGCCGCGGCTACTTTTATTTCAACATGACCGTTGTCGCACATGGGCTGTGAATAGGCAACTGCGACCGGTGACTTGATCTGTTTTCCGGTTCGTTGGAATGGACTCTGCTTCGGTTTGGCCGAAGCTGTCTCGGTAAGCCTCTATGTCGGCCAAGAGTTCTTATTATTCTGGATTCAGTGCTCGCACCTTCTGAACAAAAAAACCCACGGAATTGTGCTGAAACTCATTACACTAGTGCTTGAAATCAAAGAATAGTTCCCGTATTTTGACGCATTCGACTCTCTCACATCGGACTCGCTCTTGGCGCCACTTCTTCGTTGCTCGTGCGGAATAGCCGGCCTATCTTCCTCGATTGTTGCTCGAATATATCTCTGGCAAAGAAGAATCAGCTCACATGCTCGCCGCGATTTTATCCCCCATGTGATGATCTCGCGCCATAACTTGTCGGATTGCTCTCGGCACCCGTACTTGAGCATATGTATGTCTTTTCTATAGCCTCAAATATTTTCAAAATTTTTGGTCTTGAATTGCAAAAGGGACGAGCCTTCCAAAGTTCCATTGATGGAACCAGAAGTGGAATCAGTTTTGGCAGGCGTTTTGGCGTGTGGGAAAATGTCGCAAAAATCTTCCTTCTCATTTCTTTTATGCACTGTACAACTTCAATTGGGCTGAAATTTGGCCCAGCCATAGCTATGTTCTGTAAACCCATTCTTGGATTTTTGTGGGAGGAACAGATTCGAAATGCCAGCGGGATCAGGAAAAATTCCACTTCAGGGTGCGTGGACACTTCAGGGGCTAAAATAGTACCCCAGTATCGAGAGTTAACTTTTTGGCTTGCAAAAGTGGCTTGCGCCCGCGCCGATTGGCTTGTTTCGGGCGTGGGCGTGGATTTGGGTGGCATCACCCGCCCACGCCCGGCATTTCGGCTTGCAAGCCAAATTGTTGGCTTGGCAAGCCATTCCGCCAGTGTGCCATCAAAAAAGTGGCTTGCGCCCACTACTCATTACCTGGGACCCCAAGATTAGTTCTGCCATGGTAGATACACTCCTTTACATCCCCTGCAGGTATGTAGGACATCATTTTTTCCACACTTTCAATATTTGAGAAGTTCTCGTCATTGTCGGCAGAGACGATGAGTGAAACTCTTGCCCAATATGCAAGCCAGTGGGCTTGTAAGGCTTCACTGATAAACTGGACTTCCTAGAGTCCTCCTGTATTGAAATTACTTGAAGAAATTCCCACTACGCGAAGATATTCATGACAGATTGGTTCAACTTGCCGGACTTTTCAACCACACATGTGTTCAAGTCCACCAAACTGAAATCCAAGCATATCTCTTCATAAAAAGCCCTTCTATCTAAACTTGACCAGAGAGGAAATAATTTGTCTAGACAGCCATTCTATGTTGTAGCTCTTCGTGGTTGCCGTTGTTAGTACCACGGTCTTGCAACCAACCGAATGAGCATAACTACTCAAAATTTTGATGTAAACTCCTTCGGTGATGATATTCGAGTACTTTGGAGGATTAACAGTGCCTAGGATTGCCCAGAAATTGCCCATTTTCATCAGCGACAAAGTGGCTTGCGCAAGCCATTTTGCCTGATGCCATCAAAACAGGCGTGGGCAGGCTTGCAAAGAAAAGCTCAGTAATTCAGACGATAATCGGCTCAATTCTGTAGTAGATGATTGCAATAGACTTGATCCTTCTATGTTCCAGCAATATAATATTGAATTGATGCCGGGTTGAGCGAAGTTGAACACGCTACTTGCCATCACAAGCCACTTTGTCTGATGCCATCAGATGGGCATGAGCGGAGCTTAAAAATAGTTGAAGGGGAGAGGGCGTGGAGAAGGCATACAATCGTGAATTTGTACAATTTTACACTCAAGAAATACGATCCTTGAGGCCCAGTGAAAACGACAGCAAGCCAGATCGAGCCAGATCGAGCCACATGTAGTATCTTTTGGCTGGATCTATCTGGCTCGCAGATTGGCTCAGGGCTCGATGTGGCTCGAACAATTCATGCAACAATTCGAGCCAGATGTATTCGCGATCGAGCCACAACGAACTACAATGAACCACCTGCTCCTCCATTGCCCACCGCCGCACCGCCCACCAGTTCACCGCCGCATCGCCTACCAATCCGCCGCTCCGCCTACCAATTCACCACGCTCCCCTGCCCGCCCCATAGTAGGCTATCTTTCTTCAAGAAATCTGTTAAATAAATTGCCAATGAGCATAACATTGCATTAGAAAAGGAAGATAAAGCTCTTACTACATGGCATGGTTCATCTGGGCGTCTTTGGGGAGTTCCTGTTCCACGTATGGAAGCGCCGACTATCTGAAACCTGGATATTAGAACATGGCAGGGTAGTGAAGGATGTACGCACCCGGTTATAGCATATGAATGTGATGTAAGAAGTCTAAAAAGAGTTCTGTCCAAGTGTCGAGATCGCATTGTTCAAGAAAAACTGGATGAGGTGCAGATTCAGGGCAGCGCTACCAAGAACATAAAAATTGGAGTGTACGTACCAAAAAAACTGCGTGGGTCAGTATACATTCTGACTCAAGGCGTCAGTGATTCAGCCTGCAAAGTCAAGGCAAAGAATACTGTTACTGACCATGTCTGAGAAACGGCCGAAGCTATGGCAGCTGCTTGTGCTTTCGAAGTTTTCTTTGCTGTATTAAGTTCTGTGCTGCGAGACTGCCATTTCTAGGCAATTGTCAAGTTCGACTGAAGAGAACAGGAAATAGACATTACTGCGCGGGCCTCCGGGGACAATTCTGCCCAGATTTTATCGAATTCCTTAGGCGTCACGGGCGAATGATCCTTAAGATAGTCGGCATAGAATAGGTTGCTTCAGACAGTGAGTTCAATCGAATTTCTGGCTTGAATAAATACGAGACACTCACGCGGGCGTGCTTGATGTGCCGAGTCTTTTTTTGGCTTGCTTCGCGGTCTTCGTCGACGTCGCAGCTGTCACAGACGGGATTAGCGAGCCATTGGCCTGAAAAAAATCCACGAACCAGCGGCGGCTTCGCTTCGTGCTGTGGGACCAGAGGCAGGCCCAAACTGTGCGTCACTGTATGCATGTCAGTAACAGAATGAAGGGAAGAATCGAAGATATAAACTTACAGCGGATTCACAAACTTGATTGGCTTGAAGAGAAGGATAATCAGACAGATTCAGAGCGCTCAGCCACAGTTAGAAAGGGACGTACCTTTCCTGCAGCACCGTCGGTGTTTGCAGAGGTATGATTAGAAGAGCCTCCCGCATTTGCGTTTGTGTTTGCGGGAGGGGCGGGAATGTGGGCGTTCCCATCTACAGGAGTGGGAGCAGCGATGGCGATGTTATTGTCTATATTTTCGGGATGGGGAGTGCTGTGGGTGTTCGCGTTCGCAGAATTAGGGGCAGGATGAGCGCCGGCATCACTTGCGTTCGCAGGAGTAGAAAGGCCAGATTCCGAACTCAGTGGTATAGCGGGATTATGCGAGGGAATCGTATTTTGACCAGCGCTGGGCTCGGAAGGACTCGGAGAGGAAGAAGAGGCGGGATTGGGTGTAGGTGCTGCCGATTGCGTCGAATCGGAAGAGGAAGAGGAAGGATTCGAGGCCGCCGCCGTTTTCTGTTTCTTCTGTTGGGTCGAGGGAGTGAAGCTCTTCCTCCTCTTCTTGGGAGCGATGGCAGATGGCGCAGAGGAGACTGACGTAGAAGCTTTAGATGAAGTGGAAGTGGGAGCGGAAGCGGAAGCGGAACTGGAGGTGGTTGAATCGGCGTTCTCGTTATCACTGACATCGAGCCCGAGCTCATCGTCGTTTGAGACGTCGCCGTTCGAGTCGTTGTCATCGTCGTCAGAGTCTGCGGCTTTTCGTTTCCCTTTTTTCGCGCCCTTGTCTTTGTTCTTGACATTCTTCGTATGCCAGCTAGAATAGGCCGTCGTGGCCAAGAGATTTACCTTCCAGTGATCCCTACAGAGTCGAAGTAACGGATATGCGGCATACATTTCCGCACGATGATAGTTGACGACACCGAGGGGAGCCTCACCCCATGTTTCTGGAAGTTCGCCTGGGCTAATATTCTTAATTTGCTGCCAGATCGTGCTCTGGGTTTTGCGGATTGCGGACGCTTCGCGTCCCGAGACCACGCACCCGTCGGACTTTTCTAAGTATTGGTGCATGACGTTAATGTCCTTCGCTGCGCGGGAGCCTCCACGCTTGCCAGGCATCGAGTTCATCGTCGTGACTTTGTTCTTGGGCTTGGACTTGTTGTAGTCTCCGCGGGTCCAGAAGCGGACGTTGGGGTAGTCTTTGGGTTCTTCGAGCACCAATGCACCGGGTGCAACGGGAAAGAGGGATGAAGAGGACATGGAAACCGCAGAAGACGGAAGCGAAGTGTTTAGAATCACGGGGGACACAGGCTGCGACGGAGAGTTCTGTTGGCTAAGGGATATTCTGTGCAGAAAGGCTTGCATATGGTCTTGGTGATTGAGTATGCAGAGAACGCACTGTAGAAGACGATGCTGCTCAAAAAGCTTATTATGGGTGTCGAGCAGATTTACATATGCTTGATTGTTAGCGGCAACAAGGTCAAAATGGGATGCGGATGCGATCTGTAGCATTCTGATTAGCTGGGACGACAGTACATTCACCGCCACGCACTGCTTGTAACGATGAAGTGGCCCCTTGCCATGAATTCGGACCTGAACCTGCAAGCGAAGGATGCATCTGGTTGGAGGACGTTTGGAATCCACTGGAACTGCCCTCCATAGTGTAGAGGTGGGAAGAAGAGTCGAAGGAGGAATCGAAGGCCGACCAATCCCACGAGTCATTATTATCGGACACAAAGGGCTGAATGGGCTGGTTCTGGTTACTATATGCCATCTTTGGAGTAAGAGAAGGATTTCCGCGGGCCTAGAGGTGGAAAAGACTGTTATCGAGTTGAGGAGGAAGAGGGGAAGGACGAGCTGTACGCGTCCACGTGCTTGTGACAATTGTGACAAGTCGCGTCAAAGGCTCTTCGAACATGCTGACTTGGCGAAATTAAGCTGAGAGTATTTCCAAAAATCGAAGGAGCTATTCTTTGTGCACACATGATACCAGAAATGGATTTTCCGAAGCACTTGAGATGTAAAAAAACAGTAAGAACAAGTACCAAAATCTTGTCCGTTGATTTTCAAATCAATCAATTTATTCTTCTTCAAAATCCTCTTCGACCCCACCCATGAGAGAAATATCGAAGCCCAGTTTCTCACCAACAAAATATGCTCCTTCGTCCCCAATTGGAATCATCGCAACTCCCGCCTGTACTTGAGTGATATCAATCACCTCCAGGGCTTCTTCACCGAAGTAGTCGCATTGTGCCACAGTACCAAAGGACTCTTGCAACAAATCGACATCTGGATCTGAATAAACCGACACCAGAGCGAGAGATTTGGTCTTGCCTGTCCTATTGATTTTGGCTTGGAAGAAGAATTGTACTTCAGCATAATGTATGTGATCGTCGTCCTCGGCACAGTACTAGATCAAGAGCGTAAGAAAACGAGCAGAGAAGAAGAGGTCGAGAAATTTACCTTGACATTTCGAGCAAGTCTTGGACTCGTTAGCTGGGACTCCTTCAACACGGAACGAACAATCTGTCCATTTGGCAACCGCAGACGACCCCATCTTGCAACCCGCGGTTTCCAACCCTCTTCTGCCATTTCACCCTCTTCTTCCTCAAAGTATTCCTGGATTTTCGTACCGTATATTCCCTCGATGGTCTGGCAGTACTCGTCGCGCGGTCTGAGAAGGACCAAGCCATTTTCCAGGTCAAGGGAACCGTGAGGGAGGGGCTTCTCTGGCGCGAGAGCAGGGATCATGGCGGTGAGTGCGTTTACTCGACATCGTCTCATCCCACGCTGAGAAAGATTTGCATATGGGTTCGAATGCTGCTTGATTTCCTCGCCCAGATTTCCGATCGTTCTTTCTAATGTCCACTGGCTGCGATATCCTCCGGGACCAATGCGGATTGTCTCAGGGACAATGTGGGGCAGCGCATGAATACTTTGGCGACAAAAATGGAGGCGTGACGCTTTGCGCTGATAGTAGAGCAGCTCGAACTCCTCGGCAAATTCACAGAATAATCTGTGCGCAAGAATAAGTTGCTCGCGAGGGATTTTGCGCTGCCATACAATCCGCAACCCTGCAACGAACTTGCAAAAGTGCGTCCAGTATTTCTCAGGGAGGATGTCGCGAAGGAGGGCGGGGCAAAGGACATAGAGATATGTCAGGAACTCCTGGGCTTTGTATCCGCTGTTCATCTTCTCAGCTGGATTCCGCGGCGGTCTATCAAAACAACCAGGAAGGTATTTTGCGGCTCGGGCGACTTCTTCACTGTGAGTTTTCCAAACATCGCCAACAAGAACAACCCAATCCCAGCTGTCTTTGTCGTCGTTGGGATCGCATGGTAGTGTACCACGCCACAGGGAAATCAGAAGATCTGGGATATTGAGGGCAAAGAGGTGCATGAAATCGGAGGAGAAGCATCGTGGGACTGGGAATATCCGATCTGGAGGTAGACCACTGAAAATACTCGGTCCGACGATACCTGAGAGTAGTTTAATTAAGAATGAAGATAGGAAAACAAAGAATTAAATACCTGTCTCGAGTCGGTTCTCTTGATAATCTGTAATGGTCGAGGAAGAGAGTACTTTATGAAGGCACGACTCGTATTCCTCGACATTGACGGTGAGAAGGTGCCGACAACTAACATCATCGTGATTGGAGCCGGGGATGTCGTAGTTGGTAGGCTTGAGCAGAGCAGGATAATAATGAGTACCTTTCCTGCGGCCCTTGACGGAGCAGAATTGGCGGCAGCCGTATGCCCCCATATGCCCTGTCATTCCATCCAAATCCGCCATCGCCGGCCCATCCGCTGTCTGGAGCAATGAGAAGAGAAAGGACCGATGGATTTTCTTGTCGATGGCGTCCCAAATGAGAAGCCCTTCCCGCATTAATGCCGCCAGATGGTATAGACCCGGGAAAAGGAATGAATTTGTCTTGATTATCGGCTTTGGTCCGGGGATAAATGAACCGGGATAGACACGTATTTTCTTGTAGCGTATATCGGGGCAAAGATCGGCGACAATCCAGATGTAGATCCAGCAATCGGAACCCTTCATCGCATAAAGCTGGGCCCCGTCAATTGAGAAAATAAGAACCATATCTTTCTCCTTGATTTTACCATCCTTCACAGCACGAATGTAGTCTTCGCCCGAGAAGAGGTCGTCATATTGCTTTAGGACGCCGTCATTCGCCTCCAACTCGCGCAGTATTTCTGCTGTCTTTTCTGACCTGTAACGCATTGCTTTTGCGCCCTTCTCGCTTCGCCACAGTGCCTGCAGTTGGGGACCGAGGGGAATGGTGTGATAGGTCTTTCGTGAAATTTTAGTGACACCACCGCTATCAGCAAGCCGTTGCGGATCCCAACGTGATTCACCGCATTCCGAGCATGCATCTGCATCTGCCCTCGGGCCGGTGAATGCGACACAGGAATTGATACACATATCATTAACGATGGAGACAACACCAGTGAGTTCGGTGATTTTCTGTTTGACGAGGTGATGGGAGAGCATGGCGCAATTGGGAAAGCGGCGCATTATGTTGGCGCGAACATCGGTATAAGCCTTATCCGAGGCATTTGTGAGGGAAAGAAAATTTTCGATAGAGAGGAGGAGGTCGGGATCGGTGTCGACATCAAGAACTTCTTCGATGGGATTTCTTAAGCGGTGAAGTGTGTCCGCATCGAGATCGCTATCATCGAGAGACGCGGTTTTCAAAAGGTCGATGTATGCCTGATCTATTTTCAAATTATCTAGCACAATTTTGGGAGGGCCGCGCGGAAGCGGGATGTGCGGGGGAGGAGGAGCCGGAGGAGCCTGCTCTGCAGGTCGCGGCGGAGATGGTTCTCGCGGTGAATTTCCACCTAGGAAAAAATCGGGATCTGGAGAATTTTGGTCATCGTGATTGGATGTGTTCTGGATGGGTAGGATGTAAAGAAAAAAAAAGAAAACAATAATACTGTGTGCTGAAAGGAAGAAAAAATGAAGCTTTACCTCCGCAGGTCTGTGAGATTTTTTCTTTCGTTTTTGGGACGAGCCGGCCTCATTTTGGGGTGCGGGTCTTTTTCCTGTGACAGATACGGTGCCTTCGAAGGCTCCCAACGGGACGAATTGGCGGGTTAGACGGTGGGGAGCATGTCTGTCAAAAGTCCGTTTGGATACGGGTTTCCCGCCTTTGCAGTACGCAGTGCAGGTGCACCAGTGTGAAAGTGTGTCGCCATCGGCAAGTTCTGTCATTCCGCCGCAGATCGCATGTGGCCGTCCGCGCACAACGAGAAAAAAGCAGTGAGTACAATAACGGAAGCAAAATGTGTCGTCAAGCAGTGCAAAAATGTGCACTTGTTTTGATCTGGCTCGATTTGGCTTGACGAGCTCGATCTGGCTCGATCTGGCTTGCTGTCGTTTTCACTGGGCTTGAGGACTTATAGTCATGGGCACGAGTCGGGCGTTGGCTGGAGCAGAATGGCTTGCCAACTTGAGGACGAAGCATTCTGCTCAAGCCAAATGCGCTGCCATGGCAGGTCAGAATTATTCTCTGTGCATAGTGGAAGACCAGTTAATTTATTTTAATCATGTTCAGGGATGGATTAGTGACTACAGCTGCAGGCATTATTTTAAATTCACTCACCCCTTGCATCACCCCGGACCCACCTGTTCGGAAGTTCGAATCAAAACTTCCTGCAGTGGCTTGTGTCGGGTTTGTGTAGCAGTGGGCTTGGGTGTGGCTTGGGCCAACAGGCTTGTCTACGAAAAATGGCTTGAGTGAGACTTAGAGTTAGGTGTGGTTTGTGAACCAAATGGCTTGTGATGGATGTGCCGCATGCACTTGCTGTCTTGAGTCAAATCCGAGTCAGCCAAACATTCATCTCGTTCACATGGGAATTGCTGGCTTGAGTCAGGCAGGGGGCGTGGCGGTGAGCATAAAGAAAAGGGGCTTGTCTTCGGGCAAAATGGTTTAGTGTGTTTCAGGGTATAGGTTGTGTCCAAAGTCGGCATGCATATAATTATTGGCTTGCAACGAATAGCGTCCCTCCTTTATCTGCTGTCGGTGACTTTCGAAATGTCAACATCGGAGAAACCGTCTTATTGCGAGAACTTCTACTTCTACTACGATAACGTTCACCGCCGCCATGATGCGCCGGACTTTTCGAGGACGAGAAGCCCTTTTTTTCCGAAACGAATTGTACTTCAAGTTGAAGGCGGATAAGTCAAAATTGAAACAGTTCGACGGCTCGGCACACCTAATTAGCTCCAGGTTTGTTCGCGCAGGGCAGTGTAGACCGAGTTCACTCATCTGGAACGAATAGCGTCAGGGTGAGGCTCAGTTCCGACTGATTCAGTCGGACAGATATCAGTCGATGAGGGGATATGGTTGAAATTGCGAAGACATTGTTTTTAGTGGGAAAAATAGGTACTGCAAGGCACAGTAGTGGTCTTGAGCTAATGGTGGGGAATAGAGTTCATATGGAGGCCACAAACAAAAGATATTGTTGAATTACTTACCGTGCGGGGGTAAGCGAGCGCAAGTCACGCCACGCCACAGCCACGCCCGCCAAGCCAAATTTAAACTCCGCTAAGCGGCGCAAGCTACTCTGGCAAGCCACTCAGGTAACTCTGCAAAGGAGACGACAAAATGGACGAAGGAAAAGCGGAAAAACGTACCAGAACTCACGAGAGAAAGGCCCGACGGTCGGCGCCGACCAACCATACGGCGTACTTGTGTGGGAATCATCATCAAAGTATTACGCAGTTTGAAACGATACGCTCCTTACTTATCTCCAGAGGGAACATACAGGTAATGTCGATAATCAGGCAGTAGAGAGCAATTTGCAAACAAAATGGGCACGAAGATGTCCAAAAAAGATATTCCACTCGACTTAGTGCCCTCATTCATATTGTAGAGTTTGCAGGGTAGATTAGAATGCCTGTACTGGCCTGAATTATTATGACTGTATTTGTGTAGTGCGGGAATGGGGGCATCGAGAATGGTTTCCATTCCATTAATCTTGGAAGTGTTGGGGAAGTGTTTGCGCAAAAGAAGAAATACGGTGTACATTAAAAAGAATTGAGCTCACAGGACACTGGGAGCCGAGATGTAGTTATATTCAACCAGAAAGACGAGGAAAGTTGCTTGCCAGAGGCAGTCAACGGCTCACAAGCTCGATGATTACAATGTCATGTTTGCAGCCGACAAAGTTTGTGGCCTGGGAGCCAGAGATGGATGTAGGAGGATGCTGATGAAGGAGAAAGGCATGGAAGCATGGCGGAGGAAATATAATTGAATCACTTACAGTGAAATGGTTTGGTGTTAAGCGAGCGTAAGTCAAGCCACGCCGCAAGCCACGCCCGGCACGCCCGCCCAGCCAAATTTAAACTCCGCTAAGCGGCACAAGCCATTTGGCCAAGCCAATCGGACAAGTCGGCCCCAGTATCAACCTATCGTTTCGCACTTTGATCTGGTCAAGCTACAATGAACCCTTGCCGTCCCGTAACAGAAGTCCAGCCGCTTCAATCGGCAATTTTGGGGCCACTCTTTCATCCCCAATTCGGAAAGACAAAGATTTCCTTTGTGCTGCAAAGCCCCCAAAGGAATCCGAGGACAATGGTTTGAACCCTCTTAAAAGACGGGATGGTGGTTTTCACGCCAACCACCTACTTCTTGATCTACCCCCATCATCATGGACATCAGGAAAAACCTCCCGCGGTTATTTGAGATAATTTTGCTGAAATAATTTTGGCCCGAAGTTATTTTGCAAAATTTATGAAAATGTGGTCAACATCTCACGAGATTCTGCCAGTTTTGGTGAAACATAAGTTGAAATGCTGCGCAAACTTGTGAATCTGAGGGGTCACTTCACTTTCACTTCTGTTGCTCACTGCTCAATTTCATTGTAAAGCACCACATTGAAACTGTAATCAATAAAATGGGAGGAAACAAAAGTAGTTGTGGTCTGGTGAAATTATATTGACACTAAAACAAAGTGCTATATATGTGGCGGTCACTCCACGGATTTGCAAAGAAAACATCACACTTGTCCAGGACATTGTGAGATTTCCATTCAGGGTGCACTACAGGTCCGAATTTTGGGAGCAGATGAATGCTCCAGCGAATGTTGTCCACAGGAATTATACTTGCCCACCGATCCCCATTGTGAATTGTCCGAGAGACTTTATACATCAGATGATATCGTTCGGGCTCTGACTTGAAGGACGAAAACCACTCCACATACGCCAAATATTTGGGCGGGTCCAAGCCAGCAGGGAGAACAGTTTTTGCCAGTTGAGCAGGGAGTGAAGACACAACTCTGACTTGACAGATTCGGTAACCTGGTCAAATATCAGAAACAAAGTTGTTAAGTGAAGGTGCAAAATTACCATCTGTTTCTGTCTTCCCACCGTCACCGGTATTAACCAGAGCGGTATCAAAGCGTGCTGGAATTTGGCTGCCATTGGCCAGGGTTTTGGTGGGATGAACATGAATGGAGTCGATGATGTTGTCCGTTGGACCATCATTGCCGTATGGATCAGAAGTGGTGAATTTGATGTTCTGAGAAACAGGAATCCTATTGAAAGGGACCTCAAATCCACGTGATTCGCGCTCAATCTGAGCTCGAGATAATGTAGGATCCGACAGTTGAAGAATATACCGTGAAAGGGCATCGCGGAAAAAGGTTGCACTGTATGCTGTTTCCAGCGTGGTGAATTTTACCGCTTTGCGGGTCGGGTTTTTCGCCATCAAGAGTTTATGATCATAGACAATGCCAGGATGCAGGTTTTTTATAACAGGGGGAGGGGGACAACCACGCAGCTGCCAATGGATGAACTGATCATGTCGGAGGATTTTTTCTTTGCGCTTGAGCCATAATGTCATTTGTGGGAACTCATTCTTCATGTTGGTGGACCTATATGCATCCTTGGCAAGATCTATGTGCAAGCGTTCGGTGTACTCGGTGTTGTAATTATCGGAGCTGCCGTATAATTGAATATTCATGCTGTAGTGGTCCCATGAATGAAGTTTAGGCAGATTGAAATTGTCGCGGATGCCCAGATCTACAAAGATGGATTTGTTCTCATGGAAACGTTTCCTTCACCTGCGCAGAGGATGTCCCAGCGGTAAAGTCAAGTAAGTCAAGATTGGCGACGCATCATGTTACATTGATGTAACTCTTCTTCCCAGCACGCAAGTATCTCCCCAAGCCTGTCGCGTTTAATGAGGACTCGGACATTGAACCTGGTGAGATTTTTATTTGCCAGTCAATACCGTCTCTCACTTAATTCCTACTTAAATCCTACAAGATGTTGTTGTGAAACCACCTCGCAAGTCCACTGGCAAAGCAGCTACCGCCCCTCTTCACGTTCTGTCAGATGCTGAAGGTGTGATTATAAATTTCATTTCTGCTAGTTGCTGCGTCTCTCACATTCGTCATATAGAGAATGAGCCGACCCCAAAGGCAAGGTCAAAGGCAGCTACCGTCCCTCTTCACGTTCTGTCAGATGAAGGTATGATTATCAATTTTGTTTCTACGAGTTGCTGCGTCTCTCATAATCATCATATAGAGGACGAGCCGATCCAGAAAGCAGGGTCCAAAGCTGCATCGGCAACTGATGAGGCCGATGACGCGAGTCAATCCACTGACGAGGAGAAATCAGTTGATGGTGAGGACATCTCGGAGGAAGATGATGGCTTGTAGTCTGTAGTTAACCGCGCCACTGATGCACGGCGGCCTGCTTATTACAAATCGTTGGAGTTTCAATTGTTCCCACTAACATTCAACACTTTCAGGACCTCTACCCACATACACCTGGAGGGGAAAGTGTTATATAATCGAAATACAAAGCAATCAGTCTCTTCAGAATGTGAGCCGGGGATCTGCTTCCATCGAAATAAACATCTCGCTGTTTGCCGCTGCCGGCCCATCAAGATTCGGCATCGTTGTTCTTCAACTTCCCCGCCGAGTGTTGGAGGAAGAAATTGATCTTTTTGGATTCCTGAAGTCAAATATTAGGTCAGAATAACAAAGACCACGACCCTGACCCGTTGTCAACACCACAAGAAATCCGTGATTGGTGATAAGCAGGCCAGCAATCACTTGATCGAGGTTATGAACAGACTACAACATGCGAGGTATGAGCATTTCGTTGTAGCATCTGTCTATGAGAGACTAGATTGCTTGAGGGGTGACTCGGAGCAGGTGCAGCATCAACTTCTTGCAGAGGTGTGTCGTTTTCTATCTTTCCATTACAATTAACCGAGTTTTGCGAGCACCCACATGTCATCAAGAAAGCTTCGGTGGATGGGGACTACGACCCGGCCCATCTGCCCAAGCTTTATTCTCACCACTGCCGATCATCGACATCCTCCAGGGGCTCCTCTAGAGGTGGGTCTGACTTCAGCCAACCTGAAGATACCGACCTCGACGACAATGATCTCGTGCAGCCAGAAGATTCAGATGACGAGGACGAGGACATGCCTGTTCAGCCCAAGGCAAGTGTGGCAACTGTTTTATCAATACCATCGCTCATTAAATCGTCAGGTCTCGGTGTCCTTGACCAAAAAAGGTCAGAGAAAATCAACTCAACAGGCAAAATACGACGCCAAGGTACAAAGTGTTGTCGTTGTCTGAAGATTATCCTAATCACACGGCAGCAACCAAAAATCCGTCGATCCAAGGCTCATTCCCGGGACGCGGAGCGTGAGACAGCCACCGAAGACATCGTCCTCAAAGAAATCGATTGGCATCAAGACTGCCGCCTCCGGTGGCCGACCAACCGTGGGCCCCTCAAGCTCCTCGATCAGACCCCCATCATCCAAGATGTCACCTGAGAGGCGATGGAAATCGGCATACGTGAGATCGCCACCAAGGCGGCGTACACCGCCGTCCCATTGCAAGGTGTCGCCGCCCAGTTACTCATTGGCCGGGCGGCGAAGAAGTTGGGCGAGTGGGCTTGCCTTGTGGCATGGAGAGCCAGGAATGACTTCCAATTCTGCAAGTCTTTGGCTCCACTGGTGCGTGTTTACATCTTTCTTGGCTTTCGTTGATATGTCCCGCAGATTTTTGCCTGTTTAAGAAAGCTCAGGAACGATGTCCACAACAGTTCAATTCAGAAAGTCGGACCTCACTACAAGCTCACAAAGTCACCGGAGCTTACCCATTCGCACATCAGAGCCAAGGTCTGCGCGCTCCTGGCCGATCACAAGTACATCTACCCATATACCCCTGCACATCCATTTGATCCTGCTCCTCCCCCTCCTCCTGTGTCTGCCTCTGCACCTACCGGTGATGCGCACGACGCGACCATGATGCCCATGACACGTGACCGTGACGACCTAAAGGTATTTGCCTGTCTCTTTTATTCTGCTATCACTGAGCTCACAATGTGCAGTACTTCAAAATCAACAGCCCCTTCCTGCCCCCGTAATTGCTGATGTCATTCACGATGTCTGGTTCAGCGGCCCAAAGGCAAATGGCTTCAAACCCGACTATGTCAAGGCCATGGTGTCGCATGACCCTAACCTTCCAAATGAGCGTGAGCTACCAGCTCCGATGGTCTGTTTGGTCGCTGCCGATGTGTGTATTATCATTCTACTCAGATTTGTACTGATCTCTTCCATCTTTAGGTCCTTGCCGCTGTGCTTGCATACAGTACAGGCTCTTATGTCCTGGCACCCGAGTTCAGCCAGAGTCGCTTAGAAGGCCTTTACCTCGCTCACATGGCAACCATCGAAGAGAACCGCTGCAATGAGACCCCAGATGAGGAAGCCAATGCTTGAGCCTTCCACAAGGTCATGCATCAACTTTACTTGAATGCAACGTGAGTTTTATTCTCGCTTTTCGGTCGCATTACTCATCTGAATATCCAGTAAAACCTCTGGCCCTGTGGTGTCGTCATCGGGCGCTCGCAAAATTATGCAGCTCGACATCGAGGATTGAAATGGCTGTGGATGACTGCATTACATTTGTTTAATCTCTTTACTGTATATACACCTGTTATTACTCTAGTTTGATTTAATGATACCGGCTGCCTTTTACATGGATAGATCTGCCTGAGAATCGTGAATTATCTATAAATTATTTACAATAATGCTGTGAACAAGGTGCCATAAATTTACCAAATGTTCGCAAATTTTTGGAAGATTTTGCCAGGGCAAAGATAATTTGAGGATGTTTCACAAACTGAAGATTATGAACGTTATTTCGGAAAATGTAGATGCAATTATGGCAAATTACCAGGGGGGGGGTTTCCTGATGTAGAGGTGAGCGAGAGGAGAAAACGAACAAGTCGCTAACCGCAGCTATGAAATAAGATTAGCGTGATATTAAGTGGGCCGAGATAACAGACGCGTACCTATCAACCGGGTATTGGGGTCTACCCGGTCAGTGAAAGTAAACTGGTCATTGGCAGGGCCGAGTACCGATAACTTTTAGCCTCTAGGTAGGTGAATGAAATGACGATTGCTTACCCATAGTGACGTTAATAACAAGGGGCGAGTTAACAGCGGCGAGGGTCAGATCATAAGGCGGGGTACCGCCCTTAATCTTGATCCCCCAGGGCTGGCAGGTGGTGAGGGTGTCCGTAATGTTAGCCTCTACTGTGAATGGTGACTTGTTCGATGCAGCAGGGATATACTGTGTTGATTGTCCAGCTGTGTGTTGCGTAATTAGATATGGCATATGAAATGAGTGCCAACAATTCATACCAACTACAGTAAACAGATTTGGGGGAACTCCGCCAGAAGAACCTTGCGAGCTAACAACCTGCAGCAAAAGCTGGGAGCCTGCATCTATGTGAGCTTGGGTATGCTGTGGGATCCTCAAGAGACTTGCCGACGGGCTGGTTTACAGTCCAAGAGAGGTTGCTCTCATCTGTACCAATAAGCGTAGTGCTGGGAGTGCCGCCTATTGCAAAGGCCATCATGTAGAACAGAGGGACACCATTGATGTTGTTCGCAGGATTGAAAGGTTTGACCTGGATTTGAAATTGCCGACATGATGGGAGCGATGAAGAGAGTGCCTGTGATTATAGGGTGTGAGATGAAGCTCCTGGAGAACAATGATAACGAGGATGCACATTCCCCGCAAACTGCCACTGAAAGATTTTGTTGGTCTGGGCATGACATGGGGCAATGATGCAGGAAAAGATGAGGAACATGAGGAGGGTAGCGACTGGCCCAAAATTCATGGCCGGTCATTGGGAGCGGGGGCGAAAGAAATCCGATGACCCGCCGTGTGGTGTAGATTTAAGAGCGGCACCGGGCCCTGACGGGGTGCGACTAGCCCTCTGTTTCTGATAGACATTTTAGATTAAGTATCGTAAGACCAAGCCGCTGACCAAAGCGATGTAGAGCCTCGAGGATGCACCTTCGAAGACATACAAGCACTGAGGAAAAGGAAAGGAAAAGACAGAAAGCCCTGGGACACCGGTTCGACCAGGTAGTAGATGGCAGTAGAGGATAATTATTTTTGGCACCCCGGGAATTGTCATGATGTTTTCTGTGACTGCGGGAAGGGCGTGATGAGCAGGATGTGTTCAGAACCGGACCTTGGAAACCATCAGCGACAAACTTTACTTGGCTCTAGTGTTGCTGCAGTTTGGCTCAGCTCAGCTAGCCATTGGATGCTGAGCATAAATGGTTGTTTGATACCATCCAGATGCTGTATAATCATGAGAATATTTTCAGAGAGTCATGTCATACATATGATCTCCCTGCCAAAATACCTTGTGGGCCTGAGGATTGTGCCCCATTTGGTAACCCACTGAATATTTGTGACACCCTGCTGAGCATAAGTGGTTATTTGATACCATCCAGTTACAGTATATTCATAAAAATATTTCCAGAGTGTTATCTTATGGAACTGATTGCCATGTCAAAATATCTCGGGGGTCTGAGCACTGTTCCCCATTTGGTAACCCACTGAATATTTGTAACAGCCTACCCATTGCAAGTGGTTGTTTGATACCTTCCAGTTGCAATATATTCATGAAAATATTTTCGGAGGGTGCTGTGATGTATAGAAACTCTCTCACCAGAAATCACGCAGTTCCTACGACTGTGGCACATTTGGTAACCTTTTCTATATTGCTTCTGCAGCCTGTCCTGAGCCATCATGTTTGCTGAATAGCACACAGGTGTCAGACATGCCTGAAATCGTCCCTGGAGGTTCCTGAGGTCTCCATCATGCTTTCTGTCAAATGTCCCAGCCACATGGGCTGCATGGCCACCTTGGCTAGCCTCTGTCACACCAGTGTGGATGATATTTTGATTTCTCCCAATGGTCAGACCTGGCTGAAAATTTGTCTGAGAGGTCCCTCAACATGTAAGAGCCCCTAGACCAAATTTCACCCAGGTCTGAGGGGTGGGAGATTTGGCAGGACTCAGACCCCTGAATCCTGGTCTGAAATACATAGGGTTAGGTGCATGAGCCACATGAGTCATTTCCTTAATAGGGATACATGTCTTTGGTTAATCACATGAGCGTGTTTCCAATCCAAGCCGGGGACTGATCCCGGCTAAGTCCGCTCTGCAGACAGATTGGTGCCGATGTTCAGCAGAAGCTTGGTAACTTTGAAGTGCCAGTGCAACATGAGAGTTTTTCTCACCAAGCCCTCGCCATTGTGGGAATGAGACATATGTAGAAGCACTTCAACGGTGTTCTTTTCTCATCGGCACAGGTTGCCGGGAAAATCCATGGGTACTTTACCTATGGAGCAGAGTACTTGTTTCTGCCGCTGTGAGAATCTGACACGCAGGCTAGCCTTCACAATGTTGCTTACTACTGCTTCCACTTGGGCAGCCGGATTATTCTTGCCCCCCGCATGTCGGTGTTTTGTAAACTCCGAGCTTCCAGCCAATCGGCTCATATCCATTGAGTGTAAGTGTGAGAACGACTCCCGGAGTCGTGTATTAAGTTCTAGCGATTGTGTAACCATGAGAATAAGTGTTATGCTCGTGCACAACCTCCGTCCGGATCCCTCTGGTTATCTCCGATACCTCTGATCCTCTGGATGCGTATGTCCGATCCTCCAGATGCATATGTCCAAACCTCAGGCCTGTGTCTGATTACTTACTGTGCATTATGCTACGGTTTGATGCACAAACCTTTGGGGTTTTCACACAGTGAAGTCCTCTGAGCATTTCCCCAAAATACTTATGATCATATGCCTTATGCCTCATATGCAACTCCTTATTGTTCTTACTGTCTTTTGCCTTTACTATTGTCTTTTACTTACTTCTTTGTTCACACCCAGAACCCTCCGGTTTACTATAAATACGTAGTTACTTCATGGATGTACTTTAGTTTGATAATTAATGTGCTTTGCCTCTGCATCGCTCTGGTCTGACCTCCAGTTGTATTCCCTCTGGCTGCCAAGTAAAGGGCACTCACCCTTTACCCTCAGTGGTGTTAGCGTTATACTCCATCCCACCTCTGGTCTTCCGTACCTCCAGTCCTCCGTCCTCTGACATTCTGCCTTGGTCTGACATGGATCTAACAATAAGTGAACAGGACCTGAAGAGTTATAAAAGTGAAACAGGTTGAGGAGTCTAAGCAGACACTCCTGTCATCCTGTTTTGCCACTTCAGTGTGTGTGTTTGACAACAACCACCCTAACCCTAACCCTAACCACAGCCACTGCATCAAAGGTCTAACCAAGTGCTGCCGCTTCAAGTTTGTCTGCTCCTTGTGCTCGTTCTCATTAGCATTCAACACCCTCAGCCACATGACTTGTCCCAAGCAGCCACCTGTCTCTGGAGTATGGTTACGTACAATAAAATCAAATCCCACAGGGTGAGTGCTGACTTGAGCAGTACATTGGGGCATGACTTGAAGTCAGATGATCTGAAGGAGATCGCTTGATGTGGCGAGGCACTTTTAGACCATGCAATTAATGGTTGAGATATAAAGAGAGGCAACAAACAATGCTCAATTATGATGCAATGGGTACAGATGATATACAATTTGACATCAAAAAAAAAGGTGATAGAAATAAATATGATCAGTACTATCCACAGGCAAACTCCATCCATCAACCCCTCCCTGCCCTGGTGAGACAATCTCAAAGCCCAATGTGTCGAGACTCATGCTCTCGTGTCTCTGCTTCTGAGTGTGCAGACGACGCTGTCACTGGGGACCAGGTCCGATATAATGGGCCTGTATATTGCCAGTATATGCTCAGAATATATGAAATATACTGAGAATATCCTCACAATATACAGACCCTGTGTATAGTCAGTATATTTCATATATCCCCAGAAAATACTGACAATATACAGGGCCTGTATATGCACTGTATATTAGCTAATATCCTGAGAATATACTGGTGATATATGGAGGTCTGATGGCTACCATATATGAACTCTGTATATTGCCAGTATATTGCAACTAAACAATCTGAAAAAGGCAGGAAAACACTTGCCTCAAATGGTAATTATTTAGGTCCTTTTAAAAGGAATGACCATTATAGAACAGAAGATGTTAGTGTTATGTAGCTGATGCAAATAGTTATTCAAGTCTTCTCATTTCATCTTCAATTTTCCACTTTACAATCAAAAAAGTTCTGAAACTAACATATATCCATTCTTATCTTGCTTTCCCTCTGCTCCTCTTCTGGGATTAACTCCTTACAGCTTTGGCTCTCATGCTTTGGAACAGTAGCCCACATACACACTAGAGGTGTAGATCAAAGCATGCAAAAGGCTAGTGTCTTAAACACATGCAGTCTGCACCCTGATGTCACAGTTGACAAAGGCCTTTGTTAGATTTAAGGTTTTAGTTTACAAAGTACTAGCTGGAATGTACTTAGATACAGTAAATGAACAGTATTATTTCAGAATACTCCTTGTGTATTTCTACTTTTGCAAACATATTTATGTAGCATGGATGAAAATTTTGTTGTTATAAGCTGCAACTCAGCTGCAGATGCTGTCTGGTCTGAGCCAAGTGCCAGCATGATGAAGCTGTGGAAGCCTGAACAATCAGTTGCACCTATGTGATGAGACAGAGCCATGCTGGGGTGATGCTTGCTGCCATGCTGTCATTTGTCCTGCCCACTGCTGGTGTCATGCAGCTGCCCACCCCCACCTATCCCATGTCCTGTTTGGCACTGCTCACTGGGACTGTGGTATGTTATGCACTGTGCATTTATTGGCAGTGACTGGGCACAATACCTCACCTGTGCATCACCTTTGTCCAGCTGCCACAATGCCTGTACTTTGTTATTGTTGGCATGCAACCCCACCCATACACCATTTTCATTGGTGTCCAGCTCCACCTCCACATTGTTTTTGTCAGTGCATGACCATGCTTTTTGCTGTGCACATGGTGCATCAACACTGACAAGTTGAGATAAGTATGTTGGTGATGTTAGCATTGTACTGCCCTTCCTCTTTCTATCATGCTCAATCTACTTTCCTGGCCTGTGCTCTTTTGCTGTCCTTCACCTTGCTAGCACACACTTCAACCATCTTATATCCATTGGCTCCTCAAAACTCTTGTACTTGTGCTATTGCAGTTCTATGTGTATCATTTTGGTGGTAACTTGTGGCTGATCACGATGGAGGGCTATAGCAGGGACTTCTACTACATACATTTAAATTAGCTGTTCAAGCAGTAGAAAGCTGCTACTATAGTTGGAAGATCAATTTTATTGTACATCAAATCTCATTATCGTGTATCTAGCAGTAGTTTTACCAGATGCTAGAAATCAGAACAGAGAAAACTGGAGAAGGAAATCTGCCAAATCCATGTCTTAATATTTTTTTGAAAGAGTTCCAAGGGTGCTTGTTATGCACTGATGGCATGCATATTATTTATTTTACTTAACTATTCAATCTTGTCGAGCTCTAATGAGTTCTGAGTCAAAATGGCAGGGACTGCAGAAAATACCTCTTTTTTTCTACCTTTGTCTAGACTTTTGAGGTCTACTGCCATGCTTCAGACCCTTCTCCCTATGTTTGACTGGGTTATTTAAGGCTGTTGTACTCTAATAACTGAATAAATCCCAGTGTAGTTGGATTACTTGCAAACCAACCAAAAATAGCTCAAACCCATTACATCTACACTCATGTTTGAATTAGATCAACCCAATCATGTGACCACAAAACTGGTCCTGTGGTCACATGACTGCATTTGGATTAAATCAATGATGTGAAATGGTTTACAGTCTGTTCCCATGCACTGGTCACAAGAGCAAGAAGATTGGTACTGTGGGAACAACTGGAACATTTGGTTACTGATTTGGCAGATGGTGCCAAATGGGTTTGGACTAATGTTGCCACGACTTCCGACTGCAAGTCATTTGAAGTCGAAGTCGCAGCCGACTTAAGTCGAGTTGAGCCGAGTCAATGCTGTGACTCAGGTTGACTTCCAAGTCAACTCAAGTGACCTCAAGTTGACTTGATTTTCCTAATTCCCAAAAGGTGTCCTGAGTCGTTTACAGCACAAAAAGCAATTTCTTGAATTTTGATGGACCATGACCCGAGCGTGTGACACCTGGATGACATCTGTTATGTTTCCGTGATTTTTCATGAAACCGCTGCAAATGAAGCTAGAACCCCAAAAATACCTTGTTGTACAAAATGTGCATTGGAGTCGACTCCAGTTGACTTGAGTCAGCTTGGGCCTATCAAGTCGAGTCAAGTCGAGTCAAATCTGCATTCAAGTTGACTTTCGAAGTCGCAACTCGACTTTTCGAGTTGCGGCAACATTAGTTTGGACTTAGGATTTCTACACTTTGAGGACCTTCCAAACCTTCAAAAAAGTGTCAAAAGTTGTATGGACAAAGTTGCATAATTTTAAATTTTGAGTTGAACGAGCCCAACTTGTTTTCTGTGATAAATTGAGTTTTTGGATCATATTTGTGGCTTTCCAGCATTACACTGGTTGAACATTTCAAGTTTTTCAGTGAAAAAATCAGTGAAAAATGTTTTGAATTTTACATCAATTTTTCAGTGAAAAACCAAGTGAAAAACTTGAAACTTCTTCATGACTTTTTTGAACTTCAAAAAAATTTCAGTACTTTTTCAGAAAATTTTCACAAGATTCAAAAAGGTCACAGAAATGTTTAAAGTTTTTCACCTACTTTTTTAGTGTAAAATTCAAAACATTTTTCACCAAAATTTTCAGTGCAAAACTTGAAATGTTCAACCAGTGTTATACCAACATTTTACATGTACAATCAGTGCCAGAAGTTGTTTCCCATATTGTAGAATTCAGTTCTCACTTGGTGCTGGAGTTGTGGTCATGACACATCATTCACTCATCTATTTTGTTGATTTGAGTGCATAAACAGGCTGGCTAGCTTGAGATCTACAGGTAGCTGCAAAAACTCTGCCCTAATATCCTCCACTGTTTGTGGTTGGTTTAATTTTTGTGCTGGGATTGGGTTGCTCATGCTGGCATGCAAGAAATCCGCAAAAGAAGCAGGAGGGATAAGCAGCTCTACAGTGCTGGCATCTATGTTCACTCATCAACACACTGTTGGACACCTCTTGCCAATGTCCCTCACAGTAGCTAATCCACTTCCCTTGGCTGTCTCTTTTTGCAGATGTTGGGAGGCTTGTGTCTTCTTTGGCAGCAGCTTCATTGGAGGAATTGTCAGGCTCAACATGAACTGGTACAGTGACTTGCTGTATTCATTGAGCCCCAACCACTGATTTGACAGGGTTTTCTGCACATGATTTAATGATGTTATAGGCCCAACCGATGCCAAGAGGGCCACTGTCTTGTCTTTGAGGATCATCAATGGTGCCTACATTGTACTGGGAAGGTCCTTGGCCTTGATTTCAGTGTGCCACTCATCCAGCTCTTGCTGAACCTCTGTGTTCACTTTCACTTGTTTGATGGCAGATTGACAAGCCACTGGGGGTAATTTACCTGGTCATACAAGATCGAGAAGGTGAGGACAACAAATATCACAGCAAGGTGCCATTGGATCTGTGTGTACATTCAGCAGATAGATATGCACACCCTGATCTACTTACTGGGCAACTTGTTCTGGTAGATTTCAGTCAAGACCAACAACAGTGCCCTCTTTGCACAAGAACATGTAGACCCTCATTTGCCACCTCTGGATCCAGGGGCAGTATCATATATGAAGATTGCATTGTGTTTCCCACTGACACAACCTCAATAGACTCCCCAGGCTTTTGCATAGGCTTTGCACTTTTGAGCCCATTGTTTCTTTTTTTGCTGTGTCCAACTCGATGGTCTGGTCCACTTTTCCCTTGCCTTGCTTAGCCCATGCAGGCACCGCTTTCAACACAACCTCTTCCTCTAGATCAATTCCATATGCATTCTGCTTGACTAACATGACAGCAAGCCCTGAGCACCTGGGACCTTGTGCAGCTTGTCCAGTGCATTGTACAAAAATGAAGACTGACCTGGGCAGCTTCCACTGTAGCACAAGATTGGTATCCAGGATGGTACAACCCTTGAAAACTAAGGTTAAATTATTTCTTGACTCTTGAATGTTGATGCTTACCATTCCAGCTGTGTCAGTACACACCAGAACACAAATCTTGCCACTTTTAAATAGTCTCATGGCCTCTTGTCTGTACTCCTTTGACAGCGTGGCATTCTATGGGCAAATCAGATCCTTCCCTTGAAGCTTTGCAGGAGCACCTCTTACAAATGATCTGCAATCTCAACACCTGTGGTGATGTTGTCCACAACAAAGTCAAGGTTGGCATATGTGTTAATGGGATGCTGGATTGCTCAGATGACAAGGGAGACATTTGCTCAGTCATTTCTGATGTTGATGCTGACATAGTCGTGACTGAATTGCAGTTTACTGAGGACACTGCTCTGAATCTGAGCTGGGAGTGTGGCAGACAATGCAATGACAGGTGTTTCATGTGGGAGGAATGTTTGGATAATTCCCAATGTTCTGTACTTCTTGCAGAACGACACACCCCAGTGAGATACAATATACACTTCATCCACAACCACTGACAAGACACACTCCCCAAATTCAGTATTTTGCAGGACTTCGCAGATGAAATGCTGCAATAAAGCCATCTCTGGTGAGATAAAAACAATCTGGTGCTCACTGCCAACAATTTTCTAGTCAGGCTGCCGGCTGTCAGTGCGATGTCTATAAAGTAAGGTAAGGCAGATGCACCTTCAAGACCTCTATCTTGCAGCCCCCATTGCTGGTATTCATAACAATTGCCTTTAGCTTGAACTCCTCTTGAAAAGTGTCCACCTGGTGCATCTCATTAGTCATGGCCCCCAATTGCAAGGTAGTGTCTCACTTGCTCACTGTATAAAGCTATGAGCAGTGAGATCATCAGCGTCACTTTACCCTCACTGCTCTTATGGGCATGTGGGCCAGCAGCTATGGCAGTCTTTCCAGATCCTATCTTAGCATGAACAAGGACGAGTTCTGAGTGAGACTGTTGGGGATTGCAGAAAATACCTCTTTATTTCACCCTTGACCAGGCTACCCAAGGCTGACTGCCACACTTCAGACCTCCCTTCCATACCTCTGACTGGGTATTTTCAAGCTGTTGTGCTCCAATCCCCTCTATGAAAGTCATAAAATTACCCACCTATTTTGTAAAAACATTATGTGGTGCGCTGGGCCCATGGGATGCAGATCTAGTTGGTATGCTGAGGTGGTATGCAGGAAACATCGAGTCCCAAAAGATTCCACAGATCCCATACCAGCCTGTTTGTTTATTGGAACAAACACTGTCATGATACTTGAGGGATCAGACACCATGTAATAAGTCTCTTAAATGAAACATTGAGCATCCTTTAGCATCATGGTATCCCAACACACTGTCATCCCCCAGCACTCATCCTTATCATCATTGTTGTTGCTTGCACATCTGTAGTTGTCCAGTAATCCCTTCCAGCTGGTGAGCTTTCACTATGTGCTCCCATTGGAATTTTGCTTTGATACTGCCCTCCAGGCCCTGTAATTCTGTTTTTGTAAGTGGTTTGCATTTATTGGGCATCTCCTTCGGTCTAGGGGCAGTTTTTGGTGCTTTGCTAGGATGCATTGTAAGAAGAAAATTGTGACAATTATATTTTTCCTGATTTGGAAATAGACTCATTTTGCTTCTCCTATCATCGATGTCCACTATTTGACATGGAACAGTTCTCTCGTCAGATGATGGTCCTCTGGAGACTCCACTACATCCTTATCCACCTCCACCTTCACTGACTCCTGCCACTTCAGCTGTTGGACTGAGTTTATACACACCTGTGGCGATTGGACCATGGCCATTCACAACCCCAACAGCTGGTTCCTCCACAGCAATAACACCAATCACTTGTTCTCACAATCCTCTTTCTCCATTCTCTCCACTGATTGAGAGCTCTCCAGAGCACCCACCTCACACCCTGAAACACTAGAGCCAGAGCTGATACCTCCACTTTCTAGTGACAGCCTGATGTACATGAGTCCTATCATTGGCATGAAGGAACAACAAAAAGCAAAAGCATATGAAAAAGGGCAGAAGAAGCAAAAGGCTACACTTGCAAGTCAGGCACTGTCTGCAGAAGAGAGGAAGCACACTGTTTTTGATGGAGTTCTCTGTGATCTTGGGGATAACAGACTGACATTTGGCAATCTAATGCTCTATGTCTTCAATCAAATCTACAAGCAGAAGGAAATACAATGGAATGGCTTTTTTTTAGAAAGTGGGGCCTCACAACCAGTATTCTCAGGTTTTAGGTCTTGCCTGAAAACAGCAAGACTGCATGTGAAGTAACTGAGTGGGCAGGGGATTTTGTCACAAATTTAGCACAGGATGATGCTCAGGATATCACTTCCTCAAAACATCTGCAGACTGGCAACATAGCTGTCAATGGGGAATATGTCAATTCATTCAGCATCACAAAACTTCACATGTATCTGCAGCAGCATGCAAAGACAGCTATGAAGGTTTTCACTGCCTTTGCAACATTGGCTCACACCTCATGCCAAGACTTACCATCCCAGATTTTGAAGCAAGCAACAGTAATGTACTTCCTCCCTTTTGTCTTGACTTACTCTTCTATTTTCTTCGTCCACATATGGACTTGACTTATTGTTATGTCCATGGGTCATATGACTTAATCCTACTTTCAGCTATACAATAAACATACTTACTATAAAAACCTTGTATTTACTTCCATATACTTTAGCTGTAAAATTAATGTTGTTCCATGCTTCCTCTCATGGACTGAGCGTTCCTTCTTCATTCTGCCCTTAGCTCCACTCCAGAGTCAGGCTTACTTCCCATCATTGTACTTTGCTTCCAGACCACTCCCGGTCACTTCCGATCTGCATCTGGTCCACTTTTCCCTTCATTCCTTGTACAAGTCCCAGACTTTGTCCCTTCACCTTCGCTACGCCTCTCATTCGTCTCCCTTGGTCCCGGCCTTGGTCCAGCCTCATCCAGTCCTTTCCAGTCCAGTTACCAGCTGTTTACCAGCTTACATCAGTGCTACCTCTGGCCCCTCATTCCTCAGTTTCTTCATCTTTCTGACCTGTCCTCCCTTCATCTGACATACTCCCTGGCTTCAGTGTCACCGGTATTCCTGTCAGCCAGCTCCGGCTGCATTGGATCACCATTAGATGCTCCAGCTCTGGTTTGACATTTGACACCCTTTTACTTCTGTGCTCTCATTTGGCAATTAGCCCAGTCAGTTGCTCACCCTGCTGAGTGTGGTGTTGTGAGAACTGCTGATTTCCTATATCCGGCCCCAGCCCCAGCATCCAGTTGCCTTCCGGTCCTGGTTTTGGATTCCTTTTCCCCTTCTGGCTCAGCATATAACAGGGGTCTGAAGCATGGCAGTAGACCTCAGAAGTCCAGGCAAGGGTAGAAAAAAGAGGTATTTTCTGCAATCCCTGACATTTTGACTCAGAACTCATTAGAGCTCAACAAGATTGAATAGTTAAGTAAAATAAATAATATGCATGCCATCAGTGCATAACAAGTACCCTTGGAACTCTTTCAAAAAAATATTAAGACATGGATTTGGCAGATTTCCTTCTCCAGTTTTCTCTGTTCTGATTTCTAGCATCTGGTAAAACTACTGCTACACTAAGTGGACAAAATGATTGACCGATGGCTTTTTGACCATTTCCATACAACCAAGGCACAATTTGACCCCAAATAAGATGCCTCAGTGTTGAGATAGTTGAGGCCCACATTTCTAGCACCATGACGATATCAAAACATTTTGATGCACTATCAAAATAATCCAGATACAGAAATTCATGATTTCTGGCTCCCTCGGTAAATTTTTTCAGACCAATCTAAATCACTCAAATTGTAGCATAAGATGTGCCATTGTGTTTCACACTTTGATTGATGCAAAAATATTCAGGCAATAATGTACTACAGCGGCCGCAAAATGGGCAAAATGAGCCAAAATGGCATCAAAACAGCAAAATATGGCCAAAATGCCCATTTTGCAGCTGCTGAAGCACATTATCCCCTGTATATTTTTACATGGTTGAAGTTGGGGACGTCATTGGCATATGCTGTACTATAATTTGAGCAATTTTGAGTCACCCCCCAAAAATATATTGAGTGAGCCAGAAAATGCGATCCGTGTTTGGTCTATTTTGATAGCACGTCAGAGTATTTTGATCTCATCAATGTGGTAGGAATTTCGGCCTCAACTGTCTTAATAATGTAGCATCTTAGTTTGAGTCAGAATTCGCAGTGATTAGCCGAAAATGATGAAAAACCCATCGGTCAATCATTTTGTCCACTTAGTGTAGATACACGATAATGAGATTTGATGTACAATAAAATTGATCTTCCAACTATAGTAGCAGCTTTCTACTGCTTGAACAGCTAATTTAAATGTATGTAGTAGAAGTCCCTGCTATAGCCCTCCATCATGATCAGCCACAAGTTACCACCAAAATGATACACATAGAACTGCAATAGCACAAGTACAAGAGTTTTGAGGAGCCAATGGATATGAGATGGTTGAAGTGTGTGCTAGCAAGGTGAAGGACAGCAAAAGAGCACAGGCCAGGAAAGTAGATTGAGCATGATAGGAAGAGGAAGGGCAGTACAATGCTCACATCACCAACATACTTATCTCAACTTGTCAGTGTTGATGCACCATGTGCATAGCAAAAGGCATGGTCATGCACTGACAAAAACAATGTGGAGGTGTCGCAAAAGTCCTTTCTGGGAGATAACTCGGGATAGGCAACTATAAGCTGGGATAAGCCTGTAAGATTTTTAGGGGGTCTATAAAGTTCAAAATGGCGCTATCCTCGGTTATAAGTACTTATGGAAATTATAGCACTTATAAGCTCTTAAGACCGGTTATTGGAGTTTATAACTCCCTATAGTCAACCCTCCTTGCTGAGAACCATTACAGCGAATTTTTCCTGCTTATTCAATGTATTCATGGCAGATGCGATGAGAGAAGTGATTATTTAATTCTACCATACGATACATCAAGGTCATATATATGGGTACGCTACCAGAAATGCTGTCATTGGGCATCGATAGGTGTACGTACCTTTGCCACTGGGGAGCCAGTGATGTATTGGATGGGTAGGTGACCCTAAGGACATGAAAGTGTGGAGTTGAGGCAAGCAGCAGATGGGCGACCGAAAAAAAGAGAAAGGGAGATAAGAAGGTTCACCAGACTAGTTTCTGGCGCATGGCAGCGAGCGCAGGGAAAAGGGTCGGCAGGAGTGATTGTTCCTGCAACAGAGTCAGACAGCCGCCAGAAAGCTGGAAAGTGGTGATGCACCAGTACATGCAGCGACAGATTCGGGAGTTGTACAGCACAACCGAGAAGGCAGGATGGCGAGATGATGGTTGAAAAGCAAGAGAGGTGGAGTCACAGAGTCACATTGGGGTGATTTATATCTATTGTGGTAACATGACATCACCTTACTCCACAGGCTTGACACTTCAGCTGTCCTCATGACTCCACGATGCTAATCATGGTTCCTCCTGTGCTGCGTGGTTGCCCGCACTTGATGCACGTCTGCCTCACACTTTCCAAAAACCCATCTTGGTCACATTAATGGTGAGTGCAGAGCAGCCACTGGGCCGCGTTGCGTATTCGCTCCAGATTTACGTTCCTCATGCCTCTTTCATGATTCCTCGCCTCGCATCTGGTAACAGGACATGGGACTACCGTGCACGCCTCTTGAATTTATAGAGGGATGTGGATACTAACAATAGTTTGATTACATTTTCACTTTCTTAAACTACAAATGGATAGATTTCCTTTGGTTTGGATTATTATTCTTGTTGTCCTCATCGGTGGGCGCCCTCGTACATCGCACCTTCACCAGATATTGCTTGGAAGGCAGGACAGTTATATTCCCTTATAAGTCCTTACATTAAGTTGTATATAACTCTGCTGTAACCCACCTATAAGCCTGTAACCCTTCGTAATCCCTTATAACCTTTCGGGTCCTTTTGCGACAGGTGGAGCTGGACACCAACAAAAATGGTGTATGGGTGGGGTTGCATGCCAACAATAACAAAGTACAGGCATTGTGGCAGCTGGACAAAGGTGATGCACAGGTGAGGTATTGTGCCCAGTCACTGCCAATAAATGCACAGTGTATAACATACCACAGTCCCAGTGAGCAGTGCCAAACAGGACATGGGATAGGTGGGGGTGGGCAGCTGCATGACACCAGCAGTGGGCAGGACAAATGACAGCATGGCAGCAAGCATCAGCCCAGCATGGCTCTGTCTCATCACATAGGTGCAACTGATTGTTCAGGCTTCCACAGCTTCATCATGCTGGTACTTGGCTCAGACCAGACAGCATCTGCAGCTGAGTTGCAGCTTATAACAACAAAATTTTCATCCATGCTACATAAATATGTTTGCAAAAGTGAAAATACACAAGGAGTATTCTGAAATAACACTGGGTGACTTTCCATAAGATTAGATTTATGCTGGGGAATATTTTCGGTCATTTTGCCAAGATGCCGGGACAGCTGTCAGGACCCCATCAGGCTCAGATCTCACTTGGAATATTTTTGACCCTCTTTCAAACCTTAATCAATTTGTATTCTAGAGGGGGGGTCCCTACCCCTCTTCAGAATATCTTACTCTTGAATAAACAGATTCGTACTGTTCTCGTCCATTCGCGTTGCCGCTTTGGGCTGCGTGTCACTGATGTCACAGACGTCACTTATCTGCCTTCTGCCTCGTTGTACCACAGCACAAATGACCCTCACCTATTGGCTCACGGCAACGACGGCAATGACAGCAGCGACGGCAATGATGGCTATCATGGCTCCCTCGATTCCTCCCCGTTTCACCCTGGATATCTGCTACAAAATCCCCGGTGTCGCTGAGACCGCCCCACTTTGGAAATGGATCCAATTACTACCCACCAAGAAAGTCAAAAGGATGGACTAAGCTGGAGGGGCTGCACAGTACCTCTTTGCTGCTGCTTTAAACTGGCATCCGTAGCGACGCACCCATTAACAAAACTCCAATTTGTCTGCACCCGACTGCGTCCTGCTACGGCTGAACCTGGGTGTTCCTCGTCAGCTGAGGGATATAAAGGCCTATCAGGCTTTGATGTTTCTTCGTTCGAGGTCTGCTCCTCGTTCTTCACATTCCTTTTGTCCTCATCTCTTTATTTCAATGTCATCAGATCCCACCCTTCCTCCATTCACCCAGAACGGCCCTCCTGCGTCCATGCAAACTGGCCCTCCGCCTCCCAGTCATCTACGACTGCCGCTGATTTCCCCGGCATTCGCTATGACGCTAGTGGGAGACCATGGTTCCGTGGTCCCGACGGCACCTGGATTGGGAGTAATCATTTTGTATGTCATTCTCAACTTTTGGCTTGCGGCGCTTTTTGTTGACACCTACCAGCAGCCCAACCCACACCCGTCTCAACAGGCCCCTGTCCCTTCGCAATCGGACATGTCTGCCCAGTCTGCTGCCCAGGTGCAAACACTTGATAATTGCGTGGTTCTTAAATTTTTAACCAATCCTTCGTAGTTCAACTTTGCGCCTCAGCAGCAATCAGATATATTCACCCAGTCCTCTGCGCAGGTATGAGCACTCCATGGTGGTGTCGCTCCTGTCTTTGATTGACTTCCGTACTAGCAATTCAACTTCCCGCCCGGCTTTGGCTCTTCGACTTCCACAAGTCGCTACACCCTCCTGCCCCTCCCTGATGACGACAACCTCGATCTTTCGGATCCAGCGAACATTGCTAAGGCAAAACTCAAGCCTGCCACCAAGGTCGGAGGCGTTCGTCAGAAAGACCACAAGGACAAGGGCAAAAAGCGCCAGTACTCCTCGGACTCGGACAACAACAGCGAGGCTGAGCACCCTGCCAAACGTGGCCGGCGCAAGGGGTCGCAAAACTGGTCCAAGAACGACATGGGAAAGCTTCTGGATCTTGTTCAGAAGCATCTTCCTCTCGGTCAGAAGGGTTGGAAGTTGGTTACAGAGAGTTTTTGCAAGTGGGCTGAGAAGTCGGGTCGTCCGCAGCGTGATGGGAAAGCTATCGAGGCCAAATACAAGCTGGTGCATATGCTATAATGTCATTGCAATTTTATATCTAATCGTCAACAGCTTCTCAAGACCAAGAAGCCCACCGGTGACGCCCACTGCCCCCCAGAAATCAAACGTGCCCACCACATCGATGGCCTGATCAATGAGAAAGCCGATACCCGTGAGATCAGCGACAACTCCAACATTGGTGATGGTGCTGGTGATGCGTCGGATGATAGCGTCGAGATCATCAGCCGTTCTACTGTGCGCACCGCCATTGCCCGCCGTGCCGCCACTCCTCCTCTTCGTCAGAACTCGCGGATGAATGCCCCCCGAGCTTGTCAACAAGCTCTCCCAGGCCTTCGAGCCTGCCATTCTCAAATCCCGCGACAACGAGCGCTCCCTCCGCTCCTTCCAAACCACGCAGTTCCTTGCGCTCACTCAGCAATTCCGCGATGCGCAGGCTGCTAATGAAAGCCTGCGCAACGAACTCACCATTGTGCAACGTGCGCGCGACCGAGCAGAACTGAAGCTTGAACTGTACCAGCCTGATCCCTTTGCTGGCTTCAGTACCAATGGTCCCCGCAGCCGTGCGAAGTACATTGCGGACGAGTACCCAGAGCTTGTTCGAGAGGGTGGCAAGATTCGTTGTGAGAGTTTATCCTGATGGGGGGCCGATGTACTCAATGGTTCACAGACAGCGAGGATTCCAAGAAGGAGAACTGGGAGCCCAGCTCGTCTTCCTCGGGCCGCCTGTCTTCTCTTTCCAACCTTGCCTCGTCATTGTCGTCCTTACCTGGCTCTTTGCAGCCGGCCATGTTCGTTGCCGACCGCCAGCAGCCAATCAACCCTGCTTCAAACCTTAGGTCTTCAGCTGTCGATGCTGGTCCTTCAGATGTTTCCAAGTAGAATGGTGAAGTTGCTCGATATCTGAACACTCTTCTTATTTTTTGAACTCTTTACTTACACTCTCCCTTGATTACCACTAATTTACACTCTCTTGGACTTTGTTACATCGTCCTACACTCCTTCACGTTGAACAATCTATATCGTCTACTACAACATACTGTGATATGTAGTCAATCAACTAGTTGGCTCCTAAACTGCAATATTGTGAAAGCGTGCAACACAATCTGAGCGCCGTTGGTCTCCGAACATCATAGTTTCGAAGTTCGACCAGACTTCCTCATCTTCGCGGGTTTGTTTCCACAATGGCATGTAGACGGGGCGAATTTGGTTCATGCCAACCAACCATGCGTGCAAGTTGTTCAGACAAAGGCAGATTTCTATCAGATCTCCCCGCTCGCGTTGTCTGCCAATCTTCAGTGGGATTCGGAGGCATCCAAATGATCCCTGCAATCCACGCATTCCCCACTCTGCCGTTTGCCGATATGAAAGCAGCTCGCAATCAAATGCAACACGCTCTTCAATTTCGGCAATTGTTCCCTACATGCGTTGGCCGGTTTTAATTGGCACCCGGATTTTGCCCTCAATCTGCTGTGCTCCCCTCGGAAACGCTGTATCTGCGACAAGATAGAAACCATCCGGTGTTCATGTTCAAAGTTTTTCGTAGATAGGCTGTGCAACGTGAGAGTCATGCCAACTCCCCGGTGCATGGACCTTGGCAGCAATCACAGTCGTTTTAAGCACTGTAGTACGGCCTTCATACAAATGCGAACTCACCTAAAGGTGCAAATGCAATGACATTGTTGATGTAATGCTTGGAAAGCCAGCCATTGAAAGTGGCGTTCTCTATTTCCGGATTGTCTGATGTCTGGCAAAGCAGCTTCAGTCCGTCGATGCTTGCGAAGGCCCCCATCAAACGGGGATGGCGCACAACAATCAAATTATTGTATTCAGAGAATTCATCGTAGTGGTCAGGCCACTGGATGCGAGCTTCAGGCATCTGCCAAAGGATGCAGAGAAGAAGATTGAGCCCAAATGTGATGTAGTGGGAGACCGTGCTCGGGATTAGGGCAAAGATCTGTTGGAGACTGATTTTGTGCATTGTCGAGTTGAGGTAATGAAGGAGCAATCCCAGGGTTCCTGACGCGTCAAGGGATCGTGCACCTGGACGTGTTGCTCCTGTATTGGGGGCATCGGCATGGGGAATAGGTGTGGTATTCCACACAATGCTGAAACCGGCATCCAAGATCGTGTTGAATGTCGCGACATCAAAGCCCATTGTTGTGATGTAGGCTCGGTCACTGCAACTTCTATGGAGGATCTGCCATGCAGTGGCTCCCCGAGGATTTCGGGCCAATTGAGGGCGACACAGGTACAATCGGCTCAGTTTTCGCCGCTCCGTGCGCAGCCTATGTACCTCGATGGTCCCGAGTACCATCACTGCCATTGCAGTTCCTGCCATGAGCGGTCCATCATCTATTTCGTCCTCTCCTCGATGTCTTCAAGTTGATGGTAGAGTATTGACACGTCGAGATCCATTGTTGACAAAGGCAGACGCACTGAAAGAAATGAGACGCGTTGATTGTTGATGTTTAGACAGCATCAACAAGGAAATATATATCTGAATGAGATCTATTCTCAGCTATTCGTTATGGGAAGCCTAAGCTATTAGATTATTGGTATAGATCATTGTGCCGGCATCGCTGGCACCCCTCAGATATTCCCTGGAAAATCTCTAATCTTATGGAAAGTCACACACTGTTCATTTACTGTATCTAAGTACATTCCAGCTAGTACAGTGGTGGCCAAAAATAATGCCTGCCCCTGTGTGGGCTCCTTTGTTGGTCGAATTGCTTCAAATAAAATTGTAGCACAAACGTTGGATAATTTGAAGCCTATATTCACCACTTTAACGATATCTCACCTATCTCAGTTTCCCACAATAAATTAAATCGTGATTTTTCCACAAATTGACTTTGTGGATATGCATGATATCAAAAAATGGTCTTGAGGGCATGAAAGTACTTGAAAAATAGATCATGTTCACCTTTTGTTCCACTCAAATTGATTGGCATTTGGGTTCACAATGTGGCTCTCAAGTCAGCCACTTTGAGCAAAAATGACCCAAAAATGCCCAAAAAAGCTAAAAATGAGCAACTTGTATCGGCCGTCACAAACTCAAATGCCCATCAATTCCAGCGAACTAAATATGAATATAGTCTATTTCCCAAGTACTTTCATCCTACTATGACAGTTTTTCAATATCTTGGGTATCCACAAAGTCAATTTTTCAGAAAACCCTGGATTATTTTTTTCATGGCACACTGGAACAGGCAATGTATGGGTTAAACGGTGGATAAACTCCTAAAATCACTCAAAGATCATACCAGTATTTTATTTGAAGTAATTTGACTGACAACTGAGCCCACACAGGGGTGGGCATTATTTTTGGCCACCACTGTACTTTGTAAACTAAAACCTTAAATCTAACAAAGGCCTTTGTCGACTGTGACATCAGGGCGCAGACTGCATGTGTTTAAGACACTAGCCTTTTGCATGCTTTGATCTACACCTCTAGTGTGTATGTGGGCTACTGTTCCAAAGCATGAGAGCCAAAGCTGTAAGGAGTTAATCCCAGAAGAGGAGCAGAGGGAAAGCAAGATAAGAATGGATATATGTTAGTTTCAGAACTTTTTTGATTGTAAAGTGGAAAATTGAAGATGAAATGAGAAGACTTGAATAACTATTTGCATCAGCTACATAACACTAACATCTTCTGTTCTATAATGGTCATTCCTTTTAAAAGGACCTAAATAATTACCATTTGAGGCAAGTGTTTTCCTGCCTTTTTCAGATTGTTTAGTTGCAATATACTGGCATTATACGGAGTCCATATATGGTAGCCATCAGACCTCCGTATATCACCAGTATATTCTCAGGATATTAGCTAATATACAGAGTATATACAGGCCCTGTATGTTGCCAGTGTTTTCTAGGGATATATCAAATATACTGACTATACACAGGGTCTGTATATTGTGAGGATATTCTCAGTATATTTCATATATTCTGAGCATATACTGGCAATATACAGGCCCATTATATCGCACCTTGTCCCCAGTGTGTGGACCCCATGGCCGGTAGTGCTGCAACTGCCGCCTGGAAGATGATGAGTCTGCCAATGTGGATGCCATCTTGGCATTCAGCCTCTGCTGCACAATTGCCGCTGAGTTTGGCCATGGTGCGGCCACAGGGGGTAGCAGGTGGCTCCCCACGTAGTTCGAGATGAACTGCTCAGGGATTTTAGGGCTCAGTGGAATGTCCATAGGGAGATTCAGTGGTGAGCCCAACAGGCTTGACTTGCACATGTGGAATGTTGTCGCAGACGGGATCAGCAGTACAGGCACCACACTGCTGTTAGCAGTCAGTTGGTCTGCAACTTCCACTTCAAGATGGACTTACGTACACTATTGTAGTGCTCCTTCCCTGACATGGGGGGCTAGAGTTCTGGGGTATTGGGGAGGTATTTGGGGGCGTGGGTGAAGAGTGGGCTGCCAGGCAGGCAAGGATGGTGGTCTTGAGGGTGGGTGGCTCACAAAAGATGACACCAGCGGCATACATGCAGGCAGTACCATAATGGACATAGGATACAGCAATTGCTGATCCCAAACAAGACCATTGTTCATTGCGTGCCATGGTGGGCCCACTTTTTGCGGCGATGATGGGGTGTCTCTTGTTGACTGCAGCATCAGCAGTGGCACAGTCATGTTCAAGTGAATGCTCACTTGCAACTGCATGCTCATATGGGACTGTCCAATGGACAGTGGATGGGGTGACTGGGATGTTGTGGGAGTTGAAGGAACTGCTCCGATGGCAGACAGCGGGAAGACACATGCCATGATGGAGGCATTCTCTCATGGTGCATGTGCTGGGTGAATGAGGCACCAGCTTCACCACCAGTTGCATGGAGGTACATGATTCTACCTTATTGGGGTTCTACCAGCAATAAGGAAATAGCAAGCAACAGCGGCACCCTTGTTGGGGGCTTTGGGCTGAGAAAGAGGAAAATGAGCCTTCTGAGAAGAGAACTCAGCGACATATTTGTAATGGCCCAAATTCTGCAAGACAACCAAAGTGCCCCACCACATTGAGTGATCTCCTCCAGACCATCTGACTTCAAGTCACACCCCATTGTGCCACTCAAGTCAACACTCACCTAGTGGGATTTGGTTTCATTGTATGTAACCATAGTCTCTAGCACTCCAGAGATGGGCAGCCGCTCCGGACAAGTCATGTGGCTGAGGGTGTTGAATGCTAACAAGAATGAGCACAAGGAGCAGACAAACTTGAAGGGGCAGCACTTGATCAGACCTTTGATGCAGTGGCTGTGTTGTCAGCACTGACGGTCCAAAGATTCATCCTGAGCTATTCCTGCTCAGATTTAGCCCAAATCCTTTGAGGATGGGGATCCTAGACTCACCTAATATGCAAGGATGAAGTATGGAGGTATTCTGAGAAATGAGAAAACAAAAAAAAAGTTTTGAAAAGAAAAAAAAGTTTTTTTTTTTTTGGAAATCATTTTTGCAACATTGGGAACATCATACTGGTTGAGCATTTTGAGTTTTTCAGTGAAAAAAATGGTGAAAAACATCATGCATTTTTCAGACATTTTTACCAAAAAAAAGTGTGAAAACTTTAAAACTCTTTCACTACTTTTTAGCTCTGAGGTGAAAAATTTTTCACACACTTTTTTGGTAAAAAATGCCTGGAAAATGTATAATATTTTTCACTACTTTTTTTGCTGAAAAATTTGAAATGCTCAACCAGTGCAAGTGGAAATGATGAAAAAGGCACTAAATTTGACATTTTTGTGGCCATATATATATATATATATTGGCTAACTGGCCATGGCCTGCCATATTAGACCTTACAGGAGCCACTGGGAGCCACCCAGTAGCTGATTGGGCATGTGGTAGCTGGTGGCTGTGGCTCCTCCAGTGGCTAAATTTAGTGCATTGCAGGATGGCACTTAAGTCCATTTATGTTTCTTTATCACTGTATTTGATACCAATTTGCATTATGCCTGCATGAAGAAGGCAGCCCAGCTAAGCTTTCCTTCCGTTCATCAAAAGTGGCTTGATTAAGGCAGTAACACACAGTCTGGGCATCAGGATGACTTTACCTGCTATAGCAAGAGCCATAGAGTAATGGTCTGTTCCAACATCACATATGAAATCAATGTACCAGCTACCAGCTACTGCATGCCTGATCAGCCACTGGGTGGCTCCCAGTGGCTCCCACAAGGTCTCTATTACAATATATGTACAGTCTTTACATGCCAAATTGACCTGACTTAAATTGAATTTGCCTGCATCAAACTGATTAGAATTGAGGCGTCAATATCAGGAGCCACTCAATGGATTGCCCCACCATTGGGGAATTATTGAGTCATCATCACTCACACTGTTTGAGGACTTTAGGTGAGGTTCAGGAAAGACTGCCTGAATGATAAATCAAAAGTGAAGTTTTTTAAGAACCTTCAGACAGATGAAAGTGGTCACTTTTATGAAGGTAATGAGTTGTTGGTTGAGAAAATCTAGAAAAAGAAGTTCCACTTCTACAATTCCCTTTTGTTCAAACTCAATGGAAAGGCCATGGGTTGAAAACAGCAGAAATTTTTACAGAGGACACATGTATCTTAAAGGTAGGTAACCATATAAGTTAACTACCTGAGGATATGGTTGAGTTTGGAAGATAATATCAAACCCCAACATGGATGTATGGCACCCAGTGGAAAAATGATTTCTCCCTCCCAGACTCCCCTTGAAGCTTTCTAACAGCCAGATGTAATGCCTTGGCTGCCTGGGTTGGATCTGGTGGTGATGTCTTGAAGAGATGCTCATAAACGTCACTTGCAACTTGTGGTGCATCATTATCCATGATTGTCCACATTGTTGCAATCACTCCTCGATATCCTGCTAGCAGCATTCCAGCTGCAAGGTGAACTGATTCCTCCTGTAACTTCTTGGCACCAGTGGCTGTCTGACAAGCAGAGAGGAATGCAAAATTGGCATGTGGAAGTGAGAGGTTGATAATATTGGAAAGTGTGAGGTGTTCACTTCCAGCAAGGAGAAGTGCACTCTTGGTGGGATCAGAGGCATCTTGTACACCATGGCATGCAAAATGTACCCAGCTGGAATCTTTCATTCCTGCCTGAATACTTTCCACTGTTGCCATATTTCCCTCCAATCGCAGCACAGGAAGTTTTCCCTTTGCATGGAGCTCTATATGATTAAGTTCTTCTTGAGTTCCAGGAATGTAAGCCTGTCCAAATGCTGATGGCTGTGCCACAACAAGAATCTGTTTCTCCTTTTCAGGTTTTGAATGTGGGCGAAAGCATTCAATTAGGGCAGTCAATGATGGTGTATAAGAAGAAATTACAAAGTCAGATAGCTTTGAACCAAAGATGTCATCTTTTCCATAGAGACCAGCAGCATGGATGGGAAGAAATGTGAAAGCACCTGTTGGACACCACCAGATTCGATGAAGCCCATCTTTTCTTGGAGTCTGAAATTAAGGTTGAATGTTGAGGTCTATGTGTAATTAATGTGAAAACACTTACTGTAATTCCAATAGCATCCAGCACAGGCTTAACCAATCGCACCCAAAGCTCAGAGAGAATGTTTGCAAACTCATCCTCAGGAAGTAAAGTTCCTTCCTGCTTTCCTGACAGTCTATCATGGCGCCCACCATTGGGTACAAGTGTTTCAAAGGACTGTGCAAGGGTCTCCACATGTTCTACAGAGAAATCAGTAAGTGGAACATGCATAACTTCATTGCTGTTGCTAGTCCAGAGTATAAGAGCATCACAGTGAGTACTGCCATGGTTTACAAGCACAACTGGCCCCTCCCTTGTAGCAGGAAAAAGCTCAAAGATGTTCTTAGGGAGCAAAAACTGCTTGAAACCTTCCAACTCTCGAATCTCCTTCAGAAGCTTGGCTTGGTTATGGGCATTTTCATGAGCCTTGTGTGCAATGGCTTGCAGAGATTTTTGTTGCTCAGAATCATAGAAGTCTGACTCATTGCTCTGAACTCCTGTTCTTTCCAATTGGGTAGAAAGATATGTAAGCTCATCAGCAAGCCTTGGATATTTCTGCTTAAGAATATCCACAGGTCTACGCAGGTTGAGCACCTGCCCCCAGGTAATGGAACGCCCCTGTTCTAACCATTCCACTGCTTTTCCAGGTTGACCAGCTGCAATGACAGTGGCTGCAGCATCTCACAACTGAACCTGCCTTCATAATCTGGTGATGCCTGTCTGTGATAGATAGCCCAAGCCATGCTAGTTCTGGAAGAATATTCATGGCTGTATGATAAGCATTCAGGAGGGATGAATCTTGTCTGATGCTAGCCAGGTGTGCCCAACCTGAAGCAGTATCAAATCGGATGTCAGCTGGGCCTGTGGAAGAACATGCAGCTGCAGTATACTGGAGAATTGCCTGTTTAAGGTCACTTGGATCCCCCAGTTGTTGAAAACGGTGGAAAAAGGCAATGCCAAGACTCTTCAACCCTCTTAGCCTATCAGGATGGCCATAGGGACTCAAGTGAACAGCTGCCTCATGTATTTCTAGGGCCCTGGTAAGGTCACCAAGTTCACCCATTTGCTCAAAGCAACTGATTAGAGAATTGCCAAGGTTGGTCAATATCATTGGCTTTGCAGGGTGCCCATCTGGAGTCAACCTGACAGCATCTTCTTGCACTGAGAGTGATCTGTTTAAGTCACCCTGCTCACCCAGTTTCTCAAAGCGGGTAACCAGGGAATTGCTGAGAGTGTTCAGTCTCAATGGCCTGAGATGATGTTCATCTGGAGTCAATCTGAGAGCCTTTTCTTGCATTGACACAGCCCTATCAATGTCCTTTAAATCACCAAGTCGCTTAAAGCGGTGTAAGAGGGAGTTGCCAAGAGTAATTAGCCTTGTTGGCATGCTTTGATGCTGATCAGAAGTCAATCTGAGTGCATCTTCTTGTACCAATATAGAGTGATTTAGGTCTCCAAGGTCACCAAGCTGTTTAAAGCGGTTGAGAAGAGAACCAGCAAGATTGTTCAACTGCATTGGTTTTTCAGGATGACTATCTGGAGTTATCTGAACAGCATCTATCTGCATTGACACAGACTTGTTGAGGTCAGTGAGGTCGCCAAGTTGCTCAAAACGATGACCAAGTAAGGCACTAAGCCTGTTCATCATGGACTGCTTATCAGGGTGCCCCTCTGGAGTCAGCCTGATAGCATCTTCTTGTAATGACACTGACTTGTTGATATCATCAAGAACACCTAGTTGGTTGAAGCGGGCAAGGAGAGAAATGCTGAGATTGCTCAATCTCAATGGCTTGCTAGGGTGTCCATCTGGAGTTAGCCTGACAGCCTCTTCACTATTTGACACAGATTTGGTAAGGTCCCCAAGATCCCTGGAATATCTGAAGTGGATGATCAGAGCTGTTGCAAGACTGTCTAACCTTGTTGCCCTTTGGATATGTCTCTTAGGGGTCAGGTGAAGAGCTTTTTCTGTCAGTAACATAGACTTGTTGAGGTCTTCAAAGTCTCCAAGCTGCTCAAACCGGGCACGCAGGGGAATGGCAAGATTATTCAATCTTAGTGCCTTGTCAGGGTGGTTATCTGCAGTGAGGTCAACAGCAGTTTCTGCCCTCATTGTACACTTCTTAAGGTCAATGAGGTCTCCCAGTTGTGTAAAGCGTGTGTATAACATTCCCCCAAGGTTGTCCTGGTAGCTGGCTTCCATAGGCTTGCATTCTACAGCATCCTCACATGCACAGACAGCCTGGTTCAAGTTGTCCATGATATGATATAGCTTCCACTGCTCCAAACAGATTTTGCCAAGTGTATCCAGGTATGAGCCTCGATGGGTATTGGTAGTGGAGAGGAACAGAATCTTCTCATGCATCATCCAAAGCTCTTGGAAATCCAACTGAATTCCCTTTTTGCTATTGCCCCACATATCCAGTAGATTATTTGCAATTGTATAAGTGTCAAGGCCAGTAACTGTGGAGGAATCAGTATACAATCTGATGCCTTCAAACAATCATACCTTGATTTCCTTGACTACTAAAATCAGGTGATTGCAGGGTAGATGACACAACAATGGAGAAAGTAGCTTCCAATTTAAGGGAAGGGCTGATCAGGTTTAATTTCACAAGTTCCAGGCACAAAGCTGTAATATATCTCCACCATAATCAGTAGAACTTTGACACTGGTGTGGATTACATACAAATTTTCTGTTTCCCAGACACCAGAGCTTTGTCTCTCTCAATCTCAGCAGATCCAAGAAGTCGAGTACCTTTTGTTTGGCTGTGCCTCAAAATTGCTAACAGAAAGACAGAAGCATGCAGAGGTCTGAAAGGGGGAAATTAGGCTCACAGCTTGTTTGGGAGGATTGGAAGCTCACAGCTGGCAGTCAATAATGATCTTGCAACAATTATCAGATGTATCTGAGCTCGACACTGTTTGCACAAATATATATCCGTCCAGTATGATCTGGGCTACCAGTTGCATGTCTGATGGAAGTTCATCATGCGGTGTAGAGAATGTGAGAATAATATCTGTTGAAGGGAATTGAATACTTCAATTCATCTTGCATAGGAAGACAAGTACCATGGAGGCGGAGGCTAGACAATTCTATTAGTGCTTGGCTATGCAGGTCACATAAACCTACATTTCAGGCATGTTGATTGAAAGGGTAGTAAAGTTCCAGGTTGGAACTTCCAGTGCTTTATATACAGGCATCTGACACTATTGGTACCACGCAGACAACGGAGCTTATAAAGATCTGTCAAGATTTCCGTCAGACGGTTGCCGAGCATATCTATAAAAAGACATTTCGCTTTTCACACCGGGATTAAGTAAATTTCGGCCCGTCTTATATTGATGGAAATGCAAAAAATCAGATGGCAAATCAAATGAGCTGAAATGCCGGTCGAAATATGAAGGATAAGTGCGTCTGAAATTACCTCCGAGGTTTCTCCCATTCGCTCGGCATTTCCCGTGCCAATAGGAGAATCCTGGGAGATAATTTCAGACACATTTATTTTTTTTGTTTCGGCCGGCATTTCAGCTCACCTGATTCATCATATGATTTTTTGCATTTCCAGCAATATAAGACAAGCCGAAATTTGATTAATCCCGGTGTGATTGGTACCATGGAGACAACGGAGCTTATGAAAATCTGTCAAGATTTCTGTCAGATGGTTGTCGACATCGGGGTTTATACAATCTTCTAGTACATATGAGCATGTGCGCGCGCGTGCAAGACATCAAGAGATCGTGAAGCCAAGTAATGAAAATGGTAATTATTGGCTCAATCAAGGATTTCTTTGAAGGAAATCTAAATTGCTCAGATTGTAGCCTGAGATGTGTAGATGGGTTTATCAAGTCGAATGATGCAAAAATATACAGGCTATAACTTGCTATCGTCACTTTGCACACTAGAGTCTCAACTCGTGGACATGATTCTCCGATCCGTTCATGCTGGTTTTTTCAATTGTCCAATCGGCATTTCTCTGTCTATTTTGACAGTCTTTGCAATGAAGGGAATGGGGTACATAGAGTGGCCAAAATGCATATCCTCGAAGTTACATGCGAGAAAGAACTGACCATGGGCTGGTTCTGAGTCACCACACCATACCCAGTCCTTCGAAAAAAAAGAGGCCCTTCAAGAAGGACATTAAATTTATTTCCATTAACCATCGCGAGCCGGATTAGCGCACGGTTAGGACATATTCTGGGATCTAAGAAAGATATAGTTTGGAGAGGATCAGCGAACCCCAAGGCGTTCTTTACAGTTACGGTTACGCTACGGCTCTATCTCAATTTTGATGGGGACTGAATGAGCTAGGCTGTGGGATGGACCTAAGCGCTTCGCGCAACTCCAAAGAGTGAAAGAAATGTTGGTCAGCTGTACACAATATCACCTACCCCTACTACACGCCACTCAATGGCCGTAGACACAGCTTACGGTTACTTGCGTGCCCGTAACCGTGACCGTATCGTATAACCCCAAAACCCGACTCGTAAAGGCCCGTAATGTATACGACCATACCGTACACGGTACGGTGGGATCCCTATGATACTTTCTCGCTGCTTGGAAGAGAAGGCTCCGGATTCAAGCAATAGTGGTGCAAGCGACGCATATTTCCAAGCGATAATGCACTACCGACTGCAAGACCTCACCTGCCTTTGTTTTGGTCTTTTCCAGGCCAATCATAAAACGCGATCACGTTGGAAACCCACGCGTAGTACCGAAAAACAGATTGAACTTATAGGGTCCCAGCTCTTTTTCAAAGCGCTAGTCGACATTATACTCGTTGGGCCGAACCGTGCGGTACCAAAACGTTAAGGCCGCGCAGGTAGATACCGCTGCAGCATACTAAAAGGAACATATCACAAAGCAGTTGCGCTCTTACACTGAATAAACCTTCCTGCTATCAAATCCCTCTACAACGAGACTGAGTTTTTTGCGTAATAAACAAGTTGACATCAACGACCTATGCTGAATTTATATCTCAACCAAATAATCGTGAACACAAGAAAAACTCACTCACCGGCAAGTTACATCGCGCGCCACTTGAAACTACGCAGCTCCTCAACCCTAAGGCATTCAAGCAACAGCCTACCACTTCCATGGAGACGCGGCATCGACGCGCGGACAAACGCTGCAAACTCGCAGAAGTGCGGCGTCGCAGCCGGCGTATCTTCCGCGAACATATAGGACCAGTGAACCTGGAGACCCGGGGCAGATGTGGACGCGGTTTGTGTGAAGAAGCGGTCGAGAGCCCTGAGCGTGCCTTTCTGGAAGGAGTACTTTTGCGCAGCGCGAAGCGATGTGGGGTAGATGATGTAGATGGACGAGAGGGTACGCGGACAGCAGGGAAGGAGGGTATAGAGTTTCGCTGGGAGCCAGGTGAGGCCTTTATCATGAGCGATTACGAAAGATATGGTGCGGAGAGCGGGGAGGGAAGGGAGAGTCCAGGGAAGTGAGTTTAGCACGAGGCCGGCTTTGATAGTATCGAAGTGAACGACATGAGTAGGCCAGCCACAATATGAATTAGAACGTTTTGAACGACATACATTTACAATCGAAGCGAAGATGACGGAGTGTGGCGGAAACGATCGAAAAAAAATTTGTGTTGTTCTCTGGGGGCGTGGTCAATGTGAATGCACGCAGGCCTGCGACACAGCGCGGGCGGGCGAGTGAGTCTCGCAACCTGTCGGATTCCGAGAGCACCAGACTCTGAATCTTGGCGACTTCGTTTCCCATAAGAATAGGATCACAGTTCTCGGGCAGCGTGACGTCCTTGAAATAGAGCGACGAAACTGAAGAAAGGAGTCCGGAGAGCACCGAAGGAGGAATGGAACGGACATATTGCAGGCATAACTCTTCGACACGGGGCTGACGGACGAAGTCGATGATCGCAGGCGTGACCGGGGCAAGACTCTCCCAGTTGCAGCGCGCCCAAACGCGTAGCCGCCGCACATTGGTGAGTTTCTTCAACAGCATTTGAACCCTTGGGTACACGGATTAATAGATGGATCGGTTCCGTCCCCCCCAAAATCAATTAAATTGTAAGCTTTATTTAGGACAAAAGTCAGATGAGTGAGTGGAGAGACCAGGGGAAATCAGATACTTGAGTGGTTTGAGCTAACTTACAGTGCCAGGAAAGCGACAATGGTGGGTGCACAATATTAACAATGGCGGATGCAACTACGCTAGACATAGGAGGAACATGTAAGAATTTGGAGCCATCACGAGGAAAGCGTGAATATTTGAACAACTCATCAATTGTGTGGAGCTTTCGCTCTATTCATGAAATCTCGGCATCACATGGGTGTTCTCCGTGAATATTTGAACAACTGAACAATTGTGTGGAGCTTTTGTTCAATTCATGAGATCTCAGCCGTGAATATGTGAACAACTGAATAACTGTGTGGAGCTTTTGTTCAATTAGTGAGATCTCGACATCACATGGTTTTGGTGCACCAATCAGAGCACAGAGAACACCTTGCATCATTTACGAACGAATTAATGACGTACAATAACGTGCAAACTGCAGTAGATTTTGCAGGCGGTTTCAAAGAACTCGGACACAGAACCCTTCTTTGTTGCACAGAGTAGGGGAACCTCCTTTGGAAATTTGCCGCCAATTTGGGGGAATTTCCTTCCTGCTTTCCAAATATGTCCAATTGAAGGAAATTAGGGTCAATATCCCTCAGTTTCCGTGGTTGGCAAAATATCCTCAATTTTCTAGTTTGCCTTTTCAGACCACAGCCTAGACTCGTCACCAGTCTGCCTGCGAGCAGCAACAATGTGGCGAGCACGTTGCCGCAGGCAGACTGGTACTTGTCGGATCCTGTCAATGGTCTGCGCATGGAGTTTGAAATTCAGGAGATGCCAATCGATGCCGTGCGGCTGTGTATTACATCATTAATTCGAATATTCAACGCACTCGACCCATCTGCCACTGACGCACTCGAATCGCTTTGGCCCAACTGCGATGTCATCGAGGTGCGTGCCACTGACCCTCCGCTCGTACAACGTCAAATACAAGCTGAACGATACAGGACCAAATTAGAAAGTTCGGCAGCACCGAATACATGCGAGACAACATGGCACAGCTCCTTGCAGTGTCTTCCGTCCCGAACCTCGCTCGGACAAAGCAAGGAAATGCATCTGCTCCAACCACCCGTTTGACTGTTCGTGGGAAAGGCTTTGAATTCTCGGGGGATAGCGAGGCCTTGGCGGCTTATCTCGGTGATTCTAGGGTGTCGAGGCATACCGTGTCGGGACAAGATGTAGGTAGCTGTATTAGCATTTTCCACCTCCACTCAACATTTGCAGATCGAAATCCTCGACGATTACTTATGCCGGGTCGATGTCGATCTCGAACACACATAGCGATATCTTCACCAAGCTCAAAGTCCACGATGGACCCGCAGGTGGCATCCTGACAACGAAGACGACGCTTGCAGCGCTAGACGTTTTTGGAGACGGCTCTCATCAACTTTCGTATGTCCCTCCGGTTTCTTTTGAGCTTCCTCACTCCGATCTTGTCCAGGACCACTGTCAACAACAACAGGCATCTTGTCACTATCTTCATCATCTTACCACTTGTGACCGCTCTTGGGAGGCTCAGAATGCACATCACATACGAGACCGCCAGCGAAGACCAAGATATCAGTGACCGTGGTGGTGCGATCGGGCTATATGCCGGCGTCCCTGAATCCGGTGCCCGCTTCGACGTCGCGAGGGCTGGCCAGGTCATTTGTCTCACGTACCACACGTTCGTCGTGTGCAGCTACGGACCCTTCAGAGTTCCAAAGTTTCAGTATTTATTTGGGGGCTTGACACCGATGCCAGATGCATTTTGCGCCTGGAATCACCAGCTAAAGGCACCAGCGTTGATGCTCTGGCTTCTTCACGGCTCCCCCAAGTCCGCTCAGGACCTCGGAGGAGTTAATGCCACACTCGTATGCCACCTCGCCCCACTGGCCAAGGCACACGGCTTCAAGATCCACATCGGCTCCCTCGTTTACACCTTATCAACGGAACGCGAAATCCGTCATGGATGGATGGAGATGGGCGAATTTGAGATCGATGCTTCCAAACTGCGCATGTCTCCCGACGCTGAAAAGGACTACGAATGGCAGAGCCTATACACTCTGGAAGGCACGGATGTGACAACAGAGTGGGCTCAAGATGACATGATTCTTGCCCGCGATGTTGTAGCAAGCTCCGATGAGTTGCAGGACGTCATGATGCATGTCGCCCCGAAGCCCGGGTAGACATCAACCAAGGATTGGTAAAAGAGCATTAATCTGCGCGGCATAATAAGCTTACGGGTTGCTTTAGCATTACTATTCAGACGTAACCCTCAGCCATGGTCAGCTCTACTCTCGCTCACCGTATTTCCGTGGCTCAAATCTTCCTAGATCGATGGGCCTACTTTCTCTTTGTGGCGCCGTGATTTTGAAGGAGATAACCTGCATGGTCAGCTCTTGTCTCACTCATCGCGTTAATGTGGCTAAAACACTTTGCAGCTCGAGAGGGATTGATTTCCTCTGAAGACAGCGACTGTTCCTCATCCTGTACGTATGACTGCGGCAAACTCTAATATGAGAAATGTTAAACCTGAAAGAACTATTCCCCAACTTCACCATTGCGTCGAAACTAAAACCGGCTCTCGAGGCAACTCGCGACCCATTCTCGCCGCAACCCTCGCCGTCACCCATCTCAGCTGAGCAAGCTCCCTCTGAAAACTACGCAAATCCTCCAAGACGGTGATTCCTTTACCGAGATTTCGTTGGGATTTCCAAGAACGTGGATTGATCCGAGAGGAGCTCAACGTCAACTGTGGAAATTACCTCTCTCCGTGCGCCTGGGTCTGAGTCTCATTCAACCAACAAATAGCACCGACAAGGATCTGGCGGTTCGCTCCCTCTCAAGATAATATTTAGGCGTCTTAATCCGTACCGAATCGCAGTGGAAACAAGGTGAATAAAATTTGATCAAGGAAGAGTTGCGGACGAGATAAAGGGTACACCGCATTCAACAACGCGTACAGTAAATAATCCTGGCTTTTAACTACCCGCTGATGACGGTGCAGTAGTACCATTTCGACCGAGTGTTTAGCCCTTGTTACGCATTACCTAAGGTGTTCATTTTCCGAGGTATTTAGATCGCGTCTTGGACTGATACCTCCGGTCAAAGTGCTCATTTGTTCCAAACGCCACAAAAGACCTTACGGAGTGCAAGAAGGTGCTTGCGACGACAGCAATTTCGCTTCAACACCACTTGGCACCTACGGGTGCCGAATAGAATTATCCAGGGCCACAAATGACAAGTTTCTTGTACAAAATACCTGTCTCACGGTCCTCGGTTAAAAGCTGACTTGCTGCGACATGTGATGCAGCGAGTTCACCCTCGGTCAGCCCTGGCTTTAGTTCATACACGATGCAATCGGCTTTGACATTGACCTGCCTGGTTTTCGGTCTGTTGTCGACATCCTTCGCGTCGCCCGTTCTGACGTCGCATGCTATCTCGTCCTCTCTGTACGACGACCTCGTTCTGTATACCAAATACTCCTCCGCCGTGTACCAGTGGAACTGCCCAAGTCCCCTCGGTAATACCCTTGTTAGATCCGTGGGTCTTCATCGTCACTTTCTCAATTTCTGTGATATTAACTATTGAATACATAGTTTTCAGTAGGAGACACCCAGGGCTTCATCGCTAGGGATGACGACCGGAAAGAAATCGTCGTATCATTTCGAGGAACTTCCAGCTTGGGAAATGCATTAACCGGTTTGTATTTAGATTCGGTATCGATATCCCAGGTAGTTGACATCTGTAGATGTGAACATCGCCCTGGTACCATTCACGTCGCCCGGAATTGCCAAGTCTTTCAATGTACATTCGGGCTTTTTGGCGGCGTACAATGACGTCGCGGATATCGTGCTGACCACCGTCGAAGCTCAAGTCGCAAAATTCCCGAAGTATTCTGTCGTCGTCACAGGTAGGGAAATTTTCATATTTTTTCCCGACCCGCTCGATACTGATTCTCTGCAGGCCACAGTCTAGGAGGGGCACTTGCCGCCCTTGGTGCCGTTTCTGTTAAGACTGCTCTTCCGAGCGCCGCACTAAAACTCTACACCTTTGGTTATTATATTACCGCGTTTATTTCCAAACTCTTGTTCACATGAATTCAATTCAGGGCAACCGCGAACAGGCGACGCACAATGGGCTGCATTCGCCGAATCCACGATCGGCGTTAACAATATCTTCCGAGGTGTGAGCTCCACCATCCTCTCGGCGCGCATTACTCACATCCCGGGCTTGTAGCTGTGCACACATTCGGCAAGCAATTCCACGAAATGATGATATATATAGGCTTACTCGATGTTTTTCCAACAGATGGTGTTCCAACGATGACCCCACGTATTCTGGGATATAAGCATCAGTTAGTCCCTCGAGTTTATTGGCAGCATCTTGTTCAGATTTTGGTTTTACAGCTCGACTGAGTACTGGCAGTTCGAGGATCCGGTACTATTCACGTCTGGGCCGACAACAGTAAAGAAATGCGCTGGCAAAGAAGACCCCTCGTGCAGCGACTCAATTTGTGCGTCTGCCTTTCTTGCCTTTCAGATTATACTATGACCTCACCGTCACGTGTAGTGTCAACAGGAATTAATGCCGCGCATTTATTTTATTTTGGGCAAGGTAAGCGCCGTTTCAAAGAAATTGAGATTTAATATTGATAGCTCCGTAGCCATGGCCTTGAACCCAAGTCTTTGCGTATGATACGTGTAGTGTGATGGTGCGCTCCCGTGCAGTATATTTCCGAGTCTCTTTACCTCCATTCCTTTTTCAACCACACTCCCTCTGTCACCTATTACTCTACTGAGTACAATAGTTATTTTACTCTGATGCTTGTCGCGTCATATACCACTCATTATCACCCTCTCCTCTCGTTTTCGATCTTCCCCTCTATCCTACCGATCACGTATAAAGACCAGTTTGTACGTTTAGTCAATCTTACACTTACGCAACTTACCTCTGCTTATTCGACCACCCAGCAATCTCTAAACATGAGCCTCGTGTGCCGGAACTAGCCGCCGAGTTTCAGCCGACAGCTCTCCGTCACACGTAGAGTGGCCTCAAGCATTTCTGGTAGATTATGATAATACTATCGTCCCCCCCATTCCGGGCAAACCTACAACTCGGATCAACAAACATTTCTCGCTGAATACTACCTAGCCGTTTTCTGAGATTTTTAGTTTGATATAATCTGTAAGTTATGTGCTACCGACTTCAGGTTCAAAAGTTCCGATATTTTACATGAATCCAATCTACAACCCCTAAAAAGATACTAGGTAGTGTGAATTTGGTCGAACCTCGGAATTTTTAGTAACTTACCACGAGGTTATCACAGGCCCGGTAGGTCATATAATCTGGCGAATCGAAATGAGCCTTCAGCTTCAATCGACCCTGCGCCAGTGAAATGAATTCGTCCCATTGAGAAAATAGGGGGGAATTTGGCGAATCTTGAGCTTCCACCTCCACCTCCCCAATCACCTAGGGGAGGTGCGCTCATTCGCGCAGCACAGAGTGATATATGGTAGATCTCTATGTTTTGTGGAGCAGCCGGAGAAGGTAGTCGACCTGCTCCTCTGTGGCGTCCGTGGCCCTGAGGTATACAATAATCTTCAGGAGTCGCGAACGAATGGCTTCTGGCATCCAGAGATGCCCTCCGGGGTGACAGAGCTCGATGACCAGCAACGAGAGCCAGTCAGTTAACATCTCTGGTAAGTCTTCGGCTGCTACGTGTTCGTCTTCGTCGCTGGCGAACAGATCCTAAATAAGCTTCCACATGATCTCGGCCATGCAAGAGCGAAACAATTCCTCGGTGGCGGAGCGAACCATGAAAAATGCTAGTCCCAGAATCGACACTTGGACTCGATGGCCAACGCGAAACAAACGCCGCTCCAGATATACGTCGAGCTCTACTCTGCCTGCGCCATTGTCAAATGGTCGCAAACGAGTGCAGCCAGGTCATCGAGAGAGCCCCCTGCACCTGCTGAGTACTCTGCGACATGGGCGTCGGAAACGATGCCAGAGTCGGAATCGACGAAATAGAGGAGCTCGCGAAATCCGCGGGCGTCTAGGTCTCCATGCGCGATGAACCACCCTCCATGCCTTGGTGACGAGGGTCCGGAATCCGGTTGTGCTGCCCACGAGACTGGTTGGGATGCAATCGATATATGCGAAGAACCACCCAGTACAGGTCCAGGTATTTCGGGCACGTCGGGATGATGTCGCGGTAGGTATCGAGGAAGTGCATCCACGGCAGGTGCGAGTCCACAAGTCTAACAAGGCCTGTCGTGGGATATATGGAAGGAATTGCATAACTTGCAGCGCCAGGAACGGTCCCTTGGGAATGTGGAACGCGTCGGATTTGGCAATCAAGATATCGAGTTCCTGAAGACTCGGGATCCCCGCCGGATCGAGATTAGTCCAGCAGAGGGGCAAGAACAAGATCGCCTCTGGCGCAGTCGGCGCGCGGGCGATCGTGAACATGATCGTTTGAATAGCATGGAAAGAACCGTTCGCAGCCGCCGTTGCCATACTCTAATGTTTATATTGGGATTCGAGAGAGGTGATAGGACGGTGAAGTACTCGGAATCGAATGGGCAGACGATGAAAGTTGCGTAAATGGAGAGAATTATGCATTTGCAATTTGGATCCTGCTGAGGCACTAGGAACTAATGAATAAAACGGTGTTGGAGGACGCGTGAGGCTTACCTGTCATTGGATGGATTTCTCGAGAACGCCTGGCCAATGAAGCGACAAATTCCAAGAGAGGGAGTGGCGAGAAAAACAAGGCCGCGAGGAAGGGCCAAAGCGAGAGCACCGCCACTGATGTGCTTGTGTCTCCGCAGGCCCCGGCATATGCGGTTCGATGTCCGATCCTGATGCGGACGGATTGGGCCGCAAAATGGCCTCTATGTCCCATCACAATGCGGACATTTTCGGACGAAAAAAACGCGAAGTCCGATCCAGATCACTGACGGATGGATTAGTCGGGCTTGAAGTCCGATCCAGGATTCCATATGCGTACGGATTTGTGTTCCAGAAAGTCTTTTCTTCTTAAATCTCTCTTTCCCCATAACTCTAGTCGCATGACCTGAGCTATGACGGAGGTTTATTTCAGGCTACGCTCGTCCCCAGACATCCTTCGTCATCGAATCGAGGCTTTTGGCACAACAGCTTTCTATCTAAAAACACGATCTATGACATATGGCATGTCTGTATTATCTCGTGACATACATGTCATAGTTTCCCCCTGAGTTTATCCACCTACATTGGACACCAAGACCATATTATGGCGGTCAATGTGTTACTTTATTAAATAGATATAATATGTGTGATTTGGAGGAAAATGTGTGAAATTGAAGAAAGGAGAAAATCTTATTGAACCTTTCATGTAAAACATTTTGGACTTTCTTGGTCCCCTAAAACTTTGTCGAGTTTTTCACCACAACAACTTTCTCGGCACTTTTGCGGCACGATCAAGTGGCTGTGCTGACCAGCTGGCGGCCGAACCTCCGCCAAACTCAGCAACTATGCAACCACCATAAGGATGTCTAGACAGCAGGCCATTAGTATGAAGAGGACAAGGAAACCACATTTAATGCAGGTTATTATTCAAAGAGAAGGTTGAAGTTACTTATATGAGAAGAGATTACCACAGTTCAACCAAACTCGGCCTGTGGACCATCAACACAGCCACTTGATCATGCTGCAAAAGTGCCGAGAAAGTTGTTGTGGTGAAAAACTCGACAAAGTTTTATGAAATAAAATTAGCCGAACTTAAGTTCCGGCGGTCCAGACCGCTTTGGGTACTTAAGCTCATAGAACTTGAGTTCTGCTGCATGAACTTAAGTCCTGCGCCCATTGGGCACCCATGGGCACACACACTCCTCACCCCACCACCCTCGAACTTAAGTCTTTGCCACACTTAAGTTTCCGTGTGCAACTTAAGTCCCGTAGAACTTAAGTTTGTTTTCGGTAGACCAAGAAAGAATCAATGATATACAGAGTTACAGTAGCTTATATACCACATGTGATATGTACAGTATTTGAGATCAATATATGGGCAAGCGCTCAGGACACACAAACCAATTTGTAAAGGTCTTGGGTCGCAGGCAAGGCAGGGAACGGGTTTCTACTCCCAAATGAGGACAAAAGAAGAGAAAAAAGTAAAGAACACACCTCTGAATAACCTCCCCCATCGACTTTGAAACCCACACCATCTTGGCCTCAAAATTCGCAAGGCCGCCAACTAAAGGAAAAGTGACGAATTCACGGTGGAGTACACCGCACGGGCACATATGAACGGCGCGAACGCCTCCATACCGGAAAGTCGTGAGATGGAGAAAATGTTCTGCCCAAAAAAAGGAAAAAGAAGGAAAGAAGGAAAGAGCAGCAAACAAAAGAAATAAAAAAGACCCACCACATTAATAGTGTCTCTCAACACAATATCTGCAAATCCACATGTGAGTATGGGTGTCCCCCGCATCGCAATTGTGATATTCACCTTGGCGCTGCTGCATCCGCCACGAATGACTGCCCCTGAGAACAGCGCGGGTGAGCAGCTGTGGCCCGTCGATTGCTCCTCGTCAAAACGCCTGGATGTTGTCATTCTTCAAACACGTCACAAAGTACACCGAGCCCCGACTCCCGAGTGGGTGGCATGAAACCCGAGATTCCGAAAAAGTGTCGAGAGGTGTTGAGTTGGGGTCAGGATTAACCCGGAGCACCAGCATAGCGCCTGGTACATAATCTGAGATTGAAATGGTTGGCAAGTAGTAGCCAGTGCCATACGTCGAAGGATCCAGAATGTAGGGAGAGAGAGAGCCTTGGCGTCACACATACATGGGAGAATGATTGCCGCATACAGCCACACTTCAAGCCAATTGTCAAAGAACCGTGCGTGACGCTGGCATCACACCGTTACCCGCCCTCTTGCTCTTACCTTCCACCTTCATCTATGCCACCCACTGATCCCCACCTCTCTGTCATTCCCCACCATACCAACTCATTCCCTAGAGCCTTTAGTCAGAGCAAGTCTTGCTCTGACTTTGTGCCGGCACATCCACCTTGGAAGTTCAACTTTGTATCAGTCCACGGCGCTGTGCCAGTAGCTCAGTGGCAATATATGTGAGTGTCACCTTTCCTGACATTCATTTCAGCCGACTATTCGCACGCACCAATGCTCATTTTCACTTTACAGTAAGTTTCATTTTATTCCACCTTTCACTCTGGCTGACTGTACAGTGCAGGACTTCAGTTCCGAGGGACTTAAGATCCCCACAGGACTTCAGTTCCGAGTGACTTAAGTTCTTACCAAGACTGTATCTTATAAAGATTTTCCTTTTTCAATTTTTTTCTTTGTGGCGAAATGTGAGATGCGTGAAAAACTTAAGATGCCGAACTTAAGTTCTAAGATTACCCTACCCACCACAGTAGCGAAACAGGTGTATGCCATGTTTACAGAACTCAAGTCTTTTAAGTATGGTACTTAAGATCCGTCTGACTTAAGTCTTGGATTCGGTCCCGACTGGACGGAACTTAAGTTAAGCTAATAAATTACTTGAGGGCAAACGAAGCCACGCGGACATTTTTCTGTCCATGCAGCAACCAGAAAATCCAGATTTCACACGGAGGCGGATCAAGAGACAGATGATGAAGAGCACCAGCAGTGGAAAAAGGACAGTATGGGCCGTGACGCGCAGCCAGCAAGCACCAGGTCGAGGTGTAGCTTGTGGTAAGGGGGAAGGGAGCGTGGGGTCCTGCCATCATCGATCACGCACCAACACAGCATTTGCTCTATGCTTCCCATCCTCATGGTCGGCGTCCCGTTGCTCGCAAGTTAGGCCAACTTGATATTCTAATGGTATTCACACCAACATGAACAATTCTCGGCTGCCCGATGCTTGAACCTCAGGCAGGCAGGCACTGGCACCAACTTGGACCAGATTTCGGATACTCTGGTCAGCTTGAATATGCACAACCTGTTTTCTGGAAGCTGCGACAGAGGTGCTCGCGATTAACTCTTGGTTACTTCTGCGCGACTCCCTCGACCTTTGCCTGCCACGATCAATGCTTTACTTTTGATTTCACTGCTCTGAATACCAACTTCTCAACAGTATCCGAATTTCAAGTCTATTTGCCGGGCCCGTCCCTGGACGTCTCGATTGAGCGGTAGGCTCACTTGCCTCCCGGGGCAGTTGCCGTTGCCATTCTCGAGTGCTCCGTGATTATCTCGCCACTTACGCTGGGTTCCCTGTACTGGATTTTGAGCCCGTTGCATCACGAGTTTACATCTCCCGGCCTGTATCTAAGCTGGCCCCCTTCTACGTATTGCTTCATTGAGAATTTGAAGGAGTTTCTAGATGATGTGCATTTTTTCCCATATCCTATATGCTTTGACTTTCTTGCATCTGATCATTTACTTTTTCATTCAGGAGGATGATAGCTTTGAAGAAAGCTGGCAGCAGCAATATGGGTGGACATTGAAATGAGGATTCGTTTACCCTTTCTGCTCATGTTGCTATCCCTCATCTTGGTCTTAAGTTGGGGTTCTATTCGTTCTTCATAACATCTTGGCTCATTTCTGCATTGAGCTTCATCACGCGGCTCAGGGTACAACTGCAGTGCACACCACGGATCCAAAGGTGATCGATCATCATTTCCTCTCGAACACGCACATACCAGAACTCAGAACCCCGGCGATTCAGCCTCGGACCGATCGTGTGACGAGGTGTGTGCAAGCTCGTTCACACCCGGTTGATGCGGATGAACGCTCTTCACTGCGTTCTGTGGGGTTGTAGGCACAGGGTCTGCCTACAAGGGTAGGCAGAGGTAGACCCAGCCCGCAGATAAATCAATGATTTCAGGGCATCCGAAGCTCTGTTTCTGGTCCAAGCCATGTTAAAACACGCTCTTGCTTCACTGTATAACCACTGAGTGTGGGAACGCAATTATTTTTAATGACACAGCCCACAGCTGTCAATCCTCGGCTCACTCACGGCTAACCTCGGCTAACATGCAGAAATTGACACGGTATGTCCCGGTAGTTGACCAATTAATAAAATATTGACTTCGTGGGAACATGGCAACCGGTAAGAGTAATATTAGTTCCGACCCTGCGTATCCGGGAGTCGTATAACAGGGTGCATGGCCCACCCGTGTCATACTCCAACACGGCGACCGGCCGTCAACCTTATCGTGTTGCAGGCCCCAACTCTCTCGCACATCACGATGGTCAGCATGGTACGCTATCTCTCTTCCCTTCCTTTTCCTTGTGGCTCAAAATATGTCAGGCCTGCGACGCTGGCGCATTAAGGTAGACGACATTCGCATGCATCGAGTCGCGTGAAACGTGACGTTACACGTTACAGTAACGTGGGAAAGCGCGAAATCCTGGGCGAACTTTTTTTTTTTTTGTGTATACCTCTCCAGGGCTCCAGAAGAAATTTTGAAACCTATTCGAACTCAAAATACAAATCTATATTCAATTCCTACAAGCTTGCTTCTCCTTGAGATCATCACGGTAAGAAGGAGGTAGTGTCCGATGGCCCCTATACCGCTTGTTAGCCCATGCCGCGTCTGCGCCATTCAGCCCGCAATAATAGGCATCTGCAAATCTTGAGGATCGGGTAGCAAAGCGCCTCATTGATTCAAGGGGAACTGAATCAAGTGCGGTGAGCATATTTCTTTCCAAGTCCTCCTCCTTGGAAGATGCGGGAAACATGCGGTAGATGCGCTTGGCATAGCCCCAGCATTGTTCAATGCAATTGAGCTCGGGATGATATTTGGGGAAGAAAATAACCTCATATCCACGCTTTGCACAGTGTTCTTCCAGCATAGACTTCTGGGCTTGAAAGTCCGGCTCGGAATAAATTATTTTCTTGAGGCAACATCGCGTGGACGTGGAATGACGGCATTTGAAGTTGGAGCCGCACTGCGCTTTCAGCTTTTTGCCCAAGGCGGAGTTCGGGTCGGGAGCATCTGGATCAGGGAGGTTGTGGCCCTTTGCACGGCGCTCTTGGATGATTATTTTCATCCCTTTGAACCGGCCATCTGGCAAATAAAGTGACTGAGGGGTTCCATCACGAAAGATCCCATCGCGCATGCGGACCAGGTGCGTAGATCCGTCATCTTCTTTGACCTTGTTGAAGTCATCAGATGGCTTGACAGTCATCTTGGTCGCGCTGAGGGCATCGGGTGCACGCGCCGTATGAATTGTGGCATTATCATAGGCGAGGACATGCTTTTCATCAGCATAATCCTCGTCAAGGATATCCATAGCGCGTGTTGATTGGTCAACAATATCTTGGGTCGTCTGATAGCCTTCACGTGTCTTCCCAGCCTTCAAGAGGTTGCGTGCAGTTTTGAATTGACTGTGAGGAGTGGTAAGCTTCAATTTAACAATATTCAAGTGTGAAAGGAATTTACCCAGTTTCCGGATCCCTTTTCTTCGACCGCATGAAGCCATAATCAGGCGACATGAAGTCCCCAACCATCTGACTTGCTCCCTCGCCCTTGGCCTTTATTGCAGCGGTTTCGGACTTGTGGACCCAACGCAAATCACGTCGATCATTAGCATAAAAAGTCGATTCGTCATGCCGCCAGATTACGACTATGCGAGCATCTAGAGAAGAGCTGAAGAAAGCTCGCATTTTGGCGTCAAATTCGATCTGCGTGTTCGTGTGGTTTCTGTTCCACCAACGGGTCCGAGCTTCAAGTTCCCGCCAGCGTGGCAGAAACACATTCTGGCGGTAATGGACCACATCGTCTTGCTCATGCCCATCAGAGTACATCCCCTTTGGCTCCTTCCTCCAACGATAGCCCATCTTTTTCATCCAGCGCTGGGCAGTGCGAACTGTGATCTGCCGCTTGATGCGAAGCCGAGCCTGGAACTCGGGTGTGGCAACATATTGAGCAATCTCCTTTGCACTGACCCACTTGCCCAAGGACTGCAAGTGCATATGAATGTCCCCAGCGAGATCCTCATCAGAGAGAATCGAGGAGTGCCACCGGCCATATTGATGACTGGGAATATTTTTGCTGTCTTCGCAAAATTTAATTGACCATTCCCGGATTTTTCGTCCGAGCCAAGTCTTCGATCCGGTCTTGCCACTGGTTGTGGCAATGGTCTCCGAATGCATAGTCCAGCCCTGGTAACCCGATGACTTGTACAACCGCAGGAAACGAATCATGCATTCAAGCCGTGCATTTGTGACAAGATCTAAATTGTTTTTCTTGTGTCCGCGGCCCTTTGAGCGTCGGGGATGAAGAATATCCTGTAATTTCTGGATTCCGACATCGACAGATGCATTGGTTGGCACTGGACTCGGCAACCTTCTTCGATCTGGGTGCTCAGGCAAAATAAAGCCTTGCTCATGGGGAAAGCATGTGGCCGAGGTCGAAGAAGTAGAGCCACTTGTGGAAGGAGAACGAGTGGGCTCAGATTGAAGGGGAGGATTCGGAAGTGAAGGCTGTATTGTGGCGGGAGAAATGGATTCATATGGGAGAGTTTCCTGAGCAGGATCCCAGGGTAACTCGTCCAAACCCTCTTCTGCTAAGGCCTCTGGATCGAGCTGGCAGGGTTCCACCGAAATGAAGTCATCGTCATCGTCCTCCACCTCCTCAATCGAGACACGAGGTAATGGTGAGGAGGCTGCAGGCTGCAAGGCACATCCTACAGTGAAAACTTCATCCAACAGGCTATTGTTACTGCCGCCATTTGTGCTAAGATCCTCAGCAACCAGGTCTGTGGTGGGATCAACATCCATGCTATTGAGATCCTCGATATCCAGTGGCCCAATGGCAGCTATTGGCTCTGGGACAACGGCCGGAGTGCACGAGGCAGCAGAGAAGAAATCCAGAATTTTAGTTGACTTAACTCTGTGCTGGATATCCTCTTGTTCTTCACGGTCCTGGCGTTCCTTTTCAGCCTTTTTGAGCTCCTGCTGCCGTCGCTTCGATAGATCCTTCCCAATTTTAGTGCTAGCATAATTTCCTCGGCGTGCAGGGGCTGCACTAGTATAAATGGCGGCAAGGTGTTGATCACTGAGACAGAGCCAGGCTTGGAGGTCTGCTGCATTTCTGGGGTGAGGAACATCGTCCTCTCCCTCAAATTCAATGTCGGAGCCGTCTTCTGAGTTGTCTGTGCCTGATACACAGTCTGTGGGTGCGTCAAAACCATTGGCACCATCACTTCCTGGTGAGTCCTCATCAGAGGAATCCATATTGAAGGACATGGTTCGGGGTCGCTTGGGTGCTGCTTCATTGTCGCTATCATTGGCTGGCTTTTTTCTCTGGAAATAAATTGAGTCCCGGGCAGAAACTCACAATATATGTGCTGGACACTGACCTTTTCAGCAAAGGCCCCAAGATTCTTAGCCTTTGCCCTTCCTTTCTTGATGGGCATGTTCAGAGTAGGTTTATACACAATTAAAGGCGCAGAATTTGGTCAAATACACCGGGTGGCAGAGTGGATTCACGAAGAAAATGTTTGTGCCATGTGATCACGTGACCATACTATTTCCTTTTTGGGAAACGCGAACTTTTCGACCTCGAAATCCAATCTCTTGCGAGACGGCTTCATTTGGCATTTGGTGAGTTTTTGGAAGAATATGTGTAAAACTTTTTTTTAACTATATATATTGCAATTCTGGTACCACAGATTTGTTCCTAGACCCAAACCGAGTGTTTCTGTGGTTGTGGTATGTACCCCCGCCCCGACGTTCCCAACTAGAGAGGGCGGGAAGGCGGCGTCACGCTGTGATGCATGTGATTCGATGTATGCGAATGTTGTCTACCTTATCATCCATGCATTCATCGATGGCTATTCACGATTCGTCACAGGCATCTGTGCCAATGACAACAATCGCGCAGCCACTGTCTGGGCAGTGTTCCTGGAGGACGTTGTTGCTCGCCACGGAACCCCTCGTTATGTTCGTGGCGACCATGGCACGGAGAATGTTAGGGTCGCTGAGTGGATGGAGTCGCTTTATGGCCCAGAGCATGGTGCCTACATCTGGGGTCAGTGAGTCTATTTCTTTTCTAGGCCTGAGATTGTCTCCCAATGCATTGGGTGCCCCACAGGGCTTCATCACTGAACTGGGAGATGGACTGTTTCTGGGCTTACATGCGATATCTATATTATGTTTCATTATTCTCATAGTGATGAAATAAAATTAGCATATCTTAAGTTCTGCGCGGTGGGACCGCATTTGGCACTCAAGTTCTCTTGGAACTTAAGTTCTGAGCCATAACTACCGCCAGCGCACACGTAGCGTGCAGGGGCACCCCACCCCGTGCTTGAACTTGAGTTTTTGCTCACCACTTAAGTTTTTCCAACAACTTAAGTCCTGTTATAAAACTCGAGTTCTATTTACATGTCTACCTGTCCTATGACTCAAGTCCCGTACCCTAACAGCTCACCCAGAATCACACCAATACAGACCAGAGGCGATGCCGGTCCTGAGGATTTCAGCGACGACGGAAGCAGGGATGCTGGCGCGGCGGTCACCTGCGACTGCAGTCAACCCGCGGCACCGCTCGTGATGCCGCCAAGGAGGGTGTTGTTGCAGATGCTCTGCTTGCCCGCGCCCGACGAGCTTTTTGAGTAGCTTGGCGAGGGCGCTGCGGGCTGAGAGGTCACAGGCTGAGAGGCAAGGCTATGGCGGCAGCAAGGATGAAAAAGAGGGTGAACCAGAGTAAGATTGTGAGGAGATTCACTGTAAATGGATTAAATACTGAGTGATTTTTGGGCAGAGGAAGATACAACACACAGTAATTGTAGTCCTTTGTACTGTGCCTTGGTGCCCAGCGCATGCTCCCCCATTTTCACGAAGCTGTCTGAGACCTTTATTCCGTGGATGAAGGCAGATACCTTCACGGAGCACGTCGCCGATGATGGCACTGCTGCTGAGGATTGCGGAGTCTAGAGACTTTTGAAGGAACTTGATGGCTGTGGACGACATGGAGTGACTCATGAGGCTCGAAAATAAAGTCCGAGGTGGGTTGGTGGCATACGACCCACCGGCACATCCGAGGTCAGTGGCACAGTTTGAGATGGTCGTGGATCGCCCCTGAATGTCGTACCAAACGGGGGGGGAGGCAATGTCTCGGAAGGGAGAATAAAGAGGGGGAGGGGCAGCCACAGGGTCTTCGGAGTGAGGAGTCAATGTGTGGGGTGGCAATTCGCGAAAGAGGAGAAGAATAAAAGGCAAAGATATGTGACAGGTGACAAGGAGTGACTCCGAGTCAGCATCAGTTGAGCCGCGGCGATCAAGGTCGCTGTACCATGTCCTTCTCTTTTCTCCACCACCATCGTCGCAGCCTCGTTTGCCAGTGTTACACTGTGTACTGTGAGTTTTCTTCTGAGGGCAGCTTTATTGAGTTCAATAGGTCATTTTGAATTTTTCAGGATTGCCACTTTGACTCTCTTTTACTCCGATTGATTGCCACCCAACTTGGCACCTAACGTGCTCAACTAACTTGATATGCCTGTACAACATTGAGCGCCTACTACCACTTCTCCTCTCCCACCTCGTTGTGCACTCACTCTCACTGTGCAAATCCGGCCAAACCCAAGTGGCAGTGTGCAAATAAGTACGAAATTCCTGGCTTTGGACGTTTGACAATGTAAAGAACTGAAGTCATCATGGAACTTAGGTTGTGTGGATTGTTAACAAAGTTACTTGGACAAATTAACTTAGCCTTACAAAACTAACTTTACTTTTACTTGTGGCAGACAAGTAAAGTAAAGTACAACAAAGTAACTTGTAAGTAACTTCAAGTAACTTCAAGTTACTACAAGTTACTACAAGTTAGAAGAAGTATCAGCATTCTAGAGGACTTTAACGACTCTAGGAGTCAAAACCACCATGAATTCACACTCCTGTGACCATAATTTGACGAACGTGGCAGGATTTGATGCCATCTGATGGGACAAGTTACTTTGTCTGATCGCATTGATCTAACTTGGTGGGGCAAGTAACTTGAAGTTACTTGAAGTCATTTTCAGCCGGTGATCAACTCTTTAAATATGTTTGAGGCTAATGACTAATTTAACTGAAATGCTTTCTTTGGGAGTGGCACGGCCTTGATGAACATACCTCAAGCCCTGGCTCTTGAGTCTCATTACGATTTTCCACAGTTTGAATGGCCATTTGGGCTCCATTCAATTTTCGTTACTTGACGGTATTTCGGAGAATTTCCCAAATGAAAGTCTTCGTTATTTCGGGCATCTCGGTCAATGAACAGCATGATGCAAAAAAAATTTCTTTCCTCATCGTTTACCACATTGACATCATTACCTTCGCTGTCATCTATCAACCTCTCGACGCCAACCCCCCGCTCAACAACTCCCGACATTGAGGATAATAAAAAGGTCAGCACTCTTTTGCAATGCTGTATATTCAGCCACTTCTTGTCTGTTACCACTATTTGGAACTAGGGAACAACATAATTGTGAGACTCCTGCCAGTGCAAAACTTATAAGTAGAATGTGAAACGCCACGAGTGGGCACACCGAGGCGGGTGTCGGGAAATGGGGCGGGCAGCAGGCTGCAGGCGGGGTCTTTGTGAAACAGGCAAGCGGCGCCGCGGCATGTGCCTTGTTTTGAACTCGGGGTCGGCAAACTACCTACACCGTGCATGTTGCAGAATGAGGTTGTTGGTTCCAGCTATAACCACTTAACCAGTCTGGTTAAGTGGTTATAGCTAGAACCAACAGAGGTAGCTCTCAATATTCATAAAAGCCGCGCTCTATGACGCTTTCGAATAGGCGAACTCGACGGTAATAGATGCCATCTGATGGCAAGTTACTTTGGCTGATGGCCCGTTAACTTACAGTAAAGTACCGTAAAGTTAGCCCCGCCAAGTCAAAGGGGCGATCAAAGTTAAAGTTAGGTCACCCAAGTTACTTTATTCACTCTCGGTTGTGTGGGAACTCAAGTTCTGCCTTAGAACTTGAGTTGTGTTTCGATTGCTTAGATACATCAGCAAAGTCAAACCGAGGTAAGTTTTCGGGTCTGGACAGACATTAATGTTGCTAATGAATTTTAGCTACGAGTACGTTGAGTCCTGTCAAACCTAGGCGGCGGTGCACACAAGTACAAAATTACTCACTTTCGACATTTGATACAGAACTGAAGTTTTTGTAGGACTTCAGTTCCGTTGAAAGGACTTGAGAGGGAACAGAACTTGAGTGGTTGAAACATAAAACTTAAGTTCTTAAATTGTTTATATATATGTTTTTTATATGAACTGATCTGAAATTCAAAACTTAAGTCTTGCAGGAACTTAAGTTTGAGGTGGGAACTTACAGCTGTTTGCAAAATTGATGACAGTTGTCTAAAAATAGAAGAAAGAAAACATCTTGAACACACCTGATTGTTTTGCCCATTTCTCGCTCAGTTCTCAGCCGATTTGCTCGAGCCCAGGGGCGTTCAAAAGCGGTTAATTGGGGCTTCCGAACCATACCTAATATGTATAGTGAAGCCCCAAATTTGGTGACCTCAAAATCCGACCACCCGGTTTGAACCCACAGACAAAAAAGATGATTTCTTGGTCAATGCTGGTCCAATTGTGTTGATTCTGTGTAATTCCAAGAGGGAGTGTGAAGGCAACCTCATCAGTGCACTCAGAAAATGAAATACTCCCGAGGCACACCCTTAGGAATGAAATTACCTTCTCAGACTGAGAGTTCAATATTACCAGGTTGACTCACAGCTGATTCACCAGCTGTGAGGGGCAAATGATTCGGCTCGATGTTGCCTTCCGGATGAGTCCCGATCCGTGCTGACCGGGGCGGTACTCCCCGAGATATGGCTCATTACGTCCTGGAAATATGCCAGGTGGTCCGAAAAGTGATGTAAGCAAATTTGGGTCTTTAGTGTACATAGCGAGCACCATTGTAAAGCCCTGCTCAGCCGCTTTCGAATGCCCCTACACTCGAGCAAATCGGCTGAGAACTGAGCGAGAAATGAGCAAAACATCCAGGTGTGTTCAAGATGTTTTCTTTCTTCTATTTTTAGATGACTGTCATCAATTTTGCAAACAGCTGTAAGTTCGAGATGAACCGGAGAGATGTCAATGAAATAATATTTAGACTACTTTAGTGAAACTTAAGTTATAGTAAAACTTAAGTCCCAAAAGTGGTCGAACCGCCCCGAACTTAAGATGAGCTAATAAAGTATTTGCATAGTGCCTTTTGTAGAAGTGTACACAATATACGCATCGAGCGGCTCTGGTGCGATGTCACTCGAGGCTTTGGGCGCAAGCGGAGCAATTTTTTCCTCAGCCCTCGAGTACAGCTGCGGGCTTCAACCTGATCTCGACGCTCATATCTGGCTGATCCACCACCTCTTCCTCCGTGCTATCAACCAGGACGCCGCCGACTGGGCCAAAGCATGGAACGAGCACAAGATTCGGTTTGACAACGACCGCACGCGCAGCCCTCGGGACCTGTTCTTCTTCGGTATGATTGAAAACGGGCCTCGAGGGTTTGACGCTGTTCCAGGGACGACCGCGGGCGACGATGATGTTGAAGATCTAGACGCATATGGCATTGATTGGGAGGATTTACACGATGCAGATATCATGGCTCATTATACCGAACAAAATGCAGACGAAGAGGTTGACCACGATGCGCTCCAGAATCCGTTCTCAAACGATGGCCCGCATAAACTCTCACATGTTGAAGTGCAGGAGCTTCTGTGTCCGTTCACCCCAGAACATGTCGAACTTCTTGACACCCACCTCGTGGCAAATACACACTCCGAGTCGCGTAACATGAATAGCCGCCGAGCCGTGTGGATAGAGGCCCTGGCATTTTGTAGAAGCTTTTATGATTAGCAATATATCTGTTGTTCTATGTTTGAGTCTGAACCCATTAGATTATTCTATTTGGAAACCCGGCTTTCAACAAAAAACTCCGATAGCCGAGAACCCCCAGAAAGTGTCTAATTGGAAGCCCCCGGCCGTCATCGGTGCCTCGGTGTGAAGCGGGGTGGAGGTATCATTCGGATCACTCAACCAAACTTGGACATACAACGCGTCCGCATACCACCTCGTCGGCGATCATCGCAGACTTTCTAAGGCTCCAACTATTTTGTTTGTGTGTGTGGCCGGCACAAACTAAACAGAAACAGAAATAAATGTGTATAAAATGCTTATATACAGTAGGGAATCCATGAGGCAGTAGTGTATCACTATGAATATTTGAAGTATCCCTCCTTCGATCCCCACGGCCAAAGGTAAGGTAAGACGAGCAGCAAAGAATTGCTCAAGCTCGCTCGCCGCCCCTGGAGTAGCGTTGTCCTCGTCGTCTTCCTCAAAATCAGATTGCGTCAAGCAAAGAGCCGGTGGAATGTTTAGAGGGCTTTGGTATTGCGGGCAGAAAATTATATTCAAGCTCGCGGTCTCCGTTCGCATAAACAGCGGCTAAGGGTCGAAAAGAAAGCTATCTGGACGGGAGATTTACAGGGTCGACGGCGAGGACGCATACTGCCGGAAGCTGATCAGTGTCATTATATTGAGAAGCACGAAATGGCTTAGGCTTCATATTCTCATTGACACGAGACAAGCAGAATGCTCGGCAAATTGGGCGTTGCCGATTCTGCCTGACTGCTCGGCTTCCAAAAAAAAAAGGAATAATCAAACATTGTTCAACTGTGTGTTTATTGTGCGTAAACTGCTTCCTAACATCCCTAAACTAAACAAAAACAAAAACGGTTTTAACTGTGTAAAATGTTTAGAAACAGAAACTGTTGGAGCCTTAAGACTTTCTTCAATGCAACACGATGGGTTCTCAACTGAACCCGCAAATACACACGATATATGGCTTCTTGATTTCTGGTAGGCCTGCAAGCTGCCGTCTGTTGTCTCTCGGGACTCGTCAAGACACTCTTTCTCTTCTTAACTTTCAACTTCTGCTGTTGTTTAACAACTCCCGTTGTGCAAATTACCTTCTACCACTTATCTGCCGGGAATTTGCGTCCTCTGAGTCTACATAAGACTTTTTGTGTAGCTCCCATCGTCGGGTGTCCTCTCAAGCGAACGCTGTGCAGCTAACCCTCGCATAAGTAGTGTAGCAAGTCGTAATTCTGCGGCGGATCGAATGCCTTTATTGAGACAATGACACTTGGACTGTCAGTGTTTCATGGCCGCTTTGCTGCGGGCTTGCTAATATTTGCTGACACGGTTCCTCTCCCAGAAATCTATAAAAGCTGCCTCACTCACTGTAAAGACAAGCAAAGTACCTAGCCATGGACACTCATCCCTCTCCTTTCTTGTCGTACTCAACCCCCAAACCTTCGACGCCATATTCTACCACGTTTTTTCGAGAGCTTACCTTTAGAGGCGCGGCAGAACTCACTTTCCCCCGCATATCTCCCCCTAAAACCATCTCTGCATGGACTTTCACCGATGAATGCCCAACTGATGGACAGTATGTCATTCAGCCCAACGAACTCATTCCAAATATTGCGGACCTCATGCCGATTTTGCGAGACATGGAGAATACATACTCAACAGGTGCTCGCGCTGTTGCTGTTTCATTGGTTTCAAATGGCCAATTCACCGATTCACTATACCATTTCTCAAAGGTCTTGTCCCTGCTTTCTTGCCGTGGTGTCTCACTGACAAACGTCGTAGATTCGGCTGTTATGTCACCTGAATAACAAAAGCGCGGTAGAATCCGGCCGTGCGCTGGCGTCTCATCTGATGTCTATACCCCTTCTGTCTTTGTCCAACTTGGACACATTTTTAGACCTTCCCATTTGTGCGCCAATTTTTGGCTTTCATGTGACCGAGTTTCCCCTCTGGAAGCTATCGTGCCTCCTGGACTAGCAGAGCACCCGCTTAACGCGAGTCTATTGCAAAATGTCCAAGAACCCGAGGTCAGTGTGTTATTTCAAGGCACAGACAACTCTTCTCATCTCATGTCCTAGCCCGTTGAATCGATGTCGCTGTTGTCTTGTGCACAAACAGCAGACCAACCTCAGGGCAACACTGCTGCATTCCCCGAATTGCTACAGGCCCCATTTGAATCTCTGCCCACAACTCATTCCTCGGGAATTGTCCTGGATCTTACCGGTACTCCAGAGCCTGAGCTGGGTGTTTCCGACCCAATCATTGATCTTTGTACCCCGAGTCTCGCACCAAAGCCAATGGCAGCCAAGCACGAGGCGATGGACATCGACATTATCGATCTTACCTGCTCTCTAATTCAGCCCAACCTCGCACGCCCACTGCCATGTCGGGCCCTCCATTTTTTGGATCTGAAACCTGACCCTAGCGTCTCCATTCTTGACCCAGTCATTACGCTCCGCCCTCATTCTGGGTCTGACAAGGAGAATGTTGCAGACCAGTCTGCCAGTAAATCTACTGCGTTAACGGGCCCTTTAATTCCAGTTTACACGGTGCGACTGGGTTCGCTTTACTCCACATTTGAACAAGGTCTTGCGGCAGTGAATGCATGCGAAAACCCTCGAGGGTATGTTTATCGCATCGGTCAAACAAAACGAGGCAGTGACCAGTCTGTGCGTCGTATAACCGCACGGTGCAATCATTATGGCCCTCCTGCTGCAACACACCGAGACGAAATTGACCCTTCCGATCACCGCGAGGGTCGCACTATCCGCACAAATTGCTCGGCACATGTTAATCTTGCATGCATTCCTGGTGGATGGCATGTCACCGTCATTGACTGGACATACAATCACCCTCCTTATTTGCCAGTCGGTGGTCATATTCCACGTCGTCCTACTCAGTAGCAGTGGGACCTTGTTTCTCAATATGGCTCCCACGGTAATTTCACCCGCTCCCACATGTCTCATATTCTTCAAGCTCGATTCCCTGACCATCTTCTCGAACCACGCCAAATTACTAATATTATCAATGGGGCTCGAAAAGTGGCAAACAAAGAAATTCTGGCACTCGAGGGTGATGTTCCTTCAGTTCTATCCAGGCTTCGTGAGTTGAAGGAGGAGAACCCCCGGTGGGACTGGGACGTGAAGCTTGATGGAAATCAAGTAGTCATTGCTCTGTGGTGGCAGTCTCCCGAGCAGGTTGACTTGGCGCGTCGCTTTTCTGATGTACTCATCAACGACAACACCTATTGCCGCAATCAATATGGCTTTCCACTCAATATTGGTATTTGGTTCTTGTCTTTTCTTGGTGTATACAAATGACAATTATTATTTGTAGGAATCATCATCGATAACTTTGGGAAGAGTCGCAACTGCTGGTACGCGGTTCATCGGTCTGAAGACACCGAAACACACAGCTGGGTCTTCAGAAATCACCTTCGCGGTGCCAGACGTCCACCTGAGGTTTTGGGCTCAGATCGACACGGCTCACTTATTGCTAGTGCCAGTGACACCTAGGCTCGTGACCAGCCTGCCTACGAACGGCAAAAAAATGTGGCGAGCACCTTTGCCGTAGGCAGACTGGTACAATTCGGGACACGCCAAAGGGCTGAGCCCGGAGTTTAAAATTTTCAGTGGTGCCGATCATCGGCATTACAGTGGCTGTGCGCTGCCATCATTTCTCACTCAAAACCGAGGTTTCATAACTCACCATTTACAGCCTTTCTCAAAATTGTAAAGGGACAGAATTGGAGGAAACTAGTACTAGAATGCAATTTATCTTTGGAGTTTTTGTATCTAACTTGAATTGAACACGGGATAAAGGAAAAGGAAAATGTTTCAAACTCCGCGCCCAGGCCTTTCCCACAGCCCGAATTGTACCAGCCTGCCTACGGCAACGTGCTCGCCACAGTTGTTGCTCATCGTGGGCAGGCTGGTAACGAGCCTAAGTGACACCCTCCCGCTCACGTTCCATCTGTATTGTCTCCATGATCTTGGCGGAAATGTGGCAACTCACCTTCGCCCCATCCTCGGAGCTGCCTGGGATGCCTTCAATCGCGATTTTTGGGTTGTATATCGGGCCCTTTCTCCCGAAGAGTTCGACCAGAAGTGGAATGAGCTCATAACACAATATCCGGCAGCTGCCAAATACCTCGATGAGGAGCTCTATTCCTGTCGTTCTCATTGGGCATGGGCCTGGGTCAGTAACGTGTTCACAGCGGGCGTGAGAACAACGGGACGAGCGGAGGGAGAGAACCGAATCAATAAGGCCATCGGAGGGCCCAAGAAGACGTTTCTTCAGCTCTTTGAAGGCTTGAACAAGCGCACCCAAGACCAGACCACACAGGATCTGATCCAAGTGCGGCAGGTGTGTGATGTTCATATCTCTTTCTCATGTCTAATAATCTCGCAGTCATCGCGCCGTCGACATGACTCCAATCTCGAGTCCCTTTTTGCTGGGCCATTGAAAATGCTACGCGACCACGCAGGTTCTCTTGCCCTTCAAACCTGCTACAAGTAGATGCAATTGAGTCTGTTCTATTCAACCGAAGTCATCCAACGACCCAATGAGGTCGAGTCCTGGGTGCGTGTGAATTCTCTTGGAAGTAATTCTTGTTCACGGTGTTTATGGTGTACTTCTAGACAGCATATGCTTTGAGTTCATCGCAAGAACCCGCTTTTGACTGGATGCCCGGTGAGCAGAATGTCTGTGCATCTCATTTGATTCATTGCGTTTTTTGTTCAAGCTTTCTTTCCAGTATATGATCAACTCTTTTGACAACGACAGGGCACGCATTTCAATGCGCTGGGCCATTTCCTTGATAACGAAGCGTGGTCTTACAGTGCGCCATCTTCTCATGGTTAAACATGAGTCAACAGGTGTCTTCCATTATGTTGCAGTCTTGTCCGATGGACGTTATGTCTGCGATTGCCGTATGCCCTCTAACCTCGGCATTCCCTGTCGGCACTACTTTCGTATTTGGGTTGATGTGCAGAATATGCCTTTCCACATCTCTTTGATTCGCCCAAGGTGTGTACTACCTGATCAATGGTGATTGTATATTAATTTGATATTTATCCATCTCAGATGGTATCAGGACCCAACTTTTGCGGCAGAATCAATCCCTGCCGTCTGTCGAAACCGTGAGCTTGGGGCCGAGGAATTCAGGCTTCCAACTAGGACCATTCGGTCTGCCTTTGCTTCGAATCCCATCGATAATACCTCCCACGAAACAACTCTACCACCGCGCACACAAACTGTTCCAGCACGAGAAGTTTTCCACAATGTGCAAGCCGCAATTCGACCTCTTATTGCTGGTATCCAGACGCGTGAACAAGTGTCCGATTTGATCCAAAGACTCGAGGACTTGCAGTATGCATTAACAATTTCTCACATCTGTAACTTTAAACTCAACACTGCCGCAACAGTCAACAGAATACCGATGAAGCTCGGCAAGATCGCATTATGGACCCGCCCATTATCTCTCACAAGGGTCGGCCTCGTACCAACCGCCTTACGAATGCAAGAGAGGGCGTCAGCGGGGAGGCGGTGCTCGATCGAGCGGTCGCACAACGCAGACCGAGACGATGGACTCAACTCCTTCCGATTCCGCGCCAGCTGCCAGAAAATCACGGGTTGGGAGAACATATAAATGTTCTCTGTGCCGCCAAGAGGGACACAACCGGTCTAATTGCCCTCTTCAATCGTAGCTTTTAGTACACGTGCATGTTGACTTGTGAATCCGTCAAATGACACTGCTTGTTGACATCCGAATGGCCGGCCACGGGAGATTCAAAATCAACCTCTGTTCCGATATAGAACTTCTTACGTGATAAAGCCATGTGACCGTGTTTGCCGACGGTATGGTCGGATCGGTGCCGGTGAGCAACCCCCGAACAACCGGGCTTCCAAATAACACACTTTTGAAATGGGGGGTTTCTCTTGAAAGCCGGGTTTCCAAATAGAATAATCCCTTTTTCAAGGTAGGTCAACCATTAACAATATGGCCTCATAACTCAAAGACGGGAAGGCTTGATTTGAGCACAGCCACTTCTTGTTTCATGTGCACAACACACTGATATATGAGAAACTCAGACATGAAAAACAGAGAGATATACTTGGAGCACCATCAACTCGGCAAGAAAAAAACTTCATGAATGGACATGATGCTGAAACAAAAGATATGAAATGTCATATCAAGATGAAACAAATGGTGGAAATGAACATGAGAAATGAGTTAAAGATATACCGAGGAGGCTGGGGTGACATACCACGGGCAGTGGATATTCGGACTTGAAATAAAGAGCGGCAACTAATCCAAAGCACTCAGGCCTTTCTCAATGGCCGTTTCACCCATTCCTGCCCTTGTATACCCTAAGTTTCAGGGTTCACTCCCACCTATTGGGTACTGCATCAGTGACAATTCAGTAAATACTTTTCGGAAGCCTTATATTGATCTAATGTGGTTCGTCAGGGTGCTTCAATGCAATGGACATCACTGTGGATTCACATTAGCCACTAGCACAATGTTGTCCCACTTCCATTGTGTCCCAGAATGTGCACATTGATTGAGCTTGTCAAAGCCATTGATTCTGGAACTTTGACCGAGGATACCATGGATCAGCTGTACATTGTTCAGTTTCCAAGGAGTGAACATATTTTTCTTGCATTCAAAGGCTTGGATTCAAGGCTACATTGTCTTGAGGTGCAATTTTGCGAATTCTAGGACACTTTTAAATGGCTGATATATATTATACAGGCCCTTATTGATAGCATGAACTATTCCTTGGCTAAGAAAGCAGCTGAACAAACAGCAGTGTATGCAAGACTTGGATGGTCTTCTCATGGCACAAGGCGACACAGTTGCATTACTTTTACTTGTGATGGATGGTACAGGTACACAGGCAAAGAGCATGATTATGACTCAGATGAACTGCCAGACCTTGTCTAGTTGCTTGAGACCCTATACCTTTTGTGCAATTCACTTAAATGTATCTAAACTTTCAATGTTAAACCGCCCTGAGTGCATTTGGAAATATGGCAATCAAAGATAGGATCAATCCCTGGAAATAGCATGTATCACAGTTCCACCGACACAAATTGGGTCTCCTAATGACTAAATTTATGGCTCTCTTCCATTACCAGACATTTCTAATATTTATGCCTGACTCAAGTCGACTCAAGTCACTTGAAGTTGACTTGGACCAACTTGCAAGTCAAGTCAAGTCTGACATTTGACTCAACTCAACTCAACTCAAGTTGGTTCCCAAGTCGACTTCAAGTTGCCTCAAGTCTGAAGTCGCGGCAACATTAGTCAAGATGTTTGCAGATAACACCACAGTATATCTGGATTCCTCAGACAGCTTTGAGGAGCTCCAGAATGTCCTGCAAAAATGGTGTCAAGCTTCCAGCATGAAGTTCAATGTCCATAAGACAGAAATTATTCCTGTGGGCTCACCCACCTTCTGAAAGAACCTCATTGAGACCAGGAAGTTAAACAACCTAGATATGGCCATCCCAGACAACATCCACATAGCTAAGGAAGGGGAATCAGTCAGGAATCTTGGAGGACATGTGATGGGATATCCCTCCTCTCCAGAGTGCAGAATAGGGAGCACCTAGCCTCTGCCTCCTGCAACTACACTCTATGCGACACTGACTGGGAGACCCATGGCTGTGAGGACCCACAAGCATGCCTTACTGCCACTGAGTCCAAACTCACTCATCTCCTACCCAAGTGGGATCCACGGAACCTACAACCCAACCAGCTACCCCCACCACCCCTAGATGCCAACTCAGATGAGAACCGAGCCTTCAGACCTCCCCCCCCCCCAATTGCCTCTATCTTGGAGGGGCTTAGAGTTCTTACTAATGCCCCTGGTGTAGAGCCCCCACAGACAAGGCCACCCCTGCAGCGACATGACAGACTGGTTGGCAACAACCCTCCACCAGTGACCCACCACCTTTTCACTGGTACAAAGATTAAGAGGGATGCTGATGGATGTTGCATTGCAGGAGGAGGCAGATGGTTTAGCTGTAATGATGAGCAGAATTTGGCCTTACATGTTCCAAGTGACCAATGTCTGACAATACGACCCACAGAGGCCATTGCAACCCTCTTAGGCATCCGAAAAACCCCCCAAGACCAGGTGCTGATTATCCATAACTCTAGCAACACAGTCTGTGCTGAGATGACAAAACGACTACAAAAGTCAGAGGACTGAATTAGAGTCTCCAGTAAGGACCCTCTGCATGCACTGGCTGCTGAACTGAGGGCCAGTACAGCCCCCATGACCTTTGCTAAGAGCAGCACGGAAAACCCAGACAACATGTGTGAGGGATGAGGTAATGCAGTAAGACTTGCAGATGAAGGCCACCTGGAAAGACGCCCAGCAGTAGTTAACTTCCATGCAGACCCAACCTTCTCTCTTAAGGGGGCCAAACTGTCTGCCCTGACACAAAAGGTAGCATATGCTGGCATAAAGGAGCTGAAAGATGCAGTGGAACAAAAAGCCACAGTAGACAATGTGCAACATATCAAGATTGCTATCAGAAACAATTTCCACTACCAACCCATGACTGAAGAAATTTGGGCCAGTGTGGAACGCAAGGACTTCACACACCAGTTCGGGAACTTCCTTTGGAAGTCCCTTCACTCAGCACACCAGATTCCCTTATACTGGGCACATATCCCAGACTGTGAAGAACAAGGGACATGTCAGTTCTGCAATGAGACAGAAGACCTAGAGCACATCACTCTCAGATGCCAGCACCCTGGTCAGAATATTGTCTGGTTCCTGGCAAAGGAACTGTGGCTGAACAAGCACAACTCCTGGCCTGAGCTCTCCCTTGGCAGCCTGCTGGGCTGCGGCCTTGCCTCCTTCACTGATGAAAAAGGCCACAAGCTACCAGGAGCATCATGGCTCTACCGTATCCTAATATCAGAGTCCATGTTCCTCATCTGGAAAATCAGAAATGAGTCTGTCATTTGGAAACAAGGTGGTTCCCTCACAGCAATTGAAATACATAATAAGTGGCTGTTCAATATCAATCTGCAGCTCTCATATGACTGTCTCCTGACCAACCATGCCAAGTATGGCAAACAGAACATCATCAGTTCTGCTCTCGTCCTGCAAACCTGGAGCCAAACCCTGAAGGACAAACAAGAACTTCCAGACAATTGGAACAAAATGCCCTGGGTTTTAGTGGGTATCGAACCATGTAGCTCACCTCCCCCCTCTATGCCTCAGGGCAGAAGGGGTAGGAATAGGTGAGGTCGAGTCCCACAGTGCCACTATCAGCAGCATGCATAATGCATTTCCCTGGGCAGTGCTCCTTCTTTCCTCCCTGTGCTCCCCCACCAGTGGACTGGAGGGCCTCGGCCCTCTGTCCTTTACGCAGTCTGGAAGCTAACCTATTGTTAATTGTCCATTCTGAGGTACCACCAAAAAAAAAAAAAAATTTAAAGCAATGATCAAGTTTTTTGAAGACCGAGAAGAATCTCATTGGTTTTGGTTCTTGCACCTACAGGAACAGCAGCAGCTCTGTTAAATGGTAGTAAATATCATTCAGTTCTCGGAATTGTGGATAGGGATTCTGGTGAACAAAGTGAAGGTACCAGTCTGAAAAAGGTTAGAGATTGGCTAGAGGAGTTGAATACATCTTTTTAGATGAAGTCTCCATGCTTTCATGCAACCATATGTACAGGATCAGTACTCGATCAGTGCAAAGCTGGCAAAGCCCTGAACATACACGACGAGGCCTTCGGGGGGCATGAACATGATCTTTGCAGGGGGACTTTGCTCAACTTCCTCCAGTTGCGAGTGCTTTGCTATTCAGTCCAGATGCAGACATAGCACCTGTACTATCTGCAGTTATATTGAAGAGAAACATGAGACAGACTGCTCAAACTCCAGAGGATATCCGGTTTCAAACTGCACTGGCAAACATGGGATACGGAGCATGCACTCCAGCGGATGTGGAATTTTTAAGGCACCGGCAAATTAGCCGCCGAGTGAACCACCCCAATTTTGATCAGCCACGATTCAGAAATGTGTCGTTGATTACTGCTTAGAACTCCCACAAGGATAAAGTGAATGAACTGGGATCTGTGAATTTTGCTGAAGAAACTGGCCAGGAATTGACACATTTTTATGCTGAGGACATTCTAGAAGTCAACACCGGCTCACACGACAGAAGGTTGTGCGCCAACTGGAACAAAGAAGTTGTGCCACCGAGGAGAGCTTTGACAACCAGACAAAAATCTGAGCTGTGGAATGCGCCTCCATGCACAAGTGATCACATTCCGGGTAAACTGAGTCTGTGTGTTGGACTTCCCATAATGGTTCGAAATAACGATGCAACTGAGCATTGCATACCAAAGGGTCAGGAGGCTATCGTGGTTGGATGGCAAGAGGCTTGCGGATCTTCAGGCCAGATAATTTTGGACACATTATTTGTGAGGCTTGTACAACCCCTGAGAACAATATCCACCCCGGGTTTACCAGATAATGTGGTGCCTCTTTCGCAGGCAACTCACAAAATTTGGGCCTCACTGCTGAGTGATATGATTGTAAATATTTCCCGAGAGCAATTTTCAATCCTCCCGAATTTTGCCATGAATGATTATTCATCACAAGGGAAGACTCGGGATCTGAATGTCTGTGACTTGACCAACTGCAAGTCTCATTTTTCATATTATACTGCCCTCTCTAGAAGTTTCACGGCAGATGGCAGTTATCTTACAAGGTTTCGAACCTCGTTTAATTACAAGTGGAATTTCAGGCTGGTTGAGACAGGAATTTCGGGAGCTTGAAATGTTGCATGAAACACTGCTCTGCGGTACAACGGGATCTTACCCAGAGAGGTCTCTCGACTTGTTGCACTCATATCAAACTTACAAGGGGAATAATCACGATCCAGTTGGCATCCATGATGCCGTCAAGTGACGCCAAGGTGATCCACCTCGCATTGAGCCAGTGATTAAACGGTCTCGATGGCAGTTGGTTGGAAGCGATAATCTCAAGACCAAGAGCAAAGAAACAACTCCCACAAACTCAAAGAATAGGAAGAGGAAGGCAAAGTCAGATAACTCTGCTGCCAAAAAAGCCAGAAAAACATGCCCTGGTCAGTAGTTGATGATTCAAATCATAATAGGTGCCCATTCATATTCTTTGCAGTACTGCAGAGCTCCTTGTATAGCTCCACCATGGATACTGATACCCACGCCTCAGTAACTCACCACACAACACGTAAGTCTTTGTCTATTTTTTTGATCATGGAGTACAGAATTCATGTTTATACCAGCTCATGGGTGCAGTGGGATCTGCAATGAGCCTTTGGTTTGTCGCTGCCTATCTACATCCAATTCCATCTTTGACTGATCTGCCATCGTTGAAACTGTTGTATGATATATTTCTTCGACACCATTCTACCTGTACCTGTATATCTGTATTTCATGCAGACCGATACACTATACAACAATCTCTTGATTTGCATGCAATCCCTCATGCTGGTTTGAATTTGATCCAATGTCGTTGTGCTCTGCTCCACCATATCATGACTAGTGCCAGTGCTAATTACTTAATGGATGCTTCTTTGTTGCTGTGGCCAGATTGCTCAGTTGTGTGTTCTGCTGCAATTTTCAGTCTGCTGCTGATATGTCAAATGCCATGTTAAATATTCTTCTTGACACTGACCACGAGCAACTTTTGACAGAGAATCTGTCACATGTTGCAGCTGAATTAAATGGGTCTGTTTCTGGTTTTCGTAACATTCATTTTAACTTCACGTACTGGTATCTGTAAGCATGCAAACACTGCTTTCACTGCCACTGCAAGCATCTGTTCATCTGCATCGATTGCAGACTTTTTTTCAATTCCTTTGAAAGTCATTAAAAGTCTATCCTTTTATCATTTGCTGCATTACATCACATTTATCTTCCTGAGAAGACCACTGTGGAGTCTCTACATGTTATGATCACTGAGCATATCTTGTCTGGTCATTGCTCTCAGTTTTCCGAGTCCCATCCTCAAATTTTTCTTCCTATTTGGTTATCTTTCCTGGACTGTGCTGATGTCTGTGATGTGTGGCAGGGAAATACTCTCGATGTGGATTTACAAGTTCATATACTGACCGCTATTTATGGAAGTAACATAACTCTTAACTTGTTATGCCAAGTCCTCTTGAGTTTAAAAATTGAACATGAGGGTGCAGAGAGTATCTGACAGTTATGCAGAACACTTAAGAGATACATCACTGATCTTCATTGAGAAAAATGTGAACAACCCCAAGACCAAGCAACTGCCGCTTGTGCCAAATATGACCAAAAATGTGAGACAATAAAGCAAGCTTGGCCACAACTTGTACCACAGTCTTTGAAGAATAAGAAACTACACAAGTTCCTAGACCTCACAAGTTCTGAAGCCCTATCAACATTTACTTGTGCTTCATGTGCTGAATCTGTTCCACTCTGGTCCCATTGTTCTGTAGTCATTGGCGATTCACACCTTGATGTGACAGTCCTAAAGCATCCAGATTTAATTTCAGACAAAAAAAAACTTCTTGGTTACCATAAATGGCTTCACCCGAATTGCACTCCGGCACCTATGCCTTTTGATGAAGTTCCATTGCATGGTGTTCCCACAATGCCGGAATGTTGCGCCTACTCACCTGGAGCCAGCCCAAAAAAGAGGGCCAGCGACAGCGCCACTGATGCCGCATTCCACAATTTGAAATAACCCAGCAGCAAAAGACACAAGTGCAACACCTGGCACTCAGTAACTCTTCTATTACAATAAGCCAACCTCCCGCTCTTATTGAGTATCTACACTCTCCTTAACCTTTCAATTTGACTTAAAATTTGTTGCATCTTAATACAATTTGAATTGAGCCTTGATCAACTCTGGTAGTGGGCCATGCCGCTTGCCGGCCTTAGTGCTTTATACAATTTATTGGTTTATGGATTTGTTGAACTGAACCCAAACCAAAACTACATATTTTGGTATGTAAAATGGTTCAGCTGATACCCCCATCAAAACATAACATATCAGTTGGGTATCAGTTGTGCCAAAACCAAGGCCAAAACATAAGATATTGGTTTTGAAATTAGTCCAACAGAAACATCTAATTTCAGTTTAAATGTCAGCATAGCCGAATCTTGAACTGAAACCACAGGTTTTGGGCATGCTGAAATTTAGTCTGCGGATGATCTACAGACCATCTGCAGATCTTCTGGGGCACGTTTACAGAATGTTTGCAGACAATCTGCAATTTATCTGCAAAGGGTTGGGGCTTGGATATTTTGCATACATCCATGGAGAACTTCTTGTCCTAAGTACCCAACACTGGTTGAGCATTTCAAGTTTTTCACTGAAAAAACTGGTGAAAACCATTATGCATTTTTTAGACATTTTTCACTGAAAAAGCGAGTGAAACATTTGAAACTTTTTCATCACTTTTTAAATTTATTTCAAAAATTTCACCTCAAAGTCAAAAAATAGTGAAAAAGTTTTGAAAATTTCACCCACTTTTTCAGTGAAAAATGTCTGAAAAATGCATAATGTTTTTCACCAGTTTTGTCAGTGAAAAACTTGAAATGCTCAACCAGTGCAAGCCCTAACTGCAGATTGTCTGTGGACCTTCTACAGATGAGTGGCAGATATGCCACAGATGACCTGCAGATGGTCTGCAGATCATCTGCAGACCAAATTTCAGTGCAACCGAAACCTGTGGCTTTGGTTCAAGTTTCAGCTTGTGCTGAAATTCAAACTAAAATTAGAAGTTTCAGTTGGACTGATTCAAAAACCGATATGTTATATTGTATTGGTGCAATCGGTACACCGCCAATTATTCACCAGTCAAATCTGAGGTGAAAGGTTCGGCTGATGTCCAGTCACTCGGCCAAGTCTTCCCGATATGGCAAGCATGTTGAGTCCATGTGAATGACACAGCTGTCTTCCACCTGCTGTCCAGCTCAAGACCAGCTGTGCTGTGGCTACTGGACAGCTGAATCTCCATCCAGCATACAAACTTGTCATTTAAATTTCACAGACCAAGGCCAATCCATAGAATTATGAATTACCCCACAAAATAGCAAATGAAATTTGAAGGAAAGAGAACACAAGTTCGGTGTACACGAAGGTGACCTCAGCGCGTTTGTCCCTGTGTCCATTGAGGGATAGGGACATTCACATCACATACCACAAGTATAGGGACCCGAATGAAGAGACCCAAGTGCAGGTACGCAAGAATTCTATTTTTGTTCAGTCCATTGTTGTTGGATTGTGCACAATGCGTCTCACGCGTTCTGTGTCAAACACGTGCATGAAGTTGGCCAATGCCACTGATGGCTGATCATGCCTCTTTTCTCCTTGACCACCACCATCTTCACCAAACACGCCACCATCTCACGGGTGGCTGCCACCGTCCTCCAGCCTACGCAAACTCTGTCCCATGACCTTCTGGCATATGTGCAAGCTCCTCCAGCCTCGTGACCCTCCGGTCTTCATACGGCTCATACGGCTCCCGCACTCAACCCGCACCCAGCCTACGTTGATGCTGTCCTTGAAACCCCAAAACATAATTTCTACAAGTTTTTCTCTCAAGCTATATCAAGTTCTGCTCGCTACATGCTGGCAATTCTCAAATATCTTGAAGCTGGGCCGCCGGATTTCTAGCTCAAGTTGCTTCAAGTCTCCAAGCCATCTCAAGGCTCTCCAAGATGTTGCAAGTCTCTATATCTTCAAGCCGTCTTCAACTTTCTTCAAATTGTCCATCAAATGGTTTTACAAGCCGTCCTTTCTGTTGACATACAACTTCAAATTACCTGCTTCTCGTAGTCGCAGTCGGTGTTGCCCATCACCCATCAGTCGGTGGTTCTGTCCTCGCACTTCAGATCCGGAATTGTTCCCGCTTGGTTTCATCCTCTGCCCTGATATCTCCTCTTTTGTCACATTTGTAATGTTTTAAGTAGATGAAATCCAATTCACATTTGTGAGCTATGATTTTATGCCACCCAATTCACTATCTGAAGCAAGAACGGAAACAATGAGTGCCTAAGACAGCCTTCTATATTCGGCAAACACACAATGCTCCATTACAATGAGCTCTGGAAAGCCATCTGTACGTCACGTTGAATGGAACCACAATGGAGGGATTCCCATCCAAAACTGGCCACAATGTGATTTGCATGTCTCAATTAGTTGATGTCTGGATCCACAACCGATGTGGCTTCCACATCGCAGCCACGTCAATGCAAATTGGCGATGTACTCAACCAATATGTTATGTTTTGGTGGGGGTATCAGTTGAACCATTTTGCCTACCAAAATAGATAGTTTTGGTTTGGGTTTCAGTACAACAAATCCTTAGACTGATAAATTCTGTTTTGGTTTGCTGTTGGCTCAACCAGAACCTCAACCAATCCCACCGGAAATTACCGACATCTGGTCAAACCGAATCTTAAACCAAGGGCTAAAATGCCAGTTTAACATTTGGTTGAGCCGAGATTCAAACCCATCCAAGTACTATTGGTTTAAATTTTGGCTTCACCAAAAATCAATGTATTGGCTGAGGTCTCGGTCAAACCAACAGTGAACCAAAACACAATCCATTGGTTTAAGGATTTGTTGAATCAAAATATGACCAAAACTACAGATTTTGGTATTTATAGTTCAACTGATACCCCCACTGAAACATAACATATCGGTTGGGTATCAGTCCTACCAATACAAAAACCGAAAAATAAGACATCGGTTTTGGTATTGGGCCAATTAAAACATCCAATTACAGTTTGAATTTAGGCACAAGCTGAATCTTGAACCAAAACCACAGGTTTCAGTCATGCTGAAAGTCCACTGAATGAATTTCAGTGTGGCTGAATCATATGGTTTACATTCGTTCATGTTTCAACTGGCACTGAAATTAAAATTGAACCTAGATGTTTTGGGCAGACCGGTTGAGGAAGCACGACTTGCTACGCTCGTCGCTTCCCAGTCACGGGCCGGTTGCCGCTGTCAACCAAATCTGGAAACGCCGCTATGCTTCTTTTTCTTTTTCCTTTCTACTACGCCTTTAAGCTCATTTCCATGTCTGCTCCCGCTATGTTCCCTCCCACTTATGTTTAGGTCTTTCTCCCTTCAAAACTCGCCCATCCTCTGGGTTCCGCCCTGGACAGGTTCAACGGCGATCAACAGTCACGTAAACACTGCAAGCCTCGAGGACGGACTCGGATCTTGTTTTGGACTCTCGACATCTTCACGTTATGTTTGTCTTCTTTTGCACGTCTAATTTTGGTATATCCCCGTAGCAATCCGGACGCGACAGTTTTGCTCGACACTCCTGTACACCCGGATCACGCTGGGGATCGACTCCGACGTGGCTTGGGCACCCACTAGGCGCTGAACCGGCAGCGAATGTCTCCCTATCCATCTTTGCGTGTCCCCCGGTGTCCAGCGGGTCGAAAGCGAGACTTAGCCGAGGGGTTTAGAACGGTCATTGTAGGTATTCTTGATTGTTTCATGTATTCTCAGCTTGATTTCCGGGCTCCGGTGTCCCACGAGAACGGGAGCAGCCGTCCCATCATGTATCTTCCACTCTCTCCCTCTTACCACCACCGCAATCGACCCATTTGATTCGGATTTCTTGCGCCCACGCTGAGCTTTGAGCCACGACAAGCTAAGTGACTTCCTATTCTTATCTTACTGATTCCTTCTCTCCTAGAGCTCATTTCCTGATCGCACGAGCCGGGGATATACTGCACGACTCAGCGCCGCTTCCGGCACGACCAGGCCACTCTTCTGTTCACCAGTGAACAGCCTTTATCTTCGTCACGGTACAAAAACCGATACCTTCTTTTTCGGTTTGCATATTGGCATGACTGATACCCAACCAAAATATTTTGTTTCAGTGCTGGTATCAGCTGAACCATTCTTTGCACTGAAATGAGTGGTATTGCTTTGGATTTTGGTTCAACCAATTCTCAAACCAATGGATTGTGTTTTGGCTAACTGTCAGCTTGACTGAAAGCCTAGCCAATACATTGATTTTTGGTGAAGCAGAATTTAAACCAATAGTACTTGGTTTGGTTTGAATTTCGGTTTGACTGAATTTTAAACTGAGGCTTTAGCACTTGGTTTAAGATTCGGGTTGACCAAATGTGAACAATTTTTGGTGTGAAGACATTGATTTTCGGTTTGACCAAATTTTAAACCGACTCTCTAGCCCTCGGTTTAGAATTTTGTGTAATTTCTTGTGAGAACTTTGGAGAAACACTTTCCTCTTTAGGCTATCTCGGTCAAATCCTGTGTTGTTGATGGAGGCCGCACGTCGCCTCACCCCACGCTTTGCCCCGCAATTCCGCGGGAGCGTGCGGCTCTCTCTCGCAGTTACATGCCTTGCATATCCCAAGTTCATTGACGCCTGTGGGCCTACCCCCAGCTCTGCCGACCTGCATCGAGGGGGGGTCGGCACAGAATGTGTCAACACACCCAGAGAATGTATGCCTCATCTCTTGGACCCTGGGGAAGACCACCAGGAGCTCCGAGAATATGCTAAAGCTCTTAAGGTTCCCAGGTTTCCAGCGGCATATAGTATTTCACTGGCACTTATTGGGCATTGTTATCGCAGGTTGAACTAGCACTTCATTTGTGGGAAGGAAATATGGCCAGGTTGAACCGACAATTTACAGAAACAGGAGGAGCGGGGTAGCCGGTTTGGCCGCCAGCACAATTCCGAGTTATGGGTCAGAAAAATCCCCATGAATGTCCACCCGGGTATGCCTGTGAGCGTTTCAGTAAGTCACGAGCAACCGGCCAAAATAACGAACAATGGTAGATCCAGTCGTCGGACTATATGGAAATAGTCAGTTTCTTGAGAGGAATACCTAAAAAGAGCACACCTAAAGAAAACAACACTCGAATAATTGTCGCTCAGGGTCCAGTTGAACTCGGCATTCTCAGCCTGCTCTGTTCCACGGGCGTACCCAACGAGCAGCGAAAAATCCTGAGAAACGCTTCAGATCGCCTGATCAGTTCAAGCGGGTAAAATACCCCCTACTTGGGCTGCTCTAATATTCCCTTCCGCCCACGTACTCACTGCTTGTTGAAAGGCTGGACACCATCTGGTGAGCTTCCTGCATTGAAGCCATTGGCCAATTGACTTACCGAGTCCCTTGTCACTGGAACTGTTCAGAGAGACCTGGTGCCAGATTTCTGAGAGTAGTGCTGCGGGCGGGACATAGAACCTAAAATATGGGAGGAAGGTAGACAGATATTACCAAGAAAGCTTACATCGGGTTCCGGGACGTGAGGTTAATATCCAGGTCATATCCAGACTTCGTCGCGGAGAGCTGGATTTCGGCGGCTGACACATCTCGCCTTTCGAATTTCCACAACTCATTGTTTTCCCCCCCGGTATCCTTGTAGCCGATGATATGGTTCCCATTGGCATGATAACTGAAATTTGAATGGTTGTTAATGGAAGGAACAGACTCGGATGGGACCACTCACTTCCCCGCTAGGTTGGCATACGCTATTTGAATCGGTTAGTGTTCGCTTTTTCTTTCGTCGCTGGGAACTCATACTCTGTGATTGCACATTGCGAATCCTACCTCAGAGCATTGAATGGGAGAGGGAAACAATATCAAAAAATTCTCAACTTGTAATATTCACCCGCTTCAATTATCTTCCACTGTTGGTTGTTCGACCCGTTAGACTGGAACCCAATTATGTGGGTACCATTGGCCGCGCTACCTGAATGTCACATCCAGGATGTTTGCGTCTTTCAGTTACAGATCAATAACTCACCCTCTGCCATGTCCATGTATGAGCCACTGCGGAGGTTGCGAAGAGTGTAGTTCCCGTTGGTGGTGGTTTTCACCATCCAGAGTTGATTCAGGGAATCCTTCGTGCCGAAGGACGCCTTCTGCCAAATTTGAACCTGCGTGTCTTTCTCCGACCATTAGTGCCATATAATTCGCACATAGAGACTCATTACGATCAGAGGGGCTGCCTATGCGCATTGTTGAGTAAGTAGGAGTGTTGGCGCAAAATATCGACCCACTCGCCTCCGGCAATTTCCATAGCCCATGATACCGAGTCATAGATTGTGATGCTATCTGCGAATGTGTCAGAACCTGCATGGGAGACCAAATGACGGAGAATGCATACATATGCCCTGCGCTAGAGGCATCGCCGCTACGAGACAAAAGTTGCGCTTCACAGGATGTGTCCGCAGTTTATATATTGCCATAGCCCCGGTGTTATGGAAGGTCCGAACCATGAACGATGAAGAAGCCTGACACATGTCTCACAAACGCCACTCGATGAATTGTGATTGACGACACTGCTCAGGTAACATCACTGAACGTGTCTCCGGCGTTGGTGACCCCTTTCACCGAGTCTGACCGCCAACCACGGAGTTGAGGTATTAATACATTATTCTCCGACCGCGGGCAAAAAAGAAAATGGCACACTGCCAACATATTCAGAAACAGCTGGAACGGTATATGTTCATTTAAAGTGGCCTAACCCATCATAAGTACTTACTGTTCCGACGCCAATCTAGCTACTGTCCGATTTCATTCATTTCATATGGGGATTTGGGGTGTGACAACCCCATACGAACCGGACCTTTCGTATGGGTCGGCTGTGACAGTGTGACTTACGAAAATTTTCGTATAGCCCTCGGAAGCGCCCAGCTGAAGTGTCGCAGTATGATGTCTGGCCTTGAATTTCAGCACTTGTTCCAGCGCACATTCGTTGCAGGAGCAAGATAATCGATGCTGAATCAGCAACTAGGGCTCCAACCATTTCCGTTTGCAAACGTTTGTAAACGGAAATTATCGTTTTTATTTCCGTTTTGTTTGCGGACTTCTGAAAACAATTTATGAACAGTTTTTAAACAGTTAAAGGGTTTTGAGGGGATCACCGACCTAGCCAAAACCTGGGGTATTTTCTGGGCATTTGATGAGATGCTAAGCATGGTTCAAAGTCTCCACAGGTCAACAAACATTCCATTCAGCATGTTATGCTGGGTTAGGTTAGATCCGCTCAAGGTGGGCAGTTTCCGAATGTGTTCGGCCATCTCGGCGACGTCACTGGCGCAGATACCCCCCCCCATTTGAACCTCGCACAGGGAAATGATGAAGACAATGAAGGAGATACTTGATGCTTGTGAATTTTTATCACTATATTCGTGATCAACTAAGTCCATTACATCCTCCAAAAGAAATAACCGTTTACAAACGGTTTAAACAGTTTAAAAACGTTTCCTTTCCGTTTCTGTTTAGTTTAGCCCAAACCACAAATGAAAACGAAACGGTTGGAGCTTTATCAGCAACATCAACCGTTGACTGTTAACTATTCCCGCGTTCATGATTACGCCCCGCAGGGCCGCTCCGAACCGGTTTTGGACCCAAAAATCACGAAAAATAGTATTCCTCTGAACTTTTCGTATGGATCCATTGTGACCCTGTGACGTACGAAAAATCTTCGTATGAAAACGAGAGTGTGACGCGTGATTTACAATCTGATTGAAGTACCACAGTAGTCTAGTGTCCTGCTGCGTAGCCCCTTTGACCAGATATAGCACCCAATTGAACTCAACTTCCAGGCAAGGCAAGAGTGACTCGGTTCACCGGCGTTGACAGTCAGCCGCCAGCAACCACAGATTTAAGGCACTGATATACTGCATTATTTCAATCAATTCAACCTAGGGTGCGACACGCGACTCAAATTACCAATTCGACCATTCGACTACGGCCAAATTCAGCGTGAAGACCAAAAAATATTCGTGAAGATATGGGATATGGGAAGTCTGGGAATCAGTATGGCGGATCGTACGGCGTCAAGTACGGCAGCAGGTACGGCGGCAGAGCGGAGTTCGAATCACACTCATATCATCTTTTGTTTATGATACTTCACCTCTCGCCTCTCTTTACGACCTTCACGATGCCACAAAAACCACTGCTCCGAATGTCACCAATATCTTCCCATTAAATTTGCCATGTTTGGACGCACTGTGGATCGCTATTACATCAGCTGTGGCCTGGTATGCAAGTATTTCCACTCAGTTCCCATCCTGCCCACTGTCCCGCACGACATGCCGCCCACCATCTTCCTCTACCCGAGCCCGCTCCGTGCCTTTGGCATCAATTGTGTCCATGCGATGCTGAGGAATAAAGACACGCTTTGAATTATTGTATCCGGCACAACCACGAGGTCGTGTCTGGCGGGCTATGCAAGACCGATGTCACGTTTGAGAAGCGAGGCGAGGCATAATAAGTCGAGGAATTGAGTGGTGGTAATATGTTGTAGGGTCTGAAGGGCAGCGAGCAGTGACAAAGCGTGAGCCACTGCTGAGCGGAGGAGCAATGTGTTTGCTGACATGCCGAATGTTTTTACATATTATGCGTACAACTCCCCGTACCATTCCCCGTACCGATTGCCGTACTTTCTAAAAAAAAATCTCAATTCCCGTTTGTTCTCAAATATTCGACTAGCGGACGGAAATTTTGGCTTTTTCATGTCCCAAACGCAAATGTGGGCCCGTGACAAATCTTAGATTCGACCAGCGGGGACGTGACGCATGACCTTCGACACCGACCAGGGGGTGCGTGACGCGTGACAGTCAAATTGATTGAAAAAATACAGTAATGCTCTGAGCTCATGGACAGCAATACAATGAAACAGGCGGACGGTACGCCAAATGTGTTCAGATACTTAGATCTGGCTCAAAGATTTATCCCTATGCATCATTAAATGAGCAGATAATGTTGGAAAGTCCAGGGTAAACAATACTGGATTGAATATAGGATACAGAGCAGTATAAATACCAAGTTGTGTATCTACAGCTAAGTAACCAAAAACAGCAAACAATGAGAGATAACAATCTGGCTGTAAATGGCTGTGATAAACTCGGGACAAGACAATCGCTATATTCAACAGCTTGCACAGCTAGGACGCATGACTGGTCTATTTCAACAGATACTCAAACCGCCGGCGATCTCCAACTTCAAGATACCCACCGAATGAGGCGCCCAATGCACTTGGGTACTGGTCATTCCAGACACTCAAGAAAAAATTTTACATAGCATGTCATATAGATTATTCTACAACAATCCGAGTACACCATTGGCTTTCAATTTGGCTTTTCTTCGTGTGTACCAATTTAGTTTGTGTGAAACGGTCCATTCCTTGATGAATGGCATTCATTTCTTTCACGGGGTCAAGTGTCCGAATAGTAGGTAACACATGAATCTTTGATTGCCAGCCTTGCCACGGAGTCCATGCACATCGCAAGACCTCAAAAACTGGTATTCAAAGCTTAAATGTATCCTACATACCGCGAACATGCACCAGGAGCCGAGGAATGAAGTGGAAGGCTCTCAGGATGTGGGATTTATTCGTCGAGTGCCTGAGCCATCCGACATCTCATTTTTGGTAATAAAAGGAGGTACTTTCGGTCTATTGCAGGAGTTACAGGCCACCTACATACACAGAATTTGGCATGAGCATAAATATAAGGATTATTCTATATGGTTCCCCAGGTGCCACTTATGAATTTAGCACCCTTTCCATATCCAGTAGAATCTCGGCCACCTGCTTTGAGCAGAGCTGACACTGTTTCGAACATAAAAATGGAATGAAACATTCTGTACAACACCTCCCACACCAGCAGGCACTCCCGCATTCTGTCCAACCCATCTGTCTAGAAATGGCCACCGGCAATGGGACAGGAAATTGATCGCATCACCGTGCTGTCCCAATTTGGAAGCACAAGCCAAATGATCAAGTCTCGATGGATGCACCTGGTATAAAATCATCTGGACCGCCTAGGGCATAATTCAATGCACTATAAATCTTGTTAATTAATTCTACATGTATTCTACAGAACAGATTTTTTTATCCTCCTCTGTAAGCCCAAATTCTGCTAAACTGCCGCCCCAACCAAATTTAATTTTGGCAAACTTTCTTGGAGAATACACATAGAATTGGTCAAAATAATTTTTGGGCCGGTGTCTGGGGCCATATCGGGCTTGTGGGAGTCCGTGTTAGGTGCATCTGGATCAGTGGTAAGGCCAGCGAAAGCACAACCAAACAAAGGCAGTTTGACTTATGCCTGTGGAAATGCACAGTTTTAATGCTTGTAAAAATTAGAGGTGGGGTCATGGGAGCAGAATAAACATTATAAAGCAGCCAGCACAAGTCTGCTAATTCAGAGGACTGTGCATTGGATTTGAAGCCCATTTGCCGCCAAATTGTCGGCAATCAGCTTACTAAGCGCACGCTTTCCGAACCGTAGTTGCCGGTGGCCACTAGAAACCTTGTTGTAGTTCATACCAGGAATTCAACATTCCACTACAATCACAGCCTTGGGGCATACTTGCTCAGTGTGAACTAGGTGTCAACCAAAGAATTCAGTGTGATGCACTAGCACATTCATGCCCAGGCTGTTGCGCGGTAGATTGTCTGGAATGGAAGGTGTCACATTTCTAAGCAGTTCCCGGAGTGCTAAATAGAATCACCCTAAATATAATATCAAGCTATCTTTCGGATGTCCTTTCAGGTCGTCAATGCCTTCCATTAGTGTTGATAGTTCTTAAAACATATGAAAACTGTCAATTTCAGGCCACCTCCCAACTTGTTTAGTACAAAATGATACAATGATGATGTACCCAACCTCAACTTGAAGGCTCTTCGTCCTAGGTAGTACAACACACCCTACAGAGTATACCAAAACAAAAATCTTGTAAAATGGCACAGAAATGATTGAGAAAAAGTGAAGTGTCCGAGTTGTAGGTTTGTCCGGCCCAGCGGTCGAGGATAGCACTCACGTCTCGCTCACGGGTTTATTTTTATGCAGAATTCAATGAGTGGGACACCACCAGGCCGTGTTTGGATACCTTCTGATCTACAATTCTGACTGTAGTTTTGTAGACAGAACAGGGCTAGAATTGTACAGAACTATGGGTGAGCCATTGAATCTGAAAGTGTTCAGAATTGAGTAGAGCCACCACAGGATGAATAATACTATTAAAACAGTGATCCCATGTTCATAATAAGGGCACTATGGGTCTATGAGATTTCCTTCAGTGTCAATTCAGTCAGGCTACCCCATCATTCTTCTTATTCCCTGTGGTACACCACATGTCTGGATACACATAGTCCTAAGCTTTATTGGTGCTGCACTTGACCATAGATGTGGAACTAATTGGGTAGACCAGGCTCAGTCATGCTTCATGACCAGTGGGGAATCACAATGCCTCTTTGTCTGTGGCATCAGAGCGATGCCCTCTTTAATGGTAGCAGTGAGGGAGTCTAGGACAATCACATTAGGAACCCTCCTCTTCACGAGATTCCGGCATGCAGAGGAGATGTAGGTGGAGAGCATCCAAGACAAAAGAAGAAAAAGAACAACAAGATCACATGAACAATTGGCATCTGTTAAACAGTCGGCCCGATGAGCAGTGATCTGACCGGCTGCATAAATCTTGCATTGCACAACCTGTGTATTTCATTGCTTCAGGTAACAAGGTGTGAAAAAAAGATATAACCCCACCTGTGTATTTTTTTTTCATCTTTCCAAAAGCTGTGCACAATTTAAACTGAGGCTGCAGCAGTGACTTTTTCATTGCACTTCAGGCCGGTATTCTTTTGTAATCAGATGTAGGTTGTGAATTCTTTTGGAGAGTGGTGAATTCTTTCTTGGATAATGGTACACAAAAAAACCCCCAGTATTATTACCAAAAGTTTGGCTCAAAAACAGAAAAAACACGCACCTGAAATCAAGTTATGAAAAAATCGACACAGCTTACTTAAGGTATACGGCCCATACGATTACTACCACGATGGTTGCTCAAGCTCTGCCACTCCCCCGATATGAATGCGATGAAGCGGGGAGGGGGGTTATACTGATTCATCCCTGAAGCCGCACCTTTCCGATGTTCCATTCGGGGCCATCAATATGGCGGACATGCCGTGGACCATTGATGGACGTTGAAGATGTGGCGCCGCAGTTTTTGTGCATCCAGAGCGGATTTCACTTTGTAGGGTTCTGAGGTTATCACCGGGAGTATCAATGTCCCGGAACTGCCACTTCCACCGAAGCGGAACATCTTGACCCTCGGGACTGGATTACGTGGCTAGACTAATTATCGCCAGATTTTATACATCTCGGCGCCAGAACATATTTCTCGTGCCAGGGAATATGCCAGGGCTTTATACAAGATTCCGACGGAGTACAGGAAGTATCACAGGGAGTCAACCGTACACGACGCTGGCAAAATGCAGGGATTAGACGTAGACGTATCAACCAATGGACAGAGTGCTTCAATCATGATATTCGTAGCGTAGACATGTTTGTGCTCGAAAAGGGCGAATGGCAGCATGCAACTACGCATAACACATTATTATTGCCTTGGAAATAAAATAGCCTAGGTGTTCCATTTCACCTCAACAACATCGTATCAATCGGGCGGCGGTACGGTGACGAGACCCGGCGTCATTTTACTGCCGGCTTTTTTCTCACCTGGCGCATGCACTCGTATTTGTCACCTTGTCAGCCATATAAAGACCATCAGTGTCCTGCAGTTCCAGCAACATCCCACAATGTCCCCTCCCCAGGAAATGCCCTCTGCTCACAAAGATGATATCCTTTTTCGTCAATCGCCGTCAGACAAAGATGTTGCTGAGCTCAAGGCGAAGAGTGGTGCTGTTTCCGCAGGTTCGTCTTTGTGAAACTGGTGTATTGCTCTGAGCATTTACCATAACACCCAGTAGGTTCTGCTGTATTCGCGGGTCAATTCGAAGGCCCGACCTTGATCAAGAGTCTTACCAAAGGCGTGTGCCTGGCCGTACACAACAATTGGAAGGTCCGGTGGGAACACCCCATAAATGGCATATACCCATACACCGCCGATTGGGAGGTCATTCCGATTCAGGGCGACCTCACCGGCGAGTACTATTGGTTGAAATCTGCCATCACCGGGCTCGTACGTGCATCCTTCACTACACTACACTAGTTCACAAAGATCCTTGCTGATGCAATAGTCAGTATCTCGCTACGTATACTATCCAGACGGATCCTGTATATTTCGCATGTGAACAGAACGGATCGGCGAGTGTTTCCTTAGTTAGAATGCTAATGCCGAGATTGATGAGTAGCCCGCAGGTAGAGGATGCAGCGGTCTTACGCATCGTTCGCATGGAGGGCGAAGACCATAATCCTTATTGGCACATTTCGGCTCGCCATGAGGGGAGTCGATCACTATCTCGCCGCAGAAAGTTCCAAGGGCGGTGGGGACACTTTTAGCTCGGAAACACAAGTCGCCGGTAACATCAATCGCATGGCATTGGAGAAAAGAGCGTAAGGAAATCGTAAGGTCGTACTCTTTTAGCTACAAAAGCATAATGTGATCATCTTCCTTTATTCCAAACCATTGTCGCCCGCCGGGTTCATCCTCTCCTTAGTTTCTCGTTGACTGATGCATCGACAAATGAGCTCGTTCCTCGCTTGTTGAAGTCTGTTGTTTACTGCGGGGGTCCGAAATAACACGTGACCTAGTCGCGCTCTTTGCCCCACGGATTACAAGCCACCTTTCAGAATTCCGAGGACACGTTTTAAGTAATCGTGCTGTTTCCTAACTCAGCACGGGAACAGTCACCGGTGATACGCCTACGGCGTAGCTGAAAGCGGAGCTGAAAACAAAACAAAACGGTGAAGGGGGCGGGAAGTGCGGGAGAGAACCACTCTGAGGGCCGTAGAACAGGTGATGTGTGCGAGGGTGTCCTGCGAAGGTTCAGCACTCGCTCGCGGAACGGGAACAAAGGTAGCGAAAATAATATAAAAGGGATGCGGAGAGCGGGCACAGCGACGACGAAGGCTGCTCAGAGTCGGTGCGAAAGGACGACGGAGGACACAGAAGGCAACGAGAAATGCGCGGACGAAAGCGAGAGCGAGAGCGAGCGAAGAGCTAATTTTAAATCAAGGCTGAAGAGGGGCCGCCATCAGGAAAATCCCGATTTCCCAAATGGCGATAATTGCTCCCAATTGGTGATAATTGGTGAATTATCACCAACTATCATGTATCGGGAAATTGGCTATGTCCTTTTCTGTTTACGCCAATTGGTGCCAAACTCGCGCCAATTATTGAACATTATCCAAGTTTGTGACCTGTTTTGCAGCATTTCATTGACCTCTTCAGAACAATTATCAGACATATGAAAGTGAAAACATAGTGTATTCATGCAAGTATCTACGTGTACAACATGTATGTATGCAAAATAATCTACTTGGAAGATACCCTGAAAGTGTGATATTTTAATAATGGATGCAAACGAGAATCACAGCAATCTACCACAGCTGCGTCCCACCGCAGCATTGAAGCAGGCGTCGACAGCCGTCCGCACGGTGAAAAGAGTATTGAAATGTATGTAAAGAGCGACGTAAGTAACATCTGAGAAATGAAGCGATCACGTACTTAACGCGCGGGAGCCGAGTTGCAGTGCGTACCGAATTGTGGCGTGGACGGTGCTCTCAGCAGGGCTGGCACGGGGAAAGATGAAACTCATACCATAGACAACGTCGTCAGCAAGGCTCGACATGGGGTAAAGCGGGACTCACATTCTGCGGGACGATGCGGCGGGGACAGTGTGTTCGGCAGAGTTGAGCATAGGGGCATGGTGTAAGTCACGGCCTCCATGATGATGGAAGGAGCTGCATCATCAGTAGGGCTCGGTGCGGGGGGCAAGGTGGGACTTGTACACTACGTGATGATGCTAAGAGGACGGCGTCATCAGCTGAGCCTGGGCGCAGGGTGGAAAGGGACTCAACAGGTGACAACAATTTAGCGGAGATGGAATCATCCTTGACCATGCGTGAGTCCTCCGACAGGCCAGTGCAGTGCACACTCGACATCCGGGAGTGCATCAGGCGCAGGGCAGAGGAATCGGAGGAGCACGGCGGCAAAGCACTTGCGGGCTGAAAAAAAAAGGCAACAGAAAACAAAAACTATATTGGAACGAAAAGCGAAGGGTCACGAAGGGAACATACACATGACAACCGTGGGCGTTGTAGGGGACAGGGAAAGGCGTGCCCGGCGAGTATGCGGCATGACTATGATTGTCTCTATTGCTAGAACTGGTCAGTGAGCTGCCACGAATGTTCAGAATGACTTGCATACACAGTGTGCACGCTGCAGACCAGTTGTTCATGCGCGGAAGAATCCCTCGTCAAATAGATGCCGACCTTACACGGCTCCGCTTCCTGAGTTACTGACTGGGTCCATTACGGTGGGGTAAATGAAGCGCAGCGCCAGGACGTGGGGGAGAGGGATAGAGGAAGGGAATTGCGAGGAAGGAAGATGGAGGGAAAGAGAAAGAGATGTTTGATGCTGTTGTGGCGAAAATCGTAACCGAACCACTTTTTCGCGCTCACGTACGTCTCGGTAAGGTTTGACGTGCGAATTGATGCACAACTTAGCAAAAATTTATTCCTTCCCTTGTACACCTTTTACTTTTAGACGTCGCTTCGCAGTCTCAAACTCTTTGGGATGCACCACTAGGGTCTATAGGATAAGTGCCGCTAATTGGAGACGTGAACGTGAACGCTCATGTCAATTATCAGGGATTGCCGTAAATTAGCGACATTATTGCCGGTTATTTGATTGTCAATAATTTGGCGATAATTGGCTGCCAATTGTCAAATCTGGTTTTTCCTGATCCCCGGGGGGAATCTTCGTTGTTCTTGCTCGTAAAACTACCCACATTTCATACTACCGAGGACACAGCCAGGCATAAATAAAATACTAAGTAAAAATAAATTTGACAGTCGAAATGACAAGAAGAACGGGGAGAAAACACTGCTAGGAGCGCGAGACAAGAAAGTCCGAATTAATTTGTGAGAGTGGCCACGCGTGTACTGAGAGCAGAGAAAGCGAATAAAAGGAAAAATCAATGGGCGGGGGTCGCCGAGGGCGGGCCAGGAGAAAATGCCGCGACTGCCGAGGCATTGCCGCGCCTATCCCAAATTATGACTAAATGTCAAAATCGGTGTTTCTTCATGCTAAATCCGGTTCATGGAGCGAAGAAATGTTCACCAGTGACTTGAGAGCTTTCAATGGAGTACTGCTGGTCAATATCATGATATTTGTCAAGTGTGTTTTTGCACTGAGTCCCCTTCAAAATACCCTAGACTGCAACCACTACAATTTCTGATGAGTGGGATGAGTACTCTTACATTTAATGAAGGGTTTGATGGTTTTAGAAGCTCTTCTTAAGTTGGGGTTTACCACAGCAAATCCCCGCAACTGCGCGGCAGCACCGCATCAATGGCGCGGCAGTGCGCAGCAGTGGCGCATCAGTGGACGGCAGTGCCGCGTCAGTGCACGTCATCACCGCGCCAATGTCGCGGCACTAATCAATGCATTTCAATGCTTAGGCAAATAACAAAGTCCAACTTTCTGTGAGGAAACTCCATTTTCGTGGGGGTGAACTGAACCTCGACCAAGATTGAACAGCATTGGTGTGCGGGCACACAATTGCAATTTGGTTCCAACTTCAAAAATTGCAGGGATTTCAGTGAGGTCTACACTGCTCAATGTATGAGTAAGGAGTTTCTTCTATATACGGCTTAGACACCGTCCAATCCATGAACACTTATTTTGGAATTTCAACCAGGGCTTTATTTTCGATCCAATTCATGTATCTTCACCATTGTATTGCATCGCCAGTATCAGGTTTGTTGGCCACTGTCACCTGGATTCTGCCCCAATGGGCGCCAGATAGCACTGAGGTTACACTTGATTCACCTTCAAATAATCTTGAGGGGACAGAGAGCAGGAATTCCCCTAGACTGGACATGAGCAGAAGATGTTGAACAAAGGCACGGCAGTGCCGTGCACCTCTCTGTGCTGTGTTTGTTCTTCCTGCAGAAGTATAATTCTTCATGAATCCCCCGGCTAAGAGATAGCTGATACCATGGCCCCCTTCAATTTTAACTTAAGATTCATTTCCACAAATTGAACCATGGTTCGGACATGACGGCGGAGTCTATTCAAAATTTTGCGCCTTTATTTCAACGTGATCTGCACTGCAGTGCCGTGCAAGTATGCATTTCTTCTGCCTCGTAGCTCCTTGGGTCTTCATTTCTCTCCACAAACCACTCAAGTGCCGCGGCAATGCCTTTCAATTGCCTGCATAAAATTATTGTGGAAAAACTCTAAAATAGTCCTTGGACCGTTTCTCTGGCTGTATGGGACAACATTTGTTGGTTTTTTTGGCTTTCAACTTCCCATTATGCATCATTTACTGTAATTGAACAAGCCTGGGCATCTCGGGTATAGTCGTTTATTCGCACTGGGTGACTTTTGGATTCCAAAATCTGAAAGGCTCCTTCGTTCTACAAATTCTCGATGCCTGATACATAGTTGCATGAGACAGCTTTTTGATCTCTGAAATTGGTATTGAAAGATTGGAAGATCGGTGTTTGAAGATTGCATATGGTTCTTGAGCGTGCAACACATTGGTGACAAAACATACTTTTGAAGACTCTGAAGCGAGCACTTATACAACAACCAGCACAGTGCTCGAGCCCCACCGTATAGATCAAGGTTCCAAAGCGAGTGGGATCTTCAAGAGCTGAGCTGGATGCAATTTTTTCCAGGCATGAAACCCACAGGGTTGACCGGATGTGCAGTGCTGGGGTAGTCAAGTCAGCTTGAGTGGCAATGCCGCGACACTGACAATTCTGCAGGGTTCATGGTGGAGTCACTTATCTCACCTTTTCTGTAAAACTTGGAAGCCTCAGGTGTTTTATTCCACAAAATTTTTGACACTGTGTTGTTTTAGGTTATCATTTCTCACCGAGATGACACCCGACACTACAAAGTCATACCTGGTCCCAGCTGTAGTAGGCGCCAGGATGCATCAAGAACTAGGCGATACAATGATGCTGATCTGCACAAACTTCCATGAGCATTGATTTAAATCGTAATCAGGGAAACAACTGGCAAAAAAACTTGAGTTACGCTGAGATTGAGAACCTGAAACTCCTCTGACTTGAAAAATGAAGTATTGAACAAATTTATGGCTGGGGTTGAAGTGAGAGATCCAGGACTCACTGTGGATGAAGAACTTGCTGCGGCACATTTCCGACCTTGCTTTAAATCTCCCCGCGAATGAAAGGTTTCATAGTACTCAAATTTGAGACCGCTAGCAGGAATCAGTGGTCACCGCATATTCCTGGGACGACTCCCAATCTGTTGAAGTGTTCAATTATTGTTCAACATAATCCACCCAAATGGACAATGTTCCTGCTACCACACTGGCGCGGCACTGATGCGGCAGCTAAATGTACAGATATGCAATTTTCCATGCTCTTTTGCGTTCAACTTTAGCAACTAAGGCATCTCTCGAGCATCCTGAGGTTGCTTGAGAATGCATTTAGTGCATTAATGTATTGTGTTGCCAATTCAGCACACTTGAACGGTTCTGGAGCTTTAGATCTATGACCGGTTTTACACTGAAACAATGGCAATAGTTCAGGCCCACTTGCACTGCTGCGGCATAAATATTACTGATTCCGAAGCCTGCTGTAAGTGAAATGCGTTATCTTCAACCTGGAACTGGTATTATGAGGGAAAAAATTACTCGGATACCCCTCAAAAATCCCCCCCCCCCATCCAATAGAGGCTCGACTCCATCACAGGTTCAATTGTCGCACAAACTTGTAGTGCATGCCATTTTGTGGGATAATTCCTTTGTATGCGTGTATCTCGAGGGACGCGCTGTGAAAGAAAATGAACCGTTGACCTGAAGAGTTGAGTAGAAAGATGCGATTGGCATGGCTGCTGCGGCAGTGGCAGCGACGCGAGTGGTACTTTGGGTGCCGGTTTAATTCCGAATGGCAGCAAGGCAAGAGAACTCCCCTCTCCCATGTGTTCAGCTGACCCAAGCTCAGCATTTCCTTTTTGTTCTGTTGCACTATAAGTTACTTGTAGACTTCGCAGGTCCATGAGGGACCAAGGTACAATGAGAACGCAAAGGGGTGTCACTCAACGTCGCAACAGCGTTCATCAATGTTCCCTTGCGACCCGACTGCATATTCAGTGCCTAAAACCGTTTTTCAGGAGGCTCAAGCATTGAAAGGGTCATGGGTGAATGCTCAAAGATTATCAGCACCGGTGTTGGGAGTTGACGTTGCAATTTCGGACCCCGGAGCAATGGGCCGTCAACATGTGTAGCGCCTCAAATTCCTCAAGCTAGGAAGTAGGCACGCGTTCTCAAAGTTTATTTCCTCAAATTAATTTCTTTGGGCAGGTGCCTTTCACTCTTGAGCCCAGAACTGAAGGGATAACACGCGTTTAGTCCAACTTTGGGATAGATTCCAGCACACATACTGCACGGTTTCTGCTCGAGGTTTTAACATCCAGACGATGCATTTAGACGTTAAAGACCCTGTAGAGGTTGAACTGGGATCCGGCAATGTGTGTGGAAGGAATTAGAGGCCGCGCGGCACTTACATCTCACGCCGCGGCAATGGCACAGCCACCGCCGCGTCAATGCCGCGTCAAACCGCGTCAAATCGCATCAGTGCGGGTCAGTGCCGCGGCAGTCGCGGCACTTTCACCCAGCCCGCCAAGGGCATGTGGAACGGTAGCCCAGAAAGTCCGAATTAAATCGCAATTGTATTGCCAGTGGCGGACGAGTGTGCCCTGAGATCGGGAGTGAGCCAGGAATGGGAAAGTCGAGGGGCACGACCACATGATGCAGCCAAGGCGGCGTTGCGGCTGGGGCGCGACGGTGGTCGGGAAAGGTTGGTTGTGTTCCGAGGCACAGCCCACGCCGGTGATCAAAGGCGATCAAACGGCAAATTCCGTGATCAGCGCCGCGCGGTGCTCATCACCGGTGTGTCGTGAGTTTAGCTGATTTAGCATTTCGGTTTGATTTCGGTGCCGCTGCCTGATTCAACTAGCCGTGGCCCTGCCCGGCAGAAACTTTGTACTTATTTACCAATTATTCACCATTCTTTAAGATTCTGCTCGTCTGGCAGTGCTCACAAAGTGCTCATCAGCAACTTGATAACTTTTCTTTTTGCCTCTTTTTCCTCTTCACTCTCTTTATAAGATTAAGCCTGTCTGAAGCCGTATCTCCATATGGTTACATTGCACAGCTGACATGTTATCCATCAACCGGCATGAAGCAATCGTTATATTAAGGTCCGTCTGATGCCGAGGCATCACCCGAACCGATTTGATGGCCGCTATAGAATGTGCCGTTGATGCCAACAACTGCATGTTGAAGTGATCGTTATTGCTGAATGCCGAGTTATTGCCGAGTGAATGTTACACAAACAAAGGACGGGCCGTTCGGCACGACAGCTGTTACCGGCATAAGATCGGCATGTGGAACTTCAATTATATTTAGCTCCACTCGGATGCCGGTCTGCGGAATGGCTGGATCAAATTTTTCATGTTTGCTCTTCTCGGCTTTGCATCACTTCACCTCACTCTCTTTATAAGATTAAGCCTGTCTATCTGACAACATATCTCCATACTCCTCTTTTTTTAGCTTTAAAGGCCGCTTCTTTCTTTGCTAAAAACTAACATCAGCAAGTGGGAGCCGGCACGGAGCGCCGGCGAGCGCTTGTTTCAAAGAAAAAAAGCCTAAAAAGTATTAAAAGATGCAAAAGACTTTTCTTCTTTTTCTAGGATAGGTCCACTTTCTTTAAAAAGGGCTGAAAGACGCAAAAGAGCTGGGAAAGTATGGTCAGAAGTAGCTATAAAAGCAGGAATTCAGACGTAATTCTGGGGCAAAATTGGCATATATTCACAACATGGAAAACATAACAGTACACAGCATATGAAATGAGGTGTAGAACAAGGTGGAGACATAGAATAGACAGCACAACTCACCTTGAATAACATCAGTACCTGACACCAAAAGTGGTGGCCACAGCGGGTGAGGTCCCATTAGCGCAGATGAGCGACAGTTGCAACGCAAAAGAAGTCCGGGAGCTTCTATTGTTAGGCACTGCATGCGGAATTATCGTCTTTGGGTTTGCACGTAGAAACCCAACCGTCATTGAATGGAGCAAGGGATGTGTCCAGGTCGGCATCATGGATACAGCATACTGCTTGGATGTACAGGCAGGGGACAATAAGTTTCAAGAGTAGACTCAAATAATCAATGGCCACTTACCCTTGTCCACAGGATGCACTGCCAGGATCAATAGAGAACGCAAATTGTGGGTGGAAGGCATGAGGACATACAGTCCTAAACCAGGAGACGCAACGCAACAGTGAAACACGACACTAGGAATATTCTACCTTTGAGATTACTGATGGGGTTGAGAATTTGTAGGAATATAATAGGGGATTGTATTATACTGCCAACAAAAGGATTTGGCCCAAAAGATCCTGTGACGCCTTGAAACTGAGGATGTTTGTGGCTGCTTGCCACCAAGGGGGTTTCAACTTTTGAAAATTGGATATCAGGTTGAAAAGATTTTTTCAACCTTGAGTGGACCCCTCCCTCCCACCCTTCCCCCCCCTCTCCTTCCATATTGGGAAGGTGATTCCCACCCCCTAGAGCCAGGCCGGTTTGTCCGAGTCACAGCACGGCTTTCCATGGTGAATTCTACCTATTTCCTCTACTTTGAGCAAGCTTATTCATATTCTACATGAGCTACAAGGCCTCATAAGCCTCTCTGAGACAAGAAAAAAACACCCTGTGCCTCCAGCTGTGCTCACAACCTGTTACATTCAATTTGAGTGCAGAAGGTGAGGTCCAGAAGCCAGGTACTGTCCCAGATATTTCATTAAGTATCCAATACCCCTCCCTGGTACCTCCTAAAGGCTGTATTGGCCGTTTTGAAGTGTTTTGTAACATACACCACAAAATTTTTTCGGCCATCCCTAGATCTCCCCCCCTCCCTGGGTACAAAATTTTATTCTTGGCACCCTTGCTTGCCACAGCCATTGATTCCGGCAATCGAACCTTCCTGTTTTTTGTGTTTATGGTCATAAGGTATACAACTTTTGTTGCATTTGGGTGTTTTCAGAGTCCCTGATTATGGATATGTAGTTAAAGCACAAAAATACTTACCCTCAGCGCCAAAATCAATTACATCGCTGCATTTCGCCGTTATTATGGCAAAATGCGCTGGGCCGATCTTTTTCCCTCAAATTTGCTCAGAATAACCGATTTCTTCACAGTTTTTTTTTGTTCATCCAGTAAACTGGATACAGATCTGCCATCCTCTCACATAAAAACCAGAAAAAAGGTGTGTTTCTGATCCATAGTCAGCCAAAATGCACTAATCATTGCATTTCCTAGTTTAAGACTGTATGGCATCTTGGAAAAATCACAGATAACCTTAAGGTTCAAACACTTGATGCTTGATTCATTGAAGAATGCTTGACTGCACTTGAAGTGGCTTGACCAGGTCTTGATGTTCCCTAGATCTTGACAATACCGTATTTTTTCGTTCAATTCAATCAAAGGCGTGACACGTGAATGTTTTAACCAATTCAATATCTTGATATGAGCCAAAATTTTCGATTTTTGATAGATAAATTTTGCCTTTTTTGCATATTCCAGACAGTTTTAGGACTCATGTCACACTCGACAGGTTTGACAAATGGCCGTGTCATGCGTGACCTTGACCAAATTTGGATATCAATAAGGGGGTGCATGGTGCATGACTTCCAAATTGAACGAAAATATATGGTAGCTTTGGTGATGGTTGAGCTTGGAGTGGAAGCTTGGGGTAAGGGAGCTACAAGAGGTAAGGGAGGTATGGGCTGCAGACAAGGATGTTTCTGTGTGTCCAGAAGGATGAGCAGTGTTCTCAGTGGCAGTGGGGGAAGAGTATGAGATGCGGCGTCTTTGGTTTGAAGCATCTTCACCAAGTTACAGGACCATTTGCAACTGCTTGTGGTTGGAACCAGAGGGAAACAGCTGGGAGGAGGTGGTCAAAGAGGAGGGCGACATGGGGGGGAAAGGAAGAAAGATTGCCATCAAAACGAACCATTTTCACGCTCACGTGGGCTCCGTATGTTCACATCATGATGGTAATGCCGGCTAATGACTTAGTGCATTTTGCAACTTTTGTTCTCTCATGACTGTCTAAGGATTCTTTCACTCAATAAAGTTCATCTCCCAATATTACAGGTAAGGTATATGAGCTAACTATGGCTATACCACTTGTCTTACGTGTGTCATTTGTGTTGTTTGGAGACATTGATAGTTTGCCAAGACTCAACGTGTTACGTCCGTGCACATCTCCGTCCGAAAACCTCCGTCCGGAATCTCCGGATCTCCGGATCTCCAATATCTCCATCCTCCGGATGCGTACGTCCTAATCTATGGGCCCGCGTCCGATTACTCTCTGTGCATTATGCTACGGTTTGATGCACAATCCTCCAGGGTTTTTACGCAGTGAAGTCTTCTGAGTGTTTCCCCAGAATTACTTATGATCATATGCCCTATGCTCCACATGCTACTTCTTATTGTTGTTATTGTTATTCGACGACCTTATTGTCTTTTACCTACTTCTCCGTCCACATCCAGAAACCTCCGGATTTCGTATAAATACGTAGTCGTTCATGGATGTACTTCAGTTTGTTAATTAACGTGCTTTGCCTCCGCATTGCTCCGGTCTGACCTCTGCTCCTACTCTGTCTGGCAGCCAAGAAGAGGGCGCTCACCCTTAGACCCCTGTGGTGATCTGCGTTAGCTCCGTCTTACCGCCGGCTAGAATTCTCCGATCCTCCGGACTCCGGCCTTCCGTCCCTCTGGTCCGACACGGATATAACAGTATTAACAAACTCACCTTTCTTGGCTGTTCCACATGGCTTTTTCTCACCTACCGTCTACGCCAGATGCTCAAGGCAGACGACAATGCGAATCGTCCATCATCCGGGCGATGGTTCCCTTGCATCCACCGGCTCTTGCTACCAGTAATTTTACCCCCGCCTATGCTACGGCAACTCTTTCGACACCTGTTTCTACACGCCACCCTCATTTCGAGGAAGGCCGGGCTCTCCGGCCTAATGCTCCGGTTTCGTGGTCCCGTCCCGTCCTGGAGGACTTGGCTGGTCCTTCCAGACGGGCCCCACGCCTTAGTCTTTCACTGACACTTTCTGAGTTCCAGGGTCAAGCTGGAATGGAAAGCATTTTGGAGGAGCGGTTGGAAAACCTGCCCTCCGGTATGGAACATCATTCGGTATCAGGTAGTCATCATAGTTCTCCTCATCAGCTTGGCTCACCACATCCATCACAACACACACCATCTGGAACACCCGTCGCACCCCCGTTGGCCGGAGTTCCGGTTGTACCAATAGCTCTGGTTCCTCCGGTTGCTATCCCGGTCCCAGTAGCCCTTCAACCGATGGCTGCTACCCAAGGTGTGGATCCTATTAACCCTCCTATTCCGCCGGCTAGACCTCCTACCCCAACCGGAACTGGTCCGGCAGGACCTCCGGCTCCTGGGGGAGGTGGAGGTGGTGGAGGAGGAGGTGGTGGAGGCAGTGGTAACGGACCTAATAATCCTCCGGATCCAAATCAACCTCCGGTTAACCCTCCTATTCCTCCTGCTGGACTGCCTGTACCTCCCGCACCTGGAGGTGGAGGAGGCGGAGGTGGTTGTGGTGGTGGTGGACCTCCGCCACCAGTCAATCCTCAAGGTCCTCCTGGTCCCCAAGGCCCTCCTGGCCCTCCGGGATTTCCGGTTTATATTCATAACCCCCAGCTCGATGCCGCTATGCAAACCTTTGCAACCGCCATGACCGCCTTCGCTCAGAATGCCAATGCTCCTCCCCGATCCACCTGGAGCACTCTCAAAGCTCCGGATACGTTCGACGGATCTGATCCCTCAAAATTCCACTCCTTCCTGTCCCAAATTTACCTTCACATTGCGGAACGTCCCCAGGATTTCCCCGGCAACGACGAGAAAATTCTCTACGTCCGGTCTTATCTCCGGGGTACTGCACAACGATGGTTTGAGCCTGGCATGTATGTCGGAGCTCCCATTCCGCTCTGGGACGGAAACTTCTGTCTATTCATCGAGGAATTGCAGGCCAATTTCGGTCCCCATGATCCGATTGGGGATGCGGAACAGGCACTCAAGGCATTGGTCATGAAATCGTCGGATCGAATCGCCACTTATCAGGTTGATTTCGACAATTATGCAGCAATAATTGGGTACAACGACATGGCGCTCCGTCGTTTCTTTTACGATGGACTTCCACGCCGGATCAAGGACCTACTCACGCACACTGACTACGACAACACTCTTAATGGTCTTAAAATTGCTGCACGCCGGATTGACGCTCACTATTGGCAGCGTCAAGGGGAGCTAGAGCATGAGTGTGCTCAACAGAAAGCTACCTCCGGCGGATCCTCTGGCAAAACCTCCGGCGACTCCGGTTCCTCTCCGACAACCTCCGGTAATACTAGCGGAGGTAAGGGGAAGGGCAAAGGCAACAAACCCCAGAAGCCTAGGCCCTCCGGACAATCCTCTGGACAATCCTCCAGATCATCCTCCCAGGCCGCTTCCGGTAATGCAGGACAGGCGTCAACTACAACGCCGGCCAAGCCCAAACCGTATGCCGACAAACTCGACAAGTCCGGTAAGCTAAAACCGGAGGAATGCGAGCGGCGTATCAAGAACAACCTCTGCCTTTTCTGCGGAGGTTCTGGCCACAAGACCAACGAGTGCAAGAAGCGTCCGGGCAATCAGGCCCAGGGCAAGGCAGGCTCCATCTCAAAAAAATAGTTAGCAGCTCGGATACCTCTGCACCGAGTCCGAGTTGCGTTGACTCCGAGGTGCTTCCAGAGGTTTGTCTCAACGCTTCCGCTCTTTCTCCGAACGCTTTATATGTTGATCTCGATATATCTTTACTCTCCGCGGACTATATCTCTCCCTCCGGTTCTCTCTCCGGACTCCTATCGGAGGCAGGCCAAACCCTGTCTTCGTCTCTCGTAAAACGAATTGCCGTGGGATTCAACTTCCGCTTACGAGCTCTCATTGACTCCGGATCGTCCCACTGTTTTGTGTCCATGAATGTCTGTGAATCCAATGTTTTTACTCCGTATGCGGTGTCTCTGGTTAAGCTCCGGTATCTCGATGGCTCTTCATCCATCATAAACCGACAGCTACAATTGCTTCCTCGGTTTCCCTCCGGCGATGTCCAGTTAATGGAATTCTACGTCACCCGTCTAGATTCTCCCTGTGATCTGGTATTGGGATACGATTGGCTTGCCCGCTTCAATCCGTTGATTGACTGGCGCAGTGCCACCATCATTTTTCCCTCAGTTCCCTCCGAGTCTCCGGTGTCGACACCTCCGGAAATTATTCCGATCCCTGTTGCGGCTGCTCCTACTATGGATGAGACGGAACCTCCGGCATCCCCGGCGGACTCTCCGTCTACACCGTTGACGTCTTCGCCAGAGTTTGGTCCTTCAATGGATGTCCCCTCCGATCCTTTAATGGATGACATCCCTGAGGTTCCTATGCCTCATCCGTTCACCTCCCGCTCCGCTTGTTTCACTAGTCTCCGCAGCAGCATACAGCGCCATCATTCGAGACAAGAGTACAATCCAGTATACTTTGCGTGCAACCCTGACCGATGAAGCCCAGGCTCATCGTGCCTCGGCTGAGGAACCGGATCTCTCCGGTTTACCTCCGGAATATCACGACTTCGCGGATGTTTTCTCCGAGGAGAAGGCATACAACCTTCCTCCGCACCGCGAGTTCGACCTCAAAATCGAGATTATCGACGGCAAGGAACCTCTGATCAGTCATGTATACTCCATTTCTCCGGCTGAACTTACCGCTCTCCGGGAGTTCATCGACAAGAACTTGAAGGCGGGATTCATTTATCCGTCTAGTTCTACTCACGGAGCTCCGATTCTCTTCGCCAAGAAGAAAGACAGAAGTCTCCGTCTTTGTGTCGATTATCGGGGTCTTAACCGCATCACAAAGAAGGATCGTTATCCACTTCCTCTGATTGCGGACCTCCTCGATGCTCCGGGAAAGGCACGTATTTATACTAAACTCGACCTCCGGCACGCTTACCATTTGCTCCGGATTGCTCCGGGCAATGAGTACAAGACCGCATTCCGCTCCCGCTACAGCTCTTATCAGTTCCGCGTCGTTCCGGAAGGCCTCACCAACGCTCCGGCCGCTTTCCAACGCTTCCTGAACACGTTATTCTCCAATTTGCTGGACGTCTATGTCGTCGTATATCTTGACGATATTTTGATCTACTCCGACGATCCGTCTGCACATATGGCTCATGTTCGCGAGGTGCTCCGTCGCCTCCGCAAAGCAGGACTATACTGTAAACTGCTGAAATGTGAGTTTAGTGTCACCACTTGCGAATACCTCGGCTACATCCTTTTGCCGGAAGGTTTCCGCATGTCTCCGGTCAAAATCTCTGCTATCACGGAGTGGCCCGTCCCACGAAAAATCAAGGATATCCAGTCTTTCCTTGGTTTTTGCAACTTTTACCGACGTTTCATATACGGATATTCCCAAATCACCGTTCCGCTCACTCAACTTACTCGTTCGAACGTCGCATGGGATTGGTCTCCTGCTTGTCAAAATGCTTTCGAGACTCTCAAGCGAGCATTTACGGAGGCTCCGGTACTTCACCACTGGATCCCCGGTCGACAAATTACTGTCAAGACAGACGCCTCCGACTATGCCATTGCCACCATTCTCTCCATTATAGGGGATGACGAGCTCCTTCATCCTGTTGCGTTCCGGAGCCAGACCTTAACTCCTCCAGAGCTCAACTACGACATGCATGATAAGGAGTTACTCGCCATTTTTGACGCTTTTAAACACTGGCGCCACTACCTGGAGGGAGCTCCGCTCATTATCGACGTTGTCACGGACCATAAAAATCTCGAATACTTTGCCACCACAAAGACGCTTACGCGCCGGCAAGTTCGTTGGTCTGAATATCTTTGCCATTTCAATATGGTAATCCGGTTCCATCCCGGAAAACTCGGAGGAAAACCAGATGCTTTGACTAGACGATGAGACGTCTACCCTAAAGAGGGGGATACGGCTTTCAGCCAAGTTAATCCTCAAAATTTTCGCCCCATTTTTACTTCCGATCAACTCACAGCATCCCTCCGGACGACTCTCCTCGAGGAAATTGTCCTCCGAGCCTCCGTCGTTATGGACGTCGACAAGCTCCACAGCAACATAAAGTCCCATTATGCAGACGATCCCGCCACTGTTGACGGACTTACCTCCGCAACCTCCGGCACTTCATCGCGTTGGTCTATAGATTCCTCCAGTTTACTCCGCCTTTACAACCGGATCTATGTACCCCAAACCTCCGGCAACACTCCGGATATTCTCCGCGTACGTGTTTTACAACATAAACATGATCATATACTCTCCGGTCATTTTGGGCAGAATCGCACACTTGCCCTCGTACGCCGGGAATACTCCTGGCCGGAGATGCGGACCTTCGTACGCGACTATGTCAGGTCTTGTGTGATCTGCAAACGCAACAAGGCTCCACGACATAAACCTTATGTACTCCTCCGTCCACTTCCGGTTCCCCTCCGTCCTTGGCATTCCATTTTCATCGACTTCATCGAATTCCTTCCTTTATCCGGCGGATATGATGCAATTTGCGTTATAGTCGACAGGGCTTCAAAACAAGTTATTCTCTTTGCCTGTGATCGATACATAACCTCCGCCCTTCTAGCTAAGGCATTCCTTACACATGTCTTCGCCAAACACGGAGTTCCGTCCCATGTCACTTCCGATCGTGGCACGGAGTTTGTCTCCGCGTTTTTCTGTTCCTTGGGGGAACTACTCAGCATGAAAATGCATTTTACCTCTGGTTACCATCCGTCGGAGGACGGACAGACAGAACGAATGAATCAAACCCTCGAACAATACATCCGGATGTACTGCGCTTACCAGCAGGACGACTGGCACAAGCTCCTTCCGCTCGCGGAGTTTGCACTCAATAATGCTCCGAACACCTCTACCGGAGTTACTCCGTTCTTTGCCAACAAGGGTTATCATCCCTTGATTACTTTCTCCGACGTCGAAGTCTCCGATCCCTCCGCTCGTGAATATGTGTACGACATTCATTCAGTTCATGAATACCTCCGGCAGCAACTCACTTTCGCTACGGAGCGTTACGAGGAGATCGCGGACAAAAAACGTGAACCGGAACTCATCTTCGAAATCGGAGATGAAGTATTCATTACTGCCGAGTTCATTGCAACAACGCGTCCAACTGAAAAGTTTTCAGAGACTCATTTCGGACCATATGAAGTTATCGAGAAACCTTCCGCTGCTTCCTACACCATCCGCCTTCCTAAAGCTCTTTCCCGCATCCATCCCGTATTCCATGTCTCTCAACTCGAGCCTCACTTTCCGAATCCATTCCCCAGACGAGAAGCAGAACCTCCGGGCGCCGTCCATACACTTGACAGCGAGGAGTACTACGAACTCAGCTCCATTGTTGATTCCAAGATTGACCGGAGGTACCACGTAAAGCTCCGCTACTACGTTGAATGGTTGGGCTACGAGGATACCGACACCCGTTATGAATGGGTCTCCGCAACGGACCTGGATGCTCCGGAACTTATCGCCGCATTCCATGAGCGCTATCTGGAGAAACCGGGACCGGAGCTTACGGATTAACCTCTGTTTTTTCTCCTTCAAATCTCCGACTAATTTCGACAAGAAAATCAAATATACAATTTTTTCAGTGATATATACAGCATAAACTAATGTCCTATTCATTTCTCCGGCTCCGGGTTTTCCTCCGGGGCCTCCGGCATCTCCTCGTCGCTGTCCACCAACTTGTAAACGACTTGCTCGTCGACGTCGACGATGCGACGGAGGGCTGGAGGGGTTGGCGGACGGATTGCGATCTCCGTTTCCTCCATCTTCACCCGGAGGCTTTCCGCTGCCGCTGCCGCTTCTTCTCCCGCTCTCCTCTTCTCTTCCTCTTCCGCCTTCCTACCCTCCTCCAACAACTTGGCCATCATGGCCGCCCTTTCCGCCTTCGCCTTCTCCGCCTCTGCGCGTTCCTTATCCCTCTTTGCCTCCGCCGCCTTCAGCTCCCGCCGCTTTGCGACGTTGGCCTGGATCAGTACCAATTGACCGGCACTGTCGTTTTCAATCTTTACCGGAGGCTCCATCTGAACCTCCATCTGAACCTCCGGCGCGGCCACCACACTCTCCACAATCGACAGCGGGCTTTCCGCCCGTACCTCCCTCTCCTCCGGATTTCCCTCCGCATCCACGATCTGCTGGAGCGCGATCCCCACGTCCAGTTCGCCATCGGACACTGCACGACGCCATTCATCAATGCGGGATTCCTCCGGATCTCTGTCACGCTCCGCCTGCTCATCTCCGTTATCCTCCGCCCCTCGAGCTCCCTCCGTCTCCGTCCCGAAAATAGCGTCGGGAATGGGCTCCCTGCGCCGTGGCTTCGAGATACTCGGCGGCAGCCCCGATCTTGTTGACACCCTTGTCAACTAGCTGCGACGCTAGTGCGGAGAGGAAAATGCGGTCCAGAGCTTGGCAGCGGCGGATGCGATGGAGGTTATCCCGCATCTCCGTCAGCTCCGTCCGCATATTCCCCGTACGCGTCTGAATTGGTTCCTGCGGGCCAACCCACAGCGGAACCTCGCGTGCGCCCCGGACCTTTCCCTTACCCTCCGTCCTTCCCGACTTCTCCGTCCTCCGTTTCTTTCTCGCCCCTCCGGTCTCCGTCGTCGCTGGCGCCCTTGGTTTCACAATGGCCGGACATGCCTCGTTCTCCGGCAGGAGCTGGCATTTCCAGTGTTTCTGCTTGCAACGGTTGCAAGCGAGGTTCCGGTTCTGGAAGTGATTATGCACGTAGCAGATACTTCTGTCTCTCCTGCAACTAAAACAAGCTGGAAATTATCAATAAAAAGTCCCTCTGGTCAGTCGGGCGGAACTTACCGTTCTCCTCCCTCAGCGCCCGCCATTCAATTTCCACGGGGCCCTTTCGCCCAATCCACGTGGTGATCAGGCGGCGCAGTTTCCTCGCACCATCCTCCGACTCTGAACTCGTCTCTGCTTCCACCTCACGTTTTCGCTTGAGGCGACTAGGCCCCGGTTGGCCTATCTCCGGCTCCGGCTCCGTCTCTCTGTCCTCGCTCGTATCATCCGACACCAGCTCGTCGGGCACATCGTTCCGGTCCGGCGAATTCCCGCAGTCGAGGTCCACGATGACGACGCGGTCATGCGCCGTCAACTCCCGACGCTGCACGCACGCCAGAAGCTCCGCGACTTCACAGCGGCGTTGTTCAGCCCCCCGAGCTTTGCTCTCCGCCTCAAAGAGAAGCTGGGAGAGGTGCACCTCATCCCGCTTTGCCTCCTCATCAGCTTCCTTGTTCTCCTGCTCCATCTGCGCGATATCCATCGCAATTCCCTCGTCCTCCCTCTCCTGTTCCTCCCTCGAACCCTCTCTCCCTTTGCCTTTGTCCTTGCGCGGAGGTGGGGTGGTGTTTGATCCGTCGGACATGGAGGTGATTGGGGATGGTGGTGGTTGAAAGGAAGAAAATTTTTGTTCTCACGCCACTCGTTCCTTGATTCAACATGTCAACGACCCGTGACCAACTATACAACCTTCTCAGCACTCCGTTCCCAGCTCCATCGCCTCCGTCTCTGTCTCCGTCCCCGTCTCCATCCAGTACCTCTTCAGTTCCTCGTGGGCAAGGAACCTTAAGAGGGGGATACTGTTACGTCTGTGCACATCTCCATCTGAAAACCTCCATCCGGAATCTCCGGATCTCCGGATCTCCGATATCTCCGTCCTCCGGATGCGTACGTCCTAATCTATGGGCCCGCGTCCGATTACTCTCTGTGCATTATGCTACGGTTTGATGCACAATCCTCCGGGCTTTTTACGCAGTGAAGTCTTCTGAGTGTTTCCCCAGAATTACTTATGATCATATGCCCTATGCTCCACATGCTACTTCTTATTGTTGTTATTGTTATTCGACGACCTTATTGTCTTTTACCTACTTCTCCGTCCACATCCAGAAACCTCTGGATTTTCGTATAAATATGTAGTCGTTCATGGATGTACTTCAGTTTGTTAATTAACGTGCTTTGCCTCCGCATTGCTCCGGTCTGACCTCTGCTCCTACTCCGTCTGGCAGCCAAGAAGAGGGCGCTCACCCTTAGACCCCTGTGGTGATCTGCATTAGCTCCGTCTTACCGCCGGCTAGAATTCTCCGATCCTCCGGACTCCGGCCTTCCGTCCCTCTGGTCCGACATGGATATAACACAACGCAGATGCAGGGTGGTCGCTGAATGCTCGTGATTTGGTGGGTGATACTGTAATCTGGGAGAATTTATTTTAATAAACCTGCAATACACTTGTGAGACTTTTTTTGTTTATGAGTAATTATGTTTACATAATTCTTGTTCTTGATCATTCGCAGCGAAGAATTTGAAGGCTCACATTTTACTTGTCTTTCTAAAAAATGTAATGAGTTTATGCAGAAGGGCCATTAGAAAATTTGTGAGAACCATTAGATTTTGGGAAACATTACAATCAATGGCTCTGTTTCTTTGGCAATAGATTTCCTTTTGCGTGGTTTCAATCCTAGCAAGTTGTATCTTTTTTTCAGCTGTTTAAACTACACCTCAGTTTTATGCTGAGAGACCTCTCACAGCACAATCCCCAGTAGCAGCTGACCTCCCTTGGTTGTTGGCCATTGTGCAAGGTGCATGGTCTATCAAGGAAGTTCCTCCTCTGTATTGGAATCCAGTTGAGCTTGCTGAATTGGATTTTCACCACAAAGCTGATATGAGATCAGCTTCACCGGCTGTTTCACATTCAGATGCCACCAATGCTGTCATGGAGTTTCAACTTTTTGGTGCAACAAAGACAGGGTTAACACCAGTGAAGTCGAAACAGGGGTTTGGATTCAATGATTGGGTGCCACGCAGTTCCACCAAGGAATATTCCAGGGGCTTGAATTAGTTAAAAGTAACAAGAAATGAAGCTCTGTCTTCCTTGGAGTCTGTTGATTTGCAGAGAGAAAAAGTATCTGAGCCAATATCGACAGGTATCTTGGACTGAAAACTCCCAGAAGCGAAATTGATCGAATCGACACCATGATCGACACTGTAAACGTCGGCTATCAGCCACACCATATAAATCAGAGGGCCAAATGTTTCGCAGGAGCAGCCCGCACACTGTCTAAAAGTGTTGTGAAATGCCTCGTGATTCACCTCAGGCTACCCCAACCTGACCCCTATAGGGCCAAATTTTTGAGGGTAGTTAATTGGCCCTATGTGGGGTGTTTCTAAGTGGGTATCCCATACTGCATGGGACATCCCATGCTTTCTACTTTTTTGCCTTGGGACATCCCAAAGTGGTTGCATGGGACATCCCACTGGCCCATTTGGCAAGGAGGATCCCTGGCACCAGCCAGGGAGAAAAAATGTTTTTTTGGGCCCATTTCTGCACCATTTTGCATGATTTATAGTGATTCATGAAGCTGTTAACCAGGGCTCTCATGCCATAGTGCAACAGGTACATTTGGAGGGTTTTTTTTTTTCCCTGAGCAAACCACAATACCAGTACACTAGCCTGCGCTCAAATAGGAAAATACAGATATGCCAGCTCATGCTTGAATACTGCAATACGGGTACACTGGCCTGCACTCAAATAGTGAAATACAGATATACCAGCCTGTGCTCAAATACTGAAATATGGGTTTGCAGGTCCACGCTCACTGCTCAAATGGTGAAATATGGGTATGCTGGCCCACACTCGAATAGTGTGCTAGCCCATGCTTGAATAGCGAAATACAGGTATGCTGGCCCATACTTGAATAGAAAAATACAGATATGCCAGCCTGCACTTAAATACTGAAATAAGGGTTTGCAGGCCCACACTCAGATACTGAATATGGGTTTGCTGGCCCACACTAGGCAGCTCCAATTGCAACATGTGCTCTTCCATACACCAACGCTATCCCCACAGCTCCCTTTTCTCCAGACAGCCCACATTTCTTTTTTCTGTTTCTTCTTCTCAGTAATTACATCAAATACATAGTTCACCTGCTCACACTTCAGTATTGTTTTGATATGATTTCTGATATGGACTAGACAGGATGTCCCAGGTACTTTCTATCCTGAGTGGGATGTCCCTCCCATTTTCTGTTAAGAATGGGGCCTCCCATGTATTTTATATCAACAATGGGACGTCCCATTGATTTTCTATCAAGAATGGGATGTCCCACATATTTTCTGTCAAGAGTGGGACATCCCACCTATTTTTCTATCAACAATGGGACATCCCATTGATTTTCTATCAAGCATGGGACATCCCACATATTTTTCTATCCACAATGGGACCTCCCATTGATTTTCTATCTAAAATGGGATGTCCCACATATTTTCTATCAAGAGTGGGACATCCCACATATTTTCCTATCAAGAGTGGGATGACCCATGTATCTTCTATCAACAATGGGATATCCCTACTTCAGTCATCCCTTTTCTCAGACCCATAGGGCCTCACTATTTCTAGTCCATTATGTCCTTTTTTTTGCTAGACCTGCCAGGCACAATTTTATTTGGCCAGAACAGTTAGGTGTGCCCGATGAACCCGCCAATACTCAAAAGCTCAAAAACCCGAAACAAAAAGGAAACAGCTGCCACAGGGTTTGAACTCAGAACCAGGGAAGAATAGATTTGTCATTAACCCAAAACATTGACAGAGATACCACTACACCAGTGCACCAGATATCTCAGGTCATATTTTTTGATGCCTACATGCTGGCAGTGCATCACCCCTCACTTTTGTCTATTTTGCACGCCTGTTGCTGTCAAATTCACCATCACTTATCGCCGGCTGTGGGAATTTATTTTGCGTTTTGCGCAACAACCAGGGGCTCTTTCACAGAACTGTCAACACAGTCAGATAGCCCTCGGCAAGCTCTATAACTTTGATTTTGACCATATTTTTAGACATGAACCACCAACTTCCTTTTTGGGCCACAACACCTTTTTCCCAAAAAGGAAATTCCAGTGTTTTCACCTTCCCTTGATCAGAATTCAAATGTTTTGGATGGTCTAACTCATTGGACAGGATGGAATTTGCCATAGAATATGATATGAGCCATAGCCAGAAGCACTACACTTCTGTGAGAGCCCCAAAATGGGCAGAGTGAATGATTTACCTCTCAACATGAATATTTTGGGAAGGTAGCTGATGAATGGAATCCCACCACTTTCCACCATATCCCCATGTTATTCACATGCCCCTGATATAGTAAAACAATTCTTGAGTAAACAAGAGAGCATGTTCTAACCATATTCAGAAACACCATGATGGCTTCATTGTGATGGCCTCTGGTCAGTCCAGTTCTTGCATGTCTGATATTAGTGCTCATATGACTTCTAAAAACATGTGAGTGAGGTCATTGGCTTCATTGCCCATTGCTAGGTCCTCATTGAAGGTGAACATGGTCAAGATGACTATTCGCCCAATTGTACATGTGCCATGATTGAACAAAATGGGATATGGACTCAAAACAAATATTAGAAGATATCCAAACATAGACAACCAAGAATCATTCCAATATATGGCCTTGAAGATCCATAATCTTAGTTGACATTTTTCGCTTATTTTGTGAATTAGGGTCCATGAAGAGCTAATAAGGCAATATAAACTGCAGAAGAGTGAACAGACAGGATGAAAGATGGATATTACACTTTATTTGAAGGATTTTGGTCCAGATTTGGCCAGATGGTGTTTTCATCCATATTCAATAAGTGCACTTTATATTGCTGTTTAACTCATGCACTCGGAAATACCATTTACCTGAAACTTGGCTAAATTTCTTGGGATACAGTTGAATATTGATCTTCCATTATGTCTCTTCTCACTTTGAGTGTTTATTTTGCAGTAGCTGCTCTGGATGATGTCCTATTCACCAAATAAGTGAAAAATGTCATGTGACATTCTGAAGCTTCAAGCCCATATATTGGCAGCATTCTGGGATCCAGTTGTTGGGAAGGCCTGTAGAATGTTTGTCAAACTCTTTCCCTCCATTCTGGACCTTGTAGGCAGAGCAGAGGGGCTGAAAATGCATAGCAACACATTAACACATCTAATCTTTGTGTATGGTGTGGTTCTGTGGGCCAAAACCCATCAGACATCCATTTGGACATGGTGGTTGTTGTATGATAGGGTTTTTGACATCCTAGATCAATGCATGACTTGGCAATGGAGTAATGATGGCATGATAAACTAGGCTCAAAACATGCTCCTGTTCTTCTTGGGAGCCTATCCTAGTGTAATGAACATGCATTTATAATATTCATGTATAAGCAGGGATGTCTTTCAGGCACCTGTACTACTATATCATGAAGATATTACATTGCAGAGGTGAATCTACTCCTCTGCCCATTTGGGGGCTCTCACAGAAGTGTAGTGCTTCTGGCTATGGCTCACATCATATTCTATGGGAAATTCTATCCTGTCCAATGAGTTAGACCATCCAAAACATTTGAATTCTGATCAAGGGAAGGTGAAAACACTGGAACTTCCTTTTTGGGAAAAAGGTGTTGTGGCCCAAAAAGGAAGTTGGTGGTTCATGTCTAAAAATATGGTCAAAATCAAAGTTATAGAGCTTGCCGAGGGCTATCTGACTGTGTTGACAGTTCTGTGAAAGAGCCCCTGGTTGTTGCGCAAAACGCAAAATAAATTCCCACAGCCGACGATAAGTGATGGTGAATTTGACAGCAACAGGCGTGCAAAATAGACAAAAGTGAGGGGTGATGCACTGCCAGCATGTAGGCGTCAAAAAATATGACCTGAGATATCTGGTGCACTGGTGTAGTGGTATCTCTGTCAATGTTTTGGGTTAATGACAAATCTATTCTTCCCTGGTTCTGAGTTCAAACCCTGTGGCAGCTGTTTCCTTTTTGTTTCGGGTTTTTGAGCTTTTGAGTATTGGCGGGTTCATCGGGCACACCTAACTGTTCTGGCCAAATAAAATTGTGCCTGGCAGGTCTAGCAAAAAAAAGGACATAATGGACTAGAAATAGTGAGGCCCTATGGGTCTGAGAAAAGGGATGACTGAAGTAGGGACATCCCATTGTTGATAGAAGATACATGGGTCATCCCACTCTTGATAGGAAAATATGTGGGATGTCCCACTCTTGATAGAAAATATGTGGGACATCCCATTCTTGATGGAAAATCAATTGGACATCCCATTATCAATGGAAAAATATGTGGGACATCCCATTTTTGATAGAAAATCAATGGGATGTCTCATTGTTGATAGAAAAATATATGGGATGTCCCATTCTTGATAGAAAATCACCGGGACATCCCATTTTTTGATAGAAAAATATGTGGGACATCCCATTCTTGATAGAAAATCAATGGGATGTCCCATTGTTGATATAAAAATGGGTGGGACATCCCATTGTTGATATAAAATACATGGGATGCCCCATTCTTAACAGAAAATGGGAGGGACGTCCCACTCAGGATAGAAAATACCTGGGACAACCTGTCTAGTTCATATCAGAAATTTTGGATATATCAATACAATACTGAAGGTGAGCAGGTGAACTATGTATTTCATGTACTTGCTGAGAAGAGTGTGGGGATAGCGTTGGTGTATGAAAGAGCACATGGTTGCAATTGGAGCTGCCTAGTGTGGGCTGGCAAACCCATACTCAGTATCTGAGCATGGGCCTGTGAACCTGTATTTCAGTATTTAAGTGCAGGCTGGCATATCTGTATTTTGCTATTTGAGTGCAGGCTGGCATACCTGTATTTTTGCTGTTTGAGTGCAGGCCAGCATATCTGTATTTCACTATTTAAGTGTGGGCCAGTGCACATGTATTCGCTCTTTGAGCACAGGGCCTGAGAACCCATATTTCAGTATTTGAGCACAGGCTGGCATATATGTATTTCACTATTCAACCATGGGCCAGCATACCTGTATTCCAGTATTTGAGCGTGAGCTGGTGTATCTGTATTTTGCTATAGCCTATGTGAGGACAGGCCAGTGTACTCATATTGCGGTCTGCTCGGGGAAAAAAAAAAAGAAAAAACCCAAATGTACCTGTTGTGCCATGGCATGAGAGCCCTGGTTAACAGCTTCATGAATCACTATAAATCATGCAAAATGGTGCAGAAATGGGCCCAAAAAAACATTTTTTCTCCCTGGCTGGTGCCAGGGGTCCTCCTTGCCAAATGGGCCAGTGGGATGTCCTATGCAATACCTTTGGGATGTCCCAAGGCAAAAAAGTAGAAAGCATGGGATGTCCCATGCGGTATGGGATACCCACTTAGAAACACCCCACATAGGGCCAATTAACTACCCTCAAAAATTTGGCCCTATGGGGGTCAGGTTGGGGTAGCCTGAGGTGCGTGATTCATGAACCAACTGGGTGCAGACCAATTGACAGGCACCAGGTCAGGTTTCGAATGGGGAGTGTGTTCACCTTGTGATGGTTAGGGTCGCCGCCCGTGCCTGTAGCCACGGTTCAATAGCACTCGTGTGACGGGTGCTTTCCCCTTTCCATCGAGAATTTTTCTGGGCTCGCTCAAGACGGCACGGCACGATCACGGCACGGGTGGCCATCTTGACGGCCTGTTGAAACACGGCTGTCACGGCTGTTGAACCGGCTTGGTTTCAAACACATATTGAAGATCTGTTTGCCAGTGCGATGTTTTGGAATTCGGTCATTAATTAATTACCTGAAACCATAATTATGAGTACTGCCGCGGAGATTTGCGACGGCCTCATCTCGCAAGTTTTTTGCGACCAAAAAAAACAGCATTTAAGTGAATCAAAAAAAGAAGCAAAAGAGTCAAAAGGGATTTGCCTCTAAAAGCGACCCAAAAAGACAAAAGGTCAAGAAGTTCTCAAAAGCAGGCTGAAAAGAACTTGTCAAGTTGCTGATACAATTTGTGCCGGTTTGCTCCTTTCTTTCCATAGCCTCTTCCTCTGTCTCCTGCCATTCGTGAACTGATCATCCTCTTTTGTTTTCCGCTGCTCACCTTCTCAATCTAACTCCTTCTGTCCTGCCTTTGTGCTGCGCAGCACGGTTTTTGATTTCCGACAAAGCAGCTGACCCATGCGTAGTCCTTTCTGGCGGGCCGCAGCAGATTACAGTTTCTGCATTCCACAGTGCCACATGAGTTTATACATCTTGCCGGGAGGCCACATAGCTCATCCAGCAAATTTCATTAACTGTTCTCTATAGAACTATCGCCATTGGCTTTGCCTCTGCTCTAGTTCTGCCAGTCCTGCGTTCCTGCACCATTTTCACACCAGTGCTACTTATCCCTGTGCTGTTTGACAAGCATCTCTCAGCTGACCTTGGTAATTACCGCAGTCCGCAAATGCGCTCAGCCTCTCGTAGCAAAATTCTCGCTGTGCCACAGTTATGCCTGTCTTAAAATGCACACTGCACCGCAATGTTCTCACTGGAGCTGTATCACCAAAGCAGTTATAAAATATCAGTGTCCTGGCAGCAACAATGACTGCTTGCTTGGGTAGTTTTACCTATTACCGACGTGACAATGAAATACTTAGGGGTGGGGCCATCACGGGGTGTGGCAAATACTTGTAATTATGTAGTTTGTTTTGGTCCTCCAATTTGCACTTTTTGCTTACAGCATTTAACCGGGAAGCGAAACATTTAAGGGCTTTCGCGGTTTTGGGCGGAAATAATGACGGGAAAGGCTGAGGTCTGTTTATATACCGGTGGAGTGGCTTGTGCGCTGCCCAGTGGATCAAAGTTCTGCGAGGTTTCGTGGTGTATTCGTGGAGAACGGGCGGGATCTTTCTGAGGCGGCAAAATCCGCCCATTCACGTGGAAGCGAAACACACACAAATAACGCGAACTTTCTTTTTTCTTTGTGCCACTCACCGTCCCAACCCTCGAGAGCCTACTATGCCTCGGCCAGTGGGCTCCGCAGGTCAGAGGAAGGCCGCAGCAGAGCTAGATCGGGAATCCAAGATCTCGGAAGCCGTGGATCTCGCCAACAAGGGCGTGCCACACAGGTTGGCTGGGCAAAAGCTCGGGATCCCTCCAGCCACAGTTTGGCATCGGCAGCATGGTCGCCGTAATCGCAGGAAGGCTCACACAGAGGAACAGAGTCTCTCGGTGGCTGAGGAGGACGAGATAATTGAGTGGCTCAAGGAGCTAGATCGGTGGCGTCTGCACTTGCGACGAGGGCTTGTTATCCAGCGCGCCCAGAGCATTCTGGAGAGTAAGGCTGCTCGCTCTGCTTCCCCTCTCTCGACGCACGTAGGGGTCAACTGGTTCACCCATTTCCTGAAGCGCCATCCCGATTTGCGCACTGCATTAAGTCAGAGAAAAGACATTTCCAGGAGCAAAGCCGAGCATGACCCCGTTCGAATGGCGGCATTTTACACAAATGTGAGTTCATCTGATCATCCTTAGCCGTTTTTTTCGACGCCCTTGCCAGCTTTCGCACGCGTACGCGCCGCCGTACAACATTAAGCCGGAAAACTTGTACAATGTTGATGAGAAGGGCTTCATGATGGGGATTTCAGCTCGTGAGCACGTCGTTGTCTTTAGGCGAACAGAGATGGATAGGAAGATGGGGAGGCGACCGAATGGACCGCTTGTTCCACAAGGTGCGTTGATACACTCTCAAATTCTGAACGTTGCTCAGTTTTTTTAGATGGTAATCGTGAAATTGTTACGGTGATTGATTGTGTCTGCGCCGATGGGAGCGTCCTTTCACCGTTCATCATAATGAAAGGGAAGCGACCGGCGTACGCGTGGGCTAAGGACTCGGAACTTGAGAAGGCGTGGATCGCGGCGTCTCCAAATGGGTGGACGGATAACGAGTTGGGTGTTAATTGGGTGGAAAAGCTATTTGAGCCAGAAACACGAGACAAGTGAGCCTGCGTTGGATACAGGCATACGCTGACAATCTCAGGGCGAATGGCAACTGGCGAGGGCTCGTCCTAGATAACCAAGAAAGCCATGTCTCCGCGGCATTTATCGAGGCATGTCTCCAGAACCGCATCCTGTGCATCGGTCTCCCTCCCAAAACGTCCGGAATATCACAACCTCTCGACGTTTCTTGCTTCAAACCATACCAGTTGGCATATGGGAGGGCCGCTGACGACGAGGTTAGAAGCAGTAACCGAATAACCAAGCAAGATTTCCCCAGGTATGTACATTACTCTTTCGTCCTACAACATACTCTAAGCGGCCGAAAAAACTGCAGGCTCCTTCCCCGCGCTCGCGCGGAAGCTTTCACGTGCTCTAACATCGTCCGTGGTTTCGAGCAGACAGGTATCTTTCCCTTCAATGACAAATACTTCCCGTACGTGCGGGACTTCTACGCGGCACGAGACAGAGAGCAACTGGCCGGGTTCCCCCATCATTCTCCCGCTTCCCAGTCGTCGAGTCCCACACCACCACCGTATCCGCGTGCGAACCTGCGCAACGATTTAATCACCCGTGTAAGGGACCTTTCTGCCTCTCCTCCGGCGACACCGACCCGGGCGGTGAAGGTCGCCAAAGATATCGGTTACGAGTTTGAACGAGCGCAGACGCGAATCATCCTTCAAGGGGAACAGATCCGTGAGCTACAGAATGCGGAGAAGGGGAGAACGAAGAAGGGCGACCGGCACAAGGTCCCGGTGATAGGGCGTGCGGCAGAGCACGCATAAAAACACCAAGTTTTTATTCGTTTTCGGACTATCTAACGGGGAATGAGTGAGGTATTAGATTGAGGGCGTACACTCTCCTCGGAGTGGTAGGCTACACTGCTAATGGCCGAAAGCCAGCGGGCTACTATTAGGGCTACAACTCAACTATGCTTCCTACGGGAGCAGAATTCGGTTGGAACTCCTTACCGTTGGGCTCTGGGATGTTGCGGTAAGCACCGTCTCGGTGTGCCGGAGGTGACCAAGAGGAACTATTATGTTGAAAGGCTAGCTGCGGTACAAGCAGCGCTCCAGAACCCTATAGACGAGATAAGAAAGTCGTACCGTACGGAGGTTTCTTCCTGCGGGAAGACCAGAATTGATTGACAGAAAGTGTCAAATTACTTACGGTAGCACCATGAGTGCATACTGTGCTGACTCTGTCGTGCTGTAACATAGGAATACCCAGACTTATACCGCACAGTATCACCGGGTCGCTCCTGCCGCACGAAGAAGTCAAGTAATTAATTGAACTGGCTTGTGCCGCACACCAGAGACTTAGAAGAGATGAACGATTGGCCATCCTGCGGGAACACCCAGGGGACGGACCGTAGGAGGTCCTGCCGTGGAACACTTGGGGCTACCGGAGAAGCTTGTGGGGCCTCCCGTAAGGAGTTTCACCACCGATCAAACGGGATGACCGTGCGGCAGGAGCAGTCGCATCTACTGCAGGGACGCCCCCGAGGTCTACCATAGGACTTAGGGACCGCACCACATGAGTCCACAACTCAGGAGTGGGGAATATATCGTTGAGGTCGTACCGCAGGAACACCCGGGCTTGTACCGTAGGAGGTCAAGGTCCAGTGTGCTTGCCGTGCGATCACGGAGAAGTGTCGAAGATCAGATTGTAGTTAAGCTGTTCGCACCGCCAGCTTGACAACCAGCACGTCATACTGGCGCCATACTGGAAGGACGCATGGGCTTGCCCTGCAGGAGTGCCATTATACCCACGGGAGCTAATATGTCCCTTATTATTGGCCGTTCGTCCTGCCGTGGGCTTGTTCCTTAAAGATCTGATATTTTCCTTAACTCCTTATGTGATTCTCAGTTTGTATAAAAAGGACAGTATTAGTTTGTGTAAACCAGTAGACTACCTACCCACGAATACAGGGCATTGTAGTGGACTCTAGAACCAAATTGATGAGACTTTGAATTTGAATGGAAGTGCGCAAGCCTTTGAGAGAGAATAAGAACGTTGAGCCACCTTGCTGCGTAGTGTAAGAGCCTCGCCCCGTAAGGAGAGCTTGAGCCAGCTATTCCGCCATTGGAGTTCCTTGTTCCGATTCTAAGCGGAGACCAAAGCGTCTGTCAGAACGGAGACCCGAGAGTCCGACGTATACTGTGACCAAGCGCGTCCGGCAAGAGCGAGAGACCATAGAGTCCGACTGAATAGAATAAGAAGTTTGAAGTCCCTCCTACGGCACGAGCGCCCACTAAGCCGCTGCTATTCACTGTACGGTTAGCGTCCTGCCGCATGGTGTCCCTTCACTTCAGTCTTTGAAGTTGGTCTCTAGTTTTCCATTGCCTCTACCCTTCGTGCGGTACAAGAGTCGAACCCGCGAGAAGTGCTCGTACTGCAGGAGTATATCTTGCTCGTCCCGCACAAGCGAAACAGTTTGAATACAACATCTTGAAGGGTGATATGTACCCTACCTCCCCGAACACACACACACACAAGAGAGTATTGGATTGGAGTTGTGATTTGATTTAGAGGTTTTAGGATTGGATTGAGTTAGTGATCAGTTCGCTGCACTCTCTGATTTTATTATCCTTTATATTGGATATTTCACGGCTGCACCCCAGTGCACCGTTTCACCAGGCGAGTCACGTCTGTTCAAGCAGTCCGTGTTGAATCAGTTACGAGAAGAACGAGACGCACGAGATCGAGCGGCAGCGAACCGTGGGAGAGGCAGGGGAAGAGGATGCAGGCGAGGGACAGGGCGCAGAAGGGGGCGTGGACGTGGGCGCAGCGGAGCCAGAGGTGGTCGTGTAGCACTCACTGACATCCTCAACGCACCGGACTCTGACGAGGATGCCAGTGACACACCCGAATCGGATGTCGACAGCGCCGAAGAATTCCCGGCAGAGGTGCTTGAGGCATTTGATGGGAGGCCTCCGAAATTTGTCGAAGACACATCCGACGAAGAGGTGAGTGACAAGGAGAACACTGGGAATGTGTGCGGGGTGAAGAGGAAAGCAGTTGAGTTGGGGTCAGCCTCAGGGTCGAACATTGGTGGTCGGCCAAAGCGGGAGAGTGGTTGCACCAGACCGGTTGAATTTGTAGCATACAATAGAAGCGTGGAGGACCACTAGGAATTGTTTTGTACATTTCCCAATTCCGAACGAAGCACGTACTTGCACAAATAGTGGAGGAGAACCAGAATTTTGGCTGATTTTGGCAATATTGTGGCGTAAGCAAGCCAGGTGATACATTTGAGGTCCCGGTATCATCTCCATTGTCTCCGCAGACCTTGAAAACGGGGGGTAGATGTCCCAGAAGGCTGGCGACACTTGGATCCGGGCAGAAAAAAGGAATTGTTTGGCTGTGTTTCGCTTCTACATCACGTTTCGCTTCCCGGTTAAATACTGTATGCACACAACAAAATGCCACCCAGTATTGCCAGGAGATTTCCTGGTGGTAAAAAAAGGGTTCAGAACATGGTCTATGTTATCTTTGAGCCTGCCTGTGTGCACAGATCAAGTACTCTAGGGATTTTAATGCTTCTCCAAGTGTAAAAGTGTCTGGCGACAGTTCTCCAAACAAATGCACACACCAAAATGCTGCTCAGTATAGTCAGGAATTCACTGGTGGTGAAAATGGGTTCAGAACACAGTCTATGCTATCTTTGAGCCTGCCTGTTTGCACAGATCGAGTATACATGTTCAGAATTCCCTGAATCCCTGTTTATTAAATGAAGCTTACCTGACACGGGGTGAGCATGTCTACAATCCAGTCCTTATGGTAAATCACACAGAAGATAGTGGGGGAAAACAAGATTAATTATATTCATACCAGCTACTTATATACTATGAGGTGTACAGCCATTCTGAGTCATAATAAATATTCTACACTATTCTGCAATGTTTTGAATCATTCCATCATGTTCTACAATAGACAGGTTTATTCTGGCAGCTTGCCTGAGTCATGCCCAAAGGCTATGTCTCCAATGCTGTTCATGCATTGTAATGGGCCAAAACCTATTTCCAAAAGGGTTTTTCTTTTCCAATCCAGTGAGTCACAAATTTATTATTGATCTGCTGCATTTATCAAATGGCATTCAGATCCTTTCAGCAGATTTTTCTGGACTCGGCTTCAAGCAGCTCCAAGCATCTGCCTGCAGTCTACAGATGTTTTTTTCTCTTGGTACACTTGTTGAAGGTAGCACTAGTTGTACATTTCAAGTTTTTTAGTGAAAATTCTAGTGAAAAATGTTTTGAATTTTACAGCAAATTTTCAGTGAAAAACCAGGTGAAAAACATGAAAAAACATTTGTGAAAAATTTCTGAAAAAGTGGTGAAAATGTTTTGAAGTTCAAAAATGTCATTACAAAGTTTCAAGTTTTTCACCTACTTTGTTACTGAAAAATTGCTGTAAAATTCAAAACATTTTTCATCAAAATTTTCACTGAAAAACTTGAAATGTTCAACCAGTGTAGGCCATAAATATGTTCTCTAGAAAAATTTCCTGCTGCCACCTTCATACTGTGAGGCATAAGCAACACAGGAGCCTGTTGCCAGGTACAAGGGGCATCTGTCAATTTCTCAAACACAGATCATGGACAGATCATAGTTGATCAAGTCTTGGGGTTGTAAAGACCAAGGTTAAAGACCATCAATGAAAATGCAAGAATTCTGGAAAGACTTTGAAGGATTATAGGTTTAGCTCACTCACAAGTATGTGGGAATACTCTGAAAGAGCAGGGTGACTTACTATTCCATATGTGATTGACAGTCTAAAGTCGATCAATTGTCTTGGAAATAGATTCTGAAACAATGGAACACCCTAAACTTATCCCCAACTTGAACCTCTACCCACTTCTGCCATTATTTTGCATAGAATCTTGATATTAGTGTTCCATTCTATCTGTAGCTTGTTCCTTATTCTCACAAAAATTTTCATTAAACGACTCTATCTATCTACATGGGCTAGATGGTAACAGATGAGTCTCAAGCAACTGGTGCACTGGGAACAGAAAAAGAAACGATTGTACACAGGATTGAAACTGCATCAGGGAGAAACTTTTACAATATCAAGTTTGCTGCCTCTTCTAATGTATTCAAAAAAACTAATGGTTCTTGACCTTTCTAATGATATTATGGCGTAAAATAACTACACAAATGAGCTAGGACCTAATAAAAACCAAGCACTTTTTTCTGCCCCTCGAATGATCAAGAATAAGTATTATATAACCATAATTACTCATAAACTGATAATTTCTATAAACGATGGCTGTTCCTGTGGGTCAAAATGTAAATTGATATAGGCAGCAGAATGCATGAACTGTTATGCCACCATTGCAGATGAAGGCAGTGGAAAGAAGACAGTAGTGCCAAGGCTAAATTTGATCAGGAAGAGCCTATGTCAGATATGAATGAACCACATATTCCTGAAGATGCCTGCTGGGTAATCCGACTGGGTACCCAAAGCACCTCAATCCTTCAGTGTTCTCGGGGAGGGATGCCATGAGCTCTCATTAAGGAGTGGATAGATAACACTGTTATTGCTCTCCGCTTAGCATTGTATAGCTACCAGTTGCAGCAGTCAAGTGGCAACAAGAAAGGAATTTGTTGTGTGGCTTACCCTTGTGAGCCAAACACCGGTTTGGCTCACACCGGCCCAGTCTTGGCTTAGTCTCGGCCAATAGGACTGATCAGAAAGAACAAAGGGAAACTGATTGTATGTCCAATGCTGTGCCAATGCCATGGCAAGTGTCGGTCCCATGCCAGTCAAATGCCATGAACTCACAACCATGGCACTTGCCTGCAGTGTTTAAACCTGTGTGTCTTATTGAGAACAAGAAGGACTGTATGGCATGGTTATTAAGCCACCAAGATCATTTCAAGAATCAGGTCTCAATGGTGGAGGAGTTGATTAAAAGGAGGAGACATGAAGTGATCTTTCTTCCCAAGTTCCACTGTGAGTTGAACCCCATTGAAATGGTAATTATACTTTCTTAGGCCCTGTTCGGGATCCCGAATTAAAAGTACAATTACTAATTTTGCCCGCCAAACACACAAAATTAGGATTTAGAACCCGAACATTTGGCAGGGAAAATTAGGAATTAGACTGTAATTTGGGATCCCGAACAGGGCCTTACCTGCTCGCAATAAGTATCTAAAAATTGTTCAAGTATTGGGATGGGCCAAATACAGATATCTGGAGGAAGAAAAAAAGAATTTTGAACAGCCTTCAAGTGGTTGGATGCTTGTCCACCTGAGGTCATTTGCAAATTTATCAACTGTTCCTGGCAATTTACAAGTGCTTACCAGTTGGGATTGACTGGGCAGGCTGCAGATTGGGCTGTGGAGAAGTATAGGTCACACCACACCATTTCTGAGAAGGTGCTGAGGGCTTTGGAGGCAGTGGGAAGGCTCAAGGGGCCAAGATAGGTACACATAATTTTTGTTCTAAGGTGCCAAAATATTGACTATACATAATTCCTTGTGGAAAATTCACAAAGAAAACTATTTTAGGCTTATTTTGGGGTGCGGAATCTGATTCTGAAGTCAGCTATGCTCTCTATTCGATGTATAAAGAGCTAGGTGCTTTGATGTCTTTGACTGTCCCCACTGTACAAACACAGCCACTAATGACCCTGGCAACGTTCACACGGACAAGTAAAAATCAAGGTCAAAAAATCCTGGTATGAGATTTTTAAAATGGACGATTCCTTCTCACATCAGTACTCGTGATTCAACAGATGCCGTCACTCCGGGAAACCGTTGTACTCTGTTGATGTGATGTGTCATGGGTGCAATAGACCACACTGTATATACGTTCACGCCGTCTGATATGGAATGCGCAGTTTATTTCTAAAGCATAGTAACAATGTACCATACATCACAGTGGAAATATCTCCACCGAGATGTCCCCAATTCAGCAAGTCAGATTGAAGATTCGATGCTGCTGCTTCGGTGGAAAGTGTTGCAAGAAGCACGTTCGCTCCATGGAATCCGTTCTGCTTGGTTGATGCCAGTGTGATGTGGAGCAGGTGAAATGGAACGCCCTGTTTATTTCCGCACGCAGGGTATATCTAAGAATACGTTCGGGTCCACGTTCACCCTTTTCGATCACAACGGAGATATCTCCGCTTTGCGGCACAGGTGTTCGACAGGTAAGTTCACTCTATGTATGAGTCGCGCAAGTGCTTTGACCCGAGTGTTGAACTTTTGTACTCGGTCAATCATATGCGGGGTAAGGTCAAGCAAGTCCTGCTAACCCCCTGTTTATTTATGAGGCATATCTGACAATGCTCCACTATACGTAAGTTCATGCTGCCATTCGCCCTTTTCGATCACTACGAGGCGTTTCCAATGCCGCAGGTGAAATCGAAAGCCCGGTGCCGCTGCTGCGATGGAAAGGTAGACCGGTAACCGATCTCTTCTATGAAGACAAAATTCAGGTCATGTATGATGATTTGCTGAATGGCTTCATAATACTTAGCAACGATACTGTACTTCAAAGTAAGAGTAAAAATCTCGACACTCTAGTCACCTCCAAGTCAGAGTGAGGAAACATCGGAAAATTGACTGTGCAGATGGCTGCGTCCGGCAGGGCTGAACTACGTCGCAAAAATGGCACACCAAACACATCTCATTTGGACTCCAGCAATTCGTAAATTGCTTCAGGAAATACCAAGAAATTACCCAGGCAACAGAGAATCAAGGATTCATAGCTGGGCTCAAAATAGTGTCCGAACAGTTGGCTATTGCTGAGTTCTTGAGCCATGACTCATTGCATATGACAAATTTCTGTTTGACCCTGTAATGAAAATGTGATCTACTCCGAGTAGTGAGATTTAGGGCTCCCTAAAACCCTTACCTAAAGGTAGCGGGAATTTTCTCGCACTTACGGCCCACGGTCTGGGTCCATGCGATGCAAGTGATGCACATCATCGCGGAAGTAACTGTGCTGCCTGGTGCAGTCACTGCTGACGGCCGTATCTACTACTGTATGTTGTACTGACTTCGACCTGCCCTTACGGCACTAACCGGGCTGTGTTACGCCGGTTCAGGCTGTCTCTTTACGACTTCTAAATTATCGGCGTCTCCGATGTGCTGCTACGATTATGTTTCGTTCAGGTTGTCTCCCTGAATAACCGGGAAGTTCGTAAACTATTAGCAAAGTCTCCGTTTTGCCCGCAACCAGCGCATATAAGAATCTTTGCCCATTGCTGCTCCATCTAGTTCACTCGAATTTCGCAACCATCCAAAGCTGCAATGGATATGCCCAAGCTCACATCTACAGTGACGATGGCCCACGCGGCCGGCGGAAAAGGTATTCCCTCTCCATTAATGGCGATCGCTCATTGACACCAACGACAGCCGACCAACTCCAGCACACCGTGTCCGAGCATGTACGCAGTAGACGCTCCTTTCATTCGTTCCTACTGATAACTTCACTTTTATGAAGGCCTCGACGACTGACGCGACCGGTGGGAAAGGTATGTCATTTTGTAGAATTCAGTCTCTCTGACCGCCGACGTCCGCGACAGGCGACAGCCAAGCCAAGACTAGGTTTGAGTCTGAGGTGGTGGAGCTTGTAAGTCGGGGAACTACAATGTTTCCCATCCATAATGTCATTTTTATGAAGACCCCAACAACCAATGCTCACGGGAAAGCTGTGTTCTCGGAGGCATCTACGACAAACAACACATTCGAGGCTGCCGGGCCTGACTCCGTACGTGGCGGACCGCAATATTATGGCATGGCGGCAGAGCATGTACGTAGCTGTTTCTCCGATGCCACATTCTGAGACAATTACACTTACAGGCAAGCATTGGAGACCTCGTCGAGCTGCAACTTGACACTGGAATTATAAAAGGAAAAGACTTCAAGTACCCAGCGGGTCCGTTGGGGGACAAAATCTTGTCATATGGCCACATTGTCGCGCTCGCAGGTGATTTCTACGGAAACTTCCAACTAGTGGGAGACGCCGAACAACTCAGCGATAACTTGACCAAGGACACCTCTCTCGAAGACATTATCAAGCGCGCAGATGGAGTGGCAGGCACTCTCTCCAATGATACGAGGAAGTATCTTGGTGCCGTTTTAGCCACAATGGGGAAGGAAAAGAATGAGGTCGACATTGGGTTAAAGGCAGGAAAAGATGCCGCTCAGGTCAGTCCTGTGGTCCTGCAACTTCATTGCATTTATCTACGGTTTCATGTGCCAGATATTCGCCAAAATTGGGAAGGACTACGACGAGAAATATGAGAGTGATACCAAAATCGATAATTTTATACCGGGAGGGGCTTACGCCTTGCTTGCGCATTGCAATTGGGATCATTTTGGCAAGGTACGTCACAACATCTCGGCAGGACCCCGTTGCTGACGGAGAACAGGACGCTCAGAGGGCGTATGGGGTCGTTCATATCGCCGCACTGTTCAAGGCGAAGGAGGCCAACGATGCGCACAACCGGAAGAAGAATGCCGAAGAAACGGGAGGAAAATATGATGGGCCGACTCCCGATAGAATCATGCAGGAGGCATATTTCCTGGAGGCCTATGCACAGCATTTCCTCACGGATCTTTTCTCCTCTGGCCATCTGCGTACCCCGCGGCGTGCACTTCACGGAAAGCTGGAGATAAGCGAGGCGCTGCCGAGCAAACTGCCTTTAAGTGAGGCAGTTTATGCTCTAGATTTCACGGCCAAAAGAATGCACGACGAGGACTGTGCGAATGGACTCTGGGTTCGCAATTCAAAAGGGCAAGGCTGGGCGGTATACGGAGATAAGCAGATCTTGAGCGCGAAATCAAACGAGAACTTCCGGAGGGCGCTCATCGCTGCGCAGGCTGGTCTCGACGAAGTTTGGGAAACCCGCAAGACCGGGGAGTCACCTAAGAACGGCAAATTTGCGGCCCTGGAGCTGGTATGTGACCCGCAAGATAAACAGGATCTGCACTAAGAGAGTTTACGTAGACCCCAAAGCTGGACGACGAGTTGAAATGGCGTAATTTTTGCCCCTTGTTCTGGATCTCCGATGGCATCCTCTACAAGCGACGTGCTCTTGAGAATCGCTCCGACTTCTCCGAATCCGAATACAATGCACAATTTAAAGAACGGATTAAAACCCTGGAGGAAATCACCGATTCTGGTCCACAGACGAAAATGTACCCTTGGTCCCAAGGATTTATCTCGCAGACCTCGTTCGTACATCTGCGTGTGGCACCTAGTACAAAGCCGGGATTGCTCGAGAGTTGGTATGGGCCGCTCAAAACAGAGGGGCGTGGTTCGACGTGGACTATGGTGAACCAGTTTCATTCACCATTAAAGTTATGGGGAGGGGAAATTTGGGTCTCCGCGGCGGCTCTTACTTCCGATGTTCGCATACTCGTGGCCCGAGTCACCCAAGAGGACGGATGGCATCATCGACATGTAGGAATTCAGGCGGACAGTGTGAAATGGGAATTAGAGACCAAGGAGGGCAATTTCGCCCACTTCTTGACCGATGTTCTCTATGGGAACTTCAGCTCTGACCCAGCACCTACGCAAATTGGCATGATAAAATACTCCGAGAAATTCGACGGGTCTGGGGGTAGGATTGATACATGGTACATCGACGCCCCTTACACGCAGCCCCCGAAGGAGGTCTCGGCCTTCGTTTGGGACACGCCTACTTTGTTGAGGTGCGTCCATGTTCAATTTGTTCACTCGTATCGTCTGCATCGCTGAACAAATATCTCAGCTTCTTACTCTCGCACAAACTGCATTCAACCGATACCTACCAGACCTTTGTCGGCTTCGGGAAAGGAACGCTCTACTTCGCCACGTACAGCAAAGGTTATACTGCGTTCAGTCACTCTTGGGTGACCCTTGAACTCAAAGAGAATCCGAACTTGCTTAAGTATACTATCTTCGCAGTTGTCGGGGTGGATACTGATCCAGTCAACCGTCCCACTGGCTCGGGGCCTGCTCCCCGCCCACTGATGTTCGTGACCGTGAATGGCGACCGGATGAAGTTCGACTTTCTCAGCTTCACAAGAGAGAAGGGAAAGCTGCAGTTGTCTGCCTCGAGCGTCGTAGAATACCCCATCATTTGGAGGGCCAACACGTATCTCGGCTGGTTCTTCGCGGCATCGAAGGTGATTACTCTGGGGATGCAGTCCGGCGTTAACGAAGCGAGGTACGAGCTTTAACTTGAGGTCTGTGTATGAGAGACTGAGGACTACTCTAGTTTGGTCGTCGTCGTCTTTCCCTGGAATAACATTAAGGTTCCTGTTGTCAGCAAAATCAGCCTCAGTACCGACAAAGGATCACTTCTCAGTGCACCGTTTATGGTGCCGGTCCGTACGATGCTGACGAGCTACACCTACCCCGATGGTAACACCGCTGATGGAGAAATCATCCCTGGTGAAACCACTGATTCCGCGATCATCATGTTCTTCGACAACTACGGGATCCTAGGAGCGCGGGTGTTGGCTCCGAAGAAGAATGCCGCAGATTCGGAATACGAACTCAAAGGCCAGATTCCGGCCATAGCTGGGCAGGCCGTGAATGCGACGGGCTGGAACAAGAAAGTAGGCACGATATCAGAGAACATTAGTGTCTTCCAGAAAGATGTCAAGTTTTGCTAAACTCCAATTCTGCGTGAGTCCTGCATACTTGAGCTCATGCAGCATGCATCCTGAAGGCTTATGATCCTTGTAGTCATTTAGATGTGGTCTTCATCCATTGCTTGCCCCATAGTCTCGGAGTCGAGCTCGATTGAGGGCACGGGCGATGTACTGCAGTTGTTTGGCTTATTTCACTCAAATATTATGTGTACGCATGTGCGCTGGTTCAAAAAATAGTGATACCACTCATCAAATTGAGTGCATTATTGCATTCCGTTGTGCATTGCATTCCGTCGCGCACAGAGCTGGGATCACATCAGGAAAAGCCTCCCATGGTAATTTCCCGGCATTACCTCCAAGTTGCCCCAAATTGGACATAATATCCTTGATTAGACCGATTTCTTTGCTAGTAACGTTGCTATCTAGTTGCCTCCAATTTGGAGGCAAATTACCGTGGATTACCTTGCATTTGTAGCAGATTTCCCATCGATTTTCTGCCAGATGCTGCTCAAATACACTCGAAAGAGCCCAAAAACAACATGTATTGCACAGCATTCGAAATATTACATGGTCGAAACGACGAGACAAGCCATAACCATGATTCATCTCAAGATAAAACAATTGTCTTACCGGGTGGCGGCCAGGGTAACGGCTCACTGTGAATACAGCATTCCTAGGGCATGCCATGCTGGGAAACAGATTAGAAGAGGTATTGCTAAATGAAAGGCGACGGCCTACCTCAAGGCTGCGAGATATGTTAAACTTGCTGAAAAGGCACGAATTAGCCGAGCATCGATGAATTGAAGGACATCAAACCTGAAAAAGATAATCAAAGATGAGGCGGACCTGGAAGGAAGTGCACATGCAAACTTGGACGTTGCGCAATTAGGGGCATCGCAGGATAAAACACAGGTCTCACTGGTGGATGCGGGCAGGATGGCTGTTCGCCGTTGCTTGTGAGTTGCCGGAATTGGTCTGCTGAAATACAGATCAATACATACAGCCATGAGTCTTTTGATTCCTCAGCGCTGCAGATACTCGTCAGAGCTCGAGGCTGCCATTGGGTCTGCTGGAATCATGTAGGGCTCTGTTTATAGTTCCCAGGGCCATTATAAACAGTTTTTAATTCCGCGTTTGTAAACAGGGTGTTTATAAACGCGTTTATAAACATGCACCACAAAGGGCTCAAAAACAGGGTTTCCAATGGGGTAGGGTGCCTTTTCCGCACCAATTTCGCGCCCTGCAGAGCGACCCAGGCATCAAACTATGGACTTACTGTACTATTTCGATCAAATCGACAGTCACGTGTCACGCACCCCCCTGTCGATCACGAATTTTGGTCGATGTCACGTGTCACTCCGGCCTCTGTCGAAGCTCCAAGCCGTCACGCAGGCCTCAAATATGCCCGAAAATTGCCAAAAAGACGAAAATTCGCGTGAGAATGTTGAAAATTTTGGGATGTCACGCTTCGCCAGGGCCTCTACCGAAATGTCGAATAGGTAAAATGAGTCACACGTCACCCCTGGTGTCGATTTGATCGAAATAGTACAGTATGTCTCTGGTCCCTGATGACCTGTTACTGGAGGTGGTGCAGATGCCAGTAAGGCCCAGGCCCCAGCTAATTTGGCTGGATTCTCGAGGATTCCAATCCAGAGTGCGGCAAGGGTTTCATATCTAAGTGAGAAGTCATTTCCTGAATAACATTTCGTCCAGTCCTCATCCGATTTTTGGCCAAGTTTTGGTCAAGTTAAAGCACCGCCACTGTGAATTAAAAACCGATACTTCGAGCCAGACCATTTGAAAACAGGTTTATAAACCGGTATTTAAAACAATGTTTACAAACCGGAATTTTAAACAGAGCCCTACTGGAATGACTGGCAAGATCGGGAGCAAGGAGGAGCGTGGCTCAACCACTGGTGGGCATATTATCTGAGACCCCTTAGCGGGCCAAACTAGTTAGTGGGCAACTTGCATATTACAAGGTGCTGTGATGTAGAATCACCAGGTTTGGTGCTTATAGGATGGAATATGACCTATTGCGACAATGCATGTCAAATTTGGAGGCCGAGTGATGCGGCGATCAAAAGTTGCGGGGGGTTCTCGACCAAGATGTCGGCGTGTGAGCATCATTTCTTATCTCCGAACGGCCTTTACACGCATCTTTGGCTTATTTCTCCACCAATTCTTTGTCGATTCACAAGTTTTGGGGCTTGTTTGCATCCCTTGATCCGAAGGCATTGCATTTCACCCCCCTGTACGTGAAAAGTGTTCTGTCTCACATCCTGTAACCCCCTACAAAGACCTTGATCTAATCTTGATCAGCCCACTCCTGCCACCTCTGTAGCGAACGAGCTGTGCGTCTCGTGTCCCTGGAGTTTTGTTTTACGACTTGAATTACCCAATAATGTATCGTACCAGAGTCCTAGAATTTTAGGCGCACGACTGCCCGGGAACGGCCCACTACTACCTCAGATGCCCGAAATTCAGTTGGCTGTACAGATGGATTTTTTGAGAGAGTTATTGGCATGTGGGGAACATCATCCATGTATAAGGAGGTCCAAATTCCTGGTACCATTTTAGGTTCCATGTCTCACTTCCGTAAATACCTTACTTCGATCATGGCCTCAATCATGGATTACTTAACATCAGCACTGCCTCGCGGTAACTCCCGGCCCCAGTGGCTGAAAAATCGTTAAAAGGCCTCCTCAGATCACCGCCAAAATTGTGGATTACTAATATCCCGTGATTGTCCGCTCCTCTCTCCTGACCAGTCCCGCAATCATGGTTTCAGGTCCGCCATCACGATGGTCAGCGCACTGATCATCATGCGACCCACCGCCGAGCTAAGCCTGAAGAGCGCGGCGTTCCTGAGCATCGCGATCGAGCTGTTCATGGCGAGTGCGCTGAACGCCCCCACCTCCGCATTGTCCGCGTATTCCCTATGCGGTCCTCTTGCCGTCGAACATCTTCTTTGGGTGGGTTGATCAATATCACACATCAAATTCAACCAACCACAAGAACAGGTACACCAACGCAATGCAAGATGACACCTTCCACCCCGCCATCGCAGATCCAGGCCAGTGTCGTCGCCAAGGCCGCCGCGTGTGGGATCTACGCTGAGGCCAAGGTGGGCTGCATATACTCGTTAGCTGGGGAGGACGGTGCCGGTGTGTTGGAATTTTGCGGCACAGATCATCTGAAAAGGATGAAGGAGGTGAGGGAGTATGTGGATCCAAAGGTGGTGATGTGGTTGGAAAGAGGGCGGAAGGTTTGTGTCTGGAAAGAGAATGAGCAGGGAAGTAAGTGCGCGTTAATTGAATTACTATACACGTTTACTTTCGATTCTTGTAATCACTAGCAGGAACCCGTGCTATGCACCGGAAATATTGCCATAAATTTCAAGTGGCCAGAATTCAAGGTCTGCCAATGTCGAAGAATTTTCTGTGTGGACACTTGTCTCCAACCTGCGGTTGGTTCCTCGTGTCCACCATGTCCAGCTTTCAGCATTATGTTGATCTTAGTCCAGGAAAATTGTACTACTATGACCAGAGATCTGGGGTCCGTTACAGCAGGCATGGCGTATTCGTTGTCATTAAGTTTCATGTGATACAGAACACAGTGGTAGTTTATTGTGGGATTATTGGATAGCCCGAGTCAGCTGAGGTCATGAGCTTGCCCGCACCTGTATGACTTAACCTGTGCCCAGTAGGTTGTACCAAATGTCTTGAGAAAAGAAATAAACTTCTAAGAGATCCAGCTTGCACCAGTCAAATATGAAAATGCCTCCAGAAATAAACTCTCAGAGTTGTTTCACCGTTAATCAAGAAGCAAATCCTCCCAGTTCTCATCCATCTGGAGCCCATGAATTGAAAAGTATCAAACCATCAGAGTTCCGGTCCATGCTATACCTGAAGGAAAGCTACTGTCAGAATTTGGATCCAGTCTGCACCCGTATTAGTAGTAGATCGTGGTCATCAAAAAGTGAGAAAATAGACAGAAATTAGAAAATAGTCTGACGTCGGGTTAAATGTTTCCAGAAAGAGAGCAGAACTCGTGGCATGAAGTTTTGGAAAAGGAAGGAAGAAACAGAACTCAAAGTCCTGCCTCAGACCGCCTTTTTCAAATCCCATGAAATATCTCCAAACAAAAACTGTCAGAGTTCTGGTTCAACTCGCGCCAATAAGTTGATCATGGCCTCCAAACAGCTGTCAGAACAATGAGGAAAGAAACTGGGCTCTGAGTTCTGGTTTAGCCCGTCTCAGAGGTCGTGCCACACGGTGTTCTGTGTTCAATGTCTCAGTGAATCAAGAAAAACAAATCATCAGCTGCCGATATCAGAGTGACACCCGTGAGATCAAGTTGAAAGAAGAAGGGAAATCCAGGTGTCAATTCTTGGACTTTGAACACTTCTGAAGTTCTGATATCTCGCCCGTAAAACCCAAGTAAAACCATGTAAAGTTTGAAGCCAAAAATAGTGAAGCCCGGATATCCAGAGTGTCAAGGAAGAGGCCCACTGAAGTGTGAGGTTCGAGAGCACACAATCAGATGTGAGAGAGGAAAGCGGAAATCGGAAATCGGAGCTAATCGGACTCTTGGAGTTCCCAAACGCGTGATGTTTGTCCAATGTTTGTCCCAGAGCTAAGTGAGCATTCTGATTGGCTGGCGAGAGCGTTACGTTACCCTTGTCAATTGTATAATAGATTTTCGATCCTTTAATTATTCCCCGGGCGCTTCAAAAATCATTTCATAACTTACCTCAGTTTGTGGACCATTCATCGATTATTTTTCCAGATTTCAGCCCTTGAGGATATGCTATAGCATTTACCAGTGAGCTGCCATCAAGGGGCCGGCTGTACGAGTTCAGCGCGTCACGGCTAGTGCAGTGTGTGTACAGAGAGCCTCTTAGGGAGCTTCATAAGTGCAGTTAATGCTGATTCAATGAGTTCGCAGTTGACTTTTGCTCTAGCTTACTTACCGACATTTAGGCCTTCGTCTAGGAGGAATAAGCACGTTCTTTCTTTAAGGCACCATTTACACCGCCAATGGGCGGCCATGTGGCTCAGAGCTGGAAGAAAACTATCAAATACATGTTGCATCCAGCTGGAGCCAGCCTGCTGAAGGCTGGCCACCAGCCCATTTCCCAATAGGTCCACACTGGAGCCAGCTTCGATGTGGCGGCCAGCTGAGCATCGACATTGCCGCCATATGAGTTGCCATCCAGTTAAAACTTGATTGTGAACAATTCCCAATGAATGGATGGTGAAAATAATGAATTGCAGTTATAGATGTTTCATACATATGCTACATATACGACCGGGCGTGTCGACAAGGCTCTGAGCACCATCGCCGGTACACACAACTGAACAATTTGGTGTCACCCGTCAAGCTAGAACGCAGCGTGACGGGCGATTCTTCGACCAGGTGATGATCGAGGATCTGCAATGTCATCGAAAAGGTGTTCAGCGCATCGAAAAGACAGCGTACACACCGTGATCACCTCATCCTCCCGCCGCCTCCATTTACTCCGAATATTCATTGCTGTGTTGCTCGATGCCTGCGAGCCTGAATCCAGCGGGCATGTGCATAGGTTTTGTGAGGGCGGCGCTGAACGGAGTAATTTAGGTCTTGAAACTGGAGGCCTTGCAGATCGAGGCTTGGGGAGGTTGAGGTTTTAAGGCTTGATGCGTGGGGTCTTGGAGCGGTCTTGAAGCTTGAAGATTTCGAGGGTGAGAGGAGGCGAATACAGCACTTTGGGTATTTTCAATTCAAGGATTTGAACAGATGAGGAGATTTTGCCGGCTTGGTGCTCGGTCGATCGCAGTTGGCTCTTGAGAAGGTTGTACGACTTGACTACGAACCCAGCTTGCCCCGACCAGTGGGAGAATGGAGTTGATTGACTGGACCAGTTTCTTGAAGAGATGAAACCCAGGCCGAGCATGGAAAGAATGAGAGGGAGGAATCAACAACCATTAACTGCCACCGAGTCCGTGCCGCACACAGTCCCCAACCCCAACCCTCCTCCAGTTTCAGATGTCCAGGCGCTATGACGTTGACGAGTTCCCAACACGATGCTGAGAAGGTTGAGAGCGGATGAAAGGTTTACTGGGTGGAAGAGAAGGCAAAAGAAGACGACACAACTCGGACCAACATGCACGTGACCACAACAGCAACAAATAATGTGCACGGACCCTTCATCATGCCTTCTTGTGTTCCGAGCCCTCCATCATAAAATCGGGATTAATATTTCCGTTTTGCCGTCGATATCTACAAACGAAAATCCGTGAACTGTTCGAAATGAGCGTTCCGCATTATCGTCAAGTAGCTTATTGCTCAAATGACCTCCGAGGTCGGACCGAGCCGTGAAAGAAATTTGGTTGAACTCAAGCATAAAAAAACAATTGAAGGCGGGAGAGCCTTGGAAAGGAAGCTTATGCAAGAGAATGTATAATATTATAGGCAGTATGGTTGCAAGGTGTCAAACTGTATAGGACCTACCTGGCTGCCCAGCTGGTGGATGCCTGAAATTTCGGCTGGGGCGTGCCAGCCAGCTCCCAGCTGGAGAAAAGGTTGTGTCCACTTCCTCACTTCCTGGCTCCCAGCTGATCATTCCAGGTAGGGGCGACGTGCCGGCACTTTGGCGGTGTACACAAGATGCCTGGCAGGAGGGAATAGACGGGTTCTATCGGTGAATAGCCACCTTGGCCGACGCCTTTTAGGTATGTCTCTCCACACATTGCTCAAATTTGTTCCCCTAACTCGCTGTTTAGATTTCCGCACTCTTGAACACCCAACACATGCTGTTGAAAGAACAGAATCAGAAGCAGCTGTGGTGCCTACTTGGTTCGTTATCTTATGCTTGAGGTCTCACACAAGATCTCCTCATCCCTGGATTCAACAAAGCACAATCACGCGCAGCTTTTCGTTCAAATGCATGCTATGTTAAGTTATCCCTCTGCAACCGTGTACGCACCTGCTGTTCTCACTATGATAAACTGGGGTCATGCACTCACAGGCTTAATCGAAGTCAATGAACGTTATGGAGTCCCCCACTCCGGTTCTCTCCCCATGTAATCTTGCCAACAGCGTTCACTTTGCGTACAAGTTCCTCAGCACATTATTCAACATGGACAAAAGTAAAGAAAGTATGGTGAGAGTCCAGGGTACTAGGGGTGCCTGGAGGGCGTTTTGAATACATCCAATGGAATCACATTGACCATAATTTGGAGTATCAATTCTGCCTGTGCTTTACACGACGTGCCTTTCGGCCAATATCACAATTTCACCCACCCCCCTTGCTCAAAAGGGAAGTAGCCATGGTCCTTGCATACCTCAGATGTATCATTTCAGTGTTTAAAATGGTGCAATTATATGTCTTTGATGATTTGGAACACATTGGGAGTCTCAGGACAAGGCCGAACAAACCGTTTACAGCGGTGGCCCACTAAGCCATTTTTGCCATTTTATAATACCGTCGAGAGAAAAATTCAGTATGCCACAAAGTCATCGTGTAAATTCGAGGAAAATATTTGGACTGACTTAAAGGATGTATGCCTTCGTTCTAGAACCCATAGAACGGGATCCACCTCAGGTTATAGGTGGGCTCGCGGTCAAGAATGCTAAGGTGGCCCAGTAAGCAGTCTCAGATAATAAAAAGTCTCAGAGACTTTGGTTCTCCGATTTCTGTGTCTTTATCCTTCTACTGTAGGCTGCATTCTCAAGGGATGATATGGAGCGTCTTGTTGTTTCCAAATGACGAGCAAAGGCAGGTGAAATTTTCAGCATTGACCTACACAGATATTTCTGTGATGACAAGGATATTAAACCAACCAAGGAAATAGAGGATATTTCCCTTGATTTCCTCCAATTTGCCTGGTTTGGAAAGCAGAAAGAAAATTGCCCCAAATTGGAGGTAATTTTCCAGAGGAGGTTTTTCCTGATGCATTGAACGATGTCAAATTCAGATTCGAAATGTTCGAGTACGCTGGACAACCGATATTCTTGCGAATGCTGGCCGGTGGGGCATTTCAGTTGTTTGAACTGAGCGTGGAAATGCCCGCCGTCGCATTTCAGACAAGGGTGTTGGAGACACAGCCTTCGGGCATGACTCGGGCAAGCCGCCACACACCAGGAATTGCCAAATTTTGGGTTGTTGTAGGTGTAATATTAAACCCAAAGTATCAAATTAGGAATATGTTGAGATGAAAGAAAGGTAATTCTTACTGTTTCAGTTTTCATTCCAGAACCGGCTCCAGTCCAAGCTATTCTTGATCTGATACTTCAGATTTCAAATTGCACCTACAACCACCCAAAATTTGGCACTCTCGGATATGTGCACTAGCTGGCTGGCAGCTGCCCCTGCACAATTGGGCTTGGACAAGATTCCCCAATTTTGGGCTGGTGTAGGTGCAATTTGAAACCTGAAGTCTCAGATTAGGAATAGCTTTGGTTGAAACCAGTCCTGAAATCAAAGGTGAAATTATAAGATTGACCTTTTATGTTGTCTCAACTGATTTCTAATTTGATACTTTAGGTTTCAATTTACACCTACAACAGCCCAAAATTTGGTAACCCCCGGTGTGCCAGAGTCAACCTGTCTATTTTAGAACATGATGGAATGATTTAGAACATTGCAGAATGGCGTGGAATATTTATTATGACTTAGAATGGCTGTACGCCTCGTAGTATTTAAGTACCTGGTTCTCTCCTATGAATATAATTAATCTTGTTTTCCCCCACTATCTTCTGTGTGATTTACTGTAAGGACCAGATTGTAGACACGCTCACCCCGTGTCAGGTAAGCTTCATATACATTGCACTAATAGGTTATGGGCCCCGGCCCTGCCTACTAATCACATAGAACTATCAGCGACACTCTTGTATTCATTTTACCCAGCCCCCCGCCACCATCAGAAACCCGAGGTAGCGCCTCTCACAGAGACATGCATCTTCGACCTCAGGATCCCCCAATTAGGTGCTCCTTGATCCATCGCCCTATCCATTAGAACCGTAGAATATTCCTTCTGAAGGCTCAGTGTGGAGGTATTCAGTGACGCACATACTGTTCCCGGATACCTAACGAATGCCACTACGACCTACGAGTGGAAAGGAAAGGCGAAAAATTCCACTTGAGAGGACCTGGAGTGGGCCTGCACCCATTCGTATAGTTGGATTTGGTGATCAGCCAAGTATGGCGTTCCGTGTAACTTTGACAGGGAGCAAAAAGAGCCGCGAAACTTTACCCACGGATGATGCGCGACAGCTGGCACGGAGTTAAAGTACTCTAAAGCCGGAGTGATCCAGGGAATATGCCAGGTAATGAACACAACACGGGAGTATATCGGTGGTCGAAGATGACTATGCTGGCGAGGACCAGGATCAAACAGTTGTACCCGAAGGCGGGACGCCGTTGGAGGACCATGACCACTGACATCGAGTTAAATAGCTCTGCAGCCGAAGTAATCCAGGACATATTCCGGGTAGCGATCACAGCACGGGAGAACCTGATATACTTGGGCTAGAATTGAACACGGTGTTGATGACTCGGAGCCATGCGAGAAACCTTCAGTCTCTTGTTGACAGAGGCTCTATCCGAACGCTAGTACCTCGCTGTATAGAACGAGGTTTCGAAACCCAGTCCAGGCTTCCCTCCAGCACGCTCTCCCGTCCGTACTTCAACGCATCTACCCATGGTTAACCTCATCCAGAATAATTGACGTAAGCACGCTTTCAGACTGGGCATAGTTAGACCCTGCCGCTGCCCCGTACACGATCCACGTCGTGTGCAACCAGGGCCCGAACGCCCCGCAGCACCACGCCCAGGAGCTAGTCAACACATCAAATTCGCCATGTAAAGAGCTAATAATACAGAGAGTGAGCTACATTAATAGAGTCAGTGCTTGGTATCCGACAATATCCGTGTAGCTCATTACCACGCAGTCTTGTATATTGAACAGGAGCCGAGTGGCTTCGGGTTCTTGGGAAGACGAGCGGCACATCACATTAACGGGAGGAGTCATCTTTTCTGTCCCGACATTGAACAGTAGCCGAAAGTTTCCTCTTGATTCAAAACAACCATCATTCCAGTCTACCACCATCATCTAAAATCCGAAACACCCTGTACGGGCCCGCTCCCCACCCCCGAACACATGCAAAGTGTCCGTAGAGGTGCTGGAGTGTCCCCTCAGCAGTGAATCCGATTTTGTGATCGTCGTAAACGCAATAAAATTTTTTCGAAAACTTGCAGCAGCTCTCACCGTGCACGAGAAGCGCCTGGGCAAAAGCACCCTTCATTGACCGTTTGAGATCTGGGCTGCGACATCCTAAATACTCTGCCTGACCAGGCGCGCAAGTACCTTGAATACTTTGCCGGCCTGAATACCTGCGCTCGCACTTAACCCTTGCCTTGTTTCCTCTGTCCACAAGCTGTCAATCAGTGGCTATCCACTAGATAGCACCTCACGTGAAGTGTCCCACAAAACCAGCGGAAGTACACAAACTCTCCTCGCCTCCCTCCACAACACCTTTAATTTTATTGTGCTTAAAATATCCCCACCGTCCTTCTCCATCGAAATGTCACCCGTCGAGAACGCTCCTATCACGAGTAATATACCCGGAACTGGAAAGTTCACTGGCGGCCACCGGTGGCCGCCATTGGATAACGGTGGCCATTGGTGGCCGCTGTCGGACAATGTATGTCAGCGCCGTCCAAGATAAGATAACGGGTTCCACCGGAAATCACCGAGCCCCAGGGGTTTTTGAGCAGTATTGTAGTTTCCGTGTTACCATTCTGTAGACCATTAAATAAGTCCAGGAGGGCCATTTATGATCCCTTTCGTCTGCTATGATGTCTGTGTTCATGCCAGAATTGCGATTGGTTTGATATGCCTAACTGATTACATTCAACTTATCGGGAGCAGATTCCCTCGCATACATACGCTCTTCGCTGCATGCGAGCATTCAGTGAATACAATACTTACAGCGTACCGTTAGGCGGGAAATGCGTCGGTACTGCTTCACCCTCAATTTTCTTGGGCCATACCAATGGAATCCACCGTTGTTCGGTGGACTTCAGCACCGTAGTACGGTGCCGACAATGTCGCGTCGTGGTTCATCGCGACTTGGAACGGCAGTCCCCGCGCCGGTTATGAGATCTGCACCGCCAGCCCAATGTCTTTAAATGCCTAAGGGCATGAAATAAAATTAGCCGAACTTAAGTTCCGGCGGTCCAGACCGCTTTGGGTACTTAAGCTCATAGAACTTGAGTTCTGCTGCATGAACTTAAGTCCTGCGCCCATTGGGCACCCATGGGCACACACTCCTCACCCCACCACCCTCGAACTTAAGTCTTTGCCACACTTAAGTTTCCGTGTGCAACTTAAGTCCCGTAGAACTTAAGTTTGTTTTCGGTAGACCAAGAAAGAATCAATGATATACAGAGTTACAGTAGCTTATATACCACATGTGAAATGTACAGTATTTGAGATCAATATATGGGCAAGCGCTCAGGACACACAAACCAATTTGTAAAGGTCTTGGGTCGCAGGCAAGGCAGGGAACGGGTTTCTACTCCCAAATGAGGACAAAAGAAGAGAAAAAAGTAAAGAACACACCTCTGAATAACCTCCCCCATCGACTTTGAAACCCACACCATCTTGGCCTCAAAATTCGCAAGGCCGCCAACTAAAGGAAAAGTGACGAATTCACGGTGGAGTACACCGCACGGGCACATATGAACGGCGCGAACGCCTCCATACCGGAAAGTCGTGAGATGGAGAAAATGTTCTGCCCAAAAAAAAGGAAAAAGAAGGAAAGAAGGAAAGAGCAGCAAACAAAAGAAATAAAAAAGACCCACCACATTAATAGCATCTCTCAACACGATATCTGCAAATCCACATGTGAGTATGGGTGTCCCCTGCATCGCAATTGTGATATTCACCTTGGCGCTGCTGCATCCGCCACGAATGACTGCCCCTGAGAACAGCGCGGGTGAGCAGCTGTGGCCCGTCGATTGCTCCTCGTCAAAACGCCTGGATGTTGTCATTCTTCAAACACGTCACAAAGTACACCGAGCCCCGACTCCCGAGTGGGTGGCATGAAACCCGAGATTCCGAAAAAGTGTCGAGAGGTGTTGAGTTGGGGTCAGGATTAACCCAGCATCAATTTGAGGATCGAAAATCGTAACTGTTCGGCGGTCAGGCTCGCGCGGTTGGAGACGCTTGCTGTGAGGCTGTTGAGTGGGAAGACCGTTGATTTAAACCCAGCATAGCGCCTGGTACATAATCTGAGATTGAAATGGTTGGCAAGTAGTAGCCAGTGCCATACGTCGAAGGATCCAGAATGTGGGGAGAGAGAGAGCCTTGGCGTCACACATACATGGGAGAATGATTGCCGTATACAGCCACACTTCAAGCCAATTGTCAAAGAACCGTGCGTGACGCTGGCATCACACCGTTACCCGCCCTCTTGCTCTTACCTTCCACCTTCATCTATGCCACCCACTGATCCCCACCTCTCTGTCATTCCCCACCATACCAACTCATTCCCTAGAGCCTTTAGTCAGAGCAAGTCTTGCTCTGACTTTTGTGCCGGCACATCCACCTTGGAAGTTCAACTTTGTATCAGTCCACGGCGCTGTGCCAGTAGCTCAGTGGCAATATATGTGAGTGTCACCTTTCCTGACATTCGTTTCAGCCGACTATTCGCACGCACCAATGCTCATTTTCACTTTACAGTAAGTTTCATTTTATTCCACCTTTCACTCTGGCTGACTGTACAGTGCAGGACTTCAGTTCCGAGGGACTTAAGATCCCCACAGGACTTCAGTTCCGAGTGACTTAAGTTCTTACCAAGACTGTATCTTATAAAGATTTTCCTTTTTCAATTTTTTTTCGTTCTTTGTGGCGAAATGTGAGATGCGTGAAAAACTTAAGATGCCGAACTTAAGTTCTAGGATTACCCTACCCACCACAGTAGCGGAACAGGTGTATGCCATGTTTACAGAACTCAAGTCTTTTAAGTATGGTACTTAAGATCTGTCTGACTTAAGTCCTGGATTCGGTCCCGACTGGACGGAACTTAAGTTAAGCTAATAAATTACTTGAGGGCAAACGAAGCCACGCAGACATTTTTCTGTCCATGCAGCAACCAGAAAATCCAGATTTCACACGGAGGCGGATCAAGAGACAGATGAGGAAGAGCACCAGCAGTGGAAAAAGGACAGTATTGGCCGTGATGCGCAGCCAGCAAGCACCAGGTCGAGGTGTAGCTTGTGGTAAGGGGGAAGGGAGCGTGGGGTCCTGCCATCATCAATCACGCACCAACACAGCATTTGCTCTATGCTTCCCATCCTCATGGTCGGCGTCCCGTTGCTCGCAAGTTAGGCCAACTTGATATTCTAATGGTATTCACACCAACATGAACAATTCTCGGCTGCCCGATGCTTGAACCTCAGGCAGGCAGGCACTGGCACCAACTTGGACCAGATTTCGGATACTCTGGTCAGCTTGAATATGCACAACCTGTTTTCTGGAAGCTGCGACAGAGGTGCTCGCGATTAACTCTTGGTTACTTCTGCGCGACTCCCTCGACCTTTGCCTGCCACGATCAATGCTTTACTTTTGATTTCACTGCTCTGAATACCAACTTCTCAACAGTATCCGAATTTCAAGTTTATTTGCCGGACCCGTCCCTGGACGTCTCGATTGAACGGTAGGCTCACTTGCCTCCCGGGGCAGTTGCCGTTGCCATTCTCGAGTGCTCCGTGATTATCTCGCCACTTACGCTGGGTTCCCTGTACTGGATTTTGAGCCCGTTGCATCACGAGTTTACATCGCCCGGCCTGTATCTAAGCTGGCCCCCTTCTACGTATTGCTTCATTGAGAATTTGAAGGAGTTTCTAGATGATGTGCATTTTTTCCCATATCCTATATGCTTTGACTTTCTTGCATCTGATCATTTACTTTTTCATTCAGGAGGATGATAGCTTTGAAGAAAGCTGGCAGCAGCAATATGGGTGGACATTGAAATGAGGATTCGTTTACCCTTTCTGCTCATGTTGCTATCCCTCATCTTGGTCTTAAGTTGGGGTTCTATTCGTTCTTCATACCATCTTGGCTCATTTCTGCATTGAGCTTCATCACGCGGCTCAGGGTACAACTGCAGTGCACACCACGGATCCAAAGGTGATCCATCATTTCCTCTCGAACACGCACATACCAGAACTCAGAACCCCGGCGATTCAGCCTCGGACCGATCGTGTGACGAGGTGTGTGCAAGCTCATTCACACCCGGTTGATGCGGATGAACGCTCTTCACTGCGTTCTGTGGGGTTGTAGGCACAGGGTCTGCCTACAAGGGTAGGCAGAGGTAGACCCAGCCCGCAGATAAATCAATGATTTCAGGGCATCCGAAGCTCTGTTTCTGGTCCAAGCCATGTTAAAACACGCTCTTGCTTCACTGTATAACCACTGAGTGTGGGAATGCAATTATTTTTAATGACACAGCCCACAGCTGTCAATCCTCGGCTCACTCACGGCTAACCTCGGCTAACATGCAGAAATTGACACGGTATGTCCCGGTAGTTGACCAATTAATAAAATATTGACTTCGTGGGAACATGGCAACCGGTAAGAGTAATATTAGCCAACTGGGAATGTGGCAACAGCAACACAATGCCCGGTTACCAGGATAGGGGGGCCTGTGTAGACTGACAGTAGGCAGAGGGTAGACCCAAGTAGGCCCAATTTGGCCTACCTCATGTCAGCAGACTCGGCCGATGTAGACAGACGTAGACTCACGTAAACTGACCGTGCCTACAGGGTTCGGAATGCAGTGCTTTTTGAGGGAATTCTTGTGGTCAAGGGCCAGGTGCATAAGTAGCAGGTTCCTTTCCAGTATTAACCTCTTCAGGGATGCCGGTATAAGCTAACAAAGTGTTGTCAGCCAAAAATCATGGTGCATACTTTGTGAGGTCCGCCAATAACAGGAGGTAAGGACCCCGCAAGAATCGTCCAGAAGCCAAGTAGTCACGCAAATGAGTGGGTGAGGTGTCGGATTCCAGAAAACTGACTAACTACCTATGCACTAGCTAACTAAATACTATTCGGTCAAATTACCTTGTTCTATATATGTACTCTACCTGGTATCTGAAATTGTAAGTCCCTTTGTGTGATAAGAATCAAATAGCAACTGGACATGGGTGCGCGAGCAACCTTGTCCTAAATCAAACACTCCTTCGGGTATCTCGGGTATGGATGCAGTCGGTCCGGCTCATCCGTTACATTCGCCCTTCAAGGCTTAACTTGACAAGCCTTCAACCCAGGACGACTGCATTCCTTCCACTGTCCAAACTTCTCTCCAAATTTTTCTCGCCCTCCGTTTGAAGTTCTCGGCATCATTCCCACGGCAACCGCTTGCTTCAAACCACCACGTCTACCAGTACTCGTCGCTCGAGTCACTGCTCTCGTTTCCTTCGTCACTATTGAACTCAGAACCGCTCTCTGTATTCCCGACACTCTCTTGCCGAGAATCATCCGAATCCTCGGTCGCTGATCCAGCCGACCCGTTGACTTCATTGCTCTCATCTGTTTCATCTTGGCGCATGTTTATGTTTGCAAACCGGGCTGCCTTCGCCTCAATTGTGGATTCTAAACTCTCTGGGCAGTCTCGACTCAAGTGACCTCGCTCTTTGCACCTTAAACAGCGTCCTTCACGCCGTAACTTCAAGTACTCTTCCTGGGGTAACAGGACTCGGTCTGTGGGCCCAGCAAAGTTCTCCGACGCCGGACGATGTGTGGATGGAGCAACGGCACTTTCAGCCGAGTCACTTTCTTCATCTGAGTCGTTTTTATCATCTGTTTCGTCTGTGGCTGATTCTGAACCATCGGCACTGTCCGAACCTTCGGCTCCCATGGTGGCTCGACTTGAATATGCAACATTTGTGTTGGCACTACGCCTGTAGTCCGCTCTCTCTCGTTTCAAGGTCTGACGTGCTGCCTCGTGCCGTGATGCATATTTGACAAGCTTCTCCATAGAACTTCGCTCAGGATTTAATCCTTTCCCTATCAAATGGATACAAAGGTACCGCCGCAGTCCAGTCCAGAATATCTGCCTGATTTCTCTACTGGTGACGTCTGGGAATCGCACAGCTAACGTTTCAAGATCGCGTTGAAAATCGCGCACATCATTGTTGCCTTGCTTTGCCCCGGTAAGTTGCTCTCGCAATTGCATCTTAAAGTCCGGGGGGAAACAGTAGTTGAATAGGGCTTCATAGATAGACTTCAACGTCCAATTCTTCTGCTGAAGTGCGACATGTTTCATGAAAAATCTACTGGCTTTCCCGGACATGAAATTGACAAGGATCTTAACGGCCATCTTATTGCTGATGCCATTCCATTCACACCACGTGTCTACCTCGTACGTCCACTGATCGAACAGGTCCAGATCCGCCCTTCCATCGTAGGTACACGGTTTCTTTATCTTCACGCCATGTGCAAATCCTCCCTCTGAATCTGAATCAGATGAGCTATCGGAACTCTCGGACGACAATGACGATTTAGAACTCAATCCCGCAGTCGTGGCTCGGAACCAGCCACCATCAGGTACTTCAGAGCTTTCGCGTTTGAAGCTTTTGACATTGATCATACAGCATCTCAAAGAAGAGCTTTGTCGATTCTTCTGAGCCCTAGGTGAGATCCTATGCCTTGAATGACCCGAGGCCTTATTTGACTTGTAGTTGGGCTCCTCTGAGTCCGATGTCTCGCCCTCCACAAGAGAGATACGGCCCATGCCACAGAAAATCGCTGGCACTTCGTCCGATGCAATAAGTGTCTCCCATGTCCGAGTCGATCCAAAGTCTGATTCATATTCTCCTGAGCAGTCCGGTGGTGCCGATTTGGCCCCAAATTCTCGGCCTCCCAGATATTCCATTATCTCAAACATTAATGGCCTTCCAGACTCAATTATCGGCAAACCGAATTCTCTTCGAGCTATTCCTGGGCTCGGAATCGTCCATGATGCTGGCAAGGGACCCAATTGATCCTCAGTGTCTAATAGGTCGTTCCAGTCATCCATTGCAAAATAATTCTGACTCCACCGGCTCTCAGAATTCTTCAGCGTAGGCACGCCCTTCATTTCACTTGGTCCGGCGTCGACTCCGGCTGCCAAGGCTCGTGCTACAGGAGGATTTTCTGCCTCCGCAGCTTTGTCAGTCATGACCAAAGTCGGAGCAGTCTCTGGCCCAAGCCGCTCGCTTCCGCGATTCAACAAATGGACCTTATCGCGATATTCACCACAGAAAGTGCGTGAATTACACTGCCCTACAGGTATACTACCGTCTGCGAGAACAACGCTCGAGCGGGCATCATTAGCTACCGAGTCACCAGCCGCGCAATCGGCGGGGCTGGATGACTCGTGGCGCTTATGAACGGTTGCTGCCGAGGCATGAGCCTCCTGGCGCATAGCAGCCGAATTACCAAGCGCCAAGTGGGCGACGCGAGGTAAATCGTGGCGCTTAGTGGTTGCTGCCGAGGCGTAATCCTCGTGGCGCACGGCAGCCGAGTCATCAGATCCCCCGGTGCGGGAACCCGACATCTCGTGGCGCTCGACATTCCCCATCCAGACCGCGTCGACCGTTGCAATTAGCAGCGAGGGTATCACATCAGTGACGGGTGTGGGGAAAGTCAGCAAAAAGGGACTCACGGGGCTGAGGGTCCCACGATCGGTGTCCTCGACGTCGGAGGCCGTACCGGTTACAGCTACCTCGCGCGAGGCCTGTACAATGTTGCGCACAATAGAAACCATTTTCTGCAGAAAAAACATTGGGAAACTCGGGTGATCAGTCCGAGAGTCAACGAAAAAAAAAATTCAAAATCCAAGTAAAGATACCACTCAAAAAATGTGAGGTCCGCCAATAACAGGAGGTAAGGACCCCGCAAGAATCGTCCAGAAGCCAAGTAGTCACGCAAATGAGTGGGTGAGGTGTCGGATTCCAGAAAACTGACTAACTACCTATGCACTAGCTAACTAAATACTATTCGGTCAAATTACCTTGTTCTATATATGTACTCTACCTGGTATCTGAAATTGTAAGTCCCTTTGTGTGATAAGAATCAAATAGCAACTGGACATGGGTGCGCGAGCAACCTTGTCCTAAATCAAACACTCCTTCGGGTATCTCGGGTATGGATGCAGTCGGTCCGGCTCATCCGTTACATACTTGCTGCTTGGCTGTTCAAGCTTCTAACTTTGTTCTCAGCCTTTGGCGCACCTAAAGCAAGAAATCTCACAGAGATTTTTGTGGATAAATCAATTCAGGTATGTAACACACCTTGACGTGCGGTTCAATTGCCGTGAATTTATGGCAATGTACCGTTGCATTGCTAGCATCAAGATATCTGGGCACAAGCTGTGAAATCAACTGGTGGCATCATGCGTGTGGAGGGCCTTTCATGACTCACCAAGGCCACGCTGTATATTATCGGACTTACAGGTATGCAGCGCTTCAATTCAGCATCCTTTTTTCATTGCGGAATAATGAACACACCTATAGTGGTGCCAAGTAGTTCCGTTCTACGGAACCAGTGGCTGTGGTCTGTGGCTGTGGGCTGGGTGGCTGTGGGTGGCTATGTCCAGCCAAAAAAGTTCATATTTTCAGATTTTTAGATATTTAGGCTGCTAGGGTGCTTATAACTTGGTTATAACCCTAATCTCGAGGTCCAGGAGGGCATTAGTATAAACACCCTTTCAGCCTAAATATCTAAATATCTGAAAATATGAATATTTTTTTGGCTGGACATAGCCACCCACAGCCACCCTTCCCATAGCCACAGACCACAGCCACTGGTTCCGTAGTACGGAACTACTTGGCACCACTATAGGCAGTGCACCCGATCGGGCCCTTATTGTTGATTAAGCCCCCATCCAGGAACATGCTCTTGACTAGGCTTTCATCCAATATACGTCGCTAATCTCTCCTTCATGAAGCTCTAAAACAGCATGCCTACAAGGTTGAAGCTTGCTAATAAGGTTTGACAGCCAGCAATATCTATCATCTATGTTTCTATCTATCTAATCCCAGAAAATGTCCAGCGTGAATGGAGTTGGTGGATTACTTGAGGTCCCTCTATCTGCATCTGTGATTGGCCATCGCTTACCTGCTTGCCTCTCGGCTAATTTATTTTGTGCCTTCAACTCGAGGCTCTTTCAGTTCAATGTTCATCTATCCGTCCCTGATGCTGCCAGTGATCATCAAAGTTTCTAGCTTCCAGTTGTAAGGCTTGAACAGGGTGGCTCGATTCACCTTCTACCAGATAAATTGCTGAGCTGACCATTTTGTTTACTTTGCCTGTAAAGCGGTTCATTTCAACCTATGACTGTGTCATGCTTTGAAAATTTTTTTGCACATGAACAGAGTTCCATTGCAGACCAATGCACAGCCAGGGGAGTTTCCTTTATGTTTTTCTTTCCAAATCTGAGGCATTTTCACGCAGCCCATGCTGTTGTTCTTGTTCTGGTCTACCGGTTCTGTTGGCTTATCAAAGGTGTCTCCTTCCACCGCTGTTGTACAGAATTTTGTGTTGTGTCTCAAGTGTTACTCTTGTCTTGTTGCTGTTTGTGTAAGTCCCACTCAAGAAAGAGAGAAAATGGCAGCTGTCGAACTGGAATACAAAGATCCTTTGTTCCTTCTGATGTTAGCCAATGGCAAACAGCAAGTGCCTCATTTTCCCACTGGAACCTGATCATTGTGGGTTGTATATTATCGCATTCAACATTTCTGGTGTTCTTCAATATCCACAGTCTAGACCAACTCTAATAGGTATGTACCCACTTTCAGCAAGGTCAAAGTCTCCTTTGATTTGAAAATTGCAGGGGAACTCAGGCCAGGACGAAGCATAAGAAGAAAATGTGTCTTACTCACAATTCTATCAGTGCATGCCTCATTCTTTTCTTCATTGAAAGCCCAATGCTAATTTGTTCCTTGGACACCCCGGATTACCATGCCCAATCTTCCTGACTCGGGGAAAGAACAAACCATGTTTCCAGTCTGGGACTTGCAAGCTCAGATGCATTGATCAGATACAGTGGGTTGTATCTTTCTCCCAAATCCATGGAGTCAGACCACAATGAATTAGTAAATAAATAGATGTCATTCAACCAAGTGAATAGCAATCATAAAGATGGAAACTATTTTACCAATCCGGTATAGTTTACTGGAATTCCAAATTTTCACTACTCAAAATCTGGCAGATCCTTCTGCAGGCCGTCAATACTAAATATATCATCCTCTGCCTCCTCTAAAATCACCATCAGAGCACTGATCCCAGTGAGGCAGGCTAAATGCATGCTGTGCAGTTCCAGCGTTATCAATACTTTGAAAAGCCTTCTTACATATTCATTGAGTCACATTTTCATACATAAATAAATAGCTGTCATTATGTACAGTGATCATATAAATAGGGAAGCTTTTTTACAATACTGCATAATTCACTCAAATATTAAACCATCACTGGTAATTGCACTCCACCCAGATCCTCCTGCTGGTCCCCAATATCAGATAGATCGTTGTCTGCCTCTTGCACAATTCTGGTAGGTGCATTGATCTCTGTGAGCCAGGCTAAACTCCTTCTGTGTTGCTCCAGTACATCTTTGCCAACACTTGCCAGTCTTTTATTGATGTCTTGCATCTGTTTGATCTGTGATGATCTTTCAAAGAGTGGCTTAGCTGCATCCCAAAATTCCACCGCCTTCAACAGATCACCATGTGCCTTGGACATGTCACCAAGTCGGAGCATGCATTCACCTCTACTGCGATGGACATCCATGTATTTAAATCCTTCTAATGCAACTGTGAACAGACTGGCAGCCATGCCCTCATCCCTCTGAGCAAGGAAGATGTCTCCCAAAAACTGGAGAGCCTTATTTAATCCTAACTGCTCTTTGAATTTGATAGAATGGGCAAGGTAAACTGTTGTCCAACAGAACATCTGACCAGGTGCACCCCAGCGTTCGGTGTTACCAAGCCGCTCCAAGCAATAGGATTTGATTCCAGAATGGTTGCAGGTTCTGAGACATGTCTTAAAAAGTGTCTTTGCTATGGAGATCTCACCTTCTCTCAGGTACAGATCAGCAAGAGTAGCATCACACATTGTTATCTCTATAATCTGTTCCATGTGGAGAAATATTTTCTTGGCTCTCTCAATATACTGTTGCACTACATTTTGGGGAGCATTCATAGACAAGCTGATTTCTGCAAGATTCAGTAAAGCACAGGCATGGTCATGAGAATCCCAGGGAAGTGGGCATTCTTGAAGAATCTGAGTTTCAATATTGTGTGCCTCACAGTATTCTGACTTCAACAAGTGGATCTGTGCCTGATGGCCCAGGATGTAGTTGTTCATGGGCTCATTGGACATACCACAAAGCATCAAAAGATCTCTTGCTCTTGTGCAGAGGGAGATACTTTGTTTGTAATTACCAAGTTGTGTCCAGGCCATTGCTTCTATGCGAAGTGCCTGTGCTTCTATAGATAAATTGGCAGAAATCCTGGCTAACCTCTGTGCCTCACATGCATGTAGTCTAGCTGGCAGGTAGTTACCAAGCTGGCAGTCAAGGATGGCAAGCTGCAACAATGCATGGGGATGACTTTTGGTGTTTCCAGATGAAGTTATCAAGGATATAGCCATGTTAGAAAATTGCATGGCAGCAGAAGAACCATTGGTACGTGACAAATAATAATGTGCAACAGTGTAGTAGAATCTACCTGGAAATTAATGTCAGTCTTCATCTACTGGGTACCAGCTTAATGCCTACATTTCAGATCTAAATCCTCAAAATGTTCAAAGTGTGCTAATGCTTGAGCCACAAGTGCTTCTGGGTTTGAAATTTGAATGTAGTGGTATGACCCAAAAAGCTCGACAATGAGGAAGGCCTCAAGTCGATGATCACACAGGTGTGGAAGGATTTTATGAAGCTGGTCAAGCAAAGAAATTGACCCTTGGCCAGTGAGTCGACTAAAGACATTCAGATACAAGGCACTATAAACATTATCTGTGAGGTCTGGGTGGTCTTTTTGGAGTCCATTCAAGAGTAAACTTTGGATATTGGCCAGATTTGATGATATTTGCTGAACTGTGGTTGATATCATTTCAGTGCCAGAGAAGTCCTTGCGCGATTTGAGTAGCTCTTGGAAATGTTTCAAAAGAGGCTTGAGAAGCTCATTTCTGGGTGGGTTTGTTTTCCGCATATATTCTCTGATTGGTACCAATGCTTTCAGTTTCTTCTTGTCATCCAGATAGGCTAAAGCAGTTTGAATCAATGTTGTTTTGCATTTCTGAATATCCTCAATTGGGAGCTTGCTCTGGAGGAGCGCAACATCTGAAAGACCATCTGGAAGCATTGACAAGAAACTTAGGAGCTCTTGTGCTTGAGGGACAGCTTTGATCCTAGGGCTAGACAAAGAGAGTGAAATTGACACATCCAAATTAGATTTTTTGTCATAGCCCTCTGAAATCACTGAGGTACTCTCTACCTCCCAGCGGGACAATACACTGGAGCATCCCTCAAGGTCCACCAAATGTGCAATGAGATGGATGGCAAGGGGCATGTTGTCTGTCAATGAAAGGACCTGATCTATGTCTTCTGGGTTATGATAGTCTTCAGCAATGTCAATGAATGTTTGTTGAGCAGCATGGTGTTTCAATGGTTGCAATGGAGGGAGAAATGGGTGACTCCATTGTACTTTGGCTGGCCTTTCTGCTCCACGCATGGTAATCTGTGTTGAGTGAGCTAAGAGAAAGAAATGAAGCACTGCTGCTCACAATCAGTGCCAGGTCTTTGAGATCTGTGAGGAGGGATAGAAATTCCTCAATATCACCACGCAGCTCTTTAGGCTCCCAGACTGTCTCCAGATTATCAAGGATCAGGATGCTAGGTGAGACTGTGACAAGGAATTTGACAACTGCTTGAGTAAGGTCCTTGCTAGACTTGAGTCCTAGATGGGCTCCAAGTAGAGCTGCAAGTTCCACTTTGCTTGTAGCAGAGTCGCAAGCAACAAAATATCGATGTTGGCTATATTGTGCTGAGACTTCTGCATGATGAAGGACTGCTCTGGCAAGACTGGTCTTCCCCATCCCACCTGTACCTAAAATAGCTATCCTGGGAGCTTTTGTCTTCAGCAGCTTCAGGATGTCAGACAATTCTGATTCACGGCCATGAAATATCTTGGGCTCTGATGGCAGCATCGAGATTGAATTGGAGCTTTCAAAGTCTGAATGATGTTGTTCCAAGATTGGGGGGACACATACCTATTCTGAGATGGAGAATAGGCCCTGCTCATCTGGATTGAAGTTAGAAAAATTGGCAGTGAACTCAAATGTAGCATACCATAGATGCTCTGTCTGAACTTGTGGTATCAGAGAGTCCATTGATTATGCTCAGTACTTCCTGATGCCTCTGTTCTGCCTCTGCCTGCATTTTGGAAACATTGGTGATTATACCGGTGTTTTTGAGCTTTGTAGACAAGATTATTTGCAATGAATTGTGGTAAAGCCTATGAGAGAGCTCACCCGAAAAAATTCAAGTCCTTGGGTCAGTCCATTTTGGCAATCCTTGAGCAGTGTGTTCATCTCTCCCTGGCGGAAGAACTGCCTGACCTTGCTGCCACTCTGCTGGGATTCAACAAATGTATGGATCTTGTGGAGGGTCCTAGAGCACATGATTAGCTTGAATCCGGAGTCTTTCACAAGCACTTGCTCTGTGAATTTTCCAATATGATTCAATACACTTGGTGGTAATACCGCACCAGTATCTGAGTCAATGTGAACAATGATAATTGCATTAAGCAATTCATGTGTTTGCTCCATTAACTCAACACTGGTTCTCTTGTTTTTCTTGACAGTCTAGGTTCCTTGTGTGAGATTTATGTTACAATGATGCCAATAAATGATTCACCTCAATATTCTTCAACAGAGACTGTGTCGTATTAGCAATGGCCTTCAGGAAAGCTACATTGAGGCTATTGGCAAGAACTTCCAGGGTATCTACCATAATGGCAATGCATGTGGCAAGCGTGTTCAGCCGAACTTGAGTGTCAGTGTGTTGGGAGGGCATCTTGATGGGGTGTGCACTTCAAACGAGGCAAGTATTTTATGCTTTGTAGCCTGGGAATTTTTGCCTATCTTTGTTGCTGTTCATCTTCCGAGTAAGGTGTTCATCTTTGTCCTGGCAATGAAATCAAAGAGTTTGTGTTCATAACACATTTTCCAGATACATGGACATACGGGTGGGAGAGAGCGGAGCGGTTGTATCCCGCGGAGATTATCCCGCAGACTCCCTTTGACTACGGCCCCGGAACAATTTTTCTCCTCTTCCGCTGCCAGGAGTAATTCCTACCCCAAGTTGATTTTACTGTAATCCTATTCCACAAAAAATATCCTCTCACGCATAGCTCCACTTGATGAAACTCATTGTCTTCGGTTTAATCAGGATTGATATACTTGTGCCTTGCCATCACCGGTTTTATTAGACTCGTAACCCTGCCATCGCTAGGGCTGCCGCCCGTGCCGTAACGGCAACGGCCGTGAAATCCACGGGCAATCAACGGCACGGGCCGTGCTCTATACGGCCGTTTGAAAAGTTTTGATCCCTTGGACGGGACGGCCGAAAACGATATCATAGGTATGCACAGGCGCAAAAAAATGAGTTCAAGTTGTATCTAGCCACAAAATTATCCTAGAATCTCCCGAATGGCCGTTCGAGCGTGGCGAAGGCGCTGTTTGGCTGGCATCAGAGTTCTGGTGGTGTCGGGTTTCGAACTGGCGCGGCCTGGGGAGGTGGTGTCGCGACCGCCGGAAAAAATGCGTTCAACAGCGACAGCAGACCTTGTAGATGACGTTGAGGACGAATCGGATCTCGAATGACAGTGAATGCACCAGGGATTGTCATCAAATCTTGAGCAAGGCAGAAAAGGTTGGGAAACTGTGCTTTGCATGCAACCCACCACTGAACAGGATCACAGAGCAAAAAATCTTCACACAGTAAATTGAAGTAATCCCGCAGCTCGTCTACGATAGTGCGCTGCTGGACGTGGTCCGCTCTGAGCAGCTGGAATAGGCATGTTGTCGGACTCGGAATTGTAGAATTCGATTTCGGAAGCATCCTTGAGGTTGCCGTCGCTGTCCCGTGCGCACTGAGCATCTGACATGTTAGCCAGAAGAGGTAGAGACGCGGAAATGATTCTGGTGGCTTTTTTATAGCGCAGAGCACCCGAAAAAATTGCCAGGATGGTAATGAAGAAATACTACACGTCCGCGACGGGACGCACGGAAGGACAAAATCTGGGCTGTATCATTGAGATGACAAGAAATTCGAGAGTTTCTTGACGCGTCACCACCAAAAAACAAGAGGGAAAAGGGTTATAAGATTGATGCTTCAAAAACCCATTTGGGTCGTCTGTAAAGCACGGAGAAAGTCTTGATTATGACTAAGTACATGAATCTAGGAACAACGAGCCACGGAGACGCTGTTTTGAGGTTAAAAATAAAAGCCGTGCCGTGGAGGTTGGCCAAAATGCTCGATGGAACGGGCACGGGCAGTAGCCCTAGCCATCGCATCAGAGTCCAAAATTAACTCATCAGATTATCTACTTCTGAAACCTATTAGAAGGACCTGCTTTTCTGGTCGTCAGGAGGCGCAGGCACGGTTGCCCACGCTGCTCCACAGTCCGGGAAGGAACTATCTTAGTTCGCGGAGCAAGCACCACGGCTTCCATCTCGCAGAACAGCATCTTGCCGCAGCTGTCTGCATTTTCCCAGCATCATCTGAGAGCGACTCGGAGACGTGCATGCACGCACAAGGGAAGTGGCCACCAGATCAGAGTGGCGTTCAAGTTGGGTGCGGAACATAGAGTTAATTTGTTGCGCCTGCGTAATGTAAGCAAGCGCCGGTACGAGGGCAACGGCGGCGGTATAGAAAACCCAAGGCCGAGTACATAGAGGTCATCGAATACATTACAGTACGAGTCCGGCCGTCAGCTGCTCCGGCAAGCAAGGGGAAACAAGTGGAAGAGGAATGGGGAGAAAAAAAACAGAAGCCCGACTGTCTACACACGCGCCGCATGGGCCGCCATTGACGAACGAGTCGTTCCCCACACAACTCCGTGCCAACGAAACGACAAACATCGTGTCACCCATCTATACCTTTCACACAGCACAATGGCGCCTGCACCTACAAAAGTCCGCCTCGAGCTCAGCGTCGATCTAGCCGGAAGAAACGTGAGCACTCTATATGTGTTAGATCACCGTGATCACCGTTCCAATGCAGCACAGGAAGGCATCTCCCGTCAACAGATGGGAGAGGAGACGCAAACTCGAACCGCACAACAGCCGCAATGCCCCTGCGCATGGGCACAACATACCACAGACTAAGAAAGGCAAAGATAATGAATACTCACCGCTATTTCAAGCAGCTTGAACTGTCTGGGAAAGGCTCAGTGTTGGAACTTAAGGGGTTAATAAGGGCAAATTTTGAAGCTAAGGCCTTAAGCTTAATTAAAGCTTAATATTAAGGTCATTTTAAGGGTGAAGTTAAGGCTGCAATTTTTTATTTTCCCTGCATGAAACACAACCAAGACCAGCTACTACTCCTCATAATTGTCCCCTGATCCTGTAAGTTCAGTGTGTTTGGCCAGCAGGAGCTCCATCAACAGTGTCTCATGGTTGAACATTCCCTGGTGACGCTACAATGAGTCTGATGATCAACAGGTCATGGTGCATCCTCCTCAAAGAGCTTCAACAAGGGAAGAGGAAGCCAATTTTTGCTTTTTTAGTAGGCATGAGGATGCAGTGTATGGATGAAGAGCAGAAGAAAATATTCCGCAAATATTACATAATGGCCATCATTAACCTTAATTAAGACTTAAGACTGACGAGGATTGATGTGAAGGGTTAATATTAAGGGCATCTTAACCCTTAAATTAAGTTAAGGGCTAAGCCTTAAGTCCAACACTGGAAAGGCTGGGCCCATTCAGCTGGAGCTTGAGTGAATAATCCCGAATAGCAACGGATTAAACGACAACGACGAACAAAAAATAGGTGGCAGTGTATGGAGTGGAGGAACTGACATTATTGTACTGAAAGCCCATCCTCGGTACATTCTCTGCACGCAAAATGATCATCAGTATTAAAATGAGACCAAGAAAAAAGCAGGGAAGAGCGATCAAGGCAGATGGACAGCAACGGTCCGGCATTATGAGCAGCGATTCCTGGGAAAGGATGTTTGACATGCGGGAAATAAGTTACAGGCTGGAGAACATTGAAATATTCAGAACAACTGCGTGGAAATCGGTATAAAAGTGGCCGCCATCCCCCATGGATCGGTTGTCAATTGCAGCTCGCCCAACGACACTATTACAGATTTAATTTCAGTGCCATGTACGACCACCGACCGGATGAAAGCAAGAGTGTGTGGTACGATCAGCGTGTCTCAACCACCTGAAAAAAAATTGCGAGGGCGGCCTGCAACCTAGCAACCCACCAAGTGTCCAGCATCAGATGATTCGATGGGAGGGAAGAGGGGGGCAGGAGAAAAGTGGGCAGGGAGATATTGGGCTCTGAGAAAGCAAAGACACAGCGGATGATTCTAATGAGAAACCCGGTTTCTCGGTGAAACCCCTCCCATCAGAGAACTCTTTTAAGGTTCTAATGAGAAACCCCGCCGCAATTTCGGCGACCAGCCGGCAGGCTTGGTCTCGGATCATCGGCATCTCCTGCCGACACTTCTACATCGTGGTTGACGGCAAAGGTCTGGAATACAACATCCAGGTAAGTGTCCTTCGAGTATGAGTTTCTGGGCTAATTATATGTTAGCGTTAAAGCTGGTACCGAGACCCTTCCCTCGCGATGCAATTTGTTCGAACTCGAGCTCCCGTCACTAGCTGAGTTCAAAATTTAAGCTACGGTTATTTGCTCCGTGTTCACGTCCGATCCTGTCGACACAACCTCCCATGCATCGAGACAACTACCCCGAACTCAAAGGATGTTGGTCCCGGAGGTATTCCGCGATGTTAAGACTGCCATTTGATCTCCGGTATCCAAACCGTTCAACACGTTGATTAACTTGTTCAAAGCCTTGATGGTTTTCACCACAGCCTCTAAGAGCGTTGTCTTTCTATTCCTGTAGTTACCGCCGTTCGTTTATACGTGTGAAAGGTTCGAAAACTTCCATCCTAAACAATCCGGCATGTGTCGGAAATCCGGTAGTTTTCGGCGAGGGATTCTCGGGAAACCGGGTTTCTTAATAACACTCGATTTTTTGGCAGGGGTTTCTCGGAAAACCGGATTTCCCATTAGAATTATCCAGACACAGCACGTACCTTATTGGGCGATGAATGGCAGGAGCGCAAAGCAATTTGACTGATGGAATAAGCTGGGAGAGTATGAGATGAATTTTGGGTTTAAGCATCCGCCCGTAGAGTGATGGAATTGAAACGAGTAATGAAGCGGAATAAGAAGAGGAGGACACAGGTGTGTCCTTTACCGTTTGGCCTGGCAACGAGAAGACATTGCGCGTGACCGATGTTGCAGGGTTGTGTGCCCGGCCTGTAGGCTGCTGAAATGGGTCGGTAGTCCGTCGAGAGGTCGAGGGAATGTGATGGATAAAAATAGGGACTAGGCCCCGAGCCGTAGAGTACGAAAAGAGCGTGAAAAGAGAGTAAAAATGTCGAAAAATGCCGTATGAAGAGTGCGAGGTCTTGGGAAGCGAATTTGGGGGTGTTGGTGGCTAGACTGCCCACTGGCGACGATACGGGGAGTAGGGGGCGAGGTGCCTCGGTGGTACCTCTGGGCGAGAGCCCTGCACTGGCCGTGGTGGTGGTGGTACGATCGTAAGATTGCACGAGGTGGCACTATTTACGGTACAAACAATGCCGTGACTAATAATAAAAATAGAAACATGGTAAAGCCGAAACCCGCGTGTGGATTGAACTTCCACACACAGGCCATCCGACCCTGCAACACCGAATCATTTCCCACCAGGTTCGAAGGCCATCCCAGAACATATCACCCTCATCAAAACACCTCCGAAGCAAGCTCCCGAGAGTCCCCAGTGTGTCGAGTGCCGTCAAATTCTGACTCTCCGAGGGAGAGGTCCGAGTGTGACATGATCACGGCCGCAGACATGCTTGCCAGCTGCCAAGACAGGCTCCGCAATGAGAAAACAAGTACTTGAAACGCCTCCGAACTCCGTTGAATCCAAAAGAGAGGGAACGCGAAGACATGAAAGAGTCGGTGGCTTGATCGTCGTGGTGAGGAAGAAGGGGTCTGAGTGGCGGTGTCCGGATCAATCCGCGTTGTGCCTCTTCTTTCGCTCTTACCACCACATCCACGGATCGTGACGCTCTCAAACCCACTTTCGTCAGAACCTCACTGCTCAGAATCCATTACAATCGTTCAAGCAAACACTCGGGCTGCTATCATCAGGATCCGAGTCGACTGTAAGGGAAACTTGGCCGTGCAGTGGATCCCAAGTCTGATACTGGTACTTCAGCGCCTCAACTCAGCATCACAGCGCATGACCAGTCAAAAAGAGAGAGAAAAAAACTGACAGCACAATCTAAGCTCTCAGTGTTCTTTCATTCCAACCGCCGCGGCAGCGGCATCATGTCCAATCATAAAGTGGACTACCACTAACTCGACCACTTACTGTGCCCCTCACCAGCGCTGCAGCCATCTCGAATCGGGCGCCCGATTCCGCGCCGCCCTTCTCGACCGACTCGCGATTGGAGGGCGCCCAGCGCGCAGAAGGAGCCGGAGCGGGACTGTGGGATTTGGTGCGTACGGTCTACGAATGACCTCTTGCAGAAATCGCTAAACGTGAGCAATCGGTGCTGCGTCCACCTATTCTGCGTCAAGCTCTCCGCGTTTCCAACAAACTCATCTGACTCTCTCCATCGCGGCTCCACGGCTCAGCCTGGAACGGCTTCTGCCCCTCCTGCGGAACCCCGGCCTCCTCGCGCTTCGACACCAGGGCCTGACGCATCCCGTGCCGCCCCCGCCCCCGCCCCCGCCCAGTGCTAGTGCTGGTCAAAAATACGATACAGAATAAAATTACCCGAACTTAAGTTTCACCGGTCGAGACCGCTGAGCGACTTAAGTTCTGCCACCACGTGTGGTGTGCCTGTGCAGGAGCCTATCCTCTACCATACTGGAACTCAAGTCCCATGCACTACTTGAGTTCCAATATAACTTAAGTTCTCAGCCTACTGGCCTCTGATTTAAATCTTGTTATATTCAAAGAATAACTACTGCAGCAAGCTTGTACTTCTGTGATCAGGCATTGTGCGTTCATGCGCATCTGCGTGCTCAAAGGGATTGCACCACCACCAGCCTACACGACTCCACTCCACTCCGCAACCCTCATGGCAGGCTCCACTTGATCCACTCGCCGTGTTTGACTCGAGTCGAATCAGCCGTGCGCTGTGCTGGCAGACACTGAGGACTTGCAAGTCAAGCCAAGCAGCAGGGTTCCCTGCACGGCAGACGACCCAGTCACCCACGGCACACAGCGCCAATGTGCATTTGTGAGTGCGGCACACCCCGTCCTCGTTCGTGTGCTCGGCGCGACGCGACTGGGACGGGCAGTGAGGAGAGGAGGGAGGAGGCAGTGAGAGTGAGGAGGAGGAGGAGGCAGCGAGAGGGAGGGCAAGGGGCAGGAGAGAAGAAAAGGAAAGGAAGGGGAAGGAGAGCAAAGAGCATAAGCATCACACCTTGGTTCGTCCTTCTTTTCATTATTTTGTTCTTTTGATTTGGCATTGCTACAGATACCATGTCACAAATCAGTGAACCCCAGGGGAAGAAGGCGCGCAATCCTTGGACACACCTAGATTTACTCATAAGGACACAGTTGTGCAAGCCACGTGCTGGCAATGGGCAGATTGGACCTGTCAAGGGCTGACGAGACGGTGGGGACAACAAGGAGTGCAGGTGGCATGGTGATGGCGGAGGAGGAAAAGAAGAGGTGTCATGTCACACTGACAGCGAGACGGTGATTGCCACCTGATAATACCATGGTATGAAGCTAATTAGCCTTCATAGACCCCCTGTATATGGAGGCTAATTAGCTTGGGATGCACCACTTTGCTTACCACAGGTATACCAGGCATACCTTGGTAGAACTTGGGCCAAAAAAACCAAAGTTATACCACATATACCAGGATCTACCATGGATACCACCAAGTGTGAATATAGTCAGTACAAAATGTGATGGCATTTGAATTCCTATAGTAATTACCATGAATACCATGTTGTGTGATAACATGGCTGAGATGACTGGGTAATACCATGGATACCATAGCATGCCAGTGAATTCAAGGTATATACTATGCGAAATACCACAAATACCACCATGATTAAAGAAGTAAAAGTATTATGGTCAGTAAAAATCTAATGGTATTTAAATTCCAATAGTCATTACCACAGATACCATGAATACCATCATGTGTGTCACATGAGTTACCACAAATACCACTCAAAGCGAGAAACAATAGCCACGTGTACCACCAAGCTGGCCATTGCCGTGAATTTGATGCCTGTCCATATTGGGTGAGGATTGATGGGCTCGGCTTTTGCCTTAAAACTGATGGATGTCCATATTGGGGTGCTACCACCACCCTACAGTGGATGTCTGCCTATATTTGGGTTGTAATTGATGCCTGGGTGCTAAAAATGTGAATATTTGTCCAAAAAGTGCCGGCTCTCAGAAAGTATTTTGCATTTTGCAGGCCAACGGGGCCACCAATTGAAAAATGGTATAGATGACTCTTGTAGCCCTCAATGAGCTCTACAACATGGGGATGACTTTCCTTTTTGGGCCACTAACGCTTTCTTCCCAAAAAGGAAATTTTCATCAACAGCCCTTCCCTAGCGCATTTTTCAACCATTTTGGATGATCTAACTTCATATGTATGATGTTCTATGTTCCCTGAAGCCAACTGGGACCCAGGTTGCTTTCTGGCCATTATCCTCGGAAACAGCATCCAGCCAAAACCTCACCAAAACACTTGAGAAAATACACAATCTGAGTTATTTAAGCTGCCTGATTTCATTTCTGATGTTAAATTCATGCTATCTGATCTCCATAATGCTCTATTCATGAAACAAGCAAAAAGTGTCATTTCAGACTTCTGAAGTTTATCATGATATATTGGGCTGCCTTTTGGCTCAGAATTGTTCAAATAGCTCAGGAAAGTCAGTGAGAACCCTTAGAGCATCACCCATGACCTTGTAGCATGCTGAATAAGGTGAACAAGGATATAAAACAAGATCACCTCAAATCATGAGATATCACCTGTTCTGAGTATGCATGGGCCACCTTTCCAGCACATATACAAGAGCCAAGTCCAAAGGATGTGTTTCTGGATGTCTCACATAATGTGAAAGCACAGAACAGGGCGAAAATGGAATTTCCTTATATGGCCAAAATGCGATATTTTTCATCATCAGAATATAAGATATTTCCTGGAGGGTGCCCTGGCAGCCTAAGAGAACAAATTGATATAGCTAGGAGCTATTTCCATCAGTATATCCTGAAGATATTATGGTCAGGACACAATTAATCAGATTTTCATTTTCTTCACCCTGTTATTGCACTGTAATAGGCTTTACTGGGTCCCAGTTGGCTTCAGGGAACATAGAACATCATACATATGAAGTTAGATCATCCAAAATGGTTGAAAAATGCACTAGGGAAGGGCTGTTGATGAAAATTTCCTTTTTGGGAAGAAAGCGTTAGTGGCCCAAAAAGGAAAGTCATCCCCATGTTGTAGAGCTCATTGAGGGCTACAAGAGTCATCTATACCATTTTTCAATTGGTGGCCCCGTTGGCCTGCAAAATGCAAAATACTTTCTGAGAGCCGGCACTTTTTGGACAAATATTCACATTTTTAGCACCCAGGCATCAATTACAACCCAAATATAGGCAGACATCCACTGTAGGGTGGTGGTAGCACCCCAATATGGACATCCATCAGTTTTAAGGCAAAAGCCGAGCCCATCAATCCTCACCCAATATGGACAGGCATCAAATTCACGGCAATGGCCAGCTTGGTGGTACACGTGGCTATTGTTTCTCGCTTTGAGTGGTATTTGTGGTAACTCATGTGACACACATGATGGTATTCATGGTATCTGTGGTAATGACTATTGGAATTTAAATACCATTAGATTTTTACTGACCATAATACTTTACTTCTTTAATCATGGTGGTATTTGTGGTATTTCGCATAGTATATACCTTGAATTCACTGGCATGCTATGGTATCCATGGTATTACCCAGTCATCTCAGCCATGTTATCACACAACATGGTATTCATGGTAATTACTATAGGAATTCAAATGCCATCACATTTTGTACTGACTATATTCACACTTGGTGGTATCCATGGTAGATCCTGGTATATGTGGTATAACTTTGGTTTTTTGGCCCAAGTTCTACCAAGGTATGCCTGGTATACCTGTGGTAAGCAAAGTGGTGCATCCCAAGCTAATTAGCCTCCATATACAGGGGGTCTATGAAGGCTAATTAGCTTCATACCATGGTATTATCAGGTGGTGATTGCAGGTGATTGCAGCCGCAGATCAATTTCATTGTACACTGATCAATGTGGCAATCTCTTCTTGCTCCTGACTTCCACCTTCATTGATGCCCCTCGCTGTTCACCCTTTCATCGATCCCCACCCATTGCCTAGGACTGTGTGTCCAAGGCTAATTTTGACTTTGTGTCAGGGCCGGTGCATTCTTGTGACTTTGCCTTTGCATTGGTCCACGACTCGGTGGCTCAGCCTAGTGAAGGGTGGCACACTATACCTGGATTTTTTTTTTTCTTGTACTCTATTCTGTCATTGCAGGGCACCTGTGAAATCACTTTTATGAGAGGTAATGTGCACTGTCACTTGTCACTTGTCGCTTTATTTGACTTGGTAGGCCACCTCAAGGTTGCGGGAACTTAAGTCTGGAAGGAACTTAAGACCTGTGCAGGACTTTATTTCTGAGGGACTTAAGATCTACACAGGACTTCAGTTCTGAGGGACTTAAGATCGACACAGGACTTCAGTTCCGTGGGACTTAAGTTCTTACCAAGGCTGTCACTTATATGATTTTTCTTTTTCAATTTTTTTTCTTTGTGGGGAAACTTAAGATGTGTGAAAAACTTAAGATTGTGAACTTAAGTTCTAGATGTAACCACATACTATAGTAACGGGAGGACCATATGCTATGTTTGCAGGACTTAAGTCTGCCATGCTTGCAACTTAAGATCTGTCTGACTTAAGACCTGATTCGGTCCTGACCGGATAGAACTTAAGTTAAGCTAATAAATTACTTGAAGTTTTAGGGGACCAAAAAAGTCCAAAATGTTTTACATGAAAGGTTCAATAAGATTTTCTCCTTTCTTCAATTTCACACATTTTCCTCCAAATCACACATATTATATCTATTTTAATAAAGCATAATAAAGTAACACGTTGACCACCATAAAGACCATCCGCATCACTGTTTATATGTGCTCAACGCATCTCGGCAAGATATTCATTTTGAGTCCGCCCTACATATGGCCTGATCCATAAATGCTTTTTTAACGTGTAAATTCATACCCAGACCTTTCCTAATACCCGCAATTCACCCCCCGGTGTGGCAGGGTCGGACGGCCGGCTTGTGGAAACTCAACCGCACGCTAGTTTCGTTTCTAAAACCAGTTACGTCTTATTTTTACGTACATCTTTATTTGAACTACAAACAGGCGCCCACGGCGCCAGCGGGGAACCAATCTACGTCTTACCCTCATCCGTGCGAGGCAGTGTGGGCTAGTGCCCAAAATCCGTGTCATCTACGTCCCCAGTCGTCAACTTCAAAACCTCGCAGTACGCACTTCGGCGTGCTAACCATATCGAAACGTCACCTTCACGCTTACCTACGCACACGTCAACTTTTACGACCCACCGATACTCTCTTTCCACTCGGATTATTCAGCCTACTGATGGGCTGATCTTTCTGGGACATACCCCCTTGACTTTACTCTAAAACCGATCGGCCACCAACCCCATTCCGAATCCGCATCCCAGGCAGCCAGCCCTGCCACACCGGGCCCTGTGACCCAAGGGGGTGTCAACTTTCAAAAAATGGACATCGGGTTGGTTATAGGGGGCTGGCAATCGATTTTTGATTTTTTCCGATTTTTCCGATTTTTTCTTGAGAAGTTTCCCACGGTGGGGGGGGAGGGGTGGGTCTGGCCAAAAAATTTCAAGAAATGCTCTAATGGATGTGTTCATTTCAGAAAAAGTGTCAAAAAATTCCGAGAAAATATTCAACTTCACCATCAAATTTGCTATATCTCCCCAACCTCAGCTCGTATCAACCTGAAACCTTCAAATATCGATTCCCCACCCTCATTCACCCCCAAATTCGACCTGGTTCCAAAATTTTAAAGTTGGCACCCCCTTGCTGTGACCTTAAGGATTTTGGTGGTAAACGCGTCGTGTCACTGGCATATCACAAGCGTGACTTATTCGCTTCTGCGTTAACCAGCTTCAACCACCATCGTTCTGCAGCATGTAGCTCAATTGCAGTGCGTCAATTGATGTGATACTACAGATATGTCTCCTTAAGTATTTTAATGCAGCTCAATGCCCACTTGGAGGTCCTCAGAGGTAGGTGCATTCAACTCATGGAGCACTCGCCATTGTCAGAATAGATGCAGCTGTTTTGATGCACTGCACTGGCCACCATGCATTAGAGTGCATCTCTATCTACCCTAGCAGGGTTCTGGTTTAAACCACATTGTGACCAACGATGTCACATGGTTTAAACCAGTTTAAGCCATGTTGTTTGAAACCGTGTATCTCCTACTCAAGGTGTGTGGTTTAAACCAAAATGGTCCAACCAAAGTGGTTCTAACCACGGTTTAAACCATGGTTCCAACCGCAGTTTAAACCAAAATGGTTCCAACCAAAGTGGTTTGAGCCACAGCTTAAACCTATGTTGTTCAAACCATGGTTTAAACTAATGCAGTTCAAATCAGTAATTTAGGTTTCAATTGACTTGAGCTTGTGTCTCTTCAGTACCGACCAGCTAGTTACTTTGCTCTCCTCCACATGGTTACCATACAAAGTGCTGACTATGCATATTTGCCATTCACAACACATGGCATACCATGGCACCCACCTTGGTGATCTGTACCTCAAGATCAATGATTCACCTACTGTGTTATTCAGTAGCAGAAAAAATAACTTTTAGACCATCCAGCTCAAATGGTGACATTGAAAATGACCTTTCTGCCTTCTACCTGGCTGGTGATTGCTCTCAATGGGAAGTAAAGAGTATACACAGAGGCATATTTGGTTTTAACTCTTTTGTAAGACTTAGGGCCTCCAACAAGGTTCAAACGAGCAAAGTCCTAGCAGATTGCAAGCGTAGCCATAGTGGCTACCCCTAGTTCCTATGGTTCAATCCTATGCAGATGACTGGTTAGAAGATGGATATTCTGCTCTCCTCCAGTCATCCTGCTTCTGATGATATTCACACAGAAGTATTGAAGATGGGTAAGAACTCATATCTCAAAACATCACTACTGAGTGAAAATGAAATAGGTGGTCACTGAATCTCTTGAAAGCAGGGTCTAGATTCTAAGGTCTCAAGAGTCACTGGTCCTTCATCCTTGAGTGTCAGGCCAAGCCATGAGCCAAGAAGAAACAGGCAAAATGAGAGTTTTTGCTAAAAGTGTACATAGATTACCTAAGATGAGTAAGCTACAAATGGAAACTTGTGGCTAGTGCTTAAATAACTAAATACAAACGAAACATTTGGAACAATATGTGAGTGGATATAAGAGGAGAGGAGCCCTTACATCTTTTCAGTCTACCTTTATTTTGCTGTTGTGACTCTCTTCTCTTCCCATCCATGTCAATATCACAATTTTGTGAAGAAGCATTTCTCAAGATTTCTCCGTCTTGTGCAAGTGGATTGCACAGGGGGTTTTAAATGAATTGTAAGGCACAGTCTGAAATGGTTACCTTTCCCTTCCAAGAATTGCATGCTATGAGTGTCATCCTTCTAAACTGTGGTTCCTTTAAATGAAAATTCCCTAGACCATGTTGAGGCATGCATTCTTCTTTTGGGCTTGCAAATTAATGAAACCTGAGTCAGGTTGATGTCTTGATACTCAAAATTAAAGCTGTTGGTGCTACTTACAGTGACTGTGACAAGTGTTCAAAGATATAACAACAATCATCTACATTACCAGCTGTGGGTTTAAACTGCATCACATTTGAATCACATCGGCTTAGCACTAGTTTGAAACTCTGCAGTTTGAACCTATGTTATCTGAACAGGGTCCCGGGTCAACTATAGTTACCTGAGTTTGGCCCTTGACTTTAGTTTGACTGTTTCCTTGATTCTTCCCACTTTGGAAATCTCTGTTACTGGGGTTGCCAGAGGGGATGTTTCATAGCGGTAAAACTATTTTCTGTCCACCACTGTCATTCCAATCAATTAATGTTTCTGATTTCCCTTGAAAGACTATACAGATCTTTCCAAATGGTGGCTTTTTCAAATACTGTTGTGAATTGCAGAAATCTGGGACATATGATGTCCTTTCCATCCATTTGTGCAATTCCTACTGTTTTATATGATTTTATGATATCTATCTAAAAGAGGAAATCTGGCCAACCAAACAGTCAACCAATGGTCAAAGGTTAAATAATTCAGTCAGACTCAGTCAACTGAAGTCAAATACAACACTGGTTTGAATCATCATAGCTTAAATCATATGAGTTCAGACCACTTTGGTTGGAGCCATTTTGGTTTAAACCAGGGTTGGAACCATGGTTTGAACTGTGGTTGGGACCACTTTGGTTGGAACCATTTTGGTTTAAACCACAGTTGGAACCATGGTTTAAACTGTGGTTGGAACCATCTTGGTTTAAACCACAGTTGGAACCACCTTGGTTTAAACTGTGGTTTGAACTGTTTTGGTTTAAACTGCACAGCTAGAGTAGGAGATACAGCCACGGTTTAAGCCAACATGGTTTAAACCAGTTTGAACCATGGGGCATCATTGGACACAATGTGGTTTAAACTGGAACCCTGCTGTTGCTGCAATCCTGTCATGGATAATATCACTCTTGCAACTCAACGATCATGCGTCTCTCTGTTTCATCTATTTGATATCCCATTTCAAACTCATTTATTTGATATCTCTACTATTTCAACTTGTTATTTCAATAATCCTCACTCCATTGGTTACATATTTCATACATTTACCAATTCTATATTCCCTTAGTTACATTCTGTGTATATAAACCGCGGGTACTGGCCAAATTACACACTTTACTTATCTATCACTTCTCTGCAATCCGCTCTCTGCGCTAGCCTTACTATCGGCCACCAGGTAGTCGGCCACCTGTGAATATTTCATGAGGGAGTTGGGTATAATAGTACTTTGACCTCGAGGGATCAAGTACAGCCTTGGGAGATCATCTGTACCGATTTTCGGGTCAAAGTGATGTCTTGGTCAAAAGTTACGCGACGTCAGAACGGAATCCGAAGGGTGAGAGCTATCATTTCTTAACCGAGCCCTTCGGCCGACGCTTTGCCACAGCTCTTTCTTCACGAATTCTCAACCGATTCAAGACTTCGTAGGCTCATTTTGCTGCTCTAATAAAGGGCATCTATCGCTGATATTGTATGCAAGACATTGAAGTGACATTGCTACGCAATATACTGAAGAAGACGTTGCTAGTATTTCGGGCCCACTCTAGCATCGTACCCACATAGCTTGGGAACCATTCACTTTATGAGTGTGGCACCTTGTATGGGCCTTCTTTATAGGTTATTCCTCATCCTCCAATGGTCATCTGCTTTTTACCTATTTACCTTTCATCTTGGCGCTCACCATTACCCCAAATCACCGATTTTCAGTGTAACATGAATTCGAGATCTTTGCAGGAGTTGCCGGCGTCTGGAGATCGAAGTCGTGTGCCAGGTATGTCTACATACATCCTATTAGTTCAAATGTTGCGTGTCTTTAGCTCATACGGTTATTATCTCTAACTACGCGCTCGGGTTGTTGGCACCTGCCAGGATGGCAGACTCCCCCCCGTTCAGAACATTGTTTCATACCTTCCCGTAGCTTTTGTTTACACAACAACTATTCATAATCCTTCATTCATACCTGTTCTTCAAACCTGGACACAATTTGTCACCACCTTATGGCTCAGCGGCTCATTCAGTGAGGTGGCCGACTACCATGTTTACCCCCTTTTGGTACATGCCGGTAGAAAGAAATTCACCGAAGCACTGGGACGTCACCTAAATTCAGCCACGGTACCTCAAACGAATCTTAGGATGTGTACCTTCAATACCAGACCCAAAACTCCGAGAACTGCTCAGAAGGCATCCGCTAATTTCCGATAAAACCTAAGGTGGCCGACTACCTGGTCGGAGATAGTATAAAGCTTCGCACCGTCCATCAAGGATACAGGTAAAAGTCTTGCACTTACCTTCTGTCTAGGACTACTGCCTTCGGGATATTGACTGACATACCGCCTGTTCAGCTTGAAGGTTCACATGTTATTCGGGAACTTGTATATTGGGTTCAGTGAACACAAAACCTACGCTATTCCTAACAAATCCTAACAGATACTTGTCGTATCGACATGGACTCAAGTCGGTGTCAATAGTTCTGGTTCATTCTGCGCGCAATACTCCTTTATAAGTGTCTTGACCTTCTCTTCTGCCTTGTTCGACTGAAGAATATCTGGGAAGCTTGCCTTGTTCACATATTGTCGAATCTCGCGATGGACCTTGGCCATGTGCGATTGCTTGTATTTTTCCACTGCCTCGTTTATGTCCTCCTCGGTCAGCGGCCGAGGCGGGTTCAGTAGGACCACGAGAAAGAGGTGGTCCATAACGAGTGTTAGGTCGACGATGTACCCCATGAAGCAACGGAGGGTTTCGGGGCTTGTGTAAGTTTCGTCAGTGAGGATGGTACGAGCGGAAATGCATAAACACACGTCTTGTTGTATGCACCCGCCATCCACTGAGTGAACAAAATTGAAAGTCCGATGGCCGCAACGGCAGGACCCACGGTAGCGGCGACGACAGTAGTACCGAAACCAACAAGTGCCTGGATGTGGTCCAGATTTTCGCTGGCAGACGATTGAGACATACAAATGGAGTCGCCGGCAAATGTACGCACAACCAGGATTTTGCCTCGGTATTATCTGGTGTCACTAGCTGCGCCAAAATCTTGATCTTCTTCACGAATTCCGGGCCATTCAGCAGCTACGGGATACAGAGATCATTACCTTGAGGGCCGAACAAGATCAAAGGCCTACCTCATTTGGGTCATTGAAATTCCAACTGTCGGTTATTTCCTCGTGGATCGTGGAGAGACAATCTTCGAATTTCCACCCGAGGAAGTTCGTGCTCGATGCAAGACCTCTCCAGTACCCTGGAGAAAATGTTCAACCACATACCGGGTTCAAAAAAAAAAAATTGGCAATTACGCTTCATGCCGACTCTACAGTGGACCATGAATGACCGAGAATCCCACACCAAGCGCAAACTCACTCGATAGAACCGTCAATTTTCACTTGGGCGTTGGCCCGCTGTGCCATCGCAGAGACGATTGGCACCACTCCTTGGCCGTCCCCAGCCGCAGTTGCAACATCTCGCATAAGACGTTGCGTAATGTGGATGAGGAGCGCCAGAGCCTGTTGGTCGGGCTTTGAATTCCTTTTCCCCGCTAGCCCTGGACAAATGTTAAAATACGGGTTCAGTCGACACTACACTATCCTTGGGGAAATCATCGAACCGGATGATCGCGCATATGGGAGCTTTGAATCCATTCGCAGGAGAGGACCGACACACAGTTTCTGAAACTCTGCGTGAGCTTTTGCAGCGCAGAGAACATTGATCTCTTCTGTGGGCCTCTTCTTCTCTTCGGCGGTGAGACCCGGATACATGCGGGTGATGAGTTTGTCGAATTGGGTGAACACCACGATCGCGGGCACTGCCAGTCGTTCAACATGAGCATGAATCAACTTGAAGGTTCAGTTACCTTTAGTGGCGAAGGCAAGTTGGAGGAATACTTCATCTCCCGTTTCAAACACCCGCCCGCCAGCGTGAGGAACTTGTATACAGAGCCTCGTGTACTTTATTAGCCAAAGGCAAAAAATCCCCTTCCGAGAAACGCACCATACGACGTGCACTCGATCCTTGAGAGCTACGCTATCACCAGTGCGAGAACGCAGAAATTCTTTTGCCGCCTCGAAGTTTTTCGTTTGCCCCGGCTCGAAGCCCATGGAATCGTGGAGCACAAAGCGCGGATTCTGCGCGGAAGTAATTTCCTCATTGATATCGCACATTCCGCGCTCTTGATGCGAGACTGACTGAAGGCGGTTGTGAGAATGATGCTTCAGCGATACACCAACCCATCACACATTCTTCTCGATACCAAATGCATAGTTGATCAGCGAGGATTTCCCCACTCCGGACTGGAAGGTGCTTATTAGAAATAAGATTGCAAATATCAATTCGCTGACCCTCCCGACTACCAAAACTCGGAATCTATTGACGATGAGCACTCCGGGAACCAGACATGAATGGGAATCGGACCTCGGACAAGCATCCAGTATCTCCTTTGTTACGAGTTGTGGACCTTCAGGTGGCATCGATAATGGCGGGTGGGACAGGAATGGATATCACTCTTCCCTCGGGCGTGAATGGTCTCATGAGCTATGTCCAATACCTGTTTTTGGTTCACTATGTCATGTTACTCTGGGTTGACGTGCCAAATCTTCTGCGATGCATCGATGGCAATCTATCCAAACTGGGATTAGTCGCCGTTAATGAACTGTCGTTGTTCTGACCCCGGGCCTGGACCTACACCAAAACTGAGTATGAGTTGACGTGCCAAATGTTCTGCGATGGTTATCTATCCAAGCTGGGATTAGTCGCCGTTAAAACTGGTGTTTCAAATTACTAAGCGAGGGCAGGCGTTGTTCTGAGCTTGGACCTACACCAAAACTGAAACTGGGCGGGATTGTCCTCAGTCTTGTTAAAAGGGCACTTGCAACAGGCAACGCTACAACGGGGGCGGCGGCGATCCTCCTCGCGATATCAACGTGGCGCCAGAATTGTCGATGTCAAATTGAACGTCGAACCGACGTCGTGGCTCTGCTGACCAAGCTATGATGATGAGTATCATCCGTGTCTTGACCTCCCACACTCACTGTTAATCTTTTCGACGACTCCATCATCGCCGATATGCCTCGCGACGCGGACAAAGCCATCGCGCTCCGCAGCAAATGCAAGGATTTCCGCATTCTAGTCATCGGAAGAGCGAACGCCGGAAAGACGACCCTTTTTGAAGAAAGTGTGTAATTCAGTCGAAGACCCCGAGATCTTCGGTCCATCGGGAAGGAAGGTATGGGCACCCGCCCCTTCTTTTTACTCGGTGCTGAATCGAATAGATCAGTCTTTCAAATGTCGAGGGATCGGCTGAGGTTTAACACCCCACAATATTATTTCCTTTTTATCTAACTCGTCCGATTCAGCGCGGGGTGCACAACATTGGCAACCAGCTGCGATTCAAGAGTAATCGTCAGTTCGTATTCCACGACTCGCGCGGATTTGAAAGCGGTTCCGAGGATGAATTGAATAAAGTCACGGCTTTCATCGCCGAGCGTGCCGCCAGCAAACACTTATCCGACCAATTGCATGCGATCTGGTCATTCAATCGAGGCTTCGGATCCCGTGACAAACACTTATTGACTTCATGACAGGTATTGTGTACCGACAGACACCAATCGACCATTGCTCGCCACCGACGAACAGTTCTTCAACACCAACATTACCGGAAAAGGCGAGTCTCCACTTTCATGGACCAAGTGGCGCACTCAGTATGATGATGAAGTCCCCGTAATTGCGATCTTCACGAAATTCGATGGTCTCCTCAACGAAGCGTTCAGTCAGCTTATGGATGAGGGAGATGATTGGGAGGACGCGCAGGAAGGGCAGATTGAACAAGCCAGGAAGATGCTAACAACCAACTTTGAAGGGCCACTTAGGTCAAGTGAATTCCCCCCTGCTGACTATGTGCGACTGGATGGTAAGCGATGCATTCATGTTTGGCAGAAAGGTCTGAAAATTTCATATCGATGAATAGATATGCGAGTGGAAACCAGCAACTGCAATGAGTTGATTGAGAAGACGGCCAATGCTCTGACGGATAATACCCTCAGGCTGTTGTTTATATCTGTGCAGCAAAACAACATCGACTTTTGCATTCGGTATGCGATGACCAAGTGAGTAGCCATTCCTTCCGTCATTTGTGGTATTGGTTCATTTTGGAATTCAGAGGACTGTTCCGGGAAACCAAGGTCAAAGGTGTGTGTGATATATATGCGTGTACATTTCGTTCAATGCGGTTGATGCAATAGCCCTCTTGACATCTACTCTGGCGCATTTCCCCCATGTCTGGGTAAATCAACTTTCTTGTTCGTATAGTGGTTGTTACTCATTATTGAACCAATTCTCTAGCGTGTGCGTTGTTTTGTCCTTCATAGACCTGGGCGTCTCGCTGATGCGAAATGATGGTAATTCATGAAGGAAGAGGTGAGTTTCCATCTCCACATCAACATCAAATAGGTAAATGTAAACTGATCCGGATCCATACAGGAGGCGAGTATCAACTTTCTGAGATGTCAGCCTACGGACTAATCAAGTGATAGTATGTGAGTAATTTCCCTCGACATCGAGTACGGTTCATGTCCCTGACTGATCTCCCCAGGAGGTAAGTATTGACTTTCGGAATTTTGAACGCAGTTCATGTCGCTGACCCAGACACCGATCTCCACAGCGTGTAAGTGCCGACTCCTTCAATTTGCAGTGGAATTCATGTCGCTGACTGTGGCCACCGATCTCTATAGGAGGTAAGTACCGAGTTCTCTACCGCCGAGCAGGTCACGCCGCTGACCGCGACGCCAATCTCCACAGCATGTAAGTGCTAATTTCCTGAATTTGGAGTGCTGTCCAAGTCACTCAATGCGACTTTAGGAGGTAAGTGTGGACTTTCTGAATTCCGAGCGCGGTTCGTGTCACTGACCGCAGCCACAGGCCGTGAGTGCTGATTTTCTCACCGTTGAGCGCGGTTCACGTCACTGACCGCCGTCATGCCAATGTCCACAGGCCGTGAGCGCCAATTTCTTCACCATTGAATGCGGCTTATTTTATTGACCGCGGTGCGGATCTGTAGTCTGTGAGTGTTGATTGTCGTCGTCGAGCGGAGCTCAAGTCGCTGAGCGGAATGGTGACGTCCTGCACAGGCCGTGAGTGCCGATGATCTCAGCATCGTAGTTCTCATCGCTGACCGTGGCCCTCGATCTACACAGCACGTGAGTGCGGATTACTCGGACTTTTGAGCGTAGTTCATTTCGCTCATCTTCGCCGCTGATCTTCACAGTATGTGAGGATTGATTCCCCGAATTGTGGTTCATGTTACTGACCGCAGCTGCTGAGCTCCATAGAACGTGAGTGCTGACTTTCTCCCCATTGAGCACGGTTCATGACGCACGGACATCCACAGGACGTGAGTGCCGATTCCCGGGGTCCACGTCGCTGACCACGGTCGCCGATCGCCACAGTATGTGAGTGCCAAAACCTTGGCCATTGAGCGGTTCACGCCGTTGACTACGACACCGATCTGGACAGCGCGTGAGTGTTGAATTCGCCATCAAGCGGGGCGCGTTGCTAACTACGGCACCTATTTCCACAGTATGTGAGTGCCGATGTCCCCACCATTGAGCATGGTTCATCTTGCACCGTGGCCACAGGGTGTGAGTGCCAATTTGCTCGCTATCGAGGGTCCTTCATGTCGCTGACCTCGGTGCCGACTTCCACAGACCGTGAGTATCGCCATTGAGCGCTTTTCATATCTCTGATCATCGCTACCACTCTGTACAGAAGGCAAGTGTTGACTCTTTGACTTTCGCGTGCGGTTGATGTCGCCATCAATCTTCACAGTATGTGCGTGCTGATGTCCTTGCTATCCGGCACCGTCCACATCGCTGACCACATCCACCGATCTCAACAGAAGGCAAGTGTTGACTTGCTGTATTTCGACGGTGTCCCGTGTCACTGACCACGACCACCAATCTCCATAGCTTGTGAGTGCTGATTTCCTCACCATTGAGCACATTGACGGTGTTCATGTCGCTGACCACGGCTGCCGATCTCCGCAGCATGTGAGTATCGATCTGTTCGCCACCAAACGCAGCATCACCGACCTCTGTGCCGATCTCCACAGCTTGTGAGTGCGGATTTTAACATCGTTGAGCGCAGTTCACGTCACTGACTCTAGTGCCAATCTGCACAGCTTGTGAGTGCTGCTTTTCTCGACATTGAGCGGTTCACGTCGTTTACCGCGGCCGCCGATCTCTGCAGGAAGTGAGTGCCAATGTCCTCCCTGTTGAGGTTAGTGTCGCTGATTGCGCCTTATGTCCAAAGACCGTGAGTGCTTGCTTCTTTCCTTGCTGCCGAGCTTCGTTCATATCGCTGGGGCTGTCACCCAGTTCGTGAGTCAACGACCGTCCCCAACGCCTCTCCGCCACCCATCATTCCTATCTGGACATTTAGGACCGAAATATCGATGTATGCCTCAACGCCCTCAAGACGAAGTATCGACGGCCGGTATGTCAATATTGTGCAACAATTCTTCCCCCTTTGACTTGGAGTACCACACCAGTTCCAATTTCAATTTGTCCTCCGTGAACAATTGGATCGGTACAAACTGGTTGCTGGTAAGACATTTCCGATGTTCATGACACCCTGCCGCGCATCTCACTCTCCATAGCCATTTGTATCTGCGCCGAGGAAACCTTCACCGAAGGCGAGGCTAAAAGAAACGCATTTTCTCCTGCATTTTTGGCGGCTTTAAATGCCTATTATGGGTCCACTCTCCAGCGTGATGTCAACATAAAAATCGCAAAACTGTTTGAGCAGTATGCGGAGGCTACGGTCGATAAAATGGCTGAACTCATCCAATCACACCGTCTTCGTAGGTGGCCCACCTCGAAGTGTTGATTTTTCGACAGTTAACACTGATCAGGTATTCATTCTCCCGCCGGGTACCCACCGCAGTGTGAGGAAACAGAGCCTCGCAGGAAAGGGGAGACGCTCGTTGTCTTTGGCCCGCTTTGTCACAATTTGAGAACACTGTTGAAATTTGAATGGGCCAGAAGCAATCATTTTGGGGTGTGGATGGTGAGAAGCGATTGGGGTAACGGTGTGGATGGGTATTTCAGAGACAGAATTTGTATATGTTCGCCACGGAGACGGTATCAACGCTCATCAGATATATATCCGCCGCTTCTCACCTCGCTCCATCCTTTCATCCTAGCGTACCCAGGATCAAAATTTTTCATAGATACCTTAGTTTTAATTGGTTTAAAGAGCAAACATGCGGGTCGGGGAAACCGTCGGCAATCTGAGGCCATTTCTGGCGAATAACCCTTGGAATGACCGATTTTTCATTGCGCCTGCCACAAGTGCGCACGCTTTCTGCCCGACGCGCCGTTTCGTGGTACCCGGTCGACTCAATGTCATGATGGTCATAATAAAGTAAGCAGGGGAGCAGGTGGGGAGGATGATGCATACGTGATGTGACATCGACTTTGAGGTGGCAGACGGTTGAAAGGAGGAGGACATCTTGGAACAGGCTGAGCGCGAAGGCGGGTTAGTTTGATAAGTCGCGTCTTGAGCTCTCTCTCCCTCGCAGTCTCAGCTTCTCTCTGTTCCTTCCCTCCTGCCCCGCAACAACTTATGTCTTACCGCTCTCCTACCACTCGTACTACCGCTGATATAGACTCAATCGCTGACACGTCTGCTCTCACACACACACAAGCTGCCACGATCCATCGTTGGGGTTTTGACGCGGGGGGAGGCGGGTTGTGGTGTGAGTTGCTACAGAGGCGCGCATGTTTAGCGAACTTACCTGTGTTTATTGCGGGAAGGCTTGTAGAAAAGTATGGCGGTCAAAGTGCACATTTAATCGGCCGCAAGATAAAGTGGTGATTTCGGACTTACCGCAAGAAAGATATGTGATTTGATGCCTTCCCCGCAAGAAAGATAACGATAATCACGTCGCTTAACTTGCGGGGAAATCGTGGCATCCCGCAAGATATATATAGTCATGGGCCGCAAGATACAGCTGCGTCGGCCGCAAGATACAGAGTGGTCTGCAAAAAAAAAAAAGATAAGTTGCACCCGCAACTTTTGTAACCTTCTGCAAAAGTTTTCTCCAAGCCTTCCCGAAGTTTGCTGAAGTGAAGCAACAATTAATTGGCTGTACATAGGGCACAAAAATGAGTGATCGAGTCTTTGCGAGGGTCTGTGATGAAGTATTGAGAAAAAATCATCCGAGGAGGTAAGTGAAGTAGGTAAGCAAATGAGTGATGGTTCGATGGGATATGAGGTCACGAAGAGAGAAGCAACGACATAAGGAACATGGGTATGATATTGATCGGGTTGAAGGATTGTACGAGTAGAAAATAATTGATAGCCTGCAGATTAATGTAGCTAATTGGTCCATTGGAATCAATGAGTCAGAGTTACTCAGGGTTTATCCCAGATAGTGGAGCTGGATTGCGGAATATCTAGCTGGTCCTTTGTAAATAGGCCTAGTGGACAGCCTCGGGTTTGAGATCCCTGCCAAAAAAGGGCTGCCACTGGTAGGGCTCCAACACGTCCGTAAACGGATCAGACCAGTTTTGGTATCTGTCACTGATTTCTTTTTGAGCATATCTCGGGCAAGGTTGGACTGTTTGGGCCGAGTCTAGGGCCGAACGACGGGGGCGAGACCAGTCCTTGTGACTGTGGCACACTTTGAGCAATAGTTTACCGGATGCGGGTGGAAATTGGCAAAAGATGTCAAAATTTTGCGTAATTTGATACCTGTCTCCAAAAACGGGTCAAAATAAATGGGTCTGTTTTTTGTCTTTGCATGGAGTCCAATTGAAAGGCCCTTTGGCAGAGATAAACTAGACCAGATAGCTCCATTTCTTGCTGCAGACACTAAACGAAAAAGGACGAAAACGACACAAAAAATGCGGCATCATTTTTTACCCGTTTCAACGGATCGGAGCCCTAGCTGCCAGCCGAAGCAGCATTGGCAGACTCAGATGGGAGCAATGTGGAGGAGAAGTCCAATAAAATCACTATTTGGTGTGCATGATTTTGACTGATCCAGGTTTGACTATTTCTTGCAGCAGTCAAGATTTCGGTCCAGTAAGGTGTCCTTTCCTCCAGAGATGCTAGAACTGAGGGATTCAACGGCCTTCCGCTCAATTTCTCATTTATCAACGGTGTGAGTCTTTCAGGTTCATCTACCTCTCTATTGTTGTGCTCACCTCAGACCTTTCTCTTGATCATTCCAGATTCAGACACATCAAAGGAAGGCTATCAATTTGATTCTGTCCTTTTCTACATATGCTAGCAAATGGTGCTCAGTCAAAGCCTCATCTATGACACATCATAGCACCTGTTGAGGGTACCAAAGAGCTTCATTTTTGGCAAGGCCGACCACCTTTATTACCATGGATCTGGTGCCCAGGATGTCGATGATCAGAAGAGTGAATCGGTTTCTGCATATTAGGCTAATTAACCAGCAGATCGGAAGTTTTGCCGAGTAATCACAACAGAGGTGTTGTTTCCGCAGACAGCTATCGCTGTAATCACACGCAAACTGACTGGAATATATCCAGGTTGAGAGACTCACAAACTGATTCATGCACAGAACAGAAAAAAATTATTATGGTACTACAATGCGTACAGCCGATTAATTGTTGCTTCATTCCATCGAACTTACCTGTGGTTATTGCGGGAAGGCTTGGAGAAAACTTTTGCAGAAGGTTACAAAAGTTGCGGGTGCAACTTATTTTTTTTTTTTTTGCGGACAACTCTGTATCTTGCGGCCGACACATCTGTATCTTGCGGCCGACACATCTGTATCTTGCGGCCCATGACTATATATATCTTGCGGGATGCCACGATTTCCCCGCAAGTTAAGCGACGTGATTATCGTTATCTTTCTTGCGGGGAAGGCATCAAATCACATATCTTTCTTGCGGTAAGTCCGAAATCACCACTTTATCTTGCGGCCGATTAAATGTGCACTTTGACCGCCATAGAAAAGTCTTGCAAAAGGTTACAAAAGTTGCAGGTGCAACTTATCTTTATCTTGCAGACAACTCTGTATCTTGCGACCGATGCATCTGTATCTTGCGGCCGACGACTATATATATCTTGCGGGATGCCACGATTTCCCCCGCAAGTTAAGCGACGTGATTATCATTATCTTTCTTGCGGGGAAGGCACCAAATCTATGGCAGTCAAAGTGCACATTTAATTGGCCGCAAGATAAACACACTGGGGATTGCTAAACTTCAGGCCATTGTAGGTGTAATTTTAAACCTTAAGTATCAAATTAAGAATCAGTTGAGATGAAATGAGGGCTGAATTTTATTATTTCAGTTTTGATTTCAAAACTGGATTCAGTCCAGGGCATTTATAATTTTAGTCTCATGACCAGACTCTTATGACATCCCAAAGGGAACCCTGTCATAAGAGTCTGGAACAATCAACAGCTGCATAACCAACCGTACTATGGCTCTATCAAATTTGATGGAGTTTTCCCACAGGTTATGCCCCATGTTCCGCGCGCGGTTTAAGATGTTTACTATAGGTCAACATGATGTGTATCTTACCAAGTTGACCCAGAGTCCCACCAGGGTTGCCTTCTGCCTCAAAACTCAAAATGACCCTAAGAAAGCAGCTATTTTTTTTTCCCACCTTCACAGAAAGGGTGGGAAAAATCCATCAAATTTTGATAGAACCTTAGTACTTTAAATGCAGTTAGGTGGTTCCACCTTGTTTTGGGGTGATTCAGTGTGAATGAGAGCTTAGCCAGCTTCTAAACTAAACTTGTGAAAATATGGAGGGCATAGATGGACAAGGAGTTTGTTTAAAAGTACTGTAGATACTTGTATGTAGGCAACTGTCACGGTAACGGAGGGGTCAGTTGCATTGCCGCAACCCTTGACCACTAAAAAGCCATAGGGAAATTGTAAAGTAGGCCTAAGGGCGAAGACAGGTGCCGACCTGAAAGTCTGGTGAGGCTGACACGAAAGTCAAGCCCAATACATGGCGCAGGCTGACATGAAGTCAAGCCTGCTTGATGTGCCTGTTGCGCACCCGGTCCACCTGGCATTCCCTGTTGCAGTGAAGTACAAAGAAAATGCCCAATCGGGAATATCTCAACAGCAGTTGAAAGCTGTTGAACCACGAGATGCAGGTGATTCACCAAATTGTCCCTGTTAGGATTCATTTCCGAAGCCTGCAGTCCCAAGTCTCCAATTTGAACCCACCATCAATGGCCTCGTCAGCGTGAGCTGTGTTGAATTTGGCAGATTGCAGTCAGATTAGAAAAATCCCGGTGTGAGGAAGAACACAGCGGTGTCACCAAATTGGGAAATTTTTGTAAAATGGTTCCCGATGCTGTGGAGTTTTGAGGGGAATAGCAGAGAGGGTGGAACGGGGAAGGCTTGAAGGAGATGAAACCAAACAATCCCCAACAAACTGGACACATAATCTTGATAGAACGGATAATAATTGTAGTCCAGAAATAGGGACATCAATCAGACACATCAATAGACCTCCATAGACCACAACACACCTTGTTGGACTCTTTTTCAGGAGCACTTGTTCCCAAGATTTTGTTTCCTCCTGTAGCCACCCCTCTCACAATATGTATGGACGTAAGTCGACTAGCTGCTCAGAAGGAATCAGATGTCAATATCTGACACCAATGAGCACTACGACATGAGCGAGCTTGTCTTACCACACTGAAACAACCCTCACCATGACAAGGAACCGCCGCAGACATCAAACCATCACATGTTATAATTGCTGAAAGCCTGGCCATTATTCCCGAGACTGCAAGGCACTCTGGCGAGCTCAGCAGAAACACTCAGACGACAACAAGCAGGAAAATGTTGCCATTGAAGCCTTGAACAGTTCCTTTCAGTTGGAAGGAGAGTGGAACCACACAGTTGAACCACAGATTAATTGGTCAACTGGCATCATGGCATATTTGAACTTGGACACAGAATTGAACAAGAAACAAATCTGATTGAACTTGGAATGGGTCGGCTTGATGTCCGACTAGAAGGAGCTTGAATGCCCATACAGGATAGGGAGCTTGAAGTCTCCAATGTCTCCTAGAATAATTTGAAGGAAGTTTGAACATCCCTGACCTAGAGTGGTCTACCGGAGTCCTCTGGTATAAGTACTGGGATGGATTTGGAACATTTGAGTTTGAGCTGAAGTGCTCTGGGTATGAGATTAAGTACTCCCATAATGAACTCGAAGTATTGAACACGAGTATTGGAATCAAGGGGAGTTTGAACCGGATCATGAGATGATGCCGGCTTGAAGGGGAGTGTTGGAGTTTGAGCTATCAGCAACAACCCAGCATCATGGCCGAGGTATGACCAAGGTTGTGAATCGACCCAAGATAGAATGAATCAGTCAGAGTCAGTAGAGAAGCTTGGAGAATAGTACAGAATATCATGGAACATTGTAGTTGACTCAGATATGACTTGGACAATTTAGTATATAAGTGGCTACAGTTTCTCTGTGTTCCCCAAGTGTTTGCAGAGCTCAGCCGAACACTGATATTATCTTGGATTCTACCTGGAATACCGTCTGATTCCACACAAAATTACAACAGTGGTAAGACTCTTCATCCTCATTTCTTGACACCAAATTAAATCTGCATAGCATAATTTACAGCTTAAAACCCCGAATACGGTTAAACAGCGACCTGCGCACAGCTACTCCTTGGCATGCTGTACCTGATCGCAGTTCTGGCGGCACGGTAGTGGTAGTGTGTGGGCTATTTTAATGATCTGTTCACAGCCACTAAGGTATCATAAAAAAACTAATGGACTTCACAAACAAGACTACATTTGTGGGCTGTACAGCCCCTGTTTTCTTTACCTTTTTGTGATCTGAGAATGATCAAAGACGAGAATCATGTAAACATAATTACTTGTAAATTAACATGCAGATAGAATTAACTCGCTCTACACTGGTTGAACATTTCAAATTTTGCATCAAAAATTTTGGTGAAAAATATTTTGAATTTTATAGCAATTTTTCACCAAAAAAGTATGCAAAAAACTTGAAACATTTTTGTGACCTTTTTGAGTCTTGTGAAAAATTTCTGGAAAAGTCTTGAAGTTCAAAAAAGTCATGAAAAGTTTCAAGTTTTTCACTGAAAAATTGCTATAAAATTCAAAACATTTTTCACTAGTTTTCTCATTGAAAAACTTGAAATGCTCAACCAGTGCTAGATGGCCAAGATGGCACTTTGACCTGCTGCCGGCACTGAAATCGCTCATACAAAAATGATGACACTTTCATAGTGAAATTGCGAGTCTTTGCACATAGTACTCAAGTACGCAACCTTCAAAACAAAGTTTGGGTGTCGATTTATATATCAATTTCCGTGGATATAGCTGCATGCAATTTCTGCAACACCTAATCTTTTCTCTGATGAATATATCCATGTCGCAGGCTCCTTTAGGTAGTAACGAGGCATAATAACGCGCCTGGCTGGCAGCTGAACTGCTGTCAAGTCACAAGACCCTTCGCACGGCGGAAGGACTCACACATTCACGCTGAGGGTGCCCGAGGTCAAGCAGAGGTCTCCGGATGGGCCTGTGAGAAGATTCAACATAAGCACCTCGACTCTGAAAATAAGAATTCCACAAGGATCTTACACTGAGACAGGCACATCAATGAGTTGACTGTGACAATGTGGAATTGATGGTAGGGACAAGACTCACATCACCTCCGCCTATCCCCCAAGTTCAGTCAGTCATCTTGAATGGACTATGAGATACGGAACAGGACAGGACGCTCACAAGCCCTTGAGGAATGGGCGCGCGCTCCCTCCGCGAGGGCAAGGAAAAGCAAAGCGCTGGAGATGAGCTTCTTGAACATTTTGTCAGTAGTTGAGGAATGGAATTTTGCGGTGGATTCGTGGCCTCTTTATATAGAGACTCGAATATCTTGACACATAGCTGACAGCTGTCGATGTGTGTTAGCGCTGCCTGCTGATCAACATCAAGCACATGGCACAATATGAGACAGATGCCGACGGACCCTCGGAGCGCAGTGACTGGCACAATAAATTTCGCCTAGACGGGGAGTGCGAATGATAGAAATCGAGCAGTGATTAGGGGAATTCACGGTAGGGCCTATTTTCTCGTTTGTGATTAAATATATTCATTTGATGGGACTATTATTTTTACAAAAAAAAGATATTCCACAAACGAGATTTAATCTTGTTTGTGGAATAAACGCTCGTTTGTGAAATTTAATGCATATGCTTGAGTAAGCTCGGCCCGCCTCTGGCTGATCATCACTGCCATGACAAAGAAGAACAAAGCACGCGACGGCGAGACAATTGAGCAGCTCGAGGCTCGTTTAGCCGACATGAAGAATGCCGCCGCCGCCCAGCCCGAAAAACGTCCCCGAGGCAGACCCAGGGGTTCCAAAAACAAGCCAAGAAGATTACTGCAGAGGATGACACCATGATCGACTCGTCCACTGACACCACAAAGGAGCGGAAGTCTGCCAAGGACGGGAAGCGTTCTAAAGAGAAACCTGTCAAGGTCAAGGTCAAAGCGAAGCCCCGCGGACGTCAATGTTCTAAAGCGAAGGGCATCCCAGATAGAAGCAATGAATTAAAATATTCCGTGGAACAAAAAAGGGGGTGATCACGAATTTATTCTACAAACGAAGCTTTTATTCGTCCCATCATTTGAATATTTTTATTCACAAACGGGAAAATAAGGCCTACCGTGAATTCCCCTATTGCCCGGGGATATTAGTTATATGTATCGCTGTGACTCATTATTTTTGAGATAAAAGCGAATAATTACATAGCCCGGGGACCAAAGTGAGGACGCTTGTTCAGAGGGAATCCCTGATTACCGGAGACTAACGATGTTGAACCCCGCGAATAATGGAGTTGAAACTCGGACTAGCCCTGAGGCCCAGCTCGGAATACACATGCGCCCCGGAGGCGGTGTACGTAGGTACAGTACCTGCTTGTTCCCGACGGTAAATTTCCTTTGGCGAACTGGTACAAATCACTCGCGAGATGACATACATTGATACGCGAGACTGATGTGCTCTCACCGCAACCCCTGAAATGAAAGAAGCGGGCGACAAGAGCAGTTCCGGTCCCTATGTTGCTTGATCAATTCTTTCTCTGTAGAACTGCGGAGAAATTGAATGTCGGGTAGAATGATCATTAATTGATGAGGGTTGACGGGCACGTAGAATTGAGTGGAGTTCACATGGGCTTTTGGCAAATGGCCACACATCTTAATAGCATTTCCAAAGCTCAAGGTTGGGTGGAGCTCTCTAAATTCATCCTCGGCAAAACTTAGAGAGGTGAACTCAATGCAACTTAGATTACTGTATCTAAATTTCCAATGGTTCTAGCTCCTGTAGCTTATACGAAAGACGAAACCATGTGTCTGGAAGACTTCGTGATGCTAACACCTCTAGTTCATCTTCGGACAGTTTGTAGTATTAAACAGAAGGAATAGAAAATTCTGAGACTGTTTTATAACAAGTAGAAATTACAGACGTCTTTACCGTTATGCGAGGTAAACTTAGGTTGCGATGCGACTATTGATCCTCAGTTTTGTACGCATGCAGACTGGGAAGTTATCGATCAATACAGTAAACAGTAAAGTGATGGCATAATGTGTAAGTTGAGGTATCCAAAAGCTTGGAGGGGAACCGTTGATGACAGCATTCAAAGTCGCGTTTCCAGATGTGAGGTAAGCTTGATTCTTGGTCGCGGTGTACAAAGCCCCCGCAGCCACCAGATCTTGGACCAATGATGGATCGCCCTTTCTCATCAGAGAGTTAGGGTGATCCATCGTTGGTTCTCGCTAGAAGGATGGCGATCCATCGCATTAGAACCTTGACCCTTTGCGAACAGGCAGTGTGTAGCCCCATTACACGCGATGAGCTCGCTCGCGTCGTCACTGTGATGCCAATATCCGCATTTGGCACACAGCGATCAATTGTTCTGGACGTCGTCCTCGACGATAAGCTCGAAAGACCTCGAAAGAAATCACGAAAAAATTCTCTGTTGCGTGGCTAGTAGCTACGATACACGATGTAAAGTAGCTGAGCGAAAGGAGCCAACAGAACACTAGAAATTGGAATTTCTGGCAGAATTAACTGAAAGAAAATGCCCCTTGCACAATAGACGCAGTGCTGTCTTGAAAGAACTCGCGGCAGGCCCGCACCGCCGTCCCACCGTCGTCGATCCCGTCCTGGGCTCGTCGCGGCCACACAAACGATCCCGGGTGAACGCCGCAACAGTAGCCAACATCACGAGGTCAATTGCTACGTTTGGGCTGTGCAGGGCTAATATGCCGTGACCGAGCGCACGCACGGGCGACGTCGTTGTGCGTGCGCGCTCATCACGCAGGCGCAGAAGCGCAGGAATGCGCAACGCACCTCCCACACGCGCACGCCCAGCGCCTCTTGCGTGCATGCGGGGGAAGCACACGCATGTGAGGGTCTTTTGCGGGTGCCACGTACTCCCGAGCCTGTACACACGCGCCAGCGGGGGGGCAGGTGCAATGGAGCTGAATCGGTACATCCGAAGCGAGCAAGCGACATTCCACATGCTGCGGCATGCGTTGTGCCCTGCTGTGAGTGCACCCTCAGAGCATCTGGTGTATGCGTATGCCGGTGAAGCTTGGGCGTTGGCGTGTTACCGGCCGGAAACGCACGGGTGCAGGTCCACCACCTGCAGCCCAGCTCGGGCGCAGGCTGGACCATCACATGCAACCGACACAGCTCAGAAGACGTAGAGACACGATCATGGTGAGCTAACGTCATCCCCAGCGGCACGGGTCCCTCCTTGGATGCGGAAATCGAAAAAAAAATAACCCATTTCAGCGATATACCACCAAAGAATGGAGAAAAATGAGGAAGCTGTGCACAAGAGATGCCCTAAAATCGACCCTGTATGTCCACTTCCTTTTCTTTGCTCCATTGCTCCCCATGAATGTGATCAGCGCCTACTTGCAGCGCATTTGCTTATGGGCGCATTGGATGGAATCGGCCTGTCGGAAACACAGTGAACTAAGGGATCACGTTGAGTAAAAAGTTCTATCCACTACCAGAACGTTTCAGAACTTTCAGAGGCTGAGAAAGAGGACTGCGTATGAGACATGGACCTGGAAAGACATCGAAAATAAAACCATGTATGGATCGCCCGAGGAGGAAATTCCGGAGTTAGACAGCCATTTGGCAGTACTAGTTTGTTTCGAAGCCAACAGAGACTGACGAGAGCGAGCATCGCAGTTCTTTTGAGGTCGAGTCATCCGATGTGGTGGAGCAAAAGCAGGAAAGTTACGGTTGTGACACAGTCACACACGGCGATCAACGTCAAAAGTTCAACCTCGTGCGGCGACCAGAGCCACTCAAAAAGATATCTAACATGACAGGGGGTATTCGAGATGGTTCAAGAGTCCAATGGTACCAAAAAAGACCCAAAACAACAAATAGAAGAAATCAGCCTACCACAAACTGGCACCAATCAAGCCGAGGAAATTGTTTCGCGAGCCGTTGTCCGTTGCAGGAAAGGTCAGGGAGTCGAACCGGTTCTGAGAATGTATAGATCGAGTTTCTGAAAGTTTGTGATAAATGGGTTTTCAAAGGAAAGTACATTTTGGTGATAATCTCAAGTTCAACGTCGTGCTGACATCCAACAACACAGTAGGTCTTATAATTATTCAACGTACCCAACGGTAACAAAAAACACCCAAAAAAAGGTATGCAAAAATCAGCCTATTACAAAAGGACGCCGATTGAGTCCAAAAAATCGTAGTTTGGTTCATTTCCCATTACTGGGAAGGTTAGGGTGTCGAACCGATTCAGACAATATATAGGTTGAGGTACCCAAGTACTGTGATAAAAGTTCTAAACCGACATCCATTCTGAAGCTGAAAGCACACTGAATTCCATAATGGGCTTCATATCAGTTTTCGGCTCGTCCAATGTTCAGGTCCTCAAAGTTTCATCCACTAAGGAATTTTCGATTAAACTTGGTTTACAGCATCGCATGGAGTGTATCTAAGAGGTTTCTGGGCAATTATATCACTCCTGGAGTATTAGAACGGTTATATGGAATGATATCACGGCACAAACATCAAAAGGTAAGTTCCGCTCGTTTCTTCAGTTTGCAACCTCTTGGATTACTTGGGAAGACAGAATTGTGGCATCATGACTTCTTCTCATCCGTTACACGTGGGAACTATACCCGCGAGGCTTCTGCTTCACACGGGGAACACACCCAATTCACGAGTGTGTAATTTCTGCATTCTGCTCTGTTATAACGCATATCAGTATCTCGAGCCTCCAGACCCATCTATATTCCGAAGCAGCTCATATTACTGCTCTTCACTGTCTCTCCAAACAAGAGTAAAAAATATGTCCTGGGTTCAATCGGTGCTCCTTTACCATAGGCTGATTTTTGAGGTACCTCAATTTCGCAGTTTCTTCAACGCGGCACATTCGTTCCACTTTTCTTACGACCTCTGCAGTGTCAGATCAAATTTTAAATGGTCCAGAACTAAACGACTTCAAACTCTGATCGCTCATATTTCCCATAGTATTGAATTGGGCGAGTCCCCTGCTTTGAGACGGCAAGAAAATGGGACCAAGAGTGATATTAAAGTCAACTACACCAGAGAAAGGATTCCTGGATCCTGTAGAATGCGTGCTGGTACATTTTGCAGACTGCTGCACTGGGGGGATCCTCTTTGAATGTTCCGTGGCTATCGTACCACGGGAAGCCACTGCAACACTTTTATAGAAGACTCATGAAGCGAGTATGCTTTGAAAAGTTTTCTGGGGGCCGCTAGAAGCGGTAAAGCGCGCGATACAGGACCCGGAAACAGCCGAACCATGCCAAAGCCCAGGAAGTAAATGGTCCGAAGGTAGGGAAAATGAATTTGGGACACTGCAGAAAGGTAAAATTCGCTTTGGGGTTCGACTCTGAAGGCGGTTGAAGCGGGAGAACGGGGAAGCGAGCAGCAAAATGGGATGATAGGGGCTCATCAATTCGTGATGTAAACATGTATATACAAATCAACCTGCCAACCTCCGCAAAACCTCCGGCCAAATGTGAACGCTTTCGAACGTTCTTTCTGGTATCTGGGCGGCCCCAGCGGGTTCGTAGAGGCACACACAGCCAAACCATTCTCTATTTGGCATGCATAGACTTCAATTACCCCCCCCCAGAGCTACAAGCAGAAAATGCCCAAAGAGGCAGGGGCACCGCCACCCGACGGTGTCCCGCCAGCGCCCGCCCATGAAACGGCGGGGGCAACACCGCCGCCTGATCGCATGTACTGCATGACACGCCCAGCTGAAAAAGGAAGGCTTCTGAATGATGCATCGCGAAATTCTCTGATTAGAACCAACGATGGATCGCCCTTGTCCTCTGCTTAGAGCCTCGTGATGGATCGTTGCCCTAGATAGCCCTGAATGGACACCGTCGGAGTCACTGTGTTTTGCTGAAATCTTAACTTGGTCAGCAGAGGTCTGTGGATTCTAACTTTACAGACCTAAACAGACTCCACTAGGTAATCTAAACAGACCCTGCTCAGGTCTGCAGATTCTCGCTTTTTCTGACCTGAACAGAGCCAAGCTAGGCAACCTAAACACGGATGTTTGCCGAGGTCCGGTAGATAAACTCGGCGGGGCTTCCCGAGGTGGCCGAAGACCGTATTGACAAACATAGACGGACGTAAGCAATATTTGACTATACTTGTCATCTGTCGAGCTTTGCTTAATTCGCATAGGCTGACCTCAACCAGACCCGGTAAAGCCTAACTACACTTATCCTGAGTGTAGGTATGTACATATGCCCTCAACTAACCTCTACCAACTGCATCTAGATTTCTGTAAAACGCAGTGAGTGGGATTCCCAGCTCTCGAAGGCGAACTTCCGCGTTGTGGACGGGGCTCAGAACATCGAAAACTCGTTATTCCTCGCCCTACGGGCACAGAAGCCTTCCTTACCTCTCATATCTCTGTCGGCCTCGAAATCCACTTCGACCGCCGAGGAATCGATTGTTTTCACTTTCGAGCTTTCACGTGCGATGGATCTACAGCAGATTGTGCTCGGTGTCTTGTCGACCGGCGGTCCCCCGGCCGAAATTTGGATCGAGGCTACCATGGGCACTTTCGATGTCGCAGGTGCCACCGGCTTCGCCCGCTCGCTCATGCGGGAACTCGTCGCCGTTGAAATCCGCTTGGTTCTCTTTGATGCCGCCTGGAGCCCCCGAGTCCAGAGTTGCCGCCATTCGCCAGCTCTCTAGCCCCACTTCCCTCGAGTCCGAAGTCGCCCTCGATAGCTCAGGCGTAACGCTGGTGCCCCGATTCTGCTCCTACGCTCCCCGTGCTCCCGAGATCCTGGATCAGAGCAAGTATTGGGCAGTGGAGCAGTCAAACACGGTCGTTCAGTCTGCGCCTCCTACGCCCGGCCCCAATCAAGTTCTCGTCGAGATTTCCTCTCTTTCAGAAGCGGAGGGGGGGCTGCAGGGCATTGTTGGGACTGTATCACGTACCCGTTCCTCGCAGTGGCAAGTCGGAGCTCGTGTTGTGGCCGTCGTGCCGTTCACTCGCTCGAACTTCGTCGTCGTACACAAGGGCCAGATTTCCGAGTTCCCCAAGATGGGTGACAAGCGGAGCTCTCCGACCGTCGCCCTGCTGATATTTTCCGCTCCTGGACTTCGCCTTGATTCTCGGCCATTGAAGAGTTTGCAGCAAATTCAAGTCATCGTTCTTCATACCGGTAAATTCGCCTCCTCCGTCGCCCGCGTTCTCGAACACCTGGGTGTCAAGCCAATTTTAATCTCGCCCTCCCTCCCTCTCATCCTACCCCGCCTTTCCCCTGGTGATATCATTATGGGCGGATTACCAGTTCAATCTGCTCGTACCATCCCTCGGATTAAGGTGTCTCTGTTTTCAACTGGGATGACCCAGACCGGGGTGCGCTCGCCACCGTGGCCCAAAACCCGTGGTTGGTTGGTACCACAATTGACGCCCGGCACAATTGCTTCCGCCGACTTTTGAGGTTTCGCGGTCCCTTGCCCTGGCAGATGACAAGTTCTACCTCATTTTGGGTGGTATCGGCTCTTTGGGACTCCAGATGGCCATCTGGATGTACCGAGTGAGTAACGCCTTTCTGCTCTTTGCAACTACTGAAACGAATATGTGACTGCAGGCAGGCGCCCGTCATATCGCCCTAACTTCCCGAACTAGTGTCGCTCGACTCGCTAGCCCCAAGAACAGATCCTTGCGCGGTGTTGTCGACTACCTCCAAAGCCTCCCCGACCTCGATCTCCGGCTAGAGGCGTGCGACGCCGCCTCGGTCGAAGGGCTTACGATGCTGGTTGACTCGTTGGATCGTCCACTTGCCGGCTGCGTGTTGACCGCGGCTGTCCAGACCGACGGTCTATTCTTGAAGCAGGACGCCGAAAATTTCGCCGCCCCTTTCGAGCCGAAGCCGGATGCATATTTCGCCCTGGAGATGGTTGTCCCCGTCGAGAAACGCGAATTCTTACTTGCTATTTCCTCTGTTGCAACCTTCGGTGCCGCTGGTCAGACCAACTACGCGAGGTAAGTCTCGTGGATTCTGTCTTCGTCTTCGCATCTTATCTCTCGAATAAGTGCTAACACCGGCATCGAGTATCTGACGGCTCGGTATCCTAACGCTTGGACGTTTGTCTCACCTGCAATCGCTGACTCTAATTTCGGTTTCGATTTGTTCACCTCCACGAACTCTCATTCCGAGATGTGAAAATCGTCTACCATCAACTCCTGCGGTACGAGAATCTCTACTGAAATTTTGACCCTGCTTAACGCTTAAACCCTCAGAGATCTGTCTCTGCATCGAGGACGGCCTGCTGCGTATGGCAAATGGAGAGCGCATCTCGCTTACCTGCCCAACCTGAACTGGGACGCGATCTACACCTCCGTCAGCGAGTCTCCTCTTTACAACCACCTCGCGAAAATCGATGCCACGCGAGACGAGATCGAGGTCGAAGATCCGTATGAGGTCCTTCAGGAGATTGTGCTCAAGATCGTCGACGCTTCCGAGGACGAGTTTGAGAGGAATGTTCCTCTCACTTCGTACGGGTTAGTCGATCACCGGTTTGATTCTGATGTTATATGTACTTATCGTCGTTCCGCTCAGCCTCGACTCGCTCTGCAGCCAGAATGTCCACCGCCCTGAAGCCTTATATGTCCATCACTCAGATTCAGCTGTTGGGCGACCTCAGCCTCGAGGATCTTGTCTCGAAGATGCAGAAAACGAAGCAGACAGCGGCGGCGGATGAACCCGTCGCCTCCACGACTGAGAAGCCGTTCGCATGGGACGCCTATCATCAGCCCGGCCAGACTGTCGTCAAGGTCATCATCGGGAGCGGAACACCGCTTATTATTCTTCACGGTGGTGCGGGGAGACATTGCTGCTTTTCGCGCCAGCCAAGAGCAGTTCTCAACCCCGCTCTGGGCTATCCAGCTAACTCCAGAGGCTCCCCTGGACACCGTCGACACCTTGGCGGAGTTCTACTTCGAGAAAATCAAGGAAGCGCGACCGGCCGGTCCCTATCGCATCGCCGGATTCTCCGCTTCCAGCATGGTGACGCTTCGCCTCGCTCAGCTCCTCGAAGCCAGCGGGGACGAGATTGTGCAGCTCGCCTTTGTTAACCACCACCCCATGATCTTCACCTCACCGCTGCACGGCTTCACTGCGGACGTCCAGACATGGGAGGGTTTGAAAATGAATGGAAGGAAAGCCAGCGTGGCCATGGTTGCCGACTGCTGTAGCTGTGACTCGGCTCCAGCTCGCCGTGCATATGGCGACAACCTTGTAGCTGCTTCGGAAGGTCGTCCTTCCACCGCCAAGGCCTTGGAGTCTTGGGAATGGATCAAGAAAACCACGGAGATGAACTTCAAGCAGATCGTCGAGTTCGGGGGCGGATGGTCTGTCTGGGCTGCCACTGACGCCAAGACGCGTGAAGAGGCTGTCAGACGGCGTATGGTCGCGGAGATCGCCAAGGTTAAGCCCCCCATGAATGTTCTGGTCGCAAATTGAGGTCTGCGGTCCCTCAGCCTGGACTGGAACGACTTGGGTGCTTCACACAGCCAGCGGGACACGAGGGTGTCGTACTTCGATTCAGGCCACTTCGATATCTTTGAATCGTTGCCCCACGTTTTCTTATCATTTATTCAAACTCCGCCGGATCAATCCCGAATCATAGATAAGATAAAACTGCTACAGAGAATGTGCCAGGTCGCGCGTGAACGTCTGGGTTACCGAGACAGCAAAAGTTCTTGCAGCAGTCTTCCTTCAACACGCACGCTGGAAATATCTTCCATGCCCTTCGCACGCGTTGAATTGATCCAGGATTCGACTCGATGGCCCCACCCATCTGACGAATCTTAACAACGACACCATTGGGGTCGAAGTGGGCTGGTACGAGGCTACGAGCTCTCGGGGAATGATGTTGTTGCGATCGACCTCAGCCCTTGCGCAGCACAGCCAGGGTTGCACAGATACGCGAGGGTTTGAAATGGATTATTTGTTTGACTATAATTCAAACGTTTTTCCATTACATGTAGGCCGCCTTTTGTGGCGCCAAGCCAAGCTTCGGCGACCGTATTTACGGTAGCATCGCTCCTCGGGAAAATCGTCGCTACTCGCCCGTGCCCGACCGGTCACCATCGCCCTTTCCCTGGATTCCGGCCTCGCACGGACGACGATTCGCTGGCGCGCGTCAAGGGTACTGACTGACTATCTCCGATGCTATTGTGCTGTTGACTGGCGGGTTAAGGTAACAGGTACTGTGCCTTGCTCTCTCTCCTTCATTCCCTCGTTCTCTCTCCCTTTGTAAAATACCCCCAGTTTATTCAATTTGATAGTTCCTGGCGGATTGTAGTATAACTACTATGTAGTTTGCGAATGAAGTCCCCTGCGCGTTTGCGAGAGTCCTCTGCTATTCCCGAGGAAAGGCCCCGGCTACTTTTATTTCAACATGACCGTCGTCGCACATGGGCTGTGAATGGGCAACTGCCGCCGATGATTTGATCTGTTTTGCAGTTCGTTTGGAATGGTTTGAACTGTGAGGACAATCTCATCTGCGATGATGAAAGGATCGATTGGCGCGCGCAATCTTGGTCACGCACAATAAGTTCAAAATATGTTCTATGTCTATGGTTATATTATTATTATTCTCTCGCCAATCGAGACTCTTAGCAGGGCAGTGCGGGGAAACGGATCAAATGTCCGGAGATAATGAAAACCTCACATGTGCGCGGGGGATCACCGGACCCATCAATAGGGTGTTTCATATATCAGACTTCAGGCCCAACTTGAGGTCCAACTCGAACTCCAACTTGAATCCCAACTTGCCAAGTTGGAGCTCGAGTTGGGACCCCAAAATCTCAAGTTGGACGTCAAGTCGAGCATAGGACCTCGACGTGACATCCAACTTGGGTCCCAACTTGATGCCTAACTTCGTCTCCAACTTCGGCTAATTCGCATCCAAAGTCTACATCACCTCGCTTATGATACGCGACACCCAACTTGTGAAGTTTTGTGCTCAACCGCCTATTTAGGTGTTTCACAAACCAGGTACCCAACTTGAGCCTTCAACTTCACAAGTTGAAGGTCAAGTTGGAGGTCAAGTCGGAGCCCAAGTTGGGCCCGAAGTTTCATATATGAAACACCCTAATGAAACATGGGGATCTTGCGGGGAAGTTGAGAAAAATCAAAACCGTCTGTCCGTGACAGGACATTTGTCAAAGTCGCCATGGTGCACGCGTGGGCTGGATGATTGCAATCCTCTCAGCTCTGTTAAAAGCTGGCTTGCTGCGACACATGATGCAGCGAGTTCACCCTCGGTCGGGCCTGGCTTGAGCTTTGTACACGATGCAAGCGGCTTTCACATTGACCTGCCTCGTTTTGGGCCTGTTGTCGACATCCTTCGCGTCGCCTATTCTGACGTCGCGTGCTATTTCCTCCTCTCTGTACGATGACCTCGTTCTGTACACCAAATACTCGTCCGCCGCGTACCAGTTGCTCTGCCCAAGTCCCCTCGGTAATACTCTCGTTGGATCCGTGGGTCTTCATTGCCACTTTCGCAATTTCTATGATATTAACTATCGGATATATAGTTTTCAGTGGGAGATACCCAGGGCTTCATCGCCAGGGATGACGACCGGAAAGAAATCGTCGTATCATTCCGAGGATCTTTCAGTTTGGCAGATGCAGCAACTGGTTTGTATTTAGATTCGGTATCGATATCCCAGGTAGTTGACCCCATCAATAGATGTGAACATCTTCCTGGTACCATTCACGTCGCCCGGAATTGCCAAGTCCTTCAATGTACATTCGGGCTTTTTGGCGGCGTACAATGACGTCGCGGATATCGTGTTGACCACCGTCAAAGCTCAAGTCGCAAATTTTCCGAAGTATTCTGTCGTCGTCACAGGTAGGAACAAATTCGCATTTTTTCCCGACCCGCTCAATCCCAATGCTGATGCTCTGCAGGCCACAGTCTAGGAGGGGCACTTGCCGCCCTTGGTGCCGTTTCTGTTAAGACTGCTCTTCCGAGCGCCGCGCTGAAGCTCTACACCTTTGGTTATTATGTTACCGCATTTATTTCCGATCTCTTTTTCACATAAATCCAATTAAGGGCAACCGCGAACAGGAGACGCACAATGGGCTGCGTTCGCCGAATCCACAATCGGCGCCAGCAATATTTTCCGAGGTGCGAGCTGTACCATCCTCTCTGCCCGCATTACTCACATCCTGGGCTTGTAGCCGTGCACACATTCGGCAAGCAATTCTACGAAATAAAGGCGTATGTAAGCTTACTCAATGTATTCCCCCACAGATGGTGTTCCAACCATAATCCCACGTATTCTGGGATATGAGCATCAGTGAGTAGCTCGAGTTTGTTGGCGGCATCATGTTCAGATTTCGGTTTCACAGCTCGACCGAGTACTGGCAGTTCGAGGATCCGGGGCTATTCACATCTGAGTCCACGACGGTAACGAAATGCGTTGGTGAGGAGGACCCCTCGTGCAGCGACTCAATTTGTGCGCCTGCGTTTCTTGCCTTTCAAATTATACTATGGTCTCACTTTCATATCAGTGTCAACAGGAATCAACCCCGCGCATGTATTTTACTTTGGGCAAGGTATGTGCCGTTCCAGAGAAACTAGGATTTATGTTTATAGCTCTGCAGTCATGGCCGTAAACCCACTTCTTTGCATATGATACGCGTAGAGTGGGCTCAAGCACCTCTGGTAGACTACGATAATGCATTTTTATGAATAATTTCGAGCTGGATGCCTTGTGGTACTTGGTTGCGAACCGACCCATTGATTGGGTTTGTGTGTATAATATTTCTGCGCTTGCCCTTGGTGCATGACAATGAGTTCAAAGACCGTAAATCTCAAACGATGCTTCCACCTATCTAAACAAACTTTAGATGGGAAATTCGTACGAACCTCAAAAAGCATTAGTAATCCCTAGTCTGAAGAGCAGATGAATTCACCATTGAAAGTTCAAACTACCGGAAGATACCGGCTTGCGCATGAAAACGGATTGATCCGCACCGTGGTAACCGCGATTTTTGCTCTTTCTTTCCTACTACCATGTTCGACACCGAAGACATATTGGTTTATACCTCGATTTACTTGAGCTCGGTTCTCTTGACTTCCCCATGAGCGAACTGCTCATCTTGCCGTTCATTCAACAATACGTGGCAGGTCACCGCACTGCAACGCGCGCTCGTCTTCCAGCCACAGCTTACCGTTCTCTTCTTCGCCCCGGAACTCGGGAACGCCTTTCTGCGATTCGCGGATACCTACTACCGCCGTGTGTGCATTTGTCTCACACATAATTAAACCTCACATGTCTACGGGAGGGATCAAACACGATCAACAGATTCCAGCGGCCGACATCAATGAACCTAGTCCAGTTTTAAGCGCAGGGGTCCGATCAGGGTTCGCCCCTATTACATAATCACGTTTTGAGGCCCTTGCCCCAGTCCTTGAACCTCAGATATATCCTCGGTAGAATAGTAGAGGTGTTTTCTGTGCACCCAAATTTTCTCAGATTTTTTGAGCATCGTGGGCCGAAGCTATTGACGAGCGAAGTTGATGGGTTTTTGGCACGTTGATGTCCCATCGTAGTGAAGTATGAGCTACGGTGTGGATTCAAGCACCATTTAAAAAAATTCAAAGCAGCAGATCATCTCAAAAAGGCTCTAATATTGAGTTCCACACCAAGAAAACAGAGAAAGGGTGCTGCAGAGCAAAAACGACCAAAACGCAGCTAAGCGAAGATTATGTAATAAGGGCGAACCCTGATCGGACCCCCGCGCTTAATCACAGACTTCAATCAACCGAGGTACGAGGTTCATTTGATTGAAGCGTCTGGCTCTGAGAGACTAGGATTGATCCGCACCGTGGTAACCGCGATTTTGCTCTTTCTTTCTTACCACTAAGTATGTTCAACACCGAACACTGCCAAAAAGAATTGTCCTTTTTTCAGGCACAAATTCGCGCGGGAGCTATAAACCGATCAGCAGATGACTAGGTACGTGTGATGAATCAGCCATTCAAGATCTTCAGGATTCGGATTCACGGAACGGAGACCTGGAACCTAAGACGGTACCAGGAATTCCCATTGTCATCGGAACTTTCAAAGCTCGATCAATGCCAGCGCGCTCCCGAGAGGATGAATGAATGAATGATTGAAATACGGTGCGACTTAGACGTCCTTTGCGTGGTCCGCGTCTCCGCCCGTGGCCCCAGTCGGTTGGAATTGTGGTGTATTCGCAGACTCTACCGTTCAGGGCCTTTATTATCATTCAAGTGACCCTGTCCTTTGCCCTCGAGCGGCACCGTCGACCACGATTTGCTGGGGCCTGAATGTTCTTTCTTACGCCTATCCATTCATTCTGTAGTCCTCGCTTGCAAATCTCGCGGCAGGATCGGCTTCTTCGACTTTCTGAATGATCGAACCCTTAGTTATATCCCCCTTGTCTCGTACTTGGAAAACTTTACCCAGGCGTATAGAGGCGTTGAAAGAATTTACGATACCAATGTGTTGAACATTGAAGTGGTAAACACAGACAAATTAACCCGGAACAACAATAGCACTATGGATTCCCAGTGCTTCCCGTCTTTGCGCGGCCGCTTAATTTACGTTGGAACAGTGACAGTGAAGCAGTTTGTGGGCCCAACTAAGAAATAAGTTCACGGATTAGTCAACAGTCCCCGTATATGAGGCTGTTTCATGTGCTTACCCGGATTGAAGCTATAGGAGAAGGGTGTGATCAGTTCAAGCCTGGCCGCCAGCATATAAGTGAACACTGACGTTCCACAGGCCCCAATGAGTCCCACACTGACATCTACGGATTGAAGTGTGATGGTGGTTAAGTCGATTGCATTTTTGATGAAGCAGACAGGTTGAACCGGGGATGCGTCCGTGTAAGGAGTGTAAGCGTAGGCGAGACAGCTTGGATCTGCGAGGAGATGTCTAAGTCACACGCCGCTTGGATGAGAGGCCAAGAAAACCCACTAGCGCTGCATGCCTGCAAGCATTGCAGTTCAGTTTGATTCATAATTCTCGCTATTTCTCCGTTGTTCATGTCCCAACCGGGATAGACAGCAAAAGTGGTGCCAATATTAGGCGTGGGCCCAACGGCGGCCGCAGCATCCTGCATTGAATTCTGTAAGTAAAAGATACGGTAATCAACGTGGAGAAGAGCGCTGTACGGTGCTTGGCTCGGTAGGGATGGCCGACACGAAGGGGAGGAGCGCCACGAGAGTGCTCGCGAGAAGAGCCTTGGAGTTGAACATTGGACTAGGTAGCTTCAGGGACTTGGAGTTGGCGAGGAGCTCAGCTCCCCTTTTATACCTCACTGGAAATTTGAATGACCTTAATGGTAATTGGCTGGGGTTCAGTTCGAGGTTGTATTTGGCATCGACATAGTGAATGAAATTTAGTGAATGTTGAAGACAGCAGATTGCTGCGCCATCAGAAAACTAAACAGCTTGAATGGATCCAGGAATAGTTGAGGAATCATTGTTCAGACTATTTCGGAAGTCCACATTGGCACTAGGGAATGCGCTTTGGATGGTAACACTGCACATGATTGTGCATTCCCAATGTCGAGCAATTGCAGCTAAACACTGGATGGACGAAGTTTCGGAGTTCGCTCTGCGCCGGGGCATTAGCTTCAACAAAAGATGACTCTTCATGTGTTTGATATCAAATCTTGGGCTTCCCATTGGGTCGTCGGCGCTAAAGAATATCGATCTAGAACCCCCAATATTCTTTTTGACGTTGGTCAGTGCTTCTTCCGTTTGAACTGTCCTATATCACAGTGGCCGCTCAGTCAGCGCGTCAGGAGAGCCGAGAGGCGTCCACCGCATGTGACTGTGCAGGGCCTGTGGGCTAGCATCAGCGTAGCATCCTTCAATACCATAGGGTATGAGGACTATTCCCTTTTCCAGTTCAGCAAGAGCATATGTGTATGAGAACAATAGACTCGTTACCGCTCTCGAACAGGATACTGTCTGTCATTTCCAGATTCCAGATTTACCGGCTGGCACGGCGTGCCTATCTTTCTCTGAACCTATTTGCGTCCAGGATTTTGGACTGAGTTTTGACCGCCTTGGTGTCAAACGTGGGCCACAGTGGTACAATTTTAAAGGCGGCAAGTTGAGGGTTGAGATGTTGAGAGTTGTGATTTTCTTCAGACCAGAGAGTCGATATCCAAGAGAAGCAACCAAAAGCGTGCACTCGGCTCAAGGCTACCACCGGTGCTAAGTGAGTCTGTTCCACACGGTCCGTGGGTTCGAAATACAAGGAGATTATTCTTGTTTTTGATCCGAAAGCGGACTTCAAGTTCAATTGGCCAAAATGAAAGTCCGAGTCACCTTTGCAGTCTTTTCACCCCCTTCAGTTTACTTGTACCACTGTCCTAATGCTGTCAGTAGGTCTGACGTTTAGGGAATTCCACGCCTGTGGAATGTTGCATAATTTACATATGTGCTCACAGCATGCACCTTTCTGGCTTTCGAAGTTCGCGCGGCAAACTTCGCAGCCGCATAAAGCACAGTCTTGGGTCTAGTCGCTTAAACAGCTGCTGTACACGAGAACGTTCGATGGCTTGCGATGTCAACGGAGAATTCAAGCAGAGTTAATAGACACCTTGATCAATCCGTGAACTCTGTTGTCATTGTGACGGCTAGCCTGAACCTTGTCATGCCGATACAGAACATCACTTCCCATTTCCTTCACTACAGATAACCGTGCCGCGACCCTCACGGGAGCGCATTGGATCTGGCCGGGATTGCGAACTACACGGAAGACACTACTGTACTATTTTGACCAAATGTTCAGGTGACCAGTGACAGAGGGTTGTGAACTGAACATTTTTGGTCTAGGTGATGGTGACTTTTTAATTTTGTGGCCTAATTAGGTGAAAAAACATCAAAGTTTTCAGTCCGGCATTCGCCGGACTGCTTTTATATGGGAATGTTCCCATGATTGCCTAGAATTGAACACCTTACATAGTAGTGTTGGCTGCCCATAAAGAGGCTTGGTACAAATCGGAGATACTATGCTAGTAGCAGGAGTACGGCCACTCTGCGGTTAATATTTTTAATTCTATATTGAAAGGTGGAGGAAAACTTCCGATTTTTACAATATGCGGGAATCATAGTGCTTGCTGGTCACTTTCTTCGTCACTCACTCGCGCAGACTTCAGATATAAAATGTTCAAATTGGTCTTTCTGTAGTCTTATTCGTCATTCATCACGACGAAGTATCTGTTTTCCACTGTTACCGCCCTTCTTAGCCTGGCTGTCACGCAGAGTGCGTCCTTTACGCCTTATAATATGTCTGAACAATCAATGTTCATCTTTCCCCACCACATGTAGCATTCGCACAGACCGTGACACCCTTGAATGCTTTGGCGGTCGCTTCGGCTCTTATTGACACTCAGTCACACTCTGTAGTTTTTTATATTGACTTGCACACACACGTCACACCACGACGGTGCGACGCGAGAGGGCCAATCAACTTGATTGTCGGATCCGTCTGCTCGCGCATACTTTTGAGATGGTTAGTTACCTGTATTGTCCAATATGTATCTCAAAGTAACAGCACGCTGCGGCGCTTTCCGGAAACGGTGCGTAATCTGTATCTCGGGATGAGGAGTTGAACTCACCGACATGCCCAAGTGAGCGCATGATTGATATTCGTCTCACAAAGTATTTTGAATGCGGGAGATGAACAGTTCGGTCTGGGGTAATGAGTAAGGGGTTATCTTGGGCCAAGCTCTGAAAGCTCAGAAAGACTCTATGGCTGAGCTCGAAAGGGTAAAATGCCCGCCAAGCGGGGTAAGAAGGGGAGATTGGGAGAGATTCTGCGTGAGGGGTGCATTGATGGATACGAACCAACACTAGGCAATGGAATTCGCGATAGAGATCACGGTTCCTCAAGTATTATTCAATGAACATCAGGAAACATCTCCTTTCCTAATTAGGCCGAATTGCCCCAAAGCTTGGGGCAATCCAGCCAAATTATCCCTATTAGTTTCATTAGCTTTCTAGTGACGTTGAAAATAAATTAGGGGTAATCGAAGCTTAATTAGCCAGCCTTTCCAACGATTACCAGCCGGCTGTCTCGATATTACTTGCATAAATTCTCTTAAATTGGGCGGGCAATGCATTTAAAGAACAGAATAATTATATTCAAGGTAGCTACTACACAGAGGAGGACATTCTACAAACTACATAGGCATTCCTTACCTTGCACACTCGCCTGGAGGACAAGAAGACCACTCTGCTACCAAGAATATTTAGTAAATGATCACTGGGCAACTACGCAACACACACGTACCGTATTTGACGACCTGCAGATGTACATCTGAACGGTCGTAAGTGTAGGATCTGGATGTCAAGGCAAGACGTACACAAGAGAGGCCTAGGGCGGAAGGCAGGATGGAGATCAAGTGCCATAGAACGGCATTTGTCCATCTATCGATCGGAAAAGAAAGTGAGATCCAATGCGCGAGATCCCACCAGAGAGGACGTACTCGACCCAGGGTCTTGCTGAGCATTAACATTGATTCACCAGCACTGACCGGAACGTGAGTCTGAGAGAAAAAAGTGGACCCAGTAACGGACGTACATGGCAAGCAGCCGAGATGAAGCGCGCGCCATTCCGGGCGTATTGAAGAGGACGCAGCAAAAAATTCAATCGAGGGCTTACCTGCAGTGTCTGCAAGTTTCTCGAGCGCCATTGGATCTGGGTACGACAGCTTCGGGAAGATGAAAACCACAGCGAACGCAAGCGCACCACTGAAAAAAGAGGCATAAGGCAACATACATGGCATTCCCGGAGCAATGCGGTGGCGATGAAGATGTCTACCACGTTCACGCTAACCGAAACACAAAGGAACGGCATGTGTGCTCGAGGCTGGCCGCCACAGGCGGTCCTCGGAGATGTGCGGACCAGAAAGATTTTCTTGGCACACCGAAAGGCAAAGGACCTACTCACCCAACGTTATCAAGCGGAAAAAAAAGAACCAAGGTGGGCAGAACACACCAACGAGAATTAGAGTGTCGATCCTCAGCACGACACACCATGGTGCGCACACATTCGGTCCTGGTGGAGTCTGAGACTCGATCAGAGCGAGTAGTGTGGACAAACATTGAGGGCAGCGGGATGCGTGAGGGGTGATGTGTATCGGATAAATGTCAGGCTGAGAGCATCCGTCAGCATCATGTGTGCGCAAGAGGAAAAGCTCGCACCATGAACAAGATGGATGAGAAACAGCCATGCCATTGAGTTGGCGAGGGGGTGGGAGAGGCGCAATGGCAGTGTGGAGCACACTGGATTCCTAGGTGAAATTAAAGAGGAAGGATCGGATAACCATGGATAGGAAATGCTCACCGTGGACACTGCCAATCGACGCAGAATGACTATGGTATCAGTATTGCAAGGAGCGAAGCGACGTAGGACACGGGACCAACCAATAGGACGGATGGTGAGCGAGTGAAGAAGTGGGAAAAGAGAGAGAGTTGTTGACGTGTGTTGTCCCCACATCCAAATCCAGACGCCAACCATTTCTGATGGCACGTGGATGGCCCGTGCATAGGCTGTGTACATTAGGGCAGGCGTCTCGGCAACGGATTTCGAAAATTCAACCATGCTCTATTTCTGCTTTTTGCTGTTGCCCTTTCATACACAAAGCTGTTGTACTAGTATTGCATTGCCCGTGACATAGGAAGATTTTATCTCCTCCCAAGCCATTTGAAAAAAGTTACGACAATACTTCAACAAGTTAATACTCACAATCATGGCAATCCAGCTAATTAGGTCACTTTCCCCTAAATTAGCACAATTTGGCTGGGGGGAACCAAATTTCCCCTAAATTAGGAAAGGGAAGTTTTTCCTGATGAATTCAGATTGTTATTGCCTGCTGAAAGAATAAATGGTGGTCTCACCAACGCCTGTGGCAACTTGCGGTTGTGAATCGTCGTCGATTCCAATGCTTTACAGCACTTGGCTACGTCAGACTATTGCAAGACTCCAGCCCGGCGGCCGTGTGGAGTATGTTTCAGCTATTACAAGCCGGGAGATTTAGGGGAATTCCGAGACCTACATCCGGGATACGCAATCGAGGGCGAGCAAGTGCGGCCGTCATTGCTCCGATGGCTCACTGCAACCTGCCATGAAACGTCAATGGCTCTGGCGTTCAAAATGTTAACATGAACAATGGACTGAGTATACACTTCAGAATAATACATGAATTTACGACGCCATGGCCGCCAGAGTCTGTCACAATCATAATCACCGTTCAATTTGACTGACCCACCAAAAAACTAGATGTTTAACACACCTCTATCTATTCACAAGGTTTTGTTCCGGACGCAAACGACGATGACCGACAATTTTTCAAACAACGCAAGAATCGACATGGGGTTAAACCAAGTTGTTGACTCCGAATTAACTTCGGTAAATACCAGAGCATTCTTCCGCCCACCCCGCTCTTCTGCGGTTTTGAGACTGTAGAATGGCCCCGAGAACGCGGGCACTGGAATCGTTGCAAAGACTGGCATCCGAGGGTTCACTAACCGGTATTATTAGTATTAGGATCGAAACAACACCGGCCACTAATCCAAGTCCTCTTCTTCATACTCTCGCCGAGTCCAATACTTCTCCTCCGCGCGCACCTTCCGCAGAACGGGCAGCGCCGCCTCAACGGCTTTCCATTTCCTCTGGCCCGCCAAAACCTCCGCACGAACGGGCTCGTCCCGCGGATCCTCTTTCCCAGCCGACACCCACTCCAACCTCGGGAAAATGCTGGAGAGATACGCCGCGACGTCCAGGGGGCTTACCCACAGGGGACTCTCCAACATTGAGGGACCTAAGGCACCGCTGTGTTGGCCGTGCTTCCGCAGCCGTCTCTGCCTTCCGCCATTTCGGTACGCTGTGCGCGTTGACGGGCAGGGACAGTCGCCAGAGATGGGGACAGAGCTGGGCGAAGGTGAGCAGCGCGCGGAGGGTCGTGCGTGGCGGGACGTGCAGGAACGCGCTGCCGGCGAGGTCAAGCGACGTGATTCGTGGCCATGCGCGTGCAATCTCGGCCGCAGCTGCGTCGTCCAGATCGAGTCCGACGGGGCCCGCGAGGGTCACGGACGTGAGAGTCGTGAGCGTGAAAAGCGGGAAAAGGTGTGTCCCAGGCACCGCGTAGAGCGCGATCTGCTCCGGATCCGCAGCGGTCTCCGTAGTGCCCGTGGGTGGTAGCGCGATCGAGAGAGTGTCGAGGGACGCGAGGTTGCAATTCGCCGCAACGCCGTTGTAGATCTCCCGCACCGCGGTTGCGGACGTGTTCTTTGGGAATTGAATCACTAGACTGCGGATAGGTGAAGCGTGCAACCGGGCGAGGACTTCGGTGGCGGCACGGGCATCCGTCACAGTCAAGGTTAGCATGTCGATGGTGCAAGACGAGGGCACTTCGGTTTGGAAAGCGAGTTCTAGGACGGGGGAGAGGGGTGTTTGGTCGTCCAAGTGAACAAAATCCAGGACTGGAAGTTTCGCGAGGTGGTCCAGAGCCATGGCGTCGAGACAGGGCACCTCGAGTGATTGGAGGCGCGTCAATTGTTTCACAAAGAAGGATACGGTCTCGCAGCGCCCGGGGAGTCCATCCGAGGTCAGAATGCAGACTTCCCGAAGCAAAGGGCATTGCGTAGCGAGGGCGGGAAGGAGAGACAAATGAGAAGCCGATTGGAAGGTCGATACCGTCAAAGAGGTCAAGCGAGGGCCAATAAAAAGGCGAAAGTGAGGGAACAGTGCGGCGTCTGAGGTTTCCCACAAAAGGGATTCGATGTTGGGGAATAAGGGTTCGGGTGGCAAGCACATCCGCAGCGTCTCGTAAAAAGCAGCGCTGTCCGGATAGCTGTACGAGAATTCGTATTTGAAATGTCGGACGCGATGCGAGTAGATGAACGGACGCTCCCAGTCACTTGGAAGTACAGGCCTTTTCAGCCGCTGAAGTGAAAAAAAATAAAACATCAACCAGAAACTTCGTGAAGCGCCTAGCCGTACTCACCACTTCCTCCGCGCCAGTGTCATCCAGTACTTCCCATATATCCCCAGGCATGCAATTTAGGACGTTCATCACGGTGCATTGTGACTTCCAAAGGAGGTCGAGGGCAGGATCTCGAAAGGCTTTGCATGTCCGCGCAAGGCCAGCAAGAGTTTGCGCCGAGTCACGATTGAGGTGATTGAGCGACTGCTCTGCCCCATTGAGGGTTTCGTAGAAAATCAGAGATATGATTTCAGGTATGCAGAGGCTGCAGTGCATCGAAGAGGGACGTTGGGAGCAGAAAGAAATATTTCACAATATTTGTCCTGTACAACATGATGGGCACCGCACCACTTTTCTTCTTCAACCACCACCTCACCTCTTTCTGAACTAGTTTTCTGAGTCTTTCCATCCTCCCATAGCATGCCAAAGCTGGCGGGTCTGTCATCCGAACTGCTGCTTCTCATCTTCTGTCCTTAATAGCGCGGATCTCTGGGCTCTCGCTCGACTTTCTAAACGCTTCCAATCCCCAGCACTGTTTCCGTTGTTCGCAACATATCCGCTTCTGAGATTCGATCTAGTGTAGTCTATCTTTCCGAAAAAGCGGCCTTTCTTTGCCCGAGGAGTTATCGTCTCCGACCCATCCAAAAGCTCGCCATTTTTCAGGGAGCCTCTCAGTCCTTACCCTCACCTCCATTTAGCCATCACAGTCAGATTCCTCACATTATCCTATATCTCTCGACTCGCGGACTAGGCTCCAGCAAAGTAGCGCGTTTAGTATCCCCTCTATATCGCGCCATGGACCCGGTGATATTCACCCACAAGGAAGATGGTTCGGATGCGTAGGTACCGAGCCGCGCCGCTGCGGTATCCCGAGGCCCATGCACCCAAACCCATGCCGTTTTATTCGGCTTTGCTTACCCCCCGAACGCTATCGTTATCATCACCCGCCTTATCTGCCTCCCTCTCGCAGCAGTTCTTTTCATGTATTCCTTTCATCTCCTTTCCTAGCTAGGTTGGCGCTATGTTGCGCCACAGTGGGAAATGAGGCCGCTCGTTGCATATCATTTCGGATGGTCGCAAAGCGGCACCCTCGAAGTTCAAGCTCTTGGCAGTCATTATGCCCAAAAGGCTGACGGCTAATAGTTTTCACATACGACGATACCCTGCCCAAGGAACTGTCTATTGAGGAAGATTCGTATTTGGCGTTCCTTAAGCAATAGAAGAATTCGTCGCGTCACTTCATCTCCCAACTGCGTTGGGGACAGTGGATATCCATCCACACGCTCACGTCACTGTTCGACTTTATCCACCAGCATCCTTACATCCACTAAGTCTCCCTCAATCCGCGTGGACTCGTGCCTGCCTAACTGGCTGCAGGCTCCCTGCGCACCACCCTCGTGCAGATCATCGGTCTGTCCGCCCTAGTTCATGCATTTCGTGCCTCCGATCCGCTGTATTCGGGTTAAACAACTGACGCCCGAGCTCCGCGTATGCGCATTGCGAACCAACACTGCAATGGAGTTCGCGATAGAGATCACGGTTCCTTTAAATTAAGTATCATTCAATGAATTCAGAGTGTTATTGCGTACTGGAAGAATAAATGTTGGTCTCACCAACGCCTGTGACTGCTTGCGGTTGTGAATCGTCGTCGATTCCAACGCTTTACAGCGCTTGGCTACGTACTAAAACTACTGGAAGACTCCAGCCAAGACTCCAGCCCGGCCGTAAAGTTCCGCAGCGGTAATGGGGGCAAGGCAAACTCAAGGGCTTACTTGGCTGTTGTTCATATTAGGGAGTTGTTGAATAAATTCGATCCGCTGCTCGTTATCGTATCTGCCTGCAGAGCGTGCATGAGAGCTCTAACAACTGCAAAGACATGATGGTGTTGGGAAGAGAGGGGAATGACAAACATGACCAAACATGCTCCTCCTCACCCACCACGTCCGCTTGGACTCTCCGACTCCATCCTCAAGACTCTCAAATGGCTAGGCTCTGACGGCAATTCAACGTCTCTACACTTTTACTCAAGCTCGAAAGACGCGAATTCTTGATGGCAAATATTGGCTCCGGGGGCTGGCGGCAAAAATGTGAGACCTAAGGCATGTAAGACCCGCGGAAGCAACCTCAAAAGTCTCCCCTTACTGCGGCCCCTCTCTCTACTCTTTGTCTTTCTCTCCCACCACCACCTTGACTTCGTTCCCCACAACTACTACTTTTACTTCATTCTCAAATGCGGCAGTCTGGCACTCTTCGAAACCTTACTGGCCGTATCGTTGACGATGGCCGCCTCGAACTCGTCAACATCATCGGCGCCGGCGCCTACGGAAAGCTGTACAAAGCCCGCGATACGACTTCCCCCTCTTCCTCCCCCACCTTCTACGCCGTCAAATGCCTCAGACGCCCCGCCCTTTCCTCGAAGGACGCAAAGTTTCAGGACCGGGAGCGTGCCCTCCATCGCCGTGTCTCATGCCACCCTAACATTGTCACCCTCCATCGGCACTTTGTCGACCCGGAGCACGTCTATCTGGTTATGGACCTCTGCATCGGCGGGGACATGTACGGCGCGATCCTCGACGGAGTCTATTACAGGCAGACAGCGCTCATCAAGCGCACCTTCGCGAGCCTCGTGGACGCCGTTCGATTCTGCCATTCCCGTAACGTATTCCACCGCGACCTCAAGCCCGAGAACGTCCTCGTTAGCTACGACGGCCGCAACGCCCTCATCGCCGACTTTGGCCTCTCCACCGAGTCGAGGATATCGCGCGATGTCGACTGCGGGAGCGGCTCCTATATGTGTCCTGGTATGTCTCACTCCTCGAGCGCGCATCGTCACCGCCGCTCACCCATCCTTTCTCGCACAGAATCGTTCGGCGCCGCCTCGTCGCAGTACTGTCCCCAACACAGTGACACCTGGGCCCTCTGCATCATCCTCATCAACCTCGTCACCGCGATGAACCCGTGGCAGACCGCGCAGCCCACCGACGTGCGCTGGCGCTCGTTCACCGCAGACCCCGCCGGCTATCTCCGCGAGATCCTCCCCATCTCCCGGCCGCTCAACGAGCTCCTCAGCCGGTGCTTCCGCATCGACCCCGCGCGCCGCCCGACCCTCACGCAGCTCCGGCACGAGATTCTCAGTATGCCCGAGCTCTTCATGTCAGATGACGATCTGGGGAAGGCGTCGCCAGGCGTGCGCCGCGCGGCGGGCTGCGCGGTAACTGAGGAGGGGGCGGGAGAGGCTGCATGCGCGTACGATCCCAGTGACTTCAGCTTCGATACTCCGAGCGGGGGCAGTAGCGGGAGCGGGTACAGCTCCCTCGACGCGCACATCGGGCGGCCCGTCAATTTTCCAGCGACACCCGTGGGCCTGGCGCCCCCAGCATCCTCACCATCACCAGCCGCCGGCGGCTCACGCAGCAACTCCGGTCTCCTCACCGTCCCCGCCCTTACCCCCGCGTCCCGTTCTCGTTCCCGTTCCCGTTCCCGGTCGATCCCTTCCGAATCTCGAGTACCCGATCTTTCCAATGGCGCATCTTCTGAGGCGGAGAGCGCAGGCCCGCTCACCCCGCAGGCGCATCTCGTACACCTTCCCGCCGCCGCCGCGTCGTCTTCCGGTCAGCAGGACCACATCGATATCGGAGCGCAGGCGTCCCCGAATAAAGGCAAAGGCAAATTCAGGCGGTTCGTGCGTCGGCTGCGTGTGTGGCGCAAGTTATGATTTGGTGAGCCCGCGTCTTTGCCCTCTGCTCTCTCTTGCTTCGTCCATTCTAATGATTTACATCGCAGAGAACGACGGCTGGCCCGCGTGACGATTTCGTTTCCATTATCTCATTGTCCTTCTGTGAGCCGCGACTTTCCTTCGACTCGTCTTTATCGTTGCTGATGCTTCCTTGCAGAATATCCTTGAACCAGAATGAAAAACACCAATAAAGAAAGTTGCGCGACGCCAGGTTGCCATAAAAGGAAATTTCCGGCGGTGAAAGATATATGTGCGCGGGTGGCGGGTTGTGTTTTCTTTTTTTATGTAGCAATATGTAGTGAATGTAGCAGTAGGAGATACTTGAACTGAACTTATCATGCTTGCTTTCATCTTTCATTTTTTTTCGGTGTGATGGGAGGATGAATTGATGGGTGATCACCTCTTCGTGCGACTCTCGCTTTGCTTTCACCGTTCTGCATGTGCCTCTGTCGATACCCGTTGAAATTTCAGGCTAAGATTATTCAAGTTCGCTGAACAACAACCGAAGGCAACGGCTGGGCCCCAGGGAGGATTGCTCTGCGTCACATGGCGAGATAAAAGGACGGGAACTACGGCGGCGATATAACGTGCGTTTTCTTTTCACTCGTCTTTTCTTTCATTCAGCTCGAACTGCTTGTTCATTTGAAGGGAACGACAGCTCACCCGGCACTGGGCGCAATGGCGACTAGGCTCTAAGCTCTAAGGACGACACAACGCAATGGCCTTCATGAACTTCATCGCGCGTGCAGCATCGGTGCGTTTCTTCCTCTTTTTTTTATACTGCCTGTTTCTAGGCATTTCTATTGCGCTTTCAACACGCTGCACTATCCTTCCGAACGCCTTGTACTTCGCGCTAACACCTCCGCAGGCACGCAATCCTCCTCGATTCTGCCCGTTCATATCGCGCCGGACAGCCCTAACAGCCTCGATTTCTACGACATGCGAGAGGTTAGACCTAGTGGACGCGATGTAAGGTGAGGTACGTTCTTGTTCATCGATCCGCGGGCTCAGGGCCTTCCCCACCTTGGAGAGTGAGCGATAGCATGGTCCATTCGCTCTCTCTGGCTTGACGACTCTCTTTGTGCTCTCCCTTTCCCTCCTCCGTTCCCCACTTCTCTCGTCTTCGCGTCTTATCGATCTTCTCCGCGAATTGTTGTCTCACTCATCTCTTCCAGATGCAGGGGCACACCTACATCCAGACGAACGAAGGGTGAGGTGGAGACGGGAATCAGTGGTCTTTATGGGGTTGGTGAGGTGTGTACGCTCCGTTTCATGTTATCTCTGCTCTTCTTTCGGCGTTGCTGGCGTTGGCGGGGACGTATTCACGCCGGACTGGGGACACGCTTGGTGCGTACGGAGGCGGGAGACCGAGCACATCGAGCAGCGCATTCATGCGCCTCCTGGGCGGGCGAGGCAAGGCGTGGCTCGTGGCCTTGGGTAAAGAAAGGTCGCGCGATGCTGACATCTCCGTACGGGGCGGGTGCGGCACATAGACGTCGTGAGACGGCAGATCTATGGGCGGGCGAGGACGAGGGGGGAACTCGAATTGGCGTGCGATAATGGTGCGAATGGCAGCGGCCGCTGTACCCTCGTGGCATGGCCGGGCGTGCGGCTCAGTACATGCCTCCCCGTCATGATCATGTCGGGGTGAGGATGCGCATGGGGTACGCGGCGGGCAGGAGGACGGGAATGTGGAGAGTACTGTCGAGCAGCTGTTGCTCGAATATCTGCAGCTCTGGACGGGAAATGATGCAGACGAACTGAGAGCTCCGACCGCCAGACGGCTGCGTGTCGAAGGTGAAGGTACCCGAGTGTGTGGAGATGCTGCCCGGGTGCGAGACCCTCCGAGGGTACGCTCCACGAATGAAGCACTGCGCGTATCGAGGGAAGCCACCGGCTACCTTCCTCATCTTATTCCGCAGTCTCCCTGCCTCGTTTATTCTCGTTCTTCTCGTCTTCCCACCTTCGCGCTAGTTAACCCACCCTCTCCCCTTCGAAACCCAATTCAGCGCAGAGAACCACGACCCGGCGTCCGCGTCCGGGTCGGCTCCTGGCGGGTGCAAGTCTTCGCGTCGCCATCGGGCATGTAGTGTCGCCACGACCACATCCTCCGCACCTCTCGGCTTAGACGACAGCACCCACATACCATTCTCATCCCACGGCTCCGGACACGCTCTCTAGTCGACCTTCCGCATCCCTCTCTCTCCTCCTCCCTTTCGTTCCCATGAATACCTCGGCTCGCCATTCTCCTTTTCGTATACCTCTCGACTTCCCCCCTTGTACCTCGCTTGACCCCCACTCTCTTCAGCCACTTCACCGTCCCATGTCCTCCTTGCTCGACGCTCCCTCTGCCTCCTCCTAGCTGCGTTTTCTCTCGACCATCTCTTCCTCGCTATCCCTCGATCCTCTACTGCTCCTCAATATCTACGCCCACCCGCACCGAACTAAACTTTCCCTCAAACCCAAAGGCGCTTCCAGTGATCGAGCAGGAACAACGACAAGCAAGTTGGGCCATGCGCGGGGAGTCATCCGGGCGGGAGTTGCGTGACCAGAATCGGAACGCGCTGGTAGACGCACCTGTGGATGGTGTGGTTGTCGGGCGGTGGAGTGGTGGATGCAGAAGATCGGGTATGGGGTCAAATGGACTTTATTTACTACGTACGTACGTACGTACTTCGATGTAAGATGGGTTACTGGTAATCTTTCGTTTTCGTTCTGTATGTATGAATGTGGACAATAAAAATTGTGTCATATCTTTTTGCCCATAGCACGATCGAGGTGGGTGGGGTCCAGCAGCGGGCGGGCGGTGTTGCGTCAGGCTCCGAGTGTGCGCAGGTCGGGAGTGCGTCGGGAGGGGCTGTGGGGATGCTCCTGCGTCGATGTCGATGGTAGACCGGGAAGTGGAGGGGCGGCACATGAGCGGAGGCCTGTACAAGACAGAAAAGGAAGATTAGGATTACAGAGAATGGATAAGGCAAAAAGAAATTCACGGAAAAAGCAAACACGGGCTGGATCGAGCCAGTTCATGAAAGTCGGGGCTCGAAATGTGCGACGGACAGATGGGAAAAGCTTCGGCCAGTGTTGCGGTTGGCAAGGGAGTGAGGTCAAGGAAGACAATATAGAGCGAACTTCATTAGCCGAGAACTGGCCGGCGAAGAGGACAAATGGAAGAGGGATCGGGATTAGGAGTAGGTAGGTATTGGAATTGGGATTGGAAAGCACCGCGTGGTGAGCATTGATGAGGTGACATGATAGTGATAGTGATAGTGATATATTATACACAGCATGGTCCAGCCTCTGAACACTGTGTTCCCAGAGTTATCCCAGCACGCACGAGCCCTTCACACGTTCGCCCTGGACTCCAACAACCCTACTTGACAAGCTATTCGAACGTTATCCAAACGTCTATCTAAAGTAGAATGGAAGTGGTAAGAAAAGAATCTAATTGTTGTGCTGTGGTAGTGTCAACCAGTATAAAGGAAGGGGGGGAACATAAATGGGAATAGCCTCAAAAAATTGTGTGACTTTATATGCAAATTTTACAACCAATGAAATAGTCTCTCTGTGGGCTATCATGTGAGTAAAGAATCTCGCAGTCAGCATTGAGTTTAGTGGGGGCAAAGCAGGTAAGTCTTTCCTCATTCAAATGAAGAAGTCCTGGTGGAGCTGAACAAGTTCCAATTCTGCCGTGCACTCTAATATAGCATGATAGTGGTGGGAGTGTCAGATTTATGTCAGACATACTTTTATGATAGCCGTGTCAGGCTCCCGCGACGCAGCACCAAGCACATGCGCACTTACGGCAGTAGGGCTGTGTTTGCCACGTCGTCTTCCGTGCTCTCCACCATAGCAATACATTGTCCTAATCCTCTTCCTCAGTGAGTCCTGGCTCTTGTGGAAACTTCAGCAGTGATTGATATGTCTCTGCTAAGATCCACACAATCCACGCCACCATGCTTGATGCTGGTGCTGATCTCCAAACACTTAAAGAGGAAGATGCAGTGGCATTGTTACTCAAGACTGCAGCACAAGAGGCCACAATTGGTACTGAACAAATTGTAACAGAAATAGTGAAGGTCGGACAGCTAAGCATGGGAACTCATTCAATTTAACAGTAATACTTCCTTAGGCCTTGCACTATCTACCACTTGCAATTGTTCTAGCTGGTGCATTCATATCAAAATCTCAAGATCTTGATGGCTATTTGGCTCTTTATACAAAGAGCCAAGCACAGCTACCTGGTGAAAACCCTGTTCTGCCTCAGGACTATCATGCCTTGGCAGTGTACACAACATGCCAGATGAACTTTGACCAGCTTAAGCCACTAGCTGCCATGTTCTTGCAGCATTGTTCACTCCTCTATTACAATGGAATCTCAGAGGAAATCTTCAGCCAGGCTGCCAAGTACACATTTCTATCTGGTGGTCCATCTAAAGAAGAACTAAAGGAGCCTCTGGAATTCCTCTCACATTTTCAGGGGCCAACTGGCGAATGGGACTCTCTGCAGTTTTCTCATATTATCAGTGAGACCAAAGCCTACTCATTGATTAGCTTCAATGCAGGGAAGGAGGTGTTTTCTTTCCATCCATTGGTACATGCTTGGACTCGAACAACAGTCTGCAATCCAGAAAGATACATGTCCACCATGGGGTCTATACTTGGCATGGCTATTTCAGAAATCCCAAGGCAGAATATTCAATTGGCAAGTCTGTTATTATGTCCACATGTGGAATTGGCCATACAGATGAATGCAGAAGTAGCTCTGGTTTTCAGCCATAAATATGCACAGATATTTCAGGGAGCAGGAAAATACAAACAAACTGAGAAGCTGCTGGTAGAACTCCTGTTAAAACAGAAACAGCTTCTGGGTGACAATCATTTACACACCCTGTGCACCATGAGCACTCTGGCCAGCATATACTCAGACTTGGGAGAGTATCAAAAAGTCAAAGAACTCAATGTGTTTGTACTGGAGAAACAGAAACAGCTTCTTGGTGACAGTCATCCAAACACCCAGTTTACTATGGGCAGTTTGGCCAGTACATACTCACACATTGGAGAGTATCAAAAGGCCAAACAACTTAATGTTATTGTGCTAGAGAAACAGAAACAGCTTTTGGGTGACAATCATCCAGACACCCTAAGAGCTATGAGCAACCTGGCATCCACATATAGAGATCTGGGAGAGTTCAAGAATGCACAAGAACTCCAGGTAGTTGTGCTTGAAAAACAGAAACAGTTCTTGGGTGACAATCATCCAAACACCCTGAGAGCAATGGGTAATCTGGCAACCACATATGCAGAGCTTGGAAAGTTTCAGGCTGCACAGGAACTAGAGGCTGTTATACTTGAAAAACAGAAACAGTTCTTGGGTGACAATCATCCAGACACCTTACACACCATGGCTAATCTGGCCAGTACATACTCACACCTCAGAGAGCATCAAAAGGCCAAAGAACTCATGGTTACTGTGCTAGACAAACAGAAACTGCTTCTAGGTGACAATCATCCACACACACTGCGTACCATGGGTAACTTGGCCAGCATATATGCAGACCTGGGAGAGCATCACAAGGCCAAAGAACTCAATGTTATTGTGCTGGAGAAACGGAAACAGCTTCTAGGTGACAATCATCCAGATACCCTATGTACCATAGGTAACCTGGCCAGCACATATTCACAAATGGGAGAGTATCATAAGGCCAAAGAACTCAATGTTATCGTGCTGGAGAAACGGAAACAACTTCTGGGTGACAATCATCCAGACACCCTCTGTACCATAGGTAACCTGGCCAGCACATATTCACATTTGGGAGAGCATCATAAGGCCAAAGAATTCAATGTTATTGTGCTGGAGAAACGGAAACAGCTTCTGGGTGACAATCATCCAGACACCCTCTGTACTATGGTTAATCTAGCCCATATGTACTCAGACATGGGAGAACATCAAAAGGCCAAAGAACTCATGGTTTATGTGTCGGAGAAACAGAAACTGCTTCTGGGTGACAACCATCCAGACACCCTGCATACCATGGATAATCTGGCCATCATCCAGGGGAGACTGGGAAACTAATCAGCAGTAGCACAATGTATTGTGCTCCCTGTCAAGCTCTAATCCTCATTCAACTGGGGATGTGTATTGTCTATCACAGTTTTCCCCCCCTATTTTACAAAGTACTTACATGGCCCTTTTAGCACACTATCTGTGTATCTGTATCAGATATAGCATGCATCAGTTACTTGTCATGTAAGATAAAGACCATGGAGTTATCTCTGAATATATCATCTCCTTACAGCTAAACATCTATTCATTGGAGAGCTCACATCAGCATTGAAACAAAGTCTAATATAAATACAGGATTCAAGCAGTTTGAATACCAAGTTTGTAAGGGCAACCTGGCAACCTGATGAAACAGTGTGCTTAACAATAAGCTAGAAATGTGACTAGGCTCGTGATCATCTGCTTCTTCATGTGGCTGCACTAATCACATTGCAAAGCGGCTGGGACCTCTTGCTGCCATTTTAGGTGCTCCCACCAAACAAGGTTTGATACTTAGGATTTTGAAGTGTTTTACCCAGTTTTGCTGACAATGGATCTGACAGCGAAACTAAAGTTGATTTTGAAGGTTGTACTTATACTGAACTGTCTCAGATACATAGATTTCCAGAATAACATTTAATGCCCCTTGCACAGTGCTGAACTTGTGATAGCATGTACAACACAGATATACACTGAGTTTCCCACCCAGTTTTGCTATGAATGGATTTGATGATGAAACTAAAGTGGATTTGGAAAGCTGAACTATCTCAGATACCTAGATCTCCATAATAAAATTCACTGCCCAATGCATAACATCAAACTTGTGATAGCATGTACAAAATACATACATACACCTTGCTAGCAATGGATCTGCAGCCCTTTCAGAAAAGAATGCACACTTTGTTTTATGATGATGGTATCAGTGGACTATGAGCTTCTTCGTATTTTCATGTGGAGCAGTGAAGTGGGTGATCACTAGGTGGAGTGGAAAACAGACATGGGCCGCATCAGGATATTGATGCAGGTCACATCAGGGTATTGACATTTTGATTGCACCTTGTTCCAGCTTGTGGCCTTGGCAACACTAAGCAATTTAGACAAGGTCAGAAGGGAGGAATATGACTTCTTTTCAAGATCAAGGTTTGAGTATCAACAAATCCTATGTCCACAATGCTCAGCACACCAACAACAGTGCATGTGAATGACAATAGTGTTTGGAAAAGAAGCCATTGTTAGCTGAAAAGCCCAGGCTTGTGAAATTCGGATCGACACTCCATTAATCAACCAATCACTTGCATGGATAAATTGTATTCATATTCTGTCGTACTCCTAACACATGCCAGTGCATAACCAAATTTTGAGTCTGCGCTGAAACAGTGCGCTTAACTATAAGCTAGAAATGCGACTATGGTTGGACGCTAACAAACACCACAACTAACAACCACACAACCAACTACTATCACTCCCAAAGAACAAGCGCGCTCCCTTGGTGAGTTTGGGTCCGAGTCGTAGTATGCGACTACTGGTTTTGAAACCCAATGTGATAACAAATCTTCACTAATCTGACTGACAACAATGCCTGCGGCACTTCAACTATGCAGGATTTGTACAGAACAATGCCCCATGGCCTCGATGAACGAGTAATATATGTGGTTTTGGGTGGATACAAGACGAGAGGAAGACTAATAGATAGTTTCGTCTACGTCAGGGCAGAGTTTGTAAGGTTTCAACAGTAAATCCTCTAATTGAGGTCACAGATCCGGCTTTCAATCACTCACAACAAGCAATCCTCGTTGTAGACCTTGGCTTAACCTGCCACAGGTACCTTTCGCTCTACTTCAAGGCTTAAGGACCTTGCTGGCGACCAAACTGTTCTTCGTGTTGGTTACCAAGGGCAATCTCAACCACGGATGCAACTAGCAAAGCAGATGCAAAGCAACAAGCCCACTCAGGTAGGTAAACCTCTCTTTTGTACGTGAAGACTGCCCGCAGGGTCAATAACGTGAAGCTTAACTTCTTAACTCGAACTGAACTAGAGCCAACAACCAAACTTCAATTTATAGACACACTACAAACAGAGGTAGATACTACTCTCCACGAGTTGGCCTGAGAACAACCACAACAAGGTCTGCTGTGGTGTACTGGCCTTCCGCAGGGTCCTCAAGCCCTATTTATACTACTGGAATATAGATTTACATGTGAAAAACAGAGAGTGAAAACAAAAGAAAACAAAAGATGTCCATGCGTATCTGATGCGTCATCACAGGCCAAGAGAAACCCTTCACATGGTTCCTACGTCCTGATTTGGGTAGGTGCTGCGGGCTGCCGTCTGCAACTGCGGGCCTGGAACCTCTGGGCGCAGAGTTGAATCCGCCCACTAGGATAATACTGCTATTGTCAAAGGGAGCCCATGGGTCCGTTCCTTGTCGGTCTGTACCCATGATCCCACTCTGCACTCCGGTCCAATGGAATAAATCCCATTGCTCCACTCTATGTGTCTCTGTTTGTCACTAGGGACGCGACGCGTCTCCCCACATGTACTCTCTCTGTGTAGTTCTCCTCTTTAACTGCTTTCTGCTTGCTTCAGCATGGCCTGCGGGCCTTGCATCGACCCCGCGACCTAATGCCAGTCTGGAAGGATGGCCTGCAGCCGACTCCCTTAGCCTTCAACCCACTCACTAGTACTCTGTAAGTCTCCAAAGACTTCCTCTGTGCAGTCATTGGTCCTCTATTGTAGGATACAACATCCGAATGATGACTTCTGGGGCTTTTGGGTATTTATCTCCTCTTTGTGTATGACCAGCAGCCCATGGAGCACACTAGACTTGATCTATACACTACAATCAGCAGCTCGGAGCTCACTCTGATCCTCCTTTGTATCACTGAACAGAAGTCCAGAGTACTAGTGATGTTACGTCCGTGCACATCTCCATCTGAAATCCTCCGTCCGGAATCTCTGGACCTCCGGATCTCCGGACCTCCGGATCTCCGATATCTCCATCCTCCGGATGCGTACGTCCTAACCTATGGGCCCGTGTCCGATTACTCCCTGTGCATTATGCTATGGTTTGATGCACAATCCTCCGGGGTTTTTACGCAGTGAAGTCTTCTGAGCGTTTCCCCCGAATTACTTATGATCATATGCCCTATGCTCCACATGCTACTCCTTATTGTTGTTATTGTTATTCGACAACCTTATTGTCTTTTACCTACTTCTCCGTCCACATCCAGAAACCTCCGGATTTCGTATAAATACGTAGTTGTTCATGGATGTACTTCAGTTTGTTAATTAACGTGCTTTGCCTCCGCATAGCTCCGGTCTGACCTCCGCTCCTACTCCGTCTGGCAGCCAAGAAGAGGGCGCTCACCCTTAGACCCCTGTGGTGATCTGCGTTAGCTCCGTCTTACCTCCGGCTAGAATTCTCTGATCCTCCGGACTCCAGCCTTCCGTCCCTCCGGTCCGACACGGATATAACAAGTGATAGTACTACTAGAAACTACCTTGCAACTCTTATAATATGTGTTTTGTGAGCGCAAAAATAGCTAGATGACACATACTTGGCGGTGTGCCATCTCAGCACCATCTTCGTCACTTTGTTACTTTGCTTAACTTTGCTTAACTTTGCTTAGCATTGCGAAAGTGCGTAAGTTTGATCACTTTTTGAGAAAGTTCGTGATTTCAGTTAGATGTAGGAGAACTTCGTGACTTCCTCTGTATACCGTGAAAGTTCTAGGCTCATGACCAACTGTGTTCGCCAAGCATGTGGCTGTGCTTATCATGGTTGGCGAAGCGGCTGGGATGCAGGGCTCGCAGCAGGTAGGTGTAAGCAGGAAAGACCCAATGCGGATAGTCACTAACTATGACAAATAAGGAAACTACACTTGAGGCTACCAGCCCCACCACAGGCACCCCCCTCCAAAAAGCGTATGAGCAAAGTGAGATACGCAGGTGCGGCCTCACGCCCATTAGCTACCTACCCAGCCTCTCCAACAAGCTCGCAATGGTGTACCCATGCACGAGCAAACTCTGTGATTGCGCTATCAAAAAGCAGTGCAAAGTGGTGCTCGAGGTAACCCATATGTGCGATAGTGAGGAGAAATATGAAGTGGTCAGAGGGCAATCTGGCCAGGAGGTCTAGACGTGCTTCTGGGTTGGGGTCAATACTACCATCTGGATATACCACTGGAGGCCACACAATGTTGCCCAAAGTGCGAGCAACATCCAAGGCTGGTGGAAGAGCACGGCTGCATGCGTGCACAAGCTTGTGAACTACTGGACCATACTCCGTCTCGGCCAGAAACTCACTTGGTGGGTGGTCTTCTGGGAATAAGCAAAGAGACGGTGCAGGTAAATTGTTGGGAGGGACCTCATCCAGATGGATAGGGTCGTCAGGGTGTAGCAGCACCAGACCAAGGACATTGGCTGGCCGCAGTGATATACTGCAGGGCCGAGCCTCGAGCGGTGGTGGCGGCAGTGGTGGGGGGCACGAAATTGATGGGATCCAGGGTGCAGAGTGAGTGCTCAAAGATGAGGGGCAGCAGACAGCGTCGAGGTCGGAGGCAATTTTTCCAGCAGCGGATGGTGCGCCACGGGTGCGGGTGATCGCTGTGGAGCATGGACCAGTTGCAGGGAGCATGGCTTGGTGCAATCAGTGCGACGTGGTGGGTACATGCGTCGAGGACGTCATCTGCCCAGGAAAGTGGCGGTGGCGAGTGTGCAGGGGCCACAGGGTGTGTTTGTGTGCGAGAGGGTGTGCACGCTGGCATGCTGTACAGCGAGTTGATGTGGTCGCATTGGGCTTGAGCAGCAGCTTCCTCCTCTGCTGTCCACGGCTCGTCGTCTGTAACACCGTAGACAGCGGCATAAATATATTTGGGCCCTCCCAAGGGCGGTGGGCCATCCCAAGTGTCAGAGATGGAGTCCGAGTCATTGGGGAAGAAAGCTGGATGAAATTGGGTATGCTGGGGGGTCGGCAGCTCGAGGACGGGAGCCACAGCATGGGGCAGTGAAGGAGGAGCGCTTACTGGGAGCCTGGTAGCTTCATACATCTGTTCTCTAAGCTCCCTCTCCTTCTTTTTCCTTCGTTTTTGTGCACTCATCATTTTTGCCATATGTGACGTGGCAGGCGTGATAGGCAGCGGTGGGTGTGAGTGTGCGTCGAGAAATGCGTCCAATGCGTGAAACCAAGACCGTGGTAGACTGAGAGATGACGTATCCAGTCGTAAAAAAAATGGAGCAAGAAACTCGCTCGAGGCAAGTGTGAGAGGATTGCAATTGAGGGAGGAAGAAACAGGCTTGCAGCCTATCTGGGCCGAATGGCGTGTGGGAAGAGCGAATCCGCACTCCAATCACCAAATGGGAATGCCCCGAGAGCGTATGAGTCCGAGATGAGCCAGCGGGGCTCGCAGCAGGTGGGTGTAGGCAGGAAAGACCCAATGCAGATAGTCACTAACTATGACAAATAAGGAAACTACACTCAAGGCTACCAGCCCAGCCACACTGCCAAACGAGGTTTTGGACTTGAGATGTCTGACCTCCCATACCTTTAGAAAAAGTGTAAAAACTTGTATAGTCAAAGATGGACAGTTTTTAATTCTGAGTGGAATGAGACCACCTTGTTTCGGATTTTGACCAAAAATAAGTGGTGCTCTATCAATTCAAAATGAAAAATGAAGCAACTTACTCTATATAACCTAGGCCTTGCGCTTCTTCATTATGAAAGTACAGGAGGGCAGGGGAAGGGCTGAAATTTACAAGTCCAAAATCATGATTGGCGCCATCTGCCAAAATGATGACATGATGTTCCAGTCGTTTCACAGCACTGATCTTCTTGCCCCCGTGATCAGTGCTGGAAACGAACTGGTCGCGAGTCTATGAAAGTTCATTACTTGAACCGCCAACAATCAGCACATGATCGCGTCCATTCACATGGAGTGTGCACGGTCAGTTGCGCGCATAGTGCACACCCTCAATACTCTGCATTGGCTGGTATTGTAGTGTCTCGAAAATTCATATATTAATGATATTTCAATTATATGCATTGTAGTGCTAGCTGTACCTGCCCTCACCATTTCTGCTCACCCAGCCGTTCCCGCTTGTCCCACCGTTCCTGCTTGCTCATCGGCCGCGCTCTCCATGTCCCACCTGCCCCGCTCTCCCTTCCCTAAAAACCAGCTCCCTTTGTACTGTGGACACGACTGCCTTGGAGCACTCGACCTCGGTCAATCATGTCTGTAAAATTTGAATCAGTATTGCATCAAGTATATTAATTCAAACTCATACCTTTGAAATCACTGGACCTTACATCCAACGACAACCGCACTGCTGGATTGAGTGCAGTCAGGTGGCGAACAAGTAGTGATTAAAGAAAAGAGCTCCGAACTCACCTTGTCTCTCCTGCAATTATGTTATGCAGTCACGTTGGGATAGGCATGTGGCACAGGAAGAGCCATCGGGCCCGGCGCTGGTGAGATGGTGGTGGTTGGAAAACAAGAGCGAAGTCGGAAATGCGGAGTAGTCCATAAAGGGCGGGCATGCAACTGTGAAGCGCCGGCAGCGGGATGTCGGTGGTGGTAACAAAGAACAGGATCCTGTCCGTGTCATTCCGTAATTCCGGTGTTCAAACAATGAACTTCCCACGCGCGCACCCAGAAGTGACGAGCTTTCACAAAAATTCACCCGAGGTGACGAGCTTTCTCAGATATCTGTCGAAATGACGAACTTTCACAGTTTTCCATCAAAGTCACGAACTTTCCCAATTTTAAGCGAAGTAACGAAGTGACAAAGATGGGTACTACTCCCAAATTTTGTCACCTCCTCAACCAACCACTTGGGACAACCAAGGTCAAAGCCTGAGTTAGGAATCCAGCCAATCATTACACAGTTTGTCCAATGCCTATGGAGATTAATTCAACAAATTATTGCTGCTCTAGCAACTGAAACTGGTTACTTTTCTGATCAATCAACAACGCGAGAACAAATCAAAACTTGAAACAGTGCACATTTGAATAACAGTATCGGGACCGGCCACTTCCAATAGCCGAAGAGTATCACAGAAAAATCTAATGGTTGTCAGTTTTCTAATGAAATTACGGCAACTCCAGATGCGCAGCGCACAATAGCTCTTGCATTTATTTCAGGGTCTTCTTAAAGTCCCGGGCTGTCATCTTGGCGGTTAACTTCTCTCCCCACTTTCACTACAATCGACGCCTGCATGGACAGCGAACCAAAGGCACGCGAGCCTCTCGAATTCACCTCCCATTCAACTCTCCAGCATGCTGGATCGGCCTCGTAACTACTTCCTTAATCTGATCGACTCAGTCATCTCTCACGGCGCCTGATCCTACAGCGGCTTTTTCTCTGGCTGCCATCACTTTACGGTGGTTGGTGGTACCTTCACACAAATCACGTACAATCAAATAATCAATGCTCCTACTACCACTCCTGTCAATGGTGCACAATTATTCTGTATATTTCTGATACTCGAGTATGTCCGAACTATGCCTCTAGGAGATATATTTCCCCAGGATGATGAAGAGGTGTGTCTCCTTACGTTCTTGCTTTTACAGATACTTTAATTCGCGCAGGAATGGCAACGTGATATTGCGAGAGCGCCCATTGAGGACATCGAGGCATTAGAAGCCAGGGTGAGAATGCTGAAACATCATCAGATCCGGCCTCGACGCACGTCCGGTATGTGCGTGTCTTGCGTTAGCAAGATCGTCTTCAGTCACAATTGTTTCTATTTCAGACATGGCCCGAGTGAATCTACAATCTACGGCACACATGGTACACCGAGCTGCTATTAATGCACAAGATACCTCGTGTGGCAACTCTGCATCCCTCACAACCGACATCTCCAATTCGTGTGTTCCACCAACACGATTATTCTATTTTCTGACCGTCTATTGCGTAGGTGTGAAGACCGGTCCTCCTGCACGGGCTCCATAGTGTTAGCCCTGACTTCCGGCCTGGCCCATGCAATTCGTTTGGTTCCGCTCCAGGCACCCTCATTTATACAACCAATCGTGTGCGAGCTAGAAGAGGGATTAAGTTCTCCACTGTGGATCGGATGTCCTCAGAATGGCGAGCCACACTCTCGTGTAGCCTATCGCGAGAGGATAGCGCAGTGCCATGGGGAACTATATGTGATCCCTGGACCTCGTTTCTTCCTCCGAGATCCCACTGGCAGAGGCATCTGCTTGAATGGCAGGAACCTCGCTACGGAGAACACCCCCTCAGATCTGCACGCTATTAAGGACGGGGATATCATACAGCTCAACATCCGCTACTGCGATAGACTTGGAGTCACTCACCGTGCGACCCAATTAAAATTTGAAATCTTTCCACCGCAGTATATGAATTCCGTGCATTCGGCTGCGTAAGCCAATTGCCTTCTTGTTTGATTTACTTACCCCCAAACTCCCTCTCACTGGCAGAACGACCACCAGTCCAACCAGAGCGGACATTCCTGAAGCCTTGAATGCAACCAACGGCTGCACACTTATTCAATTGACTGATGTCCTTGACCCCCCTTCCTTCACCGCGGTCCTGTGTCAATTACTCGACGGCGCCCGTCCAGTACAGCTGCGGCGCTCCTCCGATAGGAACACTTCACCTGCTATAACCTTCGACTCCAAGACGGTATCACGCCGCCATGCAACACTGTGGTCTGAACATGGCCAAGTTTTCATCATCGACAGACACTCCACTCACGGCACATACCTCAATAGCGACAAATTGGTGCAAGGCCGCACCTTGGAGAATGCAGAAGTGCTCACAGACGGGGATATCTTGGGCATCGGCGTGGCAGACGATCGCCCGGCGATTCGGGGGATCACCGCCAAGCTGAGAATCCTGAGGATAGCGCGGTAGAGTAATGGATCGACGGATCTGCACCCGGTCAACCGGGATTTGCACAGGAAACAAGGACAGGAGTCGTCTACTTAACGTTCCAAAATCCAGCCGGAATTTTATCAATAGGGGAAGTCAAAGCTGTTTGAGAGCAGTGATACTGAGGTGGATTCGTAACTCGATTCTGGGGTCGATTTTGAGAGGCAGAATGTTGTGACTCCGGAGTAGCAACGACATCAGAATTCACTTTTGAATCGCTTCGAGAATCAGATCAGCGGCGTCCGTCAAGAATCCATACCCTGAATCCACTTTTTGTATCCACCGTCAAAATAGGGAGGTCCGGTGAAACCTGACTTAGTTTCTTGATGGATTCCGTCGGGAGAATCTAACAAGAATCAATGTCTGAATTGCATTCCCCTACTCTTCTGGCTCATTGATTATGTCTTTGGTTGAGCGACAAGGATCAAGTTTTTCTCAAATTGCAAAAAAAGAGGGAAAAAAAGGAAATGAGAGATGGGTTTTAGGACATGCCAAGATGCCATATACCCGAAAATCCCGAGCGCAGAACTCCATGTAGCAGCGGGATAAGCGTCTTGGAATCTTGATTCGATTATCGATGCCGAGTTCCGTTGTCGTCAGTGATTTCAAGACCTAGGTTCTTCGGAAGACCGAGGGTTCTTTTGCACCAGAATTCAGCTAGATGTCACAACTTTTGTGTTGTGAGAGAACTGAACCCTCCTTGCATTATGCGGCCAGATGTGATTTTGGCGGTATGGTGCGCTTGGCTGGTCTGGTGCCAGATCAACCAGCCACGTTCGGTTTTGCTGCTGTAGTAACAGGCTGTGTTCAACCATAGGCACGGTTACAATCTTCTTCCAAGTCCCGCCACAGAGGCGGTGGCGCCAACTTTCCATCAATATGTGGCATGTTCTATACGCGTCTATTTCTGCGATTCGGACACACCGGATCTTGACAAGTCCAATGAGAGGATGAAGAAAGACAACGGCTCCGATTACCACTCACCGGAAAGTCGTACTCGAATTCATATATTCCGTTGGCAGACATTGAGACTGAGCGCTGGGTGAACTTGGACGCCCACTGCGGCGTGAGACCTGCCGAGTTTTTCGATATGATGGGACTTCCTTACCATTTTCATGCATGCTGCCGGCAGTTCCTGGGACATCTGTTGGAGGTTGTGAAGGGCCCTGTGCTGATTGACAGAATTAGAGCTTTCTCCCTCCGAGTCACCCAGTCTGCGTACTCAACGCTCCGAGTCATAGCACCCCACAATTTTCGAAAACACCCGTTTCACATTGAGTTTGCAACTCTCGAAGTCTGATAAACAGATCGGGTCCACCAGCTCAGAGCTCGATGTTAGATCCTCATCCTGTTACCTTGTTCTGTTACCTTCTTCATTACCAGAACATCAGGTTCACTCGGGGACTGCGGCGGATAAATTGTACACCATGTTCCGCTGCTCCACTTACCATGTGCTGCCCGATACCGACGAGCTTCGGCCCATGCTCTACCAACGCGGGATCGACAGTATGTTAGCGCAGCCTGAGGTTAGCGCCGGCATATCGTACTTAACTCTCCGGTTCTTCAGCATTTTGATATCCACGCAGACCAATCCTTAGATCTCCTCTGCCCTTCCAGCTAGATCCTCGATCTGATGGGAACATATTCATTCTCTTCTCCTTCTCCGAGTCGTCCCACCGGTATAAGCCGCAGACAGAGACGTACCTTCCACTCCTATGAAGCGGTAGGAAATCCGTGCTTGTACTCGGCTGTACGTTTTCCATTACCTAGTTATGCCGATCGGAAACTAAGAATTTTATCAGGATGGATCGCCGGCAGGCGGACCATCGACATGCCTCACCAAGGATTGGCCAACCAGTTGGCCGTGCGTCTTGGCCCCATCCGGATGCGGGCCATTTTTTGCTGCAAGCACCCCAGTTACGAACCCTCCGTCATCTCCATCCTCGAGTATCTCGCAGACAACTTCAGTCACCATGAGCAATGCAAGGTACGCATTAATGCTCGGTATTTCGTGCCGTTGATATTGACCAGCACCACACAAGTTCTTCATCCTTACCTTCGACGACAGGTTCGACCAGTGTGTTCGCAGCCTCCGCCCCGAGCAGTTCCAGGTGCTTGCATACCTTCTGTCCCGAATGAAGCCGATCTGACATTCCATCACTCCAGAAATTCTATTGCTATCGGATCTCCCGGGTTCATCGCGGTCATTGTAGCGGGTGGAGTTGTTCTGCTGGTGATTGGCATTCTCCTGGGCCGACGGAGGTGTAGGGAACGCTGTCGACTAGATGCGGCGGTTGCTGGGCAGAGAACCGGCATGACTCGGATCAGAGACCCGGAGATGCATCATGGGGAATTTTTGACAGAGTCCCGTGCGACGCCGGAGTCGCAGGTCAGTTCGAACAGCGAGACTATCCCCTCATCGCGTTTCCTATCGGAGTCCCCGCCCCCAGATTGGGGGCAACGGGTGGGGCCAGCGACACAGCTGCAACGGCCCTTGGGGTCAGCAGGGCGCCTCGCGGGCGAGCTCTCCAGCGACTCACAGCCGTCGGGCAGCACGACGTACGCGGGATCAAATCCAACGGCGAGTGTGGCCTCGGAGCCGTCGATTCCCGAAAACGATAGCTCAACACGCTCTGCCTAAAATTAGTACACTCAATTCGATCTCCTACAATTGGTAGATCATTTTTGCGGAATCTAGGTATCATAATCACCGGAAGGGTTCACAGATGATGAGAGAAAGAATTGAAGATATTCCGGGCTAACGTGAACCGTCCAGTCCAGGAAAAATGATTCCGATTGTTGGAACCTGAACACTAGCGCAAGCAGCTGACAGGTCATTTGATGGTCAAGGTCCCCAACAGGGCGCGTGGATTACAGACACCCGTCAAAATCTTCAAGTTTATCTGGGAAAGACGTTAGAAGGTCGTTGGTAACCTAAGGCGTCATAGTCGGCATCTATGAGGGGAAAGAGAAGAAGACAAAAGTGCCGTACTCCCAGTGAAGTTATTGAGCCAGCGAGTCCTGGTACCGAAATGAACAAGGAAGCTTCGTTCAGTTAGACGCAGAATCCGAACGCGCTACATCAGAGCAGAAATTGATCTCGAGAAACTGGCAGTACATCGAAGATGACACCACCGACGGCGCAGATAGTTTTGGAGGCGTATGGTCGACGTACAATATTTCAAGAGCAGGTAGAACATCCCGGAGAAAGGGCTGTTTGTCTTCAAGTATCATAAGACCGAGTCAATGGACATTGGAGATCTATCTCCAGTCTCGTAGGAAAGGGTCGCGTTCGACGGCTCTCTGGGCTTGGTCGCTGACGGTATAGGAAAAGTGTCAGTCATTTCGTATGCTTAATTTACATGGTCGAATACATTATCTTCAGCATGTATCAGCCCTTGCCCATGATCATGAATAAATGCCTGGACTAGAAGCGTCAATGGGTGGGTCTTATAAGTAACAGAGTCGAGGATTTGCGACCGGGAATGATAACGAGCTCGAGCCCAGCAGCGCTTCCATGTGGGTGATCGGTGATACCGATGCGCGCGCGATCCAGACGGAGCGGGTGCTGGGGGGGGAGGGGGGCCTCGACTCGGAGGATGGGGAGCGGGATAAGGCGGCAGTGCTGGGTAGAAGTATACAGGCTGGAAGATATCTGGAGAAGGAATGACGCGCTTCAAAATGGCGACAGGTTGCCGGGCCGAGACAAGAGACCTTCGTGCTGGAAGGAAGAGAGAGGAACGCGACACAGGAGGAGCGTCACCTCGACTTGAATGCATCCCGGGTAATCCGTGAGGAGGAGGAGGTGAGGCGGGAGGAGGGGAAAAAGGGAAAGAGTATGTCGGGATGCACAGCCACTCGGCGGGTCTTCCCCTGATTCGCGTTGATGTCATGGGCGGTGTACATCTCTTTTCCCTCCCGCGGCGCGCCTGCTAGAATGGTGACTGCTCCCATGGGTGACGAGTGGCCACATTCACCGCGCCGCACTCGGCCGATGGGGACGGCGACGCCACATAGCGCGTGGACACGCAGGCGACGAGACGCTGGCCCACATTGGCCCCGCCCCTGCCCTCTGTGAATTCCGCGAACGTAGATCGCCAACGGCGAAGACGGCGAGGAGCACGAGCGAAAACTGACATGACGACAGAGAGGAGGGTCGACACGAGGTGCACTGATGACTTCAAGGTGCACGGGAGCTCCAGCGTGGAGCGCACGATATGGGACGCGGATCAGCTGCGATGCGCCCGGGGGCACAATAGACGAGGAATTCGAAGTCATTTTTGTCACGCAACAAGGCTTCAGATGTGTAGGTTGAGAGGCAGGGTGGTTAGGGCAATGGGGGCGATTCGCTGGAGTACAAGCGGGGCCATAGGTGGGGGCAACGACGAACGCGGATGGGCGAGATGACGAAGATGAGGACCCAGAGACGGTCCCGGACCGGGCCAAACGAAGAGAGGTGGGTAAATTGGGGGCCCGCTGAATTAGGAGATGAATTGACAGGGGGGTCAATGGGAATACGGGAGAGATGATAGGAGGAGTTCGGGAGCGGGAGCGCGAGGTGAGGCGCAACTCGACAGACGTCTAAAGCGCGCGCACGACAGTTTCGCGCATACCTGGGGAACGTCTGGAGTCGATTAAGGGAAGACGAACGCGCCCACGGAAGGGGTCGTGTCAGTGTCATAGGGCTTCTTGACACGCAGGATTCTGCATCGGCGGGTGAGAAGAATCTCTGGATCCTGTGCGATGAGTGAAGGCGAAGGAATCGCAGATACTTGAGGGGAACCCACCCTCTGAACGTAAAGATTGATATGATCACAGGCCGGATTCGACGCGTATAACTCGTCGAATGGGTGGCAGCGCGAGACGTGTCAGAGACTGAGGCGCAGAGAGAGATGCGATAGCGTGTTTCTTGCGAGTGAAGCCGAGGCTGAGAACGGACCAAGACATGGCGCTCTTCCACCACAGTCAGACCAGAAAACAGTCAGACAATGACACCCACCTCTGACGGAACCTGGCCAAAAAATATCTTCAGCAGTTATGTCGCGGCCGTTTTCCAGACGGCCACTGCTGAGCCGCCCAAGGATACCCGTTCTATAGTCGAAAGGCTGGAGATACACTCGTTAGAGCTCGAATGCCGTCCCCTATTTACGCGGTCATTGCCCGTCGTTTTAAATCTCGTCCTCTGCGCTCGATGCCCCCCGACCGCTCCATGGAAATTCTACCGAAAAAGACAGGTCCATGGAAATTGCACTGATTGCAGCTCGGCGCTGGGGATGCAGCAGTGTGGTGCCACGGGGCCGAGATCAAGCGTTACAAAGCCGCTCATTGCCGGAGACCTTCAGACCAAACACCGCCTCACAGTTGACGCGTTCAACTCCTGCTTCCGTCTCACGACGCTGCCTTCCGTTTTCCAGCGCAAAAGCTTCCAATTACCTTTGTTTTTCAATCAATCAAAGAGTCGTGCTGGATAGGCCGAAAGCCATTCATCTTGTTCCGCAGTCTCCCTGCCTTGTTTTCCCTCGTTCTTCTCGTAGTGTTGCCGCGGTCAGGTTCTGAACCGCCGGTGAACCTGAACCGAACCTGAACCGAACCAAAAGTCCGGTTCAGTGGCTGTGAGGTTCGTTGAACCGAACCTCGAGTCCAGTTCGAGGTTCAAAAATTTTCAGAATTGTCCGAACCTGCCTGAACGCGTTCGGACCGGTCCGAACCCGTCGCTTAACCGGAGCTCAATTCTCAAGGAAATTATGATTAAACCTCAACAAGGTCGGGCAGCTCATCAGAGTCGTAATTATCATGCTCTTCCCTCATCCGTCTGTACCACCCATCACAAGTGAATCCAATGTGCCCTTGTCCACCATGAAAAAAAAAGTAGTCCAAGTCTTGCACACCGTGCTGATTCATCGGCAGCTTTTTTAGCCAAACGACGTCTCATAGTATGCACAAAGACCTGTATCACACATTAGTACGTTTCAAGTGAAGGCAGTAAGGGTGGATTTACCTCAAGGGGAAGTGGACCCAAATCCGAGCCTTTGAAGGAAAGGAACATGTTTTGGTTCGATGTGAATTGGAGTATATAAAGACTATCCAGGTTGTCGGTTGCACAGTCCACAGCCTTGACCAGCTCAATTAACTCGCACATCTGTGGATGCAAGGATAGTGGAGTGAAACGAGGCCAAAGACGGATGGGAATCCAACGTGGTGAGAACCACGTTGAAGTGCCCTGAATAAAATAAACATTGTAACGAAATGAGATCTCACAAAAGAAACATACCGCATTGTCACGGGTGCAGTATCCGACACGACGAAGTAATGTCTGGAATTCAGCAGAAGTGAAGACGTGGAGGGGTAAATGTGTCATTGAAATGGATCGACTGACGTCCCGCTATTTGAGTAAATTCAAAGCTGGAAGAGTAGCCTCATTATTGGTCTAAAAATAGGGGTTAGTTCAAGCATCTGATACGACACGTTATTCCTTGACCGCCGCTGCTGCACGTCTTCGCCTTGTTGCCCGCATTTCTCACAAGATAATATTCAAACGACCCCTTTAATAATCTTGGAAACTCTTTCTCCAGTCGATCTCCTGGTAGTTTCTCGGCAACGACTCCGACCCTGCACTTGCCGACGGGGTTTGATCGCATTATGGCACTCTTGGACTGTTTTTCTAACCTAATTTGACCTCAAAAGCCGCTTCTTAACGGAATTTGCTTCGCTTACTGCTCAGACCAGCTAGCTGGTTTACTTTTCCCTGCCCGCTTGCAAAATTTTGTGCATGCTAATTGAGTCGCTAGACGGCGAACTTCGACATAATTGAGTTTTTAGACGGTGAACTTTGAGCGCCGTCGGCGCTCAGGCAAATTTTCTGCAAATGTCCCGGTTATTTCAAGTGCCTGAACATATGCCAGGTTTGTGTCGTCAAGTCCGGTTTCAGGAAACTAATGTGTTGGTTCCATATACACTTAAATATAAACTTAGATTTAACAACGTTCTCTCGTTCTCTCCCTACTCTGCGACTACCATGAGTGACCAGTGCGCCGTGGGCCCAGATGGCAAACTTCTCAATGCAAAGGACATTATTTGGTTCAATGACCCGGACGACGCGGCTCCAATCTCTTCACCATCGTCCTCGTTGGCATCCACCTCTATCAAAGACTTTTTCACCCCAGCCCCTCGCCGCTCCACTCGTAATCCGGTTCCTTCAGCCCGTGTTACCGACCCCAACAATGCCGAGACAAGGAAACGAAAGGCTGACTCCGTTTTACTGGATTCTCGTTCTGCTGCACGAGCTCGGCACACCTCTGCCAAGTCTGACACTACGGAGCACAGTGAACACACTGAGCCAGAGGACGACGTCGATATGGATGATGCAACAACATCTCCACACTCCCACGGCAGCGACAACTCTGGAGACGAGGCCGACGAGGAGGAGGAAGGGGACCCATTGACCGAGTATTTGAGGACCAAGGCTTTTGGCGAGGCAGACATCGAGGTGCACAAGTTGTTATTGCAGTATTCTTCATGCTTATCCATCTTATATCAAGGCGACGAAGCGTCCGTTGAAAGCAAGCGCGACTGCAGATATTCAACTTATGTACAGCTATGAGGAAGTCAAGGATCCTCACACCGGAGAGCTTGTCAAGGGCCACTGGTGCAAGCTTTGCAAGTAAGTGTCCAAGTTTTATTTTCGGGATAGCTAGTGAAGGTTCCACTCAATAGAATTGGTAAAAAACCTTTCAAGGATGCGTTCTTCAAGGGTGGTGTTTCAACTCGGAGAGCGCACATTAAAAGGTGCGATCTGATTTTTCTCGTACTGAATGGCTCTGATCTACTGTTGAAACTGAAAGGCATCCCGGTCACTATGACGTTTATCACCGCCTCTGCGAGAAAAATGGGATCCCAGAGCACCATTATGCCGTTCCCGAGAATAAGTACGTGTCCTCCTCCTCTGTTGATAATCTCTCACCCTTTCTTCATACAGAGGAATTGAGAGGCAGGGGACCTTGGATGGGTTTGCTACACAGACTCGTATACCCTCCTTTACCAACGCGGGTTTCATCGACCACCTCTGTGAGCTGATAGTCACTGAGGACGGGGTAAGGAACACAAATACTTTTCATGTGTTAGCCTAATAGTTCATTTCCCAGGCATTTCGGTTGGTCGACAAACCGGCATTTCGAAGGATGTGCCGGTATTTGCGTCCGTCCCTCACGGAGAACCAAATGCCTCATCGTACTATGATCCGAGATGAGATGGAGGACCGCGCCACGCATTGTCATTGGCCGGGTCCGAGAGAAGCTCCAAGTAAGTACTAGTCCTGAACTTCCCTCCGCACCACAAATTTAATCTATTAGACTGTTCCCGGTTTGATATCATTCACATTCGATACATGGACGTCGGAAATGGGTGCACCATACCTAGGTGTTACCGGTCACTACATTGACGCTCCGAGAGAAAATCCGATGGCATGGGAATTAAGGTCTGAAGAATTGGCGTACACACCACTCCACGGCAATCACTCGGGGGCCAATATGTCGAAGATTTTGCTCAATACCCTTGATCGCTATGATATTCGCGGCAAGGTAAGAGAATATCCATTATTTTAAAACAATCTGATTCGTTCTCTCGAGGTTGGATGGTTTACTGCCGATAATGCCACGAATAACGACACTGCTCTTGTTGCACTTGCTGAGGTCCTGAATGCTGATACTGACGAGGAGACTCAGACAGCGACCTGGGACCCTATTGAGCACCGTGTCAGGTTTGTGATTCAGTTCTAACTTACGTTTCATATTTGTGGTTGATTCACGCACGTCTTTCAGATGCATGGAGCATGCTGTTCATCTTGGAGCTGGCCATTTCATTTCAGACGTTTCACCCATGTCTGCAAAGGCCGTACTGGCAAAGGTGAAGAGAATGAGGGCTAAATTACGCAAAGATAACCCAGATCTTGATCTCGACGAGTTGGATGCTCTCGTGCAGGATGACGGCTCAAGCGATGGGGAGGAAGACGATGAAGATCAGGGTGAAGATGAAGAGGCAGAGAAAATTGCAGCCGGTGACGCTGTGGGTAAAGGACTTGCACTCATAAATCAGGTAATATTGAACTACCTGTCTTCTACCAAACTCACTCTTTATTACATAGATTCGCAAATCCCCGCAGGCCCAGGCCTACTTCGCAAAAACCTGCCGAGGACTCGACATCCCTGTGCTCCAGCTGCTTGGATGGATCCGGACGCGATGGGCGTCGCTATATTCGTTCCTGGATCGGATTCTGCTCTTGCAAAAGGCATGTCTATCCGTTTCACTCCTTTCTGAAACAATCTGAAAATATGTTTGTTTCAGGCCGTGAATCAGTTTGCGATAACGGCAGATGAAAGTGACGAGGTCCCCGACCTGGAAGGGAAAAACTACGCCGATTTCAAGCTCACAAAACTCGACTGGATCAAGATCCGAAAAATGCATGAAGTTCTTGAAGTACTTTGCTAATGGGAGTGCAATTATCACCACTGAACACCCATCAGGTACCCGCAAAAATTCAACAATCCTTCTCAAGTGCCAAGTTCCCAACAGTTTGGCGTACCCTTCCTCTTCTTGAGTTCCTACAGCAATCCTGGCGGAACATGGCCGCCACAACAAAGTTTGCCGACATGAAGGATTCAATTGACCGTGGGCTCGAGAACCTCGAGAAGTGGTATCGTAAGACAGAAGAGTCGGACGTCTATTTTATCTGTCTAGGTATGCTCGCATGCTGCTTGTGACTTCCATCATCTGACTACACATGTCAGCGTTGGATCCAAACTACAAAACCGAGTATGCAGAGCATCAATGGGACTCCGAAGCCTTCATTCATGCGATGGAAAAATTCAAGGCCAAGGTTTGTTCCTTCTGATTAAATCTCAATCTCCCTACTAATTTGGGTGCAATAGTTTGACTTGTATTACAAGCCACCGGCGATTCAAGCCTCCGTCTCTATAGATGCTGGTGAGTTGTACATTTAACAATGTTGCATTGATTTGACAAGTGGGTAGAATCGTCTGGTGGGCAGGTCCAATACGGTCACTCATGGATGCGTGCCGCTGTCAAAAATCGTCGGGCTGCGGACTGCGCCAGGGTGGATCCTCGCGAGGAGCTTAGAGCTTATATTTCTGCCCCTCTCGAGAACACAGACGATGTAATCGCCTGGTGGGGGGTACGTACTGTTAATTGCGTTGGATTTCTTTGACTGAAACCGTTTTAGCACCACTCCGAGCAGTATCCTACACTGTCCCGGATGGCGCGTGATTATCTTGCTATCCAAGGCTCAGCCACCGCTTCCGAACGAGCGTTTTCCAGCGGGGCTCTCACCGCCACACGCCGGCGCAATCGGCTGTCTCCTGAGATGTTCGAGGCCCTCCAATTACTCAAAAGTGCGTACCGCAATGGGCACATTGAGGCATCGGAAGAAGCTCGTAATCGTGTCATTGATTTCTTGGATGTCTTTGACGAGGAGGATGACACCGACGAGGTTTCCAGGGGAATGATTTGATTATTTCTATGCACTTTTACTTCACGCTTTGTACACGCGGTAACAATGAGAAAAAAATCGGTTCGAACCTGTTCGAACCCCGTTTGAACCTGAACTGAACCCGAGTGAACCCCGAACCTGGGTTCGGTCCAAGGTTCAGAGCTTTGGCTGAACCGAACCCGAGGTTCAGTTCGAGGTCCAGAAAATTCAAGTGCTGAACTGGACCGAACCGGACCGCGGCAACACTAGTGACGAGGAGGTTGCATGCATGTGCCTGGCCAAACTAGCAGACCCAACAGATCCCCTGCACACCGACGTGAAAACCGCTCAGTGGGCTGTGGTGTTCATTGCATTCACGATGCGTGCATTAACACGGAATGTTGTGGCAGTACATCAGGCTCTACGTTGTTTGGGAGATGTGTTTGCGCAACAGGGTGCGGACATTGAAGCACTTAGCATTCTAACGGTAGCCCTAGAGGGGTTCACCTGGATGGATGTGCATCAAAGTAGAGCCGAATGCATGCGGACGATTGGTGATCTCTATTTGCGGCGTGGAGACCTTAATCATACCGAGGAAATGTGGGCAGCAGCACGACCACTGTTTCAGCGCTCGGAGCAGATAAAACAGATTGAGGGAATTGACCAGAGGCTACAAACACTCGTTGGAGAGCAAAAAAGGGTGGTCGGGGCCGAGTAAAGGATAGCACATACACACCAGAATGATCCCGTGGTTTATGGAAATCAACATGTTACTTTATTCACAACAGGTAAAACATCTTGATTTTTGGTATAATGTTCCAGATTTGAAGGATATGGATTTGAAATTTAAGGAGCATAAAATCTTTCAAACCAAAGATGAATAGGGAGCTGTGCTACCCCTGATCAGCATCAACTACAGGTGCCCAGTCTGAGTTGAGGGCCCCCCAGTGCAGTACAAGTAGTGTTGCCACAGCTCGGCTCGGTTTTGGCTAAGCCGCAAACCCGAGCCGAAATTAGCTGTTTCAAGCCAAGCTCAGAATTCATCAGAAATGCATGAAAAGTGTATCAGAATGATTTTTCTTTCAATCTGAAGGTATTTGGACCTACGGCTTCTTACGGCTCAACACCGGCTTTGGCTAACTCTGGCTTGGCTTTGGCTTGAGCCACGGCCCAGACCAACTTAGGTAGAACCTTTTTTACATGTTCAAATGTGTGTGTAGATGTTCAATGTACCCTTGTCCAGCGTTGCATCATCTCAGTCCAGCCATCTACACCTGGGAGATTAAATTCCGTAAGTCTTTGCACAGCTGTCAAAAGCTGTCCATCCACGTGCTTGCTGTTGACAGCGAGGCAAAGGATGTGATGACAATGACAACGGCTCAAGTGTGGTCAGTTTTTCATAGAGGAAATCTAAAACAGTCTTGCTGAGCATGAATAAAGCTGCTGTAGGCCTCAGAAGGTACTTGTTGCAATACTGAGGCTAAGCTGCGGCTCGAGCCTGGAGCTGAGCTGGAGCCAGCCGGCCCTGAGCCGAGCCAAGCTATTTTAGACGGCTCATGTCGTAAGCCGAGCTGAGCCAGCCATAGCCGAGCCGTGGCAACACTAAGTCCGAGCCAGCACTGACCTCCAGAAAATATTACAACATCAGGATTGCTACTGTATGGAGGAATGCAGTCATAGTGTGAGGGATGTGAGATGAGATAAAATGAAATGGACAGAAATCAAAGCTGGGTATGTAAAGTAAATGTGTATTTTGGCATCTGATACCCATGCCCACCTACTTGCCAGCTAGTACGGCACCTTGACACCCTTGCTTGCCCTGCATGGTGGGACCTCATATATTGTCAGCTGAGATAATGTTGATAGAATGTGCACCTGGGTGGCAAACCTCGAAAATGAAGATGATCCAATTCACATTGTGTAGAAAGCATTTGTCGGAGAGAGACACCCACCTCCAACTGGACAAAAGCAAAGAAATTTCGCCATTGACGAGAATGCGTGGGTCATTCAAGTACCGTGCATGATAGCTGTCAACAAGAAACAAGGAAGAGTAAAGTGAATACCCGTGATGCGAGTGCCAGCACTGAAAGCAATGTCCGCCTGAAGTCCGGGTCCATTAAATGTAAGCCTTCTGCAACGGACCACTCAAGTGAAAGGCGATGTAAAATGGGAAGAGTTGGATGGACACTAGTGAAGTAGAGGTCCAGAAGAGGAATGATCAGATCACTGAGTGGAAAGACATAGCAGGGCCTTTGGTTATATGCCTCTTTTTTCCACCAGAAAAGAAATGTTCAGAGAGGAATTCACCCGGCAATAATCAGCTCGCCGGTACTACACCCCAAAATAAGGAGCGCTCAGGCTGTGTTGGTAATGGGCGGCTGAGATACTTTTCCGTCATCTATGGACGTAAAGTAAGTTCCAAACCAATGCCTCTCTGCTGCGCCCACCGCAATGACGTTGACCGCCAATGCAAAACTACTGGTGGGACCCAGGTATGTGACATTCATCGTGTCAAGGGAAATCTCATTGAAACAGGCAGTAAGCTTGTTAGCAGTTGATTCTTGGTCGCCGATGGATTCTTCAGGATCTGATGACGTGCTTTCACTTGAAGTGTTACAGGGCAGGGATGCAGATGGATTATCGGGTCCTTGAGCTGGCAGGAAATGTAATGGCTGGAAACAGATGGAGCACAGAGACAGATATTGTAGCTGAGTCTTTAAGGACACATTTTCCGCCCTGAGCTCAAAAGTTTTCCTGCCTGAGCTCTTCCACTATGCTTTAGCTTTTCTTCAAGAAAAGTTGAACATCTATGAAAGGAAATCTCACGTATCATGGTATTTCCAACCACCTGCGTCGTATTTTTTGGTGTATAGCGATACATGGATAGAGAGAACTCATGTTTTCTGGGAGGCTGGGCGTAGGTGCAGTCTGAATTAAATGCTGAACAATTTGAGCAACAGCTGCTGGGGACCTCAGAACCTTCACCTATATTGAAGTGAATGTGTTCTATGTAAATCACTTGATGAGAAAAATCATAGGATCAGTGTGGTCTTCGCTGTTTTGACCTGGTAAGATCCTGCTCTGGGGTGGAATCTCCATCAGAGATCATGGTTGCAAACGAAGATGTACATTGGTCAGATTCACATGACACGCCCAAACCTCCTTTTTGAAGTTTTGTATGCACCAGTCCATCTCAATCTTGCGTGAAATACAATGGAACCAAACCTCTTTTGGTTTGAACATATAAGTTTGGGTCTCCCATAGTCATCACAGCACACCAACGACTCTACCCACAAGAAATATAAGAATCCTCCCATCTGAGCTAGTCCCAGTCATCAGGTTTTTGTTGTTTACCGCCGGCCAGCAACTATCTACAAGATTCTTCTTTCTGTCATCCTTTGGCCAGCATTTTGATTGTGGTCTGGTCCTAAACCTCGATGGAACCTCAACCCACCATGCCCACCCCCTCCAAGCCATGAGCCCCAGATGGCAGTGCAGTCTCAATCCCTCACTTCTGATTCTCCCTCAAAACACCTAGTGCCATTCATCGACCACTCGATTCTGCAGAGGCTAGCCAACATGGAAATATCTCCCGACCCTGATGTGTGCCCGTACTGTGCTTCATTGACCACCCATAGTGATGCACATCCCAAAAGCCAAGAAGCCACATGCTCCAGCTCCTTCCTCAAACCTATGCAACTCCAAACCCAAGCCCTACCACTTCCTCCTCCCCTCTGAATCAGCGAACACGAGTTGAAAGCTCATAACCACTTCATGGAAATCCTGCAACTCATCAAGCAATTGGACCGGATTCTCGTGCTGCCAAATGTCGTGATTCAAAATGTACTATGACGCTCACTGGTGAGGCAGTGATCTAGTCTCTGTGACAGATACTCTATATTGATGACGAACAAGTAAGTATCAATATAGAGTCTGTTAGTAAACATGACCAACTTGTTGGCCGACTGATCAATATTTTGCGGCCTTGCTCTCGGACACCTTCTCATGCAATAATTCTGCAAATATTTGAGCATGTATAAAATCCTCCAATGAGAAAGACCTTCCCTCACAACCAAACAATTGGTGCAGTTATCGAGATGATATCGGATGAGTTTGTGAACCATACATCAGCTGATCATTTCTAAGTTGATCAATGGATTGAAGCATTGGCTATGTGAAACACTTAAGTCTCGGAGGAAGGTAACACCCAAATCATCCCAGGAGCCTCCACAAATATTCTTAGAAATATTGGTGTTGTTTTCATTGTGGTACGAAGGGAAAGAACGCCTGTGGGCACAGCCACCTGATTGCGTAATCAGTCGGTGTCTCGACAATCAGATCGTGATTGCTACAAGACTAGGCGGTGATCGTGAAGCTGGACCTGTTCCGGCTGGGTTAATGCAGAGCGCCTTCAGACCAAATAGGTTTTCCTTTCCACCAAGCAACCGTCGGAGTCACAGCTGAATGTAGACACTACGACATTATCTAATGAAGATGCATTAATTCTTGTCTCTAGCTCAGGAAATTCAAGCGTCGCTGCTTAAACATTACCGTACAATTACGTTCAATTCATTTGTCACGCGTCATGCACCCCTCTATCAATATTGAAATATGCTCGATGTCACGCATCACAGGGGACTTTATTGAATTTCTAAACTTTGACAGACCTTCCTCCCCCCTCCCAGTAGTGAAAGAAAAGTCAAAATTTCGGTGAGATTGTCAATTTTGGGGGGCGTCACGTGGAAATCCGGCGGCTATCAAATTATCAAACTGCTCATACCATGTCACACATTACCCCGTATCGATTTGAACGTAATTGTACAGTATACCATAAAAATAACACTGGGGTACTATAATGCACATTTTGGTGGTGGAGCAGCTTGAGCTACTTGAGGTTCAATATTGCTCTAACCCCTTTCGTAACTTGATTCTTAGTCTGCATAGTAACAGATGAATTATTTGAGGCAAACATTTGCCCAACATCCATTGAACATCTTTTAACATCATATTTAAAGAAGTCAGTCAGCATAGAAAAAAAAAGGCCATTAAGGTTGGAGAAGGAACACAGAACATGCCGTCATCTCCGGCAATGCCGAATATTTTGCTGAGGGGTCATCACTTCAGCTGACTGTCTGATAAACCAGGTTGTCTTTCTGGCCACCCAAAGCCCTGAGTGATACCACCTCAATGAGGAGGCCATCAGAATTGAAATTATGAGCAATATCCTCCTTCATTGTGCTTGCTGAGAAACATGGCGGCTGCCTGGCAAATAATAATTTTCGTGGTGCCAATGTTCTGTGTGTTGAACTTCTTCAAGGCCGACCCTTTGCTCATTTCACCTTTAGAGCTCAAGTGCAATGATTAGTGTGCCTACGGGCTTGGCTTCCAAGAGACCCTCTGAATTCTGACAGCGAAAGAAAAACATTAGCGTTCAAGATGGCACATTGTCGTCTCCTTTTCATATTCCTTTTTGTTCTCCTCCTTGTTTTCCTGCAACAACAGCACGAAAAAGAGCACATAAAGGAAGCCAAAAACGTGTAAGGCCCATTTACATGAAAAAGGCTCAGGTTTTGAGTAGGATAACAGTCTCCCCATCAAGAATCATTGTATGCAGGTACAAAACATTGCTGGGACTTACCATTTTCTCTTTTGTGATAAACATCATTGAATTCTTCAATCGGGAATTCCGAGAGCCATCAAATTATGCCATTCAATTACCGTGCATAGTATTAGGCATCTACTTAATCTGTAGCATGCCAGTAATGCCGCCAGAAGACACTTGCCGACCCAGGAGCAGTATTCGAGGGCACCAAGACTTTTGGCGAACAAAGTTTGTGGTGCCGAAAAGTCTTCGCTGTATTTGATCTATGCAACATTGGGAATGTTGCAGGGTGAGATATGAATACTGATATTTAGACCGATTTTAGATGCATTGAGGAGAAAGAGCATGCCGGCTGTGATCCGGGCCACGGCGCCATGCAGCCACAAACAGATGTGTCACATTGCGAGCACGAGTGCACACGCAAGGCAACAGCATGGGAGGGAAAGCTTTGCAAATCGTGGGCAGACAAAGGAGTAGGGGGAGCTATCCCAAATACAAAGGAGTGGTCATGTGTTGGCAGAGGCAATATGTGCGTGGTGTGGGAGCCCGAGAAACACAATGTATGAACATGTTCGTAGACCGACAAAGATGATGTCCAGAGGTGCTGCTGCTATCACGTTCACACTTTGCCTTTGTCAATATGCTTCTATGCCCACACATTGCCTTTGTCAGGCTGGCATCATGCCTGCACATTGCCTTTGTCAGCATGTAATCATGCCTGTATGTCACCTTTTCTGTTCCACAACCAGGAATAAAGCATGATGGGATCCTACTAAGCAGTGACATGTAGGGCAGGGTATGGGCAGGGAGTGGGCTGCTGCGTGATGCCTGTAATGTGAGTATGCAGGGGCGAGCACAGATCTTCTGTGGCTCTGGCTCATCACATGGGTGTGACTCTTCAGCAACCACATCATGCCGTCACTTTGCAGACCTGTGACGGCATCTGCAGCTGAGTCATGGCTCATGCAAAAACAGCCTTCATCTAACCTACCTAAACCCCTACTGCACTCTGAAATTTATTTGTAACTATTATGAAATTTATATCTTACATTTGCATTAACTGATTAAATGACCTGGATTAGGCCTCTCTGAGGCTTTACCTGAACCTTTAGGAATATATCATCTTTACTTGTCATTTTCTTCAAGCCAATAGACGCCAGGGGTGCTTGGATAAATATTAGGATAATCACAATTACCCAAAATAGAAGGCATGATCAGGCCAGGCAATAGCAAAATATTTGTAAAACATGGGGGGTTTTGATTTCCTCTTGATTGAACAACTGTAAATTATCCAATTTAGGTAAGCTTCATACCCACCACTTTGCTAATACTCATGCTCAGAAAAGTTTTGTCTGAGGCCATGACCAAACTCTGATCAAGCGGCATTCACAACTATCACGACTTGATAACTTCACGACTCTTACAATACTTTCCTGTCTCATATGGGTTTGTTGAGGTGCCTGTCCCTAAGCATTCTTTGCATAGACAAATATCACATTGTTAAATTGTTAAATCCTTACCACCATGACCAAAGACACTGGAGAGTTTGCAGTCTGAAGCCCCTTCATCACCCAGTCCAGAGAAATAGAAGAACTTGTAGCATTGCTGTCAAAAATGGCAGAGATGGGCATATCACAGAATGTAGCTGCAGAGGACATGGAGAAGGGAGGATACAGAGGGTGGAAGCTTGGGCAGAAGCAATGTTTTTAGTCCTCCGACTGTCATACTTACAATGATGGCTTGATCTCGGTCCTTGAAATACTGACAGATTGTGGCCCAAACATAACCAAGATTGACAAATCAACAATGTGAGCAGAAATGACCAATGATATAAATTGAGATTCTGAGGCACCACTACTGTACTATTTCGACTAAATTTTCAGGTGACAGTGACACCTGATTTTTTTTGATGTGCCTAAAAATTGCTATAATTCAAAAGAAAATTTATCGGTCACCTCAGTTGAAGAAAATCTAAAAACAATGAACATTTGGTCAAAATAGTACAGTAATGGTCTTGACGATTCAGGGAGATGGAACACTCTATTTATCAATTTCCGGTAAATACCCTGACTAATATCTTTTTTTTGGTCAATATTTTACGAAATTCCTCCATGACTAATTGTATATGAGTAAAATATGTGTTTGGCCTTATTGTGAAAGTGCAATCAATCCATCCGCTCCTAGGTAGCCAAACCTAAAGGTTCAGCAATTATACTGTAGTATTTAAATCGCTTCTCCTGGGCTGTGACCTGCGACCGCAAGATTCGAACTTTGGCTTTTGAAAGTGGGGTGACTTGGCCGTGACATCCTAAAAAATTTCGAAAACCTGTTGGAGATTGGGGAAACAGCTGAGCTCTGAGACCTTTAGAAATTGCCAAAAAAAAGCACCTCCGACCGTAATCAAATAGGAAAGTAGACTTGAAATACTCACTTGCCTTTGTATTTGTTAACTTTCTACTGCGACAAACTAGCGGGCATGATGCCAGTGAACGACAGTGTGGTGGGTGGATGAAGCCAAAATGGAAGCAACAGTTTGATTATGTCAAAACTGGCATCTTGTGAGAGCCTAAGGGTTCGAACGCGGAAAACACGCCTGTACGCGCTGTGTGCACAAAAAACAGGTTTTTGGGGGTCATTATCGCCGATCCTGTGACTGGTTTTGCACCTTCGAAAATCCCCTCGGTGACCCGTGACAGGTTCGAAAAATTCCGAAAATCTTGGGCCCTGTGACACGTGACATTCGAAGTGATTTAAATACTACAGTAACTAGTAGTTGGTAAACTAATGACTTAAAAGCAACAAAGAGCTTTTCTTGCTTGTCACACACACATGCAAGCCACATGCATTTAACACACTAGTGGTCCACATGCCTTGTTCTTTGCCCCCAGTGTACTGTACCCCTCCAATTTGTATCTACATTACAGCTGTTCCTTTTTTTGGGCATACTTGAGCTATGGACAGAACTTAAGTTGTGGGTGGAACTTGAGTTCTAAATGGATATTAAGTTTCTGGATGGAACTTAAGCTTGACAATGGTTGAGGGAGGGGGTATAGATCACCCAGATGCGCCACACAGGGTCACAGAAAACTGAAGTTCCACAGAACTTAAGTCACTCAGTGGTCTTGACTGGCAAAACTTAAGTTTGGGTAATTTTATTTCATGCTAGAGCCATTTAGGATGCTGACAACATCTGCAAGTTTCTGTTCCTCCTTGTTGAAGGTGATGGAGGTGTGAACACCAGACCACGAGGAATGAAGATTCATGAGGAGGAAATTGGTGGTCTCAGACTCACTGGGCTCGTAAAGAAGACCCTTTAAGATACTGCAGCCAGCAGTAATCTTATTGATATAGATGTTGATAGGAAGATGGGGCTCATGGGTGGCATGGTAAAAGTCAGAATGTGCCTTGATGCGCCGAGCCATGGTGGAATTTTCAAAGTGTTGTTTCAGTGTGTGCCATGCCTTGGACCAGAGTTCACTTCCTGAATTAGCAGCTGGAATGTCTCAGAGATATATGAGAAGATGGCCCAAACAAGCTCGCCATCAAGTAGAGGAGAAGCAAAAGAGTAGAGGCTTCACAGGCCCAGAACCTGTGAAATATGGTAGGGATGGGAAAGTATGAGACAGCTAGTCGCTACTCGGCTTGGACACAAACATGAACACAGACTCAGATGAACATGTATGACAAGACAGACACCAGATATATATGTGGATCAGTAATGTAGCATGCAGAAGCAAACAAGTAATTCTTACAGCGATTGCATTGAGTTTCTCAGCCACATGTTTCGGAAGACATTCAATTCCGTAGATGAGTTTCACGAGAATCTCTCCAGTGTATCTGCATCAAATTGACTTTGAAACATGAATAACCTCCAAACATGTTGAGAAGCGAGTTCAGGTTGGTCAAGGAGTGATTCAACAAGTCAGGCAGTACCCATTTCTTGGATGAGTCTATACGTGTTGATCGCTTGTTTCCCCATCCAATTTTTCGGTATTTCTTTAGACGAGAGTTGTATTACGAGAAGACGACGGATATGTTCTGTTTATTGAGAATTTCCCCTGCAATAGCCTGATATAAGACGGTCATAAGATTACAACGACTGAATGCCAAACCCTTCAAACTAGTCGCGGCCCGGTGGAGTACACCGCCGATCGATGCTCGAAAAGGTCCATCGCCGCCTTTCAGGTACTTATTGACAATGATGAAGTGCCGTCTAAAAACACGGAAATGGATGAGCGGACCTAAGGAATGAGCTCGATGGACGCCTTGAACCCGGAAAAGGTGTCAAAGTCGTACCATAAGTATGCGACCACGAGCCAAAAGTTTTGTGCGGATCAATCTTGGGCAATTGATGCAGATTACCGATGAAAAGGTTGGGACATAATAAAGCTTTGTAGAGCAGAAGAGCGAAGCCGTGTCCGATAAAGCAGGGTGAGAATGAAAGCGCGAACGGAAACGAGCGAGACCAAAATATTAATTTGAGGCATTTCATAAGTGTTGATTTCGTGCTCAATGATTATATAGACCAAAGTGTTGGCCACTACTTATGGCAAAACGACGCAAGAGGTATCACGGCGGCTTCCCTTCAACTCCGCGGCGGCGGGTGTGTGATGAGATGTTGGGAGATCGTGGGGCTCCGAAGCGTGACAGGTTTTAACAGGCGCGGTTGGGACACGGCGGAGTAAACGAGGTTCTAACTTGAACCTTAAGCCAACCTGAGCTCGGCCGAGCCCGCTCAGTTCGTCTCTGAGGTTCAGGTCAATTATAAACGATGACTACCGCGTAGGCAGGAGAGTAAGTGGAACACGGTATTGCTCTTCTTCGTTTGACCGTGAGCTGGTGTTCTTCGCGGTGTTATCTGTTGGGGGACCCACACCACGCTGCCTCGGAGTCAGTACAAAGTGAGAATAAAGTAATGTTAATCAACGTTCGGCCAACCTCAATGGATATCTTGGCAACTGGCATTTCAACAGCAGGAAGTCTGTGGCATGAGAAACTCCCTCGGCGATAACAGTTGCCTACGTGGCTGTTCTGTGGACGGCGTTTCCCAATTAGGATTCGCCGTGACAGATGTCGATCAAGTCGATCAAATGGAAGGGATCAGGTGGTTCATTATAATAATACCAGAGCAGCAGCATTAAGCACGAGTATGAATGACCTCTTGTCTTGGGGCATCGGAAGATGAGGGCGACTCGGAAAAGTATGACGCTGAACAGATTTCGCCAAAATCATCTGGTTGGCGATTGGTGGACCGGAGCGATGTCGATGCACGACGTGTAAACAACCGGTGATCAAGATCCCCCCCATCTTTCGGCTGATTTCGCGATCTTTGAAAGGCAGCAGACTCGCTATTTCAACTGGGAACACTCTTTCTTGCTCCGAAGGATTTCCGAGGCGTTTCTCACAGGTATGCTGTTGTCTGTGCCACAGTACCGCATGGTTTCTGGTGCACATGCAGATGGCCTGAACGAAACAGTCCGCAAAAGTAAACCCGTTTTGGGTCCACAATCATAATATCACATTCGGGCGACAACGAACCATGAGATTTTCCGCAAAAGGGAGGACCTGCTGGAAGATAGCTATTTCCTCGGCGGAAGCATCGAGTGCCAAAACAAGGGGTTGCACCGCGCCGCTTCTCAACACACCGATGCGACACTCAAGATATTAACTTATTGGTGCACTACCTGAGTGAAGGGCGTGTCTTCCCTGCGTTGGTGTAGCAACCACTCTATGTTGAATTCTCAAACCCTGAAACCACGCGTGGAAGTCGTGTATGGCTCAGCAGCCGGACGTCTAAAAGGCCCGGCTGATGAGATTTGAAAATCATTTTCGCTTATGGACTGTTCCTTCCCTGAAACACTCAAATGTAGGTCGCGCCAGGGGATTTCCTCACGTCCAACCGTGGGACACAAAGTTTGCTCGTGATATTTCAGAGTTCGAACTTGCGTTGTTCAATTGAACCCCCAAAGGAAAATAACCAAAGATAGTCAAACATATCTTCAACCTAACGACAACAACGTTGTGCTTCGACTTCAATTCTAGCTTCATTGGTGCAAGTCATGCCTGGAACTTTTGAGCTCGGAGACTAGGCGCTGCACGGCGTCCACAACGGTAAATTCTGATGGTCCGACGCGTTAACAATATATGCAAGTCTTCTAACAAAGTCAAACCGACCTCCACTGATCGCAACATAAGTCGGGCTTCCAGAATTCAGTATATCGCGATCCGCTAGCCTCGAACTTAATCCGAAAACCTGGCGGTCGCTATATATATAGCACGGCGCCTCGGGTTAATTCGACATCGCTCTTGCTCCCAATTTTCTCAGCACCTTGTCCACACAGTCTCTAAATGGCGTCCCCACTCGACTCAACCTACGGCGTTTGGCTCGTCTCCCTCTTTCTCGAGACACTGCTCTACGGCATGGGTCTTCTGCAGGCTTGGCTCTATTTCGCAGGTCGCCCGACCGATTTGGTGTCTGTCAAATGGACGGTGGGTAATTCCTCTTTCACGAAAGGTTTCCGTGCAACTGATGGCTCAACAGGTCCTTGTTGTCTTGTGCGACCGTTCAAGCTTTTGAATACTTGCATCTGACATGGTCCGTCTGCAGGGTGTTGGAGACTATCCAGGTGGTCTTCTTTTTCCGTTCGTCGTATATTCGTTTCGTGGAGCGTTTTGGTCAGATTCAAATCGATCTAATTTGGTGAGCAGTGTTGTTGAGTTTCGATGCGACGTGAGTCTTACGAACTGGTATTTCCAGGGCTGATTCGTTGCAACTCCTCGCCGCCGTGAGTTGTTTGCGCGCTATGGTTGAGGAAATGCTTAATTCATTTCTAGTATCTTTCCGCATTCATTGTTCAATTGTCAGTAGTGTCTTTCGCTCCCCATCTCCATATGAGCTCATTTGTACCAGGTACTTCGGGAGTCGAATCCACAAATGTGAGTGCCATGTTACCCCGACAATGCTATGTTATATTTTTACCCGCAGTAACCAAAGGACGGGGGAAAATTCAGCCTTACTGCCATAGGCATATACACCATCGTATGTTCCACGCGCCCACTGGTCTCTGCCTAGGCTCATTATTTTGGCCCAGCTCATGCTCGCAGTTGTAGAACTTCGTACCTCGTCTTCCTGTTGAACATTCCCCTCACTCAAATGTATGCCTTTCTCAGTCGCCGGGATTGCCCAGACGGTTTTATCGTAAGCTACGCGCATTCATTCTCGCCACCTTTACTGAACCATCTTTTTGTTCAGGTATAAACTCCGTTCTTTCCTCAAGCTCGACGAAACCAAGGTATGAACGAACTCCCTGTGCTCCAGTCATTTTATTTACTCTCCCCGAGCCCATCACCACCGTTCAATCCGCCGCGTCCCTCGCCTGCGATCTCCTTATCACCATCTATCTTTGCCTGTTCCTCATAAGTCAGAAGGGCGAAATAGTGAAGTAAGTATGGTCTTCTTGGGGGCAAAGAACAGTGCTCATGTGCCTGGATAGAACTAATTCGATGATGGACATGCTCATCTACGACGCTATCAATCGCGGCACCCTGACGGCGTTGTCTTCTGGCGTAAACATGGTCTTGGTAATGCCCATACCTCTTTTCCACTTTCATCTACTTACGTAGGTCGCAGTTTTTGGCACTCCCAGACACGTTCTGGTTTTTCCTCGGTCTCGCCCCATGCAGTAAACGTCAGTCCGGTTTTCCGTTAATTATTGTGTGCTTTAGGCTGACACACATCTCTTTGACAGTGTACATGAATAGCATGCTCGCTACGTATGTCCTCGTGGCCGCTGTTCCCGTCGACCACTCACATTTTGTAGACTCAACACCCGCCAACGCATCCGCAACAAGATTGCCGTCGACGACAAAGGCTGGAACTCGAGCCCCATGGGCAGCCTCGCGACGAGCAACGTCCCCAAGAGAATCCGAGGGCAAGCATCCATCGCGGCGGTCGACTTCGAAACAGCTTCTGTAGGGAAATCTTCGGTCATGGGTATCGCAGTCTGAATTATGTCTGAAGATAGACAAGAATGATAAAGAGAAGACTAGGAGTTCAGCAGTTGACAGCTTACGAACGAGCAGTTAAATACCCATACTTATTTATAGTGAATCTGGAGCTCAGTGAATTCAACGTCCCCTACATTCCTTTGAATACGTGGCCGTGTGCGAGTCGGTCAAGTCTCGCGTTTCCGCCGTTCATGGTTGAACGAGCTGGTGCTAATTGTAAGCTTCTCCGTGGATCATCCATGGTCACGGTACAGGGTCGCGTAGTGCCAAGGCACTCAATCACCACGGGTCCAAGACCGTAGTCTACGGCCTCCGAGGACTATTTTGAACTTTCAAGTTAGGAAATCCCGCTGCTCAAATATTCTCATAAAGCACCACGCGGATATCACATAGTGATTGATCCTGATGAAGTTGTCCCTTGTCCCTTTCTGCCTAGTAGTGCCGGACCCCGGAAAGTGGGACTTGATAATAGAAACGGAAATACATACGCCGCAACGACAGGCGCCCAAAATCTTATAAAGCGGGCTTCTGGACGACATCGCGGCAAACCAGCCATGCCTTCCCTTACCCTGAAAAGTGGAGTTGTTTTCGGGTACACCGATAGTGGCGCCGTAAGCGGTGGCGGCGACTATACGACACTCGTCATAATTCACGGCCATACGTTCCACAGTGGTGAGTAAATTTTGTCAACTGATTAACTAAGAACTCACTGCTTGTGACAGGAACTTTCCAACGCCTTAATCCCCTTGCGCAGCCCAACTCTCTACGCATAATCTCCGTCAACCGACGCGAATACCCGGGTTCAAGTCCATACAGTGCCCAAGAATTAACTGCGTTTGCTGAGGGCACCGACGCTGAGCGGGCCTCTTTACTCGAACAGCAAGGTCGAGATCTTGCCATGTTCCTGGACGGTTTAATTTCCGAGCTGTCCATTCCCCAAACTGGTGGTATTGCGCTGATCGGATGGTCCATGGGGACTTTATTCGTGCTAGCCCTCATAGCGTCCATAGAGACGTTGCCGACGGCCACCCAAGAGCGGCTTTCCAGTTTTGTTCGTACTGTGATCATGCTGCGTTCGTCTTCAGTTGCTGCTGTTCATTCGCTTGCATCTCAACCTCCATCCATCTAGAGTCACCCTCGCTTGCTCTGGGTGTACCCATCCCCTCAGGCTGGCTCATCCCGCACACCGATCCGAATATTGCTCCGGAGTCCCGTGGCCTTGCGTTTGCGAAATGGGTCTCCAGTTATTTCATTCATGGCGATCTGTCGAGCCACGACATCGACCATTTGACCTACACTAATACTGACCCGAGCAAGTCGGCGACCATCGAGACCCTCAGTCCGGAGGAGCTCTTCGCCATGACTGACTTCGCCCCCGCCGAGAAGTACGACAACATTATCGGGCTTCCTCCCTTCGCGGGCGCTGTGTTCAAACAGACCAACAAAGCGCTGTTCGATCCAACGGTGCGAGCCGCGTGGAGCCAGACTCGTTCCTGGACAGTATACGGCAGGTGCGGAACCCTGGCCCATTATCTACGGGGCCTGGTTTCTCGAGGACCAGTTGCACGAGATGAATAACCCAGAGTTGGCAATCGAGTTCAAGGTCATTGATGGAAGTAATCATTTCGTACGTCTGCCCACAGCTTCTTTCTTTCTTTCAAGTTCATTTATCTTCCTCGCAGCTCGTATGGGAGGCCCCCGAGAAGGCCATCAACGAACTGAAGGAATGTTTTTCTATTTAGTTGTGTGGATGTGACGGTTGAACGTCGGGTGGCCGAGTTCTTCAAATTGTAGTACACTTCGTCTGGGCGAATTACCAGAATTGTCCGCAGTAATATACTGTTCGTGAGAATGATACAAGCGCGGCATCCAAAAATAAAACGCATAGAAAGATTAATCCACGTATATTCGTTATGTTCCAAGCTCGGACGCGAGCGCATACCAAAAGGCGCATCGCGCAGTCAGCGTAAGACTGACTTGCTCTATGTTGCCGGGATGAAGGAGAAGTCGAAGGCTACCATCGGCGCCGTTCGCCTGAAAAAAAGTTGAGCTTTCATTCCCGTAGAACTGAGGCATTCAGAAACTGACCGTCCAACAAGGAAATCCCCGAGCGACCGGAACCCCGGAGGTAGCAAAGGAAGTTCAATACCGACGCATCGCCGTCACGAGGGACTGGTCGTCTGTGTCAAACGCTTTGTCTCCGTTGAAGAACGCGTCCAACTCGTCGGCGTGGTTTGGAACCAAGGGTCGGATTGTCCTGGCTGCAGATTCACACATTTGAATGATTGAGTTTGGATAATTGAGCGACGGTATTCCTGAATGTAGTAAATAAAGTCCATTCCATCGGATACCATACCCATACCAGATCGATTTTGTACACCCACCGTTCCGCCGCACGACTCCCAGTTTACCAGCGGGTTCCCGATTCTGACTTCTCGCTCTGCGCTAAATGCTTGTACTTGCACTCGCACTTGCACTCTCCTCCGCTGAATGAGTCCCCGCACCCGCGGACATGGCGGGAGGTGAAATCGGTGGGCGGACCATCTTGCTATTCGTGTCGTGTTCCCATTCGGATAACTTGCGCTTGAGGGAAGGCGCGGGCGTAGATATCGAAGAGCTGCAGAGTCGAGGAAGAGATGGGTCGAGAGAAAAGGAAGCTAGTAGGAGAATAAGGAGGACGTGGGGCTAAAGAGAGTGGAGGTCGGGCGAGGTACAAGTATAAGGGAGGAAGTCAAGAGGTATATACGAAAAGGAAATGGCGAGCCAAGAACGAAAGGGAGGAGGAGAGAGAGGGAGGCGGGAGGCGGGAGGCGGAAGGTCGACTAGAGAGCTTGTCCGGAGCCGTGGGGATGAGGATTATATGGGTGTTGTCGTCCAAGCTGAGAGGCGCCAGTGCGATGCCGAGCCAAATTGGTGTGGAGGTGGTTGTGGGGGTATAACATGTCCGTCGCGCGCGAAGATCTGCGCCATCGGGAGCGGACGCGGACACCGAGGTCGTGGATCTCTGTGATGAATTGGGATTCGAAGCTGAGAGGGGTAGAGGATGGGTTAGCCAGCGCGAAAGTAGGAGGACGAGAAGATAGTGTTGCCGCGGTCCGGTTCGGTCCAGTTCAGCACTTGAATTTTCTGGACCTCGAACTGAACCTCGGGTTCGGTTCAGCCAAAGCTCTGAACCTTGGACCGAACCCAGGTTCGGGGTTCACTCGGGTTCAGTTCAGGTTCAAACGGGGTTCGAACAGGTTCGAACCGATTTTTTTCTCATTGTTACCGCGTGTACAAAGCGTGAAGTAAAAGTGCATAGAAATAATCAAATCATTCCCCTGGAAACCTCGTCGGTGTCATCCTCCTCGTCAAAGACATCCAAGAAATCAATGACACGATTACGAGCTTCTTCCGATGCCTCAATGTGCCCATTGCGGTACGCACTTTTGAGTAATTGGAGGGCCTCGAACATCTCAGGAGACAGCCGATTGCGCCGGCGTGTGGCGGTGAGAGCCCCGCTGGAAAACGCTCGTTCGGAAGCGGTGGCTGAGCCTTGGATAGCAAGATAATCACGCGCCATCCGGGACAGTGTAGGATACTGCTCGGAGTGGTGCTAAAACGGTTTCAGTCAAAGAAATCCAACGCAATTAACAGTACGTACCCCCACCAGGCGATTACATCGTCTGTGTTCTCGAGAGGGGCAGAAATATAAGCTCTAAGCTCCTCGCGAGGATCCACCCTGGCGCAGTCCGCAGCCCGACGATTTTTGACAGCGGCACGCATCCATGAGTGACCGTATTGGACCTGCCCACCAGACGATTCTACCCACTTGTCAAATCAATGCAACATTGTTAAATGTACAACTCACCAGCATCTATAGAGACGGAGGCTTGAATCGCCGGTGGCTTGTAATACAAGTCAAACTATTGCACCCAAATTAGTAGGGAGATTGAGATTTAATCAGAAGGAACAAACCTTGGCCTTGAATTTTTCCATCGCATGAATGAAGGCTTCGGAGTCCCATTGATGCTCTGCATACTCGGTTTTGTAGTTTGGATCCAACGCTGACATGTGTAGTCAGATGATGGAAGTCACAAGCAGCATGCGAGCATACCTAGACAGATAAAATAGACGTCCGACTCTTCTGTCTTACGATACCACTTCTCGAGGTTCTCGAGCCCACGGTCAATTGAATCCTTCATGTCGGCAAACTTTGTTGTGGCGGCCATGTTCCGCCAGGATTGCTGTAGGAACTCAAGAAGAGGAAGGGTACGCCAAACTGTTGGGAACTTGGCACTTGAGAAGGATTGTTGAATTTTTGCGGGTACCTGATGGGTGTTCAGTGGTGATAATTGCACTCCCATTAGCAAAGTACTTCAAGAACTTCATGCATTTTTCGGATCTTGATCCAGTCGAGTTTTGTGAGCTTGAAATCGGCGTAGTTTTTTCCCTTCCAGGTCGGGGACCTCGTCACTTTCATCTGCCGTTATCGCAAACTGATTCACGGCCTGAAACAAACATATTTTCAGATTGTTTCAGAAAGGAGTGAAACGGATAGACATGCCTTTTGCAAGAGCAGAATCCGATCCAGGAACGAATATAGCGACGCCCATCGCGTCCGGATCCATCCAAGCAGCTGGAGCACAGGGATGTCGAGGTCCTCGGCAGGTTTTTTTGAAGTAGGCCTGGGCCTGCGGGGATTTGCGAATCTATGTAATAAAGAGTGAGTTTGGTAGAAGACAGGTAGTTCAATATTACCTGATTTATGAGTGCAAGTCCTTTACCCACAGCGTCACCGGCTGCAATTTTCTCTGCCTCTTCATCTTCACCCTGATCTTCATCGTCTTCCTCCCCATCGCTTGAGCCGTCATCCTGCACGAGAGCATCCAACTCGTCGAGATCAAGATCTGGGTTATCTTTGCGTAATTTAGCCCTCATTCTCTTCACCTTTGCCAGTACGGCCTTTGCAGACATGGGTGAAACGTCTGAAATGAAATGGCCAGCTCCAAGATGAACAGCATGCTCCATGCATCTGAAAGACGTGCGTGAATCAACCACAAATATGAAACGTAAGTTAGAACTGAATCACAAACCTGACACGGTGCTCAATAGGGTCCCAGGTCGCTGTCTGAGTCTCCTCGTCAGTATCAGCATTCAGGACCTCAGCAAGTGCAACAAGAGCAGTGTCGTTATTCGTGGCATTATCGGCAGTAAACCATCCAACCTCGAGAGAACGAATCAGATTGTTTTAAAATAATGGATATTCTCTTACCTTGCCGCGAATATCATAGCGATCAAGGGTATTGAGCAAAATCTTCGACATATTGGCCCCCCGAGTGATTGCCGTGGAGTGGTGTGTACGCCAATTCTTCAGACCTTAATTCCCATGCCATCGGATTTTCTCTCGGAGCGTCAATGTAGTGACCGGTAACACCTAGGTATGGTGCACCCATTTCCGACGTCCATGTATCGAATGTGAATGATATCAAACCGGGAACAGTCTAATAGATTAAATTTGTGGTGCGGAGGGAAGTTCAGGACTAGTACTTACTTGGAGCTTCTCTCGGACCCGGCCAATGACAATGCGTGCGCGGTCCTCCATCTCATCTCGGATCATAGTACGATGAGGCATTTGGTTCTCCGTGAGGGACGGACGCAAATACCGGCACATCCTTCGAAATGCCGGTTTGTCGACCAACCGAAATGCCTGGGAAATGAACTATTAGGCTAACACATGAAAAGTATTTGTGTTCCTTACCCCGTCCTCAGTGACTATCAGCTCACAGAGGTGGTCGATGAAACCCCGCGTTGGTAAAGGGAGGGTATACGAGTCTGTGTAGCAAACCCATCCAAGGTCCCCTGCCTCTCAATTCCTCTGTATGAAGAAAGGGTGAGAGATTATCAACAGAGGAGGAGGACACGTACTTATTCTCGGGAACGGCATAATGGTGCTCTGGGATCCCATTTTTCTCGCAGAGGCGGTGATAAACGTCATAGTGACCGGGATGCCTTTCAGTTTCAACAGTAGATCAGAGCCATTCAGTACGAGAAAAATCAGATCGCACCCTTTTTAATGTGCGCTCTCCGAGTTGAAACACCACCCTTGAAGAACGCATCCTTGAAAGGTTTTTTACCAATTCTATTGAGTGGAACCTTCACTAGCTATCCCAAAATAAAACTTGGACACTTACTTGCAAAGCTTGCACCAGTGGCCCTTGACAAGCTCTCCGGTGTGAGGATCCTTGACTTCCTCATAGCTGTACATAAGTTGAATATCTGCAGTCGCGCTTGCTTTCAACGGACGCTTCGTCGCCTTGATATAAGATGGATAAGCATGAAGAATACTGCAATAACAACTTGTGCACCTCGATGTCTGCCTCGCCAAAAGCCTTGGTCCTCAAATACTCGGTCAATGGGTCCCCTTCCTCCTCCTCGTCGGCCTCGTCTCCAGAGTTGTCGCTGCCGTGGGAGTGTGGAGATGTTGTTGCATCATCCATATCGACGTCGTCCTCTGGCTCAGTGTGTTCACTGTGCTCCGTAGTGTCAGACTTGGCAGAGGTGTGCCGAGCTCGTGCAGCAGAACGAGAATCCAGTAAAACGGAGTCAGCCTTTCGTTTTCCTTGTCTCGGCATTGTTGGGGTCGGTAACACGGGCTGAAGGAACCGGATTACGAGTGGAGCGGCGAGGGGCTGGGGTGAAAAAGTCTTTGATAGAGGTGGATGCCAACGAGGACGATGGTGAAGAGATTGGAGCCGCGTCGTCCGGGTCATTGAACCAAATAATGTCCTTTGCATTGAGAAGTTTGCCATCTGGGCCCACGGCGCACTGGTCACTCATGGTAGTCGCAGAGTAGGGGAGAGAACGAGAGAACGTTGTTAAATCTAAGTTTATATTTAAGTGTATATGGAACCAACACATTAGTTTCCTGAAACCGGACTTGACGACACAAACCTGGCATATGTTCAGGCACTTGAAATAACCGGGACATTTGCAGAAAATTTGCCTGGCGCCGACGGCGCTCAAAGTTCACCGTCTAAAAACTCAATTATGTCGAAGTTCGCCGTCTAGCGACTCAATTAGCATGCACAAAATTTTGCAAGCGGGCAGGGAAAAGTAAACCAGCTAGCTGGTCTGAGCAGTAAGCGAAGCAAATTCCGTTAAGAAGCGGCTTTTGAGGTCAAATTAGGTTAGAAAAACAGTCCAAGAGTGCCATAATGCGATCAAACCCCGTCGGCAAGTGCAGGGTCGGAGTCGTTGCCGAGAAACTACCAGGAGATCGACTGGAGAAAGAGTTTCCAAGATTATTAAAGGGGTCGTTTGAATATTATCTTGTGAGAAATGCGGGCAACAAGGCGAAGACGCGTGCAGCAGCGGCGGTCAAGGAATAACGTGTCGTATCAGATGCTTGAACTAACCCCCTATTTTTAGACCAATAATGAGGCTACTCTTCCAGCTTTGAATTTACTCAAATAGCGGGACGTCAGTCGATCCATTTCAATGACACATTTACCCCTCCACGTCTTCACTTCTGCTGAATTCCAGACATTACTTCGTCGTGTCGGATACTGCACCCGTGACAATGCGGTATGTTTCTTTTGTGAGATCTCATTTCGTTACAATGTTTATTTTATTCAGGGCACTTCAACGTGGTTCTCACCACGTTGGATTCCCATCCGTCTTTGGCCTCGTTTCACTCCACTATCCTTGCATCCACAGATGTGCGAGTTAATTGAGCTGGTCAAGGCTGTGGACTGTGCAACCGACAACCTGGATAGTCTTTATATACTCCAATTCACATCGAACCAAAACATGTTCCTTTCCTTCAAAGGCTCGGATTTGGGTCCACTTCCCCTTGAGGTAAATCCACCCTTACTGCCTTCACTTGAAACGTACTAATGTGTGATACAGGTCTTTGTGCATACTATGAGACGTCGTTTGGCTAAAAAAAGCTGCCGATGAATCAGCACGGTGTGCAAGACTTGGACTACTTTTTTTTCATGGTGGACAAGGGCACATTGGATTCACTTGTGATGGGTGGTACAGACGGATGAGGGAAGAGCATGATAATTACGACTCTGATGAGCTGCCCGACCTTGTTGAGGTTTAATCATAATTTCCTTGAGAATTGAGCTCCGGTTAAGCGACGGGTTCGGACCGGTCCGAACGCGTTCAGGCAGGTTCGGACAATTCTGAAAATTTTTGAACCTCGAACTGGACTCGAGGTTCGGTTCAACGAACCTCACAGCCACTGAACCGGACTTTTGGTTCGGTTCAGGTTCGGTTCAGGTTCACCGGCGGTTCAGAACCTGACCGCGGCAACACTATATTCGACATTTCGGCAACGGCCGAAATTTCGCGTGACACCTCCAAAATTTCGACATTTTCCAGCGAAATTTCGTCTTTTTGGCGCTTTTTGGGCAATTTTGAGGCCTCCGTGACAGCGGGGAGGTTCGACAGAGGCCCGAGTGACGCGTGACCTTGACCAAAGCTCGTGATCGACAGGGGGGGTGCGTGACGCGTGACTGTCGATTTGATCGAAATAGTACAGTATGATTGGAACAATGAGCAAGGCCACATACAGCCTTGCTGGCGTTGAGCGCAGGACAATGAGCAGGAGTCTTGTCCAGCCCGCACCACCTTGTATAGAATTTCTCGCTCTTGAAGGGCAGCGCATTTGACGACAACTGTGTACATAGCGGTTGACTTGGTGCCTCTTTACTTCACTTCCGATATCAGCAACACATCTGAAAGGTCACGCAAACTGGTTTCAAATCACGTAATACAAAGATTTACACGGCGTAGTTAGACAGAGCACAGTGTAAAAGGTAAAGGTCCTACGCAGGAGCTGCGACAAGGTGACTCAATTGTGTGCCTGGACAATGGTGAACCTGGACCAGCTTCCACCCTCCCTGGGCTAGAACATCCCAGAATCCTTGTACAGTGCGTTCCACTCCACCAAGCAAGGCATGCATCTGGGCGTTAATTCAACGTGCGAACATAACCTCAGTGTGAATCACTTACAGTCAGATCGTATAAATAGATGTCAGCAGCCGCAACTCCCCAGTTGGGCAGCAAAGGCTCTTTGTGCGGTGGGGCGGGATGCCCCGGGAATGTCTTGCGCCTTTGAGCCAACCAGATTCTCGGCTGACGCGAAAGGAACGATCTTTTCCACGATGACCAGCCTCGTAGTGGGCAGCGCGACGGCGCGAAGCTGCTTGAGTATGAGGGCAGCCTTGTCGTCCGGCCAGTCGTGCATAATGTATCTTAGCAGAAAAACTGCGGCATTTTTCGCGGGCTGCGGGGTGAAGAAATCGTGGACTGTATATAATGTTCAATCTAAATTGTACACATTTACGATTAGGACTCGCCTTGGAACTCCACCATTTTTTTCTCAAGATGGACAGGGAAGTTTTCCTTCCAATGCTGTAAGGGGGTCAGACTGCCTGGCGTAGATTATCGAGTTATTTCGCATTACCGCTTTCGAAATTTCGATGGGCGAAGCAAGATCCTGATTCACGATGCGCAGTGTCGGATATTTTTTGGCAATTGTCAAGGACACATGTCCAATTCCTCCGCCGACATCGACGATGACGCTGTTAGGGGGCAGAAGGCTCCAATCGAACCCTGGGTTCTCGATCTAAGCTCATGGATTTTGGCAGCACGAATGAAACACACCTTGGAAGATCAAGTCCGAAGGCTCGGTAGCAGCAGTTCCTTGCATACCGACTGCGAAGCGGCTGACGCTGTAGCTATTTTTCGGATCTTCCATCCAGAGGAAGATCGGCTCGGTTGTGTTGTATGCAAGGTTGAATGGAAGTAGGTGCGCTGAGTTGCGAAGCGAGTCTGCGAGGAAGACACCGCTCTTCCCTCCAATTTCGGCCCTAATCAAGGCTCAAATTGCGGCAACGATAGATTCTCGGGGTGCGTACGTATGTTCTGCGAAAGCCGCAACTCCAGAAGACCCGACGAATCTTTCAGCTCGGCTGTAATGCTTCATTAGAACGTGTAATTGAGAATTCAAAACATCTACTTTGCAAAGAGCACGCTCGAGGGCTTCCCTTTGTCAAGGGTCGAAGAGACTCGGTTGTTCGTAAAGACACCCGGCGATACTTCGCGGAAGATGTGGTGTGTCGCAAGAAGCCGCAGGATTCGTTCTGTGCCCGTATGAGTTCACGTCTTCATTCTCCATAGCTGGGTAAATCCTGACCTATCAAACCAGGATCGACGTTAATCGCTTTCCCTATTTCGTTTGCACTGGCGCCCTGGAACAGACACGCGAATGAGGTTGAAAGTGTAAGTCAGGGAAGATCTCCTCTACCTGTTCTCCGGCCTCGCGCAGAACTTCAGCGACGTTGAGGTCTGACACCGCGAGAAGACAGGAAGAGATATGGAACTAGAGCTGTGATTCAGTACAATTTGATAGCTCGTCGCGCAAAACTCACAGCGTGCGAGGTGTTCACTGTGATCCTCCTCGGATCCCATACTGTTGCAGTGATCTGCGCAGCAGCAGCCGCCAGGTTCTTCGATGCATCCACCACTTCAGGATCCTGCGCTTGCGACTCGGCGGGATCCTGTGGGTTGAACGGCTCGTCCAGGGACGGGAGAGGCAGACCGGAGCGCTCATACACGCCTTCCATCGTGTCAACTGCATTGTTGATGATATTGGCGAGGCGGCGGAGAGTAGACATCCTGTTCATCATATGGCGAGAGCCTGCAGAGCGAGAGCCTGTAGAACGAGATCTAGGATGAAAGAGTGTTATATATCCACAGCTTCGGCACGAGCGGCATTGCATCCGATAGAGACAAATTTAAAGCTTGACGGGTGGGAACGCTTTACCATTATAGTTCATTCATCTCCCTCATTTGGCCATAATGACGCCTCGACCCTGGCCCAATCTAATAATACGGTTCCCGCGAGAAGGAACTCAAAGGACAGGATTGCAGCACGGGCCTGATTTGGGAGATTACGGCGTTCCAACGGCGTTCACACTCAAGGCGCTAAATCACATCGCTGGTAGGTTGTGAAATATAGACGTCCATCGGACTCTTCTGTTCATCTTCCCGCCGTGGTTCCTCTCCCGAGAGCTGTTCGATCGTGACGGAGAGCGGACTTTAAAGGGATCAAACACCGCTCTAGCTGTGCTTCAAGGACAGGGCGGCCGTACGAAGGGTCCAGAGGCGGGAGATGATCAACAAGGGTGAGGATTCAAAGACAAGACAGCATATTTTTGGTGTTGAGCGCTATATGCTAAGCTGTCAAGGCATTGACCGCTTGTTTCGACGAAGAGGGAGATCAACCAAACAGAGAGATGCAGCTCTGACTTCATAACCTGTAGTACGACGGGTCCTAAAGAGGTCACACACCACTCTTCCTTTCTGAGGGTGAGATGTCGGCGATCCTGAGTTTAAGTTTCAAGGACACTGCAGCTATGTGTTGCGAAGTTCGGAAGAGACGGCCATAATGCATCAGGGCTCGGACTTCCAATTTCCTGCGACGGCGGAGTTTGAAGGCATCAGAACCGCTCTCTCTGTCTGTCTCCGGCATCAATCCCATAGGATGAAGGGTTCATGCCAGCCTTTTTTTAGAACTAATATGCCTCCGAGTCCCTATCCCCTATTCCAAAATAGTTTCAACAAAGTTCGTTGGAGGAAAGAGATGAACAAAACCGTTTCATGTTCCCATGTGGGGTGGATTTTAAAGGGGTCCAACATCGCTCTTCTTTTGTCAGTGGAAGTTGCAACTGGTCCCGGGCTCGAACTTTCACTGTGCGTTCAAGTTCATTATTGGCCGAGTGGAACTCTGATCATTTGAGGTTATACTGCCCCAACCAATGGAAATGCCGGACATCGGAGTACACAGCCGATGGTGTCCCGTTCCATACGTATGATGGCGTCTTTCCGACCTCGAACGGCCTATATGCTAAGCTGGCAGGGCAATGACCGCTTGTTTCGACGAAGAGGGAGATGAACCAAACAGAAGGATGCAGCTCTGACTTCATGACCTGCAGTACGCCGGGTCCTAAAGAGGTCACACACCACTCTCTTTTTCTGAGGATAAGATGTCAGTGGTCCTGAGTTCAAGTTTCAAGGACACAACGGCTGGTCTCAGCGCAAGCTTGATTACTTCATAGTATCGTCCAAAACCCTGTACCGATCCTCGTACACCGACGTACTCCGGCGCCTACGTCAAGGGAATCTCCGATATCGGAGGTTGGGGGCCGTGGCAGCCGAGGAAAACGAAAGCGAGATGAACGTCCCATTCCGTAAACCGATCACCGATTTGGACGCTGGCAGACAAATTCTGAAAATTCGGCACGAGCGGCATCCTAGCAGTGACGGACCCTTGTTTCTTATGCTTAGTTTTTTGTTTTAGTCTCTTATGCAGAAACGGACGCTACAACAATTGCAACTCGTACCTTGTTATTTATTACCTGAGCTCCAACTTAGTTCGCAAGTTTAACCTGTTTTGGTTTTTATCACCATGCCTGGCCAATTCGAACTCGATTGAAATTCATCTAGAGTGATGCGTCGAAGAATACATACGAGCCTGGAAGAGACAAAAGCGTGAGCAGGACCATTCTACCAATCGCGACGACGGTAATACGGCCTCAAGGAATGCGTTAACGACAGAACAAGGCGGCGCCTAGTGAAATTCTGGGCGCTGGTGCGACTGCAGATGTGCATTGGGTGCTGGTGTGATTTGGAAGACCGGACATGAAGGTGAACTGTTGAGCCGTGCCCATTCGCAGGAACTCTACCACCACCAACTTCTGCCGGGAAGCATGGGTAAACGACCGGAGAGCACAATCTCACGCACAAGGGGTAGATAGTGGGAGGATTGCAGGGGAGAATTGAACGAGTAACAGTAGTAGAGAAGGTAGTGGAAGAGGACACCGCCAATTTGCGTACACATGGCTGCGACGTGGAAGCCATATCGATTCTGGATCCAGACATCAACTGATTGAGACGTGCAGATCACCTTGTCTCCAGTTCTGGACGGGAATCCCTCCATTGTGGTTCCATTCAACGTGATGTACAGGTCGCTTTCCAGAGCTCATCATGATGAAGCATTGTGTGTTTGCCGAATATAGAAAGCGATTTTAGGCACTCATTGTTCCCATTTTTGCTTCAGATAGTGAATCAGGTGGCATAAATCATAGCTTGCAAATGTTGATTGAATTTCATCTACGTAAAACAATACAAACGTGACAAAGAAGACGATACTGGGGCAGGGGAGGATAAAACTTAGTAGGAGCCGGCTTGTAAAACGATTTGAAGGACAATTTGAAGATACTTGAAGGATGACTTGAAGATACAGAGACTTGCAATATTTTGGAGACTTGAAAAAACTCGGAGACTCGAAGCAACTTGGGCTAGAAATCCGGCGGCCTGGCTTCCAGATATTTGAGAATTGCTAGTATATAGTATCCAGAACTTGATGTAGCTTGAGAGGAACTTGAACTTATAGAACTTGTGTCTTGAGGTTTTGAGGCCAGCACCGACATAGGTTGAATGCGGGTTGAGTGCGGGAGCTATACGAGGAGCCGTTTGAAGACCAGAGGTCATGAGACTGGAGGAGTTTGCATGTACATCAGAAGGTTGCGGGACAGAGTTTGTGTGGGCCACAGGGTGGTGACAGCCTGTGGCAGCGTGAGAGACGGCAACGTGTTCGAAGATGGTGGCAGTCAAGTAGAAAGAGGCGTGATTAGCAATCAGTGGCATTGCGGGCAACTTTATGCACGTGTGTGACGTTACGCGTAAAACTCGGACGCGTCGTGCGCAGATCCAAACAACAATGGACTTCAAACAATGAGATTCTTACCTTGGGAAATTTCTTCATCCCATGGGGTCCCAACTTAGTCATGTGCAATGAAATGTATTCAACAGGTGTAGGGACAGACACACCGAGCTCACCTTTTGTGTACACCGAGCTTATGTTCACTTTCCTTCGAATATCATTCACTATTTTCTGGAGTAATTCATAATTCTACGGATTGGTCTTAGTCTGTAAAATTTAAATGAGATGTGCACATGCCAGGCAGAGATTCAGCTGTCTAGCAGGCGGAGTATAGCTGGTCTGGAGCTGGACAGCAGGTGGGAGACAGTTGTATCATTCACATAGACTCGACATGCTTGCCATATCGGGAAGACATGGCCGAGTGACTGAACATCAGCCGAACTTTCCACCTCAGATTTGACTGGTGAATAATTGGTGGTGTAGAAAGACAAAAGCCGAGGCAGCGGATCTGTGCCAGGATCCCGCCAGAACGGGACTCCCACCGTTCCGAGCAGTTAACCATGTCATTCCACTGATAGACGAGAAGAAAGTCTATAGCTGGCGTCCATCTAAGTGTCCTGAAGCGCTTAAACCGGCATGGAGGGAAAAGAAAGAAATTTACCTGAGATCAGGAAGATGGCGGATTGCCACGGGCACGAATGCAGTTCCAATGTTGATATTAAAGAAACCCGGGAAATCGACTGGGGAAGTTCGCATCAGGACCGTGGTATATAAGCGCGAGGTCAATTCAAATACCAGAAAATTGACAGCGCCTCTTCCAGACATGGATGGAATATTACGGAACATCGTTCGGCACCCTATCAGGTCCCTAGTCGATGGCAAAGACTTCTACGAACAGATTAGAGTGGTAGAAGAACATGTGCCACATACATTGTTTGTGACACCGGATGGTACAATGGGAGAGTGATGTTTTTGGCTTGCAAAAGTGGCTTGCGCCAGTGCGGATTGGCTTGTTTTGGGCGTGGGCGTGGATTTTGGTGGCATCACCCGCCCACGCCCGGCATTTCGGCTTGCAAGCCGCTTTGTTGGCTTTTATAGGGCATTGCAGAAGACAGCCTCAGGGTTGCGTTGCATTCATTGGAAGCTTTACCGCTGCTCAAAATTGACATTGACTCGTAAATTGTACACTTTCACGAGCAACCTTCACGCATGCGGATCACGTGATCTCGGGCCGGTTATGGAGCCGCTCCACATCCCTGAGTCATGGGTCACGATGAGCAAGGGCTGTCTGCAGCAGCGACAGTGAAGAGTGGAGAAATAAAACATAGGTAAAAACATACCGGAAAAGAGGCAGAGATTTTCAAATTAGCAGATGTTTGCTTGGGCAGGGTGTCTTGAGGTTACAGACTGCGGGTTAAGACAATAAAAAGGGGTGCCATGTGGTGTTGGGACCTTGAGGCGAATAAAGTTGCGAAGGGCGGGCGTACGAGCTGAAACAGGAGCGAGGTTTGTGTCGGATGAGAACAATGGAGACGGTCACGTGATCACGTGATATGCGTCGTTGTTCATGCTCGTCGTGACCTGTAGGCAACCACGGGTGTCAGGGGACGCGTTTTAACGTGTTTCATGAGTCAGTTGTCAAGGATATGAGGCCGTGAGGCACAGGAATGCTATGGTGACACCCCATGAGGCATCTAGTTGCCAAAAGGGCCATAGCAACCTATGGTTTTGGCCCGGTGTTCCTATGGCACTGCTGAATTTTGTAGAAGAATTGTAGGCAAAGCTTCTGTAACCTAGGGGATGGAAAAAATGGGTCAGTATCTAGGATAAATTGGGTTGTTTGGTTAGAACAAACACTAGGAGTATATAAGGAACGGAAAAATGTACTGTAAAGGAGAAGAACGCCCCTGTACGAATTGATTGGTTTTGTTTGGTTGGACTCTTGGTTGTGACTTTGGAACAAACGGTTGAACGGTTATGTTGGTTGGATAAGGAACAGTTTGGATTGGGTTTTTGGATTGGGTTGCGATTGGGTTAGAAGTGCAATTTTGGGACTAGGACTACAAGATTCAACTACTCAACACTATCGGACGTTTTATTGGATTCGATTAGGCCATATACTTTGGTCTCGAACCCCTGAACACACACACACACTACTTCCGTTTTCATCCAAATTCAACTGGCCGGTCCGGTTGGGTTTCACCCCTAAACTCGAAGTCAGCGTTTCAACAGGGAGGGGTAGGAGATGGAGGATGGTGAAGATGAGGAGGAGACATACTCAGGACCCATTGTTCCAGCTTTCCTCCAGTGAGATTGGCCAAAGAACATGAAGCGAGTAGTAGCGTCGTTCAAAGTTACCATTTTTGCCTCATTTTTGTCTCATTTTTGGTCTCATTTTTGTTTTCATTTTCCAAAGAGGAAGACAAAAATGAAGCTCAAAAATGAGCATTTTCATGAAAAATGAAGCTGAGACCCCATTTTGCATGAAAAATGGTTATTTTCGTTCTCATTTTTGCGTTTTGGCTGAGGTTTGGAATAGGAAATGGTCATTTTTGCTTTTTGCTGGGCTAGGGCGTTCAAAGTTGCTCATTTTCGGTTCATTTTCGACTTCATTTTTGTTCTCCTTTTTGGCTGTTTTTGGTAATTTTGGCTGTGAAGTGGCAAAAATGAGAGCAAAAATGAGCTCAAAAATGAAACTGAAAATGGTCAACTTTGAACGACACTAATATTCGAGAGCCAGTCACAAGTGATGCAAGTGACAATCGCAGTCCACAGTGAGGGGACAGAGGGGAGAAGAGAAAAAGAGTGAGGAGGAAGACATACCCTAAGTCTAGTGAATTCAGCATCTCTTGAGAGTGTTTGGCTGAAGGAAATAGTGCAATAATTGTGCTCGTAGCCACTGACATGTATATGTGGGCTCGTAGGCTCCATCAGCTATTTGTGGTGCAGCTCATAGGCTACGCAGGTGTGGGGGTCGCCCTTGGGCTGCAAACCCTGGCTCTCGCCCACTCCCTGGTTTGCTAACCATTGCCAATCTCCCTTGATCCCGCCATCGACCAGCTAAGGTCAGCATGGGAAAGTGGGAGGTGGTGATGGTAACAGATCAAGGAGGCCCCGTGACTCTTCCATGACTTCATCTGTCGTGGTAAGAAAGGTAGGCACAGCAACCTGACAGGGTCAGCCGCCAGATCCCAAGCCCTACCAGATATCGCCTCCTTGACCGAACGCGAGAATTGATGCCATTCATCCGCGTACACAGTACTGTACTCTGAAACAGCCGCCTCAATGGCAGCCTTAAATAAAATCTTCTGCCCTCCCGACAGTACACTACTCCACCATTGAAAGACTACGAGTCGAAAAATAAATATAACCGAACACCTGGTTCGTCCCTCCAACTTGGATGGACGATCAGGCCTCGAGTTTTCCATTCAAATTTTCAAGAGCTCTGCGGGTTCTTTCTTTCAAAAAGATTCTCCGTTAAAAAATCAGTTGTGACTTACATCTCACTTTGGTGTAAGGTTGAGCCAGAACTGCTTTTATCCGTACTTCCGGAGTTCGCGGCAAAGACAGGAATCGACATGCGCTCCACAATGGTGGATCCGTGCAGTTGGAAAGCGTATTGGCGGGTATTAAGCCTGGGATACAGCTAAAATCAGATCTCGGGACACATCAAGAGCTCTAAGGTTACATTGCCAGCATACTGTTCATATAGACTGTAGGAATTATGCTTAGTAAAGAAGCCAGAGATACTGATACAGGCTAATCTTACATTTATTGCTGAGTAACAGAGCAACCATGAAATAGAATGTCCCCGGCTGGCTGAGAAACTGAAGGGATGAATATGAGTGGGCCGGTGTCTAGTTCGAGATTCCCGCTCAGCTTACTAGGACTATGTTTATCGCGGCAAAGAACATGGTGAAGACACCTCGGTTGATAGCTGTCATGATGAGGAAGTTGAGCATGTTGTTTGTCCTGTGAGTTCACTATCAATGTCACTGCGAACCCGTAAAACTGAAACGTACGACTGAATTCCGCTGCGATTCTGGTTCAATCGCCAGCATAGTCCGAATGTGATTAGCATATCGGCCGCCAGGGCAAAAGCGGCCTGAAGGTTGCTAGTTGCCTGCGGTCACATATCTAGGGTTAAGAGAATACTGGGGAGCTGGATTAATCCGTACACTTGTTTTACCAAGGCTCGAATATTCCCGGATTCCAACACTGCAAACGACGATTCAGTAAAACGTACCCTGGGCAATAGAGAGGCGAACACGAGGATGACCTGTCCTATTGACCGGTCAGATCTGTTAGACATAACTAAGAATGGGGATAATCTACCCAATCCGCCACCTAGGATGAGAAAAATGCGGTGAGTTTGTGTGACGACCGCGGCGTGGGACGTATACGAACCTAACGCAATGACGGCGCACAAGAGCACCATCACAGGCAACAGATAGCTTTTTGTGTGCACTGGCAGCCCTCGGGATTATTACCATTCACATCGTTCTGAAGCATATGCTCACATTGATAAATGCATTTTGCAAAATGCCTAACAGCAACGACCGAGTTGAGTGGGAATTGGATGCACTAATGAAAACTCACACTTGGGCTACGAAGGTGGATAAATACTACAGCGAATTTGTTCACTAGACCTGCGGCAGGGATAGGATGAAGTTACCAGAGCAGCCAGTTGAATAACATCCGCCCTGAGATATGAGAAGTGAGTGAAGAAAATAATAGAAGGGACTGTGTGGTCTTACGCGTGAATTATGTTCAGATTCTCGAAGTTACCAAAGCCGAGGACAAACCAGCCATAGACGTTGGCGAATGCTGCACCCATCTGACCTGTCTCAAGAACACTTCAAGGGAGATCTCAGGCTATATAATACACCAAGAACTGAAGGACACACAGCATCACAATGACCTGAGCGTTGCGGTCAGAATAGTTGAAGGTCAAATATCCACCGCCTACCGTTCCCTTGACACTCCAAGGATCACTGTGGTACCACACAAAGTAGCTGTTTCAGTCGAGGTGAGTCCTAGATTCGCTTCGGACGTGATATAATGGCTTACAGAAAGCCTTGAAGGAGCCCCATTCCTTGTAAACTATATGTTCCGGTAATTGTGGTTGATTTGACTCAGCCGAGAGGGGTATGGGACGTACATTGACTCGAGAAACATGGCGATCAACCAAACACCATTGGTAGATTCTATCAAGCTGACCATTGGAGTACTTTGAGTTTGGGAATGAAACAGCGATGCAGAGGTGGTGGAATGACTGGGCTTTTAAGTCCAACCACTAGAATCACCGAAACAACCTCGGGTCTTCTTTCCGTGATCTTCTGTATCCGAACAACATCCCATTTTATTCATAAGACCCGAGAGGCGGGTAACTAATATGCTATTCATATCGTCAGAGCCAAGCAGCAAGCAGGACGTGTGAACCAAATATTTAGTTCTGGTGTCGGACTCATCGGTTTCGGGGACATCAGTCACTTCACTGCCCTGTTTCGGCGAAGTCGGAAGAAAGAGATGGACAAAACAGATTCCTATCCCGTACTGGCTAGAGTGGGTTTTGAAAGGAACAACCGGCGTCACTCTTGTGTGAGATGCTACGGGCGCCGAGTTCGCCATGTGTGGCAAGGTCGGGTGCAAAATACGACTAGAATGGACACGCCCAGATGGCGGTCTTTGAAGGTATCACTACTCTATGGACGTTCCTGTCCTGCCTCGTGGAGTAAGCGGCCAGCGAACTATGGGGTCACCCGGTTCGAATGCCGTGGAATCAAGGTGGCAGACACCGCGCTGTTTCAGGATGCGGACGAGCCTAGCTGTTTGTGTCCTGTTCAGATACCGCTCGTACAAAGTTTCTAGCATTTTCAGCGAACGGAACATTCATGACGTTCCCCACAACTTGGCGTCCGGTCGGCATCGTAAAGCTGGTTGGACACGGAGCTCGAAATCCTGGTGCCGGGACAGGTTCAACTTGAGATGCAAATTGAACTGGATGGGCGAGGTATCTTCTATCTTGGGAGGTTCAATCCGATCTTTCCGGTTTCATCTCACGGACATCACGGAAGAGGAGCAGAAGAGTCGAATGGAAGCCACCTTCAGTGATGACCTGTCCCTAAACGGCCTTTACCACCCATAGTCCAAATCGCATATCTTCAACCCGGTGATCTCTCGAGTCAGCTCAAATGGCGTGGCATCTGAATTTCACAACCACGGTCCATGTTTTTGGACAGGTTCATCTTGCAGCGTTGATTTGTACAAATAGCTCAGGTAATAATACCCTGGTGGCTCAATGTAAGATCTTAAAATGTGGAACCGGCCGCAGCTGGCGCCGCGAGTTAAGTTCTATGATGCCGATCGCGCCGAACTGGTACCTCATTTCAATAGAGTTCAATTCATTGATCATCTTGTAGAATGTGAAGTTCATCTCCCGCCCTCGCTTTTCTCGGCTCACAATCGCTGATCTGGAAGAATGCTCGTAACACTGCACTGCCAGCACCAACCTGAACTGGGAAGAACACAACAAATTACTCTTGATGTGGACGCCGGCGTACGTCGCTGTAAGAGAATCGGGACAATGACATGGTCAATAGTCATGCGGAGACCAGCCGCTCGAGGTCGCAATGCCACCATCGTACGTATTATTTAGGAATACGTGGGCTATGTACGCCGACGTTTATATTTTTGCATCTAGTATAACCTCAAATAGCCAGAGTTTCCCTCGGCCAATAATCGACTTAAACAAGCAATGAATCTTGGACACCATCTCCACAAGAGGTATACTTAATCCTTTTGAATCCCACGCTACTACCGGATAGAAATCGGTTTTGTTCATCTCTGTCTTCCAACTTCGTTGAAACAGGGCGGTGATGTGCCTGAAACTGTAGTGCTCCCGTGTAACTACGAATATTCACTGTGTTCACTGGCTCCGCCGGCATGGGCCGAGATGTGCCGATGCTTCGTCGACATGTCCGAGTTAATATCAGTCGTACCACTGAACAGTGAATTGCGGTAAGTATACGGCTCACACCTACTGCTTACTGCTGGGCCGAGAGACACCTGCAGTATCTCATACTGGAAGAACCAGAGTGCTGTCTAATCCATTCAAGACCCGGCAAACTACGTGCGATAGGAACTCAGTTGGAGTCCGAGGGGCATCTATCCCCAAGGGGGTTTCAACTTTCGAAAAACGGATATCGGGTCGAAAAGATTTTTTCGACCTCGAGCTGACCCCCCTCTCTCTCCTTCCATATTGGGAAGGTGATTCCCACCCCTAGAGCCGGGCCGGTTTGTCCGAGTCGTAGCACTGCTTTCTGAGTTGAATTCTACCACTTTCCTCTACATTGAGCATGCCCAGTTACATTCTACATGGGCTACAGGGACTAATAAGCCTCTCTGAGATGTTTATGATTTTTTCAAGCTAAAAAAATCCCTGTGCTCCGGCTGTGCTCATAACCCATTACACTCGGCTTGAGTGTTGAACATCAGGTTCAGAAGGCAGGGACTGTCCTAGACTTTTCTTTAAGTATCCAATACCCCTTCCTGGGACCTCCTGAAGGCCTTATTGGCCATTTTGAAGGCTTTTGTAATATACACTACAAAATGTTTTCGGCCAACCCTGGACCCCCTCCCGATGTACAAAAATTTTATTCCTGACACCCCCTTGTCTATCCCCAAAACGATTGCTAGCGGTGTCTGACCTCTTCGCCTATTATGGGATGCCCCCATCATTCTCCCCTCGCGGACATTACGAGACACGACTGCGATGTCACTGAACTTGCCTTAAATACTGGTCCCTGGACCAGTAACATCTCACACTTAGAGAGAATAATGATGCCTTTAAAGTCCGACATTGCCGAGCAGATAGCATTGGAAGTTAGGCTGGTCGTCCCTTACATCCTGACTTCTCCACAGATCGCTGCAGTGTGAGACGCTTGATCCATTCAAAACCCGATCTGCTACGGAATAGGAATCTGAGCTCACATACTGTTTGTTGCGTGGCCCCAACCATATGGCATCGTGGTCAGCCTTCTGACAGTTTCCCTGGCAGCTTTTTGGGCTTGCTGGCTTGGAGACAAGCTCAAACAAGACCAGAAATCAAGACTTTACCTACCTATGAAATTGTGGAATGGCCTTCAATAAATAGAAGACATCCATCATCTAACCAGTCAACATCTATTGCAGGGTACTTTAAAGGCCAATCATCTTGTAACAAAATCCCGAGCTTGTGAAATTTCGGATATAAGTTGCGACCTTGTGACCTTGCCAGCTTGCTGTGCCTTTTTTGGCCTTTTTCGGGCTTGACTGTTTGGGCTGGTACAAAGATTGTCTGTCAAAAGTCTGATGTGCCTAATCTTAGTCCTCAGGATGCCCACATCCATTTTGATCATCTCCCGCCTCTGGACATCTCGTCCTAGTAGAATCCGCCCTTCGGAGTGATCGGAACGATGATTCACGAAAGGACCTATTGCGTGAGATATCCATATGCTTTTTCCACTCGTTGCCCAGTAGCGGGTTACTGGGTTCTCCCTCTCCAACCCAGTTTAACCGCAGGTCGTGCTGGAAAGATAAAATTGTAATTATACAGCACTCATCTTGGCAGCGGACACGCGTTACAGTCGAGAGTCACCTCCGCTCCAAAGTGGTGCGGGTGCGAACCTCTGGCTAACGTGGTGGCCGCGGATGCACTAGTCTCGCTCTTCTCCAGCGGTATGGACATCCTTCTGGCTTCCAGAAGACTTGGAACATCTGACATCAATCCAGTGCCATGCTATAAATTGTTCCGTTCGTACACCTCTTACTTGTCAGCATGTCCCGGAACCCCCCTAGTAGGTGTCCTTGACCTCTGGAACACCGAGTCAATACTAACCCACCATGTAGCCACCCTCATCGACGCGTATTCTCGTAATTGGCGGGGGGCCCAGCAGGCACCTACGCGGCCACCGCATTAGCCAGAGGTTCGCACCACTTTGGAGCGGAGGTGACTCTCGACTGAGTCGACACACAGAAGGCTTTCAGGTTCACCTTCTCGAGAAGGATGCCTTTCCAAGATACCACATTGGGGAGAGCCTCCTTCCATCCTCTCGTTCGTTTCTGGGATTCATCGGAGCGGCAGAGAAGGTGGACAAGTACGGGTTTACCGTCAAGGTTAACTCCAGCTCCTACGTCAGCTCGATGCTTCGTTGATAACAAAGCGTCAGGTTGGTGCTGCTCTGAAGCTGAATCAACACAAACGCGAAGGATGCAAGTATTCCGTGCGCGCGCCTCAGTTCCGACATGACTGACCTCGCTTTTCCACCAGATGCAGACTTTGACATCACTGCTTGGAATGTGGTACGTGGTTTAACGATTCCTCGACCGAGTTCAAGTTCCTCATGCGCTTTTTGGAGGTTCGCTCTGAATTTGACGAGATCCTCCTTAGGCACGCCATCGAGTGCGGTGTCATTGTCCACGAGGAAATCTGTGTCCAGAAAATCATATTCTCGTCGGAGGATCCGGCGAAGCCTGTTGCAGCTGAATGGAAATCGACACATGGGACGACCGGACAAATTTCATTTGAATGGCTTGTTGACGCCTCCGGACGAAACGGTATCATGTCGACCAAGTATCTGAAAAACCGCAGATTCAATCAAGTCCTGAGGAATTTAGCAACATGGGGCTATTGGTCCGGGGGGTGGCACGTATGCGAAAGGCACCAGCCGAGAGAACGCTCCCTGGTTCGAGGCACTCACTGGTAGGACAAGTCATTTCTGGGTGCTACCTATTAATTGATTGTCTCTAGACGAAACTGGGTGGGCTTGGTTTATTCCTCTACACAACGGCACGGTGTCTGTCGGTGTCGTGATTTCAGAAGACTCCAATCGTATCAAGAAGAGCATGCAAGACTCTGGAGAAACTCATTATCTGACTCAGTTACGCCTTGCTCCAGGTCTGATGAACCTGCTAGGCGACGCCAAATTCACGGGCCAGATAAAATCAGCGGGAGATTACAGCTACTCGGCAAGTGAATATGCGGGTAAAAACTATCGCGTTGCCGGCGATGCTGCAGGTTAGATCTCGTCCTATTGCTCCATATATTTGGAACTCATTACATGTGGCCTTGGCTCAGCCTTCGTAAGCTTCGTAACTCCAGACGTGGACTTGCTCATATAAAAACTCCACGCGCAGATTGATCCATTGTTTTCATCGGGTGTCCATCTGGCGTTCTCCACCGGACTGTCCGCTGCGAGCACTATCGCAGCCTCCATCCGCGGTCATTGCACCGAAGCGGAAGCGATTCTCTTCCATAATCAAAAAACCAGCACCTCATATACACGGTGCGTCTGCGAGATGTCAAATTTCAGAATACCAACCATCCCAAGGTTCCTTCTGGCCATCCTGGGGGTATATAAACAAATAACGTCGCAGGAGTCCTCGGCACTCTCCGACGTTAATGAAGACAACTTCGATCGCGCCTTTGCTTTCCTTCGGCCAGGTGCGAAAATTCAAACCTATGACTTTGTTGAAAGAATTCGTACCAATTCCATGGCAGTCATTCTCGGAGCCGCTGATACCGACGCAACGGTGACGGAGGCCATGCTTCAAACCACCATCGATTTTTTTTCTCATGTTGTAGGTGTAACAACGCCCGAGATGCACGATGTCGTCTCGAAGAGATTGGATCCGGTGCTGATGGCACCCAATGGCCCTATCCTCACCCACAAGGCGGTGGCCGATGCCACGGGACAAGACGAGGAAGCCAAACAGGTGCTATGGCAGATTAATTCAAAGAAGGGCCTGGATGTGTTGTACGATTGGGAGAACGACTTTCGGCAGGAGAGGTTGAATGGTTTCTCTGTAGCGTTAACCTGGGGTCACTTGGGCCTTCGACGGGACGGCGTTTGAGGGAGGCTGATACAAATATTTCGAGGGTGTCGCGGAATAAACCTGATTGACCGTGTACGAGCCACGCCTGATCGGATTTTGAATCTTTGAGGACTTCTGTCTAAAAGAGCACATAAGTAACTTGACAATTTTTTTCCTGCCTGCTTTTTGTGGACGGTGGTAGAATCACAGCTCGATTGGTGTCTAGAGCCTCCGGTGCGGTTGCGCGAGCAAGACATCCAGGGGGTGAGCTAACCGAGGGACCCGGAACTTGAAGGAGATGAGATGAGAACGACGAAAGTTCACTGGGCGCCGCCTTGTTCTGTCGTTAACGCATTCCTTGAGACTGTATTACCGTCGTCGCGATTGGTGGAATGATCACGCTTTTGTTTCTTCCAGGCTCGTATGTATTCTTCGACACATTACTCTAGATGAATTTCAATTGAATTTGAATTGGCCAGGCATGGTGATAAAACCAAAACAAGTTAAACTTGCGAACTCAGTTAGAGGTGCGAGGTCTCTGCCTCTTTCGGGTTCGATTTGATCTTTCCGGGCTCATCGCGGCCATGTGCAAAATAACCGCGACGGGAAGATGAACGGAAGATTGGAATGGAAGCCACGGTTACACAGCCTGTCGGCCCGTGTGATGACCTGTCTCAAAAGAAGGACGTTTACGCTCACAGTCCAAATGGGCGTACGTTCAACCCGCCGATCTCTTCAATCAGACGTGGGAGCGTTGGCCTCTAAATTTTGCCCCACAGTCTATGTTTCGAGGTTGGCCAATCGACAAGAGTTGCAGCATCGATCTACGAAAGATACGAACATACGAAGACCGACTGCGCCATACACATGGCTCAGGTAATCAATTGTTGTAGCGTCCGTTTATGCATAAGAGACTAAAATAAAAACTAAGCATAAGAAACCAGGGTCCGCCACTGCTAGGATGCCGCTCGTGCCGTATTTTCAAAATTTGTTTGTCCGCGTCCAATTCGGTGATCGGGTTACGGAATGGGAGGTTCATCTCGCCTTCGTTTTCTTCGGCTGCCACGGCCTCCAACCTCCGATATCGGAGATTCCCTTGACGTAGGCGCCGGAGTACGTCGGTGTACGAGGATCGGTACAGGGTTGTGGACGATACTATGGAGCACTCAAGCTTGCGCTGAGACCAGCCGTTCGAGGTCGGAAAGACGCCATCATACGTATGGAACGGGACACCATCGGCTGTGTACTCCGATGTCTGGCGTTTCCATTGGTTGGGGCAGTATAACATCAAATGGTCAGAGTTCCCCTCGGCCAATAATTAACTTGAACGCACAGTGAAAGTTCGAGCTTGGGACCAGTTGCATCTCCCACTGACAAAAGAAGAGCGATGTTGGACCCCTTTAAAATCCACCCCACATGGAGACATGAAACGGGTTTGTTCATCTCTCTCCTCCGACGAACTTTGTTGAAACTATTTTGGAATAGGGGATAGGGACTCGGAGGCGTATTGGTTCTAAAAAAAGGGTGGCATGAACCCTTCATCCTACAAGTACCTATTGCGAAGTATTACTCGGGGTTTCAGTGATCCAAACAATATATTTAGAGTCCAAAACCTCGCCACAACTCAAATTCCAATGCAATAGGGGGGTGTGGAAGCAAATAGAGGCTGCGCGGCACTTCTCCCCCCGCGCCGCAGCAACAGCACAGCCACTGCCGCGTCAATGCCACGTCAATGCGCGACAGTGCACGTCAGTCCCGCGGCAGTCGCAGCATTTTCACCCAGCCCAAATGAAAGTGGGTGGCTCAACGCATTCGCACCCAGGCCTGATGCTGCACTGGATGTGGTCAAAGTCCGGAAATACTGGTGCAATCAGCACTTGTGAAATTGAGCCCCCAGCACTGGGCACGGACGACTGGTAGTGGAGGATGATGAGGGACCAAAGGAACGAAGCGGGACGCATCTTGTGTGGTCTTTGAGCGGTGGAGCCCACCGGCATGTGGTTTCGTCTGAAGGAATTGCACGTAATAACAGCAGCACAGAAAAGGTAAGATTCAAGTTAATTTGTGATGTTGAAAAATTAGCCTGGGAGAAAAACCTTGAGGCGACCGAGACAACGGAATTTGGGGTGATAAGACAAAGAAGACAGCGGGATGGGAAAGAAACGACAAATGTGGGCAACGGGAAAACAGGTGTAATCTGATTCAAGGCATCCGCTTAATATACGAGGTATGGGATTGATGCCGGAGACAGAGAGAGAGAGAGCGGTTCTGATGCCTTCAAACTCCGCCGTCGCAGGAAATTGGAAGTCCGAGCTCTGATGCATTCTGGCCGTCTCTTCCGAACTTCGCAACACATAGCTGCAGTGTCCTTGAAACTTAAACTCAGGATCACCGACATCTCACCCTCGGAAAGAAAGAGTGGTGTGTGACCTCTTTAGGACCCGGCGTACTACAGGTTATGAAGTCAGAGCTGCATCTCTCTGTTTGGTTCATCTCCCTCTTCGTCGAAACAAGCGGTCATTGCCTTGACAGCTTAGCATATAGCGCTCAACACCAAAAATATGCTGTCTTGTCTTTGAATCCTCACCCTTGTTGATCATCTCCCGCCTCTGGACCCTTCGTACGGCCGCCCTGTCCTTGAAGCACAGCTAGAGCGGTGTTTGATCCCTTCAAAGTCCGCTCTCCGTCATGATCGAACAGCTCTCGGGAGAGGAACCACGGCGGGAAGATGAACAGAAGAGTCCGATGGACGTCTATATTTCACAACCTACCAGCGATGTGATTTAGCGCCTTCAGTGTGAACGCCGTTGGAACGCCGTAATCTCCCAAATCAGGCCCGTGCTGCAATCCTGTCCTCTGAATTCCTTCTCGCCGAAACCGTATTATTAGATTGGGCCAGGGTCGAGGCGTCATTGTGGCCGAAGCCAAATGCGGGAGATGAATGTACTATAATGGCAAAACGTTCCCACCCATCAAGCTTTAAATTTGTCTCTATCGGATGCAATGCCGCTCGTGCCGAAGCTGTGGATATATAACACTCTTTCACCCAAGATCTCGTTCTACAGGCTCTCGCTCTGCAGGCTCTCGCCATACGATGAACAGGATGTCTACTCTCCGCCGCCTCGCCAATATCATCAACAATGCAGTTGAAACGATGGAAGGCGTGTATGAGCGCTCCGGTCTGCCTCTCCCGTCCCTGGACGAGCCGTTCAACCCACAGGATCCCGCCGAGTCGCTAGCGCAGGATCCTGAAGTGGTGGATGCATCGAAGAACCTGGCGGCTGCTGCTGCGCAGATCACTGCAACAGTATGGGATCCGAGGAGGATCACAGTAAACACCTCGCACGCTGTGGAGTTTTGCGCGACGAGCTATCAAATTGTACTGAATCACAGCTCTAGTTCCATATCTCTTCCTGTCTTCTCGCGGTGTCAGACCTCAACGTCGCTGAAGTTCTGCGCGAGGCCGGAGAACAGGTAGAGGAGATCTTCCCTGACTTACACTTTCAACCTCATTCGCGTGTCTGTTCCAGGGCGCCAGTGCAAACGAAATAGGGAAAGCGATTAACGTCGATCCTGGTTTGATAGGTCAGGATTTACCCAGCTATGGAGAATGAAGACGTGAACTCATACGGGCACAGAACGAATCCTGCGGCTTCTTGCGACACACCACATCTTCCGCGAAGTATCGCCGGGTGTCTTTACGAACAACCGAGTCTCTTCGACCCTTGACAAAGGGAAGCCCTCGAGCGTGCTCTTTGCAAAGTAGATGTTTTGAATTCTCAATTACACGTTCTAATGAAGCATTACAGCCGAGCTGAAAGATTCGTCGGGTCTTCTGGAGTTGCGGCTTTCGCAGAACATACGTACGCACCCCGAGAATCTATCGTTGCCGCAATTTGAGCCTTGATTAGGGCCGAAATTGGAGGGAAGAGCGGTGTCTTCCTCGCAGACTCGCTTCGCAACTCAGCGCACCTACTTCCATTCAACCTTGCATACAACACAACCGAGCCGATCTTCCTCTGGATGGAAGATCCGAAAAATAGCTACAGCGTCAGCCGCTTCGCAGTCGGTATGCAAGGAACTGCTGCTACCGAGCCTTCGGACTTGATCTTCCAAGGTGTGTTTCATTCGTGCTGCCAAAATCCATGAGCTTAGATCGAGAACCCAGGATTCGATTGGAGCCTTCTGCCCCCTAACAGCGTCATCGTCGATGTCGGCGGAGGAATTGGACATGTGTCCTTGACAATTGCCAAAAAATATCCGACACTGCGCATCGTGAATCAGGATCTTGCTTCGCCCATCGAAATTTCGAAAGCGGTAATGCGAAATAACTCGATAATCTACGCCAGGCAGTCTGACCCCCTTACAGCATTGGAAGGAAAACTTCCCTGTCCATCTTGAGAAAAAAATGGTGGAGTTCCAAGGCGAGTCCTAATCGTAAATGTGTACAATTTAGATTGAACATTATATACAGTCCACGATTTCTTCACCCCGCAGCCCGCGAAAAATGCCGCAGTTTTTCTGCTGAGATACATTATGCACGACTGGCCGGACGACAAGGCTGCCCTCATACTCAAGCAGCTTCGCGCCGTCGCGCTGCCCACTACGAGGCTGGTCATCGTGGAAAAGATCGTTCCTTTCGCGTCAGCCGAGAATCTGGTTGGCTCAAAGGCGCAAGACATTCCCGGGGCATCCCGCCCCACCGCAGAAGAGCCTTTGCTGCCCAACTGGGGAGCTGCGGCTGCTGACATCTATTTGTACGATCTGACCGTAAGTGACTCGCACTGAACTTACGTTCACACGTTAAATAAACTCCCAGATGCATGCCTTGCTTGGCGGAGTAGAACGTACCGTCCAAGGATTCTGGGATGTTCTGGCCCAGGGAGGGTGGAAGCTGGTCCAGGTTCACCATTGTCCAGGCACACAATTGAGTCACCTTGTCGCAGCTCCTGCGTAGGACCTCTGTCTTTCACACTGTCCGCTGTCTAACTACGCCGTGTAAATCTTCGTGCTACATGATTTGAAACCAGTTTTTGCAACCTTTCAGATGTGTTGCTGAATTCGGAAGCGAAGTGAAGAGGCGCCAAGTCAACCGCTATGCACACAGTTGTCGTCAGATGCACCGCCCTTCAAGAGCGAGAAATCTTATACAAGAGGGTGCAGGCCTCGAAAACGGCTGCCTTGACTTTCACTAAATAGAACGAAAGAAGGAAGTATTGGAGTCAGAATCTCGCGATGATTTCTATCAGGGACAACTTCATAATTTTAGCCGAGTCAAGGAAATATAAAGTCTCTACACGCCATGACACATATCAAAAATGCGTCCTGGAGTGTTCGATTTCCCCTGCCTCTTCGGCATTCTCGCCATTATCTTTGCTTTACATGATCCCTCTGTTGTCGCTGTCCCGACTGCAGAGCCTGACCTCGAGGAGTTGACTTCTAAGCCCGGTCTCAAACTTGCCGGACTTCTTGAGCCTTCTCTTGAAGGTTGTCAGAGCACTGGTGCCTGTCGAGTTACTGGCGCAAAGTATGTGTCTCAAATTCAATCTGCTATTATACTAACCCTTCAGCGTCAATGGTGTATGCCTCCATGCTAACACCGAGTGCTGCAATGGATTCTACAGCATTGGATTCTGTTCCGGTCCATCTAATGTGGGTACAAGCTCATTAACCCTTCTCATCCAGCCATCTCATCTGAACCTGCACTCTTAGATCCGGTGCTGCACCCAAGTTCAACGTTGCAGTGACAATTCTGGTTTCTGCAATGATCTCAACCATGTTTCTTGCTCTGTACCTTACGTCGCTAACAAATCCCCTGGTCCATCCAGTAAGTCTTTCTCTCCCTGTCTAGCTTCTGAAGGCATGTTGACACTATTGGAATAGACGTCCGTTGCTGCCGTGGCGACAACGGTGCGAGCTTCTGTACTACCGGCGGGCCGTAAAGAATCCAGTCCCCTAATTCGCACGTGTTCACGAAAAAGTTTTGTTCCCTTTCAGTTTGTAGTCCTTTCTCCATGTAGTACTGAAAGTTATCGTTTTCTGGTGTACGATAATTATCCGGGTGGTGTCCATATATTTATCTTCCAATCGTGGGAAGGGGAGAAGGGTAGTTGAACGCGTACAGGTGTCCCCGTCCCAGCCTGCGTCTGACCCCAACTTCGCGACAGATGAATCCCAATCTTAATCGGAATACAGATAGGACTTGATCTTGATCCCGCCTCGAGCTTTGCGGGCGGGGGGTACGATTCCGATCGTGATGCGTCTGACATGAGCATGGGTCCGGCCGCCGTGCGTGTAGGATGGCACGGAGGAAGGGCAATATGGTGGCTTGGCTTCCATACCATCGCCGTCGCTCTTGTCCGAACCCTGTACAACCCACTTCACGCGCCACGCGCACCATGCACCCAACCCATAGCCTCTATAACAAAACTAAACAAAAGCCCAGTGAGCACGACTCGCGTGTGAAGCTTCGAGTCCTCTCGGAGTGAAACACACAAATAAACAGAAGCTCAAAGGGAGGGAACACAGAGAATGGAGGTAAGTGCTCGTGTTCGAAGGGAAGTATTCTACCCTAGCTTATTTCTACGTATGTTTAAATAGCTACAGGGTGAGTCAGAACGGGACTACGGAATGAACTACGGAACTATGGCGTAAGCTACGGAACTACGGCGTAAGTAGACGGGGACGGAGGGACGACTGCGGCGGCCCGAGTACGTCAGGACCTTACACTCGCCCTCCGATAATTGGCCACAATTATCTACCAACTATAGGTCTAAAGTAATGAACAGAAAGAAAGAAAAAAACCGACACAGAAATAGAAACATATATTTATGACCAGAAATTTATCCGGTTTAATCGTTGCCGCAAGAGATCCTACTTGTGCACACCAATGCTCTTTAGATATGAGTAACGATCTTCAGGCACAGTTACGGCAGCGTTGCGAATCTTGGGAGCAGGAGCTTCATGAAGGGAGGGACAATTATGCTTGGAATGTCCAATCTCACGGCAATAAAAGCAACGGCTCTCGGCGCGGAATTGATCACGTTCTTCTTGAGTTAACCACGACTTTTTAGCGGCGCTCGATGAAGGTACAGAAGAGGAAGATCTAGCTGAAGACGAGTTAAAGCCGGAAGCCTTTGCAGAAGTAGAGTCAGCGGCGCGCTTAGTCGCCTCAAGACGTCGAATGGTTTCCGCTACTTCATAACCCTTAGCCGCGGTTTCCAATGCAGACATTGAGGAAGTCTCAAAGTCAAAGCCTGCGTCAGCCCATTTAAGACGGAGATAGCTCAAAGCCCCATCCCACACGATCTGGACAACTTGGCGATCAGAAACATCGCCGAGACGTTTAGACAGGCGAGTGACACGACGAATAAAGTTGCGGATCTTCTCGTCGTCGCGCTGACATGCAGACAGAAGGTCACGACGCATATTGCGGCGTATCTCGATAGAAAATCAGTATTCAAAAAGTCCAGAGTAAATTTGTTTCATCTTGAAAGAGCCGTAATCCATGGCGACAAAATCCATGAAGTACTCGGATGCAGGCCCAGAAACAAATGCGGCGATGAGACGAACAGCCCAACGAGTAGGAATGGAGTTGAAATCGATCCAGGTGTCGACTTCGTAAGTCCATTGCTCAAATTTATCAAAGTCAGCTGTGCCGTCGTAGACACAGGGAGCCTTGATTTTAACGGAGCGCAAAAGCTTCGTTAATTTCTTGGAGCGACCCTCATTGCGTATCTTAAAAGCCTTCATTTTTCTAGAGGCACGCGCCGAGGTGGAAGCAGGAGGTGTTGAATGAGTGGAAGATTCGCTCGATGATGATGATGATTCAGAGTCGGAACTCATCAGCAATGCGTGATTTTGGCTGAAGTCAAGCTGTAGTGCCGGTAGCGAGCCATAGCACCGGCCCGATCACATACCATCACGTAGTAATCTGTAGCAAGCGGTGCATTCTGTAGCGCTAAAATGCGGAAAGCCCGCCAATTTGCCGCTCACTTAACAACGCCAGTGTCGCTCACCCTCTCCATCGACTTCAAACTTCCATGTTCATGATGTCGATTCTGGCGAGCTTGCTGCTAGCCTTCGCTCCTGTCCGGGAACGCGCCGCATTGCCCATGAATGCAGATGTACAAGACATCGTGGCGTGTAGACCGTGCAGTCGAGCTCAAAATGAGGGAAACTATGATCTTGCACCGTCTCGTTTGCCTTGCTTCTCATCTCCCGCTCCTGCCTCGGAAACCCACGCACCGCCTCTGGGTGTGAGCGGACAGAATGTCTTGGGGAGTATGTCCAGTCGAGCCGAAGAACATGACTGCCGTCCCATGAAGTCGTCGCCCATGGACGCAGTTTTGTGTTCTCTTCCTCCCGGGTTCCCGCTCAAGACGGATTCGTTGAGCGCCTCCAGGCTCAATGTTTCCGAGGGCGCATGGGAGAAGGATGCGCTTTCGTCTTGTCGCCTGCTGGACACTGCGGGAGCCGCTGGGGTCTGCTTATGCGCTGCTCCATTTCCAAAATTTTTGGCCCCCACGCACGGACCCCTGTCAGATGTCAGATCTTTCGGGTCGTCCTCCGTCTGCTCCTATTCCAATTCTGCCGTCTCTCTCCTGCTGCTCTCGCTGTTGGTTCTCTTGGTCTCGCTTGGGTCAATTCTACTTGCTGTGCTATCCTCACTGGAATTTCATCTCAACAAGAAATTCAAGGTGCTCCCTGCACGTCTGCTCGCGGTGTCGTCCCCATGGGGAACATAGCGTCTCCCGACTGTTCCGCGGGCGGTCTTTCGTTGCCGTATCTCAGTGGGATTTCGACGCTGATCCCGCATTGGTTCTACGTACACATCAAGGGCTCCGCGTGAAAAGGTGACTTATTTCTTGTTTTGTCGCCTGTCGGACATTTCGAGCTCGTGCGTAAACCCTAGATTTTTTTCGAGGATCTTTCGGGTCCCTTCCATTTCTTTGCTCCTTGGCTGAGTTAAGCGCTGGCGGCGCCTCTTCTTGTTTCGTTACTCTCCCTCCTGCTAGCCTCTCGGTTCGTGTTTGCAGAGTTCCTGGGTGGCCACACACGCACGCTGCTCCTTTGGCTGCACTTATTATTGGTGCCTCGTATCTGTTGGCATTTCATGCGTCGCGCTGTGTTTCCCTTCTTGTTTAGATCTTGTTCTTGGAGGGACAGCTGTGATTCAGAGGTTGAAATCTGACTGGCATTGACTGTGGACCTTCCTCGGAAGTTGAACACACCAGTTTGTGGTTGTGCATGCATTCTGCAAAGGGACACTATTGCAACAGTATGCTGTGGACTGGCGGACACTGGGGATTTTTACCTGGGAGGAGAGAACTCCTCCTGCACACCAGCAATGGTGGTCAGGTCCTACGGGTTCTAACCAGAGGTCCTGCCATACAAGCGGTCGGCCAGCCCACGGTACGCTGAAGTAGTACAACCCCCTGGAATGGTGTGTGCTCCGTTGGCATCCTGTAGTTACATGTGAGAATAACCACTCTTACATTACTACTTGTTTGTCTTCGGTAAACTCGTTGTTCAGATATTTGGACCACACGAGTATAATAAATCCCCCCCGTACCGAAGGCACCCAGTATGTAGTGCCATGTGGCATTGCCAATTCTACGTAGCATCCAAAATGTGACTTAGGCCCACAGGCGCCGCCAGATACTAGAATAATGGTGTAAAAATAAGTGCGTACGCGCGTACGAAGTTCGAACCTCTTAGAGTGCCTTTAATACATTTTCCCCTTAGCTCGAATCTTGTTTTTCAAAACATTATGTATTCTGGTGTTCTGTGTGCTACATTGGACTCCAGCACAACCTCCCGCTTGCCCTCACGCCGCCACGTCTTGCTCCGCACACGATCCTTGCGGGTGGAATCATCTACGGCAAAGTGAGATTGAAGCACGGGTATACGAATGCGACAAAGAAACACACTGGGTATTTTATCATCAACGTCCACCTCCCCATCCTCCTCCGTCTCCGAAGCCTTCACGCCATGCGCCTCACCTTCGGGGATGACGTCCCACCCACCCGCGCATTTGACGATCTCATACGGTTTGCTCATGCTCGCGGTGTATACCTCTGCGCTCCTACTAGCCGCCGTCGTATATCCGCCACGCGCATACTTCTCCCCAAACCCATTCCTGACTCCATACGCATCGCCAAAATACCTCTCCGTCCCGTACCCGTACCTGTACCCGTACCCATACCCCGTAAATCTTGCCGCCGCATCCAGCACCTGGTGATCCAGTACGACTCCACCCCACCCGCCACTACCTCGCTCGTGCTCGACTACACGCGCCCCACGCATGGCACCGATGAGGGGGGCTCAGCGCGCGAAGGGTGCTTCGGGGGAGGGTGATGGCATGCCGGGGCCGGCGAGTCGTTTGGGCTTAACGAACGGTGTGGTTTTGGAAGACGATGACGATGTGGATTTGATGGGATGTGAGGTGGACGATGGATGAAGACGAGGCAATGGGGGAGGTAGAGGAAGAGGGATGGAGAGTGGTCGATGTTGAAGCCGCGGCGAAGGGCGAGGGTGAGCCGAATCGTGGCGGCGTTAGTGACGGGTGGATGGGCATATCATCACCCTCAATGTCAACATCGACGTCCATCTCCTCTCCGGGATGGACGTGATAGCGCGGCTGCGCGCGCTCGACCGGCACAGGCGGGAATACCACCCGTTCCATCGTGTGTATAATGCACGCACGCTCATCCTTCTGCTCATTTGGTCAACACCTGCTCCTCACCCACCACCCCTTCCCTCCCGCACCCCTCGCAACCAGCGCCACATCCAACGGCGGGCCCGCGAGATTCACGAATCGCTTCGGGCACCAGAGTGCCTGTACCTGTTCGTCGGGGCGCGAAGGTACGCCGAAGGCGTTGTGGCGGGAGTGGTAGTGCACGAGGGTGTGCGGGGGCGCGGGGAGGGTGGTGTGGAGGTCGTAGGTGGGCGGGAGGACGGCATGTGTGTAGGAGGATGACAAAGGCGATGCGCAGGGGTGAAGCAAAGTCGGGTGGGGAGGCGGCGGCGTGCCGAAGACGAAGGGCGTGTGACCCTGCGCATGCAAAGGTGGAGTCGGCTCAAGCGCAGAGACTCCGCGCCATTGTGCAGCATAGGTGCGGAGCTTGCGCTGCGTCGCGGCGTGCGGTACGATGTCGTCATCGATGAGGACGTATTGCGTCCGCTTGTCTTCGAGGACGTCCAGCTGCGTGCAAGGGAAGGAGCGGACTCAGTTCGCTGGTGCATGTCCACCGTCCCGAAACAGGAGCGCCCCGTCAGCCTTGGATGTGCTTGCGTGACTATTCGCGGAGAAGGTGCCTGAAAGATCTTAGTAAGGGGGACAATAGACGAAATAAATGCAAAGAGTAAATAAAATAATGAGTGATTAGGGAATAAAACGACAGAGAAGGGAGAGAGAAAGGGTAAAAGACATAGAAATGAAGAGAATAAGGACTCACCAAGAAGGTTCTGCAGCACACATATCCAGCACTTCCACTTCAACTTGTTCGAGACCGAGCAAGCTCTGGAAAAAGATATCAGTGACCGAGGAGCTGAGAGGATATGAGACGCACTGGAAGCCTTGCACATAATGCGCTCGAAAATGTCGTTGACCAAGCGGTCCTCGTTCAAGATATCAGTGTCGGAGTGGACCAGCTTCGATGTGAACAATTGCTTGACTCTTTGCCAAATCGTGTAGCGAGGGAGCCGACAAGTTGTTATTGACAAAGAAGTGTGGGTTTATTGAGCTCGCCGGCGACGATGACGAGCGCATCGTGGTGGAGACAGAAAGGTGTGGTTGTCAGGGTGGTAACTCCGACTTAGTCAGACTTGGTCTGGACTCGTCTGGCCAGCGCACGTGTCCAAATATTTGGACACAGTTCGTTTTGGACTTCACTTCTTTCCTCTCTACCACCACCATCCCACTACATAGTCCCAGGCCATCTCGCTCTTGTGTATCCCTTCCCCCCTCCTTCGCATCTCTTTCATGCCTGACTGGCACCACCCTCCATTCTAGGCACGACATCGGGCATATCCACAACCCGCCGCTCTATCATAAGCAGGTGTGTATACTCAGTAGCACTGATATATGAACTGAGAGTTGAGACTGACCGTAGTCCTTCGTAATCGACTTTGCCTTGTCCTCCAATGCGACGTTGTTTGAGTATTTCACGGCACGGACCAAGGGCCCGGCAGGCGCGGTGCTGCCCGAGGAGAAGCACGAGGTGGTGGTAAATGTGACCTGGCGGCTTTAGAATGGAGCGGGGGGCTGAGCTTTATGACTGGTGAGTGCCATGACCTATCTTTTTTTTTTTACATCGCTACTCTGGATTTGTTGGGTTTGTCATTCAGTTTCTCATTGTGATGACCCGAGACTGACTGACACCTGCCCCAGACGAAGGAGAGGCATGTATACTGCTTGTGAGGCACATGCTCAACATTGTGCTGCTACATTTCAAGGTCTGTTCTTTAGCCTTTTTCAGATATTGATTGCTCATTTTGATCACTCCACCCACCGCTCGCCCCGTGGTCCGCTCCACTCTCGTGCGAGCTCATGCGCTGAGGCTGTTACTCAAGGCCAGGTGCAGTGATCGAGGGCCAGGAACTGTAAGTTTCACCCCTCATTCACGACTGCGAATGTTGACTTCGGAATGCACAGGTTATGATGTATTCACTAAACCTGCAGCAGTCGAAAATGGGAGTCCCGCAACTGACCCTACCACTGACTCCCCAAGTTGCCGCGGGTGTGGGCCCGTATACGGGATACGATGTGCTCGGAGGCTGTATGACCCCAATGCGCACGTACACGTGCCACCGCTGCGTCACCAGTGCGGTTTTCTTTGCTGCCACTCATTGTACCCACCGCCCTCTGTATTAGTATATAATCAATGAAATATCTTTTCTTGCATTTGTGTTCCATCGCGTTAGTATTTTACATCCAATTACAGTACCGAAGGCGCGAACGAAAAACTTCAGTTTTGGGATAGTTTCAAAAGAATTCCCGATACCTCAGTCAGTTCTTCACCGATTCACATAAAAACTAGATAGATCTACTCCGCTAATTCACGTGCAATTAGTGATAGAAAGGAATTTGTGAAAATATTATGTATTATGTAATTTCTGGTTTTGGGCTGTTTTCACACTGAAAGCTGTCTAGCATGCTGAGAACATGTCCCAGCAGCCTAATATTTTAGTATGGACAGCATTTATAGCTAAGGAAACATGTGAAAGAGCCAGAAAGATAGAAAACTCCTAGATAAATGTAATATTTACAATATCTCTCAATGCCAAAACTAGCAAATGTATTCAAGGGAGCTAGAGGGACTGTACGTGGTTTATCCATGTTTCTGACTCTTTCACATGTCTCCTTAGCTATAGGTGTTGTCCGTACTAAAATATTAAGCCACTGGGACATGTTCTCAGCACACTAGACAGCTTTCAGTGCAAAAACAGCCCAAAACCAGAAATTACATAATAGATAATATTTTCGCAAATTCCTTTCTATCACTAATTGCGCGTGAATTAGCAGAGTGGATCTATCTAGTTTTTATGTGAATTGGTGAAGAGCTGATCGAGATATCGGGAATTCTTTGAAACTATCTCAAAACTGAAGTTTTTTGTTTGCGCCTTTGGTACTGCAATTGGCTGTAAGAGGGAAATTTGAAGGCAAGAAAATACCCTTTTATATTAATCTGCTACAGGTCAGCTACACCCCAGCTACAGATTGCTATGCGGCACTATGTAACAGGGGCGTACAGCTACGTAGCGCTACAGACAGGGGACCCTCAGTACAACCGCTACAGCCACTACAGGCGGTACGTAATGGTCCGTAGCGGTCCGTAGCGGACCCAGGCATTGCTGATGCTCTCAGATGAGGATGAGGAATCAGAGCTCGATGAAGAACTGGGAGGATCCGGTGGAGCAGAAGACATGCCAGTGGCACGATAGAAATAACCGCCTCGTGGAACCGAATCCTCGCGATTGAAGGTGAAGGGAGAAGACGAGCCACGCGTTGTGTGGTCTTGATTACCAGGAACTTTCGGAGCCGATTTGCCGGAACCGCTGCCACTTGCCTTTCGACTTGACTTGCGACTTTGGCTGCGTGACTGCTGGCGCCGTTTACCGGCTTTCTTGGACGAAGATGGCGTCGGCCCCTCATTATCACTCTCTTGCACCTCTGCAATGACTGCGCAGGCGCGAACTTGAATACACTTGGCAGGAGGCTGGTACCACCTGTGTCAGTAGGCATATTTCTCGTGTCCCGGTCCTAGCCAGGGAAATTGGACCGTAAATCCACGCTTCTAGCCGTTCACGGCTAGTGCGGTAGTCAACACACTCTTTTCCTTCCCCATTTGGTCCTCAAGCAGCGCCCAAGCGGTGCCCCCCCTCTGGCCATTGCTGCCGCGTTGCCATCTGGCCCGAAAACACGGAAGCATCAATAGCCGATGTTTGTTTCTATATTTTTCGAATCAGTACCTTGAATTATTTACCTTTTCTTTGAGTCAAGGTATTGATTCAAAAACGGCGGGTCATAAATAGATGCAAATCTCACTCGGCCTCTGACTTACAGCGCTTACAGCGCACAGCAAGCGCCCGTCAAACGTCAGCCTCATCAATGGTTTGCTTTTGTTTATCTACTCGCCACTTCACTACCACCAACCATGTCATTCTCTCTGCAGCTGTTGTCTCCCAGCCTCGCGCCTGTTGATCAAAAAATGCTGCTGGCCTCGTCAGTTCGTTTATGTCTCCGACCTCAGGTCTGATGTGCTCTGCGTGTAGGATACAACGTCATCTGGAGCGCAATGAGAGGGCTCGACTTCGTATGGCCCGGTGCGTCGGTTTCGACTTCCTCTTTTAGTCTCGGACTCCAACAGCCACTTCTCCACCTCCAGCAAGCGTGCGGAGCTCAAGCTTCGTCCGGTTGAAGAGCAAGAACGAGCAGCCGAGCGCTCACGAGTCTATCGAGCCAGGTATCGGGAGAGGTACGTGGTTTTCTTTGCACAAGTTCCCTTCTGTTGATACCCAAAATGGTTCAGGCATCATCAAGCCGTTCTCAAGGGGGAATCCGAACGCCGCCGCAAAATCTATATCCAGCGGTACGGCGAAGAAGCTTACAAGGAATACGTTGAACGGCGCGAGCGTAGGCGGAGGGAGGGTGATGGACGGGAGGCCCTGGAGCACTAAGGTGGACATTGTCTATGTTCCCTTTCTGTACTCGTTGCTCTTGAATGTATCGTCTTGTTTTTTCTTGATTTGAATTTGCGTGCAAATTCGGCGGTTTTCTTGCATATTTTCCCCTTACCTCACGCCTTGCTTGTGTAAAATATTCACATCAATAGCATCTTTTTGTTTGGATGCCGTTTCGTCCGCCTTTTTGTTGGGCTTCATTTACATCCCATCACTTCTCCTCTCCTTCAAAATGAGCTCCCCTTGGCCCGGGCCCGCCTTCTGCGACTGCGACCGCGAACGCGCCGAAGTCACCGAGCCTGAGGCGCTCACTCTCGCCCAGCGTCCCTTCCGCGGCGCAGACGCTCACGACATAATTCCTTCGCCGCCTCCAGTGCCTTCGTTCCACTACTGCACCTCCTGCCACACCGCCCACGATCCCACGCTTGCGCATGGCGAGGGCATCGAAACCCCTCGGCGGATCGACGCCGACTCCATCGAGCGGGCTTGGGCCTTGTCCAATCCCCACCCTGCCGTTGGCAGGGAAATGCGCGCCGGCCCCCGTTTATCGCTGCACCAAGTCTTCGGGGATTTCCACGAGCCTTACGCACATGCCCTTGTCTCCGCCCTCGACAGCGTTCGCATTCTACGCCTCAGCCACGAGATGTGCCGTCGCCATCTTCGCATCCGCACTGTCGGCCTCGTCGCCTTCAAGCGCGGCCGTGGCGTCCTGTCCCGGATCAAGCATAATCTTGCGCGGGCTCAGCAACGTGCCGCCCATCTCTCTACGCCTTCTGTCAAGCGTGCGCACAGCGAGGATGGCGGTGACGACGCAATCATTCCTGCCCGCCCTCTCAAGATGGTACGCCCCTGCCTATCTTCCCTCTCCCCCACTTTACTCACTTGTCATCGTGTACAGCTATTAGTTCCTTCCCGCGTACTTTGTCTTTGCCGTGACTCGCATTGCATGTACCTGTCACCCGTAATGCAATGTACCCACATCTTCTAAGCCGGATCTCAATAAATACTCGTTTTCTTTCAAATGCAGCTACCATGATATGACATTTGTGAAACTGTCTCCTCTTACTTTGGGTATGCATTCTCCTCAAGGTGCAGGCCTGTCGGCCGCATTGGCCCGATCGGACTCGGAGAGCGCACCGCATGAGGAAAAACTCCGTGGGGAATAGCACACCGGTTAGATCTGCAGCTGAAAATATAGCGATTGATAGTCGAGCTGTGGCTCAATGATTTGTAGCTCTTTGTAGCCGCACAATGTATGGCATTATTTATCGTTGTTTATTCACACGCTTTGTGTTAAGTTTCTGGTCCCAAGTCTCAAGTTCCGATCACGCTTTGATCTCGGGCCGAGACATCCCGATGACCTAAACCGGAAGCTGGCCCCTATCTCCAACAGTATCTCAACAATGAAATCTTCAAGGTGGTTTATAAAATGACAGACCCAGAGAGACTGATCAATGGCCTTCCCCAATTAATGCCATACATCAATTTCGACAATTTGGCCTCACAGTCATTGGGTGACTTCCCGTAAGGTAAATTTATGCTGGGGGAATATCTACGCAATTTTTGCCGAGATGCCAGGGCACCCATCAGGACCCCATCGGGCTCAGATCTGGTTTGACCCCTCGAATAGAGTGGAATAGAATATAATCTGGTCAGGGGGTCCCTACCCCCCGACCAGACACAAAACCGCCTCAATAAACACTTTTGGCACTTGATGCCGCCCCATTGGGGCATCGTATCGTATTTGCCATCATGGTCAAAACATGCGCAACCATGACGCCGTCTTGGAGAAGATTGCAGCACAGGGTCTACTATCCAACAATGTTTGTCATTTGGCGCTCGGACGACCCTTGCGCGGCCCTTACAGCCCCGATTCCTCCCGCATGGGCCTGTGGTGCCCCGCACAATGATGCAGGTCGGCCTAGGCACCGCTCGAAACATCTCTTCTGTCTTCCAGCAGCTCGCGGATAACATCTCCATTGCTGGTCGTATGTTCTACGAGGCCGACTGGGAGCTAAACATGCAGAAGGACAGGCAGAACATCCGCCGTCCTTCCAAGAAGCGCGCTGCCGTCGCCCAAGCTTCGAAGGAGCTGCTCAAGCCCACGACGAAGCCCAAGGCTACCGCCGCTGCCAACGTCTCCACTGAATCGCCATGCGTTCGATTGGCCCATCATTGTTTTCCCCGCCTTCCCCACCCATCCGACTGGCTTTCCGCCTCCATCACGCCATGATCCTTGTCCAGTCTCCACAGTGTCGCCCTTGTTTCCATCTATTACCTTTGTCCGACCTCCCCGAATATCCATATCCTCCAGGGCTGCTGGGCCCGGTTTCTCATTGGTGTCCATGGAGCGGGCAGCGGGAGTGTTCTGGCAAGAGACGCGTTGTTTACATGTTGTTTGTTCCAAATGAAAGCATTGAAATTAAATTTTTTGTGTTACGGGAAACGGCCTAGGTTAGATTTTCCAACTTAACTGTCCGATCCCATCATTTGGCACCCCGTCGATATCCCTCCAGCACAAATTTACCTTACGGGAAGTCACCCATTTTTAACTAGGCTGCTTTCTCAATAGTGTTTTTTGAGATTTGTATGGATTTCTCAGCTGTAGGGGTGTTCAAAAAATGGTAGATGACGATTAAATTAATTTTATATCTTTCCTATGTATATTTATATGTAGCCATTCAAATGTTCAGACACTGTTCCATCCAGGAGCCTAAATCATGTCCTGAATCCCCTGCAGGTCAAAATCAGAAGTTTAGATACCAATATTCAGGGATAGAAGTGGATTATCTGCCAACTTACCAGTATTGAGGCATCTCTGGAGTTTCTTCAGCTATCACAAAAGGTAAATAAATATTCGCTCAGAGAATTCACTGTCATTGATTATCGTAGGGACAGAAATGAATTCTCACATGCTGGGTACTTTCTCAGCATCAAATTCTTTTTCAAGGGAGTCTATGAAATCAACAGCGGCATGTGTAGGATGCAAGGAATATTTCAAGTGTCGAGGAAGGTGTGGGAGTTTCGGCATGTGTGACATGCCGGCGCGCGGCGATCAATTTCGACTTCAGACTTGAGACCATGGACTTCGGCGTGCACCGCGTGACTTACAACAAAACTTCAGTTTGGAAACTAGTGACTAGGCCAAAACTGCGGCCTACTGACTTGTGACTACCCCGATTCTTAGGAGTAGAGACAAAAAGTGAGAATATTCAACGAAAACAGACCCCATAACAATGGTCAATAGCTCTCTAGCTCTACAATCTCTAAGTGAGGCGACTACAGCTATAACCTGGGATCTATGCTATAGACGCGTCTCATTGGTTTTGTCGCCCTACTTTGTTACACTCACGAGATTTAGTCACCGCAGCACATGGATGTTATGTCACGCGGTCGACAATCCGTCAAGTTGACGGATTTTCGGCCGCAGGTTTCCGACTTCGGAGATATTCCTCGCTCCAGCCTGTGCAACCCGTAAGCATCGCCTTCGCTACTCATGAAAGCAGTGCCAGCAGTTGGCTATTGTCCTTGGTTATAGCCAGCACACTCGACAAAGTCAGTTGACAACTTCCCATGCCAATCCGGCCAGACTGTGAATTCCTTTTCGCCAATCACAAAAAGCGGTGCGGCCTGTTGGCTATTGTCTTTGGTTATAGCCAGCACACCCGACGAAGTCAGTTGACAACTTCCCATGCCAATCCGGCCAGACTGTGAATTCCTTTTCGCCAATCACAAAAAGCGGTGCGGCCTGTTGGCTATTGTCTTTGCTTCTAGCCAGCACACCCGACGAAGTCAGTTGGCAGCTTCCCAGGCCAATCTGCGTCAACACGGCCAGACTGAATTATCATTCAAATTGCAAGTACTTCCCCACTCCATATAGGCAGACCAATGAATGACATTGAATCTAGAATCTAGAGAGTGTACACATCACTGAGCTTGCTAAACAACTTTTGACTTGTCTGGGCACGCCGCGAGCGTTCTGCTTCCCAGGCAGCAAGCCCTGCCGCCACCTCTTCTGATGTGGCCGCCTCCCGATCGGCACTGCTATCCGAATACCCGCCCTTCTCAACCCAACGAAGGATTGATGAGTGAAAATACTGCCGGAAGAGAAATTGCTTCTCATCGGCCGCGACAGGGAGAAACGACACCCTTTTAGTCCCGGTAGGAATGACGATGGTAGTGCCCGGCGCCAATGGGAAGATGCTATCGTCATCCCATAAGATCATATGCCCGCGGCGCTTGTAATCGTATCGGCCGAGGACGGTGATAACCTCCAGAGTATCAAATCGCACTTCCCAGCGCTTCTCCGGGTCAGTGGGCTTTGGTAAGTGGATTTCGGTTGTCGAAAATGCAGAACCGCTGAATTCTGGAGCCGCTATTTTTTCTCCCCTCTAGCTCAGCCATGAAGTGTGCGAGCATCGCATATCCCTGTGGAAAGAATTGGTTGTAGAGGTCTGTAACGCACATTAGTGGTGGTAACCTCCTGAATCAACATTACGCACGATTTTGGTATGTGGAGATGGCCTGGAGATCTGGGTCATCGCGGATGCGGCCCATGACCTTCTCGATATCCCGCATCCTGCCGACTTTGACAGGCATCTGAGGTGAAGGTCAGTATTGTGAGTTCGTGTCCCGAAGATTTTCCTTACCAAGCCCTTCTTGGCAACCTGTCGATACTCGATCCCAAACTGCAGATTGCCGTCATCCAGGAAACCACCAATATCGGAGACACCAATAAGCCTGGTGCTAGCCCGATGGCATACACCTGTCCACCAATCGGCGGACTGTACGGGCCCAGTCGACAGTACACCCATGACGACCTGCCTGGCATCGACCATGGGAGCTGGGCCTCTGAAGCAAGGAAGGTAAGCCATAGATAACAAGCGGAAGTTGACACTCGCCTCCTGGGATCATGGATAATTAGCCCATGGCGCAGGCGCATTTTCCAGCCAATATTTCCAGGCGACGGCTGTGTCTCTCGAAGTAACAACCGGCGGGAAGAACGCACTGGCACACTCACGCCCTGCACCACCATTGCCTGCGACTCCCGGCGACTCGACCGACCTGAACCAGCCAAAGGTGCGCTTGCGTTCTCCCCTCCTACCTGATCTTCGCCTGAAAACCTCCCATTACCCTCCACAAGACGGCCCCGGTGTCGCCTGGAGTAGGTGATCAGGCGCTTGGGTGAGCGAACCCAATCGGTGAGTGTTAGTCTTGGGGCTAAGCTAGCACGCTCATTGTCCTCCGAAGCGGCCCCAGACGAATCGCTAACGGATGTACCAGGATCGTCCTCCATGCGGGCAATGATCGTGGCCTCCTGGGCCACCCCTAGCGGCGAGTATCCAGGAGAGGCCTGAACCTGCGCCGAATTGTTAATTTGAGGGTGTATAGAACACAGCCGTACAGACATCACCACGGTAAACGATATCTTCATTCTCCAAAAATGAAGTGATGATATTCTGACGCTCAAGCAAACCCGAAAATTGGTAGGGATATTTGCTGCGAAATTGAAGACCGGCAGCCTCTCGAGTGAAGAACAGTTCGTGGCGAGAAGTCTCTCGAGTAATGCGGTGTGTGGAAGAAGTAGGATATTTTTTGTTGAAGCACATTGGTGGGTGAATAGTTTGTGTTCGCGAGGGATTTTGCCGCTGAATATATTAAATTCAAGGCTAATACAGTACGATCAAAAGTAGCTTACGATGTCGTTCACACAGAACAACCAAATGGAGACCTGCGCAAGCGGAGGGAATCTCTCTTTTTTTTCAGATCTTGTGAGTAGATCTTCAGATCTGAGATCGGAATTCGGTCCCCTGAAAGTTATTAACGTCACATCGGAACATTGTTTCATCGTAGCAATTGAGCATTAGATCTCGCGCTACCAGTATCCGGCACCGTAAATATGTACCCTGTGGTTCGAAAACAAGTCACCACCCACTCAACATGTCAGAAGGTGTCTCTCAGCCTCTGGGTCCGTCTCTCTGTATTATTCTCTCCCTTGTATCACGCTAACTGTATTGACTCTAGCGCTGCCTGCTCCTGAAGCGGCGTCGCCTCTCACTCCCACAAGTCAGTTGCCCGCGGGTTCACAAGGGAACCCGTGGCTTGTCTCAGACTCCCCACGTCGGTTTATGAAAATCTTTTCGCATTTCTGTTCTCACTAGAATCACCTGCAGCACCATGTCGGGGCTCACGCGAAGCTCCAATCGATGTTGAAGAAGCTTCGCGTCAGTTTATGCTTCTGTCAAAATACAATTCTAATATTATTTTCAGCTCGGCCCAAAAAAAAGTTCAAGTCCTGCGAACTGCGTGCAGTCCGCGCCAGGATTCAAGAGCTTGAAGGGTCGACTTCCAACACGGCCCCCCGACCTGAAGCCGCTACCAGTTCTGCCAGAGGTTCTCCTCGGATGGGAGATACAAATCTTCAGCCGGGCCCTTTCGTTACTCTGCACTCCAGGGCCGGTCGCGCTACGATTCTCGTCACTGATCACCCCCTTCAATCCAGCCTCAACTTGCGTCCACGTCCCGGTCCTATCGGAAGCCATAGTGGATGGCGGAGGTCGACTGCCCGTGGGGTAGCACAGTCCCAACTTTTGCTTTCTGGCCCCAAACCACCTACCCTTACTGCCAAGGAACCCCATCATAAGTGCAGTATTTGTCACTGCGTCAAAACTCATCCGGTCTCGTACATCACTTGCATTTATTCACACTAGTTCTATACTAACTATCAACTACAGAACTCAATGCGGACATACCCACTGCTTCGTTTGCATTCGGGTTTGGCTTCAGACCAGTTGGAAGTGCCCTGACTGCAATACGGTCATGCACAGTGCTCCGTCGCGCAATTACGATCTAGAGGAATGGCTCCGGATTTCCTACCCTGAAATTGCTGCGGATGAGAGCCGTGTTACGTACAGTTGGTCGGGGCTTGTTTTCCCCACTGCTAATTAGTTGGGATTCGACTTGGGCGGTCAATAGTCTTGAGTTACTGGGCCGGCAATCATAGTGTTACCGCATTTGAACTCCTCGTTTCAAACAGCGGAGATCGAATAAAAGTTTTGGTTTTCTGGATAATAGGACATGCTTAAGAAATGTCTCGGAAGGGGAATTGTTTCATACAGGATCCGATGGACATCCGTAATTTCTTTCCGCAAATGACTACATTTCATGAAGTCTCGCTGCCGAGTTCTCAGTTGACCGAAAAATTGATACATTCAGGCGATCAGCGATTCCGACATCGACCAACACTTCCGCTGCCAAGCACGGGTTCCCGCCGGTCGTTTCAAATAATCCCTCTTTCATTATTGTCTTGCCGACCTCTGCAAACGACTGTCCACGGCTGAAATTGTTGTGACATGAGCTCAACTCAGCGCCGCCGGGGGCGCCCGTCGCGCGACTCGGGAATCGATGAAGGTCGCCAGCAGCTTGGCAAGACTTTTTGTTGCTAACCGGGGCGTCTACATCAGTGTCGATGCCGACGGTCTCAACAGGATGGATGGGCTCACCAATATCGCCTACAAGAAACAGCGGGTGGAACCCACTGACCTCCGGGACCACCTTGCCTCCTGGGTGCCAGTCCCAGAAGGTGACTTCTACTCTAGTAACACCGATCTAGATGCAGAAGCCCAGCCACAGACGGAAGCAGAAACCGGTAGTAAGCGCAAAAGAATATGCCAGCTCTGTCAGTAAATTTGTTGGTCATGGAAAAAAAAAAAAACGTCGAGCTGATCGCCTTATACAATTAATAGAATCCAATGTTCCAGTGGAGACCTTTGAAAGGCCGCTTTCTCGACGAGCTTTTACGCCATGAGGGTCTTGGCGATAATATTTGTAGCCCACGTTGCGCTCACTGTGACGCTGAGTTCCGTTCGGACGATTGTACATCTGCAAGATTGTTCCGCTGCTCTGACTGCGGCCAGTATCTGCAATGCAAAAGCTGTTGTCTCTTGCATCACCAGCGCTTGCCTCTGCATTCCATCGAGGTATTTCCTTCCGCTTTTCCTTCTTCTTTTCTACGGAGTTCTAAGGGCAAAGACAGGAATGGAACGGCATGTTCTGGGTACCGGAAACGCTGGAACACTTGGGCCTTATCTACCAACTCGGTCACGGTGGCTTCCCATGTCCATTACCCGACCCTACAGTGCAGAAGATGGTACTGATCGAGGCTCCATTCATACATACCATCCGCCTTCGATATTGTAACTGTGGGCACTCTGGCGAAGCGGACAACGTGGACCAACTCTTGCGAAACATGTGGTACCCAGCAACCCCGACAGATCCCGCAACCTGCGCTACTTTCCGTACCCTTGAGGTGTTCCGACTCTACAACGTTGTCGGCAATATGAACGTTCGAGACTTTGTTACCGCGATGGAGAGGATGACAAACACCACTGCATTCAGTGGGCTAGGCTCAGTCCCGGTAAGTATACATATGTTTCCAACTATCCTCCACTGACCTGATATTTTCACCCCAGGACCGTGTTCGCCCATTTCAGCGCATGGCTCGGCAGTGGGCATTTCTCATGCGCCTGAAGCGTGCAGGTCATGGGCATGACCCAGCTGGTGTGGATGCGACCCGCCTGGGTCAATGTGCTGTCAACTGCTGGGCCTGCCCGCATGATGGCAAAAATCTTCCTCCTGACTGGCGCACTGTTGATCCAAAATACCAGTGCGTGTCTTTATTGATGACTTGCCATATTGGGGTATTGATGTTATCGAAGGTTTCTCTACATGCTTCTCATTGCCATCGACGCCAATTTCCGACTCAAAAACAGAATCCGTGCAAATGAGCTCGAAGACCCACCGCTAGGCCCTGGCTGGGGATACTGGGTCGAGCCCAAGGGGTACCAGGAACATGTCCGGCACTACGTCACAGAGACAGATGTGAGTCTGGCTCTGTCTAAAATTGACGAGATTTTAATGACTATGACTAGATCAGTACCTGCATCGCGTTTGCTGCTCTCCTGCAGAAGGATACGCGAATGACCACTGGGCTCCGTGTTTCTGGCGTCGGAGGCTGTGTCTGCGCCCGACACGAATGCATGCGACCAAATGGGTTAGGAGATCTCCAAAAGGGAGAACGGTGCGACGTCTGTCCGAGGAAGAGATCACTGACTCAGGTATGCGCTTACAGATATTGCAACATGGACTGGATCGCGTTTTCGGCAATAATGGGTCTCATGATGCTCTTTCTCACCATCTCTTACGACATTGCATGCCAATGGAAGGTGAATGTGGCAGAGCGCATGGCCCGGTTACCCCCAGAGATGCACATGGATTTGAGCAAGGTCCAAGTCCAGTTTGGTCTACCTGTTTGGCATGCAGGCTCTCATGACTGTCGGGAAGACAACAGTCTCAGCTTCAAACCGGGTGTGGGGAAGACCGACGGCGAAGGAATTGAGCGCACTTGGGCAGTTCTTAACCCAGCGGCATTGGCTACAAAGGAGATGGGGCTCGGTAACCGGGCCGATGTCCTTGACGACAGGATCGACAACCATAACTTCCTTAAGAATTTGACGCAAGGTAAGTACACAGTGTCTTCAATAATCCGCATTTTCGACTCGCATTCCTCTTAAGGTCATACACTGAAGCGCAAGTTGGTTGTTGCGCTTGCAGAGCGGCAGAAGCAGGTCCAAGCTTTCCAGGCTGTCAATGACGGAGTACACAAAGAGCTTCTTAAAGTTTGGAAGCAGATGATACGCGACTGGTTAAAAGATAGCTCAAAGCCCAACCCATACGTCCTACAGCGCAAAGGTGAGCGTTAATAATGGCCTCTTACATCTACTCAGACACCCGCTCTTCCAGACTGCCCTACTGAGGCGGAAGTCCGTTTGCAGCTACAGCGTGATGAGAAGCAGCAGATGTTGGATGGCAGGGCAGATTTGGCCGGTCGCAGCGCAACTGCGTTCCTCGCGGCTGGGATTCAGATTGAGGATACACAGTGCGTTGCCGTGGGAAATTACTATCTATCGCTGATAATATCCAAATACAGACGACGAATCATCGCCCAACTTAAGGGTACTGCTCTGCTTACGGCCGATCGTGAAAGCAGGGTGGAGGAGTGGCGCCGTAACCTCCTCGCAAAGATCTCCCGCTTCCGCGCCTTGCAGGAGGTATATGTCCCAGGCGCTTCAGCTGCCATCAGCTCCGCGGAAGCATCACGCGAGCCGGATGCGCCCCCGCCGCAGCCCGAGCACATCAAGTTGTTCATGCCCAGCGAGATGCGGGGCATTGGGACCGAGGACCGGCTATGGGGGGTGCTTGCCTGGGCTCCTCGAGATGGAAACCCGGCTGCGAGTGTCGCAATGCCTGAACTGCCTGAGCGAGATTCGCTCACGCCTTCATGCCAAGCGTTGGCTGATCGCTTATCGAAACGCCAATATGACCGGGCAGCATCAGACGACGAAAGCGGCTCAACTAATCGCACGTGTCGGCGAGGGCGTGCAGCAGCTTGCAGCCAGATATACGAAGGGCCGTGATGCGCTAGTGGCCCTGGGAGTCGAGAAGGACTACCTGCACCTGCGGGAGCTCAAGCAGGATGACCTCCGACTGGATGGCGACACGGACAACTCTGATTTGAAAGCTCAGAAAAAGCTCGCTACAATCAGCGCGCGGGCCGGACAGGGAGCACGAGCATCACGCAATATGCCTGGGACATCGCGGCGTGTGATGTCTTGGATCTGGACGGCCCCAGGTGCCTTCGATCAAGATGGCGCAGACCTCCATCTGCATGATTGTAAGTCAACATTTTGCTGTCTGACAATAAATCTGACATATCTTAGCGATTCGCGTTGAATGGGCTCGTGCACAGGCTCGAAAAGAGCGTTGGGAGGAAGAGGTGATGTTATTACGGGAAGAGATGCGCAGAGTCTTACGCTATCTCGAGTGGCAGGCACGATGGTGGCGAGATCAAGCTTCACGCCGTAGCGACTTGGACGCGGTCGCGGCGGCGGGAGCCAAGGCGTATGCGCTGAAGCAGGCGACATGGAGTGAGCGACTGCATGGGTTTTTACGTGCTCAATGGGACTCGAATGCAGCAACCTCGGTCCAGGAGATCATTGCCATCGATGACCTGGTGCATTTGGAAAACGCTGTCCGAAATATCATAGACAAGTAGATCGTATTAATTTGAATTGATAGACTTGGTTATATAATTACATCCTTCACCAACGGTTCTCCCAGCATATGAAGACCGGTGGATGAATTATCGGGAATGACAAATGTAGCGAAGCTTATTCACTGTAGTCGCGACTTGTATCCGTGCGACTTTTATCTGTCGCGAACTTACACAATTCGTCCAATTCAAAATGAACGGCTCATCCGCGTGGCCTCAAATTTTACCATGGCGGAAATGGCCTTCAAAGCGAGAGTTCTGAAAACTTTGTCCATTTTGACCAAAAAATAATTCTTATTAATTTGAGGAATAATCAATACCATCTGAAGAATATTTCAAGGCAAGTTAGGCACATCGCGCATCTCCCATAATATTTTCTTGATTTTACCGCATGAAGAGAAACAAGGGTGAATAAAGTTGTATTTTTATTGATGTCGCGAACTGATTCAAGGTGCATCATTCAGGATCCGTCTTTAAGGACGTACTCTTTTCTGTTCGCTACTTTACCTTTAATTATGCACCTCACTTTCAAAATTCGAAAAATCTTTACCTAGCAAGTAAATTACCCTGACTATTCAGTGAGATATTTTCTCGATTTTATTGCATGGAAGGCGAGTAGGAAGAATATTTTTCTACTCTTATTTGCGTCACGAACTGAATCAAGACAACGGATTGACATCAATCAGGACTTCTTTTCTCTACTTTTACCTTCACCCATGCGCCGTGGTCGCAAACCTCTAGATCCCGAAGTCCAAGCTGAACGTCGTCGAGAGTCTCGCCTTCGCTATGAAAGCCAGTGTGTGTCTCATCTTTTTATTTTGACATCTTGAAGTCATGGTGTGCCTTTAGACACCTTGAGGAGCGCCGTGAAGCCGCACGTCTGCGCATGCAACGGTGAGCTTAGCCAGGGAATTGTCATGTCTATTCTCCTCTCACCTCTTTCAAGTCACCGGGAGGTCATCAGCAACTCTGGTTATAAGGTCATCGAGTCTTACAGGCGCCAAGCGAGACGATCAGCAGCAAAATATCGAGAAAGGTGCGCTACATATCCAGTTTGCTCCAGTGAAACTTTATTCTGCTTTCTGCTAGGCACCCAGACAAGCTCGCTGCAGCGGTCACCAATCAACCACAAAGGTAGAATACTCGTTTATCTTCAAAGCCATTCGTTTCACTCATTTTTCGCCAGAAATGCGGTACCTCAGCCAAAGGTACGATGAAGTTTTCAAAAAGAAAAAACCCATCGAAACGAAAAAGTACAACAAAGTCTTCAGAACCCTCAAAAGAAACCGGCATTATGAAGTCCTCAAAACCCTCCAAAGCTCATCAACGTGTCTCCAACGTTGCCAGGCAAAAAGATAACTATTCTTGCGCAGTCCTCTCCACTGACCATCTATCCCAGGAAGCAAATAACTGTCCACTCCCGCGGGCAGGCCGGTCAACCTTGTCCTCAATCACCGCGGTCAGGAAACGACTGTTCTCATGATAGCGATCCAGGAAGTGACTGGATTGATGAGCATTGCGACTTTAACCGGACAAAGTGGGACTTCAAACACCCCCCGCAGGAGGTGTTTCTGCCATGTGGTCTTCGTGGCTGCCCAGAAGACGCTTGCCCCGGCTGCGCATGTGTTTGCCCCGCCACTAATGTCTGGATTAAGCACTGGGGAGGACATAATCGGTCGCCTCCACAAGGGTCGATTTTTGGCTAGCGTGATTGTATTAAACAGTTAAAAGCTAATCAGAATCGATCGTTTTTTTTTTTTTTGCCCATGGACAGAAAGGTCGGGATAAGAACTAGGGTATACATTCAAAACATCGAAAAAAAGAGACAGGAATGGTACACTATATAAAATGCTCATTATCCTCCGTATATGCTGGTGAAATTATAGACACATTGCCGTCTTCCACCGCCTGCAGATACATTGCGATAGCTAAATCCAGCGTGCCTTCAACGGAGTCGTGAGTTGCCGAAGAGAGACCTAGAACATTGAGCTGGGATTCCAGGCTGTAAATAGGGTAAGTTGACGCATCGCACTGCAGGCTTTGGGACACAGACTAGGATCGATATACGCCTGGATGAATGCCTTTATAGACGATGTACCATTTATTATCCTGGATGCTCTCGGAGAGGTGAAGAGGATTTGGCTGGACGAAAATAGCGGACTGGACGTCTGCAGTGAATATGGGCTGAGGTAGAGCTGGTATAGCATGAGCAGGACGGGGGGTTGTTGCGATCGATAACTCGTGTCCAAGAGCGTGCCTCAGCATAAGCAAAAGCCGCTCGTGCTGTCTCGAGAGTGGGATAGCTTCGGTGAAGGGCACAGCTCACCCGATGGACTAGGGGTTTGGCAACATTCCTGGACACATAGATTAGGGATCCGAGGCAGAATGTCGGTTGATGACGCACCATGAGTCGAAGACCCCGCACCTCAAGCCATGAAAGACAACATACCGCTTTCCGCTCAGGCTGCTTCCCTGAATGACAGCGTGAACATGCGCGCCCGGAACTCCTTGTGTGGCTGCTCCAGCTTCAGACCTATCAGGGCGATCAGTAAAAAAAACACACATGTCGCAGATTGTCTGACCATAGCCTAGTGAAACCCTGCCGGATCGGGCCTGAGTACTGATAGAGGGGAGAGCCCAAGGGGGGTTGTGCAGGGTGATCATCTGGCTGATACGGTGGCGGGCGGGCCCTAGGAGATCCAGCCAAGCTCAGGCGGCCCAGAATAGCTGCCAGTTCAGCATTGTCGGGGTCTTCGGAGGAATGCCGATGGGCCATGGCGACACACACAAGATCCTGAGAAACGGAGTGCTGAGCATTGGCTAGAGACGTAGAAAAGAGAAAACAACACACCCGATGGTAAATGGTTTGGAGAGACCTAACCCTGTGAGTGACAGTGGGCGGTTATTGGTTAAAGCTGTTTGGATCCTACACAGAAGGTCCGATATGCGGACTGATCAAGACCCAGCCTCGTGCAAAACATGTAGTGAGTACATAAGGTCCTGAGAAATGGAGTGTAGATCGGTGGCTAGAGACGTGTAAAAGAGAAAACAACTTACCCGACGGCAGCGTGGAGATACATGAGGTCCTTGGAATCCAGGGTCAAGTGGTGGCTAGAGACGTGTAAGAGAGAAAAAACTTACCGACGGCAGCACGGAGACAAATGAAGTCCGGAGAAAGAGAATGCTGAGCGATGGCTAGACACGGGAAAAAAAGAAAAAGACATAGCTTATGGCAGTGTGCAGTGATAGCCAGTGTGACACCCGCAGCATCATTCGTGTAAGAGAGAGAGAAAAAACTTACCGACGGCAGCGCGGAGACAAATGAAGTCCGGAGAAAGAGAATGCTGAGCGATGTCTAGACACGGGGAAAAAGGAAAGGACATAGCTTATGTCAGTGTGCAGTGATAGCCAGTGTGACACCCGCAGCAACATTCGTGTAAGAGAGAGAGAAAAAACTTACCGACGGCAGCACAGACAAATGAAGTCCGGGGAAAGAGAATGCTGAGCAATGGCTAGACACGCGACAAAAGGAAAAGACATAGCTTTATGGCGGTGCGCAGTGATAGCCAGTGTGACACCCGCAGCAACATTCATCCGAGTACAGGGTAGGGTAGTGTAGGCGGAATAAGCGGAGAGGAACTGACCATTAGAATATGATCTATTGAGCTGAGTAACTTGTTCCGCCGACGTAGACAGCGGCTTGGGTTAGAAGACGTTTCAGGTTGGCTGTTTCCCATGTCTTGGTTGGTGTCCTGAAAAAATTTCCTCAGGCTCCGCCAGCTCGAAAACACGAAGTTTTGGCTTAGATTTGCCCTATTCCAGAACGAAGGTAGTCAGGGGGCTTGCCTAGATCCATTTTTAATAAAGCACTCCACGATAAAAGACCAAAGAACACGGAATAGGACAATCACAGTGCAGGACAATGAGAAGCCACATGACCCGGCGGAGAGAGGAGTTCAAGAACTGACCATTGTGTCCGAACACGTCAGATCCACAGCAATGGGCCGGGAATATCCGGGGCAACTGATCTATTTCCGAGAAGCGACGGATCAAGGGGAGAGAGGAGTTTGGGAACTGACCCTTGGCATTTCACGCTGCAGTGACACTAAGTGCGCCCACCTTCACATACTGGAGTTGTTTTCGTGTAAGCCTAAAGATAGACGTAATAATAATGACCACAGCTCAAATCACTGATAGCCAGCACTTTCGCGACGTTCAGAAGGAGAGACAGTTTCCACTGGGGATAGAATAAATTTACCATTAAGTCAGGGTTGTTGTGGGTCGAGTAAAAGTTGTCCGTGGTCAATGATCATTGATTTTTGAGTTCGAGAGCCGAGTTGAAGCCAACTTGCATAAAGACAAGCGAAATATAAGTATCACAAATAAAGGAAAAACAAACAACTTTTCTCCTACCGACACTAGAAACACTGGTTCAAGTGAACAACTTCAAACAGTCAAGTGAGCGACAAAATTTTGGAGCTGAATAAATGCTAACCTCGCCCTTCAAGATCAGCATGGCTCGAAACGGCAGCAGCAAAAAACGCAATCGTGCGCGTATACCGAAGGAGGAGCGCAAGAATCTTCGCCTTTGGGCAGAGGGCAACCGCGAGGTAGTCCTGAACCCGTACCTGGCCGATTATGCCGCTGCCATGGAACGGGGGACGGCTGCAGAGCGCAAGCTGTGGAAAAAGATCTGCCGGGAGTACCATGCACGAATTTCCTGGAGACTGCGTGACCATGAAGAGCCCGTTTTGCTTCCATGGGACCCCGAGGCGCCTATCGGAACGGAGAATCTTCCCGCCGATGAAGAGGCATACAGGCTGGCCCGCATTGAGGAGCTCAATAGCGTAAGTGTGACGATTATGCTGATGGCTATGTTAACTTACATTGGGACTTCAGCGTATTCGGCGCTGGTTTCGCTATCGAATCCGACGAACCCAAAAGTACCGTCGCTCAACTTGCCTTGACCCGTTCAAGGATCCCTATGCCCGTGTTCTCGCCCGGCTGTCCGGTTTGACGGCACCACCAAAGGCGAGGCAGGCGTACCAACAATTTATGCATGAGTCATACGAGGAGAAGTGCGCTCCCATCGTTGACCAGAGGTGGCAGAAGAAAGTCCAGTCCGATCCCTCCCTTCGCGACAAGAAGCCCAAGGTCAACTTTACCGTGGGGATCGCCAGGGAGATTTTTGCCGCGCTCCCAAAGGCCGAGCGTGATGACATTGCTGCTCGAGCCAAGACGGAGGCCACCGATGCCCGAGCAGCATACCAGGCGGGTCTCACGCAGCTCCCATCGTTCACCCCTCAGGCACGCCACGAGTATGTTGTCGTCCACAATTGTTTGAGCTCGTTAGTGATGATGCGTTCACAGAGCCCTCAAACGACTTCCAGATTTCATCAGTCCAATTCTGCAAGAGATTTTCAATGTTACGGGCTGCCACGCGACCCTGATTGTTGGCGGGCCGATGCCTGAGTATGGAGGAGAAATCAGTACTCAGCAGTAAGTGGAATCGTCACCAGAAACAACACGAGCTGACATAAATCATTAGTATCTCTTTTGGACGGAATCTCACCGCAGCCTCAGTTCACTGGGCGCGATGGGACGAGGATCGGTTTACCAAGCAGGTCGCGAACTTCTTTGTGGAGTATCTTCACACGGCGTATAGTGCGTAATACTTTTTTGGCACACAATAGAGACAAGTACTGATGAGAATGTCATCTGGCAGCGGCGAATGATTGTGCAAATGCGGCACTTCCTGGGACTCAGCGTGGGACGAGTTCCACCGGTCAGCAGGCAAGCAGCAGTAGCGCAGCAATTGGAACTGCCCCCCGGCTGGCGTCCGCCTCCAACGCCTTATCCGACTCCGACTCCGAAGAGTCAGATGATGACTCGAGTGACTCAGATGAGGACTCAGATTCGGAGGCCCACAATCAGCCAGGCCGGCGCAAAAAACGACGAGTCGAAGAAACCGCGGCCCCAACACCTCATCCAGCGCCCGTGCATACTGCGTTGCAGCAGACCACACCCCCATCGTCTCAGCTTGTCGCATCCTTCTCGCCGGCGCCAGTCTCTCAACAAGCTGCATCCTTATCTTCTCAGCAGGAGGCGTCATTTTTTCATACACCGTTCTCTCAGCAGGCTGCACCGTCTCATTCTCCGCAGCAACTGCCCTTCCAGACCCCGCTTCCCCAGCAGGCTCAGCCGTTCTCTCATGATCTCACATGGGATGGCTTCATTGGTGGCTTGGACAATTGGAATGGCATGGGCATGCTCAGTGGTCCATTAACGCCGAGGCAAACATCATCGGGCCATGTCGACACAGCTGTCACGCCAACTCTCCCCGCTTTCCCCGCGCAAAATAGCCTTGCTGTCGCCAACTCGTCGTCACCCATTCAGGAACCGCTGGACAGCGCTGGCTTACTGGGCTTCCAAAATCCATCCTTTGGCGAACCATTTTCGTTACATCAGACGCCACCGCAGCAATTCAGCCTCGCCGAAGAATTGCCCCTGCAGGACAGCGCTCTACCTGCCACTGGCATACCCATCAGCAACGACGTGATCTTATGCAGCGGCAATGCTGTAACTCCTCCCCTCGCTTCGCGACCCTTGTCGTCGCATGGGAACCTCACCATCAGCGACACCGTCGACCTTCGCACTCCGCACATCGCCAGTGATGTCTCTTCGAGCAACATCACCAGTTCCGTCAATGTTACCAGCGACACCCCCAGCGGAACCGTCATTTCCTTGCCTATCGAGTCGTCCGCAAAGAAGCGAGGCAGACCACGTCGGTCAGCAACTGAGGGAGGCAGCGTAACGTCCACCCTCTCCCAGCGTCGCAATGCCCGCACGTTGAAGGGGCTGGACTCGGTGAACTCCACAGACTGTCCCAGCACTGCACCACAGTGGTTCGCCAAAGCCCATCAACACGTCACTCAAGTCGACCTCGGTGCTCACTACAACGCCGTGTTGGCTGCATGGATTCGGATGGAGAAGGCATCGCGCTTTGAGCAAGGGCAAGACAAGCTCCCTGCCAAAGGACGCCCATCTTCGATTTCGACGTGGATGCGGGCAAAGGTATCCCCGCCCAAGATTGGGGACGTGACCGCATTTGCCGCTGCATGGCAACAGTGGTGGGACTCGCTACAGCCGGGATGGCGTACCAAGCGAAGCGACGGTTCTTGGAAGGTGGAGGATGGATATGGAGGAAAGGGAGAGGAATGGGGGGACTTGTACACTTGGGGTTCATATGGCGTGGTAAGTGTTGTCGCCGGCCTCTACATGTGGGGCTTCACAGTTCGGGATGACGTTGCCTTGCGTGCGGCGTGGGAGGCCGCGTCGTCTGATGTTGGTTGGGTGCTGGAAGGAATGGCTACATATTACGAGCGTTTCAATTGGTGATTTGTTCTTCAATAGTATCTACGGACTCATAGTTTAGATACACTCGCATTTGGGACAAAAATCAATGACAAGAAGGCACCATCATTCAAAGTGTCAAGACAAGATACAGGGATTGGTTACGTGACCACTGAGGCGCTCCCTCATACGCGCCATATATGGTAATAATCAACGCGTGTAAGTCGGTGGGAGGCTCTGCACCGCTTATATGACTTGCGTGCAGCTAAAATAAGTGTTTTACACATTCTAAATGTGCACAAAATCAATTGTCGATTTTTAAGGTAAATATTCCACTGCAAGTCGCAAGCGGAAGTGAACACAGATGATGGTGACGAACAAAACCACACCAGATATCATATGTGGAAACGGCCAAGGTGATTGTGGACTTGGGAAAATTGTGATCGAGTCTTGAGACAAAAGAGCACTAGAAGACACCAACGGCTAGTACTCTGTCGACTGGGAAGACGGCTACAACGACTAGCACCTTAACAGAAGACTGCAATAGCTAGCACCATAGCGTGAGTATTGCTTCTGATGGCTAGCACCACGGCACGTATAATTGATTCTGATGGCTAGCACCGCAGCACGAATAATTGATTCTGATGGCTAGCACCGCAGCATGAATAATTGCGTCTGATGGCTAGCAGCGCAGCACGAATAATTGCCTCTGATGGCTAGCAACGTAGCAAAAGGTTTCAAGTGCTGAACATGATTGAGCTCATGTCCCATGATTCCCCATCGCTTTTTCTTGTTGTCCCTTCAGTACACCCAAGTGTGCTCAGCCCACCAGACAACCATTATGTATTCTTGGAGTGAGTAGATTAGCAATAGAGGCTATTTGCTGGCCCTTTTGAATATCAAATTTCAAGGCCCAAATTTCAAGCCAAGCGCTCCACCACGTTCTCACACTGCCATTTCGGCAAATGCACACCTAGTTTAAACTCCCTTCTGGCAACCTGTGGACGTGAATTTTGGGACGGGGAACTACATACGCGTCACCAGTGAGTTGGTGGATTTCTTGCCACGCAGAAGGGACATTTGGGCCGGAGATTTAGCCGAAAATCCGGGTGGGGTTCCGGATTTCAGTAAGGCTCCACTTGGCTACTCGCTTAGTTCTGCAAAGATCACGGCTCCAAATTTCAAGAAAAAACGTCCGAAAAGCCGTTTCAAATAGCCTCTAATGATACAACTGATATTCTAATGAAGCAGACAACTGAAAGTGAGTGAACGAAGTAGAGAAACGAAGTCTTTTTGAAGTATATGAAAAAATACCGGACCAGGGGGTCAATCAAAATAACTAATGGCCTAGCGGTTAGAATGCAGATTTGTGGAGATATCTTTATTCGGATATTTCTGCATGCCACGCAATCCCGACTGCTAGACCATCAGCCTTTGCGGGCGCGCTGATTGAGTTGTGACGGCAACTTCTAACAGAAACTGTCAAAACTTACGACATGATCGCCCAATGTTCCCAATGTATTCGGCCCCGTATCAATCCCGACGGTCCCACCATGCCGAGGTCACCAGTCCCGCGTTGTGCACCAACCAACCCATGCGTGGTATGCAAAGCCTTGTGTGCGCCTAGACCAGCACTAGCCCGAAGCACGGCTCGGTTAGCTATGCTCATGCACCCCCGCCATCATAGTGCTCGGCAAGCATCCCCATACAACGCCGCCACCGCGCACCCACGCACGCCCAGCTACCCAAGTGCGTAGCGCAAGCATCTCCATATAGCCCCGCCACCGTGCGCCCGCCCCGCCACCGCTCGCCCGCCGCACCACCACACGCTGAAATACACCCAGCTATTCAAGTGCGTAGCACACACCCAGTAACCCAGAGCATGGCTGCGCGTTGGGTACGGCTCGGCTAGCTATGCCCATGCAGCTCCGCCATAATAGGGCTCGGTTAGCATCCCCGTACAGCCCCACTACTGCGCGCCCGCCCCGCCACCACTCGCCCGCCTCACCACCGCACGCCCATGCACGCCCAGCTACTCAAGTGCGTAGCACACACCCAGCAACCTGCACGGCGGGCACGGCTCGGTTAGCTATGCCCATGCAGCGCCGCCATAATAGGGCTCGGGTAGCATCCCCGTACAGCCCTGCCACCCCGCGCCCGCCCCGCTATCGCTTCGCCCGCCCCGCTACCGCTTCGCCCGCCCCACCACCGCGCGCCTACATACGCCCAGCTACACACGCCCACGAACGCCCAGCTACTCAAGTGCGTAGCATACACCCAGCAACCTGCACGGCGGGCACGGCTCGGTTAGCTATGCCCATGCAGCGCCGCCATAATAGGGCTCGGTTAGCATCCCCGTACAGCCCCGCCACCCCGCGCCCGCCCCGCTACCGTTCGTCCGCCCCGCTACCGCTTCGCCCGCCCCGCCACCGCACGCCTACATACGCCCAGCTACACAGGTGCGTAGCCCACATCCAGTAAGCCAAGGGCGCACCAAAAATGGCATGTCGACCCGAAGGGCCATGCAACGGCGCCAGTGGGCGCGACGGCGGCAGCAGCGGTGGGTGCGGTAGGATTAATGGCGGGATTGATGGCAGGTCCGCGACCGGGCGGATGGCAGAATAGCCGCCTTCCCAGTATCCCCATCCTGCTGGGGCTTAGGTATCCAATATTGCTGCATCAGCTGAGAAATATTAATATTGAAATAATGGGCCATCAAAGCCCCATTCCCCCCCCCTCCCCCTTGAAGCCCCGAAATGGACAGCTGGCTGCCCAGCACAGCGATGTTGTGCTAGCGGGCCAGCTGGCTAGTGTCGTGGCGTTACGGTGCAATTTGCCTGGCTAGGTCCGTGTGTCATGAGTATAATTCCTAGTGTTACGGCTCCTGGTACAGCACCAGTTGGCTCGAGGATTGGTCTGATTCGGAATCAGCACCTGAAAAATCTTCGGCAGATGCTATATCTTGGGTTGAATCTTGCCCTGTCTCGATATTCTGCCTGAACCAGAGAGGGAAGAATCTCGAAGAAGTCTCAATGCGACCATTCACGGAGGGACGCGCTTGTCGTGCAAATCTTTTGGGCAAAACAAATTGATTCACGACGTCGTCAGGTACATGGTAAATAATATTTGCGTTAGGCCCGAAACTAGGCAGTGTTACCGAGTTGGTGTCGGCTGCGAGGACACGTCTGTCATCGCCGGCTGTCACCACAGAAGAGTTGTCCGGCACAGGAGGCACAGAGCTGGCCGCGACAGGAACGGAAGCAGAAGCAGAAGATTGAGCTTGTGCACAGCTCGACAGAAGTCCAGTCTCATCCCGAGACGAGGTAAGTCCAATCGTCATGGAAGACGATGAGGTGATGTCCGGCTCAGGTTTCAGAGCTGACCGCGACGAAATCCAGGGCATCACAGAGGCCCGAGAAAGAGGATCCAATCGCCGTGGAAGGCGATGAGGTGCGTGGAATTGCATTGTGATGCAAATCAGAGAGAACAACTGAGTGCGATAACTCAGGTTCGATGCGCCCTCCGGCCGAGCTATTACTCGAGGCCTTGGGCGAGCCAATGTTCCAGCCCTTCGTGGAGTCTCCACTCAACACGCTTGCGGAGCCTTTGCTCAACGCGACTGCCGCAGATTCGCTGGCAGAATTACCCGAGGACTCGGTTCCGGACCAGTACGAGTCGGAATTCAGGTCCCCGCGCGGGATCGCGTCCGCTTCGGCCGCCTCTTGGTGAAGGGAGCGGCGACGATTTGGGGTCGGAGGTGGCGCCTTGTAGGTAGCTCTACGAGTCGAAACCATGTCAATAAATGAGGGCAGAAAAAAAATTGGTGGATGCCGTATCGGGTGATCAAGCCGTCGGCGAGTGAGAACACGGAGTTGAGTGACTGTTCAAAAAAGTGTGAAGCTTCGAGTCCTCTCGGAGTGAAGCACACAAATAAACAGAAGCTCAAAGGGAGGGAACACAGAGAACGGAGGTAAGTGCTCGTGTTCGAAGGGAAGTATTCTACCCTAGCTTATTTCTACGTATGTTTAAATAGCTACAGGGTGAGTCAGAACGGGACTGCGGAATGAACTACGGAACTACGGCGTAAGCTACGGAACTACGGCGTAAGCTACGGAACTACGGTGTAAGCTACGGAGCTACGGCGCAAGCTACGGAACTACGGCGTAAGTAGACGGGGACGGAGGGACGACTGCGGCGGCCCGAGTACGCCAGGACCTTACATCGCGTCACACCTATGTATCAGGATAAACGTACTTGTATCCTCACACATGCATGCTATTCATCCGTCCGCAATGTGGGTCCTTCCGTCTACGCGTCCGCGTTTCGACCCCGGTAGGGTGCGCTCCAAAACGACGTCCACGCCCCCCGCTCACCTCACGGAGCACAAGGACTCGCCTCCGCCTCCGCCGGGCACTCTCCCTACTAAACGGGGCCCAAGATACGGATCCGGTTGACGCGCAGGCAGTAAGTGTCCACCTCACCACGCCGTCGACGATACGACGACTACGGTGGCGACGAAGTGTACCCCTCTAGGATAAACTGTGAGCTAGATGGACCCGAGAACTCCACCTAGCTCCACTTCGGCATTTGTCCCAGATACTCACATAGGTGTGGTAGCATGAATGCTGATGATGAACCTGAGATGCGATAAATTGTGTGCCATTGGACTGAGATGACTTCAAGAATCTGCTCTCAAGTCAAGGACACAAGGTCAGGGATCGGAGTTGCACTTGATCTCATGCCTCCCACTGTTGAAAAATCTGAACCATCGTCTTCTGTGAGGTAGGTGAGTACTTCTGCATGTCCAGAGACAGTAATGGTTGAAGGCCAATTGGGGGTAACTCGTAACTTATGTAAGTGAAGATAAAGCAAGGCATGATTTAGTCTCACTTATAGTCAGACTCGACAAGATTTATGACAGTCAATGAATCTTCAATATGGAGTCTGATTTCACTGGCATTGCAGATCACTGACCCCAGTTTTTTATGAGAAAATGTAAGCTTTCCCAAGGCCAAAGTTGGACACAAACCTTATAGCTCCATTGCAGGACAGTTTGAGGCATTGTTATAACATTTTCAACAAAGGCTTCTCTTTTCGTAGGAAAAAAATCAGCTGGAATGTGAAGGTGTTACAAGCTACTTTCTATTATTCACTGAAAGAGGCGGTCGGGGGTCAATGCTCCATCCACAATTTACAGAAACTGTTCCAGGATAATAAATAAGGCCTTGGAACTCTTTCTCTGTGCTAAAATGGACTCGGAAAGCCGGGAAATATGCGAACCCCTGAGTCTCAACCCAATTTGGATGTGGAAAAAAGGTCACCTTCCAGATCAAAGGTGAGGTCCTTGATTGCACCCACCAACAGATTCAGACTAGGCATGAATGACGCACTCTTAGAAAACGTTTGGGAGCCGAAGTAGCAGCCCACTCCAATGTGTGGAGAGAACTATTCCGCGAGCACTGGCCATAGGGCATCCCCGAACTAGCAAACTGAACGTGTTTAGTCTCTACACTCAATATTTGATGAGCTCTGGTACTTCATTGAGCAAAGTCATAGAGTCATACTTTCAAATATTCCACTGTAGTAAGCGCAGTTTTCATATCAACCATATAAAGAACCTTCACATGGGCCAGGAAGGTAGAAAGTGGAATTTAGCAGTCATAACTCTATGAGAATATTCAATACGTGTCAAAGCATCCTTTACCAAGAAACCAGCATCTTTGATGAAGACTAGCAGTAACCCGTGCTTCGCTACGGCGGAAATTTTGAATCATTCACAATGTAAAGAAATTGGAGTTGTGTACAGATGGTAAATAATACATTTTTTGCTTTTAATTACGTCCTTCAATGAGTAGTACGCCCACCTTGACGACGGCCAGACGAAGGGCCTTCACCTTTATCATTCGCCTCCTCTGCTGCCCGATCATCCGCCGTCTTACGCTTCTTTGTTCTGGGTTCTTCAGACCTGTTTTCCGGGTCTTGGCTTCCGAAGAATCCAGTAAACTTGAGACGTGCAGGAGTTCCGGACACTTAAGGCGAATCAGTGACAGAGTCAAAAGAATATTTCCAGACACTTACCGATCTTAGTTGGACTGCTTTCGGCCTTCGGTGCCGAGACGGATTGGCCAAAGACCACCTGGTCGACATCGACAATGAAGTGTTTCACTGTATGGTCATCGTTCCGCTCGACACCGGTGAGAAAACCAGTCACAGAAACAAACTTGTTGTTTGCGGGAACAGGTTTGTACTTCTGGAAGCGTGGGGTGTCGGGAATGAGGCAGCGGACTGGGAAGACCTCGGGTTTCTTGGTTGCCGAAACATACTGTTCTGCGATAATTTCGAAAGTCGCGTCGTCCTTGTTGATGTTCGTGGCATTACCGCATGTCGGAAAAATCCTGGACAGGTTGTGACGGCATTGAGCCGTTTACAAGCCGTCCCAAGGTTGCAATCCATCGGTGGCTTGTAACGCAAGGGTGAGGTGGGTGAGACGGGTTACAATCCCTCGGCTGGGTTGTAATCATGTACAAGCCTATATACGGCTTGAGACCTTGTAAGTCATTTGAACTCGTTGGAACTCATCGGCGGGAAGCCCCCCCAAAAAAAAACAATAGTAAAAACAACGATCATACTATCCCCCCCCTAGATCTCAGACACTTAAGGAAAATTGATGCATATCATTTTATGCAGCAGCTTTGGGCGCAAGCTGAGTAGCTAGATCGTTTGCAATTTGGCTTTTTCTCCAGGCCCAAATTCTACTTCAAGAGAAACGAATAAGAATTGAGCAAATGGCGTCGTTTTTTCGGGAGTAATCAAGTGTCCGAGTTCTAGGTGACAGCTCAAATTCTGATTGCCGGCTGCGTAGGTGTCGACATTGTGGTCGTGGTGCCTCAAAACTTCATCAGGGGGTGCATTTCAATAACTAATATAGTATGCATGAAGAGGTGGTCAATGCAATCCCAGAGTGGTCGACAGGCAACACAAAATTTCTTGATATCACTTGTTACAGTTATGAGATCAATTTGGCAGAGATGGCATGATCTTTCGGTTCATTCTGAAAGCTACAGGAAAGGTGTGACTCCGAATTTTTATATATGCACTCTCGTGATGTTAAGGTACTATCTGGATGTGTTGATGAAGCAATATGACTCTAGGGAAATTGTGCCAAGGCTTAAAATAGGGAAAATCAGCGAAAATCACAGAAGTCACCAGCTTTTTGTATTAATGTATATCCCAAAGATACGCCATTGCAGGGATATTTTACCCTAAATCTTGAGGGGACCTCCTAAGCTTTATTTCAAGCCAAAGAGCATAGGAAACGACCCAGTATTGGGTGAGAAATGCACGCGTGTCCGAGTTCTAGGTCTGTCCGAGATGGTGGGGGGGGATAGTATATTCAAAAAATACAAATACATCCAATGTAGCGAATGTTCGCAGCGGTAAATATCATTGCCCCTGTCTCGTGCATGTGAGCTTGCCGTTACGGAATGCCCTGGTCAGTGCGGAGGGGGCAGGGGTGGATTGGAAATATGCGGCCGTTGCATGGGACGCGGCAGCACAATACTCGAAACTCGAACCCAGACGCTCGGTTTGCGAGCGCAAATGTCAGGTCTTTAACATGTCATTAGCCCGGTGGCGAATAGATAAGAGGATGGCGACGTACCAATGTGGCCCGCATCGAGTATTTACGGGAAACGAAAGCGAGAACATAAATAGAATGCCGAGGGACCCGAGCGATGGCCGCATGATGGCCTGGTAACACCTCGGCTAATGTTTGACAGTCACCTCTGGCAGGTGCTGCCCCCATGCAGCTTCGGCCAACCTTGAGCCGAGGACTGGGAGTATCCGTCGTCAAATCTCTGTCTGCTACGTGTCACCATGCCAAAGGTATTGCCTCTATATTCATTGAAAATACATCCTTTAAGTTAAGTTCTGACAAATGAAATAGGCAGACACTACTAAAGGGACCAGCTGCATGGGACTGCACCTGATCCCTCTTATTGAGCGGGCTGCTACAGAGAACTTGACCGACATTGAGCAGAATAAAATCCAGAAATGGATTAAAAATCGGAACCCTGACAAGCTCAACGTAGAAAGGCTTGAGGCCATCTATCAAAAGATAATAAAGAACATACGGCTAACTCAAGCGGATGTAGCCTTTTTTACCTCTGGCGCTCCTTACACACACTCGAGTTCTAGGCCCCTCCCCATATCTCCCTCCACCCCTAAAACCGATACACATTTGTTGTCCATGATTTCTGCAATTGATGACGATGCCGGCCAAACTGAACCATTCTTTGGGTCCCTTGGTTCCTTTGCTGGCACTACCGGTGACCTCTTTACGGTACCAAAAATATTTTTGTCTGTTTCTTTACTCATTTATATATTGCAGGTTGTGCCGAAAGCGATCATGTTTATTGACAGTGAACAAAAAAGAACACCTCAGTATAGCGGGATCCCGTTCAAACCTTTCGGCACCCTTTCAGGCCTTATCTTTTTGCAAGCCACAGCACGCTTTCACTATCGTACTGGCTGTATGGCCAGCAAATCCAGTCGGAAGGTCTGTTGCAGAATGGGCAAACGACCCCATGCACTGCAATGTCATGGTTTTGATCCACGCCCCCAAAATTCCTGGACAATGTGGTCCTGGGAAAGTCCTTCTGATCTGCGAGCCCAATATCACCGAGGTTGAGGAGAGGGAGAGGAAGGCTGACAAGATCCTCAGCTCCCACATGGTGGAATTTATCAACGCCATTCATTCGAGATTCACCGAGGTCTGGGTCAATCATGAGCGCAGGGAGCGCAACGAGACTGGGATTTGTCTTCGTCTGGCGTTGGAGTGGATGGTGGAGATGGTTGCTGCGGGGAAGGATGGTTTGAACATCGAGAGGAACGATGAGCACAAAATTACAGGCATTAAAGGGTTCCGTCGCATAGAGATAAAGTTAGCAAAAGAATTGTCTAACCCTAGTTTTCAGTAACATCTCGGAGCAAAACAAAGGAAAACAATATTTCCTGAGGAAGAAAATCGATATCCTGACCTCAAACCTCGCTGTATTTTCTCATTGGCCGAGAAACCCAACAAAGTACACACATGGAGAGTGGAAACAGATTCAAAAAATGTGAGCATTGAATATAAACTGTGATAGTAAATCAACTGTACCATGACGCTGTCACAATGCATTGGACCTAATTGCTCGCCATATTTCCTGTTTGTGTGCAACAACGCGAACAGAAATGCGACGGTGGACTCAACTCGAAGGCAGGGTGAACTCGGAAGAAGGCAGAAGGAAGAGGAACGGGAGAATGGCAAGGAAAGGTAAAGGTGCGTCGCAGTGGGGGTCCTCCCAACTGAAATATTGATTCGTTGGATGTTTGCAGCGTACACGGGCCGAAAGGACGTCGAATTAAAGACAAGAAATCGATAAGAAGGGCTGTGAAATCGTGCACAAAACTCGGAACGCAAGTGCTGGGGATAGGCAAACGAAATGAGGTCGACTGGGGTGTTCGGATAACTGGGATCTGCAGCTGAACTGGGCGGAACGAAGGCTGAATCCCGTGCAAACTCGAAAATGGCTGCAAAATCCTCGAAATTGGACTGGCTGGACTCTGGAACTCCAACGCTGGACTGTGGCTGCGTGGGCGACTCTGGGGACAAAGGCGACGTCGAGGCGTCTCTGTGGCTGCGAAAAACTCGGGGCACCGGCTGCTGGTCGACGCTTATCACCGAGTACGACTGCGGGGACACAACAGCTGTCTGGGGTGAAGTCTCGGGCTGTAGCGCGCGACTTTCGGGCTGGATCTCGCGACTGGATGCGATGTACGACGGGTGCAGATCGATATTCGATGTAGACGCAAGTGCGGACGTGAGGATACGACGCGGCGGCAATGTACTGGCAGTACGAGGCGATGTGGCAGGTGCATGACACGGAATCTGCGCGGTGGAGTGCGGCTGAACCTGCGATGAAGCAAGCTGCAGGGGATGCAGAGCCGTGGGCTGTGGCACAAGCAGAGGCAATGGACGACTAGGTGAAGGAGATGCGATGTGAACAGTGTATGAAGCAGCGTCAGTGCGGGACTGCGAAGCGCTGGAATGAAGCATGGCAAGCTGCGACTCGAGATCTGCGAGACGGCTTTGCATGAAAAACGCAGTATGCGGGGGAACGGGTGCGTGATCTGCGACAGGTGTGCGCAGAGGAACGAATTCAGAATCGGAATGGGGCGGGCGCGACGTGAATTGGGAGCGCGGAGGTGGCGTGACGTTGTGGGACTGTGAAACCAGTGCGAAACGAGCTGAATTTTTGCAGTGCCAAGAGCTAATTCACGTGCGAAGGTCGGGACCTGCGATACGATGCGGAACAAACATGCCGGAAGGGAGGACGACTTTTCCTTCTGCATTACGTCTGAAAAAACCGGCGCGAATATCTGCGGTGACAAGCGGACAACGGGCGATGAAATGCGTGGGGTTGCTGCAATATGAGCACGATGCGAGACGCGGTGACAAAGGCGGCTGCGAGTCGAGGTGCGAAGCGGCGGGGGATGGCTGCTGCTGCGACGACAAAACAAGCTCAATCAGCTGGTTCGCGGTCTCAACGAGCGCAACGATGGACGGATCTGCAGGCGCAGGGAATTCGGTAGGAACCGGCGCGGGCGTGGGCGAAGTCACTGGCGGCAGGAAAATTGGAAATACGACTCGGGATCGAGAAGGACAAAGTCAACGGCATCGCGGAGGTCGTGTAGCGGGTATGGATCGAGCGTAAGTACGTTGGGGAATCTAATGCGAAAACGTAACTGTGCAGAAGGCCAAATCTGTGGGGGGAATGGCTCGAAGGAAGCTGCGGCTCTGCTCAGGCGTGGAAAGACGGTTTTTAGCGACCAAGAACGTGGATATAATGAAGAACCTGCGATAAAATTCGAGGAAGCGCAGGCGCGAGAGTGATGGCATGCACGAGAGCTCGGTAACGAGAGCATCAAGATCTGCTAGCGAATATCTGTGGTCGGGGTCGGCTTCTGGATAAAGATGAAATATCGCGGCGGCGAACTGCTCGAGGGACGCGGCGGGATCGGAGAACTCGGGGACGGACTCCCAAAGGTCCTGGTCATCAAGCGTGAGGAAACGGGTCGCGTGGTATTTCTTCTCGGAGTTGTCGGTGATGCGCGAGCACGAAAGCAAGAAGTTGAGGTCGGAGAAATATTTAGGGAGATCCCGGGGCTGCTGGGAATCGAAGACGGGGGGCTGTGAGATCGTTACGAGCGGGCATCGAAGGCGGCGGCGGTGTCAGGGTGCAGAGGTCGGAGTGCGATATTAAAACAGGGGAAGTAGGACATGAGTCATCGGGTGACGGCGGCGGAAGAGGTACGGCAGGGGGTGGCGTTAATGAATCAAGATCCGGAAATGTGGCCTGCACAGAGGCAGAGCAATATGACAGGGTAGACGGCAAAATCAGTGGCGAGTGTGAGGATGAATCGCCCACTGAGGAGGGTGCTGGTGTGGTGGGAGGTAAAGGTGATGAACAGAACGAGCCATGGACAACAGAGCTTGAGACCCCTCGCGGTGGGCTCCAAAATGACGAACCAATGAACCATCCAAGCGCGGAGGCAAGGAGGATCAAAGGAATATAAATGTGCGAGGTGGCCAGCTCCTGCCAGGAACTCAGCCGCAGAGGAATGATGTGGAAATAAGGGATATGGGGGATCGAAGTGTTTGTGAGCGAGACGGTGGGGATGGCGAGGGAGACGAGGACGACGAGGGACAAGATCAAGAAGGTGATCATAATGACGATGAGGGACTAACGGAGCGGCGGCATACGAAGCTGAGGTGAAATCGGGGGAATAAATTGTCTATAACAATGAGAAAGGTACACAATAAATAGTAAAGAACTAAAATAGTAGTGCACAGGTCTAAGGTACATTTGACAGGTTGAGGTACATTAAGTCGGGCATTCCGGCAATTGAACTAGATCCGGGCGCAGCTGCGGGCAGAGCTCGACACTGGAGCGAATTGTTGGGATTTTCAAGCACTCCAGATGCCAATGTCGCCATGATAACTCGTGCTGTTTCATTGTCAAGTTTCTTTGCCCTTGCATTGAGCATTAATAAGGGGTGTGTTTGTCCAGATTTCGACACCTACAGGGGAATGGCCTCAAGGAGGGGCCGATTGGTGCTGTTGACTTGATTATCTTGCGCATGACTCCCCTCAATTGGATTAGTGTCGGAGGGTGTAAGATCCCAGTGTCGTTTATCCATGTGAGACAGTTCCCAGTTCAAGGAGGGCAGCAACCAAGGATAACTCTGTTTGTGTGCCCACCAGTCTGTCTAAATCTGTCAGTAGTAATTCTGAATGTTATTGTTCTAAGTAAACCCACTTTGAACCTGGACTATACTTGAATTGTTGCAAAATATATAATATTGCTCAACCTCCTCACTGGAGACAAGGTAGGGAAAGCCAAAGAGATATTGCAGGTCGTTGTCGCTGATATACGCCTTGAGGAGAAGTACACCACTGAATAAAATGTGCGAGATTAAACAGAAAAGCTACAGCCAGTGTACAAAACTGACCGATTAAAATGCACGATGCATGTCTTCCATATCAACATTAAGATCAAGTCGACCTCCCACCCTGTTGTTGAGTTCATGCACTGCAAAATGATGACATCACCGAGGCCCTGAGCCTGAGCACCTTCAGAATCACCTATTGCACCAAGGAGTTTTGACTTGGCTGAAAAGGCCTTGAAATTTAATGCCTTTCCAGTAATTGTCTCAATAGCCTTGAAAATCCCATTCCAAACAAGCACAAATGCCTCGCGGGTAGCCCGGTTGCTCCACACCCGACCAATAACAATACCTAGAAATGTGTGAGCTTTAAAAGTGTAATACGATCAGCACTCACGCTTGTCAATTGAATTCAACCAAATAACCAACTTCCACTCATTGGTCTTCCCATGAACCACAGCAAATGTTGTGTCAACCATAATCCACATTGCTTTGGATGTTAGTTTGGCGAGCTCAGGATTGATGGTGATAATAACACGTGTCCCATCCGTCCGAGTGGTGGCAGAATGAACATATCTCTCCGCCATATCACGTAACTTGTCAGTTTCGAGTTCATGATAGTGTTGAAAGAAATAATGCAGCGGGTGGAGGAAAACCAGTAAATTCGATGATCCTACTACATGAAAATCCTCCGTATTTATACTACAAGAACAATGGACAACCCAGAACAATAGTTGTTGTACCGAGTCATCCTGAACAATGGTGTGGCGTTGTCAGGAGGTCTGAAACACCTTGCACATAACAGATGAAACACCTCGAGGCCAGCTCGAGTAGGATATCCACGTAGACGCCACGTCTATGCCACGTAGTCTGCATGGACTCGATGTTTGCCATATGCAGTATTCCAACACTCCCCCTCAAACTCGAGTCAACCCGAGTTTGCGAACTTGATCCTCATGTTGAGGACGTGCCAGCGGCTTTGTAAAAATATCTGCAACATTTTCCTCCGATGCGCAGTGATGAAGCGATACCTCGTTAGAGGCAACAGCGTCACGGATGAAGTGGTGACGAATGTCGATGTGCTTCGAGCGAGCATGGAAGCCGGCATTGAAGGTGAAGTCAATCGTCCCGCGATTGTCAACAAATACCGGAGTCGGGGAAGTTTCAGAGCAATCCAGCTCTGAGAATAACTGGCGGAGCCACAAATTCTCGCGCACAGCGTGAGAGAGGGCAATATATTCCGCTTCCATAGTTGAGAGAGCAACAGTGGGCTGTTTCTTGCTTGACCAAGTCACAGCTCCCCCTGCAACTGTGGTGACGAATCCAGAGATGGATTTGCGGTCATCCACTGCATTGCCCCAATCGGCGTCTGAGTAGAGCCTGGGTTCAGAGAAGTCCGCGTGCATCACAATGTTAGAGTCGGGTGATGCTGAGTAGGTAATGCCAAGATTGGTCGTTCCACGCAGATAGCGATAGACGCGTTTCACAGCCGTGAGATGAACTGGCCCGGGGTTCGAACTGAATTGGGACAGCGTTTGAACAGCATATGCAATGTCGGGCCGTGTGGTTATGGCGGCATACATGAGTGCACCAACCATAGACTGGTAGACATTTTTAATGTCTGGATGGGACTCGCCATCTGGAAGCTTAGCGAGCTTCACATTTGGGTCCATTGGTGTTGCAATGATGTTGGAAGAATCCATGCCATGAAATGCAAGAATCTTGTTAATGTACGTCGATTGTGTGATGGTGATTGTGCCGCGTGTGCGGTCTCGATGGATCTCCATCCCGAGAAGCTGCTTCGCATCACCAAGTCGAGTAATCTGGAAGGACGATTCGAGCTCATCCTCCGTGCGAATAATGAGTTCGCAATTGGACGCGTAAATAGACATGTCATCCACATGAACTGCGACAATGGTCATTTCTTCGTCCTTGCGGCGCATATACACACAGCGGTCTGTCAGAAGACGCTGGTAGCCGTGTTTCTTGAAATGTGCATCGAGTGTCTCGTTCCAGACACGTCCGGACTGCTTGAGTCCGTAGATTGTCTTGTGGAGATGCCAAACACGTGAAGTGCCGTCGGAAAATCCCTCTGGCTGCTTCATGTAAATCTCCTCCTTCAATTCACCATTTAGGTATGCCCCTTTCACATCCACAGTATGCATCTCGAGGTTGTAACGTGCTGCGAGTGCGAGAAGGAGTCGGTTCGTTTCAGCACGAACAACTGGCGACGAGATCTGGTCTGGGTTGTAGTCAGTACCGGGGATCTCAGAGTTCCCCAATACAACCAGGCGTGCCTTGCGCCGTGCTATGTTTCCCATCTCGTCCAGCTTATTTCTATAAACCCATTTATTCCCCAATGCCTTGCGTCCATCCGGAAGCGACGTCAGGGAGAACGTCCCGAGCTCTTCCAGCTGGGTAAGTTCCTCCTTCATTGCCTGGAGCCAATCGTCTGCACATGGATGTGTGACGGCTTGACGGTAGGTGGTCGGTTCGACGTCAATGGCGACATTGGCCATGTCGTTGGGTTTGGGGTTGTTGCGGACATCACGCCAATAGGCTGAATCATTGTATGTTTTCGTGCCAAGGGTTGCAGTCCGTGGTGTGCGCGCCTCACGAGGCGGCATGGAAAGGATGTTGCGCAGCTTGGGCTGTCGCTCTGGTGCAGGAAAATCGACTGTCGCTGTTGATTCGTTCCGTTCTGGTGAGAGTTCTGGTTCGGTTTGAATAGTCCTTGACTGATTCTCCGTTTGTGGGTTTGTTAGGCCTGCAGGTTTTTCGGCGACGAGTTTCTGACTCGATTCGAGCTCGCTACCACCCTGAGTCTCCCCCTCGAGCCGCATCGAGTCGTATGGTACCGCCGGCACAGTTTCGTACTCGCCTGACGCAGTTTGGAACACGACGTTGCGTGAGGTAAGAACCTTGCGCGTTTTGGCTGCTAAATAGCGCCACGCTGTGGAGTCCTCCGACATGCCCACAAAACGATAAGGTTTGGACTTTGGTGCGAATTTAGATTCGACCTTGCCCTGATTAAGAACCCAGCATACTGTGCCAAATTCCTGCAGTTTTGCAACGTTGGGTTTCACACCCCAAAATGCTTCATACGGCGTTTGATTGCCTTTGAGAGCGACCGTCGGCGAGCGGTTGATAAGATATGTCGCATATGTCACCGCTTCTGGCCAGAGGTACTCGGGCAATTTGTATGCATCCAGCATAGCGCGCGCACGTTCCAGGATAGTGCGATTTAATCGCTCTGCCACGCCATTTTGTTGAGGTGAGTGAGCCGCCGTAATCTCAATGATGATTCCTTGAGATCGGAGCCGTTTTCGTAGTGCATCGGACGCATACTCGCCCCCGCCATCAAAGTGGAAGACTTTGCAGCGTTTGCTGGTTTGCGTCTCAACAAATGTTCTATAGTTCTCGATTTCCGCATCTGCATCAGATTTGGCCTTCATCAATGCCAACCGTTTGAACCGTTTTGCTCCATCCGTGAAGGTGATGAAATATCGTTCACCACGGATACCCTTGGTACGTGCCGGTCCCCAGACATCAGTGAAGGTCATTTCACCAATTTCTGCGTAGGTTCGAGCGGCTTGCTTAGGGAACGGTTCGACATGCTGCTTTGCACCGATGCATGTCATACACTGCTCAATATCCATTGAGTCAGTTACAATTTGCATTCCAGAAACCATATCCTTCTCTGCTAATTCTTTGATAGCGGCCGGACTGACATGCCCAAAAATTCGGTGCCACGCATTGAGTGTACGTTTTGGCACGGCCGAGAATGCGAGAGAAGTGGTAGCAGCCTGTCCTGGCATGCTTGGTTTGACGTTCCCGAGTGCGTAAACGTCGCCAATATTTTTGCAATGAGCCAAAATTATTCCGCGTGCAGTTGTGATGACCGCGTTAAGCGAATGGATGGGAAAGTCACTCGATGACCAGCGCGATGGAGTTTGCCGAGCGAGACGAGATTATGTGGAGATGAGGGAAGGTAGAGGACACGGTGGAGGGTCACATTGTTGGTTCGAGAGCCCGCAGTGAACTGCAGAGTCACCGTTCCGTATCCTTCGGCATGTTTGGAACCAATGCCGATTACTTCGTGGTTGGAGAGTGGAAAGAATGTTGAGAAAATGGTTTTGTTGTTTGCAATGTGCGTGCTCGCAGCACTGTCCAACAACCAAGAATTCTTCGTCAATCCACGGCGTGTCCCAGCAGCAAACACAATATCCGTTGTGTCACCACTTTCCTCGGCGACGTGTGCCTTTGATGATCCATAGCCTTTCCCGCGCTTTGCGCGTTTGTTGTGGCTGTAGCGATCGAAATTTTGCTGCTTTTGTTGGTCGGTATATGTCTTTCCGCTCGTCTTGTCGCGGCAGTCACTGATGCGATGCCCGGGACGACCACAGTGAAAACATCCACCTTCACGGGTTTTATTGCCTGAGTTGCTAGTGTTCCGCACGGCAAGAGCGGTGTCGTCGGCATCTGCCTTGGCACCTGGACGGTTTGCCTGCTGCAAAATGCGCGCAATCACATCGTCCGATGTCTTAATTGAAGCCAAGTCAATACCGGCGATCCAATTGTCCCAAGAGTCCGGCAGTGAGGTGAGTATTGTGATCGCAAACTCTTCCTCTGTAACTGTGCTACCGTACCCTTCCAAGGCACTTTTCACATCCGTGACCTTCCGAATATGCTCTTCGACATTTTCTCCCTCTTCACATGCCATGCGGAAGAGTTGCCGACGCAACCGAATAATATTTATTGCTCCTTTAGGTTGATACACACTTTTGAGCTTGTCCCACGCTTCAACAGCGGTCGATGCCCTTGAAATATAGGCTAACGGACCGACGCCAACCCTCAAACGAATGTGAGTCAACGCTTTCCGCTGCTGCTTGTCCCATTTGGCCGCTGCCGCGACCTCCATCGCATCAGCTTGGTCTTTGACTTCGGGTCGTTTCCGGAGTGAACCATCAACATATTCCTCATAGTCAAAGTGGTGCAGGATATCCATCATCTGCGTTGACCACGCTGGGTATCCCTGCGCGCCTTCCAGCGGCTTAATCCGGTATCCATTGTTGGTTTCCGTCATAGTGCTGAGTCGGGTTTAGCAATGTGCGTTTTGGGTTTGATTTTTAATGTAGAGTTATAGGCAACGGGGCCCGATAACCTGTTGAAAGAAATAATGCAGCGGGTGGAGGAAAACCAGTAAATTCGATGATCCTACTACATGAAAATCCTCCGTATTTATACTACAAGAACAATGGACAACCCAGAACAATAGTTGTTGTACCGAGTCATCCTGAACAATGGTGTGGCGTTGTCAGGAGGTCTGAAACACCTTGCACATAACAGATGAAACACCTCGAGGCCAGCTCGAGTAGGATATCCACGTAGACGCCACGTCTATGCCACGTAGTCTGCATGGACTCGATGTTTGCCATATGCAGTATTCCAACAGATAGACACCTAGAAAGTAGCATTAGGATCTCTTGAAGTCGTCAACAATCGGTGTCTCACCTTCAAGACCGGTTCCTCGTGGAAATCTAGCTATGCAATCTGCATGAACAATATCCCGTCGCTTTCGGCTATTTATCATTCCCGGATGACCCTCCTGCGGGAGTTTCCCTCCCAGAATTTCGAAGGTACTGTGTGCTAAAATTTATAGAAATTGCATTATGCCCTAAGTTCAATTAAGTCACTGACCTTTGTCCACTCAAAGGGTGGTAATTCCAACTGAACCGGTGGCTTCAATGCATTTCTGGTACTTCTGTACCACAGCTGCCGGGATTTTTGTGCGAGGAAATGATGGGTGGGTATGAGGAAGACCGGGACCCGGAATGACAACTGCCCGCAAGCTTCCATCAATCGGTATGAGGATAGACAATCTGGCCCTGCAAAAATGCTTCTGAAGTTGTGCGACAACATGCACACCATGTTGGAAATGGTTCCTCGCTGAATAAAGTCAAGTAGAATTGATGGAATTTATAGAAGAACACTCACGACAGCATGATTTCTGCGGAAGATGAGACGGATGGATAATGTGACAGCATGATCCAGCAAGAACATCGGTATCATTGTCCTCTTCATTGATTGGTTCACCTTTGAACAATTTGACGAGGATTGATTCTCGTACACCCGAAGGAATTGCAGTGAAACGGTGGATTTTCGACATGGTGTCAGAATCACCATCAGCCCATTCAGAACAACCCACGAAATATCTTTTTCCTTTCTGTGATCCCTATGGAATAGTTTTAATCAGGTAGACTGCGTCCAAGAGTCAAGTAACATACATCTCTGAACTTCTGAAGAATTGCACGGCCACCACAAACAGCAGTGGAATCAAGGAACTTCCCTTTGCAGGTAACCATTTGAGTGCTACGATAAAATCTGGATGAAGAGAATGAGATGAGGCTCATACTATGAAAATAGAAAGAAAAATGTACGCAGATGCTGCAGCTGCCACACTCTCGGATTCTGCGACTTTAGCTGCTCTAATGGGAGCAGAGATATTCTCTTGGGGCTCGTCCATGTCATCCCAACGCTGACATGCATCAAGAAAATCGTCCGCAGCAAGTGAGCAGATGTAGCAGCCAGCACATTTCAAGTTAGAATGACGGCATAATACTGGGGGAGCTTCCGGATCGAAAAGGACTTTCGCAAGGTTCTTTACTGCTGATCCCGTTGGGCCTGTCCAGGCATCCTGACACTAATATGAAGTAAAATTGGGTGAGTATGCAAGGAAAGTAAGACCAAAATTACCTGCTTCTTAACATATGCATCCAGTGTTAATGGGTGATAAAGTCCGAGGAGTTCAGGTGTGTCTGTGAGATCCAAAATGTACGCCACACGATTAGTGGAGGCTGGAATGTCCCACAACTCTGGGGCGGAGTCCAGATAGATAATTTCATCAACAACCAGACCACCCCGACGTTTTTTGCTTTGGCTGTCACACGAATTCCGTGCTCAGAATCCGAGTCTGAACCCATGTCCGGTGCTTTGGACCCTGAATTCGATGAGCGCTTGCGAGGTAGAACTGGTTTGTTGCCCTTGCGCTTTTGCTTCGGGGCATCCGATTCGGCCTCTGATGAGGACTCTGACAATCCGAGAAATATTAGCACTGTCATAGAGAAATAACCATAGCTTTATACCATTGGTGTCGCCACCTCCGTGAAGACGTGAAGCAAGGCCATATGAGATTATTGGAGGTTTGCATCCTCGATGGAATTTTCAACATGTTTTCTGTGCTATCACAATGACCGGACTCACCACCAATCACAGCTGGATGATAAATTCAGCCAGTGATTAAAATGGTGTAGGATTACTCACCTTTTGATTTCTCTTGAGGTGTGAGACAGTCACAATCATCATATTTCATGTCCGAATCTGTTTAGAAATAGAATTCAGAATGATAACATGATAGTATTGGACATACCGTTAGAGAAGGAATGAAACAAAGAGTGGCGAAGAAGAACCAAATGAAGGGTGGATATTTTTGCCGACAAATAATGCAACAGTTTGGATGGAAAGAGGCAGACAGAGTTCCGGATAGTCAAGAGAATACTTGGGATTGCACAGAAGGCCCGAAACAGCAAAACTGGTCACTGTGGTGGTGGAATGTAACCAGGGAGTCGACGTAGCCAGTCAATACGCATATGTGAAACATGTGACCGATTGTAGATAATGCGGTTCATGGAGAGTACACGGGACCATTTGAGAGATAGTGGGATGATGAATTGACCTCAAGCCAATATCACATAAACAGCTGATACTGATTAGGCAGTCAAACATACCTAGGGTTCTGAGCCAGACAGTCGAAAATGCTGAGACATAAAGAGCGAGATACCAGGTGTTCACTTGGTCCCTTTCCCGCAGACAAAAGGGCAGAGAGCAACCGAAACCAAGGCTGATAAGAATTGTGAGAAAAAGTCGAAAGATGATTATGCCGAGCTCATGAAATCGTCCAGGAGAGGAAGGTTGAAGTCTAGGCTTCTCATAACCTGCAGTAAGATGTTCATATCTTGAAATGATTACTGCAAATTTGAAGCATACCGGCCACTATCGAGGTGGCAGCAAATTTGTAGTGACTGTGTAGAGGTAGGGAAGTAAGTAAAAATACCAAGGTTCTTAGCCATTTTATACTGTTTGGAGGCTGCAGGGCTAGCTCTTGCTCCGTGGAGTTAGCCTGTTTGAATTTTACTGAACCTGCACTGAAACCAGATACAAGAAGTGACGCGGAGACAGTCAAAACACTTATGTCATGCACTGAATTATAACCACAGAGAGTGTGGAGCTCTCTAAAATTACTGGGGACACAAGATAATTTATTGAAACTTGTAAGTGTGGCAACAATGGCCGAAATCTGCGCAGAATCAAATGCAACCGTAGGAAAACTTAAATGATTGATATGGCATCAAGTGGAAAGCGTGCCGGAATTCCACAAATAGACTAGACAGCCAGAGGTTTCGGAAGTATTCCACACAGTGACACAGTGAAATAATAATTAAACGTATGACTTTGCAATCTGTGATGTTATTTTTGTAAACGTACGATTATTGCGGCCCACTATGTACGAAAATAATTACGTGGTGGAAAATAAGTGATTGGCCTCGGATGTGTGTTCCGGATGTTGCCAGGGATGTGACAATAACGTACTGATGGCCTTGATGGCCGCAGTCATGCCATGACATGCCGCGTTTTCCATTCTCGTTTCTCGTTGGTACCGGCCCGCATCACCGCCAGGTAACAGGGTGAAGCCAATGCTGTACATCTTTGATGTTTTGCCTGTTGAAACCAGGCGGCAGGTCTTGCGATGACATAGATTTGAGGCTTGGATACTGAGGTATTTCATTCAAATCGACAGGGGGTGTGATGCGTGACCCAATTTATCTATTCGACATTTCGACAGCAGCCGAAATTTTGCGTGACACCTGCCAAAATTTCGACAGCCCCACGGAAAATTTGACTTTTTCCACCACTGGGAGGGGAGGGGAGGCATTTGTGACAGCTTAGAGAGGATTGACAAGATGGCGGGCCCAGATTAATCTGATCCGAGGCACATAGCACATGTGCGACAGATTAGCTTCGGAGAAGAGCGGCACATGCACCGAACAGCGGCGCATTCTGACGTGTGCGACACATTCTAATAGGTCGTACTTCGTTCGAACTCACGCCGCCTAGCTGGAAGCCAGAGCATACTCAATAAATATCATGTTTTGTGACTCAGTGTACTAAGTAGGAACGACAAAATAATCAATATTACATTCCCTGTGACTGAGTGCCGTTCAGAAAAATAACAAAGAATAATTATTAAAATCAAGGACATACTTGTACAATTTTCGTCCGCTTTTTGGATGTGGGATCCTCATCAGACTGCTGAAGTCTTGCCGATTTGGTTCGGACGCGTGAGGTATGAACAATATTCGCCTCGTCTACCTCCTTACGCCGCTTCCGCGGAATAACGGGCGGAGGGACGTGCGGTACCGACGACGGCGACTCGGAGGGCGATAGTGGCGCGGGAAGGGTGGGTAGTTGATCCGGGACATCACCAGCATCGGAGCCCAGATAAAAACCTCGTCCTGGAGCGGTATGAGCACCGGGAGCTGCGAACAAGGACGAGGCTAAGAGCTCATCCACTGTTGTCGGCTCCCATCCAGTGAGCGTGGGCTCTTGATGTGCCGGAACCATCGGCGTTGATGTGACCGCGACAAGTTGGTTGAGATCCATGGGGCCCCAAGCGTCGGGGAAGTTCTCCACCCCGAACGCAGTCTCAGAGACGATTGAAAAGGGATCCCGTGTATCGAATAGTGTGGTGAAGCCCGCGGAAGAAGACGCCGCGAGAGCCTGGAAATCGAAGTTGAAGTTGAAAGACGACGCGTGCGAGTCGAGGTGGAAGTCAGAGGTCTCGTGTGATTCGTTGATCGCTAGAGACCCCTGAGAAGCGGTGATGCTGGATGTATCCGGCGCGAATTGAGCTGTATTAAGCCCAGATATCGATGATGCCAGTGCTATAATAATCTTAGTATACTGATGCAAGGCTGAACCCGGGACTCACATGATGCAACAAAGGAAGGCGGTGTCTGCCCGGTCGCACCGACCATCGTGGTCGCAGGTACTGGTGCTAGAATAAAGCAGTGAACACTTTGCGTAATCATGAGTAAGTGCGACCGACCCAATATCATCGGCGCTGTTCGGACCCGCCCAGATGAACTGGCCAAAACAATCTCTGAGCGGGTAGATTTTGTGGTCCCGCCGCGTTTGGCCGAGCCCGCGGTAGTCTTCGCACTCTTTAGCTGCTCTCGAAGCTCCTTCTCCTTCACCGACGCTTGGCGACGACTCTCCTTCAACTCCGCGATTTGCGTGGCGATCCCCTCCGAGAGTTTGGTCAGCTCATCAGTTTCACGAACCTTCTGCGCTGCCTTCGATTGGCGTTGAAGACCCCGTGACATCCGGTGGTACGCCTCGTTCTGCGAGTTCGCGAGGATCCCGTTCTTCAAAGAGGCTTCAATTTCACGGGCAGTATTCTCGTCGAGCTCGCGAGCGCTTGGGCGTGAGTTAGAGCTCTGAGAAAATTAAGGGTGCGCGACACTGACCTCTCAATTGCCTCAACTAAAGTCAATTTGATACCAGTCATTGAGTTCGTCCAATGGTGCTGAGTCTCGCCGGTGTTGGTTGTGGCTGGTGTGCTGTCCCAATCCTCCGGACGAATGTTGGACTGTGATCTCACAAGACAAGGGATGATCCAATCGCTCATTTCCTTGTGATCCCACCAATCTGAAAAGTTTTTTGTTGCGTAGTTGAGTTCGCGGATAATAAACGTACCCTGGATCTTCTTGATTTTGAGACTCTTCACAAATTGAGAGAAGGCATTGAGGCGCTCTTTCGAGTCGATGTACATAAAGTCCATCAGGCGCTCGTACTGCGCGGGCGTCACCAAGCCCTTGAAGTCACGAATAGCCCTGAAATGCAGTGAAAAGCGTCAGAAAAGATAAATAAAAAACAATGAAAGCTTACTCCTTTGTGTGGCGGTAGCAAACCTTGACAAAATAGGTCGCGGCCTCCGCTGCCGGCGTATCATTCGGGATACCACTGTACTCGGGATCATTCGTCTTCATGATAGAGCGTGCCACACCAATGATTTGTGCCGCCTCCATGTCGGCATTCATGACGAGCAGATTGCCACCGGGAACAAACCGTTGCATGCCGAGAACTTTGCCCGTGATCTTCTTTTTGATTCGCTGGAGCTCATCGAATAGAATTTCGTAGAAATCCGTGCTGGAACGATTAACGTATGCGCGTATCGCTGTTAGAGCTATCACGATGACGTTCAGTCAGAGCAGATCTACAGTATCGAACTATACACGTACCGCGCTGAACGGCCTTGAGGTATAAGGCCAACTCCCACTCGTTCATTTCGCCTTCAACACGCTTAAAGGTCGTGTCATCATCAAACGCAAGGACACCGGGGTCGTCAAGCAGCTTGATCAGAAATGGGACGCCGGTGATGATGAGCACACCGCCGTCATCAGTCGTGCGATAGCAGTGGATGTACTGCTCCTCCAGTGGCCTCTTCCTGTCCTCAAGAAAGAGCTGGAGTGCGCCTGGCGTGTTGCATGAGTGAAGATTGAACCAAATAAAAAAGAAGACCAACCCGCGGTCCCGAGCCCTGCAGGATATTTTTTGGACTTCACCGCACGGACAATGTCGCGTTTAATCCGGTTGTTCCCGAGCGCGGGCGAAAAAATAGCAGGTTTCTGACCGTCGAGAAGAGCCTTGGTTGAGTTGGCTAGGCACGAAAGGCATGATCAGTGCTGGAAAGGGAAAGAGTAGAAAATACAGACCGTTGTCAACCTTATTAACAGTTGCGCCGACAGGCCCGAGAGTTTCAACACAAGTGGTGTATTTCTCCTTGAGATCCAGCGATGCCTTCCCGAGCGGCGGCATGGGATGCATGTGCGGTGTGCGAGGTTTGTAGACGATCAAAGCCTTGCGAATGGAGGGATCTTCAGGCACAAAAATGGTGCGCTTGGCTTTACACAAATATCGGATGATAGAACTACGAGTCACTACATGGCCGTTGACGATATGTGTATGCGCTGTGGGACGATGAATTTGAAGCTGAACTCAGAGAGAAGGAATATAAGCATACGACAGTGCTTCTGCTTCAGTCCAGTTCGTGGAGGGACGATGCGACTGCATGGGTGGGTGTCCTTCGAGTCGTTGTCCACTATGGGCTCGCCATTGAATAGTTTTACCAGCATTGGCTCGTCAACATAGTCAGGGATACTGAAGGTACGATGATTCTCCTTGAAATCTTTTCTCCAGCCGTCACAAGCAACCCAGTATTGGTGCCCACGAGTGATGTCCTAGCCCGATTCAATTCACGCTGGTGATATGTAGAGATAGATTCACAAACCTTCTTAGGCATGAGCTTTGGCCGGCCCTGGCAACGGTTCCCGTTAGAATCGATCGCCGAACAGCGCTTCTTGTCAACAATATCGAAGAACCTAACGAAATAAATGATTAGGGATCGTTACGAGCAAGAAACCGATAGTACCCAGCCGTAATACTTTCTGCGCTCGTTCCTTCCCGGCGGCGAGTGTCTTGCTGGGCGGAAAAGACAGCATCGCGAGTGGCCGGATCAAGTTCGTAGCGGTCAACCTCCATGAGTGCGCGGTCGATTCGCTCGCAGGCGTGAGCGCCTTTGCAGCTCATCCGGGCGCGGCGGCATGGGATTGCAGGCTGCCCAGGGTCGAACATGACCTTGGGTTCACCGTCTGCCTTTCCGCTGCCGTCGCTTTTCCAAGAGTCATTGTCCTATTTTTGTGAATTGCCGAAAAGTGTCCAAACAGAGCACACGCACATGGTTCTTGATCAGCCAATCCATTGTATACATCATGCTAGTTTTCGGGTCGATAGCGTTGTAACTTGAGCCCAGATTGAGGATGAATGCGGTCGGAATACGGGGATTGGGCCAAATTGAAGGGATGACGCCGTGGGGCATCACATACTCGATGCGCTCGACGGTCAATTTAGCGGTAATGCGAAACTTGCCAATAATGACGAGCGACGTGATCCCAGGATCTTGCCAGATAGTATCGGACTCTTGCAGTTCACCTTTGATATGAGACGGGTTGACAGCAGGCTGGTTGTCGGCGTCTGAGTCGTCGTCTGATGGATCGTCTAGCAAGAAACTACATTCAGTGATGTTGTCGTAAACAGTGAATGAAAGGTTTACCATCGTTGGGATCAATTTCAGCTGGTGGGATGCTGGAAGAGCGAGATGAATTACGCGTCAGAGCCTCGAGAAACTTCGACATCCGAGTCAATTGGGCCATCGTCAGGTTCAGAGTCGGATGTGAGAATTTCCAGAACATCATGACCGTCTTCTTGGAGCACGCGCGTCCGAATGGGATCAGCCTGAGGAGCACTATCGACCGATTCCAATTTGACGACAACTGGAGAGACGCGAAGAACCCGTGGCTCGACTTTGACGCTTGGGGGGACAGAAGCCTGAGGGCGTCGCATGGCTGATCCAAGCGGCGACTCCAGCATGATCGTCTGTTCCCGGAGAAATAGACGAAGCTCAGACATGTCAACCCAGCCTCGATCACGGAACAGCTCGGCATGGGCGCGAATATAGGCCGGTGAGTAAATCTACGCGCGGACAGAACGGTCAGTATGAGGCCATGGGAAGCAGGACGGCAACCTACGTGATTCCGGAATGCGATCAAGTCACGGTCGGACAGGCTGTCAAGGAGTTCGACGTCGGCAGCCGAGCGCTGGGCGGTATTTCCGGCGGTGGGGAACATTGAGCGCGTCGGGGACGCGTCGAGCACGCCGTAGGTCGTCAGGATGGTGGTGGTAAAAGGAAGAGAGAGCTCGCAAAATTTTCACCGTCGATCTCACGTGCAAGCGGCGATCCACCGCAATCCGAGCTCGATCAAAAGCGGCACATTCCCAAAATGGCTACCTGTCGCGTTTCCCAGAATGTGCCGCACATAGATCCATCTGCCTCACATTAAATCCATCTGCCTCACATCAATATTTATCTGGGCCCGCCATCTTGTATATCCTCCAGCTTAGAGGTTCGACAAACGGCTCCGTGACGCGTGACCTCGACCAAATTTTGACATCGACAGAGGGGTCCGTGACCCGTGACTGTCGATTTGAATGAAATACCTCAGTATTCAAAGGACCTGTAATCTTGATTTGAAAGATTTGGCATGGGTTTGAAGAGAGGACATAGCCTCGAGGAAGACAGACACGGACTTGACACCTGGCATACACAGGCTTGAGTGGCAAGAGAGCTTGAAGACGAGGATACAGGCTTGAGGAAGACGAAAGCTTGAAGACCAGTGTGTGGAATCCATGCTTGCTATAGAACCACGGTGCTGGAAAGAATTAGCTGCATTTGAGCGGGACACAGGCCCTGGCGATGACGGCTATGCACAACGATAGGGAATTTTGGATCTGAGAATGGAGGGGGGCGGGTAGAGCCTGTAGAGGAGGAACAGGGATGCTCAAGGAAGGGCACGCATGTGGGTGGCATGCGCGCAGGAACACGGCTTTGGCTGGCAGGCTACAGAGGGCACGAAAAGAGGTGGAAAGTGTTGAGGGGACCAGAGAGTACTCATGAACAATATTCTCGGGCGCAACAGGTTTTGGTGGGCAGAACAGAGGAAGGGGGGAAACGAGATGGCAGAGGGAGAAAGCAAGAGTGGCATGATCGCAAAACTAACATTGTGACTTGTTTGCTTGACGATTGCTTCCTGCGCTCGGATCTTCGGCTATTTCTCCGCTGATCACCGTGTTTGCGGTGCCCTCATCAAGGCTCGAAAGCCCTCGAACCTCCACCGCATACAAGAGTCTTGTTCAATCAAAAAATCTGGAGATGCAGGAATTATATATAACTGACTGTCTAATGCAAATGGGGTGCAGGGTCAGACATTGTTGCGGCTTGTGTTGCGCTGGAGCATGTTACGTTTGTGGCGGTGTTCTACATAGTGGACTGTATTGAGAAAGACATGTTCTTGTGAGTTACTGAAATAGATTGAGCCATTCTATGTTTAGACGCCATAAATGTACGATATTTCCAACTCTGTCTCTTGGTCTCGAGTCTCAAGCCTCAGGTCACTTACAACACGCAGAAATCCATCCTAAGCCAGTAATTGCCTTGCACAGTTTAGAACGGCTTCACTCCGGTTGTAAGCCGCCCCACCAGTGGCTTAAGACCGGTCAAAATCCCACACATTCCCATAAAATCCCCAAATCCGGCTCAATCCATTGCAACCAATTTGGGATTTTTTCCGACACAGACTTGCACGAAGGCAGCATTATTGAGAGGAACGTTTTCGGGAGAACCGAGAGGAATGAGCTAGGAAGTGGTTAGGCAATGTGTATGGTAAAATGATGATTAAAGCGTACCCATACGGCATCCCCTATTATATGGTAGTCTGCAGGGCCAAGAGACTGAGAATAGACTTCAACGGTAGACAATGTGCGGGCAACCTGCATGATATGGCCGTCAGAGATAATAAGCAGACAACGTCAAATTCGCTCACCGAAATCCAGGCGGCATAACAGCCGACGTCGGGAAACTCCATGTTGTTGGCGTTGAAGTAGCGAACGGACCCAATGAGGGCAGGCTCGGAAGACGGGAGGTATGCCTGAAGATCCAAGACAACGGTCTTGCTCTTCCCGATAACCCGGGGGTTCTCGAGGACGCCGACTCCGGTATATGCGGCAGAAGACATAGCAGTGAGTTGAGTGTGAGCGGTGATGATTTGAGAAGAGGGATGTTGGGCTGTTGGCGCAAATTCAGGCGGCTTTTATGTCTTGCCCGTGTGTTATATGTCAATGGAGATAGTAGGCTGTTTGGGCAGTATTAGGGTGGAGATCTATCTTTGGTGAAAATCACCAAGATATTCGAAAGAACGTGTTTGTTGAGCTCATGTTACCGCGGGCTCCGCACCGTGTTTGAAAGGGTCACTCCACCGTGAAGTAGCTAGTGGAGCTGAAATAAGTTAGTGGAAAGAGGCGGTGGAGACGCGTGGAGACTTGACTTTACGATATAACCAGAAGAAATCATGTTGCCGTTCCTCTCTTAAGATCGGCGGTGGAGCTGGTTCTAGAGGGAGGCGACCCTGGATAACTGTGGAAAGTCCGACTCCACCTAAAACACGGCTGCGACTCTGACGTGAATCCCAGAATTATTATATTTTCCTCGCCGTTGAACGAACTCGAATTCAGATATGGACCAAAATCCAAGACAATACAACAGTGCTCGCACCAGTCATCAGGTTGGTGGGTTGATCAAGAAACATCCGAAGTTTGATTGACCTTCACAGTAGAGCAGAACTTTTAGCCTGGCACCATTGACGTCTTGGTCCATAGAGCGAGGTGGCGAATTCATGATCACGGTAAGTCATCGCTACATTGTGGCGATACCAAGTCTCATCGGAGTCGCTAGGAGACACAGAAGCAGGGGACACTGCATATTGACTACTTGATATTGTTGGATCAACCCAGCCAACGGAAGAAGAGCTGCAGTTCAAGATGTCGTCGGTAGTCGTAGTTAGAGATTCACAGTAAAGAAGCAACTCAAATCGGTCAACTTGATTGATTTCTAGGCGCGTCAAGTCACAGTACACATGACATTGTGACTATGTAAGTTACCGGTGCCAGGTTCTGGATTGTTGTCGACCTCAAAATTTGCAAGGTAAAAAAAATGCTACATTGATCTACTGAAAGATTTGGGGATACACGATATTGATAAGTAGTTCTGTTCTCGGTGTTTCGGGGCGGTAAAAGTACGGTTACACGTCGCCGAGAAGTAGCACGCGAGAGCGCAACATAGAGTTGACCGTGGCTGAACACCGGTGTGCGAAGGTCTATACCAACATACTTCACTGATTGTCCCTGAGCTTTGTGGATAGAAATTGCGAATGCGAGACGTATTGGGAACTGGAGGCGTGAAAGAATGAAAGAAAAATCTGTGGTACTGCCAGAGGGTGTAAGAGTGATGCGAGGAATGAAAACAACCTCTCCGTTGTGTTGGCCGCCCAAAATCTCTGCCTCCAAAACCCTGTCAGACATTCGGCGGATCACCATCCGTGTACCTTTGCAAAGACCTTGCGACGGAGCAAGGTTGCGCAGAAGGATAACGGGGCAGCCGGGTTTGAGCGTGAGCTCTCCGGGGGGTAGGCCCGAGGCATCCAAGGAACGCAAATATTCCAAGGGCATTGCATCGTTTACCTGTGCGTCGTCAGCCCCCGCTTCCGTGATGATGTTGTCCGCGCTGATGAATGATCGGGAGTCTCCTGGCATCCGACGGAGAACAGTGTCGTTAAGATCGTCAACATCGCCGTTGCGAGCTGCTAGAATAGTTCGTTCGAGGAAATAGTTGGGCGGAGGAGTGGGACCCTCAATGCCAGGAAAGACCGAGTCAATTAAAACCTCGCTGTTCCTGCACGCCATACCGGGCGGGAGGTCCACGGTGTTGTCCGCGCGATTCGTCCGCCCATATCCAATATCCCAAGAGCCATTCCGCGAATTGAGATTCCTCGGGGCCGACATCCAAGCGCATGTTTCGAGTCAAAGTGATGATTTCGACGTTCTGCCAAAGATATGAACGAAAAATCGAGGCGTCGATGATCTCCTCTTGGGTTCCCTTTGGAACAACCGGGAGAATTTGTTTGAGATCCCCGCCCAAAACAAAAGTGATTCCCCCAAAGGTCTTGTCGTTTCCAAGGAGATCCCGTAAAGTTCTGTCGACGGCCTCATGACATTTGCGGTTATGCATCGGTGCCTCATCCCAAATGCCGAGCTTAGTAGCGCGCATCAGTCCAGCGCGCAAGCTCTCCTTGGGAATGGAGCATGTAGATTCGTCGTTCAAGCCGTCAATGGGGATTTTGAAGACGGAATGGGCAGTCCGTCCACCCTGGAGGAGAAGTGCGGAGATGCCGGAGGAGGCCACGCATAAGACAATGTAATATTGTCCGCGGAGATGATGGGCCAGGGTGTTATAGACGAAGGTTTTTCCTGTACCTCCGGCGCCACTCAGAAAGAAGACTTTGCCTAGGTTGTTTTCGACAGACTCGACGACTCTGTTGAATGCATCCTTCTGCTCGGGGTTCATGACGCAAAGTTTGCGTCGGCTTGAGCCCGCTCTTCGGCCTGATAATAATCCAACTGCCATCTGGAAACGCCTTTTGAGCATGTAGAGCCCCGGGCCGCGCCATAGATTGCCGGTGACGACATAGTGACCGGTAGATGCTGTGCGTCTCTATAGGCCCACATAGAGGCCGTCATCTACGATAGACACCCCTCCCTCCATGGATTCTCGTCGTCTCCCTCGCGCGCTATCGGGCCCTCCCTCACCTAATTGAATGCCAGTGCTCTCGGCCACAATTACTAAGTCCCTTAGGCTACGAGTCAATTCCCACTTGTCTCTCCACCGCTAGCTGTCCGGTGTATCCGTTCCCTTGCCTGCCCTCGAGATGGAAGCCATATTATCTACACAACGTTCGGAATGCGGCACTGGCCTATCTGTCTTCCCTAGATCAAGAGCCACGGGTCTTGAAGGACTGGCGGTGGGATCGGGGCCTGGAGACATCAACTGGGACATGGGCAACCAGCTGGACTTCGTCCCGAGTTCCCAGCCATCTCAAGATGGCGAGGAGCCCTTCCTGATGGTATGCAGTCCTTCTACTGGACCTTGAATTATTTCCCACTAATACGAGCATTGTCCAGACGCCGCCTCACCGCTTACCGCACTTTGGCATCCCCCACCGCAGCAATGCGACTGGAGTCAATTCTTCAGCCTCAGAGGGTGCCGCCGGCCACGCCGATGGAGCTACTGGAGATGTGTCAACGGAATCCAGTCTACGCCGAGCTCGCCTCATTAGGCGAGCTTCACCTGTCGTGCGTGCTCACCTCTCAAACCCATTCTCTATTGCTAATGCTCATTTATGGTTAGAAACCGAGTCCGGCGACCAAGGATATCACCCCCCGCTGCTTCAATCTTGTTCGCCGCGTTACGAAGGGTCCGAGTGAGCGAGTGAGTATCATTTGACCCCCTTTACGTCGACTTGACCATCCACAGCTCGTCAGGGCTGCGGAGCTCGAGCAGAAGCGTCAACAAGCTCGTAAGAAGGCTCAGCGCGTCATGAAGAAGATACATGCTCTCGCTCGGGCCACTGTGCGACTGCGACGCAAGCACAGAAGTCTCCGTGCTTTTGTGACCGCAAAGTCAGAAGAAGACAAAGAGAATATTTTTTGGATTCAGTAGACAAATGATCACTAATGTATCTCTCTATTATTTTATATCGTTTTAAATCCAAGCCCTGAGATGAATAGCAAGAAAGAAAGAGACCGGCACTTAGACCGGCATCTGCTCCATAGGCGTCCGCTTCCTGCTTCGCCAAATTAATTCACAGAACATGGGGGGTCAGAAATTAAATTCAGGCGATGTCGGGGGGGTTCTTTCTACGCTATTATCCACGACATTTGATTGGTTTTCTAATACTCGCGCTGAGCAGAAATAAATTCCCAGGGAAAAACACATTAAATACTATTGCGGTAGTGAGTCGGCACATCCTAGTTTATAGAGACAAAAAGCGTGTCGGTCTGAATGAGAATTGAGTAGAAAAGATTTGTCCTGGCCCCATTTTTGCGGTATTAGCATCGCATTCCGGACGATACGGTCCACAGTGATGATTTCAGCGTATGGGCCGTGTTGGCGGGAAGACCGAGATAAATGGTGATAACCGTCAAGAGGATCCGGGGTTCTGAGGGGGGTCATCCATTCGATATAAGCTAGTGGTTTGCCTGGCTTGACGGGATAATGTTTAGGGAGCTCGAAAATAACCTTGACTTGAGCAACTCGAAGACCTGTACAACTCTCGTAAGTGCAAGTTCTCTGTTCTGTCAAAAATCGACTTACCTGAAAGAGCGGTGCCTTCTGTCAATGGATTGGGCTCGCCTGTACGAATGAGAGCAAAATCCAGACATGCAGGCACAGCTGCTTTACGTTGTCCAAGTTTTGCCGGGGCCGGGGCGGTTGCGCGGACGAGGTTCGTAGAATGGCGTCGACCAACCTCAGGTATTTTAGGGAGCTGGAAGCTGATACGCTTCCAGGTGCCAAAGACATCGAAGGGGCGAGCCGTGAATTGGGAGTTGGACGGGCCGAGAAAAGATGTTAAAGCAGAAAGGAAGCGGGAGGCATTGTGCCCGTCCAAAGAGATAATATGAGATGCGGGAACAGGACGAGTGGTCGGCAATTTTGCCATGGAAAAGGACCTGTCGGAAATGACCAAAGAGTCCTTGTCGACAGAAGGGTCGGGAGCGGGTCTAGCATTGGGAATGGCGGGAACGAGTGTTGTTGGTAACGGTATGGAAGTGGAGATTGCCGGGAGTGGAGTGGGTTGTGGCGAATGAGCCCATTCGAGATATGCACTGAATCGAGCTACAGCCTCTTGCCGCTGAAGCCAGAGCGTCATCTGATCAATGTAGTCTTTTTTGTTGCTGGCACGGTAGGCGTTTTTTGCGTAGTCGATGTGCAGGCGTTCCGGCGACTCAGTATTGAATCCATCGGCAGAGCCAAAAAGTCGAATGAGCCGCTCATAATGGTCGAGCGAGTGGATCTTGGGGATATTGAAGTGGTTACTGCGCCCCTTCAGCTCAATGAATATCTGCTTGTTGGTGTGAAAGGTGTCGAGAGCATCTCGCATGCCGGCAAGGGTGATGGACGTGTGTGACTCCAGTGACGCGAAGTAGGCAAAGTCGATGAGGCCACGGACTGCCGCCACCATCTGCGGATGGGCTCCCGCCGCAACCAACCCCAAGAATACCTTCTCCATTTCCTTGTGCTCCGTCCCCGTCCACTGCGACACTGAAGTGATACCATTTTTGAAATGGCGAACGCCGTGATGGTCCGGCATTTCTCGAAAGCGCTTGTCGATCTCTAGCTTCCCAATTATCTCGGTGCACCAAGAAACCAGGTGGTCCTTGAATACGCCTTTGTGAAGTTGATGGAGTAGGTCGGGGGTGAACGATTGGAAAATGTCGGAGTGAGGCAGGTTTGCCCAGAATGGGGGGGTAGACCGCGCGGATCCCGTCGTCCTCGAATGCTGAATCTTTCTCACCCTTCTGCTGACGCTGCATCAGGTAGAGTGTCTCGCGCACATCCCGCAGCTCGTGTTCTTGATGGTCTCCCCGCTCGTTTGGCTTAACTCGACAGATAGGGCATCGATTCTCCTTGCAGCAGGAAATCAAGCATTGCTCCGGGTAGTCCGCAACATATGCAGCGAAGATTGGCCAGACAAGGCGTGTCATGCTGTCAGCGCAAACCATCGGTACACCGCTTTTGCCTGCTTCAATAATCGACTGCATGATAACCGTCATACACTGGTGGAATAGGCGGTATTTTGCGAGCGAGCGAGTATTTTTGTCAAAACACTCGAACTTGGGAATTGGCAAGTATCCAATCAATACGGTCGCGTGCGAAGAGACTTGACGGCGAGTCTCTTTTCCGATGTTCCCGATTGTCAAATAAACCGGCCATGCAGAGTTGTCCCCACGGAAATTGGAGAGCATTGTTTTGTCCGAGGACAGAATAAGCGGTGCAATTGTTGCGCCAGGGGGAAGTCGCTTCTGATTGTTAATCTGTAAGTTCTTAGATCACGTCGTAGTCGACGCAGGCTTACTTGTATCTCCCACCACCAGCTCGCAGTCCACATTTCATTCACAACCTCAATGGTCTCCCCACGATCGGCATACAACTTTTCCGGTGCGTATCTCATGACGTTGCGAAAGACGGGATTTCCCAACAACTCCTTTACACACTCCACAGGATCCCTCCACCACAATTCGACCTGTTCACGGCGCATCGTAGCACCAGTGGGATCCTTTTCAAGGTCGGCCAAGTCGCCTTTGATGTCAAGAACTTTACATTGCCATTTGACACCGCCGGGAAGACTGTCAATCTTGTCGAAAAAATCATTCTTCCCACCGAACGATGGCTTTGCGCGGTCGCTGATCTATCGAAGCATCAACGGTGAGCAATAAATTCTTTTTTTTCCAAAAAAAAGCGACTGACGATGGGCAGCTTCAGGAATTCTTCTGTTGCGGTGTGCCCAACATGCTTGATGAGCCATTTCGCAAGTTGCCATTCGTCGTTATTGCGAAACGGGCCGAGCACCATCCCGGGTTTCAAAATCTCCGCGTCTCGAATCAGCTCAAATGCGGTTTTCTGGGGAGGTCCATATGTTCCGCCAGCACCATGGCTTGGGTCGAATGTCCTATGCCACTGAGGACGTTGACCGGGATGCGCAGCTGGCGGCTGAGTCGGGATAGACGCATCTCCGTCAATTTGATCTGATTCCGCGTCGGTGGTCGCGGTTTGATCTGGCATTGACCCAAGCTCGTTTTCGAGGGGGATATTGTCGAGCATAGCTTGAGCATCCTCGGCCGTTGGTAAGTCCGCCGAGGCCGGCGCTCGTTTACGGCGCCTCCGACTCGAGGTAAGATTTCCTGCCCGAGTTTGGAAGCGAGCCTCAAATTTAGCTTTACAGATAGGATCCTGCAGCTGGTGTCATCGTAGAAGACTGCTATTCCCAAAACCAATCTGGCAAAATGGGCAGACCGGCATGGTGGAAGGGAGGTTCCTGAAATGTGGTATCTAAATTTCAAATGCGCATCAAGCGCTACACATGTGCGCAATTGCGACCGTATCGCGTTTCAAGCGTTTTTTTCAAAGTCCGACCGCTCCTCTCTTCTTGCTACCATGTCTGGTCGTCTCTCCTTTCCTGAGAACGTTAATCGTCCGCAAGCAGTTGGACGGGGTGAACGCGAGTCCCGACCAACACCTGGACTTCAAAATCACCGTCAGTTATCGCCCTGTAACTTCAGGTTATTTCTGATGTGCACGATTCACAGAGGACGAGCGCAAACGGAATCGCCAGAAGGGGGGAGAGAGCATTGGAGACGCGCATGCGCAATGGAACTGTCACTGGTCGTAGGGCCATGAATACGAATGCGTCCAATGCTCCCGCCATTTTGCCCCTGACGCCCATTGCCGCTCCAAACAGGCCGCCTCAGACACCAGCAATTCCTGCTCAGCTCTTTCTCCCACCGCAGTCCACCTCTACGAGCAGTTCGCCGTCGCCTCAGCTCTTCCAGGTTCCCCATCAATTGTCGTCCCCAGTGCCTGCTCGCCCCCGCACCCCAGCTTCCTTGCTTCCTCAAAATTATCAGCCAGTGTATGCTAATTTCGACCGGCTCCCCGGTTCTGAACCTCAAATCACTGCGGATAATGGCGTCTCCCCCGATGTGTCGAGCTTCACAGTCACCCCGGAGCAATTCAAGCTGATGATGGAGAAAATGAGTCACGCCCAGCGCGCGGAATTCAATCAATTTCTCGACATGGGCCGTGAGTGTTGCCTTTCTTCTTCCTTCTCCTGTAGGATGTGCATTACCTGATTTGGCGACCCAGGTGCTGCATACACTAGCAACAACGCCGGCCCGACAAGCACCAACTCCCGCCATCTCTCGTGGGATAGCGGCAACAACATTGGTGACTTAAACTGCGGTCTCGGGCCATTCGACACCGGTGATACTAACGATGGTGTATCCCCCATTGGAGACGGGGACGACGATCCTTCTGGTGCGTCTTGAATGTTACCTCCTTTCGATCATTGACTTGCTTCACCACAAGATTTGCCATGGAACAGTACCCCGGCCGGCGACAATGAAGAAGATAAAACCAGCTCTCGTTTGCTTAAGCAAATCACGTCGAGACGTACCGGGCTGCTTAAGCGGCTTAAGCACACTACAAATTCAGTCAAAACCATACAATCCTGTTAATCCTACTATTCGGCCATCCAGCTTAAGCAAGCCAGTCTGCTTAAGGCTTAAGCTGCTCAGTCATTAGGAAGAGGTGGACTAAAATTGATAGAAGCTCAATGCGTCAAGTGATTAAGCAAATGGCGCATAAGGAGCTTAAGCGGTTCGCGGCCTTCGTCGCTTAAGCCGTCACAACTCAAGTAGGAAAGCCAACCGAGCCTGGCCGGTGTGAAGAGCAACCCCTGACCTTGATCACAAGGAAATAAGTGGAGACGCACTTGTTCGTACCGGGTGGCATGCAATGCTCAGAGTGCACAACTTGGTGGCATAGACTGTAGGTACCAAGAGAAGGTCGTGAATAGGAGTATAAAGCGAATGCATTGTTGTTGACGGTGTTCCAAATTGTGCGGGCAGCGCTTCAGAGCTGAGCTCGGCCCAGCGTTGCAATGAGAAATGAATAAGTAAGGAGTTATCAGGGATAATACAGTGAAGTGAGTATGTTCACCCGTTGTCTTTGCGTCTGGGAGGGTGGCACATGATGGTCCAGAGCAGAAAGGCAAATTGCCACTGATTGACATGAGATCACCGATCAGTGGCAATGCCACTCTTTGTCTTCTTCCTTTCGATGACTACCTTTCTCAAGTCGACCACCATCTAGAGCTCTTCCATTGTCCTCTTGCTCCTCTTCATTTCAACTCTTCACATTTCTACATAGGCTTCAATGGTTCAAACCTGGTCCTGGTCGTGGTAGGGTAAACTGGGTGGACCAGTGGTTACTTCGACACGCGCTAAGTACCATTGTCAACATATTGATATTGCCACCTATTCCAGCAGCTCCTGGGTTCCCCTATTACCGTCTGCGACGCGAAAATACCCATGATTATAGTGTACTACAGCGTCTGGATCCAACACTCCCGTTCATTCTTTGCCGTCACCTGGGCCCTCAAACGCTCCTTTGGTCTTTGCCACTTTACGCACTGAAACACCCAGCCGCCCTCAAATTTTATGCATTACGCAGCAGTGTTTAATCCATCTGCTGTGGCGCTGATTAAGCAGCTTAGCCTGCTTAATCCGGCGTGATCACCTCCAGTTGACTTAAGCGATCTTAAGCAGCTTGACTGGCTTAAGCAGGTTTGATCTTGCAGCATTTAAAACACAAATGTGGTATATTACACCAAAATACAAGATTTTAGGCATGCTTAAGCAGCTTAAGCGATCCAGCACGTCTCGACGTGTTTTGCTTAAGCGATCGTGAGCGAGTGACAGGAAGAAGAGGGGCTTCACCAGAATGCCCAGAGCTCCCTCCAGGCGAGTCTCCTCTATTACTAATTTTCTCGTCTCATGCCTCGTCAGCTTGATATGCACGATGTCGATGTCCAGAGGAGGAAGCGCAAGCGTCGTGTACAGGTACGGTATATCAATCCCTCAGTCGATCCGCATTGATGCTTGAGTAACTAGGCCGACTCGGACTCGGACGCGGAAGGCTCCCGATCTGCGCCCGCCGCCAAGCCCCGCAAGAAACGGCCAAACCACAATCGAACGTCTCGAAGCATTAACGAGATCAGCGATCCGGAGCGCCGCCGCATCGTTAAAGCTGGATACCGTCCTATCGAGAAGGCTGTCTGTCTCGAAAATCCGTGGCCCATTGTGAGCCCGTCTGGGGATCCGGCCGCCAATGACGACGAGTTTGAAAATCTCATCGATGATGCATGGGACGGTGGGGTCGATGCTCTGGGTCTGGATCCCGATCTCTTCGACGCGAAGGATACGACGGCGGTGGAACGGAAGCTAGTGCGTTATGCATTAAGTATCTATCCTCACCTCAAGTTCTGAAGTATGTGTCTAGCTTCGCGGGCGCATTCCCCATGTACGTTCCGGCATCATGAAGGAGGCCGACCGACTTGTGCGTGAATCTTACGGCTTCATCGACATCATGTCCTTGAAAGACTGCACTGCCGAGAACATTCAAAAAATAGAGGAGGCTAACCGTCAGCGCGTTGCTGACCTCCACGGAAAATTCATGTACACGGTATGTGCTTTTCCACAGAGCAGCGCCTCGAGTCTTACTCCATCCAGGATCCTGAGGACACATCTGACATCGCCACTATGTGCCGCCATCCTATCTTCCAGAAGCTCCTTATCGCCTGCTTTTTTGCTCCAAAGGGAATTAACCGCCGTGGATTTTTCTTCGATGGTAAGGACATGCTACCGCTCGAGACATTGGGTCTCTTTATGGACGCGGTAAGGATTTCTAATCTGTTCCATGACTGACACTCATACTCTTGCGGCCCAGATCATATGCGGTATAGATAGGTGGAAAACTGGGCGGCACACGCCCATCGACTTCGACGCCGAGACCTATGGAGGAAGCGGGCATGAAGCCTCAATGGCGTTCCTCAAGGCGTGGATGGCCGAATACAAGGCGGCGGTCTATCCAGTGAATCTCGCGGAAGCGTGTCTGCGGGAAATGCTCAGCAATGCTCGGTACGCTAATTAATACTGCTGCTCAGTGTCCTTCCTCACCGCGCATGCAGCAAACTCTGTGAAATACCGTCCGAGGAGGCCCCACCTCGCCCCTCCATGTTTCCGATGCATGTGTTCTCTAACACCAATTCCCAGTAATATATATACAGCAATGTCGTAGCTATCTAATTTTTTTTGCTCGTATCGCTGTCTGCCAAGAAAGGCCCTGATGTGGAGTGTGATCACATAGAAACCGGATCTCTCAGGGTTACTCCGGCAGCAGATCTGGGTCTGGGTTTGATCTCGGATTTGGGTCTGATGCACTTACGTGATGTAGTCCGATGAAATCCGATGAAGTCCGACGCAAGTGAAGATCGTGCAAATAATGGACATGGACGACGACAATCATGATGACATTCAAACAGAAACACTAGACTAATTGTAGTTAAAATTCTGAGTTGGGTTCAGAAGCTCGCGCCCAATCTCTGCACGTAGGATAGCATCACTGTCTGAAATGTATGCATCAGCCGCTGTATTATCCCGCCCGAATAAAATGTGGAGGCGGGTGCGCTCAGATGCATCAAGATACCCATTATTCATATCCTCCAACGCCATTTTGCGAGCCGCCTCGACCTTCTTTGTAGGAGACATAGCGGACGATTTGTGGGGTGCAAATACCGACTCGATCACCTTCCCAATCCCCTCGACAGAGCGACCAAGAGCCAGGATTGACTCAGGACCAGTAGTCCTGCTGCGCTTGTTGCTCCAGGGGATCTCGATGTTATCTCGAGGGGAACGCTTCCGTGTAGTAGCCGGAGTGGAAGGGACACGATGAGGCGGATGAGCAACGGGGGCTGGAGAGGAGGCCGGCTGTGTCTGGGAGGCAGACATGGGGTCGGTGGAGTCACCGGACTGGGACCCGCCATAGTTGGATTGGGACCATGAGTCGGTGAGGGGCTGAGACGAGTCAGAGCGTTCATCGTCATCCCAGGACTGCTCAGGGAGCGGGAGGGAGCGGTCAACAGCCTGGATGGCTCCCGCACTGAAGACGTAACGCGCGCGGGCATGGTCCGGAAGGATTTCGTCAACCGTTTTGAAGTGAGCCCATCCGCACGTCGAGAAAGGCTTGAAGTGCGGGTGAGCTTTGGTGAAGTTCTTCCATGCGTCCCGGTTCTCGTCTGTGACGTTGAACCCCTGCTCATCGGTGTATGTCCACCCCGACATGCCAGGGTACACCTTCTGCTTCACCTGCAGGACGTATTCATGAAGTTTACGTATCTGCAATGTAAAGCTGTTATCATTAAAGGCCATTGGCATGCGAGGACACACACCGTCTTCCATTTATTTGAAATAGCCGTTGCTGTCTTGGGTCCACCTGTCTTGGGCGGGTAATTTTTGGCCATGTGAGCAGCAGCCTCATTAAAGACGGTTCTGTCGAAATTTCCACCATCGCCGACACGGCTTCGCTGGTCATGGAGGTAGTTAAGGAGGTGGGTGAGATCCTCAGGATTGGTAATCCAGTCCGCTGCATTCTTGTCCGGCATTATAAGCTTTGTCGAGAACGCGGCGCGACGAGCAGAAAAGCAAGAAAAAGTGTTGTAACGGTGCCGTGAATACATCACGTAAGTGCATCAGACCCAAATCCGAGATCAAACCCAGACCCAGATCTGCTGCCGGAGTAACCCTCATAGATCCGCGTGTCTATGTCGCTCTATGGTGCCCTATGGCTCTATGATCCGATGGATCTACATGCCTATGACGCTCTCTGATAGACAGGCAATCTCTCTGATCGGTAGGGACATGTACCGTCGGCGGGAAGTCCAAGGTTGATTTCGGACTTGTGATTTCGACATTGTCATGGTCAGGTGGCATTGTTCCCAATTGGGTAACACCGCTGCCACCCCCCGGCATTCTCCACAGCCCGCGCTGCCGCCACCGGCATCGCTCACACCCACCAATTGCCCGACGCGTCGCCCACACCCACCATTTTCCGGATGCCGCGGTCCCGGCACCCCGCCTGACTGCGCCATCGCAGTGATGCGCCGCTAATGACCATCGTCCGCCGCCGCCGTCCGCCTGGCCATCACCACCGACATCCTGGTCATCACCATAACCCGACACCCAGCCAAGCATCAGCCATAACTGGCAAGAATGCCACTTGCCTTTTCGGGCGATACTCCATCCTCTTCCCGAAACGGTAACTCAAAGCATGCACAATTGTCCAGAGCAAAGCGCCATTATGTCCTAAAGCAGAAATCCAAGCACAGTGGCCTCAAGTGGCATGGTGGCCAGGTTGGACATATATAAGGCCCTTAAATATTGCCCCTTTCCCTCGTCCCTGTTCAGCGACACGGTCCGCCGTCCCTCATGCTGATCAAGACCCCCTCTTGACTAGTAAGTGTTACACTGAACATCAGAGGAAGACCGCAGTTGTGATCTGGGGATTGCTTACTTTCCTTCTTTTCATGTATCTGTCGTAACTCTGGGTCCCTCATTTGGCTAGTACGTGTTACACTGGACGTCATTGAGGGTGAAACCGTTGTGCCACCTGGATTGCTTACTTTCCTTGTTGCATGTATCGGTAGCTTAGTCCGGTTCATAAATTACTGGGTCCCTGATTTGGCTAGTAAGTGTTACACCGAACGTCATTGAGGGTGAAACCAAATATTTAAGACAAGTAACCTAATTGGGAGCAGTGGCGGTAAGGATCATACGACCACTTGCGACGGACGCCCTTGACGGCCGTCGGATCACCCTGGCTTGCGATGGAACGGTTACTCGACGTGGTCGATCGTGGAGACGACATGAAAATGCTTCACTATAATACTTATCTACATTTACGCCATACCATTTGATACACGAACTTATGTACAATTATTTTGATACACGAATGTGGGATTATTTTGTTAAATCCGAGGATTGGTCGGAACGAATAGGATCAAAGGCTTTACGGATTCGTACTGCCATGCGAAGCACTGGCCTCAAGACCAAGTTATTACCGCATGCGTAAGTGGAAAGAGTGTTGTAGATATTTTGCACTTGGCGGCGCGTTTCAATGAGGACTTGACTGTGTAGGTGACATTCTTTGGTCAAGATTGCATTGAAGTCCGAATCATTTAAAAGTGCATTGAGAAGGTTAAGTTTCGAGGTTCTTGGTGGAAGGTGAAATTGGATGGCCACATGCTCCAAAGCATATTCTAAATGGAATGTCACAATAATTCCTTTCACTTATATAGGACTTGCCAATGCCGCCTCGCACATTAAAGCGTTCATTGGACCACAAAAGGTCTCTCTCCAACCCCGCAATCTGTGGAGTTTATCAGTTTTCAGGCACAGAAAAAGTATCACCAAGACTGACCTGCGCCTCCATGCTGGAACGGACCAACCTCGAGTTTTCACGTTCTGACTTGAGACTTTGTCTCTCGGACTTAAGACTTTGTCGCACATCTTCCAGTGCCTTTTCTGTCAATCTTAACTCTTGAATTGTGGGGATCATGCTTTTGGAAAGCATTGTGTGCGTCGAAGCGAATCTCTGGGAGATGGGGCAAGTTATCTACGGAACAAATTAGGACGCTGGGTAGCCATCTGCGGCTGACTCAGAGGCTGAGATACGCCAGAAAAACATGATCAGGGCGAAGCAGAAGTGAGGCTGGACAGGAGACGGAAAGCTTCGAATGAAATCCAGTGTAGCATAATGAATGGACGCGGTGGCGGCGAGCGGGCTTGGAGCAGATAAAAAAGACTTACGAAGCAGCATTGCATGGGAATCAAATACTAGAATTGAGCAAGTCAGCGTTACTTGGCTTTGATTTGGCTGATAAAATTGAGAGCACTGAAAGGGGCGACAGTGACTCTCAGTTATGATGCGTGATAGATGAAAATATATTTCCATTCTCAGCCTCCATCCAGGTATTTCTGGCGAGAGAGGGAAGAGCCGGATCGATCGACTTGGCTCAAATCCAAGCCCATCGTTTGCGCTCGGCTCAAACTCAAACTAGAGTCATCGGTTGAACAAGTCCTGCCGAGCTTGAGCACAGCCTGCACATCTGGGCAAACAGTTGAGCAAAGCGAACATTTCTTTCCATGCGAGTGCATACTTGCAGCTCAAACACACCGTCGACGTTTGGATCGTTGGTGAGATCAATGAAATGCTCTTGAATATCCTGGTACACATCCTCCCGGACCACGATTTTATAGAAGTTCGCACTCATTAGATCTCGCGGAAGATCAACATACAAAAATTGCGTTGCTAATATATCGACGTACACATCCATTTACTACTACGCTGCCTCAATGACACCAAGCATATCCTTGTAAGTCTCCCAGCCAGTACTATAGTGCAGTCTTGGGGAGCCAATTACCTGATACACTGCCTTTGCGAGCACATCGAACTCGTCTGGAACCCAACGCATGACGTCCTCTCGAGAGGTTGCAAGGTGGGTGGCTCGGAGCTCCTGAATGAGGGGTTTGGGGGCTGAAATCCCACAGTGGACCAGCTCGTGGTTTTCCGGGTACTTGAACACCATGTCCGGAGCCGCCGTTGGAAGTAACTTGTTGTCTTGCTTTCGCCGCGGCGTAGTGTTCCAGAAATCCTTGAATAAATCAAGGTGTGTCTGAACGATCTGAGGCCACAGCCACTGAAATAAGTTCCTGCCTGACAGCTTCAGTTGCGAAATTAGCCAATCTTGCGAATGAACGTACACGTGGATAGGGTCAGCAGATGCGAAGTAGCCCTTTGCATGGCCGTCAAGGATGACAGCCTTGATATTGCGGCCCGCGTAATCCTGCCAATAGCTCCAGCCGGATTCAATTGGTATATTGTCCGTGCTTTTCAAGGCGACAGTCGATGGACGCTCCAGCTCAGTGAGCTGGGGGAAAAGTTTGCGTCTGGCGTGCAAGCAAAAGGGTGAGTCTTCACTCAAAGTACAATGAAAACTAACTGACCGAAACGTTTCCTGAAGCCTTCGCATTATTCCTGTCTCTGTCCCACCGTCAAATGTGAGTTGAATAGGAATCTCTGCGATTGGGGTGAGTACGGCTCAAATGAAGCCAATCTTTGTACGTACCGCCTCTTTCCTCAATGAAGTCGAGATATGTGTGACCAACGGTCATCTCGTCACGGTCATTGGGGACGACCGTCAGATAATGGAATATGCCTGTGTGGTCACGGAAACCATAGATTGAGATTCCGACCTGTCCCATCTTCAACGCCTTGGCACCAAGCTTCTCGTGGCCGTCACAGTGAACCTCCTCCATGACGCCGAGCGCTTTCAGCTGACCGCGGACTTTGTCCTTCTTCTTTTGGCCTGGGAATCGCCGCGCTGGACCCTCTGGATCAATGCCGTGGTGAACGACTCGCAGTGTGTCACTGGAGTTTCTTGGTGAGTTCTACCACTTTCAATTCTTCCAAACACTCACCGTGGTACAATCACATTGTGCTCGCGTGCAATCATTCGCTGAATTGTCGTTGGCCCGTGACGTCCCAACACATCTTCTTCGATGGCTTGAGCGACCAGAGAGGTGATGACTGGCAGCGAGGGCGGGTTGCGAACACTTGGGACTTTGAACTGCTTGTTGAGCTTGATGAGGGTATTTTTTCTAGACATCGCCGGTGAGTCAAAGTCTTTAGGCACTAATAATCTACACAAAGGACAAAACTCACTGGATAGAATATCCAAACTGCCGGTTAAGTTCTGCGAGGCGGTGGGCAGTAGGCATTTGACGCTGGCCGAACTCGTGAAGTGCTGCTCGCAGCAACTCATCGGGAGGTTCTTGAGCAAAAGACATTGGAATTGTCAACACACGAAGGTAAAAACGACGCACTTGTCCCGTTGTCAATGCCGTTGACTCCCTTTTTGTTGGTCATTGGGGTGGCGAGGAGACTGAAGTTCACTGCAGCGAGACAGTGAGTGTTTAAATATATATTCTAGATAGATTTCAAAGCGCGCACTGATTCCAAGCTCACACATCTGCTTTTGGAATGTGGCTTCAGGCAATACGGACCATTGTTCTAGTTCCTTTTCTTGGCTATTCATTATTGATTCAAATGGCAAGGGTTCAACGTATTGCTATAAAAGTATTGAACAATGTTGGCTCAAACTCCGAGTCCGCACTGGTTCCAAGCTCACACATCTGTTTTTGGAATGTGGCTTCAGGCAATACGGATCATTGTTCAGGTTCCTTGCCTTCACTATTCATTATTGATTTGAGTGGCAAGGGTTCAATGCACTGCTATAAAAGCATTGAACAATCTTGGCTCAGACTCCAAGTCATCCCACTTCTGCTATGGCTAATCTCCTCCCCACTACGCAATGCCTTTCTCTGACGCCAGACACTGTTGGTCTCAACTGTAGTTCTAATTTCCCTCGCAAGATCTCGCCTGGTCTATGCGCAGGATGCGAAATCCTTCGGAATCTTGAAGGGAGAGATCTTGAACGCGTTCAGGTGTGATATTTGTTGTCTATCTAATATCTCCTTCATCCTGTCTCAATGTCGCCGTAATACTTCAGGCTTACCCGCAATGTGTCGACTGCGATGCTCGCTATCGAACCATGAAGTCGACGGCAGACGGAAAATTTCTTTGTGCCGTGTGCATGCCATTGTCAGCGCCGGCTTCGACTCCTCCCCCTCCACAAGATGATCGACATGGCGCAGATCGTCGTGCTGCCACCATGCAGAATCTTCACCTCGCGCAACTGGCGGCTCAGGCCCGACGTGGCCAAGCAGCTGCAGCCGCTCACAATGACCAGTTCACTCTCGTCAAAGATCCACGAATCTCTGTTGATTTCTGTCTTGGCGGTCGAAAGGGTGAAGCGAAAAAGCAATCTATTGTAGGGACTTTCAACTTCACATTTGACATTGACGACAATCTCGAAGGTGCGTACAAGTCAACTCTGAACTGAATCTTGGTTCCTGTCTCACAGGGCCTTTCTTGTGTACAGACGTAGTCGTACCTCGCTTCCTCGACTCGCTTGCACCGTCTTGGGGCGCAAGGCATGAGAACAAACTTGAAGCGTGAGTTAGTTCTGCAGCTCATTGGTGCGCATGCACTGACGAATACTCACCACATAGCGAAGATATACAGCTGTCTTTCTACAACAACCACATGCCCATCACCGGTATAAATATGTCCTTGTGCAACTTCTTTTACAGCACACCAGACCTCCCCCTTCGCTAATACATTCCCCCCAAAGATGAAGCAGGAGGTCAAGGCAATGGGCCGCTATCCAAAATTCGTCTACCTCGAGTTCCATATCCAGCAAGACTTGGTGCGTTCTTCAGCATCTTCAGTAAAATGCACCACTTTAGCTAATTCTCTTATATTCAGTTTGAGGAGCGTACCGGCGAGGAGGTCAACATATCTGCCGGCTCTGGCAAACGCAAGCCTACAAAACATGTTGATGGTGAGGAACGCGGCACCAAACGAACTCAAGGTGAGGCCGCCGAGTTGTACGGCGGTGATTCCAGCTCAACGACCACCATCATGTTGCAGTTGCTGGTGGTATCGCCATGAAGTCGACGTTCCGACCACCTGCGGAGTACATTGGCGTGGCCGCGGCTGCATCTGCGGCAGTCCAGCCCGTGCGCACCAAACTCCTTATCGACATGGCATCATTCGCCTACAACGAGCATAGTGGGGATGTTGCCATCGACGAGGCCAGCCACGAGCGCACTGAGGCATGGATGCACGATGTGAGCACCAGTCGTGGTGCAATGAAACTCGTCCACCAGGTAAACTTGTCTCAGCTTTTATGCACCACCCTCTCACCGCTCAATTGGTTCAACATTAGCTCGACTTCGTCTCGGACACTCCTGATGCGAGCGCGAACTTTCTCGTTGCAAAACGTTTTCATCGCAAGTCGCTCAAGCCAGACAGCATCGTTTCGGTCGCCGACAACCGCGATCTCATTACTGGTGAGCTTATGCTCCTAGAGCGGTTCCGCTGGCTTCTCGCAGCCTTCTTCGCCCTCGCTAGGGAACTCGCTGTCGATGTTGATACAAGTACGTTTTTTTGGGTCCTGGATGGTTACTGGATTGACTTGGATTTCGCTTTCTTTACACAGGCTTAGTTGTTTCGGAGGCATGGCTCGGCGTTGAAGAGATCGGCGAACATGACTCTCCCTGCCCAGCGGCCGGAATCTCAGCGGAAGACTCTGACACCATCACGACCGCTCGGGAATCTGGTTTTACTTGGCTTATAGAGCCACGACGGTCGGGTGCTGTTAAAAAATACTCGGGAACTCTTTTGGGCGCCCACTTCAAGCCAGTCCAAGGCCGTCTGGCTGCGACGATCTATGCGTTCGTCCATTTTGCATGGTTATTCAGCAGAGGATCCATTCTCTTTTGCGATGTGCAAAGTATGTTTTCTTGACTCCTCCCAAGTCACTCCTCATAATTTATATTCTTGCAGCTATGAAGGTTCGCGACAAAAACGTCCTGTTTGATCCCATGGCGCACACACCCGAAGGGTATGTTGGGTGCTCTCTTCGCCAACAATCATGTTTTACTTTTTGCTAATGTTCGTTTCTCCAATTTCAAGGAAAAGCGGCCCGGGCGACCATGGCCGCAAAGGAATCAAAGATTTTATCGCAAACCATGTTTGCACTACGAAGTGTGTTCAGTTGGGATTGGATGACCTAGTTGAGAACCCGGGCGCGGGAGACCGCGACGAAGCGGCCGACGATTAAAAGGCACATCTCGTTGATATATTTGTCGTTTGTATTGTATGGGTCTCCAAAACCAATTTATAAGTATGCTGGAGATCGTGTGTGTAGCGGGTTAGGCGCGAGCGCATTGTAAGTGACAACTCGGAATGCAGTTGTAGGATCATCAAGTTGGTGTATGCGCTTGGGATAGTGAGAAGGAACCTTCCTCCTGCTCCAATCCGGCCAACTCGCACCTCCCAACCGGTGCCTCCCGGCTCTCGACCTGCGCCATCCAGTTCCCGCCCGGTTGGGAGACCAACCCGAATCGCAGAAACCTGCCAGGTCCAAAGTGAGGAAGCGCGTGCTCGAGCCCAATCCACCCGATGAGTACGACCACAGTGGCGCCTGCCCCACCCCCAGCGTGCTTCGCCTCGAATATGTTCTGACTCGGGCCGTAGCTCTCGCTCCCAAAATTTGACGCCATATTGCAGTCGTCGTCGCACGTGCTCGTGAACCGGCTCTGCATGTCGAACGGGTCTGATTTACCTGCACGCCACAGCAAACCGCGCTCGTAGAGGTCACGCCTGCGTCTCATCGAGCGTCGCGAAGAGTGTGTCGAGTGTGCTGCAGAACTCGCCAGCGACGGTGGTGATACTGCCGGTGCCAATGGCCATGGTCTCGATAGCCTCTTCCTCCTCTACAAACCAAAGGCGTTAGTATTTTGTTATGAGAACGAGGTGTAGGACAGATAGGTAGGCAGTGGGGGAAATATGCAGAGCAGAAGTGGAGTACAAAAAAAAAATAATCGCAACTCACGCGAATAACCCTTTCACGAACGGATTGACACTTCCACCTCCCGCTCCTGCACCTTGTCCATTGCTCTCGCCTCTCAGGAGAGACATGAAGTCGGGGTTAAGGGTGTCGAGGTTGCAGGCCTGTGCGAAGCGTTAGGTCCAAAGTGAGGAAACGCAACCGGCCAGCTAAGAAGCAGAAAGCCGCTGTCCCGCCCTCGAGGCATTGAGGTGATCCCGGAGGAAGACAAGGAGGCGGTGGAGCTTGTGACTACCCTGGGCCAGCGCGCTTTCAAGGCGGAGGACCCCAGGACGGGCGTCGTCATCCCTGCGCCTGAGTCGAATTCAAGATTGAATTCAACGTCGAAGAAACGGTCGTGGGACTGGGATGAACCTAATCGTGACAGACAAGGGTTTGGCGGAGGCAGAAATTGGCGGGAAGTTTGGAGTATCCGATGCGAATGTCTGGCAGAGTAAGGTACACCGAAACGGTTTCAATCCCAGCGCATTGCCTCGAGGGCGTCAAACATGGTAGAAAGTTTGTGTTGGGGACGGAGGCAGATGGTGCAGAGAATGCGTTGGGAGGTAGGACGTAACCGCGTTGTTCCCTTAATTGTGCTGCCCATCTAAAAAAAATCAAAATTAATGCTTGAAAAAATAAAAAGGAGATCGGCGTACGCTGAGCTAACAGGTGCGAGTATGTCTCGCTCCAGAGACTAGCATAGCATAGTGGTGGGCAAACTAGTAGGAAAGGAAGAAAATAGACCGTTTGACTACAGAATAAGAGAACATTTTGTCGGAAGTACATAGAATGGCCGTTTGAGTACCAAAGTTGTAGACCATTCGAGTTACAAAAAATACACAAAAAAGGCCGTGGGTGAAATAGAGTAGCAGTATGTGAGGTATGCAAGGGTGGCCGACATGAAGTCTGGCAAGGTCGAACATTTCTGGCCTGTGGGAGATGCATAATCGCACCTCAACCCACATTCCATCACAGGGGAGGTGCAACTACCAAGTGCTCCTCAACCCCAGGAATGACCAAAAATGCACGAGAAGTCTGGTAAGGCGACACGGAGTCAAGCCTCACGGTGACGGGCTGACACGGAGTCAAGCCTGTCCAGGTATGTCCGGGCAGTCGTGGGGAGCGCTGAGCAGACTCAGATTCATCACGTTGGGGATGAGGTTGCGGCCAGGCACCGGGATAGTGTAAGACGAGAGGATGAGAGTAAGTGAGAGGTGAGACGTGTTTGGGTTTGTTAAGGACCGAGGCCCATCAACACAGCCTCGTATGCTTTTCTGTTCTCTATAACGTTTCTATATCGACCTACTTCGCATTTTCAACAATACACTCCGTTTGGTCTTCTCGGGATTCAGACTACGTGTCGGATCATTTCCTTTGGATCTAGACTACACGTCAGATCTCTTTGATCCCTGACTGCGAGTCGGGATCGTCCGACTTTTGGGCGGGCGCTCCATCAATTTTCATCGAGACGACAATGGTTTTGGACCTGCTGAGGAACCGTAACCCCAACGGTGAGTCTTAATTCAGGCCGTTCGCAGCGTGAACTCATCGAGCTGTACGCAAAAGCGCCATTGGGCCCATGGGACGGGCAGGTAGGAGCTTTGGTGACACTCGGACCTGAGGAGCAATTTATCACAACGAATGTGGACTACGTACCTACAACGCCTTCGCTCAAACTCCCTCACGCTCTCTTTCTACGAGCAGACATGCGCTATGGCACGGACGACCCCACCCTCTGGCCGCAGCAGTGGACGGCGCGGTTTTGCCATCTCCCCGCTATTGCCAAAAAGGGAGCGTGGCCCCATTTGGCAGCAATGTGGTGGGATCCCACACCGGCAGATTTCGTAGTCGGAAGCGCCTTAACCCGAGGGTTGGGCAAACTGCGCCCCATCCAGTTAACTAGGCTTCTCACCCCCATCAACGACTTGGTTCGGCGGTGCCAGCAACTTGAACGACGGACGCCTGCTCCCATCTCACCGCTTTTCGGTCAACTGATGCAGAGCATCGTCATGCGGCTCGAGCAGCTGCAGGGACTGCCCACAACTTACACGAAGATGGTCTTTGGGGTGACGTCACTGCAACGCGAGGTATTGGAACTGGATGCGCTATACAACTGCACAACAATCTACAAAGCGCGCGCATGGAGAGCTACATGCCTGGCGTCCCTGCAAGCACCCCCGTCGCACAATGCGTTGGCGCATTCACCAGCGTCCCATCTGTCGCGCAACAACTTTGGGCGGCGCGGTTGCCATTTTGGTTCATACGGCCGACGTACGTCTTTGATTCGGAAAACATTCTTTCGGTCGTTCCATTACAAGAGCCTCATTTCATCGTTCCGGATGCACCGGGAGATGAAGTGCCGGCAGTCGTTTACAGCGCAAACAGCACGATAGACAAAATAGAAGCCATTCACCGTGCCGCTATTCAAACGCCGTGGTACCATGACCCATTCGAGACGAGGACCAGTGCCTTGCGCTCCGTCTCACCGCCTCCCCCGAGTCAGCCTGTCGCCAGTGGCTCGCGCTTGAGCAAGTCGACAGCTGAAAGCTCGCGCAACGTTGCGACGTCAAACAACAAGCAGCTGCATTACCATCCATGTGCGTCCTTCATCTGAAAAGTGTGAAGCACCACTGACGCACCAATTGTATCATAGATCGTTCCCAAGCTGCGAGAGCACCCACCAAGGGACCGGCGAAGACAGAGCGAAACAAGTTTGCTGTGTTAACGGCGGAAGAGATGCCGTCGTCGATTCCAGCGTGGGCCGAAGCACTGGCTTTGGTCGATCAGTCGGTAATGCCACTCACGTCCAACCCTAGCGACAGACGATATGTGCTCCCCGAACCGGCGCTGTTTGTCAACACCACACCGGAACGGCGGCGGCTGTTCCTGTCGCATTGGAAGCACTTGGCAGACGGTTTCTTGTTCATGTTGAGCCAGCCTGCCCACACGCAGCTTCTGTCTGGGCAGGAATGGCGAGATGTTTTGGAAGGGCGGTTGGCGAAGCGCGGTGCGCCCAACTCTAGAACGCACAGGCGGAGCGCAGGGCTCGAGGAACGGCTACGCCCGGCCTTGGAAGCGAGCAAGGTGACGGGCATCGAGGACTTCCCCCTCGCCCTCGAGTCCTGTCCTCAGTTCAGCATCGAAGAAACTCGGGAAATGGTGTGGGAGGTCGCCGAAATGAGTTTCCGCTTCGAATTCTGTGCCCTGGATAGACGGGCCGCCAAGCAGGAACGGTTGGAGCGTGTGAAGGAATGTTTTGCCGGGAGGAATTTGATCGGAGTGCCTTTGGAGATGAGTAAGTGCGGGTTTGCAGCAAGTGCAAGGGAAGAGAGACATGCTTACATTGTGAGAGCGGCAAAATTGATGGTGGATTGGACAACAAAGTCGCGTCGGCCGGCAATTATCGATCGCGGAGCAAGAGACGGGCAAAATTGGACGCCATCACAAATGGAACAGCTAGAGAATGCGGTTTGTCAATACTACACACAAGCGTTTTGGGAACACTTCGGTCGTGCTGCGGTTGTGCCGATGCGTTTGGAGCACGACGTGGAGAAGGAAGAGGGCCAATTTTAGACCTTGCAGATTGTAGAATAATGTACTATAGCTGACGTCGAGAAATTTCTTGCATTCATTGTATACTTTCGGGCTATATCTGTATAATCGTGTGTAGCATACCAATTTTATTGCATTCTATTCTCTTGGCAAACAAGTTAATAATTTTTTTTCATCGTTACGCCTTCGATGGGCTCCTAAATGTACCTTGCAACATCGAGGATACATTGGTTCTATTCATTTTATTTTTACTCTATTTTTATTCCATTATATTTGCCTTTCCTCAATTTACGAGTTGTGGTCCGCGCTGGGCGGATGTCGGGTGACGGGTGGGTGTGGGCGATGCCGGTGGCGGCGGCAGCGGCAGCTAGGGAGGGGTGGTTGAGGTGTTGAGAATGCCGGGGGGTGGCAGTAGTGTTACCCGATTGGGAACAATGCCACCTGAGCATGACAATGTCGAAATCACAAGTCCAAAATCAACCTTGGACTTCCCGCCGACGGTAGACATGTCTATCAGTCTCCCACGCTACCGGCTCCTCTGTAGCTCGACGTAGCCATGGGGTGTTTTCCAGATGTGTTCTGTGATCAACGGATTGTCACCGACAGCAGTCCAGTCACGTTCAGGGACAGGCATTTCGAAGTCTGTGAGCGTTCGGCCAGCCTCCTGGCGTCCTGATAACGTTGTTGCATATGGCGAGGGCCTCCAATATAGGATGACGGGACGTTTGCCGAGTTCGTTAAGATCTACGTCATCGTCACGATTGGAGATGGCATCTTCGAGGCCACTGTAGACGGAGGCTCGAAGCTTCTTCTGATTGTGCCGAAGGAAGCTGAGCCGATTTTGATCAATTGAAGCAAAAGCGTCCACCATGTACACCTTAGTGTGGGGGTCTGATGCATCATCCATCGACAACGATCGAAGGTCGACGATATATCAAAACCTACAAGTTGTAGGTGGATTTGATATATCACATCACAGTCATTTCTCAGGCCATTAGGCCATTGATTGCGGTGGCCGTCGCTGTGCAGCACAACACGGACGAACATCTGTATTTGGATAGCATCGATCAAAAGTTGCGCACGTCGCGATCAACCGCGATCAACCCTCTTTGACGTCGTCGGCAATGACGAGAGCAAAATATGTTTCAAAACTCACAAGAAAATTATGGGATATGAAGAGTACATGTACAATAACCATGACAGCGTAACCAATGTATGCGATGTGAAACAAAGGCGAAAACAGGTATTTTATATCAAATCGCACGTACCCGCCCTCACGTCTGCGAGCCTGCAGTCGGTAGCTACATCGCTGGGCCGACCCATACTAGCAGCCTGTGGCCCATCGGACCAGACCATACCTACCCGCTGCCCGCCCGCTGCCCCTGGCTCCCCGTCCGCCCGGCGTTCGTAGCCGTAGCGCTAGGCGAACCCACGCTGCCTGCAACCGGCTTTGACCGCTCGCCGCGCGCGCCACACTGCCCTGGTCCACCGGGGTGCCTACTACCTGCCGTGCTGCCTGCTGCCTGTCCACCGCTCCCTGGCTACGCTCCCTGCCGCCGCTGCGCCGTGTACCGGCACCACCCACCCACCTCACGTCACATACGCCGCCACCGCCGCCCGGCCTTTCGGCAACAACCTCCTCGCTATCCCTATCCGCGCATCCCCTTGCACCGCCCTGCTTGTCGCGTGCCAAGCTGGTTGCAGCCATCTCGTGCTCACTGGCCAATGGCTCGCGATTCAAGACTCGCTCTTAATCCGCATTGCGGAGTGGGCTGCAGTACCCGCTCCTACTGTTGATGCAGGTAGAGCTGCACGCATCCCCTTGCTTTGCAGCATCAACCAACGGCGCGGGGACGCGCCCACACTCCATGCCTGGTCCCCTGCGCCTGCAATACGCGTCCGCCAACGCAGAGGCAGACACCAGGGTTCGCCAGAGCACCAGAAGCAGCGCGTCTGCGCCACTGCTGCCCCGCGCAACGAGGGCGTCGACGGTGTGCCATGGGCCGTCCGCAGGATGGGGTATTCAGCACACGCACGTCAAGGTGCACGATGCCGGCAGATATGCTGTGCATTGGAGGTGGTGCTGTGCAAATGTAGTGGAGAAAGATGCCCACGCGCTTCAAGCAACCGGTGGGCGCCATTGCAGATGAGGGCAGAAAAAACTTGACGCAACTGTATACATACCTAGGTACAGGAGACCCGTGTCTCTTGGCATTTCTGGGCCCTAAGTCGACGCTATTCTGACCACATTGAGTGGGATAGAGGGGGCTGGCGGCAAGAGATGGACAGTCACTAAAAACTCGAGCGTACCGCGAGTTCTGAGCGAAATGACCCAAATAAACATTTGAAAAGCTCAGTAGACATACAGCAGACGCACCAGGAAAATTAAAAGCTTCTCCGCCTGTTCAGACTGTGTTCCTAGACTGGATAATATGGCGGTGCAAAACGGCATCATCCTGAGTCTGAGGGCCGCCGAAAGCCAGAGGGAAGGTGAGTAGAATGTCATATAGATATTCCAGGGCAATCCGAGAACATTTTTGGCTACACCTGCGCAGGAAAGAGCGCGTTGGGAGACGGAGACAGAGCTGTAGGCAAAAGCACCTGTATCGCAGGATCCGTCGACGGAAACAGAGCGGAAAGGGACAAGATGGTGCCTAAGAATCCATAGAGAAGTTCTGGGGACTGATTGAGCGACGAGGTACCGTGAAAAGAGGTCCTGCTGGTGGAACGATGGTGGAGAAAGACAAACGAGTCACGCCTAGTCACGTCGGGTAACGAGGCCCAAGAGCCCGAGATCGCTCCCATGCCAACCGATAACAGTAAGTTCTTCATAATTAACCATTGTGCCGCGACTTTGAAAGGATTGTGAATACACAGATTTCTTCTAACTTACCTGCCAAATGTGTATATATCCAAAATTTGAAATACGCAGCGAACGATAGCACGGTATTAACGAAAGTGTTTCGCGGGCGCTTAAACGGGCGCCTGTTGAACCGATAACACAGAAAATGTCAACGACGACAACCAAGCTGGTTCGAAATCTTTGTTCTGTTAGTATAAACGAGGTCTATGAGACTAACCGATCCTGAAAATATACAAATTCGGGACAATTTGACTTCAGAGTAAAAGTTTTCAACCAAAGCACGATGGAGCGAGAAGTCGAGTGGACTTACATTGGGATTTAGACTGCCCGACAGACACTTTTTATGCGGTTTCCTACCCTGCTTTAACCTCTTGCAAATGGCAATATTTTATGAACTGGAGACCATCTCTAACACCATTTATGATATTACAACATAAAGATACGGGCAGAGACGGGTCTATGAATGGTTTTGGTTGAACACGCCACCTAAGCGCCCATCAAGCGCCCGACGGCCGCCAACCCGAAAGATCCCGGCACTCTGGTGCCGGCGGATCCCAAGGCCCGTGATAGATCCAGAACAGCCTAGACCGCCAAGCGGCGAATCGGATGTCTGTCTCAATAGTTTCTGATGGGCCAGAACCTGTCGCGCCGTGCTGCTTCGGTATAATTTCAAGCCCCGAAAAAATATGAATTGCGATCTTGGTTCGAGGTATTCCTACCGAAGTCTTTAAATACGACTCAATTGCCAAAGATGTTTCAAGATTTTGAGTCCAAGATATATTACGAAGCAGTAATATCGGGTTCGAGTAGAGTGCACCGAAACTCCCACTTACATTTAAGATGCATTTCGATGCATTACTTTTCAATTTCTCAAAAATGCACCATAGTAGTTGATGAAGAAGAGTCAAAGAATCATCCAGTAGTCAGATTTTTTCCCAAAGAACTTGACGGAATATAAAAGTCCCGTGTATTGTATAGTTCTACATAGGGAAAAATATAAATCGGTCAAAAGGAATAGCCAACGGCGTGCAGTCTCGAAAAAGGCCACTAAATGGCCGCCGTGTGGGAGAAATCAAGGAATCAATGGGGACGGCGAAGGGTAGGAGCAGAAACACGCGATACAATGCGTGCTGCATGCAACTGCGCAGTAGTACCGCAAAAGGCAAACCAGGGGAAAAGCGGGCAGCACTACTGTATCGGTAGATAACTGGTATATTGCCGAGCCGCGGAACAGGTGTGCAGAACTGACCGAGTGGACAGTAAACAGCCAGGGATCCCGAAGTCATAAATTGGGAGTATGACGATGTGACGATGCAGAGAGGCTAAGCCAGGATAAAAGTAGGAGGGAGGCAGATTATGAGGAATAACAGACATCGGAAACTTGTATAGGCCGAGAAAGTAGGCGCGAAATGGAGGAAAGGTGTACAGGGCGCCAAAATGTATCGTTCGAAAGCAGCGTGGAATTTTGGGCAAAGAAGCAATACAAAAAAAGTTGCGAGGGGTCTTACTACAGGTGTTATTTAAATCCAAGGTACGGATGGGCCCAAAAGAGGTGGGAAAGGGCGGCCTCGTGATCTCTTACCACCACCATCTTTTTGGTGATGGCAGATCTCGCCGGGGCCCCTCCGCTGCAGCGCGCAGCGTAGGGAGCAGTGCGCCCCTACCCCGTGCTAACGGGGACCCACCGCAGTGTGGGAGGTCTGCAGGACCTCGTAGAGCCAGCATAGGCACTACGCCGCAATGCCGCGGATTCAAAAAGGACAATAATAGAATCCTTAGACAGCGCTGCCGTACGGCGCCTAAACCTATTCATTCTCTTTGTTCTCTACTACGACGATACTATCTCGTTCCTCAGCTCGTCGAAAACGCCCGGATAATTGCATGGAACCACCTCCAGTCTCCGAAACCGCAAGCCAGCAGCTATCTAGCTGCACGTGTCAAATCCCACGTTTTAAGCGAAGGCGTTAAAAGAGCAGAAAACATCAGGCCATCGCCTTGCCCAGAGACTCTACGAAACCGGCGTAGGATAACAGGGGAGACAACCCGAGGTGCGTTCGCTACCAGGTGGAATACCCACCAAAATTCTAATGCAGCATGATAGCACGCTGGCATCGCAAACCGTCCCGAACAAGACACGCCGAACGACAGAAGGCGCCCGTCGTCCCGCTGACCGCAACACCGAGCCCCGCGAGTCCCCGCTTACAGACCCACCGTGCCCCCTGTCATCGAATCTTTTGACGCGGCCGGCCAGTCGACTCTAGACACATCCACAGGCGACATCTTCGACCCCTCCCCCAACGTCACCTCTGACAGTGAGAGCGAGACCGACGTAGGCCCGTACCCCCCGTCTCACCCGCGCACTCCCTTACCGCTCCCCGCCGCCGTGCCGCGTCCCCAACCCCCCGACCCTAACCCTAGCTCCCCACCTCCCGAGAGCCTCGCCGAAATGAGCGACATCGACGACGACGCCATGAACGGTAACCAGGCCGCAAACGCGCAACCCCCCAATGCCGACGCACAAAAGGCCGCCGACACGCAACAGACCGCTCCCGACGCCCAAGCTACGCGGGCCGCCCGCGCAACTACTCGCGCAACAACAGGCCGCACTCACGCAGCAACAGCAGGCTGCGCAGGCCGCCGCGCAACTGCTGGCGCAACAACAGCGGGCTGCCGCCACCGTTGCCCAACAGCAAGCCGCAGCTGCAGCCATTGCTGCCGCTCGTCTCCCCTGGTCCTACCAACGGACAAGGAGCTAGCGGCCCATATCCCGGAATCCCGCGCGCGCAACCCCGTCTTCCAGTTCCTGCCAGCCCAGCCATTCCCGCCCGTCAGCCAGGACATGAACCGGGCGCTGTTCCAGCACAGTGCGGGACAAATCCCCCGACACGTAGCCACCAACGAGCGAATGACGCGTGACATCGCCCCCACGCAGCTCGCTGATTGGGAAGAGAGCGCCGCGGAGAACTCCCACACGAAAGTCATCATCAACATCGCCAACGGCGGGCATCACGTCCTCTACGGGGTGAAGTGGGAGGTCCCTCTGCGTACCCAGATCACCACCGTCCTCCGCACGCTGGCACCCACCAGCACCATCGTCATTGACGACCCTATCCCCACCCGCGGCTGCGACTGGCCAAGGCAGGAACCAGACCAACAAATTCAGAGGGCCCGGTTCGATGCTGGCGACGATCAGCGACCCCGCGGAAGCGGCCAAGATAACGGCCCAGCAGGAGTTCTCCATCCACGGGTCGCTGGCGTTTTTCGTTCATGACTACGACGCCAATCGCCGCACACGCAACTGGGCCGCCACCCACCATAATGTATTTGGGCCGCTGGAAAACCGCGCCGCCGTCGAGGGGAACGCCCGCGCTGGTATGGTCCGAACCGCCTACGGAACATCCGACGTCAGGCATTTCGTAGACCAGCTCACGCAGTCAAAGGGCGGGGACCGGGAATGGCGCATCTTCGACGCCATCAACACCATCCATGCCGAATTCCTCCCACACGACGTCACCCCCCGTCGTAGTCTTCCACTGGGAGCCCCTCACGGACAACGCGGCAGAGCAGGAGCAGCTCAATGCACTTCTGCGCCCACTGGAGTTCACTGCTGGCAAGCATGGCTTCAAGACCCGGTCGCTGAGCGGCTGGCTGGCGGAGTGTGTGGTCTGCCAGTGCATTGACCACCCATCCTTCAACTGCCGCCGAACCAAAGGGTGGTGGGGCCCGCCCAGTCAGCTCTCGGACCTTCCCCCCGATCACCCCCTATCCACCAAAGGCGGCAACGACAACGCTGGCAGCAATAACAACTATAACGGGGGCGGCAGTTATGGCCCTGGCCGCGGAGGTTTCGGCCGCGGAGGAGGTGGTCGTGGCAGCCCCCTACGGCGGGAACGGAGGCCGTGGCGGGCATGGCTGGCGCGGAAACAACGGCCGACGTGGCGGGCGTGGCGGCGGCGGATACGGTCGAGGATATGCCCGCGGTTACTACTAGCCCCACGCCCCACACCCGAAATATAAATACGTATGCTTCCCTTCGATGATCTCTTATTTTTTATTTTTTTATCTACCACCAAAAGACGCTCGTACCCTACATAGATACCTAGCTGTCGTCATAACCTCCCTACTCCCTCTCTACTCCCACTCTAGATACCCTGCGTGCCGTTTATTTGTCCAAAATGCGATACATGTGCACCTCCATCCAAGTAAGAAACCTTAAGGGGATAGATGGGGGAATAATTAGACACGATGTGAGGATACCCAGGTCTGGGCCTGGAAGAAGACGTGCACCACAGTGTATACGCAACCCGAGCTCGCCGAATTTACTGACAGCGCCCGGCGCTGGACAGGAGGCGGGTGAGGGCCAAGCGGCGCTGGGAAGGAGAAGGTAAGACGTACTTCCGAGTGCGTCAAACCTAATCTGGAACAGTGCCACCGCAACGGCGGGACTTATTCAAGTCGGGGTCCGCCGGCCAGCAGTCCTGGCATGTCATACCACCGGACGGTGCGCCCCCATGAGGCGCATCAGATGGTGCTTGACAACCCCTTTTACGAGGCAAGCCGCCAACGGCCTTAGCGCGGTCGCTGGCGGGTCTCAATATCGCAACCCAAACAAACTTTACTAACTTTTTTTCAATACTAGGTGCCTTAGATAACGACACGGAAGAAGATGCGGTGGCTGGAGAAGACGACGGCTCCGCCACCGGTCGCGTCTTTAATGACGGTCACGGTTTTGGAGGGGATCGGGCTGACAGCCGCTCGGAGGTGAACCGGGACGGCTACCCACCCCCACGGGAAGGGCCTTCCCGGCAAGCCAATGATGAGTGGCTCAATGCAACTCCGGGCGCAGCGCGCGCACCGGGGGGTACCAGCACAGGTACTGACGCGCAGCAAGCACGTGGGGCTGATGCGCATCAGCACCCAACCCCTGCAGGGGGAGACGTTACAGGCGTCAATGCTCAACGCTCTGAGCGCCCGGCAAACACAAGCCGAGGGGGTACAAACACACCCAATAATATTAACACGCACCTAAATGCCAATGGGGATCCTTTCCTACGACCAGTGCATAATGCAGCAATGCAAAATAACGCGCCACTAGCACCTAACGCAGGTGCCGCAGCACCAAATCCCCAACCAATACCTCTGAACCCTGGGACACAGCCAGGCCCAGCCCCAAGGCTGCCACAAAATGACTGCCCAACAAACCACCCATGGGCGCGAGTCTATCCGGGACCTCCCCGTATGAGAGCTCGTCAATCGACAGGGAAAAAGAACACTAAAGCATCAGTAAAAATAGCAGCACTGAATATGAAAGGCCGGGGGAAACCCCGACGTAAGACATGATGATAACAAATGGTACCACATTTGGCAAATTGTACGGGAACAAAAAATTGGAGTGCTGATAGTAGGGGAATCACACCTAGATAATGACCATAAAGCTGATATCGACAGTCTTTTTGGCCGGGTAATAAGACTCAAGTTCACACCTGATAGAGAGGCCCCAGCAGCGAGAGCAGGGCTCGCATTTGTCCTGAACAAGATCACTGTCGAGACAGAGGATGTTACAGTGAGAGAGGGTATACCTGGAAGAGCAATGATCCTCGAAAAAAAAAAATGTAGATGGCTCACCACTGTCAATTCTCGGTGTTTATGCACCTAATCGCCCGTACCTAAATGCGGAATTCTGGAGAAAAATTAAAACTTGGTTCATAAGGAACCCAAGGGTCCAGAGGCCGGACATACTCGGCGGGGATACAAACTTTGTTGAAGATGCCTTAGACCGACTGCCCTCTCATCCTGACAGCAAGAATGCAATTGATGCCTTCGAGGAATTGAAAACTTACCTTGGACTGATTGACGGGTGGCGCGAGACATACCCCACAACACGGGCATATACATTCCTCCAACCCGCAGCGTTAGGGAGGCTCACAGTCGCGTATTGACAGGATCTACGTCAGAAATGATATCTTTGAAGACACCTTTGAATGGGAAATGCGAGCTGTTGGAATAAACACTGACCACAGAATGGTTACTATGCGCCTCACCACAGAAGCCGCACCAACTCTTGGCCACGGCAGGTGGGTATGGCCAGCAAACATTATACGGGATAAGGTACTTGTCCAGTTCATATATGAGGAGGGCCTGAAACTCCAGGCCGCATTGGCAGCTATAGCCCAGAAAGAAGCTGAGGGCCAGTGGAACCCAACTCACAACTCACAGACCCTATGGATAGAATTCAAAATTAAAATATGTGAGAAGGCAAGAGAGCGGGCAAAAATTGTTGTACCCAAGATTGTAGTGGAAATTGCGGAAACTAAAAACAAAATGGACATAATTGCTGGGGACGCAGACCTCTCAGAGGAAGAGAAAGCTCTCTCTGGTGCTGTGCTACAGGAGAAGCTGACGAAACTGGAACAGAAAAGACACAGAAGTGCACGCCAGACTGCACAGATCCGGAACCGTTTAGAAGGTGAAGTGATAAGCACATACTGGACTAAAATAAACAAGCCGCATAAGCCCCGGGAAATCATCATGCGACTCCGCAAAAACACAAACCCAGAGGAGCTCCCGCAGTATGAAACAAACTCTAAGAAGATGGCGTCCATGGCACGTGACTACCACAAAAAAATTCAATCCGACCGCACTGAGACGCCGCCGGAAGTTAGGGGAGCCAAGATCGAAATAGTACTGGGCCGTATAACCCGGAAAACAACCCCAGACCAAAATGAGACACTGAAAGCACGACTTACCCTTGAAGATGTGAAATACGCACTAAGAAAATCAGCGAACAACAAAGCGCCCGGGCTCGATGGAATTACCTACGAAGTATGGAAAATATTAGACCAACGATACGAGAGCTTCAAGGCCACAGATCGCCCTGCATTTGACATCCTTGGAGCCATGCACAGGGTATACAATGATATCGAGAAACACGGCATGGTAAAAGGCACAGGATTTTCCAAAAGCTGGATGTGCCCATTGTACAAGAAAAATGACAAGGCTGATATTGCCAACTACAGGCCAATCTCACTGCTAAACACCGACTACAAGGTATTCACCAAAGCCCTTACCATCAAGTTAGCACGGGTAGCACCTGACCTCGTACACCCGAACCATGCAGGGTTCATCGGTGGCCGACAAATCCGCGACCAAATCTGGTTAACCAAACGAGTTATTGAATTGGCAGAAGCAACTGAGCGCAATGGCGTCATCGTTGCACTCGACCAAGAAAAAGCCTATGATAAAATCAAGCATGACTATCTGTGGCAAGCCATGGCAGGTTTTGGAATCCCGGAAGAATTTATCAACACAATTAAAGCCCTCTACAGCGATGCGTACACGTATGTGTGTGTAAATGGAGAGATGAGCACCCACCCCTTCCGTGTTACACGGGGGGTTCGGCAAGGTGACCCCTTATCCTGCCTATTGTTTGACCTAGCCATAGTGCCACTAGCCGAATCGCTTCGACAGTCCAACCTAATGGGTTTTAAAATACGTGGAAAGCAGGAACGGCTAATAACAACCCTCTTTGCTGATGATACACTAGTGTACCTAGATGCCAATGATGACTTTGGTGCCCTAGTTGAAATTCTAGACGAATGGTGCATTGCAGCAGGTGCAAAATTTAATATTAGCAAAACAGAGATGATACCAATTGGCAAGATAGACCACCGTGACAGGGTGCGAAGCTGCGAGCAACACGCTTCGTCAACGGATTGAACGGTACCCCGATCCCCGAACATATCAAGATTGCCACTGAAGGCGAACCAATTCGCACCCTCGGAGCATGGGTTGGAAATGGGATAGAACAAATCGGAACATGGACATGCACCCTGGAAAAAATTGATGCAGCACTCAACCAGTGGGAGTTAGGACACCCGTCCATGGAAGGCCGACGCCTAATAGTACTTATGGTGGTAGGCGGCATGACACAATACATGGCGACAGTGCAAGGAATGCCAATAGACATTGAAGAACGACTAGAGAAGCGAGTAAGAAGCTTCCTCTGGGCAGAGAAATCACAGCCTGCGAGTCAACAAGGAGACCGTGTATGCACCATCAGACATAGGGGGCAAGAACCTCCTTGACATCGTTGCAAGGAATGAGGCGATCGCAGTCACCTGGTTAAAAACATACCTGAGCTTTGGGCCCCACCGTCCCTTATGGTGCTTTGTCGCAGATGAACTCCTGGCAAAGAAAGCTGTAGGAGCAGACATCAATGTAAATGAAGCCTTGAGGTTCAATACTTACCTGCAATCTTGGGCTCCGTACCAGTCTACAAGGGAACTGAAGAGTAAAGACCTTGCGGACATGATGAAGGTAGGCCGCAAATATGGTGTCACAATGGAGGCAATTGCAGTATCTCGCAAACTACAGGATAGCATGCCAATATGGTACCACCGCTTCTCTCGAGGTGACCGGAGGCTCTTCAATGCAGAACCCCACATTGTAAGATGCCTGAAAGAGAAGCACCGCATCAGATTTGTAAAAGAGACAAGGATGCTTGCACGCAAAATAGGAACCCCACATCATGAAAATGAAATAGACTGCCGCTGCTCATCATGCCGAGTGTCAAGAGCAATAACCGGCTGCCTCCACCCCAGTAAATGTTATGTTAAAGCTCTAGCACTACTGAACTCACTCGAGAATAAGTGGGACCCAAGATTGATGCAGCCGGAAGACTATGAGGAATACCAGAGGCCCGAAGAGCGCAATGATTCCAACGCGGCGGTTTTTGACTCAAGAGTCACCACAGATGGCACACTGGCAGATGTGTTCCGCATCTTCACCCAAGGTTATGAGAACACAGCACATACTGCTCCAGACACACAATTTGTGCCCAACCAGGGCCCGCAAGTTGAGGTCTACACAGATGGCTCTGCAATAGATAATAATACGGATAATGTGAAAGCCGGTGCAGGAGTTTATTTCGGCGAAGACAACCCAAATAACAGGGCAATACGAATTCCCCATGAACTCGGCCCCTCAAACCAGGTCGGGGAAATTGTTGCGATCAAAGAGGCAGTTGAACTGGCACCTCTGAATGCACCACTGAAAATTTTCAGCGACTCAAAATATGCTATAGATGGACTCACAAAGAACCTGCAGAGATGGCAGGACGAGGGATTCCATACTATTGTGAATGGTGATATTTTCGAACTAACGGTCGCAAAAATACGAGAAAGAAAGGCGCCCATGGAATTCATATGGGTTAAAGGCCACTCGGGCGTTGCCGGCAACGAGGCGGCTGATGAACTCGCAGGAGAAGGGAGCCGTAAACCCACTGAAGATGCAATTAATGCAGACGCATTTATCTCGCTCATCTTGCCTGGTGCAAAACTAAAAGCGATGACACAGGCTAAAGCATATAAAATCATCCCCAAATTAAAAATGGACAGAACCTCTTATCGTGAACTGCTAGATCGACACGCCACGGCCGCGAACATAGCGAGGGCTAAGGCCGCGGCCGCCAGCACCAATGGGGACGCCCCCCCAACTCATAAAGTCTGGCGGTCAACCTTTGACAAAGACATATCACGGAGTATCCGGTCTTTCCTTTGGATGCTGATCCACGATGGCTATAAAGTAGGGAACTACTGGGACCATATACCCCTAAATCAGCCGCGGGGGTGGTGTGCTGCATACCAGACCCATGAATCCATGGACCACATATTAACCAAGTGCACGGAACCTGGCCAGAAAGAAATATGGGACCTCGCTTCTGAGGTATGGCAGATGAAGACTGGGAAAGACATGAGACCAACAATTGGCCAGATCATGGCTGGAGGAATAACAAAACATGGCGACCCCGGAACAACACGTCTTTTCAAGATACTAATCACAGAATCTGCTCACCTCATCTGGCGCTTTAGAAACGAACGCAGAATCCAACAAACAGGCCCGGCCCCGCTGGCAAAGATAAAGAACCGATGGTTGAAGATAATAAACAACCGTCTGGCGATAGACTGTGCCATGACAGACAACCTAAAATATGGAAAGAAAGCCTTGAAAATATCGTTAGTAAAAAAAGACTTGGAAGAAAACTCTCAAGGACGAACACTCCTTGGCCCGAGATTGGCCCAAAAGAGTCGGGGTTTTAGTGGGTGTCGGCTAACCGCAAGCAATGAAGGTGGAACGGCGACTGACTGTCGGTCGCCGGGAAGCCCGAGCTAGCGGAAATGCCGAAGCCCCACATATCGTGCTACCGGCACGAATGCGTGAGTGCATTTCCTCGAGAGGATCCATTATTTACCGTCTGGCCTGGTTCCAAGTCCAAGGCCTCAACCTAGCGGGCAGAGAACGACTGATGTCGGCCCGGAAGCCCCGATGAGTTGCCTGCGGACTCACAGGGGGGGAAGGGGACGAGAGCGGCAGCGAGCCCAACTCTCTCTCACATGCTGCCATTAAAACCGCTCCTCAAAAAAAAAAAAAAAAAAAAAAAGAGGTGGGAAAGCCGGAACAGGATCCAGGGGTGCAAGGACGGTTGCGATCCCTGGAGTCAAGGAAATACGCTGGAAGGCTCAGAGCACTGAGATATGAAGAATATTATTGGTCAGCTGAGATGTCAGGGCTATCGTGAACCAGTAGCAGGTTTTATGCAAGAAACTGCCCGCAGGACCCACGCCGGCGAAGTGGCAGTGGCGAGGTATCGAGGGGGTGGCGACCAGAATAGCGATGGAGGGGGGTATATACAATGCAGAAGAGTGGTCTTGCAAAGCCAGGGGATAGCAGTGGGCCCAGATGCAAAAGGGAGCCAGCGCGGGTGGAGGACGGAAGAGCGAAGAAGGGAAATGATCGAATTGATGAGGTGTCAACCGAAAGCCCAATTTGGACAGGCGGGACGCGCCCGTGCACAGACCATTAACGACGGCAAGCGCGAGCACGTGGGCGGCCAACGTGCGGCGCTGTCATGAGGGTAGAAGATGAAATGATGCATCAAACTTACCGCTGGATTGTAGGCTTTGATATATCATGGTCCTCCGATAATCATGGGACCTACTGTACTATTACGACCAAAGGTTCAGGTGACAGTGACACCCAGATTTTTTTGATGTGCGGAAAAATCGCTATAATGCAAAAGAAAAAAATTCGGTCATCTCGGTGAGTGAAAATCCAAAAAAATAGTGAACCTTTGGTCGTAATAGTACAGTATGATACATCAAAACCCCATATACGCCTGCCATGTACTGCTGGAGCAGACGGCCTCCTCGTAGTACAGTGGAAAATTCCGTCTCCCGGGTAAAGAGCCGGAAGGCATGATACCGAGTTTGGGTGAGTCTTCCCGGGCGATCCTTCTCGGGCTCATCGAGGTAGAGATCGGGGTGCCATCCATGTTCGCCTCGCGGGAAGAGCAAAACATAATAGAGAGGCGCATATGCGGGATGGATGTCTGAGATGCGTTGCATTGGTGCGTCGGTGGGATTCCGGTTACGGAGGATTACATCGCGACTGTCACCGGCAGAGCCATCGCCCGGGAGGACAACTGCCACCTCTTCTGCAGTCGGGAGATTATAGCGGCGACGATCATTTCCCGGCAAGACGCGGAGTCGGACTTCAGCATTCTGTACATCATCCTCAAGGTCCTCCAAAATTTCGAACGCCTGTTTGTAGATGGTAGCTGTGACGGATGCGAGAGACGTCGAGATCCGGCACACGTTCGGACGGGGGAGAACTCAGGGAGAACTGGCGTAAGTGGTAGATTGACCGAAGGACGTAACTACGAACAGCTAGCTATATACCACGGAGAATAGAGGCAGTGCATAATTGATGAAGGCATGTGGATTGCGGGACGGCGCCGCATATAAGGCATAAGATATCAGCAAAAAGTAAGCATAGTATAGTAATCAGGAACCCCCCGGGCCGTACGAACTCACCAATCCGTTACAGTAGCGTACGGGTGGGATGCAGAGAGAAGTGTTTGTAAGCTCTCCATGGTGTCCTGGTGCAGGTTGCTGTTGTGATTCATCCTCTGCTGTAGCGCGACAGTCGGGTCATACATGTACAACTGCGAATAAGACGGCGCAGTGCCTTCGGGAGCAGTAAGAGCGCCCGAGAGATGGCATAAATTCTCTAAGATACGGAAAATCCAGGCGTTGGGACCATGCCTGTTGATGGATTTATCGTCGTTGACGCCGAGTGAAGTGAACGCTAATGCAGCATTATACTGTGTGATATGCTCGCGAAAGTCTCGGGATTGGGCATCGCTCCCGAGGAACAAACGATCGAGGGGTTCAGGAGGCCTCTCGAGCCGATTAAGAGCCACCTTCCCATGATTGCAGCAGAGCCCGTATGGCGACCGAGACTCTGTGGGAGGTTTGGAAACCTTTTCAGCCTCCCAATGAAGTGCGCCGCAGGCCGGGCATGGGTCATCCATCTGTCCGAGGTCATGGCGGGACGGTGGGTCATGATAATCCCCACGCGCGATCATGAAAAGCTCATTGTGGGTAGCCGGACGACGCCGACCTAGGTTAACAACATGGGAAAGGTGAACATGAGGCCAGAGACGACATCTTACAGCGTGTAGTATCCGCTCGAGCTTCCGCGTTTGGGGAAGCGCATCGTGGCTGCATATTCTGACCTGTAGACAGGTGGGCACACCAAATTAATTGTCAAATATTTGAACTTACGGGTGTTCCCACCTGCCTCGTTGTGTTGTGTTCTCGGCGGGGTCAAAAGCCCGTTGCTGAGAGCCTGATTCGTTGAGTACTGTTGGGATATGAGCACTCGGGCACATCACCGAGGCTCAGAGATGACTCAGAAAGGAACCGACTCATCATGAATCATAAGGGAGTCAGTAGGAATATTGGAGAACCCACAGGAATATCATGGAACACTCACGAATATTATGGAACATTTACTTATGACTCAGATTGACTCGCAGAATTAGTATATATTCAGTAGTTACAGTGAGGGTTTCCTCACGAGCTTGTACCACCCCGGCTTCACTGCCATCGTGTAAATCTTACTTTTATTGAACCGAATAATCGTGTGAACTTGAGGATCGAACTCCTTAAAGCAGAAACTCCAACAAGTACGAACTCCACATAGAGGGTGAAAGTTCTAACACACCTGTAGTACTCTGGAGTGACCCAGATCACGCTCACCGGACGATCTGGGAAGCTCTGGACGTTGGTAAGAAAAGCAGTATTCAAAAGAGCAGTTTTCACGCACCGTCCACATCCATTCGTGCTTCCTTTTCAGCACGCTCACGCGCTCGCCGGGCCTGTTGTGCGCGCGATCTATTTGTCGGTTCCGGGGTCAGAAGTTGAGGCCGGCTTGCCGAGGCCCTCTGATGGCGCCTGAGCTGACCCAGTGAACGTGCACTGAGATCTGGTGCGGAAGGCGGAACATTTTCATCGCGTCCCCCCGCGTAGGAATCTGTTGTCCTCGTGGGCTGCCCTCTTGGGACTCGCGTATTTCGCGTCGGGTCTGGCGGGCACGTTGGCTATGTCTCTGTGGTGTGTTTGGCGGCGTTATGTTCCTATGTCCTCTCAGCAAACGGTAACAGTAAGGAAAGATCGAAAGCACATTGTAACACCTGTAGATTGCTTGAGGAATGCTTGTGGTTATGTGTCACTTAGTTTGCAGAAAGAAACGGTTAAACAGGTTTATTGGTGTGTATTTGCAGCCCCCAAAATCGACGTTTTTTTTCACTGAAACTCGCTTAGGATTTTTTTGAAAGTGTTGAGCCCCACCATTGCTCCACCGTGTGAATTCTTTGAGGTGTCAACCGTTTTTGGGACGACGTTACTTCCAGTCACCTCCCGTGCCCTCGTCACACTCTCTTCTCACCCTCATCTTCTACGCGTCGTCCGCTGCTCAACATCTCGTAGTGCGCGTTTCTTGGATCCTAACCGCAGGGCATCCAAACTTCAAATGTTTGGGGGACCACTCGCCCCACCAGCTCCACTGGGGTGATGAGATAAAGATGATCCAACGTCACCGTATCGGCCGTCGCTTGGCCCGCGAGGGACATTTAAGGGCGAGGGGACTCTGGTGCGTCCCAACAGTATCATGGCTAACAACTATAACACGACTCTTGACCCCTGCCTTATCCCCAGATTTCCTTCTGGCACGCTCGAGACAATGGGTGCCAGAGAAGACGCCGACTATTTCTACGAGCCGAGCAGCTTCGGTCTCGATGACCATCCCGACTTCACCTACCCGCCGCCGTCACAGCCTTCCCTCCACTTCTCCCAGGCCCGCCTTGTCGCGATGGAGGAGGAATTTCCGCCCTCCCCACTGGATTTTTCACTGCGTGCACCTCTCGGCAACACAATGAACCTCCCCTCACGGTGCCATTCCATCGCTACAGGTGCACGCAACCAACAACAAAAATTGTAACCCCATTGATAACAGCACCGGTGCAGCTGACGAGGCGGAGCAGAGCGGTTCCGAGGAGGTTGCGCCGTCTAAGTGCGGCAAAAAGACGGGTCCCCGGAATGTCTTCGGAGGAAGGGAGTTAATCCAGCTTGCAAAAGCCATTGACAAGTGCAAGCCATACCTCGCGTCTCATGGCGGTGTCGGAGAAGCCTGGAAGGCCACAAACCGGTATCTGAAGGCGAACGGGTTTGCCCTCGATGTGAAATATACGGCGCTTCAAAATAAAGCGAAGGCGCTGATCGCTTACAAGAAGGTACGCATTCGCGCCGTTTTTCTGACTGTCTTGCTGATCTTCGGGACCAGGACGAGACTTGTGAAGAGGCAAAATCTGTCGCGCCACACATCAAGGATGATGTCGCGATTCTCATCGCCTCCGCCCTCAAGAAAATTGAACAACAATATGACGATGCGAAGGATAAATCGGACGCGGCTAAACTCGAACTCAAGGAGGTGCGTCTCATCTTTCTATCTATCTTTCCTCTCTAAGCTCACCAGAAGCGCAAACGCTTTGATTCGCCCGCTGCTGATGACAACGACACTGATAAAGAAGCCAGTACACCGCGCAAGGCATCTGGCGTCTCCGCAACCTCCTCGCTGGAGCTGAGCGACGGGGAAGGGTCCAAGAAGAAGCTCAAGCGCCGTAAAACAGACCGGCGCGGCGAATCGTCCACCAGCTCCGACATTGTGAAGATTCTTGAGCGTGACATTGCTCAACGGGCAGAGCATCAACGAGCCCAGGCCACCACCATCAAGGAGTTTGTTGCGGATGCGAGGGAGGGACGCAGCCAAATCATTGGCCTGCTTGAGAAGCTCATCGCGAGCGAGAATAAGAATTAGTTCAACCTTTGTACTCAAAGAAGCAAATAAAATGTAATTTGTATTTTTGTACATCTAGTCATGGAAGTACTCCTCGAGTGTGGGGGGCTCGCAGTCAAATGCTACTGAGGTTTGGTTTGGTCTAATGCAGTTGTGTGCATTTGTTAGGAGGACTGCAATTCGGTAATACCTCCCAACCGGGGAAGCATAAAGCTTATGCTTCCACCAGGTGTGCGCAAACGGCCACAGCGCCAAAACACCTCCAAACCCGTGCTCGACTGAGATGCGGACAGCCGACATATCCGCGTTCCACTTGGCCTCTTCCTCGCTCCGTTGCCTGGCTCTGGAGAATGGGCTTATCAGAACTGCATTAAGCCCGTATGCTGGATCACCAAATAAGTGGTAGTATCGGTGTTCTGGAGGCGTGTTTGCGGTGGTTCCGGGACGTGTGGCATGTGCACGGCACCATTCTAGTAGCCCGGACGCAGCCAGAAGATGGTTATCGTTACGCCGTCCTTCCACGGGGCCATAGGGATGCGCAATCAGGCCGTTAGGCACTTTGACGGCCTCATATTTCAAGGCATGAAATTTCTTGTGCCCATTGAAAGACGCGCTGGTACAGAGATGGATGACAGATGTGCCGAATGGTGCAATCAATGAAACCCCAAACGTAACGAAGAGGCGCGCTGGGGGCATATATTGCGTTGGCGTAGATAGCGAGGTTGTCTGGGGATAGAACGCCATCGGTGTCGAAATCGAGTAGATTTTTCCATCGGTCGTCCAACCAAATTACTAGCTCGTTCACGACCTCCGAAATGGATGACTGGGAGCGATCGTATTTCATGGAGAGGTCATACATGTCCTCACATGATTTAAACCTCGCAAGAAGAAGACACAACGCCTCGATGGCGCTGAAACGATAGCGATTGTCCGTTTTAAATGGGTCTGGAATGTCGAGAGCACAGACGAGGTCCTCGATCTCTGCGGCATAGAATCTAGAATGGCCTCAGCAAATTAAATCAAATATACAAACTTTAAACAAGTATCGTACCTGAAACGGTACAGGATGTCTCTAGGCTTCAAAGTATAAAGCCATGCAGTCGTAATTCTCTCTCCTCCCTGCTCAGGACGCGCTCTCTCGGGTTCTGCATGCCGTGAAGCTTCTTCCAAATGTGCCGCCACCCCCGCGTAAATTGCCGTTGGACTCGGAGGTTCCTGAAGTAGAGAGAATAGGTTGTCCCCATCATTCAAGGATGGGAGGAGGATGGTTAAAAGGAGTTTCTCAAGTCCCCAACGCATGAGGGGGAACGTCGTGGTGTGTGTTAAAGTCAAGTTGTGGAGTCGTGACAAGGTCACGTTGTCGTGTTAGTTTCGTGGGAATGATGTCCACCCACTCATCAATCAAGGGGCTTCACTTTCGCGAAAATCTGCACACACCTTCCATTTTTTTTTTCAGAGCCTCGAGGACCCCCCCTCCCCCCCCCTCGTGGGAACATATGTCTATGTACGGTAATTGCACGTGATGTTCGGCCACGCAAACAGTGTTGAACCGGTGATATCTGGGCCTCGGATGCATGCATTTGCCCTGTGGTATGTCCTAGAGACCTTTCTTGCATGTTTCTACTTTATTCTGATTAAAATAGGGATTTTCATTTCGATCGTCTTTCAGGTGTTGCCAATTGCACGTGACAAATCACTGTATTTGGGGGGGAGGTACCGCCACTTCCTTCCAAATTCGGTAATAATGTTTTCATCTCTATTTCAACGACCACTCAACTGTTCACCCTGGGACTGGTATATTAATGCTCAGAACACCAAACTGCTTCAGATGAAAGGTACGTGCAGATTTTCGCGAAACCAAACCCCCTTGTCATCAATTTCCTGAAATTCGCTTATCATTTTTTTGGATTTAACGATTTTTTGGCTGCAAATACAGTCTATTGAAGCGGACGGTACACAGGACGGTGCTACAATGAGAGGTGGAGCGGTGTGGAGCGATGCTGGGAGCAGGGAAAAGGAAGTGGAGTGGCTGTGGAGACTGTTTGCCGAAGTGTGGGGCTCGGGTTTTTTCGGATCAAGTTTGTCTCGAGTCAAATCGCTTAGGGTGTTCGATTGTAATATAGAACTAGGGAATCGGGAGATTCCTTTCACCACCATAGACTTCCCGGCGGTGGTGCTCGACGCGGCAGTCCACATGCCCGAGCTCTACATTTCTCGGGACTATTGGATATCTACCGGGGGTCTGAGTGCTGTGGTCCTTGTTCTCGTGCCCATGGTGAGCCTACTTCAGCAGCGCAACCTGCTCCGCACGTTGCGGTCCGCTGGCTACGGGTTAGCATCTTTTGTGTTAATGGCAGCAACCCCTCTGCTCGCGCTGGCAGCCTTGCCCGTCTTTGGTGGAATAAAGTGGTTGTGCATGTGGATTTCCCTCTGGGTTCCTATCTATATCCTCGCGTTTTTCCCGCAGATGGGATATTTCCCGCTTACTGGAATGTCCATCTTGGAGATGGACCGGCTCGCAGCACTCCTCGGTGTCGCATTTATAGCGGGGTTTAGGAGCTTCCACCGCATCCTCAAAGCTGTGCACCCCCCACCTGATTCTCCCCCGCTTGTTGCACGAATTTGTTCCACTGCTTCGGTCATGCAGTAGTACTCCACGTACCGGTAGTCCACAACGACGGTCCACCTATTAGTTACATACAGAATAGAACGCCACACTAGATCGCGAATAGGTCAGTTTCACGTTTTATCATTTGTCATGTCCTGAGTTCGCCCAAATGTCCTGCTTCAACATCTTAGCATTCTTTGGTCCTTGAAGGTGTGCAATTCTGCCCTTGTCTCTGTTTCTTGAGCCCGTTTTACGGTTTCCCTTCTACTGGCGACTGATTTACGGAACAAACCAATCATCTAGATAACGCAGTGGAGCTGAATGCACGATTTCAACATCACGGCAGAACTGCGGAGAGATCCCGACAAACCATTCCCACAGGCGTCACTTTTGGCTGAACCCTCAACATCTCGATGGTTTTGTGGAGCAGTTGAAGTTCGGAAATTTTCAGATCAAGTTTGTCTTGAGTCAAATCACTAAGGGTGTTCAATTGTAATATAGGTCTGGGTGAGCTAATTGGATTTAATGGCCCAATGAGCCACAGATGCTGATAGGTGCACAACATGATATACTTCACGATCTGTTTGTATGACTAATTAGGCACAAATTATTCCAGAGGAACTATCTATTCCAACTAACTTGTTAGTGGGTCCTCAGGCACCCTAATGCCCACTAACTTTAGGTAGTGGGTCCTCAGGTGCAATAGTGAAACACAGAGCCCCGCCAAATTTTCAGGGTAGTAGCCATCTTCGTCACTTTGTTACTTCGCTTACTTCGCTTATTTTCACGAAACTTCATCACTATGATCGCATTTAGGGAAAGTTTGTTACTTCTGATGATTTTCTATGTAAGTTTGTCATTTCAATTCAGCACGTTCAAAACTTCGGAACATCGGCCATCATTGTTCCCTCAACACAAGGCCAGGTGGGTTTTTTCATGTAGATACCTTACCCCAACACTAACCACTAACTCTAACTGCTAACCCAAACCAAAATCACTAACCCAAACCCCTAACACTAACCATTAACTTCTAACCACCAACCTCTAACACTAACCAACTAACCCAAACCTAACCAGCCGAGCTCGGCACAGAGCTGATTCTGTGGTGTGCCGACAGGCACGCCGTATGTTTACCCGGGGAAAGTGACGAACTTTAGTTGAAATTCTTTGAACTCACGAACTTTCATAGAATGCCATCAAACTGATGCCCACTAACTTTAGGTAGTGAGTCCTCAGGTGCGATAGTGGAACAGAGCGTCTGCCAAATGCCCACTAACTTCAGGTAGTGGGTCCTCAGGTGCGATAGTGAAACACAGAGCCCCGCCAAATTTTCACTTTTAGATAATCCCAAGATCACCCGTTCGATTCTCCCAAAGGCATTTCTCTTTTGTCATTTTTATTCCCTTTTCAGGGGGCTGACTGATCTGATCAGTTTCGGCTAGACTAGGGTTGTGGCAACCGTACCCGTGTGGCACGGCAAACGGTCACCGTCAGAGGTCCGAGGGAGACTCATACGGACACGGCAACAGATACAGTTGATACCTGTGTCAGCCGTCTCTGTCTAGCCGGTACGGCCGTACATACCGCAATAGAATTTGGTCTCGGCTGTGGGTTGATTTCTGGCACAAATGTTGTACCATTCCAAATGCCCATGCCGACATTCTGCTGATATTTCTCTGCTAAAAAAGATCTCTTTGCACCCATATCCTGCTGTGTTCGCCGCAACCCCGCGCACGATGTCATTGGCATTTGACATGTGAATCTGCAGGCTGAGACAATCTGTAAGCCCATGCAAGTCAAAGTGTAGATCTGCCTCTGCTTAAAGGCTGTTCTAGACCTCATTAGAGGTGAATATATAGTGTTGTTTCATTTGTTTTATACCTTACGGTAGCCAAAGAATATTGACACCTGGCCTACACCATAAATACGGCTGTATTACCGAACACGGACGGGTACCATACCATTTTGAGCTGTAAACTCTGTCAACCCGGACCATATTCACCTGGCCATATAGCCGTATTCACCATAAAAATATGGACTGTATCTGTATACAGTACTATTGCCATCCCACTGGGGGCAAAAACCGGCGCATGTACCAGGCGAGTGTGTTTAACGCACACACCAAACAAAGAAAAGAACAAAGAAAAGTGTGTGCGTTAAACGCACTCGCCCTGTTGCGTGCGCCGGCTTTTGCCCCCGGTGTCCCTTGGCTATACTTTGGTTGGCTTTTGTTTTTGATACCATTAATGTCTGGTGCCATTGACTTTGACTTTGACTGTGAATACTTACAAAGACTAATCCCTTGAACTCAATGAGGATGAAAACTTGACTTGAGACTTGGAAAGCAACAGCAGAAAATGCCAAGTCATTTGCTGATCGGCAACCTCGCGGAACTGTCACCGAACTGCTACACGGGCAAACAACTCCGTAAGACTCCAACCTTTTGTTTTTTGTATATGGATGTGGGCACAACAAATTAAAAACATCATGAAATGGTTTAAAACATTTTATACAAGGTAATTTCCAGGTGCTTCAGAACCAGAGTGCATGTCTTGTTTATCAAGCACTATTCTTCTCCTAGGGCTGGCCATCATGCTGCATAAGGCCACAGCCGTACCCAACATGGTCCCACAACTGTGTCTTTACATGGCTGTCTTATTATGGCTTGAATGGTAACAGATACTCCTGAGGGTGGCACAGTGGCTGTAATGCCCCGTGTAGCCATTACGGCCATAAAGCGGCACAAAGGCATGTCCTGTCGACACGGCCGAGTCCCGTGTCGTGTCCGTGCAGCACAGGTTGTACCTACTTACCACCCAGCATTGGCACAATGCAAGTACGCCTCAATCTAGACTGGCTTCAATATCTACCTGGTTTTCAAACCTTGCGTGTGGCACATCCTGCGTAAGATATCCAACACAGAATTTCAGTTTTGATCAGTTTTGTTTTTTGCTTCGCTGATGCTCTGCTGATGGATTGGCGTGGGCTTGGATCTGCAAGAGGTTGGATTTGAGCACAATTCTGCTTGACTCAGTGTTTCCCAGACAAAAAAGTGGGTTGAAAATTTTCATGTCTGTTCTGTCAAGCTTGATTAAATCAGCTATTCAAAGTATTTGAATTCATTTCTATGGATAAGCCAGGAGTTAGTGGGCTCTGCCGCGGAGCGCGCTACACATGTTATTCTGTTTTTGAGGTCACTCGTTCGATTCTCCCCAATGCATCCTTTTTTTCGGTTTCTTTTGCCTTTTTTGAGTGCTGACTGATTTCATCACGTGTCCTAAGCATTGATCGGCATATTTGTCTCTGTTCATTCGCATGTTCCCTCATGTTCCTGCTTCCTCATGCACCGGATGGACTCGTTTTGGCGGAACAAAATGCTCCTACAGTCCAAAATTGTCTGGTCCCCAAAAAATTTCCACCATAATTATAACATTTCCTGTGCTCTCAATAGTCTGGGACATTGGAACCAATGTTTATGGCGGCTCGTGTTCTGGAATTTCCAATCACGAAGAAACTGATACTAAGTAGCTAAGATGCCGATGCAGAATAATAACTACGCAAATAAATGTTGTACAGATTGTAAAGCTGGCCCACGGCTCCCCCACTCTGACATTGCCTTAAAAGGCATATCAAATCTTATCGGCTCACGTGTTGCCCTCGGCCGCGTTCCCGGAGGCTCTAGTTGACTGGGTTAAGTGTAATTTCATCGTCCTCTTGCTCTAGTGGTTATGTGGTGTGTGTTTTGTTGGATTTGTAATCTTTCGGTTGAATCTTTGGGTTTGAACCTTGATACGTGTTGTTTTGTTAATTCTAGTTTTTGCTTCCCTATCGAACGATCTTTACCGACCACCTTCCTGGCCGACATGAGCTCTGTGAATGGGATCTGGCGGCGACCCTAGGATGCTCTGCGGACTTTAACCCGTCCCCAAAAATCTTCAAAATCAATATAATGCTTAAATTATTGAAAATACAGGCCGAAAAGAAGTTTCCAAGGCTCTAATGCGCAAATTGCCTGCGTGAGATGGTACATTATGTCGTCTGCCAAATGAAACATGTCAAAAACTGTCCACAGATATAGCAAAAATTAACACGGTTGAATTTACTCTGACAAATGGCTCCAGAATAAGAAAATTGAAAGAATATATATATATATTGATTGAGCTTAATGTGTTTTCAGAAAGAGTTGAAGCTATTAGGGAGCACTGTCCACTCAGCAATGGGTATTGGTGGAAGTTCGAGCCCTCACTACCAGCTCTGACACTGACGCGCGCGGGCTGACATACACGTGATGTGAAAGGGTCACGTGTATGTCAGAGTGGGGGAGGCCAAGGGGGGTTAGATTGTAAGTCTCCGAGTCAGGTGTGGTGGTGCTAAACAAAAGGGGATCGGGTTGATCGGACGACGCGATCCGAGGGTTCCGAACTGCGCCTCTATTTCTCCGGTCACGGCAAGGTCACGGTCTCGGCCTCTACTGTAGCATTTTATTCAGTTCGTACCGGCCTGTGACCTGTGACCCAAAAGTACGAAAGTCAGTTTTCGTACTTGGCCTCGGGAGACCGTGACATCCCCAAAATTTTCGTACTTCCGTTGAAAAGCGCCAAGAAATTTCTAAACAGCATGTACAAGAGTGTATGTAAAAATTCCGTGGGATCGCCGAATTGGTTCCGCTGTCAAGAATGGCAGCTCATGCGAACACCACGGCACCCACAACCGTATAAGCCGAAATTTCGATTTTTTGGGCGATTTTCGGCGATTTCATGACATTCTGGCAGTTTTCGTACTTGACCCCGGTGACCCGTGACATGTACGAAAATTTTCGTATTTTTGAAGCCCTGTGACGCGTGACGTACGAACTGAATAAAATGCTACAGTATGGTCCACCTTCCTAGTTCCCTTGATGCAGCAGCGCCATGCAACTCGTTGGCCGCCGGTCACGTTGAATTATTGGTAGCTAGCTTTCGGCCCATCTGCATCTCTGGTTGGCCGTTCTTCGGTGCGAGGATCTGGGACTCCGAGTCAAGTCTAAGCTCTCTTGAGCTCTCCGAGTGGAGTTGTGACTCGGTTTCAATTTCTCGGCGTAGATTTCAATCTAGGTGACCTGCTGTGAATCTCTCAGCACCGATGCGGCGATGCAGCCGATACTATGCTCTCTTTTCTTGCTGTTCCTTTCGTTGAATCTGTCCCGACCAAGTATGAAATTTACTTTCGCTGATTACATGCCAGTGGGTCTTGCAGGCCGACTGCCCTCTCTGCCATCTCTGCCTTTGTCTCTAGTCGCTTTGCTGATCCACCCCCTTTTAGGCCCAAAATCATGAAAAGTCCCTTTGCAGTTTTGTTTTTTTCTCTTGTTTCGGTTAACTTCATTCAACCCGCGGGGGAGTTTGGCGGAAACAGCAAGGGAAGTCAGGGCTCTCGAGTGTCTCGATCCTCACAATGACTCTGACCGTTGACTCTTTGCTGAAAACTTTCGAAGAACCTTGGTTGCACGCTTCATACTTTCGTGCCTTCAATTCCCGCTCACTTCTGTATTTGTTGCATGTTCATGCTTCCATGCTCTACCTCTTTTTATACCCCCAAGAACCAGCTGTGCCCTCGCCATGCAACCGTCTCAGCTCCTCCTACTGCCTAGAATTCGAAGGTTTTGAATTTGACTCCCAGTGCCCAAAGAGCTCGATTCAAAGACAGACCAACCTTCGTGCTTTCTCTTCATTTGTCGAATCTTAAATTCACGCTCGAATAAATTTGATTGGAGACTTCAATTCGAGCTAATAACCACTATAACGCCTTCCCCGTAAAACATTGTTTCTGGGGAATTGCCTCAGCAAAACCACATTTAGACAGCCAACCACATATCCCATTTTCTGGTGATCGAGTCCACTGGTCAGGTCTGCGTCTATCTATGAGAGACTAAGCATTTGAGAAATCCACTGCAAGACTGTGGTTCTAAAGAGCACCGGGCGGCTGATCCATGTGAAGTGCTCTGCGTCCGGGAGGATGACGACGGTCAATCTCTGCCACCCAGGAATTGCATCAAAGTGAGGCTTGCTTGATGACAACCTTATCATCTGCGCCGAAGATCGCCAACAGCGGCAGTGCCCCTGAAGTCCCTGCTTGGAGCAGCCGGGTACTGTTCTGCGTGCGAGCAAGCAATAATGCGGTGGCGTCGTGCGGTTGAACCACTCCATCCCCGAGGCATGCGAGGTAGAAGTTCCACTCGAGGGCGGGGTGGCAGAGGTTGATGAAATCTATATAAGCTTCCTGGAATTGAGTGACATTGGTCGTCTGAATGAGACTCGGCACGAGGGCGATGAGACCAGGTGCGCCAACATTGAATAGGGAAGCCGTATCTGGCACGGCTGCATCGTAAATAATGCCAGAGATGTAATTCGGGGGGTGGAAGGATAAAATATCTGCAATACGAGTCCCTGCATGAAGCTGGTCGTGAGAAATTGAGAGAGACGGAGTGTCGGACTGTACCGCCTATGCTCCTGCCCCAGGATACACAAGAAGATATTCCGTAGACCATCACTGGTAATGCGCGTACCATCTCAACACAAATGGCTTGTTCGAATTGTAACTTTGCACCACCGTGTCAAAGTCCTCTGCAAGCCGCTGAGACACCCCCTGCGGCCGCGGTGGTCGGCTTTTCGCTTCGCCCATGACCCCGAGTATCGTAGCGCACCTGTATATTACTAGTTAGTGATGGACATTGTATGGAATCTAGCATTTCGTTCACTCACTATGTATGCTTGGAGGAGCCACACTGGATCATCAAAGATGTCGTTGAAAGCTATCGCTCCAATTCCGAATCCGTGGATGAACACTATCGCTGGTTTCGAAGGATTACCGCGAGCCTCTGCGAAATTTTTCGTTCCATCCGCCGACGTCACAAAACGTCCCGGGGAGGCTCCCCCAAACGCGACACTACGACACATCTGTCAAGCTTCAGAAAGGCGAACACGTATCAGAATGCTCGACACAGTACCTCGGATCTCACAGGTTCCAGTACCAAGCCCTTCCTTACCAAGTCAGCTTCCCGACACAGCCTGCTAAACACAGTGTCGGGTTAGAGTTAGTTTGTTGTTGTAGCTACACATCACCGCTTCGCTGCCATTTCGTCTGATGCCCTCGCCACTTCACTCGTGCGCTTTCGTTGCGCTTTATGTCTCTACGCCTCAATTTGAATACTTCCAAGTCAAACTTTCTTGGATTCGTCGCTCGACATGTGATTTTCTTTTCTGGGTTCTTACTTACTGTGAAGTGACATCACACAGTTCAGTGCATAACCAATCCTAATTCTCTGGACAAGATAACCTGGAGCGAAGCGAAGTCATAGGTGCAGGTTGAAACGTTGAAAGGCAAACGTTGAGATTTCAAGATTACAGAGGTACAGATTATTTTTGTGGTATAAGGCAGCCAGACGGTCATGAATAATTGTATGGTAAGTATTAATCACGCGAGATATGTATCTATTATTTGAGACTGGGTATCCGGCCACCTTACGGGTTTGACGCATGTTGTGTTAGCGTAGCTAGTTAGCATTACCATATTCAGCTTCATGTACTTCGCGTAAGGGTCATGTGATCCTTATGCGTTTGCAATAGAACCACTACGTTCTGAGCCAAACGCAGTTCTTTTTATCTTCCTCGTACCTCCAAGATCGATATGGACGATACCGACAGCGGATTACGCTGACACAAACGCATCCGTGGTGGCACCACGTAAATAACGCCAGTCCGTATCGACAATCGAGCATTCGACGGCCACGGCGGCACTTCACGCGAGTGCAGGCGCCACGTATGACGTGTTCACGGGACGACGCCCGTGACCGGGGACCGCACCAGAACGGACAACACGGCGACCTCGACACTCCGGGAAGCCTTCGCACAGACGACTCCGCGCGAACCGCAGTCCATGCGACAAGGGATGCAGCAAGACACGACGACGACGGAGACAGACCGGCTAGGCACCGGAGGAGACAAGGATTTGGCAAAGCGAACGCCAGGCAGGTCCTATGTGGATGACTGCCTGAAATGGTGCGTCCATACCGTTTCGAGCATTGCTGGCGGGGGACGTATGCCAGCCAAAATGGCTATGGCACGTCGCAATCCCACGGCCACAGATGGGGCAGCGAGCCCCAGGATCCATCTCAACGAGAGCCGTAGGCGCTCGCTCACAACGGGCAGCGCACGACGGGCAGCTCCACCAGGGCGCCACGTCACCATATCCCCGGTCAGGCAGGTGGCGCAACGACGCTCGCACTGGGATTCCGGGCTGCACGGCCAACTGGCAATCGTGCAGAAGACGTCGCCACGTCTCCGGTCATGCACTGGCATCTTGACACGCTAGGAGGGATTCCGGGACGATTGGGGCGGCGCACTACGACCTCCACGTCGACTCCAGACACGAGCGACGGCACGCGCGCAGAGGACGGGGCGACCAAGGAAGCACCTTGACTCGCATGGGAGGCACACGGCTGCGTACGACGGCGCCCTCGCACGTACGCGCCACCGCGCGCACACATCCTCAAGACCTTGCATGCGCAGGGGGAGCTCGTGGCTCCTCGCGTCATCGACACCGCAGGGGGAGGAACACCAACGGTCACTGACCGCGGCGGTTTACGCACTACCGCCAACACCGGGAGCGAGCAGCGACGCAACGGTCGCGACCCAGAACTCGACTCGCACCCACGGAAGTCCTGCACGCACGCGGGCACATTCATTCATTCACCTTCCGCTGCGGACAGCGCCGCGGCGGCCCCACCTTCCCTTTCTTTCTTTCACGCCTCCGATGACACCTTCGGACGGCGATACACATTCTTTCCTATCCCCATTCGACGTCCTCTCGCGCACGCCACAGCAACGGCAAAATTCGACTTTTTCGAAGGGGGAGGAGAGGGATGGGACCTACGGAGCCCGACCGAGCTCGTCACAGAGGGCCGAGTGGCCAAGACCGTTATGGCGTAGCAGTCGAATGGGCCGAGGTCCCGACAAGACGACATGGAACCGCGTACCCGGGCCGTTGCCCACGCCGGAGAGCCATGATGGGTGAATAACAGCTGCGACGGCAGACATGCTGTGACTGGGTGCGAGACCGAGTGGTCCAGGGCCGGCAGCCTCTGAGTCGACACGTTGTGAGCCGGCTAGCCCGAGTGAGGCTAGTGCGGAGGGAATGCTGGGTGCCGTACATGGCGGCGAGGGGGAGCTCGGAGAGGGGGAGAACAGTATGTCTTCACCTGGTTCATTTTCTATTGTTGTCCCCTCTACTTTTATTCTTACTCAGTCCATTTGCTGAGGGGGAGTGTTAGCGTAGCTAGTTAGCATTACCATATTCAGCTTCATGTACTTCGCGTAAGGGTCATGTGATCCTTATGCGTTTGCAATAGAACCACTACGTTCTGAGCCAAACGCAGTTCTTTTTTATCTTCCTCGTACCTCCAAGATCGATACGGACGATACCGACAGCGGATTACGCTGACATGTTGGTATGGAAGGAATTGGCTCACCAGGTGTTCTAGGCGTCCAGATGATAGTCTAGCATCGTAGGTATGAGATGTACAAAGGATCAATGGATTTGGTAACGATTTGATCGGCCGGTGAATATTTTGCCGCGGCAAGTCCAAAAACGGCGAAAACTAGGTACCCGGCCAGGCGTGGGAATATTTTGGTCAGCCACGTTTGCCCGCGATTTTGCGCTCGCTCAGCTCTCTACACGCGATCACAAATACAACCAACAAGTTCCAGGGATACAAGAGGCCTCTACAACTTTAAGACTACTCGTTACTCGCCTTCAGCGCCTTATTAATGAGGAATTTACGCTTCGATAAACGCAAAGGGTCGTCAACATCACGGTGCGCCAGATATCCTTCCATCGCTGCGCAGTCATTGACATTGGACAATGGCTCCCAGGTCACATCACCATCTGTCCATACCACCTGGAACTGGAGATTACGGCGAGACTCCCACCGGTGCCCGTTGAAAGAGATAATCCCAGTTTCCTCCTGGTCGGACTCGTCGTCATCATCGGAGGCGTCCTGCGGCGCGAGGGGGGAGTTTATGTTATGGCTTGTGGGTTTCAAAAGTTTGTCCGAATCGGTTTCTTCATCGGATGATCCGACTTCCGTTGCGCTGGGGCCGGGGTTTGTGCTGACGCTGTGGTCATCAGAATCAGAGTCAGCTCCGGAAGAATTGGATTCTGGACCCGATCCTTCGTCATTACCGTCATCCTGCACCCAGCCCCGGCCTCTCCCTAAGCCCCGTACATCCCCCGAGCCTCGCGCACCCCGCCGTCAGCCACCACGTGCACCCCGTCCTTGCCCGCGTGCCTTCGCAGCCGCTTTCGCAGCCTTGGCGGCCTCCTTCTCCGCCGCCTTTGCCGCTTTCTCTGCCGCCTTCTCCGCCGCCTTAGCCTCCCGCTCCCGCTTCTTCGCAGCTGCCGTCTCAGCTTTCATCGCCTCGCTGATCCGCTTCTTGATCGCGGGGAAGAGCTTCTTCAACCCGACATGCATCTCAGCCATCTGACTCCGTTGAAACGTCTTCAGTAACTCCTCCTGCATCTCACTACTCGTCATAAGGCGAGCCTTCCCAGTGGTGTATGCTCGCTTCGCCTTGTTCTTCTTTGCGAAGAGTTGCTGGCGCAAATTTTTATTCTCGTGCTCCATTAAAACCATCTGCGCGTAGTTTTGGTCAAGATCATACCCTGCAACCTTGAGGAGCGAGCGAAGCTGCTCATTCTCAGCCGCCAAGGCGCTGCGGGATGCTGTCTTCCGAACCGGTGATGGCATAGCAACAGCATACGCCGCGCGAAATGCATCTCGCGCTTGCAACGCCTCGCACGATGTGGTGACGGGGTTGGGAGGAGTAGATGGATGAGACTGGGTCGCCGGCGCAGCCTGGGAGGAGGATGCGTTGGTGGCAGAGTTGGTCGGAGTAGATGGACGGCGCTGGGTTGCTGATGAGTTACCAGTGGCGATGGATGAGTGCATTGAAGTACGAGATAAAACTAGTTGTCGTCAGCGTGCAAATAAGTATTATTTATTCAACGAACTTGATTGATTTGAGGAAGTCGTTGGCTGAGTCGCAGACGTGGAACGCGTAACGCGTGAACAAGTGGACATCGCAGAAGATCCTGAAGATGATCCCAGTGTCGTGCCTGTTGCGACCGGAGCAAGTAGAGAAGGCAGGCGGGGAGCGAGCGGCATGGCAGCCTGAGTGGTGTAGTTCTCTGCGGGCGCAAAGAGTGCATCCGGGATCGCATTCTCATTGAGCGGACATATACCACATTTTCGGAAGGCAGCAATAATTGTGCTTTTTTTGAACGCCTGATCCCGGGCAACTGCATAGTTCGAAAGGAGATTGTATTTATCAATTGAAATACCTTGCGCATGTAGCTACAATTAACAGAAACTACAGTTAATTTCCTTTTCAGATACGACTAAAAGAATAGCAGCCAGACTTACCAAACCAACTCTGGCCTTCCATTTGGCAGCGAGGGGGCTGAAGACACCGACATCGCAAGGTTGAAGAGCATGTGTTGTGTGAGAGGGAAGACAGAGAACAATGATCCGGTGTTTCTAGAGTAATGATTACATGCCGATTCAACTGTCGAGATTAGGTGTCTACCTGCGCAAAACTGATGAAGTTATATGTACAGTGGCTATTGTGGCCATCCAAAATGAGGAGACGATAGTCGCCGGGATCGTCCAATCGCTCGGCAGATGCAGGCGCAAAGTCTTTCTCCAGCCACAAGGCACCCAACTCTTGATCCGTCCAACCATTTGGGGAGATCGAGATACTTGGCAGCGGGTAAGTCTTTCGAAGGAGGCTGAGAATGTATAAGAGAAGCAGACCTAGCATCGCAGGGATTGTCCTCTCCCCACCGCAGATCACGGCGTTGTCCCTGGAACACCACCGAAGGATGGAGGGCGGTACCGTCACCGCTGATGGCCTCGATGATGGTGACGAGGTCGCGATTGCCGCTTTCAATCTTCTGGACAACCTTCTGATCACGGTCGACAAGGGCGCGGATCCTGTCACCGACCCCCAGTTGAATGCCCTGAGTATGCGGTTAGAACACGCAGCAGAAGAAAGAATAGCGATTCACTTTCTCGTCCATGTTCCACACATTCTTCGGTTTGATCTCGTACTGCTGGACGGTGTCGGCGAGAAGAACGAAGTAGTCGTGAACAACAGGCCGGTTCAGGGCTCGAGCACGGCACTCTTCGAGGCTGCTCGTCCACTTGACTTTGAGGTCGGAGCGACGCTTCTTGAAGCGCGTCGCCCAGGTCACGCCAAGTGGTCCCCCGTAGATCTCAGCTGCATATGCCCCGATGGTCGGCAAACTGAGAGGGACGCCGCGCCTTCCGAGGCACTTCTCGATGTCAGATACCGAGGGCGATTAGTGAGAACGAGACCTTACCTTAATCCATTCAGCTAGAACATCCTCTTGCGCCTTGGTCAGTTTACGTTCATGGAGGTGAGCGTCGCTGCGGATCAAAACACCATTGGCGCGGTCCTGCACACTGGTACGAGGGACTCGATAATACTGAGCGGCCTTGCGCTGGGACATGCGCCCCGATTGGGAGGCAGCAACGGCGAGTTGAATTCGTTTTTCATGAGGGAGATGTTCAAGGTCGCCGTCGTCACAATTATGGGCGTCAACCGGCGATTCGGGGCGCTCGTCTGGGGTGGTAGCACCATCGGTGGGCTCAGTAGATGTGTTGGGCACGTCAGAACGAAGTCTCGTATGGGGAGGCATGAAGAATGTGGTGAAAGAAATGTGAAGAGATGCGCTAGAACTGAGACGAGCACGCCAGTTTATATGCGAACACAGAGCACGGGAGAAGTCAAAGAATATCATTGATGAATGGGAAAAATTGTAGTGAATAGGCAATGAACTTGTTGAGATGGGCTAAAAGATATGAATCGTGCGTAGCAATATGTTGAAAACTGACCGATAGCCGAGCCGCCCTACAGCACCAAAATATGGCGCACATCCAAGATGAGCTAGGATCGTCATAAAAGGAGTCATATCAACGTACAAAAGCCACCGGTTCCACCGCCGGGTTCGTCCATTTCCCAATAAAAATCCAATGTGGTGGACTTGCGTCAAATGGTCGTTCCAGAATGCAGACCCCACTGACGCCGAAATAAAATCGCTAAAATAATATCAATACCATCGAGGTAATGCATGGACCATGCTAGCTGCACGTACCAAGTTTGGAAATCATAGCACTACGATAGCGTCCGATAAGTCGGTAGCGAGCACGCAGCCCTTGATGTGGATTTTTTCATTATTGCGCCAATCTTTGATAGCACAGCAGCATGTAGTCGGGCTGGTGATGGCTGAAGGAACGCTGAAATGCAGTCAGATGTCGTATGAACGGAATGAGCACCCGAAGTCGTGGAACGATGAAGAGGTCGTGGAGAAAGAGGCGATTTATGACAGGCAGTGATCGGCTGAAAATAAGAAAACACGTGTTCGGGACCACCCGCCGGCCGGAGATCGACCACAGCATCACATCAACTTCACCAAATGGGGTCAAATTTCGTTTCAGGGGTCGTATGTACATGCCTTTCAATATATGAGTGCGACTTTGGCCGAAAATCATACAGTTGGTCATATATGACCCAAGTGGCCGGATAGCTAGTTTGGCTGGATAGGCAGTCGCAGATAATACAAACAGCGGTGGCATACATCAAGTTGGCCCTGACACACAAAAAATCCCTCCTCACCTGGCGTTTGCAGGCTCTGTAAGATCTAGTGAGTAAATGAATAATTGGAGGAGAGAGCACACCATTCCATAGACGAAAAGCGAGACCGCATCAAGGTATGCAGAACGGCAGGAAAAGAAAGTGGTCCAAAGCTTGGTGGCGCAGCCACCCTCTTTGATATACCGTACAATTACATTCAATTCGAGCCCGCCACGGGACGTGTGCAATTTAAGAGTAAATGTCGCAGTACTATGTGGCGGCAAGGTGTGGGTTGAGGGCGAGGCAACGTGCGAGAATGAAGCGGAAACGACGAGAATATCGGATGATAGTAAGAAGAGAGAAAGAGAGAAGTGAGGATAGTGATGGCATTGTTTCCCAGGCTCAGGCTATGGAATGGACCGTGTCGGGTTTCATGAAAGTGTGTCACCTTTTGTGATTATGGTAATGTAATGTGTTCTCAGTTCTGAAATGTGCTGTAATTTCTGATTTATGTGTCTGATTTGCCAGTGGTGTCGAATTTTCTGAGGTTTGACAGATGTGTCGTAGTGTCCCATTTCCTATATCCTCGTCCCGGGGCCACTGCTGAGATGCCGAAATTTGCATCGGTGGGATTGATCGCGATCACCGGTTCAACAAGCTAAAAAAACATTGAGATAAAATAAAAATATAAAGTCAGCTGTTCTTGAAGCAGATAGGAAAAATAGGAAACCTACTCGACGTTCGATAGTGTTGTCTGCGGCAGCTTGCGTGTCATTATATCGAGCAAGAACCACAAACTACTGGGACACCGTACCACGCGTCTGGATGTCTTGAATGTTTGCGACGACCAACGGCAGCAGAGCCATGGCGCTAGACAGAGATTTAAGAGAGAACAACATGATAGTTCAAGGTTATGGGAGGTAGAAGGGATACTTGGAGTGCTGAGTGATACGGGCAAATCGAACATGCTTATATGTTGTTGGCGTCTTTCATAATGCCCCAGAGGCGCAATTGAGACGAATCATTGTTTTATCCGCTCTCCAGAATGTTAGCCCCATAGAGAGCGAATTCTATGCTGGACCGTAATGTTGAAATCCCGCGGCCATTGCTCGCCATTTCGATGCCGTTTTTGCGCCGTTGACTGGCGTATTAAGGCAATAGGTACCATATCAGTGGCGAAGAGCGAGCGATATGGTGATCCAAGTTGACGTGCAGAACAAGCGGCGCTGCAAGTTGCGTCTCGAAATAAGTTCCGACTGCTTCCGGACATGCGACTGAATTGTCCAGGAGTCAGCGGCGCACTTTCCATTTGTGCTTGGCATGGCATTCAATGCCCTAAGTGCGTTGCGGAGAGGTTGCCTAAATGAGCTAGTTACTGAAATCCGCGGGGCATACATCCTGAGTCGAACGCAGACGTATCTTCCTTGACCCAAAAATAACGGAGAATGGAGAATGAGCCAAATTAGAAAATGCAGGCGAGAGTGAAAAAAGTAACTTGGGGCAGCTAACTTTAACTTTGATTGCCCCTTCAGCTTGGCGGGGCTAACTTTACTTTACTTTACTTTACTTTTCTCATGCTTGACAAAACTAACTTGTTGATAGCTAACTTATACAGTTCAGATAAGACGACACAAGGGACCCAGTAAATGCTTCCCAACACCTCAAGAGTACTCTGAACATTAGTAATTATTGTTCTCACTCTGCCGCAGTCACCGTGAGTACCATCATCACTGTTGATGTTTGCCGTGCCCATTGCACCAGTTCGACATGTTCCCCCTGAAGGGTAGCCGACCCATTCCATCAAGGAGTTCAGAAACAAATTTGATGGGACAGCAATGAGATGGTTTTCTGATATGGCGGCCGTTGAAATAACAACCATCAACAGGCTGATAGTTTGACAGTGGCTGACCCCTAAATTTCATAAGTTTTGAAGATTTCTTGTGGAAATGAGATTCCTTCACTATTTTCAAACTTAGTGGGTGCTATCTGGAGATATATATTAGTCAGGACAAAGCCAAAACAGTATTTTCAAGTTTCAAATGTGAATGACTTGATGGTGCTTCTCAACACTTTCGTAGCATTGTGTCGGAATTTGGACTGCTAAGGAAGTCTAGAAAATCTGGGTCCTGCTTGAACAAACAAAATGATTCAATACCACAGGCAAAGATTCAACACATGCCCACTGAAGTCTGCGGATGTTTGGCAATGTCTTGAAGCTGGGTTTTGGCTTGTACTAATCCTGAATGATAAACTGACCAAGATGATAATGCAGGGATGGCTGAACTCGCATTTTCTGGGAAAGAAATTTGAGTTTGAATGTAAAGTGCATCTGGGCACAGCCTGAGATGTTCAATAATTGCTGATACCGTACAATTACGTTAAAATCGATACAGGGTGTGACGCGTGACGTGGTAAGAGCAGTTCGATAATTCAATAGCTGCCAGATTTCCGTGTGACACACCCCAAAATTTTGACAATCTCACGGAAATTTTGACTTTTTTTCACCACTGGGGGGGGAGGGGGGTCTGTCACTCTTTAGAACTTCAATAAAGCCCATCGTGACGTGTGATATCGACCATATTTCAATATCGATAGAGGGGTGTGTGACACGTGACAAACGAATTGAACGTAATTGTACGGTAGGGTACTGTAGGTGCGGAAAGCTGAAGCACTTGTTGTGAAAGTCAAATGGCTCAGATACAGGTGAAGAAACAAGACCTAGACTTGTTTTAGTTCACTTATTTACATCTACTTACATGTTTACTTGCTGTTACTTAAAGTTACTTGAAGTTACTTAAAGTAACTTACCGCTAACTTGGCCGCCCAAGTTAAATCAGCCAAAGTAACTTGCCATCAGATGGCATCAGTTACTGCCAAGTTCACCCAGTTGCTTCCAAGTTACTTTCAAACTTAGACATACAGCATTAAAACACATCTAGAAGGTTCATTTAGAACATTGCCTAGGGCATTTTATATCACAAGAAGTTAAAGAGATCTTCCAGGATATTGTGACGAGAATTATTCCTGTACTGCAACTTGAAGTCTGTGGTGTAGGGGGTATTTCCAACGATGTTGAAGGGCGGGAGGTCTAGGATATGTTCCTGTGGGAAGAAAAAGTTTCACTAGGCAATTAACATTGTCAGAGCCATTTAGAAAGTTGTCGGCTTGTTGCGAGAAGAAACAAAAACTCGAGTGATCAGGGTGGTTACATTATTATTATTGAATCCATTATAGTGCTTGCAGGCCCCTTGGGGCCTATGTGGCACTTTTACAGTAATACATTGTAACTATCGGCAGGAGTGGATTGAGGTTCGAGGAGAGGGGGCAGGGGGTGGGCCAAGATCGTCACAGTGCCGTGAGGGAGTGGGTAATGTACGTATCAAAAGTCTAAGTCATGGCGAGGATATGGGTCTAATGCAATGCGTAACTATCTAAGAGAAATGGTAAGTAAGTATAAGTAAGGTAAAAGAGGGATTTTCGAGTCAGAGAGCATAGCGGGGGAGGCGGCCAGTGTCGCGCACGAAGGCGAGGACCGGGGCGGGGTCATGCTTAATGGAGAGGAGACGACGCATGGAGATGCGGGCGGTACCGATGCGGGCGATGAGGCGGAGGCGATGGGCGCGGAGGGTCGGGCACATGAGGAGGAAATGGGGGACAGATTCAGGGGCGGAGGCGCAGCGTGGACAGAGAGGGGAGGGAGCGAGGTGAAAACGGTGAAGGTAGGCGTTCAACCCGATGTGGCCCGTGCGAAGCTGAGTTAGGATGCTGCAGCTCAGGCGGCTGAGGTTGCTGTACATGCGCACCACCGCTTTGGAGGGGACGGCAGAGTCGAAGGCGGCGATCCGGGCGAACCTCGGTGACGTTTGCCATTCCCGGAGCCAGCGGGCGGCGAACGCCTTGATGCCTGACGCGACGGCGGCAGACTTGCTGGAGGGAAGTGGGGATTCAAAGAGGGCGATGCGCGATGCGAGCGGCATCGAGTCGCCTAAAGCAGCGTCCTTCGCTTGAGTGTCGACCAGCTCATTCCTGGCGATGCCAACATGTGCGGGAACCCAGTGGATACGGATTCGGAGGGTGCGACGTTTGTTGAGCAGTCGGCCGAGGAGGGCATGGAATGCGGCGAGGTACTGGCCGGGCTGGGACCGTGGTGAGGAGATGGCGTGGATGGCGGGTTGGCAATCCATGAAGAGGTCGACGTCGGTGAGCCTTGGGGTGCCTGCAACGATGTCCAGGGCGAGGATGGCGCCACATACCTCGGCCTCGAATACTGTGTGCTCGTCCTCGTCGCCCAGGTGTTTCCTCCTTGTCGCCCTCACTTCCTCTCCCTTCATCGCAACTGCAGCCGACCCTACTCCTCCTTCGAAGCCTGATCCATCCGTGAAGATGCATGTACCGCCCCTCGACATGATACGTGTCATCGCGTCCTTCGTGTCGTCCTTCGTCCGTGCGATCTCAGTGGTGAGTGCGTCTTTTGGGATTGGTACAAAGCGGCGCTGCGGGTCGATCGTCTCGAAGTCTCGCTGAAGGATGGGGAAGGCGGCGATGATGTGGTGGATGGGTGAGCGGTGGAGGCGGGGGAACACGGCGGCTGCGGAGGAAAGTGCGGTGGACAGGGTTGGAGGCGGGGAGGGTGGCAAGACGAGTGGCGGTGTTGAAGACCGAACGGTTGAGGCGGATGTGGATGGGGAGGAAGTTAGCGTGGAAGTCAAGAACGTCAGTGGCTGTCGTGCGAAGCGCGCCGGTGATCAGTTTGCATGCCTGGCGCTGTACCTTCCCCAATGCCTTCGATACCCACACCGTCCCTGTTCTCCGAGCTCCAGCACATTCCGTAACAGGTCGGTACCAAACCGGAAGCGCGTACTCCATGCGCGGGATCACGATGGTGAGAAAGAGCTGACGGACATATGAGTGTGGCAGGCCGAACGTGGGCGTCGCTATGCGTGAAAGAGCGAGGATGGCTTTGGTGCCACGACCATGGGCGAGCTTGACGTGGTTTTTGAAGGAGAGCTTGTAGTCTAGGAGCACCCTGAGGAGCTTTGCAGTAGTGGATGCTTCGATGCGAATATCGCCGATGTGGAGTGGGAGAGGGCGATAGTGTTCGGTGTGCCGTCGCGGGGATATAAAGTGGATAAGCTGGAACTTAGGGAGGTCAAAGCGGAGGCCGAGGCGCTCGGAACAGGGGAGACCGTGTTGTACCATATAGTTGCGAAGGTATGAAGTCGTTTCCTCCAGGCTGAACCCTACCTCGAGACGGGAATTGTCGTCAATGTAGCCAAGCGTGTCCTTGTCCAGGAGGTCGTCCGCAAATATGAGGTATAGCAGAGCGCTGAGGGGCGATCCCTTGAGGGAGGCCGTTGGACACCATGTACGGCTCAGAGACGTGGTCGTCAAAGACGAGCCTCGTGCTCCTCTTGTGCAGGAAGCTGGAGATCAGGCGCACTACCTTGGTTGGGATGCACTTGCGCTCAAGCGCACGGATGAGATGCTCGTGGTTCACCGAGGGGAACACCTGCGAGACGTCCATGAGGAGTAAGCTCGCGACTTTCCCTACTCGCCATGCATCCTTGATCCGTTGCACGAGTTGAAGCAGAGTGTCAACGGTGCAACGTCCCGGGCGGCCTCCGAATTGGTTGGGGGAGAGGAGACCATGTCTCTCCGCAAACCCGGAGAGCCACTCCGTGACGACTGACTCGATGACCTTCCCCAGACATTCCTCCTCCGCGATGGGGCGGTGCGCGCCTGGTTGGGTGTAATTGCTCTTTCCGGGTTTGCGGATGGTGACGGTGAGGAAGATGCGCCATGACTTGGGGAAGTAGCCAATCTGAAGGCCGGCCTCGAGGATGGTGAAGAGGATGGGCGCAAAGACAGTGCTCGCGGCCTTGATTGCGATGTTGGGGATCCCCAACGGGCCAGGTGCTTTCCATGGGGAGAGTTTTGTGATGGCGCGGTGGACGTTGTGAATGGTGAAGATGGGGCCGGGGTGCGGCTCTGGGATGGCTTCATCTGCATTGGGGGACGGGATGTCAGCTTTGGGCAGGAAGAATTTTTCGTGGAAAACTTTGGCTTTGGCTTCTGGGGAAGACGTGATCGAGCCGTCTGGTGCAACGAGATCGGGGATGCGGGAGGAGGATGCCCTGCTGGCCGGGTCCACTGCATACTTCGCCGCTTGCCATATATTACCCCGCGGGAGGTCGCAGATGTACTCGCGCCAGTGCTCGTTACATGTAAGTACATGAAGCAAGTAATGTCATTGACCCATTCACTCACTCGGCACACAAGACAAAGCCTCACTTCACAAATGGCTTGCAAACTGCCAGCAGCATGGCATATGAGTCCAATCATGACCGATGATCAGCAAGATCTCCTGCTTTTGATGATGGCAAAGCAAGTATGTTGCAATTGACCTATCAGTACCTTTTTAGCTCAATGCAGATAAAGTTAATCAAAATTACTTTGAATAACTTCAAATTACTTCAAGTAACTTCAAGTTACTTGGAAGTAACTTGCCCCACCAAGTTAGATCAATGTGATCGGACAAAGTAACTTGTGCTATCAGATGGCATCAAGTCCTGCCAAGTTCGTCACTTTATAGTCACAAGAGCATGAATTGACACTTGTTATGACCCTTAGAGTTGTTAAATTACTCTAGCATGCTGTTACTTTTTCTAACTTGAAGTTATGAAGTGTGGACGCAGCATTCCAAGTTCCTCCTTCTTGCGTTCGCTGATTCGTGTGGCGCTGGCCGCGAGTCCAGAGAATGGATGGTTAACAAACTTACTTGGCAAAACTAACTTGGCCTTACAAAACTAACTTTACTTTACTTGTGGCAGACAAGTAAAAAGTAAAGTAAGCAAAAGTAACATGTAAGTAACTTAAGTAACTTGTAAGTAACTTCAAGTAACTTCAAGTTAGAATAAGTACCAGCATGCTAGAGTAATTTAACAACTCTAGGGGTCATAAAAAATGTCAGTTCATGCTCTTGCGACTATAACTTGACGAACTTGGCGGGATTTGATGCCATCTGATGGCATAAGTTACTTTGTCCGATCGCATTAATCTAACTTGGCGGGCCAAGTTACTTTCAAGTAACTTGAAGTAACTTCAAGGAACTTCAAGCAACAGTAAATAAATGTGTAATTAGATGTAAATAAGTAAATTGGAACAAGCCTAGGGAATGTTTCTTCACCTGTATCTGAATCTCCCAGCTTTCCGCACCCTGTAGCACTCAATAGGTCAAATACCAGGCTGTGCCCTGGAAGCCTCCATTCTTTTTTACCATATTCCAATGTACCAAGAGGGAGATTGACGACTGCATGTATTGAAATAGTGCGTAGCCATCTATCAAAGGGCGCTGTGGATCTGATATATTACCTGGACTAGTTACTTGCCTAATGCAGATCATTATTCGCTTGAGGCAGGTAGGTAGGTAGGTAAGTAGAATCACACGGCACGGTCTCGCTTAGGAATGCCGGGCCCAGGAAGTAACAGAGTGTATTGGCACTATTGTACACTACAGTCCCTGGACTTCTCTATATCCCCATAGCCGAACTCACGGCCACAGTCTCTCAACCCACCGCGGTAGAACTACAGGAAATACAAAGAAGTTAGCATAGAGAATGCGTGCCTCAGCACAAGCATTTATCAAACATTACACCGAGAGAGCTTAGACTTGATATCTTTCTCTACCTTGATAAATTGTTACCTGTTTTGGAATCAATCTGGGCCAGTGAGTTGTCCTTTGAAATTTTGACCGTTCATGAAGTGTAAGTTATGCTTGTCAATGAATTGATATATTCCTGCAACATTCTGGCATGAAGAACTGTCATCGAAGACCTCGAGGATTCAGGTATGAATGATCTTTGTTAGAACTCGGTCAGTGCTTTGAAAAGCAGGCCGTTATGCACAATCAAAGAACACATGAATCGAGATTTACGATGCGAAGAGGTCCGTGAACTATTAACGGCGGCGCGATGATTTTCCTGAATCACAGGAGGCAGGTGACAGAAGAGCAACAGGAGAATATCGGATTCGATGAGGACTCATCCAATTTTCCAATGGCGGCAAGATAATCATGGAGTCAGAAGTGTGAGCTTGCGGTACATGACGGAGTTTGGTCGTTGGTCATGCCAAATGAATTTCCATTCCAGCTGCAACGATGGATGATGCCGTTGATCTTCACTATTCATTATCCACAATTGCACGGCCACATGTGCCTGGTGAGATTATTGTTTGTCTGTTCAATAATCCTGACGAGACACAACACACCAGGTCATTGCATCGTCCTATCAGAACCGTATAAGTTAAGCTGTCAACAAGTTAGTTTTGTCAAGCATGGGAAAAGTAAAGTAAAGTAAAGTTAGCCCCGCGAAGCCAAAGGGGCAATCAAAGTTAAAGTTAGCAGTCACAAGTTACTTTATTCACTCTCCGGAAATGGCGCTTCGTGAGGCTATACATCCGGAGCGCGAGATCGACATCATTGTGAATACCTTTAAACCTGATCGCTACAAACGGATTCCCGTTTCTCACGGCAAGTGTTCAACTTGTTTTTCGGTGACGGACAAGGCTTATAACATCGCTGGAGTTTTACCGGGCCACGCACCCCATTCCAATCACCCCTGTGACGGTATCCGTCAACGCGAAGACTAAAAATCTATCCACGACAATGAAACCTTGTCGGACGACATTGTAACTGCGCCAAACGCCACCTTGACCGCCGAGGAGACGAAGAAATCTTACGATGTAATGTTTGGCGCCGAGATAAAGATCGACGACAGCATTGGATATTTCGACGACCTTTCCGATGGCATTTCCGACGGCAGCCAACTGCCCGACTACGAAATAGAACAACTCTTCCCATCGGCGACAAACGAGACTATCGTTGTCTACCTCCACCGTAGAGGTTCATGCCGTTTCAGCCTCAATCCATTCGGGATGCTTTTCAACTGTATAATCCTCCCGGTGCGCAAGCCGCCTCCTTGTTATTCATTTGGCGTCTCAACGTGCGACACAGATAGCGAAGGCTTTATTGCCCGGCGCTGTCTACAAAGCGTTAGATATCTTCGATTCGATCGCGGGTTTCTTCGGTACGCCCCTTCAATGGTTGCCGTGCCTATTTAATGATTGTGACGCCAAGATTTATTCAATCAATTCAAGGCCGGTGTTGAAGTGACCAAGGTCCTGACACAGGTGCTCTCAGAGGCTGGCTACACGTAAACTATATCTGTTTTTTTTTTTTCTTGCGCAGGTGCACTCATGTTCTTTCTCAGCTCATTTGGGGACATCACGTTCGACACAAACACTTCGCTTGTTCCATTGAAGAATATTCCCGATTTCGGCTGGTCGTATCCTATCATCGAGTCGAGTCTCGGAGGGATAAAATCGACGAATGCCAAGAACGGGATGTCGCTCTTTGGACAGATAAGTGAGTGAGCAAAACGTACTGGCTTTTCTCAAGCCTCTCAATTCTAATGCACTGTAGGCGTCTATTGCGTTGAATGCCGCATTAGTGAGACAAATTACCTTGTGAAATGTCCCTTGATTCTGATATCGTCCGCTCACAGATGGGGTAAACGATTTGCCGCACCTATTTAATGGCTGACACGCGTGCGGCACCCAGTATATAAAGTATAGCGCCAACTTCAAGTTCACATTCTCAAACGGCTTCGTTAAAGCCGAAATAGCGATTGTTAAAGAGCAATTTGACGTTGGGGTCGGGATTGGGATTAGTGTGTTCGGTATAGCTAACGTCAACCTTGTTTTAAAAACATTAATGAGCCGACCTCACAGTCATCGGCGCGGGCACGTTGGGCGATAAACAGATCATTGAGACAGGCTTGCCGTAAGGCTCATTCATTGATATCCACCATTTGATTCTGATCGTGTCTTTGAGCGGCCTCTCGATTCCGGGGATCTTCACGATTGGTCCCTACATCACGCTCAGCGCCAGCATTTCGTATGATGTTTCAATAACTGGTAAATTCGTCGCCCGAACTGCCACCGGCTGGAGTAACATCACAGCCAACCTGGATCTTGTTAACGGAAACAAGTCTTCCATTGGCAACTGGGTCAAACGTCCGTCGGTGCAGTTTATCGCCGCCGATATCACCGGGCGTGCTTCCATCGGCCCATTTGTATCCGTCGCGTTGAACTTTGGCGTTAACGTTTTTGGCGGGGCGCAAAAGATTTCGATTAGCCTGAGCATTGAGACCTCCCTGCAAGTGAGGCTATCCTTGCCCAATCTCGGCGACATTGTCGGCAGCGATTGTCCCAGATGAAGCCCACTTTAGACGCCGTCGTGGGACTGTAAGAATCTTCTTTGTTGATATTCGGTGACTCCTTGAACGAATTCATGATGTTAACAGTTATTTGCGCGGAGGCGCCGGCTCGGCATCCTTCGTGGTTCCTCTCTTCGAGCTACCATTGCCTATATACTCTACCTGCATTACGTTAAGTCTCATCTCATGTTAACTTTAACGCTGTGCATACACTAACCCTTTCCTCTAGTCTCGCGAGAGCAAAGATAATGAACCGTCTCCAAATTGATCAACCACCCCCGATAGTAGAGCCTATGGGCAACGGGACCAAATACCGCACTATAACTGCACATACGAACAAGGGAGACTTACATCTTTACTTTGGTGCACAGCCAAACCCTAGCCTCTTCGTCCTGCAGAATGATCGACACAACCAGTGCCAACCGACTCATCTGCGACTGCCAGCACGTATGACGGGCGGGTCATCATCGCGCATTCCGAAGAACTAGACTTCTTTAAGGCCTTTCGCGTGAGCGTTGCTTCCGAGCACTCGCTTCCCAAAGACGCTCTCGTGTTGTAATTATGTTGTTATCTCTCGCTGCATTCTAAGATCTGACGGGAGCTGTATACTGCAGGATCCTGCGACATGAAATTGATACCACGAGTGGCAAAGGGTATCTAGCGGCAGTCGATACGAAGGCGGGTGAAGGCCTCGACCAGCAACGATACTATCGGCCGTTTGTCTGTAATTTTGTCAACAAGACCATTCCCTCGAAGCTCTTTATCGGTAAAAAGGATTTCAAACCCCACGAGAACCCCCGGGCTCCGACTCTCGAAGGCAATCTATTCAGGTCTGGTGAGTATTTCCGATCCCCGTTCAGAGGTTCGGCACTCAGTTCCAATTGCAGGCATTATGCACCCCGAAACGCTAGATAAATGTGAATACGTTCAGTTTACCATCAGTTAATTGTCTCTGCCCGCCTTCCCATATCGCACTGTTTGCTTTGCCTTCTACGGGTCCTTCACTACTTGCCCGTACTTTTTTCCGGCTCCATTGGCCAATATCTGTTCGATTGGCCCTACGGATCTCCCTGTTTACTTTGCCTCCCATACCCCGCCGTTTTTGAGGGACTATATTGGACAAAACTAGGTACTTTCAAGGTTTTCACCCAAAAAACGTCGAGATAGTTAGAGATCAATATCGAAGACCAACGAAATGTCGAGATCTCGATGGTTCTTGAGATTCTTCTAGAGATCTTTAGAGATCTCGGAAAAAAACCGTAAGTATGTTTTGCCCAGGAGGAAATTTTACATGTGAGATTTCTAGTGACCAATCGAGATCTCGACTTACTTGTTTGAAACCCCGACTTTGTTAACAAAGGATGATACCCGAGATCTCGACTCTGGTGGAATGGATGGTGTCGAGATCTCATTCCAATGGAGTCGAGATCTCGACACCACCTCTTGATGATTATTCGAGATCTGCAATAACGAACACGCGCACGTATCAGCCTGTGATATCCTTGGCACCAGGATCATCTGCTAATTATAATCCTGAGTCCGCAGTAGGATCGGCCTCCACAGTCCATGCTTCAATGGCAACCAAGGTCTTCTGATATCATCATTGTCGCGCCCACGTGAAGTTCGACTCCTCTTCCTCCTCCCCATGTCTGATCAAGTCTCTGAAGTCCTAGAGAATCTCTGAATCGCATACCAGATTCTCAAGCGCAATTTTATTCGAACGTTGCGAACACAGCGTGGGGCTCAGACTCAGCTTGACTATCAGATCAACGAGGTCTCGCAGTTTTACATTGCGGTGCAAGTCGTGAGCCACTCGACGTATTTCCACTGGCCCTCTTTCAACGACTATTGCAGCATCACGCCATTATCCCACCGCTAGAGCTTGCCACGGTGGAGCAAAGCATCACAGACATGGTCGAAGCCCTCAACGCCGCACGCCACGAGTCATCGGATGCCCCACTGGCGCCAACCTCGTCGTGACCTTCAAAGTTCAGGGTTAGTATCCTCTGAATTTCCCGATTGCGAATTGTCATCTGTACGCCTGAGGGCTGTATTCGGCAGGGCGGTGAGCGAAGACCTCTGGAGGATGTATCGTGTGTATTGGCGCCTGCCCTGATCCACCTCTGGAGCTTCGCTTTTTCTCTGGTAGGTGATAATCGGTGGTAAGCGTGCGAAGGACATGAGATGAATGCGACTCTGGGCCGTACTGATACGCGTTGAATGACTCAATTCTTCAGTTGGTACCGAGCCGATCTCCGGGCAACCGATTTGTCGTGTTCCTCTGGTCCCTTTTCACTCTTTGGCGAGACGGACTGGAGACAAGTCGTGGCAATGTTGAGCCGCAGGAGGGGTCGCTGAAAGTATCGCCGCGCAAGAAGGTTCACGCTCGATAGATTTTGTACCAATGCAAGGCAATAAATACGACAGTGTTTAGGACGTGAAGCCTTTAGCGATGACAAGCTTCATGAAGACAGTCATGACATTCACTGTACTCAAGGCAAAACTAGCCAGCTGTTTTGGCCGCTGTGGCTTAGTCTGTAGTTAACCACACGATCATGTACGGTAGCCGCGTTACTACAAATCTTCGGAGTTTTAATTAGTTTCCTACGGTTCTTTCCTTTACTCTCCTGTCGCGTCCTTGCATCTCCTGGCTTTCCTCACTTCCAGTCGCCACCTATGGTGCCTCGGTAGCGCTGGCATGACCCTCAAGGACGACGTACGATAACTACAATGGTCGAAAAGCTTCTGCATCAATGGAAAGATGGTCTTTACCCAGATCAACACAATCTTGTTACATGCGTCCTCGACGGAAAGAGCATTTTATGTTGTATGGCTACTGATGGTGACAGGTCAGCGCTTTTCTCGGCTCCTATACTCATACTTCGAGAAATGGCTCACAACCCGCAGCTGTATCGCGACCTTCCGACTCGCGCTCTACCACAAGGAATCGCAGTTACGTTGCGGCCAATATTGTGTGATTCTCTTTAATGTCTTTATTTAATAACGAACCTGTTTAGATCTTGGAGTGTAATAAACTCAAGATTCCCGCTTTCGCATACTGCCATGAGAAGGTCCCTAAAAATAACAAGCCCATACAATATTACACAGCTCAAGAAAGTATAAGATTATTATTAAGCGCTCTGGCGAAATCGAACGCGGGACCTGCTGGAGAAAAAAAATGCAGACATTAAATACCATAACCACTCGACCAAACCAATTTTGTCGGGACCTGGAACAGGGTCAGTCCGACAGACAGCGAACTTGTCGGGATCGGGACACAGGCCGATGCTCGATTTTGGGCAAAATTGTCGGGATTTGAAACAGGCAAAATGCAAAAATTTTGCAAGATTTGTCGAGATTGGGAACAGGCATTTTGGTTGACTATCTGGGGTCTTCCTGTAGGGTTATGATAATATTGGGTTACAGCTGTTTCCGAAAAGCTTGACACTCGTGAAATGTTTTTGCTCTCAACCAACTTTTGATGGAGGGCTAAGGATTACTGTTTTGGGCTAGCCGAGCGTAGCCGAGCTATGCCAAGCCGAGGCCACAGATGCGAACTTGCAGTCAACTATGAAATCCAAATGATTTCTTACCCAGATTTCATACACCAAACATCTTCCGTAAGTGTTCCGACTGCTTTTCAGGCAAACAGAATCTTTTGAGGGGAAATTTTGAGGTAGGCTGCGAACGGCAGGGAGAGTATTGCTGACGGCAAGCACAGCACATGGCTGATCGGAATCCCAAACCAGGTAATCCTTAGCACTCGATCAAAAGTTGGTTGCGAGCAAAAAAAAAGAGTGTCAAGCTTTTTCGGAAACAGCTGTAATTACAGCTGTTTCCGAAAAGCCTGAGAAAGTCAAAACTTTTTTGCATTTGCACAACTTTTGATGAAATGATAGCAATTGCCAGTTTTGGCTCGGTTAGTCTTCGCTTTCCCATGGGTCAGCACGATCGGACTGTGCAGGGCAAAGTTGGACTGTCAGTCCTGCAGGCAAGAGATTAAATACCTCCACAAAGGCACAACACATACTATTCAGTGTTCAAACACCCTCTGAGAAGGCAATTAATAGGAAATTCACCTGGTGTTGGCTTGTGCGCGGCACGGTTGGCTAGGCTCGGCTAACCAAAACCGGTAATCCTTATCACTCGATCAAAAGTTGAGCAAGTGTGAAAAAAAGACTTACTCAAGGTTTTCGGAAACAGCTGTAAGTTGATGAGATCACACGCCAAACCGAAGTTTCTATAGAGGGAATGAGCAGATAAGTACTTAAGTTCGTCGTTCGAACGCGTTCAGATAAATGAAAATACGAGCGAACCTTGAACCGAACTTCGCGTTCATGTTTAGATATTTCCTGAATCTGAACCTGAACCTGAACCTGGCGTTCGGTTCGGTCCAGTTCAGGTTCGAACCGGACTTGAGCATCACTAATCAGCTAATTCCTGGGTTAAGGGCATTGTAATTGGAACCGAAGCCGAGGACAAATGCTGTGAGAACGCGGGAATTAGGCCAGACTGACGGGATTATACCATGAGACATCACATTTCTATTTGCCCGACGGTCAAGCTCTTAGTAAGGGGAAATTTACGGATCATAACGAGCGATATGATTCCGGGATCCTGCAAGATGGTGTCAGACTTATCCAGTTCTCCTTTGACGTCGTTGAACTGTTCTAAGTAGTAAGGACAGGTCATCCTGTTCTCGTCGGAATCCGAGGATTCGTCTAGCAATAGTCTTTGTCCCCCGGTTCCGAGTCAGAGAGTATCTTTAAGACATGACGACCATTCTCTTGGTGCAGATATACGGGTGGGATCGGGTAGAAACTCCGAGGTAGGTAGGTACTTAGTATTACACGGCACGGTGCCGCTTGGGAACGCTGGGGCCCAGGAAGTAGAGTGAGGAAATAGGGTGCATTTGATGTCTGCATTGTCAGAAGGGTGAGCGTTTCAAACATTCAACACGGAGCCACAGCCGGAACTCGAAGTGTCAATCCATTCGCAATCGTGCGACTTAGACCTCCCAGAATTGGCGCAAATATCGGCCGGCGACTACATGTCCAAATGACGGGAGGGAGGGAGCCGCCGAACAGCATGCGTGAGGGATCGACGGCGGCGCAGGGTGCAGCTGCTGCGCCCGATCAAACGAGACACATACCCAAATGGGATATGCCGCGCTTTGCCTCAATATGCCGAAGTGTAATCGGCCATCAGTCCGAGATCAGCTTGACTTGAGCTTGAGTTGGTCTCGGTAACACATAAGTACAGCGTGCTAAGGGAATTTGGGGACGAAATCGGGAATCAAGTTGGGGTCAAATCGCGGGGTAAGCAAGGTCTGACATCCCACTTCGGTTTTATGCCCCAATTTTGAAATTGCGAAGTGTGAAACCCTCCTGCGCCTCGCATTAATTGAATCGACTTTACACCAATCCCATGTGGGGCTTTCCGTATTCTGCCGTTTTGTATATCCTCTGTGATGCTCGGCACAATGCTTGACGCCGTACCATATTTACGACGCGACAAAAAGCTTTAATCAAAATGAACAACCCAGTTTTTGAGAATAATAAATGTGCATCCACCTTTAATACACCGCCCACACGCGCCCGAGCAGACGCACTAGACATCGACATTGTACGTGCTATCTCACTTTCGAACGTGCCGGTTGGGTTCTCATTCTACGCTGTACCCTCTTACAAACTGTACCTCTTTGATTAATTCCTTGTCTTCATACTGGGAATCCCTACCATACTGTATGCGGTTATGACAGTATGAATTATTGCGGGATTACGGCGGTATTTCCCCCAGTATGTTTTTATGGATCATTTCTTGCGTCTCTGAAAAAATCTCGATCGATTCATTGCCTTGATGCTCGTTGTGCTATGCGCTATCTTCCGTCGTTCTATGTCTTGTAGGTTTCCGTTCGGCTCTCTTCCTCTTGCGGCGTCCAACCCCAGGCCTTAAATACGGCCGACAATTCTGACTCCTACCCCATCCTTTCAAGTCCATAATGTTCTCCACTCTCCTCTCTAGAGCTCTCGGTGTTGCCCTCCTCACCTTGCTCATTGGCAACCGTGTTCATGGCGCCGAGCTCACGCCTTACGTCCCCAACGACATCGCTTGCCCCCCGAATTCGTTCCCCAGCTTTACACACAACAGCTACGCGTACATTGCCCCGCTGCACAAGTTCAACAACCTTACCAAGTCGTTTTTTAACATAGAGTGGTATGTAAGTATCGCTTATCCATCTTCCATTGCTTGGAGGCCGTCCCTAAGTAACACCCTCAATAGGGAGGCATCCCTGTAACTAACACCACTGGTACCGATAACGTCCCTGGCGCAACACGCACTGGCCCCTTCGGTGGAGCTACATACAACGAGACCTTGACTTTCTATCGCAAGCGCTCGGATCTTTTCACGTGGTCGTACATCGGGAAAGGACTCACTTTTACGCTCCCGCCTTATCCTACCATCACCTCTTATGGCTACGCCGAGACCTTTCTCTTCCAGAGCATCTGCAATGGGCAGGCGACGTACATCGAAGTCCTCACATTCAGTTGCTCCAACAACCAAGTTAACAACTATAACCTTTGGTACACATTCCACAATGAAGTGTTTCCAGCAATGGCTTCGAGTCTTGGGGCCCCGGTTCTGGCTGGAGATTGTCCTGGTGCGTACCTGCCTGAGGGTCTTATTCTTCGAGCTGACATCGCGCGGGAACAGTGAATTGAGAGAAAGAACAAGGATGGAGAAGCGGCAGCACGTTTTTAACGATCCACAATGGTCGTTCCTAGTGTACATAACCACCGTTCAACCGGTGGTTATATGTTTTTCTTGTCTGGTTACTGTAAAATTGGGATTGAAATTATCTGAAGCGAATTAGTAACTTTGTTCGTGTGAAAATTAAAGGTCTTGTCCACCAACATCCCTCAGATACAAGAGGGCCTCCGCCATCAACACCTTTGGAATTTTTCAAGAGATTCATGTTAAAATACCCATAGAGTCTACTTGGTCTTATATTTTCAACGGGATGGTCTCATTAGTTTTGGTTCATGAGCGAGTTACGCATGTAGCTTACGATGGAATTTGTCAAACACCAAGCTGGAGTGTATTAGTCCGTAGGCATTTGCAAACAATGCTAGTTCCATCCTTGTCCCAAAAACCCCGAGCTGCTTGAAACGGCGCGAAAGCGGTCATAACCTGTCATAAGTATCATAAGCCAAACGGCTGCTTATATGGAGCCTGAGCCTGTTCCTATATGTCTCGTGATAACCACGCGCAGCAACTAGGGAAGGCGATTGAAGACACACCTCGAGACCTCCCAAAATTATGAGGCAGAAATTCTAGTCTTCGGCCAAAAGAGAGCTTATCTAGCACCATAATAGACAGATTAATGCCTCATCCATCGCTTCCCAGTGTAAATAAAGTGAAAGAGCTGAATTGAACCCCCAAGTGCGTCCACAACAACAACAGAGTCGTTGACCAGCAATTTGGCCATCTGGCTATCTACACCTCTCGATTTCTATCCTACGTAGCCTGTGTGGCCTATTCAGATCGGTCTAGTTGAAAATCAGGCCTCTAACGCGATTGTAGCCATTTCTGAAGCTGAAACTGACCAGATATAGAACCTTAGCCAAATGTCGGAACAGGTTTTCAAACAAGCTGTTACAGCGTGTTTAGACAGACCTGTGGGTTCCAAGGGATGAATTTACCGGATCCGACATATATCGTATCTTGTGACTGGGTACAGTCGCTTAGCCCCTGGGTACGTACCCAGGGCAGGACAGTAGTCGTACGTATACTCTATATATCAAGACTATCACTTGACAGTTCTTCCCCCCTTTCAACACATACCCGAGCATTCTGCTCTCAGACAAAGTGCCAATTCGCCTCAATAACTCCAACAGCAGGCTTTGCCAACTTCTTGAATGCACCCCGTGTCAAGTCAAGTCCTTCACTGGGGCATCCAGGACATAGATCGACAACTTCGGCTATAACTGACTTGCCATTGTCTGTAGTACAGCTAGCGTGTTAACAGAAGCTGGGCAGTGGTCAACAGATTAACTTACGTTGAACTTTGATTTTCTTCCCGCAGTGTGCACCATCGTTGTACTGCGCACTCGCCAGCGCAACAGCATGTGCGGATGTCTTTATTGGTTGTCCACACGCTCCGACACCGCCATTTGGAGTGTAGAACGTCACTGGGGAGAAATTAGATTATTCTCTCAAGATTTTTCGTTTATTACCTTGCCCCTGGTGCGCTGCTGCTGCATCAACGGTAACGTTGCCAATGCTAGCCTCATCGACAGTCTGGTTCCTCAGCATGAGAGAGGCACCAGAGGTATTGAGTGTCCCTGCCCAAGGTTAAGATTATTTTCTTCCCAGGGGAAGGCAAACTGCACACCTGGAGCTGCAGCTGCAAGTGCAAGGAAGCATGCAAAGAAGATATTAGACACAAGGTTCATGGTTGCTTATTGCTGGTTGATGTTCAGCGAGCAAACATTGGTTTTATACATCGGAGAAATATTGACGCCATCAAGTTGATGCGCTCCCCGCGACAGCCAGGGAAGTTTTGATGTCCTACCAACCTGATGTCCTCCCGTGGGCCGTGAGTGCCATCCGAGTGATTCATAACTTGCAGCGCTGTTCCTGGTAAGGAGAAATATTGACGCCATCGAGTTGATGCGCTCCCGCGATAGCCAGGAAAGTTTTGATGTCCTACCAACCTGATGTCCCGTTGATCGTTGTAGAAGGGCTGTATGCCTGGGGAGCGAGTTTTTGGAGAGGGTCAGTGGCTGGTTGAATTTCAAATTACGTAAGTAAAATAAAAAAAATAAAATGGGCTCGAACCGAAACCAACGTGTGGTTGAATTTCCAGACGTCGGCCATACGGCTCTGCCACAGCGTGAGTGCCATCCAAAAGGCAATTGAGCCATAGAGATGTCCGAGTGCGGGCCGTATCGTCAACATACCCGGGTCCTGCCTTCCAGGTCGCGCAAAGCATCGGAGAAATATTGACGCCGTCAAGTTGATGCGCTCCCGCGACAGCTAGGGAAGTTTTGATGTCCTACCAACCTGATGCCCTCCCGTGGGACGCGATTGCCATCCAAGTGACTCTTGACTTGCAGCGCTGTTCCTGGTACCACAGCACATAACAGAGTGGTGGGCAGTATTCTGCGATAAAAGATGCTTGGGACCGGATCAGAGAAATCTTGAATGATCCCCACATTTAAGGCTTGTTTCGATGAATTGGTGGATGTTTTCAGAAAAGATTCTGCCATATTGTACATATTTTCGACGGTCTAATACTCACGTCCGCCACTTTCAGGTTAACCTGGCGCCGGCGACGCCAAGTTCGCTCCGAGATTTCATAGCGCATGTCTCTAGTTATTCTGAAACAAATCATTGGACTTTTAGGAACCTATCCGCGGGTCAACGCATCACATGCTGTCCTGTTCCAGCTAGTGAGCTCAAGCCAAGGTTAAATTAGGATTAGAAGGGGAAAAAAAAACCCCTCAGTAGTGGAACGCGTGGACTGTTGCATTCTCGGCGGATAAATACTTAGGCACGTTAAATCAAACATCATTTTGAAGATTCAAACGTTGCCTGCCCAATCTCAGTCCCGGATATATCCACCTATCCCTCTGTCTCAACGCACTGAGTTTGATTGCCTTTTTGGGAATTGCGGATGCCCTGAAGCATATTCACTGCGGTAATAGTCAATCCAACGCGCAAGCTCGTGTGCCCATTTGTACCCCTAGCATAATACCATTGAGTCTTCAACTATGATCAACTGCGATTGCCGTGAATCGAGCCTCGATTTTCAAAAGATCTGACTTTCTGTCAAGCAAAGTAGTATCTACTTATAAAGAAGCAAGGATCTAGGGACTGGGTGTAACCGGATCCTGTCGACACTGAGTACATCACCTCTTGAAGTACTGGGCTGAGACACCAACGGCTATCGTACCTGGAAACACCCACCGCCGACTATCTTCCTCGGATGATTTTGGGAGCGTTACAAAAGTGTTTATTCATGAAACTGTCACAATGAGATTTATATCGCAGCTGAGGGTGTTGAGATCTCTCACACTGCTAGAAACACAAATAATGCTACCCGCGTGTCTGGCGTAATGCGGGATTGTCCAGATGCTGCGGATACAGTACATCGAAAGTGCGGCACACCCGCATAATGGGCGGCACATCAACGCCAGGTGTGGCACATCGAAATCAAGTGCGGCGCACCAATTACAACGCCGCCTGCTGAAGTGCGACACACCCTGGCAACTCCCGACACTGTGGTGCGGAGGCACTTCATGGCGAACGATCACTGTACGCAAGTCATAGCATTTTGCTGGTCTGATTGGAGGATCGTAGTTAAATATCACACTGTACAAAAGCATAATGTAAAAAATCATCATAAGGCAATGTTCACCAACGACGTAAATCTCTAAGGATTCGTGGTTAATAAAGGGCGGGAATTGAGCTGAAAGTATACCTATTTTTCTAGATTTCGTCCGCTGTGGAGGGGTCGGACGGCCGGGATGTGGAAATCTTTCCACATCCTTATTTTGATTCTACTTTACTACGCTCATATTTTACATTACAGCATTTGTTTGTACCATAAATAATGATCATCACATCTTTTGACCACGAACCACCATCATCGCGACCAGTGCAAGGCCACGCGCCTGGAGGCAGCGTCGGAGCTCCTCGCCCCCTACTCCCGTAACGTCGCCAGTGGGCTACATAGCCACCAAAACCCCGCGAATCACACATTACGGCCACACTTTCGACACTCGGCATTTTCCCACTCCCGTACACTCTTTTTCTTCCGTTCTCGCACTCTACGGCTCGGGGCCATATTATATATTTATTTCCTATCATTCGTTCTACCTCTACCCGGATCACCGACCCGATTCGACAACCTACAGGCCGGGCGTTCCCCCCCTCCACACCGCATGTCGGAACGCTGGATCAACCTCGTCGGACTGGCGCTTTCGAGAGGGGCGGTTGTAGCGGGGATGGAAAGGGGATCGGATATAGGACATGGGGAGGAAAAGGCGGGCATGGATGGGAGGCGGGGAGATGAAGGAACTGCCGAGAAATGAGGTATATACATCGGAGTGCTGGCTAGCAGAGCCGAAATTCGAGAATGACCACACGGCTATGTGTCCTCGTACACCGAGTTAAAATCAATTTTGAAAATGGCACACATTGTATCAAACTGGTATGTTGGACGAAGCACAGGGGCAGATGAGAGGAAATCAGCGCCATGAAGAAATGTATAAGAAATCGGACGTACCGAGACTATGGGTGGGAACTGAATGATGTAGCTGGCAGAAGGTCGGGACGGTGCATACGGTTGGATATCTATAACGATCAATGTAAAAAAGTGAAGCCCCAGTGAATGCGCGCGCGCCTTGTTGGCTTAACGCATGGAATTAGACTCACGTGAATCTTGACGGTGAAACGGAGAACCCGAAAGGAAACGGTTAGTCAAGGCAAGAAGAACAAGAGGGAAGGAACGTACGAACTGTATATCTTCGGTACAACTTCGACGAGCGCAAATACATGCGCTAACCCATCGCGCCGTGATATCCTGCACATCAGAGTCGAAGCCCTTCATCTGAGACGAATCAAAATCAAAATTCCGATTAGCTCTAATCCACAGGAAGAAATACGGCACGAACTTACCCCGCGATTCCAGATCAGCCGCTCCCGAGGACTGCGATCTTCAAGTTGACTGTCGCGCGCGGCAACGAATGGTGTCTGTGGCTGCTGGAGACGACGGGTCCACACACGTGGGGTGGGTACGCCTCGTTTGTGTCGTATAGAGTTGCAAGGTGGAGGCAGAAAACATGCTGGGAGAGGCGGTGAGCAGAACATAAGAAGAAAAAAAATCCGGACGACTTTCGGGTGTCATTCGAATAGGGATACGGTCTCTGACAGGGCAAGAATGAGGGAAAGAAAAACAGAAATGAAAGTAAAGAGAGAGATGTAAAGGACGAAAATAATAGCTGTAGCACATATGAACCTAAATCAAAGTCACTCTGCGCGAGTTGAAGCCTGAGCAGACAAGACGGGCGTGGACTTTTTGAGACGATGTTTAAAAGTTCTTGTAGGTATTCGTATGTTGAGAAAGGGCGGAAAAACTCACTGTATACAACGTTGGCGCGTACAAGATGGGCGCGGGCGAGGCCGCAAACCTTGGCCATGAAAGGAGGAACCTGAAGGGAAATGGTCAGCGCGGTGAAGAGAAGAAAAAATATGGCGACTCACCGACCATCATCTGAGCTCGTTGTCGACGAGCGTAAAGGGCTGCGCGAACCTGGCTGGCTACTACCCCTTTGTTACTCCAGTTTGGGGGCAGAATGGTGGCTATGGCATGAACACAGTTATCGGTGGCTGAGCACATGACACAGCCATCGTTTTGAGGGTCACGTAGATAGGAAACGCAATGACCGATCCGGTGGAAGACATGAGGGCTGAAATGTAGGGTGCACGGTACCTTTTCAACGCGTGGACGCAAGGAACCCTGTTCCTTGATTTTCAAATGCCCTCGATATCATTCCCAAGAAAATCCAAAAGCCATTATTCAATACGCGAGGAACGTTCGTACGCATACTGATCACACTCTGCTCCTCCTACGCTGTATAGGGTTCCAGGTCAGCGAGCAAGTGCCCAAGGCCATCATTTGCCGTAGACTTGACCCCGTCGATCTCAAATCCGATGTTGTGGGTTATGTCGCCAGTTAGGTGGATACTCCATAACGAGTAGTTGTCATCTTGGGGCTTCACCGGGCGGTTTCTGGGATGATTATTTGCCCAACATCATCGGCTGTCACCTCTTCGAGGAACACGCACACGCGACGGATTCAGGTCGTTGCGGACCTACACTATTTCAGTGAGTTCAGATTTTCATACAGACGTAGCCACGCACCGTGACGTCCATCTGACGTGTGAACGGCGGCTTTGGGGAAGTATAACACGACATCTCCGAGAAGATGACACCACCTTGCACGGCAAATCCAACGCCGTCTTGGTCCTCGAGCTCGCCTCTACAACAAATAGGTATGCTGGTAATATCGGCCGTAGCGTCGAGTAACAAGAAAGTACGGTCATTCGTAGGATGGGGAGAGAAGGTATGCTAAGTTGCTCTGTAGGGTCACCAGCGGCAGAGAACACGCCGGATGCAGTGAGTTTGACGTTACCTGTGCCAGGACGTGATCATCCCAAAGCGAGCACATTGTACGCTGAGGGTCCGTTGTCATGTTCCAGAACTACTTGCCGGCGATCAGTTTATAGTTAGAGAGCGACACATGTACCCGAACTTCACCAGAAATTTTGAGGGTATCGCCGTGAGCTCCATGCCCCGCGCCATTGAGCATACGGGCGATCATCCGCACACGTCGATACGAAAAGCTCTGGAGTCTGCGAATCTACACCAAGTCAGCATTGGAAGAACACTTCAAGTGAGAGGGCTGACGATTTCGTGATGATGTTACCATGGCTGCTGGATATACGCTTGTCGGAAGTAGTCATTTCGTTCAACCCAACGACGAGAGTGTTTTTGGTCGTGCCCGAAATGTACTGGGAACGTTATTCTGCAGTGCAGTTAGTATAATCAACTGGAAGGAAACGTACCCACATGTAACAAGACTAGTTATCTCGTTCTGCGTAAACCCCTGACGGGCAAAAAGAGGTGATATGCGACTGTAAATATTACTGCGATTCTGGCACATCAGGTGCGCTAGGGTCCTCGGCATCTGCGCGTCCGCCGCGGAACGCGACTGATGGTGCCCGCTTCAAAAGAGTTTGGGATTACCTTGGATGCTACGAGATATTCCGTCTTGGTTCCAGCGCACGGATTCCAGGGCGTCCAGCTTCCGGGATGGCCATACGTAGGCGTTGGTCGTCGCAAGAGAGAGAGAAAAGCGAGTGCAAGACGGAGCATTGTTGTGTATACCAATTTTGTTCAAGCTCCTTTCAAGTTCCAAGGATATCGATCTGAGCCCACAAACTCAGCTCTTGAGAAAGTACAGTTGCTCCTGAGACGAAATAAGGAGTCCGCAGCAGTGCTCAGTAACTTGGGACGACTTCGTGTTTCCGAGCCATTAAATGGAGCGAGGGCGAAGGCGAAAGGCCAAGTCTACAGTAGTCGGCTACGGATGTAAACGGGGCACGCCTAAAGAGGTCGAATAACCGTCTTAAATGGCTCCATGGGTGAGGTTGGACGAAAAAAAAAATCCAAATTGGCCCACTATCCTTGGAGCAGCTTGGAGCGCTGGAATTCATCAAGAGCTTGAGACACGACGCGTATCATTTAGTAGCGGCCTGAGCCCGTAGCTGTGAAATCCATAGGCAATCCACGGCGCGACCCGTGCTTTAGACGGCCGTTGGACTCGTCGGTGAGAATCCAGGTATTCTCAAGTCAAGTTCGCTGGTGGGAGGGCGCTGGCGCGATGGAAGACTTCGTCGTGAGAAAATCGCAACATGATCAAACAAAATCCCCTTTTGGAAAATCTCTAGCCGCTTTCACTTGTACCACCACATGCACCACATTGTGTTCCGGTTGTCCGCCACGAGTCCGCCACGCTGTCCTTCCTTTGGCCGTCTCTATCCTTGGACATAACGTACGGAAATCCCCACCACATCTTCTAAGATTCCTCGAGCTTGAGGATCTTCAAGCTACCTGGTCCCTGAAGGCTTGTGTACTGTTCCGAGTCATCCTGGAGTGTATCGGTCCGCCTACCCACCAACCTGGGTTGGCTTACTTCCTGTTGATGCCCTCGGAGCACTCCTCTCTGTCAAGTCGTTTGCCGCTGATTGACCCCGGACTGATAACCGAGGTGCTTGATGGGAGTCTGCAGCCAACGGCGCCACCAAACCGTCTCGCTTTGCCCACTTTCAGTCGACGTTTGGCATCCACAGCCACCAACGGTGTCCTTCCAAAGAATGCTTCTCTGAGTTCTCCAACTTCGCGCAAATGCTAATCTAACCCTGAAATCAAATACCACGTGCTGCGGTACTCGTGGGCTGCCTCGAGGTAAATTGTCGACCACGCCTTATTCATGCCTCCAGAACCTAAACAAATTGACCTCCATGGCAGCTCCTCAAGAGACTAATAGCAAGCCCGACATACACGAGCAGTTGCCACCACGCGCGCCTGCTCCAGAATACCACCCAGCCTTCGCCGACACCGATGCGGAAATCGTGGTCTCGTCCTCGGAAGGGACACTCTATCGCGTACACGCGTACACTTTGTGCACGACCTCTGGTCTTTTTCAAAACTCTGCTCTCCCTCCCCGCCGCCACCCGGCGGCCACACCGCTGAACCTATCGCTATCCATGAGCCCGATGCCGTCGTCGAGCCATTATTGCGCATTATGTGTGGGCTGGAGACACCACCGTGGACCTCGCTCGACCAAGTCTCCGATGTCCTCACTCTCGCACAGAACTGGGACGCCCCAGGTCCTATCGCATTCCTTCGCCCCCGCACTCACGTCCCACAAATTCCTCACCGCCAACCCGCTCCGTGTGTACGCTCTCGCCTCGCACTTCCGGGTTCCGTGCCGAGACGCAGCTCGCCTCCTCTCACACGCTGTCTCTCAATCTCTTTGACCCTACGAACGCGGAGGTGCTCGCAAGTATGCCCGCCACGGCCGCACTTCCCCTTTTGCGTCTACACCGGAGCCGGCGCGACGGGCTGCGTGACCTGCTCGATAGCCCCGAGCGGTTCTTAGCCGGAAACGGGCAGCCGTTCCACTGCTCCGCTTGCGCGATCACGCCGCTCGAGAATCGCACCTGGCGCGCGTTGAAGCACCGCGTGCTGCGCGAGCTCGATATGTGCGCGAGCGGGGACGCCCTGAAAGAGGGGATGTGGAGTCAGGGCGGGATGGGCGGCTGGGCGGAGGCGAAGGCATGCTGGGCCGCGGTGTGCGTGAAGGTTGGGTGCGGTGCGGCGAATTACGACCGCGTAGCGACGATAAAGCAGATTCGCACGTGCTTGGAGGGGCTGCCGGTTGCGGTGGAGGTGGAGTGGATACGTGAAGACGAAGATACGAAGTAGAGGGTTATGGCTCGATTTCTCGGCTGGGTATGCTTCCCAAATATGCTTTCCTCTTTTGTTTTCTTTGAAGCCGTTCGATTACATCTAATGCTGAACTTCACTTAGCATAAACATCACCATTAGAGTGTCTTTGTTTCCACTTAATCGTAAGTCATTGATTAATCACAACATCCTACAACACTTTCTGTCAAACTGAAAAAAGCAGCTTCCCAACAATCTGAAAGTGCGGTGGGTAGTAGCTCTACTTCACATTTAACAAGGTTGGAAGTTTACTTTTATAGGTGTGCGATTTTTCGCGCTCCCCATCGACTCCGGCGTTCCTGCGCCATGAAATTGCTCTCTAGTTCCGTCTTGCGGCCGGCCACGGCGAGTTATCAGCAAAAAATACGGTGTCTGATTCCGAAAAGGCATGTTTCGACATTTGCTTGCTTCGCAGGCCCTGCCATCCGTGGCGCACATAGATATTTCGACATACCACCAGTTTGTTTGCCCCCAATGCACCTCTTCCGCATGACAATCACATCGGCCTCATTTATTGCCATTGTCGTTATACTGGTATCCTCACCGGAAGTCCGATTCAGTATTGTTATTTCACTCTACATTATATCAAAAAATTATTGAGAATTGTGTGGGTTTGAATTGATGTGTCGTCTGCGGGACATGCCGCTTTAATATCTCAAGGTAGGTGACATAGGCACGTGGCAGACGGCGGGGGGACAAGGATGCGACATGGACGTCCAGGATCAGTGGAAGCGATGCAGTAGAAGTGGCTTCTACTTCCACAAAACGGCACATAAGTATAAGTTATTTCTACTTCTACAACTTTGGTCGCGGCTCGAAGCCTTTCAATTTCTGCGTTCCCCCAGACGTATAAGATATAAAAGAAATAAATCTAATTCTAAGCAAAACGATGCTTCTAACTATTTACAGGATCTGGAACGGATCTAGCAGGCTTTTTGTTTTGACCATAAATCTGTTCGCTCCCCCACATGCGTGCTAAATTTGGGCCACAAGGAAACATCCGAGTTCTCCGAACGCATAGGCGATCGCTTTCAATCGAAAGCATAAAGTCATGGATAACTGACTGAACACACCCTGGGTACGAGCACTGATGTGAAGCGGGGCGATTGATACATGAACCACAAATGGTCGTAGTTCTGTAGCTCTGTATAATATATCATTGGGAATGCGGAATAGGATTTCTGAAAACCTCGGTCACATAGCCATCTACCTTTAAAGACATCGGTCTAAGCCTAATACACTCCGAAATGTATTGGAATCACTTCAAACACTTTTGTAATGGCCTAAAAGATTAAAAAGAAAACCTGGGTATCATCGCCACAAGCAGCAGTCACCGTTCCGTACCACGGAACAGCGGGGAAAATGAGTAGGAACAAATTAAAACCTTCTCTCTCGCTCACCCGTCAACTTCATGTCAGGCAGCCATACTAGAACTCCAAACCTGCATTTAAAGCAACCATTTGGTGATCTCTCACAAACTCTGTTCACGGGAGGTCAGAAGCCAGACTTGCAGCGCCAGTGCGATCATCACCCGGGAACGGCTTGAACATCTGCACCAATCGATGGCTGTAGCCTCCACTTCTAACCCATGACGACGTTTCCGGGCATCTTACGACTGTTTCAGACTCCTCGCATACGTCGATGTCTCGTAAGACTTGGAAACCATTCGGACATTGTGAGCAAAGCGTGGGTCACTTCGAACTGGGATCATACATGCAATGGAAGTACTCCTCCAAATTAATGACTACTTCATTTCTCCCTTGCTGAATTGAGCCTGGCGCCGCATTCGATTCCAAGGAGCCGACCAAGAACGAACGATCAAGTCACCCAAAGACAGCACTCAAACCTAGAAAGTCAAGATATCCGTCTCATTTTACGATTTTTTACGTTACAATTGCAAGTTCTCAGGTTCTATCGGTCATAGAGATGATTGACGATCGGGTGGATCGATTCAAACGCGCGACACAATCTACATGGTGTATAAGAGCGCGCGGACTGCGAGGATCACGATGAAGGCCACAGATCCGGAGCGGCCCCCGCCAATCCGTGTTGGGATAGCCGCCGAAGGGCTCGAGACCAGGGTGTAGAAGGGCACTACACTGCCCGAGAGGGTCAATGTAATCTCCTTTGTGCCGTGCAACACCTTATGGTCCACGCACAGTCCCCCTCCGTCTGCTCCGAATCCGCATGACTGGTAAAGTATCGCCCCTGCGTCCGTGAGAGATTGTGAACTTCGCCGACCGGACACGTTCTCCTCAAATGTAACTGCAAATGGAGGAAGAAGATGAGATGCAACGGTCAGTGCCTCCCTTGACTCTAGTTCAGCAGCAACAACTAACAAGTGAAAGTGGTTGGAGTGCTGAAGCCTGGGATTGTTGTGCTCGGTGCCTCAATTATATCGGAGGTGATGACCTGCTCTTCGATGTATGTGGTCCACCCGTCCGCCCAACGCCAGCTGCAGAGACCGTGATGGACTCGGCGTAGACGACACTTGTGGGTCCAGGAGCCCCAGTAAGTCCGTACAGTGTGACGGCCTCTGCAGAGACTAGGAACGTGGATGAGTCGGAACATGGGGGAGCCTTACTCTCGGCGCTACGTACCTCGCAGAATCAGGAGTAGAATCACAGCTCCAGCAATGTTATGGGCCGACCTGCTTATGATCATGGTGGCAGCAAACGACGGGACTATGAGAGGCATCGGTCGTAAAATCGATGGCTATCAAGCAGCTGTACAAAAAAGTACCTCGGTCAATTACTGTGTGGTACATCGGCAAGCTGTACCGAATACTGTAGCATTTCGACCAAATGTTCACAGGGTGTCACTTGTCACCACAAATGTTCACTGGACTCGGTGTTCATTTTTCGGCAATCATGAGAAAATTGCCATAAACGGAGGTCCGGCATTTGCCGGACTCAAAACTTTTTGCGTTGTTTTTACCCACTTTGAGCCCTAAAATCGCAATTTTACCGTCACCGAGGTCGAATTCATTCAGTTCACAACCCCCCATCACCTGAACATTTGGTCGAAATGGTACAGTACCTCGGTCAATTACTGGATGGGGATACTTGATCCATCCTTTTGCCAAGTGTTGAATTGTCTATCATGGTCATGGCGCACTCTGGATTGGATGCCGGAAGACAGATCTTTGAGCCCAGCAACAGCAGGGTTCTGGTTTAAACTGCATCGTGTCCTATGATGATGGCCCTTGGTTTAACCTGGTTTAAACCAGTTTAAACCATGTTGGTTCCAACCAGGACTATTTTGCCTATATAACTGGCCTCTAGATGTACAGTTTAAACCATGACGTGGGATTAGGCCTCTGCGAGGCGGGTGGCTGAACCTTCGGGAGGCTGCAAAGACTCTCCAATACCTGAGCAATAGCTTTTCAGACTTCATACATAGGTGTTAATTCTAAGTAGACTTTCAGGCAACAGACTTTTGGTCACATCAACCAGCTCTTACTGTGCCACATTGCAGCGGAAGTCCGGGAGTAAAACAGTGGCCGCTGGTGGTCATCGACTGATGTTGATTAGAGATGAGTCTTGTCACAATTCAATGGTACTTTGAATCAATCCACCAATTGCCACAGGTGTTCGCTGGTCCAACCACTGGTGAACTCCAGAAAAATTCACTGGAATTCATTGACGAAGGTTGTTTTTTCCTCTAAAAATAATCAATAAAGACTATCCATTTTGACTTCCTTTCCGTGTAGGGAAAATATAACCGAGCAATGAGTCTCGCTCAGACTAGGCTCCATTTGTTGATGGCTTCTGTGTTGTTGAAGCCAACCAGCAGGTTATGGATGAGTATCAAAAGCCTTGAATCAAAATCAAAGATGTTGGTGTGTTTGAGCTTCCTTGAAATGTGAACATCCAAGTCTTGGCACATCCTTGGAATACTTATCAACCATCAATTTCCTTGAAATGAGACTGGGAGAATCAAAAGCGGCAGCCTCAAGAAGTTGGGAAAGAACCACTGATCACACTTATTTTGGCGGAAACCGGTGAAAACACTAATACAATCCAGTGGGTTCCACTGGAATACAGTGGCCATCACTGAGTATTTGCGGCTCAAAATGAGACATTGATTTCCGGTAGAAACTGTTGAACCGAGAGTAATATGCCCGGAACTGGAAAGTTCATTGGCGGCCACCACTGGCCGCCGGTGTACCTTGGCGGCCGCTGGTGGCCGTCGGTGGACATCAAGAGACATTGATGCCCACGGGATACCAAGCTGAGATATTGTTTTGCGGCAGTCTCCATCGGTTGGTGTTGGCGTCCTCCACCATATTCCATTGGATGCCATTGGACTTCGATGGTGGGCCAAAACAAAATTCATTGATATCCGATTAAAGGCATTATTTGGTTGATCCCGGTGCATAGTGCCAGTGCGACTTTTAAGCCCTTTTTTCTGTGGTATATGCTCATGGGCACAGTGGAAAACACATCAAACATACTGTGCAGTTGAATGATGCGGGGAGATGAATTGAATATGTCTCAAATTTCTTCAAAAACACCTTTTGCAAAAGAAGAACCGGAATAAATGAGTTAATCGCACATGGGAAAACTTGCTTTGCCAGATAATAACTTCGCAGGTGCTCTAAGTGAGTCCTGTTAAGCGGATGAGATTGCAAGAGGAGACCTGGAGGAATGAAACCCAATCGAGGAGGGCTATTTCATTGCCTTTTTCAAACAAGTTGTCATAGAAAGCTATACTCGGCCTGTATAGATACTGATTGAAATTAAGATTCTTGATTCTAATATCGAACATTTCGATTGGCCGATTAATAGTGGCCTGCAATGCCACAAGTTCCGCTGGAATTTCCAGGAAACTGGTACTTTCTGGTGGAAAATACATTACAACTCAGCGGATTCCAGTGGGGGTTCAGTGGAGTCCAGGGTCATTTGCGCTGCCACTGAAATCCAACGAATTCCGGTGGAATCCAGTGAATGTTGTGCTGGCGGTCATTGTTTGCCGACGCCGAACAACGCCGATCAGTGCCGTTTCCACCGCCGCGTGTATTACTGTGAACCGACAGCATTAACCTTTGCCGAACGGTGCCGATCAGCCGTTTACAAGATTTGTGTGGAAGCCCGACTGAAGTATTGTTGCCATCAGTTTCAAGATGGCAGCCGAGACCGGAGCGGCATGTTCAAACTCAGCTCACATTATTACTGCTCCGGAAAACGAACCTCTGACATTCGGCAAATTTGTGGAGTACCATCAAGTGAGAGAGAGATGGCTATCTCAGCTATCCTTCATACTCAACTCTATGAAAGTCTTGCAGGATACACTCCGTGCTGATCTTACGGCAAGGAGATGGCAGTCCAATGGAGATGAAGTGATCACGTAGACATGGAATTGATACGCTGTTTGAACACTAAACAAAAGTGACTCATCAACTGAGCACAATTTTGAGGGATAATAAATTGTACGCCACACCAAAAAATCCAGGAAAATGAGAGGGAGGGGGATCAGTAGGGATTTTATCACTTGGACTCAAAAAATCCCCTTGGTACTTCTCTGCTGCTCTGATTTTCAATGATGACCAATCCCAGATGACGAATTCTTTGTTTGTACTTGTAGCAAAATAGGCCGAAATCCAAGTTCTCCAGGGCAGCTAAACCTCCGGTTCAGCCAATTATGGTTCCAACCATGGTTTAAACCAAGATGGTTCCAACCGCGGTTTTAAACCAAGATGGTTCCAACCGCGGTTTAAACCAAAATGATTCCAACCGTGGTTTAAACCAGAGTGGTTCCAACCGTGGTTTAAACCAAAGTGGTTCAACCTATGAGCTAAACTCATAGTTAAGGATTTCAACTGACTTATGCTGATGATCGAGATTGTGATGGACTGTGTGACTTGTCACAGTCACTGTAAGTAAGAACCTGTAAAAGGAAATCAGTTACGAGTAATTATGTTTACATAATTCTCGTTTCTAATCAAATGAAGGGCGGAAAAAAGTGCTCGATTTTTACTTGTCTCCGCTCATTCGTGTAATCATTTTATGCCGTAATATCATTAGAAACTTCAAAACCATTAGCTTTTTTGTGATACTTTTATGAACCGTCCGGGAGGGGCAGAGTCTGATATGGTAACAGATTCCCCCTGGGGCCGGTTCAATCCCGGGTGCACCATTTTTTTTTTTCTCTTGATCCCTATATTGAAATTGCACCACTTGTTGTTGGCAACTTATCAGACTGAATGGATGGGGACCTTTCACATTTTTTGGAGACACACATTATGGTAGGTGTAATGGTCAACATTGCTTTCTCACACTTGACCGATCAGTCCGATGATCCCCGAGCTGCCGAAAGCCATACACGATCACGTGTTGACGTGTTTGACATGTACAAGGGGCTTATAAGAGTTATATACCATCACAAATACAATGTTATAGGCTCTCAAATTTGAAACATAGTAACTTGAGTCGCAATATTGACACGACACCAGATAAGTAGCTCAAATTTGTAGTATATCACTGATTGCCACTTTTAGGCCCATGTTCCCTAACCTTCTCTCCCCCACATTGTTCTGTATTCAGATACACCATCTGCATCCTCACAGCAGGTGGTTTCCCCCTCTGAGTCTGAATCAACTTCGATCTGGCAATGTTTCATAGATGTGCATTCAGTTGGGCTTTGCCCATGCTGCTGTCCACACCCACCCGAAAAGTAATTTTTTTCAAAGTATTCCGGCCATTAGATTCTAGTGGTCACCTATATTTGTGAGGTTCTAGACCCTATGGACTCAAAACAGGTGAAAAACATGTGTAGTAACACATCACGAATCAAATATGCTGTTCCACATCCAGCCTGTATATACACCCAAAATGGTAAAATTTTTTCAAAGTATCGCGGCTGTTGGATTTTAATGGTAGCTTGTAATTATGAGGTTCCAGAGCCCATGAACCCAAAACAGGCGCAAAAAGTGTGTGGTAACACACTGCAAATCAAATATGCCATCCCATATGCAGCAGGTCCACACACTGAAAAAGGTAATATTTTGAAGGGTGTTGCGGCTGTTGGATTTCAATGGTAAGTTCAATTTGTAAAGTTCTAGAGCCCATGAACTCAAAAAAAATTGAAAAAAGTGTGTGGTAACATGCAACAAATCAAATATGCCGTCCCATATCCAGCAGGTCCACACATTGAAAAAGGTAATTTTTTGAAGGGTGTTGCGGCTGTTGGATTTCAATGGTAAGTTCAATTTATAAAGGTCTAGGCCCATGAGCTCATAACAAGTGAAAAAAGCGTGTGGTGACACACTGCAAATTAAATATGCTGTCCCATGTCGAATCCATCAACACGTGATCGTGTATGGCTTTCAGCAACTCAGAGAACATTCAACTGATCGGTCAAATGTGAGAAACTGGATGTGTACAAGGGGCGCATAAGAGCTATATACCATGCACCAGTACTGTTGAACACATCTTGGGAAGACTGGTAACAAATGGAGATCCCAGTTTTCAGTTGCTGAGTTGGTCACTATGCTTATTGCACCTTCCAAATAAAGTAACTTGATTCGATGCTTTGCGGTAGTTCGAATGACTGGATATGCTGGATTAACAGTGTTTCTAACCTCAAAAAACTAAAACCATTTTAAAAAGCGTGTGGTAACAGATGTAAATCCCAATATTCAGTTTCCGAGTCAGTCACCGTGTTTGACGCACCTTCTGAATAAAGTGACTTGATTTAATACTTTTGCGGTTGTTCGTATGACTGGATATGCTGTATTTACAGTATTTGGAGCCCCAAGAAACTAATTCCCTTTTAAAAAACCATGTGGTAACAAATGCAGATCCCGATATACAGTTTCCAAGTTGGTCACTGTGTCAGATGCACCTTCAAATAAAGTAATTTCATCTGATGTTTTGCGGTTGTTCGTATGACTTGATATGCTGGATTGGGAGTATTTCGAGCCCCAGAAAACTAAATCCCTTTTAAAAACCGTGTGGTAACAAATGTAGATCCCAATATTCAATTTCCAAGTCAGTCACCGTGTTTGATGCACCTTCCAAATAAAGTGACTTGATTTAACGCCTTGCGGTTGTTCGTATGACTGGATATGCTGGATTCAGAGTATTTCGAGCCCCAAGAAACTAATTCTCTTTTAAAAACCGTGTGGTGACAAATGCAGATCCTGATATACAGTCTCCAAGTTGGTCACTCCGCCTAATGCTCCTTTCAAGTAAAGTCTTCATTAAATGCTTTGCAGTGGTTTGTATGATTGGATATGCTGTATCAAGAGTGTTTCAAGCTCTGAGAGGATGAATCCCTTTAAAAAAGCGTATGGCAACAAATATAGATCCCGAATTCAGTTTCCAAATTGGTCACTATGCTTGTTGCACCTTCCTATTAAAGTAACTTGATTTGATACTTTGCGGTTGTTCATATGGCCAGGTATGCTGTATTCAGAGTACTCTGAGCTCTACAATACCAAAGCTATTTCAAAAAGTGTGTGGTAACAAATATAGATCCAAATATTCACTTTCCGAGTCGGTCACTTGCCTGATGCATCCTCCAAATAAAGTAACTACATCCAATGCTTTGTCGTTGTTCTTGTATCTTGATATGCTGTATTCAGAGTGTTTTGAGCCCCACAAAACTAAATCCCTTCAAAAAGGAGTGGGGTAACAAATGTTATTCTTGATATCCTGTTTCCAAGTCAGTCATTGTTCTTGATGCACCTTCCAAATAAAGTAACTTCACTTGGTCCCTAGAACTCAGAAATCCTGGAGACCAGGAAAATCCAACCATCCCCTTTGGTTTCATCCCTGAAACCTGAAATCTGAACCATTGTTTTCCCCTCAGGGAAATTCATTCACTTGGGCACACTGAAAAATTACCATTACATAATTACATAATTACGAGTACCTGCCGCGCCCTGCGACGGCTTTACCCCCCAAGTATCATGGTACACAATTCTTGGAAGGGAAAACACTTGTTTTGAGGTGCGGAAACTGTTGTATACTTTGCAGCTGTTTGCCAAATTGATGACAGTAGCTAAAAATAAATTAAAAATAATCAACTTCAACATGCTGGATTTGCAAGCTCATTGTTTGCTCAATTTTTGATTCAATGCACATGATTTGGGTTGCATGTGAGGGGCACAAAGCAGCACTTTCAATTTGTGCCAACACCATGGACGAGTCACAAAATCTAAGAATAATAAAATTCCGATTGCACAGTTTGAACCACATCTTCTGGCTGGCCGTTTTCCATCAATTCTGGACTGATTCTCATGATGATAAGTGATTCTGAAAACAAGAATAGAGGCAATCAGCCCTACTTTATCCAAATGTGTCACACCCTCATAGAGATCCATAGGGTAGTTTCCTCTGAAAGTTAAAGAAATCCATTGTGTGTAGGAATACAAAGGTTCAACTAAAAGGCTGCACACTTTGCCTTCAAAATGCCTTCAAAATTTGGATGGGAACCATCTGAATTGGTCCAGAATTGACCAAGGAATAAGTGAATGAAACAACTATGCTAAACTCTTGAGTCAGATGTTCACATGCTGAATTCTTTTAATTTTTGTTTTTTTTTGGTCAGAGTTAGTGTTGCCATGACTTTGACTCCAAGTCATTTCGAAGTCAAAGTGGAAGTTGCAGCCAACTTGAGTCGAGTCAAGCTGAGTCAGCACTGCGACTTGAGTTGACTTCCAAGTCAACTTGAGTGACTTGGAGTCAACTTAATGCTCCCAAACCTAGAAAGGTGTGCTGAGTCATTTACAGCACAAAAAAAGCAATTTCTAGAATTTTGATGGACCGTGACCTGAGCATGTGACACCTGGGTGACACTGTCATGTTTCTGTGATTTTTTGTGAAACACTGGTTGAACATTTCAAGTTTTTCACTGAAAATTTTGGTGAAAAATGTTTTGAATTTTACAGCAATTTTTCAGTGAAAAACCAGGTGAAAAACTTGGAACTTTTTTGTGAATTTTTTAAACCTTGTGAAAAATTTTTGAAAAAGTGGTGGAAAAGTTTTGAAGTGCAAAAATGTCATTAAAAAGTTTCAAGTTTTTCACTTGGTTTTTCACTGAAAAATTGCTGTAAAATTCAAAACATTTTTCACTAGTTTTTTCACTGAAAAACTTGAAATGTTCAACCAGTGAAACCGCCGCAAATGAAGCTAGAACTACACAAAAACCTTGCTTTCAAAAATGGGCTCTGAATTCAACTTGAGTCGACTTGGACCTATTGAGCAGAGTCGAGTCAAGTCAAATCTGTGTTCTAGTCAACTTTCGAAGTTACGACTCAACTTTTCGAGTTATGGCAACACTAGTCAGAGTCACCACCGCTTATTCTCATTTGAACACGCTCCAAATCACTAAAATTGAGTCATAAATGACTGAGATGTGGGCTCAGTTAGTTCACAGATCAAAAACCTGTTTTTTTTATTCTTTTTATTTTTGGATTGGACTGTCAGCAATTTTGCATTAAGGTTGTAACAGCCCTTGTGTGATTCAATTGCATAAGATTCAGAAACTTGAAGAAAATTTCTTCATAAGATTGTGATATTTCCAGATCACTTACTGAGGTTAAAGACTCGATTAGCTGGGTGTTATCTGCCTAGTGGCTGTGATGTTATCTGCCACTTTTCCATTTTGACTGTATTTCAGGTATAAGCAAATCCTGAGAATAATTTGAGAGCCTCAATAAAGAATTTAGCCTTTTTTTATGTCCTTACCTTGTTGAAAACCAACGTCAGCGGAATAAAATGGCCAAATGGCAGATACCATCCCAATGTCAGATAACATTCCCATGCTAAGGTTAACTTCCTTCTCCCTCTTTCCTTCATGCACACTGCACTCACCACGTCTTTTTCGGCAGAGGATCAACACTGGACCCTCCCCTCATGTGTTAGGTGAACATCTAGGCAACTTATGAGTTCAAAACACGACTGCCAAACCTGTCATTTTAACGGATATGAGCCGAATTGGATACAGACCTTGGTTGACATCGATACTTTGTGCCTGGACCTCTTGAGGCCTTGAGATTTACTTCTGTGTTGACAACTTGGACCAGGGAATGGCTTTGCTCAACCAAAAAGAACAATCTCTCTTCCAGGCTATCCTTGCTTAATCCAACTCAATCACTGTGTGTCTGCAATTACAACTGGACTCAATGGTGGCTCAGCAACCCGGATTGGGGAAATATGGTTGCTATCTGCTGACGTGCGTGTATTAGCTTTGGTACTGTCATTTGCGATGCCTTGTGGATGCATCTATATCTCTCTCTTGTCCGGCACTTCACTAGACCACGCAGATGTCCTCTGCCTTTGGTTCCGGTTCTACTAGTACACGACCACGACAAGGGTAACCACATGTGCAAGTCGCACCCCGGCCGTGTTTACAGGGCGTCTGGAGCCGAGGATGCGCGTCTGTGCGCCACTGATCCTCGGATTCTTGACCACAACTTGAACCATGCTCCTTGAGCTCAAAACTTTGTTTAACGTTCAATCCTTGCACCAAGAAATTCTTCAATGTCTCAAACACCTACCTCGGTCCTCTGAGTCATTTACCTATTAGGTGTTGCCGCTGTCTCTTCAGGTGCTCCCAGCACGACGTTTCGCAGATTTATGTAGAAAGTTACCGGAGAAATTGTCTGCAACCCTGCACAGACCCGAAGCTATGTACTTGTCTTTCCTCTTTGTCTCTAGTCTTCAAAACTTTGCGATGCAATAAATCCCGTTGTTTACAACACTTGTACTCGAAGTCCGTTTGTTCTAGGTGAATTAAACCTTGTAACAATGAAATGCAATCCCTTTCAGTGGTTTACGACAAGCAGCAAGAGTTCTCTCGAGTTTCCTTGAACTCTCCCTTTCTCCTTCCTTTTTCGAATTCTTTTCCGCGATTTTCTGTCACGGGACCCAGTACAATGAAATAAAAACCCTTACTGACACCTAAGGAGGCCAACAAAATTGTATTCCAACAAGGTACTGTGCAGATCTGTATGGTAGCAATGTAACATATAATGCCAACCATTTTTGCTGACAAATTTTGCCTTTTATGGTAATTTAGCACAGCTTTTGCACAGCAAATTATCATAAAAGGCTAGCAACAGAGCATAACACCACCTAGGCCATTGCCTCCATACACATCTGCACAGTATACTGTACTATTTTGGTCAAATTGACAGGTGGGGGTGACATGTGATGCTTTTTTCAGGTTTGACATTTTTAGACTGGCTAAAATTTGGTGTGACACCCCCAAAATTTCTATATTTCTCTGGACCATTTCTGCTTTTTTTGTGTTTAGGCAATTTTGGTCAGGTCATGACCAGGGGCAGGTTTGACAAATGCCACCGTGATGCATGACCTCGACCAATATTCAACAACACCAGAGGGGTCCCTGACCTGTGACTGTTGATTTGAGAAACAGTATGGTACCTCATATCCTCTCATGTATATTGTATATGGAGAACATGTCCCATTACTTTGGCTAATAAGCATATGAAAGTTTCAGTACCATGGTGGGATACTGATCATTTGATATGTATGTTGGTTGATTTGCTTTTAACTCCTTGAAGTCTACCTTCATTTTACTCACTTGACTCTTCTCTTCCCACTCAACTTGATATCACAATTTTGTGAAGAAATATTCTTCACACAGTTTCCACACCTCAAAAAAAGTGTTTTCCCTTCCAAGAATTGTGTACCATGATACTGATTTCCTTTTACAGGTTCTTACTTACAGTGACTGTGACAAATCACACATTCCATCACAATCTTGATCATCAGCACAAGTCAGTTAAAACCCTTTAACTATGAGTTTAGCTCATAGGTTGAACCACTGTGGCGGGGCTATGTGCCCGGGAGGCGGGTTCTTAATGCGGATTGGTGGCCGGTCGATTTTAGAGTAGAGGAACGGAGGTATGGCCAGGAAAATCGAGGTATGGGTAGGTTGATAATTTCGTGAGAGAAGAAGGTATCGGTAGGTTGTGGAAGTGGACGTTGGCGTGTGAAGGCGTAAATGTGACGTATTGAGACGATTGGAACGCCGAAGCGCGTTCCACGTGGTTTTGTAGTTTGACGGCGGGGATGTAGTGGACACGGGGATCGGGTGTTAGCCCGCACTGGCTCGCACAGATGAGCGTAGGACGTGGGATGGTTCTTTGCTTGGCGCTCTCGGCACGTATTTACTGTACAAATAAATGTGGTAATGTAGATTACGGCTGTATCAAAGTAGAATTAAACACGGCATGTGGAAGGATTTCCACATCCCGGCCGTCCGACCCCTCCACACCACATTGGTTTAAACTGCAGTTAGAACCATTTTGATTTAAACTGTGGTTGGAACTGTGGGGGAACCTTGGCTGGAACCACATTGGTTTAAACCACAGTTGGAACCATAATGGTTCAAACTGTACATCTAGAGGCCAGTTATATAGGAAAAATAGTCCTGGTTGGAACCAACATGGTTTAAACCGGAACCCTGCTAGGATACTCGAGCCAAAAGGCATACATGTATACTTAATCGCATTTGGCAATTCTCAACAACATTTGAAGTACCATTCTCAAGTGGCAATTTCTGAAATAATGATATGCTGGGTCAAGTATATGGAAATGAATTGGGCAGAGGAAGAATGATAGTGTGTTCCCTCCATGATTTGGAGGCCCACACATTCAAAGCTCAACAATGGATTACCCAGTCTGCCATATGGAATAAGTATCGGAATTCTATACCCTCTCTGTTCCGTTTCTCGCAGCACCATGAGTTTAGTCCAGAGCTGTGTTGTCTTGCTTCCCATGGGGGAATTTGCCCAGGAGTTGAGCTTGGTGGCTTGGACATGTAAAGTATGTGGGCGTGATATTCATGATTGTGTCATTCCGGTTTGGGTCCACCACTGGGAATGAAGGCTGGGACACAATGCCAGCCTCTTCATCTGGAAAACAGCCGGGAACATGGCTCAGACCTGCAGCAATCCAGAGGAGAATAAATGTGACCAGGGCCAGTGTGAGAATCATGATGGTACTGACTCGGAATGGTCAAGGGTGCTTTGGAGAGGCCCCAGCTTATATGCAGCAGATCATTTTGTCCAAACAACATCTGTCATGGCAGGAGAACACCGATGATCCGTCTTATTCTGACTTTGATCAAACACTCAGCCTGCCACAGCTGGTCATCATGATGCGCCATCAAATATGTTCGGTGCTCGTTGGCGGCTGCATTGTACAAGTTATTTGGTTCTAGGAGACCACTGGCAGGGTTTGAAATACAGTTTTCTTGTTTTTCATATAAGAAAATTGGTCTTTAGCGCTGCCTACTCGTATTTAAACCTGAGTTACAGTTGTAACTGAAGTTGAACCAGACAACGGTTCCCCGTTTTGTTCAGTGTGAAGACTTAAAAATAATGTTGAGGTCGTAAATTGCCTATGTAGGTATTTTCAACCTACTAGGATATTATAAAGATGAACCACACTGGACAAACACTGCAACTCTGCAGGAATTGGACCATATGTTTTCAATATCTTGTAAATCTAGTTTTGAAAATGTTTCAGCAGGGGGCTGACAGACATAGCTTTAGAGTGGTTTGGTCACTTGGTGCATGTCAACCACCTGTTCTCTTGTGAACAAGCCAATTTCCGGTAGTTCCATGGATTGACTAATTTAGCAGTAAGTAAAATTAAGAAGAGATGTTCGGTGATGTTGGAATAAGACGGATCATCTATCCCCTCATCATGGCAGAACTACTGTACAATTTCGTTCAAATCAATAGGGGGTGTGACGCATGACATGGTTCGAGCAATTCAATAATTTAATAGCCGCCAAATCTCCACATGACACCCCCCAAAATTTCGATAATCTCATCGAAAATTTGACATTTTTTGCCATGGGGAGTGACAGTTTGGGTTTAGAGGTTCGATAAGGTCCTGTGTGATGCATGACATGGACCAAAATTTGATACTGATAGAGGGGTGCATGGTGCGTGACTTATGGATTGAACATAATTGTACAGTAGGTTGACAATCATCTTGTCAGGATTCACGGCCAAAACCTGTGAAGGGAATCTCTAGCTGTCAACTTTGCAGTTCAAATTCCGAGTATTCCCGCTACCTTTAGGTGCGGGTATTATAGTGCCTGATTTTCAGGACTCACAGACAATCACATTTTTGTCAGTATTTTTCATGTAAATGGCTTTGAAATAAAAGTGTTCTGTCATTGGAGGCCTGTAAGCCATGCCACCATCCTGCTGCAAAACAAGCATTGCCAAACTTTGACATAGCAATTGTCTTTGTTCTCATCCACCATGGCTCCCTCGGAGTATATTAGCAGTGGTGTTGAGACGGCACATCACCAAGTATGAGTCATCTTGCTATTTTTGCGCTCACAAACACATATTATAAGAGTTGCAAGGTAGTTTCTAGTAGTACTATCACTAGTACTCTGGACTTTTGTTCAGTGATACAAAGGAGGATCAGAGTGAGCTCAGAGCTGCTGATTGTAGTGTATAGATCAAGTCTTGCATTTTCCGTGGGCCGCTGGTCATACACAAAGAGGAGATAAATACCCAAAAGCCCCAGAAGTCATCATTTGGAAGTTGTATCCTACAATAGAGGACCAAGGACTGCACAGAGGAAGTCTTTAGAGACTTATAGAGTACTAGCAAGTGGGTTGAAGGCTAAGGGAGTCAGCTGTGAGTGGTTTACATAGGCCACGGGCTGTCCTTCCAGATGGGCATTAGGTCACAGGGTCAATGTAAGGCCCATGGGCCATGCTGAAGCAAGCAGAAAGCAGTTACAGAGGAGAACTACGTAGAGAAAGTACACATGGGGAGACACATCGTGTCCCTAGTGACAAACAGAGACACATAGCATGGTACAAGGGGATTTATTCCATTGGACCAGAGTTCAGAGTGGGATTGTGGGTATAAGCTGACAAGGAATGGACCCATGGGCTCCCTTTGACAAGAGTAGTATTATCCTAGAGGGCAGATTCAACTCTGCACCCAGAGGTTCTAGGCCTGCGGTTGCAGACGGCAGCCTGCAGCACCTACCATATACCCAAATCAGGACGTGAGAACCATGTGAAGGGTTTCTCTTGGCCTGTGATGATGCATCAGATATGCATGGACATCTTTTGTTTTCTTTTGTTTTCACTCTCTGTTTTTCACATGTAAATCTATATTCTAGTAGTATAAATAGGGCTTGAGGACCCCATGGAAAGCCAGTACACCACAGTGGACATTGTTATGGTTGTTCTCAGGCCAACTTGTAAAGAGTAGTATCTACCTCTGTTTGTAGTGTGTCTATAAATCAAAGTTTGGTTGTTGGCTCTAGTTCAGTTTGAGTTAAGAAGTTAACCTTCACATTTTCGACCCTGCGGGCAGTCTTCACATATAAAAGAGAGGTTTACCTACCTGAGTGGGCTTGTTGCCTTGCTAGTTGCATCCGCAGTTGATATTGCCCTCGGTAACCAACAGGAAGAACAGTTTGGTCGCCAGCAAGGTGCTTAAGCCTTGAAGTAGAGCGAAAGGTACCTGTGGCTGGTTAAGCCAAGGTCTACACCAAGGATTGCTTGTTGTGAGAGTAGTTAAAAGCTGGATTTGTGACCTCAATTAGAGGATTTACTGTTGAAACCTTTACAAACTCTGCCCTGACATGGACGAAACTATCTATTAGTCTTCCTCTTGTCTTGTATCCAACCCAAAACCACATATATTACTCATTCATTGAGGCTGCAGGGCATTGTTCTGTACAAATCCGGCATAGTTGAGGTGTCGCAGGCATTGTTGTCAGTCAGATTAGTGAAGATTCATTATCACATTGGGTTTCAAAACCAGTAGTCACATACTATGACTTGGACCCAAACTCACCAAGGGAGCACGCTAGTTCTTTGGGAGTGATAGTAGTTGGTTGTGTGGTTGTTAGTTGTGGTGTTTGTTAGCATCCAACAGTTGCATTTCTAGCTTATGGTTAAGTGCACTGTTTCAGCATATCCATTGCCCTTTTCTCGCCTTGGCTACACCTCACACCCTACCAAAGCCAGCTCCTGTGTGCACCTTACATGCCAGACGTCCATTACCTTCCTACCTATGCTGTTATCCCGCCACTTCCTCAAAACAATATTCTTGCATGCCTCTAGGCTGAACATCTGCAATCTCTTGGTCACTCCACATGCACACATCGGATGCAACCCACCACACTTCACCACAGGCCTTTTCCCCAATGAAATGGTGCGCTTAACTATAAGCTAGAAATGTAACTATTGTTGGATGCTAACTAACACCACAACTAACAACACACAACCAACTACTATCACTCCCAAAGAACAAGTGCGCTCCCTTGGTGAGTTTGGGTCCAAGTCGTAGTATGCGACTACTGGTTTTGAAAACCCAACATGATAATGAATCTTCACTAATCTGACTGACAACAATGCCCACGGCACTTCAACTATGCAGGATTTGTACGGAACAATGCCCTGCAGCCTTGATGAACGAGTAATATATATGGTTTTGGATTGGATACAAGACAAGAGGGAAGACTAATAGATAATTTTGTCCATGGCAGGGCAGAGTTTGTAAGGTTTCAACAGTGAATCCTCTAATTGAGGTCACAGATCTGGCTTTCAATCACTCTCACAACAAGCAATTCTTGTTGTAGACCCTGGCTCAACCTGCCACAGGTACCTTTAGCTCTACTTCCAAGGCTTAAGCACCTTGCTGGCGACCAAACTGTTCTTCCCATTGGTTACTGAGGGCAATCTCAACTGCAGTTTTAACTAAGAAGCAGATGTGAAACAACAAGCCCACTCAGGTAGGTAAACCCTCTCTTTTTGCCATAGGGAACTGCCTGTGGGGTTGACAATGTGAAGCTTAACTTCTTCCTCCAACTGAACTAGAGCCAACCAAGCAAACTTCAATTTATAGACACACTACAAACAGAGGTAGATACTACCCTCTGTGAGTTGGCCTGAGAACAAGCACCAACAATGTCCCAACTGTGGTGTACTAGCTTTTCATGGGGTCTTCGGGCCCTGTTTATACTACTAGAATATAGA